>CANXME010002068.1:1212500-2425000 GCA_948144175.1 Closterium sp. NIES-65
GACTAGACACAGCGACTCTGGTCTGCCGCCGAACTCCAGAGCGACGTCACGGGTTTCAGCGAGGTAGTGCAGGCAGCGATCGACCTCACGCCAGTGGTTGTCGCTCTGCACTATCAGGTCGGATCCAAGCTTGCTGCAAGCAAAAGCAATGTCGAGCTTCATCGTGGTGGCCGCGAACTGCAGTGAGCCGACCTTCTGCCAGTACTCTGCTTCCTCGCTCGTCTGAAACTCCTCATCGTCGAACACTAGCTCTGCGTAGGAGTCGACGGAGACCGGCGTCTTCGGCACTCGCCCGATTTGCTCCTCGTCAATGAAACACCGACGCAGCTTGTCAACGTAGACTTGCTGGTCAAGCCACAGCTTCCTCGCAGGACGGTCACGCACGATTTCCAGCCCGAGATACTTCTCGACTGGGCTGATTTCACGCAGCTCGAAGGCGGCCTCCAGCAGCTCCTTCAGCATCGCAGTGCTGCTGCTTGCAACGAGCAGATTGTCGACGTAAACAAGCACCCAGCACGCCACTCCGTCGTCGCTGATCTTGAAGTACAGCGCCTCGTCAACCTGGCTCTTCTGCCATTTGGCGCTAGTCAACACCGCGTCAAGCTCCGAGTACCACAGCAGCAGACTCTGCTTCAGGTCGTACAAGCTCTTCAGCAGCTTGCAAACTCGGCCAGTTCCATCGTTGAAGTAATCAGGCTGGTATATGTAGAGGACGCGATCCAGCTTGCTCTGCAGAAACGCGTTTTTCATGTCCAGCTGCATCAAGCGCAGGTCGAGAACTGCTACAATGCTGAAGAAGATCCGTAGAGTTACGTAGCTCCCCACTGGCGCGTACGTCTTGTTGTAATCTGCGCCGTAGACCTGCGTGAAACCTTTCACAACCAAGCGGGCCTTCTTGCGGGCGACCGAGTCGTCGACGTCGTACTTTGTCGTGAGCACCCAGCAATTTTTCATGATGTTGACACCGCGCGGATGCTCGACCAGCTCCCACGTTCCGTTAGAGATGAGACTCTTGATTTCCTCATCCATGGCCGCTTTCACCGCCTTGCCCTTCCAGCTTGCCAATGCCTCTTTCACCGTCATGTTGGCGACGTCCCAGTGATGCTCTGGGTCGGTGTCGGGCAAATCAACGTCTTCCTTTGCGTCGTCGAGCAGAGTGCTGTAAGCCGTCGGCGGCAAACAAGCATGGAAGCTCAACTTCTCTAGGGGCTTGCCAATGTTGGGGCGAACAGACCGATGCGGCTGCGCCTTTTCGACCGCAACCTCTACTACGTCGCTGTCGTCGGACAGCTCCCCTTCACCGCCACCGGTCGCACCGACGACTTCCACAACGTCGTCGCTCGACGAGTCGTCGTCGAATTGCTCCCCTGTCGGCAGCTCCTCTACCGATTGCTCCCCCAGGATCGGCTTCTCTGCCAACGGCTCCCCTGAAGATGGCGCCTCTGCCGATGGCTCCGCTGTAGTCTGTTTCGGCGCCTCCGCCAGCGGCTTCGCTGAAGTCGGCTTCAACGCCGACAGCTCCCCTGTCATCTGCCGCTTCTCGTCGCCGACCTTCTCGGCGTCATGTCGGCCACCGGCGATGCAACCGGTCAGCACCGCAGGCAACGAACCAAGTCTCCCCTCATCTCCGGCGGTCGACGAGGGCACAACAGGAGGAGGGAGTAGGACTTCCTCTACGTCCTCGTCATCAGGCTCGTCGATGTCGGCGAGCAGCGGAGGCATCTCGGCGGAGGAATCCAATGGCGGGGCTGACGGCGTCCTTGTCGACGCTGGCCCATACTCTGCCTTCCACATCTCCAGCGACAAGGTCTCATACAAGATCGCTTCGACCGTCCTGACAATTTTGTTGTCCGTCAAGTCGAGCACCTCCCAGCCCTTGCTCTCCAGCGACATGCCCAGGTGGAGACCCCAACGGGCTTTCGGCGCCAACTTCCCGCCGCGCTGCTCCCTGGGGACCACGAACTGCACCATGCAACCCCACACTCGCGCCAGCGTCAAATCTGGCTTTGTCTCGAACAGCAGCTCGTGCGGCGTCGTCCCCTTTGGCAGAGAAGCCCGCTCAAGGCAGTTGCGCACCCAGACGGCCTATCGTAGAGCGAGGTGCCACCAGTGATGCTTCACGCCCATGTGCAGAAACATCGTACGCACGACCTCAACCACCGTGCGCATCTCTCGCTTGGCCATCCCGTTCTGCTGCGGAGTGTAGGGGCACGTTAGATTGTGGAGGATTTCCTTGTCCTCGACGAGGTCGGTGAAGGCGCGACCAAGGAACTCCCCTGTGCGGTCTGAACGCAACTTCTTCACTATCTTCGACGTCTGCCGCTCCACCTTCTTCAACCATTTTTTTAAGACGACCAGCACGCCATGCCGCTTTTCTTCACAATCGGCCAAACCCACACGTAGCGAGTCTTCTTGTCCATCAGCAGAAGAAAGTAGAGGCTGCCATCATTAGCGGCCACCCGAGATCGACGTGCACTACATCGAGTGCGTTCTCAGCTTTTGCACCTTTGTCGGGAAAGGTGTGCCTTGCCAGCTTGCTGCCAACGCAGGAGGCACATGGCAGATCAGCTGCGGATGACTTCTTGATGTCCAGACCGGCGTCGACCTCATGTTTTGCCAAGCTCTTGATCGTGTCAACGCCGACGTGTGCAAGCCTTGCGTGCAACATGTCCAGGGTCAACTTCGTCGCAGACGCGATCGTCCACAGAGCTACAACCTCCATCAAAGTGGTCGTAGACTTCGTCGAGCAGGAGCGCAGGTCGGTGCAGAGTACTCTGCCAGAGTAGCGTGCTCGACCAAGGACATCGCCGGCAGAAGACACCAGCAGCATCTCTTCGCCGTCGTCCTGTACCTTCACGACGTTCTCCTTGAGTTGGCCAGCAGACAGCAGGTTCGCGTGCACACCTGGAACGTAGAGTACGTTGGGAACGAGGACCTGCTTCCCGAGGACTCTGAAGTGCCCCGTTGAAGCCGCGGAAATTTGCGCACATTGCAAATTTTGGAGCCAAGTAATTCTGGTTGACCAAAATCGCTCTGCTCGACGAAACACTCGTCGAACTAAATTCTGTCGACCAGCAATCCGTCAAAACACTGTCAGAACATTATAGCTTATACATTTGAGTAGGCTGTAGTGGGGTAGCCCATAAGGGGTACAACCCAATTAGGGTTAGCACTTGTACCCAACTCTTTCATAGTTCAATCATTCTCGTTTCTCTTCATGGTATCGAGCAGGTTCCCGAGTGGGGATGCTGCCTAGGGCCCACCACGATTTTTTTTCCCCTGCCCGGAGCGCGCTTCACTCCTACCCGAGTAGCGTTTCGTGTGCCTTACCTACCCTCGAGCCGCCCTTAGTGGCCCCTTTGGCCGCCCTTACGGCCCCTCGCGCCACCCTCTAGGGCCCCTCGCGCCGCCCTTACGGCCACTTACGGTCCCCTACGGCCCCTCGCGTCGCCCTCTAAGGCCCCTCGCGCCGCCCTTACGGCCCCTTACGGCCCCGCCTAGGCCCCTTACGGCCCCTCCGCGGCCCCGTCTAGGCCCCTTGCGGCCCCGTCTAGACCCCTTCATGGCCCCGTCTGGCCCCTTACAGCCCCTTACGGCCCCGCCTAGGCCCCTTATGGCCCCTCCGCGGCCCCGTCTAGGCCCCTTGCGGCCCCGTCTAGGCCCCTCCGCAACCCCGTCTAGCCCCTTGTGGCCCCGTCTAGGCCCCTCCGCGGCCCCGTCTGGCCCCTTGCGGCCCCGTTTCGGCCCCTCTGCGGCCTCGCTTAGGCCCCTCTACGGCCCCGGCTAGGCCCCTTTCAGCCCCGCTTAGGCCCCTTTCGGCCCCGTCTCGGCCCCTCTACGGCCCCGCCGCCACCTGCGGCCCCGCCGCCACTTGCGGCCTCACCGCAACCTGCGGCCCCGTCGCCGCCACCTACGGCCCTATCGCCGTCACCCGCGGCCCCGTCGCCCTACCCTAGCGGCCCCATCAACGCTCCCCCGCCCAGCGTCCGAGCCGCTGAGCAGCACGGCAGCCGAGCCGCCCGCCTACCGAGCAGCCAAGCCGCCCAGCAGCCGAGCCGCCCCGCAGCTAAGCCGCCCTGCAGCCAAGCCGCCCAGCAGCCGAGCCGCCCTGCCGCCGAGCCGCCCAGCAGCTCAGCCGCCCTGCAGCCGAGCCGCCCTGCTGCCGAGCCGCCGAGCCGCCCTACTGTCTAGCAGATGCTGTTCCTACTGGTGCTCCACGGCCCCTCCTTCCTCGGACTAGTGAGCTCACTTCCTCCTAGGCCACTGCAGTCATGGCTTCCCCCACTGTCCTCACTTTTGATGCTGAGGGCCGTGCCGTTGACTTTGAGGTCTGGGTCGATGACCTCCAACTGTTTCTTCAGTGCAATAGGGCGGACGGCCTCTCCCTGTTTGACCTCACTTCTGGTGCCTCTCCTGCCCCTGCTGCTGATGCTGACGCCACTGTTTGCTCACAGTGGGCCACGCGCGATGCTGCTGCTCGCCTTGCTGTGCGCCGCCACTTACCGACCACTGAGCGTGCACACTTTAGCCAGTACAAGAGTGCTTAGACCTTGTACGACGCTGTAGTTGCACGCTACTCTTCCCCTGCCACTGCTGCATTGAGCCGCCTCATGCTACCGTACCTCTTCCTTGACCGTGCTGCCTTTCCCACAGTCGCTGACCTCATTACGCTCCTCCGCACTAGTGACACTCGCTACCGCGCTGCGCTTCCTGCTGAGTTCTGCGCCAAGAACCCCCCCCCCATGTACATCACCCTCTACTACATAGTCACCCGGCTCCCTTACTCTTTACGCGTAGTCAGGGACCACTTCCTCTCAGTTTGCCCCACCACTCTCACCGTTGACCTCCTCGAGAAGGCCCTCCTAGCGATATAGAAGAGCATAGTCGCTGTAGGAGCCTCTTGTGGTGACCCTCGCACCCCCGTCGTTGAGGGGTGTTCTCCCTCCCCCCTCTTGCCCTCTGATGCCTCTGCTGCTACGGCTGACCTCGTTGGTTTCAAGTCGGTTGGCGCTGCGTCTGCCCCGAGCAGGAAACGCCACACCGGCAGGGGCAAGGGGGCCAAGGGCACTTGGGGGGCTGGAGGGGGCAGTGGAGGTGGTGGTGGAGGGAGTGGAGGGAGTGGGGGTGGTGGTGGGAGTGGTGCCGGGGGTGGCGGCGGCGGCGGCAGCAGTGGAGGAGGCGGAGGCGGTGGAGGTGGCGGAGTGAGCGGAGGCGGCGGAGGTGGCGGAGGAGGCGGAGGTGGAGGAGGCGGCGGAGGCGGCGGCGGCGTCGGCGGCGGCGGTGGTGGAGCGGGTCGCGACTCTACGCAGAGGAGTGGCTCAGGTGGTGGTCCGCGCCAGCAGCACCAGAGTGGTGTGACCCTGTCCCCTCAGCAGCTTCGTGAGTGGTAGACTGCGCGTCAGCGCGGTGGGGGTTTTGGTCCCTGCGCTTACGTCCTCCGTACCGGCGACCAAGCTGGTGAGCAGTGCGGAGGACCGCAATCCACCCATCGCTGCTTTGGTCGCCTAACGGACGCGTGGCATTGCCAGTTCTCTGAGGCGTCAGAGATCCCTTGCTAGGGAGATCTGTCTAAGGCCGGGGTTGCTATCTTTGATATTGATTTTGATGCTATTCTTGCTGCCATGTATGTCGTTGATACTAGTGTTGCGGGTGACTGTTACCTGTGTGTACCGCCTGACCTGGGCATTGAGGCCGCTGCTCTAGGTGCAGGTGAGGCTGCTGCTCTAGGTGCTAGTGCGTCTGCTGCCCCAAGTGCCAGTGCGTCTGCTGCCCCAGGTGCTGGTGAGTCTGCTCTCTTAGGTACTACGTCGGCTCAGGCCTTCCACACCTTAACCCTAGACTCGGGTGCGTCCCGCTCCTTCTTTCGAGACCGCACCACTCTTACGCCGCTCAGTCGGCCAGTTGCAGTCTCCCTGGGGAACCCCTCTGGGGGTCCTGTCCTTGCTAGCTTCTCCACTGTCCTACCGTTCCCGGCAGCCCCCTCTGGCACCCTGTCAGGTCTCTACCTCCCCTCGTTCTCTACGAACTTGGTGAGTGGAGCGGACCTACAGGATAGGGGGATTGACCAGTACACTCTATCGAGTCAGCCAGTGACCCACTGCACGTGTGCTCGGACAGGCCGACACTTGGCCACGTTCACCCGCCGGCCAGGGTCGAGACTGTACACCCTTACTACTGAGTCTCCTCCTGCTGCTGAGTCTGCCCAGGTAGCTGCGTCGAGTCAGGTGTTTGCTGCGGTGTCCAGGTTGGGGCCTGAGTTTGCTCCCTGCTCGTGTCGTCTACTGTCCCACCAGACTCTCCTTTGGCACCACCGCCTTGGTCACCCCTCCTTGCCTCGTCTCCGAGGCATGGCCTCCCGTTTCCTTGTCTCTGGTCTCCCTTGGTCTCTCCCTCCCCTTCCTCCGGGGCCTGGCCCTACCTGCGTCCCCTGCGTCGAGGGGCGACAGCGCGCTGCCCCTCACTCCTCCGAGTTTCCTCCGACAGAGGCTCCGCTGCAGACTCTCCACATGGACATGTGGGGCCCCGCCCGCGTCCGTGGGCAGGGGCGAGAGCGGTACTTTCTGCTAGTGGTTGACGACTACTCGCGTTACACCACAGTCTTCCCCTTGCGCGGCAAGGGTGACCTCACTGAGGTGTTGATCGACAAGATCCGCGCAGCTCGTCTCCAGCTCAGAGAGAGTTTTGGCTCGGACTTTCCTGTTCTGCGTCTGCACTCGGACAGAGGCGGAGAGTTTTCCTCTGCCCGTCTGGGAGCCTTCTGTCGTTCACAGGGCATCCGCCAGACCTTTACGCTTCCGGCCTCTCCACAGCAAAATGGGATTGCTGAGCGCCGCATTGGCATGGTCATGGACGTCGCTCGTACGTCCATGATGCATGCGGCAACCCCCCATTTTGTGTGGCCGTTTGCGGTTCAGTACGCCGCGCATCAGCTCAACCTTCATCCCCGGGTCTCCTTGCCCGAGACCTCCCCTGCCTTGCGGTGGACCGGGAAGGTTGGCGATGCGTCTGCGGTTCGGGTCTGGGGATCTCGGGCGTTTGTCCGCGACTTGTCTGCGGACAAGCTGTCCCCCCGTGCTGTTCCCTGCGTCTTCCTTGGCTTCCCCCCCGTCGCGCCTGGGTGGCAGTTCTAGCGCCCCACCTCACGCCGTGTTCTGTCCTCCAAGGACGTCACCTTTGACGAGTCGGTGCCTTACTACCGTCTCTTCCCCTACTGCACTGTGCCCCTCCCCCCGCCGCCGCTCTTCCTTGTGCCAGGTCCTCCCCCGGTAGACCCCCTCCCCCCTCAGGGTCCTGCCCCGTCAGGTGTGTCCCAGGTAGACGAAGTCGAGCCTATCGAGGTAGCTGTTGACTCTGGTGCTGCTAGAGGTGCTGAGCCTGCGGGTGCCGGATCTGGGGGTGCTGAGTCTGGGGCTGCTGAGACTGGGGGTGCTGAGCCTGGGGGTGTTGAGTCAGGGGGTGCTGAGCCTTGGGGTGCTGAGCCTGGGGGTGCGGAGCCTGGGGGCGCATGGTCTGCTCGTGTGGCCGTCGGCGGTGCTTCGTCGAGGCGGGAGCCCCTCTCTCCACAGGAGCTGCGCGAGTGCTTTGCCCGCCGCTGGAGACGTGCTGCTGCGACTGGGGGTGTTACTGGGACTACTGGAGTTGGTCCTGCTAGAGCTGCTTGCGGTGCTGGTGCTGCTGGAGCTGGAGCTGCTGGCGGTGCTGGTGCTGCTGGAGCTGGAGCTGCTGGGGGTGTTGGCGCTGGTGTTTCTACTGGTGGTGGTGCGTCTAGGGGTGCTGCTGAGGCTGCTGGAGCTGACGGTCCTACTGGAGTTGGTGCTGCTGGAGCTGGAGCTGCTGGGGGTGTTGACGCTGGCGGTGCTGTTGGCGCTGGTGCTTCTGAGGGTACTAGAGTTGGAGCTGTTGGAGCTGGAGGTTCTGCTGGCGCTGGTCCTGCCGCTGGGGGTACTGGTGCCGTCCTTGCTGGTTTTGGAGGCGTTGCGTGGCCGAGGCCGTACTTCGTTCCGCTCCTGGAGCAGGTTCTTAGTCTCCCGCCCTCTCGTGGTCCTGCTCCTCCCTTGGAGTGTCCACAGCCTGTCCACTCGCGGTTACAGTTACAGCTCGCCTCCCCCCTACCTGTTCCTTCTCCCTACACTGGTCCTACTGGAGGTCTTGCTGAGCGTCGTCAGCCTGCGTCTCGTCCTTTGTCGCCTGTTCATGCTGCTCGCACTAGTCGTTGTGTTCCGCGTCAGCGTCCTCCTGCGGTCCTAGGGACACACCAGATGGCACTGCGTCCTTCCACTGCTCCTCTGCGTGTCCCGTTGCCGTCTCCTCCAGAGTCCTCTCTTCCTGTTCTTGCTGACCTGGAGTCTGACTCTCTTCGTGCTGCCAGTCCTACTGTCACGCGTCTCATGGCCACTGTTGTCACTAACCTTTCCTTTGAGTCCACTGCTGCGTAAGCCTTAGTTGCTGAGCTTGTCGACTTTGCTGCTCGCTGTCGTCTAGACTACGCCGCTAGTCTCGGTTCTGAGTCTGAGTCTGTCTGTCCTCCGTCCGTCGGGGGTGAGTGTGCTCTTAGTACGGACGTCCTTGAGGTCAGGCAGGAGGAGTTCTAGTGTTTTCCTGCTGCTTTGCCTCATCTTGTGTCCACGGTGATTGCCCCTGAGGGAGACCCGGATGCACCAGACATTCCGACTCCTCGATCGTACGCTGAGGCGATCGAGGGTCCCTACTCCTCACAGTGGCAGTCAGCCATGGACACAGAGATGGCTTCCTAGAAGTCCACAGGCACCTACGTCGACGAGGTTCCCCCACCTGGGGCGAACATCGTCAGTGGCCTGTGGATTTTTAGGGTGAAGCGGCCGCCGGGCTCTCCACCTCTCTTCAAGGCGCGTTACGTCGCTCGGGCTTCAGTCAGCGGCAGGGAGTTGACTACTTTCAGACCTTCTCTCCCACCCCGAAGATGACCACTCTTTGGGTGCTGCTGCACATAGCCGCTCAGCGGGACTACAAGCTTCACTCTCTTGACTTCAGCACAGCTTTCCTGCAGGGCAACCTGCACGAGGAGATCTGGCTGCGCCGCCCTCCTGGCTTCACTGGGTCGTTTCCTCCTGGTACCCAATGGAGCCTCCGACGGCTAGTCTATGGTCTCCGCCAGGCGCCCCGTGAGTGGCACGACACACTAAGGACTACACTTGCGGCTCTTGGGTTTGCTCCTTCTACAGCCGACCCGTCGCTGTTTCTGCGCACCGAGACCTCTTTGCCGCCGTTCTACATCCTCGTGTACGTCGACAACTTGGTCTTTGCCACTGTTGACACCGCTGGACTTGCCCACTTGAAGTCCGAGCTGCAGAAGAGACACACGTGCACAGACCTGGGTGAACTGCGCAGCTACCTTGGCTTGCAGATCACCCGGGACAGAGCACAGCGCACCATTACCCTAACTCAGTCACACATGGTGCAGCAGGTCCTTCAGCGCTTCGGCTTCACGTACTCCTCGCCTCAGGCCACTCCTCTGTCTACTCGCCACTCGCTCTCAGCTCTGCCTTCGGATGAGTCCGTAGAGTCGAGTGGCCCGTACCCAGAGCTTGTTGGCTGCCTCATGTACCTGATGACCTGCACACGACCTGACCTTGCATACCCTCTTAGCATCTTGGCACGCTATGTTGCTCGTGGGAGACACCGACCAGAGCACATGGCTGCAACGAAGAGGGTGTTGCGCTACGTGTGCAGTACGTTGGGCATGGGGCTAGTGCTTGGAGGGCGACGTCGAGTGGTCCTCATAGGTCACGCTGGCGCTTCTTGGGCTGACGACCAGGCTCTGCAGCGGTCGTCACAGGGTTACACCTTCAGCCTTGGCTCCGGCTCTGTTTCGTGGCGGTCTACCCGCTCGTCTTCTGTTCTCAGCTCCACCTGTGAGGCTGGGATCTACGCAGGGGGCATGGCTGCACAGGAGCTACGCTGGCTCACCTACCTGCTGACTGACCTAGGAGAGCCGCCTCGTTCTCCTCCAGTTCTGTACGTAGACAACAAGGCCATGCTGGCCTTGTGTCGGGAGCACAGACTGGAGCACTGAATGAAGCACATTGCTCTTCGCTACTTCCTGGCTTGTGAGCTGCAGCAGCGTGGTCAGCTCCGCCTCACCTACGTGGCCTCTGAGGCCAACACTGCTGATATCTTCACCAAGGCCCTTCCGCCTTGTGATCATCAGCGCTTCTGTACTTTGCTAGGTCTTGTGCCTACTTGGCCTCCCTTGCTCTCTTCTTGATCTTGTTTGTACTGTCCTCTTTCTATACCTGCACTTGCTTGTTTACCTTTATATATATGATCCTGCATGTGAACTGGCCTTGTGGCCTTACTCTTGTGCTCGGAATGTGTGGTGACGTTGTGATCCACCCTGAGCTTGCTTTGCTTTGCTTGACTGGTCTTGTGACCACTTGTTCTCCCCCACTTTGCCTATGGGGGTGTGTCAGAACATTATAGATTATACATTTGTGTAGGTTGTAGTGAGGTAGCCCATAAGGGGTACAACCCAATTAGGGTTAGTACTTGTACCCA
This sequence comes from Closterium sp. NIES-65, assembly GCA_948144175.1. Lineage (NCBI taxonomy): Eukaryota > Viridiplantae > Streptophyta > Zygnematophyceae > Desmidiales > Closteriaceae > Closterium > Closterium sp. NIES-65. Next base: position 1,223,034 of record CANXME010002068.1, read on the forward strand.
ACTCTTTCATAGTTCAATCATTCTCGTTTCTGGTCAAACACCAATTCTGCCAATTCCGTCTATCCGAAAGGCTCGTCTTTGACGCCGTTTTAATCTCGTCGACGAGCTCCTCCTAGACGAGGACTTTGATCGAGTAGGGGAAATACTTCTACCGTGACAAATTAATCTCGTCGACAAACGATTCGCCGCACACAAATAAAATCCCCTGAAGTCGTCGATGACCACGAAACGAACATCGTTATGTTTCAAAATGCCTGGTCGACTTCGCCCAAGCGAGGGCAGGGCCTTTTCTCTTTGACAAGAATGGCCCGAAGTGGTCTCCCCAAGCGCTTCAAGTGTCGTCATTGGGGAGTTTTGGTGCGCTGACCCACCAAGGAAACATGCCCATTGACCCAGTTGGTTAGTGAACGGACCAGCTAGGCCCTCCTATCCCGTACGCACTATTCCGCCCACAGACGATGTTCTAGAACTTAACTGTGATCGGGATAACCAGCTTTTGACACCATCATCTCTCTTTTCTCCCCTGAGTGCTAGGACCTATATACCACAGAAGGGCAGCTTGCACGGCAGCAGGCATTCCTTTCAATCAGCATGGGAGGTTTTAGTGTGCGGAGTGCAAAACAGTAGGCGCCTCTTAGATATGTGTGCAGGTGGGCACAAGCCATGCATATGTTTGCTTCGAACTGCAAGGTTGACGAAGACAACTTCCAATGCCCTTTCATCGCGTCCGACAGCCTAGAACGCCTAGATTCGAAGGCACCTTGCGCTCTCGCTTCCCTACCGGCTGATTTGCGACACCTAGTTCCACACATGGCCTTCCTTCCTTGCGGGCTATCCTAATCGCATTTTCTCATCTCTAGCACAGTAATATCTCAGCACGAGCAGCGGAACAGCTAAGTGCAGCGGCAAACCAGTGCCACCGGTTGGTCCATTTGACCTCCCTTCAGGATCCACCAGCCGGCGCATGGCTTATTGCAGTGCCCTCCACACTGCGCTCTCAGCTCGACGCATCAGATTGGCTCATTGCAGCGGAGCTATGCTTAGGCATGCCCATTCCCCACATCCGCGTTTTCGAATCTGCACCACCATGCTCCTATGGACATCACTACTCCGACCCTACCCTCCCTAGCCATGCCCTTCGCTGCCCCGACCTCCATGAGCCTACTCATGTTCATGACGCAGTAAAGCACGAGGTCGCTAGGATAGTACGCGAGGTTCGGTTCTCCATTTGTGTCGAGGAACCTACCTTGCTGCCAGATGACGTGGTGGATATCGGTTGCCTTGACCCTTGTGCAAGAATCAAGTAGGTCTAGATATTTTCGTCATCGACTACAGCAGCAGAGCGCACCAGCTATGGCGACTCACACAGTCACGCTTTCAGCAAAGCAGAGAGAATCGGAGAAGCGGCATCCATACGCTCGCGCTCTTCACGATCGACCTGCAGTCAAGCTCCTGCTTAATTGTAGCCGCCGTGCAACAGCTTGCCGTATGGACCGTGGTGCAGTGAACGCAGTATTTTCATGAGCATTCGAGACGTCCGTCCTTCTACGCATTTCGATGGCGTTGCAGTATGCTCAAGCGAGATTAGTTCTTCACAGTGTAGAACTGGCTTTCTCGTCCTCCTCCGACGCCACCACCACAGCAGACCCTTCCTTGTCTAACTTTCTAGCCTTCACCGACGACGTCCCTGACTTGGCATACCTCTTCAACCCTCTTGAGCGAAGGGGTCGATAAAAACAGTGGGGTACAGAAAGGGGTACAGGTTATAAAGTGTATGGTTTCCATTGGTTGTAATTTCTTTCTTGTACCTTTCTGATGTGCTTCTCACACACGCTTGTCACGGCTAGAGTTAGTCCATCATACTTTCATCGTTAGATAGTGAGTCATGACCCCTATACATACTGTAGATATAAACTTAGTACATGAAGAATGGTTGGTGAACTGGGTCCTTTTCTGGGGGTCGAGGTTCGAATCATGTTTTGTCGCTTTAAGTGGAGTGAAAGCGAACTCTCTGTGAGAATGAGAACAAGGAATGACTAGAATGAGAACAGTACAAGGTTTAGATAGGCAAAACCTAACAAGGCTGAACCACATAAGGAGTGCCCCACTATAACCTAGAGTATAGTTCTGACACACCCCCATAGGCAAAGTGGGGGACAAGCAAAAGAACAAAGCAAAGGTCAAGCTCAGGGTGGATCACGACGTCACCACGCATTCTGAGCACAAGCAAAAGGCCACAAGGCCAGTTCACATGCAGAGTTCTATAAAAAGGAGAACAAGTAGTACAGTGATCACAACCTAGCAAGTGTAAACATGCAGGTGCAGGTATATATAGATCACAGTACAAGCAAAGTCAAGAGTTGAGCAAGTGAGACCAAGTAGGCACCAGACCTAACATAGTACAAAAACACTGATGATCAAAAGGCTGAAGTGCCTTAGTAAAGATATCGACAGTGTTGCCCGAGTGGCCACGTAAGCAAGACGAAGTTGACCATGATAATGCAACTCTCGAGCAAGGAAGTAGCGCAGAGCAATGCGCTTCGTTCTGTGCTCCAGTCCGTGCTCCTGACACAAGGCAAGCATGGCCTTGTTGTCGACGTACAGAACTGGAGGAGAACGAGGCGCCTCTCCCAAGTCGGTCAGCAGGTAGGTGAGCCAGCATAAGTTATATGCAGCCATGGCCCCAGCGTAGATCTCAGCCTCACAACTGGGGCTGAGAAAAGAAGACAAGCAGGTAGACCGCCACGAAAGAGAGCCGGAACCAAAGCTGAAGGTGTAACCTTGTGACGACCGCTGCGTAGCCAAGCATCTGCGTGACCAGTGAGGACAACTCGAGCCCGTCCTCCAAGCACTAGCCCCATTCCCGGCGTACTGCACAGGTAGCGCAACACCCTCTTAGCTGCATCCATGTGCTCTGGTTTGTGTCTCCCAAGAGCAACATAGCGTGCCAAGATGCTAAGAGGGTATGCCAAGTCAGGTCGAGTGCAGGTCATCAAGTACATGAGGCAGCCAACAACCTTTGGGTACGGGCCACTCGGCTCTACAGACTCATTTGAAGGCAGAGCTGAGAGCGAGTGGCGAGTAGACAGAAAAGTGGCCTGAGGGGAGGAGTACATGAAGTTGAAGCGCTAAAGGACCTGCTGCACCATGTGTGACTGAGTCAAGGTAATGGTGCGCCGTGCTCTGTCCCGGGTGATCTGCAAGCCAAGATAGATATGCAACTCACCTAGGTCTGTGCACGTGTGTCTCTTCTGCAGCTCTAACTTCACGTGGGCCAGTCCAGCAGTATCAGCAGTAGCAAAGACCAAGTCGTCGACTTACACGAGATGTAGAACGGCGGCAAAGTAGTGTCGGTGCGGAGAAACAGCGACAGGTCAGCAGTGGAAGGAGCAAACCCAAGAGCCGCAAGCGTAGTCCTCATTGTGTCGTGCCACTCACGGGGCACCTGGCGGAGACCGTAGTCTAACCGTCGGAGGCTCCACTGGGTACCAAGAGGAAACGACCCAGTGAAGCCAGGTGGGCGGCGCAGCCAGATCTCCTCGTGCAGGCTGCCCTGTAGGAAGGCTGTGCTGAAGTCAAGAGAGTGAAGCTCGTAGTCACGCTGAGCGGCGACGTGCAGCAGTACCCGAAGAGTGGTCATCTTCAGGGTGGGAGAGAAGGTCTGAAAGTAGTCAACTCCCTACCGCTGACTGAAGCCTCGAGCCACGTAGCGTGCCTTGAAGACAGGCGGAGAACCCGGCGGCCGCTTCACCCTGAAAATCCACATATTATCAACAATGTTCGCCCCAAGTGGGGGAACCTCGTCGACGTAGGTGCCTGTGGACTTCCACGAAGCCATCTCTGTATCCATGGCTGTCTTCCAGTGAGAGGAGAAGGGACCCTCGATCGCCTCTGCGTAAGAGCGCGGGGTCGAGATTTCTTCTGCATCCGGGTCTCCCTCAGGGGCAAGAAGCGTGGACACTAGATGAGGTAAAGCAGCAGAAAAACCTTGGAACTCCTCCTGCTTGTCCTCAAGGACGTCCGTGCTAACAGCGCACTCACCTCCGACGAACGGAGGACAGACAAACTCAGACTCAGCAACAAGACTAGCGGCGTAGTCTAGACGACAGTGAGCAGCAAAGTCGACAAGCTCAGCAACTAAGGCAGACGCAGTAGTGGACTCAAAGGAAGGGTCAGTGACAACATTGGCCAGGAGACGTGTGACAGTAGGACTAGCAGCACGAAGGGAGTTAGACTCCGGGTTAGCAAGGGTAGGAAGAGAGGACTCAGGAGGAGATGGCACAGGGACACGCTGCGGAGTAGTGGAAGGACGCACAGCCATCTGGTGGGTGCCAGGGACAGGAGGAGGACGCTGACGCGAACCACGATGACTAGTGCGAGCAGCACAAACAGGCGACGCAGGACGAGACTCAGGCTCACGATGCTCCGTAAGACCGCCGGTCGGACCAGTGTAAGGAGAAGGAGCAGGCAGTGGGGAGGCGGGTTGTAACTGTGACTGCAACTGGACAGGCGGTGGACACTCTAAAGAAGGAGCAGGACCAGTAGAAGGCAGGAGACCAAGAACCTGCTCAAGGAGCGGAACGAAGTACGGCCGCGACCGCGCAGCGCCTTCTGCACCAGCAGGGACAGCACCAGCACCCCTAGCGTCAGCTCCTACTCTAGTAGCACCTCCAGCAGCTGCAGTAGCGCCAAGTCCAGCACCCCCATGAGCACCGACTCGAGCAGCACCTCCAGCTCCAGCACCTCCAGCAGCTCCAGCTCCAGTAGGACAACCAGAAGCCCCAACAGCTCCAATACCTCCAGCAGCACCCGCTCCAGCAGCACCGCCAGCTCCAGCACCTCCCGCAACTCTACCTCCAGCAGCACCACCAGGCCCAGCAGCTCCAGTACCTCCAGTACGAGCACCTCCGGGACTAGTGGCTCCAGAAACCCCAGCAGCTCCAGCGCCTCTAGCACCAGTAGCTCCAGCTGCACGGCTCCAGCACCGAGCAAACCACTCGCGCAGCTGCTGTGGAGAGAGTGGCTCCGGCCGGGACGAAGCACCCGAAGGACCTCCAGGCTCAGCACCTCCAGAATCCACACGCGCAGGCTCAGAACCCTCAAGCTCTGCACCCCCATGCTCAACAACCCCAGGCTCAGCACTCCCAGGCTCAGCACCCCCAGACTCAGCATCCCCAGGCTCCACACGCTCAGGCTCAGCACCCCCAGATCCGGCACTCATAGGCTCAGCACCCCTAGCACTACCAGAGTCAACAGCTACCTCAATAGGCTCGACTGCATCTACCTGGGACACACCTAAGGGGGCAGGATCCTGAGGGGGGAGGGGGTCTACCGGGGGAGGACCTGGTGCGAGGAAGAGTTGGGGGGGGGGGAGGGGGGCAGTGCGGTAGGGGAAGAGTTGGTAGTAAGGAACCGACTCGTCAAACGTGACGTCCTGAGAAGACAGAACACTGCGCGAGGTGGGGTGGTAAAACTGCCAACCAGGCGCGTCAGGGGGGAAGCCAAGGAAGACGCAGGGAACAGCACGGGGGGACAGCTTGTCCGCAGACAAGTCGCGGACGAAGGCTCGAGATCCCTAGACACGGAACGCAGACGCATCGCCAACCTTCCCCTTCTACCGCAAAGTAGGTGTGGTCTCCGGTTGGAGACCCGGGGCTGGAGGTTGAGCTGATGCGCAGTGTACTGAACCGCGAACGGCCACAGAAAATGGGGAGCAGCCACATCGATCATGGACGTACGAGCGACGTCCATGACCATGCCAATGCGGCGCTCACCAATCCCATTTTGCTGCGGAGAGGCCGTAAGCGTGAACGTCTGGCGGATGCCCTCCGCACGACAGAAGGCTCGCAGACCGGGACGCCGCAGCAAACACCTGACCCGACGCGGCTACCTGGCCAGAATCAGCAATCGGAGGAGACACGGTAGTCAGGGTATACAGGCTCAACCAAGGCTGACGGGTGAACGTGGCCAGGTGCCAGCCCGTCCGAGTGCACGAGCAGTGGGTCACCCGCTCACCTCCGGGAGTGAATTGGTCAACCCAGGCGTCTTGATGGTTAGCTCCACTCACCAAGTTGGTGGAGAACGAGGGGAGGTGGAGGCCAGACAGAGAGCCAAACGGGACTGCCGGACACGACAGAACTATGGAGGAGTGTGCAAGGTTTGGACCCCCAGAGAGGTGAGCCAGAGAGACTGCCACCGGCCGACTGAGCAGCGTGAGTGTCGTGCAGTCGCGAAAGAAGGAGCGGGAAGCTCCTGAGTCAAACGTGAAGGTGTGCAAGGCTCCAGCAGGCGCAGTACCAGAGAGAGCAGACTCACCAGCACCTGGAGCAGTAGACTCACTAGCGCCTAGAGGAGCAGCCTCACCGGCACCTGGAGCAGGAGAGCACCTAGAGCAGCAGCCTCACCCGCACCTAGAGCAGTAGACTCTATACCTGGGTCAGGCGGCACACACAGGTAACAGGCACCCTCAGCACTAGTGGGCAATGCATGCATGGCAGTGAGGATAGCATCATAGTCAAGAGCAAAGATATCTACCCTCTTCCTAAGTAGCTCCAGCCAAGAGGGGAGCTCAACGTTGTCACCAAACTCCGTACGCCACGCGTCGCTCAGATAAGAGAAGCAGCGGGACTCTGTGTCACCAATCCTCCTACAAGGCTGGCCAGCCCGAGCACCTGTGCGAATGACGTACGGACAGTGAGCAGTACTCCGTGACCCTCTACTTTGAGCGTACCACTCATGAAGCTGCTGGGGCGAAAGGATTTCGCGCGGACGCCGCTGCAGCTGCACCTGGCCACTACAAGAAGCTCCCAGACGACCCGCTCCAGGGCGACTCCCACCACGGCCACCCCTACAACCCCAACTAGCAAACCACTCACGAAGCTACTGGGGCGAAAAGATATCGCGCGGACGCCGCTGCAGCTGCACCTGACCACTACAAGAAGCTCTCGAGCGACTCGCTCCAGGGCGACTCCCACCACGGCCACCCCTAAAACTCCAACTAGCGTACCACTCACGAAGCTGCTGGGGCGTGAGAGACTCATGCGGACGTCGCTGGAGCTGCATCTCGCCATCGCCAGTATCAGCAGGAGTGGCAGTGCAGCAGTAGAAGAAGTGACAGCTTGTACAGAATTACCAGCAGGGCAGAGCAGTGCGACTCAGTTGGCAGGCAGGTGCGGCAGCGCGGCAGCACGCTGGTAAGACAGGCGCGCGGGCAGTGCGGGTAGGGCAGGTTCTCACCAGAGGCGGGTAGGGCCGATGCCACCGGCAGCGGTGGGCAGGCGCTCAACGGGCACGGATAGGGCAGGTCCGGCGCTCGGCGGGTGGCTGCAGGCGCTCGAAGGTCAGCTGCAGCGGGGCCGCGACGGCGGCTACGACAGAGCCGCGACGGCGGCTGCAGGCACGACGGTGGCTACGGTTGGGCAGGGCCGCGACAGTGGCAACTGCGGGGCAGGGCCGCGACAGCGGCTACGGCGGGGCCGCGGTGGCTGCTGCAGACGCGACGGCGGCAGGGCAGGGCAGGGGCGGCCGCCCCAAGGGCGAGCGCGGGATAGGACAGGGCGCGGGCAGGCCGCAGATGAGGAAGGGCGCGGCGGCCAGGGGGCGCCGCGACGAGCAGGGACGACTCCCAGGGGGTCGCCGCGACGAGCAGGGGCGAAGCCGCGCGGGTCCTGCAGGGGCGTCGCGACGAGCTGGAGCGGCACCGCGCGGGTCTCGCAGGGGCATTGCGACGAGCAGGGGCGACGCCCTGGTCCCGCAGGGGCGTCGCGTCGAGCAGGAGCGGCGCTGCGCAGGTCCCGCAAGGGCGTCGCGACGAGCAGAAGCGGCGCCGCGCGAGTCCCACAGGGGCGTCGCGACGAGCAGGGGCGACGCCCGGGTCCCGCAGGGGCGTCGCGACGAGCAGGAGCGGCGCCGCGCGGATCCCGCAGGGGCGTCGCGACGAGCAACGGCGATGCCCAGGTCCTGCAAGGGCGTCGCGGGGTCCAGGGGCGGCGTCGCGGGGTCAAGGGGCGGCGTCATGGGGTCCAGGGGCGGCGTCGCGGGGTCCAGGGGCAGCGCCGCGGGGTCCAGGGGCAGCGCCGCGGGGTCCAGGGGCGGCTCCGCGGGGTCCATGGGGCAGGGCCGCGGGGTCCAGGGGCAGCGCCGCGGGGTCCAGGGGCGGCTCCGCTGGGTCCAGGGGCAGCGCCGCGGGGTCCAGGGGCGGCTCCGCTGGGTCCAGGGGCAGCGCCGCGGGGTCCAGGGGCGGCTCCGGGGGTGCAGAGCAGGCCCGCGCGCTGTCTGCAGGGCAGGGCGACGGGCAGGCACTCGAGGGCGCGGGCAGGGCAGGCGCTCAAGGGCGCGGGTAGGGCAGGCGCTCGAGGGCGCAGACAGGGCATGCGCTCTAAGGGCTGTGCCCCATTACTGGAAAAGGCTGCTCCTAGTGAGGGGGGTGTGGAAAAGTCATTTGGATTGGCCTCTGATTTGGCCAGAAGGGCTAGAAGCTAAGTGCATGGGAGGCATGGGTGCGTTCACTCGCTATGCAAATATGCCATTTTATCCCAGTTGGTTAGCGGACTGAAATGCTATCCCCGCAAAATTTACGTCGTCGTGCCAAAACATCGCCCGCGCTACTATGGCTCGTTCCAGATCATCCACATGATTAAGCCCGCCGCCGACCATCTCCTGGTACATGCCGACTAGTATACCAGCCCATCGTTCCACGCCAGCCTACTTCACCCGTACATCATAATCACGAGCCAACTGTCACACCATCGCCCACCTTCGATGACGCGTCATGCATCCGAGCCTATCGTCAACCCCGAGAAAAACTGCGAGCCATCGGATTCGCCACTTCCGGGGATCCTGGAGGATTAAATTCATCATCTACTTGAAGGATCGCACCTCACTGAAGAGAGCTGGGTGCCCCTGGCCAACATACTCTATCCTCCAAGTGTACCTGCGAAGCCGGGGATCCTAGGATATACACACAATTGTGTAGCAGAGGGGCCTTTTTGTCACAACATTATAGCTTATACATTTGTGTAGGCTGTAGTGGGGTAGCCCATAAGGGGTGCAACCCAATTAGGGTTAGTACTTGTACCCAACTCTTTCATAGTTCATTCATTCTCTCTTTCCAACTTTCACATGGTATAGAGCTAGTTCCCTCATGGGAACTGTTCCTAGGGCCCACCGATCTTTTTTTTTCCTGCCCGGAGCGCGCTTGGCCCCTGCCCGAGTCGCGCCACGGGTCGTTCCCCCTCTAGCGGCCTCTAGCGGCCCCATTTACGGCCCCTAACGGCCCCGTCGCGCCGCCCTTGCGGCCCCGTCGCGCCGCCCTTGCGGCCCCGTTGCGCCGCCCTTTCAGCGGCCCCATCGCCGCCCCTTCCTGCGGCCCCGTCGCCGCCCTTTCAGCGGCCCCGGCGCCGCCCTTTCAGCGGCCCCGTCGCTGCCCTTCCACGGCCCCGTCGCCGCCCTTCCACAGCCTCGCCGCCCGCCCTTACAGCGGCCCCGTCGCCGCCCTTCCGCGGACCCGACACCGCCCTTCCGCGGCCCCGTCGCCGCCCTCCAGCGGCCCCGTCGCCGCCCCTCAGCGGCCCCGTCGCCCGCCCTTTCAGCAGCCCCTTCGCCGCCCTTTCACCGGCCCCGTCGCTGCCCGCCCTTTCACCGGCCCCGTCGCCCGCCCTGCCGCGGCCCCGTCGCCGCCCTGCAGCGGCCTCGTTGCCCACCCCTTCCGCGGCCTAGTCGCCGCCCTTTCAGCAGCCCGTCGCCGCCCTTTCAGCGGCCCGTTGCCGCCCTTTCAGCGGCCCCGTCGCCGCCCTTCCATGGCCCCGTCGCCGCTCAGCCGCCCGGCGCCCGAGCCGCCGAGCAGCCCAGCCGCCGAGCAGCCGAACCGCCGAGCAGCAGAGCCGCCCGACAGCCGAGCAGCCGACAGCCGAGCCGCCCGACCGCCGAGCCGCCCGACCGCCGAGCCGCCCAGCAGCCGAGCCGCCAAGCAGCCGAGCCGCCCGACCACCGAGCCGCCCTGCAGCCGAGCCGCCCGACCGCCGAGCCGCCCTGCAGCCGAGCCGCCGAGCCGCCGAGCCGCATCGCAACCGAGGCGCTGCCGCCCGTCAGCCTGCCCGGGATCGCCCCACTTGCCTGGTAAGAGCAGCGTCTCTGCCACTGCACTGCCCTGCCCCACTGTACTCACTGCCTATCTAATGCTGTCATGGCCTCCCCTAGTGTTCTCACCTTTGACGCTGAGGGTCGGGCAGTTAACTTTGAGGTCTGGGTAGATGATCTACAGCTTTTCCTACAGTGCGATAGGGCAGACGGTCTCTCCCTATTTGACCTCACTTCTGGTGCCTCTCCTGCCCCTGCTGCTGATGCTGACGCCACTGTTCACTCACAGTGGGCCACGCGCGATGCTGCTGCTCGCCTTGCTGTGCGCCGCCACTTACCGACCTTAGAGCGTGCACACTTTAGCCAGTACAAGAGTGCTCAGACCTTGTACGACGCTGTAGTTGCACGCTACTCTTCCCCTGCCACTGCTGCACTGAGCCGCCTCATGCTACCATACCTCTTCCTTGACCTTGCTGCCTTTCCCACAGTCGCTGACCTCATTACGCACCTCCGCACTAGTGACACTCGCTACTGCGCTGCGCTTCGTGCTGAGTTCTGGGCCAAGAACCCCCCCCCCCATGTACATCACCCTCTACTACATAGTCACCCGGCTCCCTGACTCTCTCCGCGTAGTCAGGGACCACGTCCTCTCGGTTTGCCCCACCACTCTCACCGTTGACCTCCTCGAGAAGGCCCTCCTAGCGGCACAGAAGAGCATAGTCGCAGTAGGAGCCTCTCGTGGTGACCCTCGCACCCCCGTCTTTGAGGGGTGTTCTCCCTCCCCCCTTTTGCCCTCGATTGCCTCTGCTGCTAAGGCCGACCTCGTTGGTTTCAAGTCGGTCGGCGCTGCGTCTGCCCCGAGCGGGAAACGCCGCACCGGCAAGGGCAAGGGGGGAAAGGGCGCTGGAGGGACTGGAGGGGGCGGTGGAGGTGGTGGTGGAGGTAGTGGAGGGAGTCGGGGTGGTGGTGGGAGTGGTGCCGGGGGTGGCGGCGGCGGCGGCAGCAGTAGAGGCAGCGGAGGCGGTGGTGGTGGCGGAGGGAGCGGAGGAGACGGAGGTGGCGGAGGAGACGGAGGTGGAGGAGGCGGCGAAGGCGGTGGCGGCGGCAGCGCCGGTGGAGCGGGTCGCGACTCTGCGCATAGGAGTGGCTCCGGTGGTGGTCCGTGTCAGAATCCCAACCACTAGACCATTGGGATAAAAGGGCTTGTTTCAGTAGCGGGTGGGTGCGCCCATAACCCCCCTGGCGAACGCGCCTGTAACCCTCTCTAGGATCAATCGGGCATCCCCAATGCAGATCTACTGACACCCCCCCACACTGGGAGGCCCAGGACTAAGCACAACGGCAACGGCCTACATGTGCATACACCGGGAATCGAACCCGAGACCGCTCTGATACCATGTCAGAATCCCAACCACTAGACCATTGGGATAAAAGGGCTTGTTTCAGTAGCGGGTTAGTGCGCCCATAACCCCCCAGGCGAACGTGCCTATAACCCTCTCTAGGATGAATCGGACATCCACAGTGCAGATCTACTAACACCCCCCCACACTTGGAGGCCCAGGACTGAGAACAATGGCAACGGCCAACATGTGCATACACCGGGATTCAAACCCGAGACCGCTCTGATACCATGTCAGAGTCCCAACCACTGGACCATTGGGATAAAAGGGCTTGTTTCAGTAGCAGGTCAGTGCGCCCATAACCCCCTAGGCGAACGCGCCTGTAGCCCTCTCTAGGATCAATCGGGCATCCACAGTGCAGATCTACTGACACCCCCCCACACTTGGAGGCCCAGGACTAAGCACAGCGGCAACGGCCTACATGTGCATACACCGGGAATCGAACCAGAGACCGCTCTGATACCATGTCAGAATCCCAACCACTAGACCGTAGGGATAAAAGGGCTTGTTTTAGTAGCGGGTGAGTGCGCCCATAACCCCCCATGCGAACGCGCCTGTAACCCTCTCTAGGATCAATCGGGCATCTACAGTGCAGATCTACTGACAGTCCGCGCCAGCAGCAGCGGAGTGGTGTGACCCTGTCCCCTCAACACCTTCGTGAGTGGTACACTGCGCGTCAGCGCGGTGGGGGTTTTGGTCCCTGCACTTACGTTCTCCGTACCGGCGACCGAGCTGGTGAGCAGTGCGGAGGCCCGCACTCCACCCAGCGCTGCTTCGGTCGCGTGACAAACGCGTGGCGTCGCCAGTTACCTAAGGCATCAGAGATCCCTCGCTGGGGAGATCTGTCTAGGGCGGGGGTTGCCGTCTTTGATCTTGACTATGATGCTATCCTTGCTGCCATGTATTCTGTGACTACTAGTGTTGAGGGTGACTGTTACCTGTGTGTACCGCCTGACCCGGGCATTGAGGCCACTGCTCTAGGTGCTACTGAGGCTGCTGCTCTAGGTGCTAGTGCGTCTGCTACCCCAGGTGCCAGTGCGTCTGCTGCCCCAGGTGCCAGTGCGTCTGCTGCCCCAGGTGCCAGTGCGTCTGCTACCCCAGGTGCTGGTGAGTCTGCTCTCTCAGGTACTACGTCGGCTCAGGCCTTCCACACCTTCACCCTTGACTCGGGTGCGTCCCGCTCCTTCTTTCAAGACCGCACCACTCTTACGCCGCTCAGTCGGCCAGTTGCAGTCTCCCTTTCAGACCCCTCTGGGGGTCCTGTCCTTGCTAGCTTCTCCACTGTCTTACCGTTCCCGACAGCCCCCTCTGGCACCCTGTCAGGTCTCTACCTCCCCTCGTTCTCTACAAACTTGGTGAGTGGAGCGGACCTACAGGATAGGGGGGTTGACCAGTTCACTCCTGCGAGTCAGCGAGTGACCCACTGCACGTGTGCTCGGACAGGCCACGTTCACCCGTCGGCCAAGGTCGAGCCTGTACACCCTTACTACTGAGTCTCCTACCTGGACGTGTGGGGCCCAGCCGGCGTTAGTGGGCAGGGGCGCGAGCGGTACTTCCTGCTGGTGGTTGACGAGTACTCGCGTTACACCACAGTCTTCCCCTTGCGCAGCAAGGTTGACGTCACTGAGGTGTTGATCGACTGGATCCGCGCAGCTCGTCTCCAGCTCCGGGAGAGCTTCGGCTCGGACTATCCTGTTCTGCGTCTGCACTCGGACAGAGGCTGGGAGTTTTTCTCTGCCCGTCTGGGAGCCTTCTGTAATGCACAGGGCATCCGCCAGACCTTCACACTTCTGGCCTCTCCACAGTAAAATGGGATTGCTGAGCGCCGCATTGGCATGGTCATGGACGCCGCTCGTACGTCCATGATGCATGCGGCTGCCCCCCATTTTCTGTGGCCGTTTGCGGTTCAGTACGCCGCGCATCAGCTCAACGTTCAGCCCCGGGTCTCCTTGCCAGAGACCTCCCCCGCCTTGCGGTGGACCGGGAAGGTTGGCGATGCGTCTGCGTTTTGGGTCTGGGGATCTCGGGCGTTTGTCCGCGACTTGTCTGCGAACAAGCAGTCCCCCCATGCTGTTCCCTGCGTCTTCCTTGGCTTCCCCCCTGACGCACATGGGTGGCAGTTTTACCACCCCACCTCGCGCCGTGTTCTGTCCTCCCAGGACGTCACCTTTGACGAGTCGGTGCCTTACTACCGTCTCTTCCCCTACCGCACTGCGCCCCTCCCCCCACTGCCGCTCTTCCTTGCGCCAGGTCCTCCCCCGGTAGAGCCCCTCCCCCCTCAGGGTCCTGCCCTGTCAGGTATGTCCCAGGTAGACGCAGTTGAGCCTATCGAGGTAGCTGTTGACTCTGGTGCTGCTAGAGGTGCTGAGCCTGCGGGTGCCGGTTCTGGGGGTGCTGAGTCTGGGGGTGCTGAGCCTGGGGGTGAGGAGCCTGGGGGTGCTGAGTCTAGGGGAGCGGAGCCTGGGGGTGCTGAGCCTGGGGGTGCTGAGTCTGGGGGTGCTGAGTCTGGGGGTGCTGAGTCTGGGGGTGTTGAGCCTGGGGGTGCGGAGCCTGGGGGTGCGGAGCCTGGGGGCGCTGGGTCTGCTCGTGTGGCCGCCGGCGGTGCTTCGTCGAGGCAGGAGCCGCTCTCTCCACAGGAGCTGCGCGAGTGGTTTGCCCGCCGCAGGAGACGTGCTGCTGCAACTGGGGGTGTTGTTAGGGCTACTGGAGTTGGTCCTGCTAAAAGCTGCTGGCGGTGCTAGTCCTGCTGGAGCTGGAGCTGCTGGGGGTGTTGGCGCTGGTGTTTCTACGGGCGCTGGTGCGTCTGGGGGTGCTGCTGAGACTGGTGGTGCTGACGGTCCTACTGGAGTTGGTGCTGCTGGAGCTAGAGCTGCTGGGGGTGTTGGCGCTGGCGGTGCTGCTTGCGCTGGTGCTTCTGAGGGTACTGGAGTTGGCGCTGTTGGAGCTGGAGGTGCTGCTGGCGCTAGTGCTGTCGCTGGGGGTACTGGTGCCGTCCTTGCTGCTTCTTAAGGCGCTGAGCGGCCGAGGCCGTACTTCGTTCCGCTCCTGGAGCAGGTTCTTGGTCTCCCGCCCTCACCTGTCCCCGCTACCTGCTCCTTCTCCCTACACTGGTCCTACTGGAGGTCTTGCTGAGCGTCGTGAGCCTGCGTCTTGTCATGCGTCGCCTGTTCGTGGTGCTCGCACTAGTCGTCGTGCTGCGCGTCCGCGTCCTCCTGCGGTCCCCGGCACACACCTGATGGCACTGCGTCCTTCCACTGCTCCTCTGCGTGTCCCGTTGCCGTCTCCTCCAGAGTCCTCTCTTCCTTCTCTTGCTGACCCGGAGTCTGTCTCCCTTCGTGCTGCTAGTCCTTCGGTCACGCGTCTCCTTGCTACTGTTGTCACTGACCCTTCCTTTGAGTCCACTGCTGCGTCTGCCCTAGTTGCTGAGCTTGTCAACTTCGCTGCTCGTTGTCGTCTAGACTACGCTGCTAGTCTCGCTGCTGAGTCTGAGTCTGTCTGTCCTCCGTCCGTCGGGGGTGAGTGTGCTCTTAGCACGGACGTCCTTGAGGACAGGCAGGAGGAGTTACAGTGCTTTGCTGCTGCTTTGCCTCATCTCGTGTCCACGCTGATTGCCCCTGAGGGAGACCCGGATGCACCAGACATTCCGACTACCCGATCGTACGCTGAGGCGATCGAGGGTCCCTACTCCTCCCAGTGGCAGTCAGCCATGGATGCAGAGATGGCTTCCTGGAAGTCCACAGGCACCTACGTCGACGAGGTTCCCCCACCTGGGGCGAACATCGTCAGTGGCATGTGGATTTTCAGGGTGAAGCGGCCGCCGGGTTCTCCGCATGTCTTCAAGGCGCGTTACATGGCTCGAGGCTTCAGTGAGCGGCAGGGAGTTGACTACTTTCAGACCTTCTCTCCCACCCCGAAGATGACCACTCTTCGGGTGCTGCTGCACATAGCCGCTCAGTACGACTACGAGCTTCACTCTCTTCACTTCAGCACTGCTTTCCTGCAGGGCAGCCTGCACGAGGAGATGTGCCTGCGCCGCCCACCTGGCTTCACTGGGTCGTTTCCTCTTGGTACCCAGTGGAGCCTCCGGCGGCCAGTCTACGGTCTCCGCCAGGCGCCCCGTGAGTGGCACGACACACTGAGGACTACACTTGCGGCTCTTGGGTTTGCTCCTTCTACAGCCAACCTGTTACTGTTTCTGCGCACCGACACCTCTTTGCCGCCGTTCTACATCCTCGTGTACGTCGACGACTTGGTCTTTGCCACTACTGACACTGCTGGACTCACCCACGTGAAGTTCGAGCTGCAGAAGAGACACACGTGCACAGACCTGGGTGAACTGCGCAGCTACCTTGGCTCGCAGATCACCCGGGACAGAGCAAAGTGCACCATTACCCTGACTCAGTCACACATGGTGCAGCAGGTCCTTCAGCGCTTCGGCTTCACGTACTCCTCGCCTCAGGCCACTCCTCTGTCTACTCGCCACTCGCTCTCAGCTCTACCTTCGGATGAGTCCATAGAGCCGAGTGGCCCGTACCCAGAGCTTGTTGGCTGCCTCATGTACCTGATGACCTGCACACGACCTGACCTTGCATACCCTCTTAGCATCTTGGCACGCTATGTTTCTCCTGGGAGACACAGACCAGAGCACATGGCTGCAGCGAAGAGGGTGTTGCGCTACGTGTGCAGTACGTCGGGCATGGGGTTAGTGCTTAGAGGGCGACGTCGAGTGGTCCTCACAGGTCACGGAGACGCTTCTTGGGCTGACGACCAGGCTCTGCAGCGGTCGTCACAGGGTTACACCTTCAGCCTTGGCTCCAGCTCTGTTTCGAGGCGGTCTACCCGCTCGTCTTCTGTTCTCAGCTCTAACTGTGAGGCTGAGATTTACGCAGGGGCCATGGCTGCACAGGAGCTACGCTGGCTCACCTACCCGCTGACTGACCTAGGAGAGCCGCCTCGTTCTCCTCCAGTTCTGTACGTAGACAACAAGGCCATGCTGGCCTTGTGTCGGGAGCACAGACTGGAGCACAGAACGAAGCACATTGCTCTCCGCTACTTCCTGGCTCGTGAGCTGCGGCAGCGTGGTCAACTCCGCCTCACCTACGTGGCCTCTGAGGCCAACACTACTGATATCTTCACCAAGGCCCTTCCGCCTTGTGATCATCAGCGCTTCTGTACTTTGCTAGGTCTTGTGCCTACCTGGCCTCACTTGCTCACTTCTTGATCTTGTTTGTACTGTACTCTTTCTATACTTGCACTTGCTTGTTTAGCTTTATATATATGATCTTGCATGTGAACTGGCCTTGTGGCCTTACTCTTGTGCTCGGACTGTGTGGTGACTTTGTGATCCACCCTGAGCTTGCTTTGCTTTGCTTGAGTGGTCTTGTGACCCCTTGTTCTCCCCCACTTTGCCTATGGGGGTGTGTCAGAACATTATAGCTTATACATTTGTGTAGGCTGTAGTGGGGTAACCCATAAGGGGTACAACCCAATTAGGGTTATTACTTGTACCCAACTCTTTCATAGTTCATTCATTCTCTCGTTCCAACTTTCACACTTTTGGGGAGGGGTGTAGTGTAAATATATGAATATATATATACATATATTATTTTTTTTCAGCATTCATTACTAGACATCTCTTCGGTACGTATAAGACCAACTGTTCCTTGCCCATTACTGCTAATGGTGTTTCGCCGGCTTCGCACACCACATTCCCCAAACCACGCACTGCTGGGCTGGCCCGAGTCGGCCTATGCTTCGCGATTAGCCTGTACCTCACTACTAGCATCGCACTAGCTTGCTCGCACGCATCGTTTGCATGTTTCGCTATAAATGTTCGCTCGTTCCTTTGCTCACATTTGTACTCGTTTTCCAACTTAGTGTGATCCTTGCTACCTAGATACATTGCATACGTAGCAAATGGGTCTTAATACTCTTTTGTGGACCTTGTTTTAAGATGCGTCAGAATTGCAACACCAGTGGAGGATCGAGATCACACACCGAAGGTATGAGCATTGATCATCACCGAGCTACATGTCTCGCGAACGTCCTCATGTTCCTTATTTGGCGGGGTTGAAGTCGTTTCGGTAAGTTTAGAATGCATACGCTTGATTAAAGCTGCGGTCTACATACTAAGTGGTGTTTTTTTGGTGTATTTTTTATGCCCACCCTTTCGTGCGGCCTGATTGGAGAACGAAGTCAGAATGTTTCAGAACCACCGCAGCAGACGAACTCATATAGGAAACGCGAATCCAGCCCAAGTTCGTGCTTACGGGTGGTTTGGAGGAGGGTCTGCGGAAGGGCGCGAAACAACCTGGGGGGTTCGGTTTTGTGCAGAAAGAACCCCAACCCCCTCTCTCTGTCAAACTCATATGCTATAGTCTCTGTATGCTGTAGTGGGGTAGACAATATGGGGTACAACACTTTTAGGTTCTCCTACTTGTACCCACCTGTCTCCTAGTTCATCCATTCCTCGTTCTTTCACATGGTATAGAGCAGGTTCCCTAGTGGGAACGTTTCCTAGGGCCCACCGAATATCGATTTTTTTTTTTACAGCCCGGAGCGCGCTTCGCCCCTGCCCGAGTTGCGCCCCGTGTGCCTACTCTCCCGTCGCGTCCCCTGCCCTTAGTGGCCCGTCGCGCTCCCCTACGGCCCTGTAGCGGCCCCTCTCACGGCCTCTCACGCGGCCCCTTCAGGCCCCTCGTGGCCCCTTCGCGGCCTCTCTTCGCGGCCCCTTCGTGGCACCTTTGTGGCCCCTTCACGGCCCCTTCACGGCCCCTTCGCAGCCCCTTCATGGCCCCTTCGCGGCCCCTTCGCGGCCCCTTTCGTGGCACCTTCGTGGCCCCTTCACGGCCCCTTCGCAGCCCCTTCACGACCCCTTCACAACCCCTTCGCGGCCCCTTCGCGGCCCCTTCACGGCCCCTTCACGGCCCCCTCGCGGCCCCCTCGCGGCTCCCTTCGCGGCCCCTTCGCGGCCCCGCCCCGCTGCCCGTAGTGACCCCACCCCGTCGCCCTTCGCGACTCACGGCTAAGCGGCGGTAGCAGAAGGAGCTCCCTTCCAGCCAAGTCTACCGACGTTTCACATACCTCACACCAGAAAAGCCTCGAAGGCAATTCGTAAGTCTTGTTGGCTACTGGATAAAAAGGTGGGGCCCTGTGTTTTAGCCCTGTGCTGGTTAGAAAGGCGTGGGTGGCGGTGGTTCGACGTCAGGGCGTACAAGACACATTTCGTGGTGCGACTCTGTGGGGCCCCGACAAAAACGGACCATCGGCGACAGTTACCCTGCCGAAAAAGTCGGGACTGAGGAAATTGTGGCAGCTGTCGGTGTTTCTCCTGATTCAACGGTCTACCCAACGGCGGTGTAGCAGCGAAGATGGAGTTCCCGAAGCTGTGGAGACTTTTAAGTGCGATAGGCACGGTGGGCAGCGAAGCGGCCGGGCGGGCGTTTAATACGATAAACTCACCCCGGCTACGATTGTGTTCGCGCCTTCATCGAACGCCAGAAAAATCGCGGGTCAACACGAAGAATGTCTCATCCGACAAAAGCGGACGCTGGGTGAACGGCGGCATGCGAAATTGTCGGGGGACGAAAGCAAAACAAAAAAGGAGGGAAAGTTGTGGGTGCCGTTTCAAGCTACTTGAGTGATAGGCGGAGCCCGTATACCACTCCACCGCGAATTTCGGAGTCTATTCGGTAGACCCCCGAAAGGTTTTGATATCGTTACATGGAGGCGCGGCGAGGGGTGTATGCCAAGGATGCCTGGGATTTGCTATGTATTTTCGACAGGTACGAAGATGGGTGAACCTCGGATTACCAGGGTTAACGGCGGAAATGTCGGGGCTACAAGGCAGAAAATACTTCGGGGCTTGATTCCTCAACCATGATTTTCGGGTGCAACTTCGACGGTGGGAGACGGGTGAACGTCTGCTCGCCAGCTGTTTAAGCGTTTCTCGGTGTACTTCGAAGCAGTCTGGGGGAGTTCTGCTTCGAGATCTGCGGCGTTGATGCGCGCTAGGGTCCGTGAAAATCGGTCTCGGAAGACCCATAAGTACTGGGTTCCACGCCTAAAAAGCACCTCCTGTTGGTGGGTCGCTTGGGTGGTTAACCGCACGAAAAAAATGGTGACTGGGTGGGCGCGATAGAAACACCGGTTCTTTCGGAGGACAACCTGCAGGCGACCAAGACTTTACGTGGTGTGGTTATTTCCGACATTTGCGGGTGGACCCAGCAGTTCCGAGAATGAGTCTTAACGGAGTCAGCGAGGTCACTGACAGTATCCGTGCCGGCGGCGGAGTTGCAGCGGTGCTTGATTAAGCGCGCAAAGGTACTCGTCCTCAAATGTGTAGCCGTGCAAATTGGAAGCTGCTCGGTGTTGGAATCACTGAACAGGAATGAATGAACTAGCAGTGAAATGAGTACAAGTACCTAACCCTAGAATTGTGTACCCCCTATAGGCTAACCCACTGTAGCCTAAACTAACACAACATATATAATGTTTGACACACCCCCATAGGCAAAGTGGGGGAGAACTAGGGGTCACAAGACCAGTCAAGGCAAAGCAAGGCAAAACAAGCTTAGGGTGGATCTCAAGGATACCACACAAATTCCGAGCACAAGCAAGTGGTCACAAGACCAGTTCACATGCAGGTTTATAATAGAGCAAAAGGTACAATGATCACAACCTAACAAGAGTAAACATGCAGGTATATATATAGAGATCACAGTACAAACAGACTCAAGAAGTAAGCAAGTGAGGTCCAGTAGGCACAAGGCCTAGAAGAGTGCAAAAGCGCTGATGGTCACAAGGCTGAAGCGCCTTGGTGAACACATCAGCAGTATTGGCCTCAGAGGCCACGTAACGCAGGCAAAGCTGACCACGCAGCTGCAGCTCTCAAGCAAGGAAGTAACGCAGAGCAATGTGCTTCGTTCTGTGCTCCAGTCTGTGCTCCTCACACAAGGCAATGGCTGCCTTGTTGTCGACGTACAGCACTGGAGGAGAACGAGGCTGCTCTCCAAGGTCGGTCAGGAAGTAGGTGAGCCAGCGTAGCTTCTGGGCCGCCATGGCTGTGGCGTAGATCTCAGCCTCACAACTGGAGCTGAGAACAGAAGAAGAGCGAGTAGAACGCCAAGAAACAGAACCAGAGCCAAGACTGAAGGAGTAACCCTGAGACGACCGCTGAGTAGCCTGGTCGTCTGCCCAAGAAGCGTCTGAGTGCCCAGTGAGAACAACTGGGACTCGCCCTCCAAGCACTAGCCCCATGCCCGACGTACTGCACAAGTAGCGCAACACCCTCTTAGCTGCATCCATGTGCTCCTTCCGGTGACGGCCGGGAGCGACATAGCGTGCAAGAATGCTGAGAGGGTATGCAAGGTCTGGTCGAGTGCAGGTCATCAGGTACATGAGGCAACCCACAAGCTCTGGATACGGGCCACTCGGCTCCACCGACTCATCCGAAGGCAGAGCTGAGAGCGAGTGACCGATAGGCAGAGGAGTGGGCTGAGGCGAGGAGTACGTGAAGCGGAAGCGCTGAAGGACCTGCTGCACCATGTGTGACTGAGTCAAGGTGATGGTGCGGCGTGCTCTGTCCCGGGTGATCCGCAAGCCAAGATAGCTTGTCAGTTCACCCAGGTCTGTGCACGTGTGTCTCTTCTGCAGCTCCGACTTCACATGGGCGAGTGCCACAGTGTCAGCAGTAGCAAAGACCAAGTCATCGACGTACACAAGGACGTAGAACGGCGGCAATGAGGTGTCGGTGCGTAGAAACAGCGACGGGTCAGCAGTAGAAGGCGCGAACCCAAGAGCCGCAAGCGTAGTCCTTAGTGTGTCGTGCCACTCACGAGGCGCCTGGCGGAGACCGTAGACTGGCCGTCGGAGGCTCCACTGGGTACCAGGAGGGAACGACCCAGTGAAGCCAGGTGGACGGCGCAGCCAGATCTCCTCGTGCAGGCTGCCCTGCAGGAAAGCAGTGCTGAAGTCAAGCGAGTGGAGCTCGTAGTCACGCTGAGCGGCGACGTGCAGCAGAACCCGAAGAGTGGTCATCTTCGGAGTCGGGGAGAAGGTCTGGAAGAAGTCAACTCCCTCTCGCTGACTGAAGCCTCGTGCAACGTAACGCGCCTTGAAGACAGGCGGAGAACCCGGCGGCCGCTTCACCCTGAAAATCCACATGCCACTGACGATGTTCGCCCCAGGTGGGGGAACCTCATCGACGTAGGTGCCTGTGGACTTCCAGGAAGCCATCTCTGTGTCCATGGCTGTCTGCCACTGAGAAGAGTAGGGACCGGCCATCGCCTCTGCGTAAGAGCGTGGGGTCGGGATGTCTGGTGCATCCGGGTCTCCCTCAGGGGCAACAAGCATGGACACGAGATGGGGCAAAGCGGCAGCAAAGCACTCAAACTCCTCCTGCCTGTCCTCAAGGACGTCAGTGCCAAGAGCACACTCACCCCCGACGGACGGAGGACAGACAGACTCAGACTCAGCAACTAGGCTAGCAGCGTAGTCTAGACGACAGCGAGCAGCAAAGTCGACAAGCTCAGCAACTAAGGCAGACGCAGCAGCAGACTCAAAGGAAGGGTCAGTGACAACAGAAGCTCGGAGACGCGTGACAGTAGGACTGGTAGCACGAAGAGAGTCTGACCCAGGGTCAGCAAGAGCAGGAAGAGAGGAAGTAGGAGGAGACGGCAGTGGGACACGCTGTGGAGCAGTGGACGGACGAAGCGCCATCCGGTGAGTGCCTGGGACAGCAGGAAGACGCTGATGCTGGACTCGACTACTAGAGAGAGCAGTGCGGACAGGCGACTCAGGACGAGACTCAGGCGACGCAGGACGAGACGCAGGCTCACCCCGCTCAGTAAGACCTCCAGTCGGACCAGTGTAAGGAGCAGGACCAGGGAGAGAGGACGAATACGGTAACACTGACTGCAGCTGGACAGGCGGAGGACACGCTAAGGAGGGAGGAGGAAAAGGAGGAGGAAGCTGACCAAGAACCTGCTGAAGGAGCGGAACAAAGTACGGCCGAGACCGAGCAGCGACACCAGAGCCAGCAGGGACACCCGCATCAGGGTCCGCAGCACCAGCAGCAGCTCCAGCGCCCACGTCCTCAGCACCAGCGGCAGCTCCAACGCCCGGGTCCTCAGCACCAGTAGCAGCTCCAACGCCCGGGTCCGCAGCACCAGCGGCAGCTCCAACGCCTGGGTCCTCAGCACCAGCAGCACCTCCAACGCCCGGGTCCTCAGCACCAGCAGCGGCTCCAACGCCCGGGTCCTCAGCACCAGCAGCGGCTCCAACGCCCGGGTCCTCAGCACCAGCATCAGCTCCAACGCCCGGGTCCTCAGCACCAGCAGCAGCTCCAACGCCCGGGTCCTCAGCACCAGCAGCGGCTCCAACGCCCGGGTCCTCAGCACCAGCAGCAGCTCCAACGCCCGGGTCCTCAGCACCAGCAGCAGCTCCAACAGCAGCGGGGTCCGTAACACGAGGCACGCCACTTCGAAGAGTGCAGCGCCGCTCGTACCACTCATGGATCCGCTCGCGGGAGGGGAGCTCCCGAACGGGAGAAGAAGCACTTGCACCAGTCCTAGTAGTACGTCCAGCTCGAGCGGTACCTCTCCGGAGGCTGCAGTACTCTAAGTACCACGCACGGAGCTGCTCCGAGGAGAGGGCTCCTCCAGGTGCAGGACTCCCAGGCCTAGTACCTCCAGACTCAGAACCCCCAGACTCCGGACTCCGCAACTCAGCACCACGAGGCTCCACACCCCCAAGCTCAGCATCCTCAAGCTCCACACCCCCAGGCTCCACACCCCCAGGCTCCACATCCCCAGGCTCCACACCCCCAGGCTCCACACTCCCAGGCTCAGCACCCCCAGGCTCAGCACCCCCAGCAGGACGAGAGTCGACAGCTACCTCAACAGGCTCAACCGGGTCTACCTGAGACACACCTGAGGGAGCGGCACCCTGAGGGGGGAGGGGATCTGCAACAGCAGCACCTGGCGCAAAGAAGAGAGGCGGGGGGGGGAGCGGGGCAGTGCGGTAGGGGAAGAGGCGGTAGTAGGGGACGGACTCGTCAAAAGTGACGTCCTGGGAGGGCAAGACTCGGCGCGAGGTGGCGTGGTAAAACTGCCAACCAGACGCGTCCGGTGAGGCTGCTGCTCTAGGTGCTAGTGCGTCTGCTCCCCCAGGTGCCAGTGCGTCTGCTGCCCCAGGTGCCAGTGCGTCTGCTGCCCCAGGTGCCAGTGCGTCTGCTACCCCAGGTGCTGGTGAGTCTGCTCTCTCAGGTACTACGTCGGCTCAGGCCTTCCACACCTTCACCCTTGACTCGGGTGTGTCCCGCTCCTTCTTTCAAGACCGCACCACTCTTACGCCGCTCAGTCGGCCAGTTGCAGTCTCCCTTTCAGACCCCTCTGGGGGTCCTGTCCTTGCTAGCTTCTCCACTGTCTTACCGTGCCCGACAGCCCCCTCTGGCACCCTGTCAGGTCTCTACCTCCCCTCGTTCTCTACAAACTTGGTGAGTGGAGCGGACCTACAGGATAGGGGGGTTGACTAGTTCACTCCTGCGAGTCAGCGAGTGACCCACTGCACGTCTGCTCGGACAGGCCACGTTCACCCGTCGGCCAGGGTCGAGCCTGTACACCCTTACTACTGAGTCTCCTCCGGCTGCTGAGTCTGCCCAGGTAGCTGCGTCGAGTCAGGTGTTTGCTGCAGCGTCCAGGTTTGGTCCTTAGTCTGCTCCCTGCTCGTGTCGTCTACTGTCCCACCAGACTCTCCTTTGGCACCACCGCCATGGTCATCCTTCCTTGCCTCGTCTCCGAGGCATGGCCTCATGTGTCCTTGTCTCTGGTCTCCCTCGGTCTCTCCCTCCCCTACCTCTGGGGCCTGGCCCTACCTGCGTCCCCTACGTCTAGGGGCAACAGCTCGCCGCCCCTCACTCCTCCGAGTTTCCTCCGACAAAGGCTCCGCTGCGGACTCTCCACATGGACGTGTGGGGCCCAGCCGGCGTCACTGGGCAGGGGCGCGAGCGGTACTTCCTGCTGGGTGTTGACGAGTACTCGCGTTACACCACAGTCTTCCCCTTGCGCAGCAAGGGTGACGTCACTGAGGTGTTGATCGACTGGATCCGCGCAGCTCGTCTCCAGCTCCGGGAGAGCTTCGGCTCGGACTATCTTGTTCTGCGTCTGCACTCGGACAGAGGCTGGGAGTTTTTCTCTGCCCGTCTGGGAGCCTTCTGTAATGCACAGGGCATCCGCCAGACCTTCACACTTCTGGCCTCTCCACAGTGAAATGGGATTGCTTAGCGCCGCATTGGCATGGTCATGGACGCCGCTCGTACGTCCATGATGCATGCGGCTGCCCCCCATTTTCTGTGGCCGTTTGCGGTTCAGTACGCCGCGCATCAGCTCAACGTTCAGCCCCGGGTCTCCTTGCCAGAGACCTCCCCCGCCTTGCGGTGGACCGGGAAGGTTGGCGATGCGTCTGCGTTTCGGGTCTGGGGATCTCGGGCGTTTGTCCGCGACTTGTCTGCGAACAAGCAGTCCCCCCATGCTGTTCCCTGCGTCTTCCTTGGCTTCCCCCCTGACGCACATGGGTGGCAGTTTTACCACCCCACCTCGCGCCGTGTTCTGTCCTCCCAGGACGTCACCTTTGACGAGTCGGTGCCTTACTACCGTCTCTTCCCCTACCGCACTGCGCCCCTCCCCCCACTGCCGCTCTTCCTTGCGCCAGGTCCTCCCCCGGTAGAGCCCCTCCCCCCTCAGGGTCCTGCCCTGTCAGGTGTGTCCCAGGTAGACGCAGTCGAGCCTATCGAGGTAGCTGTTGACTCTGGTGCTGCTAGAGGTGCTGAGCCTGCGGGTGCCGGTTCTGGGGGTGCTGAGTCTGGGGGTGCTGAGCCTGGGGGTGCTGAACCTGGGGGTGCTGAGCCTGGGGGTGCTTAGCCTGGGGGTGCTGAGCCTAGGGGTGCGGAGCCTGGGGGCGCTGGGTCTGCTCGTGTGGCCGCCGGCGGTGCTTCGTCGAGGCAGGAGCCGCTCTCTCCACAAGAGCTGCGCGAGTGGTTTGCCCGCCGCTGGAGACGTGCTGCTGCAACTGGGGGTGTTGCTAGGGCTACTGGAGTTGGTCCTGCTAAAAGATGCTGGCGGTGCTAGTCCTGCTGGAGCTGGAGCTGCTGGGGGTGTTGGCGCTGGTGTTTCTACGGGCGCTGGTGCGTCTGGGGGTGCTGCTGAGACTGGTGGTGCTGACGGTCCTACTGGAGTTGGTGCTGCTGGAGCTAGAGCTGCTGGGGGTGTTGGCGCTGGCGGTGCTGCTTGCGCTGGTGCTTCTGAGGGTACTGGAGTTGGCGCTGTTGGAGCTGGAGGTGCTGCTGGCGCAGGTGCTGCCGCTGGGGGTACTGGTGCCGTCCTTGCTGCTTCTTAAGGCGCTGAGCGGCCGAGGCCGTACTTCGTTCCGCTCCTGGAGCAGGTTCTTGGTCTCCCGCCCTCACCTGTCCCCGCTACCTGCTCCTTCTCCCTACACTGGTCCTACTGGAGGTCTTCCTGAGCGTCGTGAGCCTGCGTCTTGTCATGCGTCGCCTGTTCGTGGTGCTCGCACTAGTCGTCGTGCTGCGCGTCCGCGTCCTCCTGCGGTCCCCGGCACACACCTGATGGCACTGCGTCCTTCCACTGCTCCTCTGCGTGTCCCGTTGCCGTCTCCTCCAGAGTCCTCTCTTCCTTCTCTTGCTGACCCGGAGTCTGTCTCCCTTCGTGCTGCTAGTCCTTCGGTCACGCGTCTCCTTGCTACTATTGTCACTGACCCTTCCTTTGAGTCCACTGCTGCGTCTGCCCTAGTTGCTGAGCTTGTCAACTTCGCTGCTCGTTGTCGTCTAGACTACGCTGCTAGTCTCGTTGCTGAGTCTGAGTCTGTCTGTCCTCCGTCCGTCGGGGGTGAGTGTGCTCTTAGCACGGACGTCCTTGAGGACAGGCAGGAGGAGTTACAGTGCTTTGCTGCTGCTTTGCCTCATCTCGTGTCCACGTTGATTGCCCCTGAGGGAGACCCGGATGCACTAGACATTCCGACTCCCCGATCGTACGCTTAGGCGATCGAGGGTCCCTACTCCTCACAGTGGCAGTCAGCCATGGACGCAGAGATGGCTTCCTGGAAGTCCACAGGCACCTACGTCGACGAGGTTCCCCCACCTGGGGCGAACATCGTCAGTGGCATGTGGATTTTCAGGGTGAAGCGGCCGCCGGGTTCTCCGCATGTCTTCAAGGCGCGTTACATGGCTCGAGGCTTCAGTGAGCGGCAGGGAGTTGACTACTTTCAGACCTTCTCTCCCACCCCGAAGATGACCACTCTTCGGGTGCTGCTGCACATAGCCGCTCAGTACGACTACGAGCTTCACTCTCTTCACTTCAGCACTGCTTTCCTGCAGGGCAGCCTGCACGAGGAGATGTGCCTGCGCCGCCCACCTGGCTTCACTGGGTCGTTTCCTCTTGGTACCCAGTGGAGCCTCCGGCGGCCAGTCTACGGTCTCCGCCAGGCGCCCCGTGAGTGGCACGACACACTGAGGACTACACTTGCGGCTCTTGGGTTTGCTCCTTCTACAGCCGACCTGTTACTGTTTCTGCGCACCGACACCTCTTTGCCGCCGTTCTACATCCTCGTGTACGTCGATGACTTGGTCTTTGCCACTACTGACACTGCTGGACTCGCCCACGTGAAGTTCGAGCTGCAGAAGAGACACACGTGCACAGACCTGGGTGAACTGCGCAGCTACCTTGGCTCGCAGATCACCCGGCACAGAGCAAAGTGCACCATTACCCTGACTCAGTCACACATGGTGCAGCAGGTCCTTCAGCGCTTCGGCTTCACGTACTCCTCGCCTCAGGCCACTCCTCTGTCTACTCGCCACTCGCTCTCAGCTCTGCCTTCGGATGAGTCCGTAGAGCCGAGTGGCCCGTACCCAGAGCTTGTTGGCTGCCTCATGTACCTAATGACCTGCACACGACCTAACCTTGCATACCCTCTTAGCATCTTGGCACGCTATGTTGCTCCTGGGAGACACTGACCAAAGCACATGGATGCAGCGAAGAGGGTGTTGCGCTACGTGTGCAGTACGTCGGGCATGGGGTTAGTGCTTAGAGGGCGACGTCGAGTGGTCCTCACAGGTCACGGAGACGCTTCTTGGGCTGATGACCAGGCTCTGCAGCGGTCGTCACAGGGTTACACCTTCAGCCTTGGCTCCAGCTCTGTTTCGAGGCGGTCTACCCGCTCGTCTTCTGTTCTCAGCTCTAACTGTGAGGCTGAGATTTACGCAGGGGCCATGGCTGCACAGGAGCTACGCTGGCTCACCTACCTGCTGACTGACCTAGGAGAGCCGCCTCGTTCTCCTCCAGTTCTGTACGTAGACAACAAGGCCATGCTGGCCTTGTGTCGGGAGCAAAGACTGGAGCACAGAACGAAGCACATTGCTCTCCGCTACTTCCTGGCTCGTGAGCTGCGGCAGCGTGGTCAACTCCGCCTCACCTACGTGGCCTCTGAGGCCAACACTGCTGATATCTTCACCAAGGCCCTTCCGCCTTGTGATCATCAGCGCTTCTGTACTTTGCTAGGTCTTGTGCCTACCTGGCCTCACTTGCTCACTTCTTGATCTTGTTTGTACTGTACTCTTTCTATACTTGCACTTGCTTGTTTAGCTTTATATATATGATCTTGCATGTGAACTGGCCTTGTGGCCTTACTCTTGTGCTCGGACTGTGTGGTGACTTTGTGATCCACCCTGAGCTTGCTTTGCTTTGCTTGACTGGTCTTGTGACCCCTTGTTCTCCCCCACTTTGCCTATGGGGGTGTGTCAGAACATTATAGCTTATACATTTGTGTAGGCTGTAGTGGGGTAACCCATAAGGGGTGACAAAAGTTAGAAGAAGGAGGAATGAACTAGCAGAAATGGGGATACAAATAGCAAACCCTAGAAGGGTTGTACTCGCTATAGAGCACCCCACTACAGGCTAGAACATAAGAATAATATTCTGACACACCCCCATAGCCAAAGTGGGGTGTAATCAGCAGAGCAGGCAAAGTAGTACAAGCTCAGGGTGGATCACAATGTCACCACACATTCTGAGCACAAGTTCAAGAAGAGATAGTTTAGAGTTCACAATTATGAGCAGAGCTAGTGGTAGTCACAACGGGCAAGTGAGGAGGAGGAGAGAGAGTGAGGGGAGAGGAGATAGGAGGCGACGGCTGAAGCTGCAGGCACACGGGCAACAGGAGGCACACTGGCAAAGCGGCTACCGGACAGCGCCCGGACTACAGGAGTAACAGGCCCCGCGGCTCAAATAGCGGCGGACGGGCAACGGACCCACGGGCGGCTGGCACAGCTGGCTACGACTGGGCTACCGGGACAGCGCCCCGGACTACAGGTGCTGCGAACGACAAACTGACAACCTCCACTCAACCTCCCGCACACAGTCCCACCCCCCTGATGCACACCCACTGCTACACCGCTAGCTGCACTCCCACGCACCCCCCTTAAACCCTAAACCCGAGTCTCCCACACACCCACCCCCCTCAGCGACAGCTGCAGCAGTGGGAGACGAAGGAGGAGGAGGAGCAAAGGGAGGAAGGCACGCCGAGCACCCCCATACCCGCCACCCCGCAAGCGGCCCCCTCAGGTCGCCTCGACGGACGACGGGAAATGGCAGGGGGAGGGGGGGGGGGGGGGGGGGGGGGGGGAGGCGGTGTGGTGAAAGGGGCCCACCACGGGCCTGGTTGGAGGGCGGGGCCGCGACAAGGGGCGGGGCCGCGACGAGGGGCGGGGCCGCGACGAGGGGCGGGGCCGCGACGAGGGGCGGGGCCGCGACGGTCGGGCAGGGCCGCTTCGAGGGGCGGGGCCGCGACACAGGGCGGGGCCGCGACGTAGGGCGGGGCCGCGACGGTCGGGGCGGGGCCGCGACGTAGGGCAGGGCCGCTTCGAGGGGCGGGGCCGCGATGCAGGGCGGGGCCGCGACGTAGGGCGGGGCCGCGACGTAGGGCGGACGCCCGCGAAGGTAGGGCAGACGCCCGCCGCGCGCCTCGGGGCGCACAGCGGGCAAAGAACCGCCGCGCGCCCCGGGGCGCACGGCGGGCAGAAAACCGCCGCGCGCCTCGGGGCGCACGGCGGGAAGGAAAACCGCCGCGCGCCTCGGGGCGCACGGCGGGAAGGAAAGGTAGCAGCGGAAGCGAGGTGGAAACCCACCCACAGGATCGATCCAAGGGGATGGACCTGCTCTGATAGCATGACAAAAGTTAGAAGAAGAAAGAGGAATGAACTAGCAGAAATGGGGATACAAATAGCAAACCCTAGAAGGGTTGTACTCGCTATAGAGCACCCCACTACAGGCTAGAACATAAGAATAATATTCTGACAAGGGGTACAACCCAATTAGGGTTATTACTTGTACCCAACTCTTTCATAGTTCATTCATTCTCTCGTTCCAACTTTCACACTTTTGGGGAGGGGTGTAGTGTAAATATATGTATATATATACATATATTATTTTTTTTCAGCATTCATTACTAGACATCTCTTCGGTACGTATAAGACCAACTGTTCCTTGCCCATTACTGCTAATGGTGTTTCGCCGGCTTCGCACACCACATTCCCCAAACCACGCACTGCTGGGCTGGCCCGAGTCGGCCTATGCTTCGCGATTAGCCTGTACCTCACTACTAGCATCGCACTAGCTTGCTCGCACGCATCGTTTGCATGTTTCGCTATAAATGTTCGCTCGTTCCTTTGCTCACATTTGTACTCGTTTTCCAACTTAGTGTGATCCTTGCTACCTAGATACATTGCATACGTAGCAAATGGGTCTTAATACTCTTTTGTGGACCTTGTTTTAAGATGCGTCAGAATTGCAACACCAGTGGAGGATCGAGATCACACACCGAAGGTATGAGCATTGATCGTCACCGAGCTACATGTCTCGCGAACGTCCTCATGTTCCTTATTTGGCGGGGTTGAAGTCGTTTCGGTAAGTTTAGAATGCATACGCTTGATTAAAGCTGCGGTCTACATACTAAGTGGTGTTTTTTTTGGTGTATTTTTTATGCCCACCCTTTCGTGCGGCCTGATTGGAGAACGAAGTCAGAATGTTTCAGAACCACCGCAGCAGACGAACTCATATAGGAAACGCGAATCCAGCCCAAGTTCGTGCTTACGGGTGGTTTGGAGGAGGGTCTGCGGAAGGGCGCGAAACAACCTGGGGGGTTCGGTTTTGTGCAGAAAGAACCCCAACCCCCTCTCTCTGTCAAACTCATATGCTATAGTCTCTGTATGCTGTAGTGGGGTAGACAATATGGGGTACAACACTTTTAGGTTCTCCTACTTGTACCCACCTGTCTCCTAGTTCATCCATTCCTCGTTCTTTCACATGGTATAGAGCAGGTTCCCTAGTGGGAACGTTTCCTAGGGCCCACCGAATATCGATTTTTTTTTTACAGCCCGGAGCGCGCTTCGCCCCTGCCCGAGTCGCGCCCCGTGTGCCTACTCTCCCGTCGCGTCCCCTGCCCTTAGTGGCCCGTCGCGCTCCCCTACGGCCCTGTAGCGGCCCCTCTCACGGCCTCTCACGCGGCCCCTTCAGGCCCCTCGTGGCCCCTTCGCGGCCTCCCTTCGCGGCCCCTTCGTGGCACCTTCATGGCCCCTTCACGGCTCCTTCACGGCCCCTTCGCAGCCCCTTCACGGCCCCTTCGCGGCCCCTTCGCGGCCCCTTCGTGGCACCTTCGTGGCCCCTTCACGGCCCCTTCGCAGCCCCTTCACGACCCCTTCACGACCCCTTCGCGGCCCCTTCGCGGCCCCTTCACGGCCCCTTCATGGCCCCCTCGCGGCCCCCTCGCGGCTCCCTTCGCGGCCCCTTCGCGGCCCCGCCCCGCTGCCCGTAGCGACCCCACCCCGTCGCCCTTCGCGGCCCCGCCGCGTCGCCCCCGCCTCGTCGCGTCGCCCCTGCGGGACCCGCGGAGCGCGGCTCCTGTGCGTCGCGACGCCCCTTCGGGACCCGCGTGGAGTCACCGCTGCCCGCCGCGGCGCCCTGCCCTAACCCGCGCCCTAGAGCAGCCGCCACTGCAGCACCCGCTCCTTGAGCAGCCGCCACTGCAGCAGCCGCCCCTTGAGCAGCCTCCTCTGCAGCAACCGCCCCTGGAGCAGCCGCCCCTGAAGCAGCCACCCCTGGAGCAGCCGCCCCTGAAGCAACCGCCCCTAGAGCAGCCGCCACTGCAGCAGCCGCCCCTGGAGCAGCCACACCTGCAGCAGCCGCCCCTGGAGCAGCCGCCCCTGGAGCAGCCGCCACTGCAGCAGCCGCCCCTGGAGCAGCCACACCTGCAGCTGCCGCCCCTGGAGCAGCCGCCCCTGCAGTAGCCGCCCCTGGAGCAGCCGCCACTACAGCAGCCGCCCCTGGAGCAGCCGCCACTGCAGCAGCCGCCCCTGCAGCAGCCGCCACTGCAGCAGCGGCCCCTGGAGCAACCGCCCCTGCAGCAGCCGCCCCTGGAGCAACCGCCACTACAGCAGCCGCCCCTGGAGCAGCCGCCCCTGGAGCAGCCGCCCCTCAAGCAGCCGCCCCAGGAGCAGCCGCCACTGCAGCAGCCGCCCCTGTAGCATCCACCCCTGCAGTAGCGGCCCCTGGAGCAGCCGCCCCTGCAGCAGCTGCCTCTGGAGCAGACCGCCCCTGCAGCAGCCGCCCCTGGAGCAGCCGCCATTGTAGCACCCACCCCTGTAGCAGCCGCCCCTTGGGCAGCCGCCCCTTCAGCAGCCGCCCCTGGAGCAGCCGCCCTTGGAGTAGCCGCCCCTGCAGCTGCCGCGGAGCCCTCGCCCGACAGTGGTAGCGGCCTCGCCGTTGCCGCCGTCGTACGCCTGCCCTTCTCGCCACTGGTGAGCACTGCCCTGCCGAGACTGCTGTTACTCCTACTCTTGCTGCTACTGCTCTTTCTACTGCTACTGCTGCTCCTGGCGTGGTCAGATGCAGCTCTAGCGCCGTCCGCGTGAGTCCCTCACCCCCCAACAGCTTCGTGAGTGGTACGCTAGTTGGGGTTATAGGGGTGGCTGCGATGTGACTACTGCTATTGCTACTACGGCCACCACTGCTCCTGGCGGTGGCCAAATGCAGCTCCAGCGACGTCCGCGTGAGTTCCTCACACCCCAGCAGCTTCGTGAGTGCCACGCTACTTGGGGTTGTCGGGGTGGCCGTAGTGGGAGTCGTCATGTAGTGAGTAGTTCGGCAGCTGCTTGTAGTGGCCAGGTGCAGCTTCAGCGTCGTCCGTGCGCGGTCCTTTCGCCCCAGCAGCTTCGTGAGTGGTACGCTTAGCGTGGCGGGTCACAGGGTACTGCTCGCTGTCCGTACGTCATTTGCACTGGTGCTCGGACAGGTCAGCCTTGCGGACCCCTCTTGGGGTCTAGTCCTCGCTAGCTTCTCCACTGTCTTACCATGTCCGGCAGCCCCCTCAGGCACCCTGTCGGGTCTCTACCTCCCCTCATTCTCTACGAACTTGGTGAGTGGTGCTGATCTACAGGATAGGGGGGTTGACCAGTTCACTCCTGCGAGTCAGCGAGTGACCCACTCCACGTGTGCTTGGACGGGCCGACACTTGGCCACGTTTACCCGTCGGCCGGGATCGAGCCTGTACACATTGACTACTGAGTCTCCTCCGGTTGCTGAGTCTGGTCAGGTAGCTCCGTCGAGTCAGGTGTTTGCTGCAGCGTCCAGGTCTGGTCTTGAGTCTGCTCCCTCCTCGTGTCATCTCCTGTCCCACCAGACTCTCCTCTGGCACCACCGCCTTGGCCACCCCTCCCTGCCTCGTCTCCGAGGCATGGCCTCCTATGTTTTTGTCTTTGGTCTCCCCCGGTCCCTCCCTCCCCTCCCTCCGGGGCCTGCCCCTACCTGCGTTCCCTGCGTCGAGGGACGGCAGCGCGCCGCCCCTCACTCCTCCGAGTTTCCTCCAACAGAGGCTCCCCTGCAGACTCTTCACATGGACGTGTGGGGCCCCGCCCGCGTCCGTGGCCAGGGTCACGAGCGTTACTTCCTGTTGGTGGTTGACGACTACTCGCGTTACACCATGGTGTTCCTCTTGCGTAGCAAGGGTGACGTCACTGAGGTGTTGATCGACTGGATCCGCGCAGGTCGTCTCCAGCTCAGAGAAAGTTTCGGCTCGGACTTTCATATTCTGCGTCTGCACTCGGACAGAGGCGGGGAGTTTTCCTCTGTCTGTCTGGGAGCTTTCTGTCGTGCACAGGGCATCCACCAGACCTTCACGCTTCCGGCCTCTCCACAGCAAAATGGGATTGCTGAGCGCCGCATTGGCATGGTCATGGACGTCGCTCGTACGTCCATGATGCATGTGGCTGCCCCCAATTTTCTGTGGCCGTTTGCGGTTCAGTACGCCGCGCATCAGCTCAACCTTCATCCCCGGGTCTCCTTGCCAGAGACCTCCCCCACCTTGCGGTGGACGGGGAAGGTTGGCGATGCGTCTGCGTTTTGTGTCGGGGGATCTCGGGCGTTTGTCCGCGACTTGTGTGCGGACAAGCTGTCCCCCCGTGTGTTCCCTGCATCTTCCTTGGCTTCCCCCCTGACGCGTCTGGTTGGCAGTTTTACCACCCCACCTCGCGCCGGGTTCTATCCTCCCAGGACGTCACCTTTGACGAGTTGGTGCCTTACTACCGTCTTATCCCCTACCGCACTGCGCCCCTCCCCCCGCCGCCGCTCTTCCTTGCGCCAGGTACCCCCCCGATAGACCCTCTCGCCCCTCAGGGTCCTGCCCCGTCAGGTGTGTCCCAGGTAGACGCAATCGAGCCTTTCGAGGTTGCTATTGACTCTGGTGTTGCTAGGGGTGCTGAGCCTGCGGGTGCCGGGTCTGGGGGTGTTGAGCCTGAGGGTGCGGAGCTTGGGGGTGCTGAGTCTAGGGGTGCTGAGCCTGCGGGTGCCGGGTCTGGGGGTGCTCAGCCTGGGGGTGCGGAGCTTGGGGGTGCAGAGCCTGGGGGTACGGAGCCTGGGGGTGCGGAGCCTGGGGGTGCTGGGTCTGCTCGTGTGGCCTCTTGTGGTGCTTCATCGAGGCGGGAGCTACCCTCTCCGCAGGAGCTGCGCAAGTGGTATGCCCGGCGCTAGAGCCGTGCTGCTGGAGCTGGACGTACTGCTGTTACTGCTGACCCTGGGGTCGGCACTGGAGTTACTGGATCCACTGGTCCTGGAGGTGCTCGTACTAGGGGTACTGGAGCTGCCGGGCCTGGGGGTACTACTGACGGTCCTGCTGAAGGTGGTGCTGCTGGAGGTGCTGCTGGAGCTGTGGGAGCTGGTGCTGCTGGAGCTGCTGGAGCTGGAGTTGCTGGGGGTGTTGGCGCTGGTGGTGCTGCTGGCGCTGGTGCTTCTGAGGGTGCTGGAGCTGGCGTTGTTTGAGCTGGAGGTGCTGCTCGCGCTGGTGCTGCCGCTGGGGGTACTGGCACTGTCCCTGCTGGTTCTAGAGGCGCTGCGCGGCCGCGGCCGTACTTCGTTCTGCTCCTTGAGCAGGTTCTTGGTCTCCTGCCCTCTACTGGTCCTGCTCCTCCCTTAGAGTGTCTACAGCCTGTCCAGTCGCGGTCACAGTTACAGCCCGCCTCCCCCCTACCTGCTCCTTCTCCCTACACTGGTCCTACTGGAGGTCTTGCTGAGCGTCGTGAGCCTGCGTCTCGTCCTGTGTCGCCTGTTCGTGCTGCTCGCACTAGTAGTTGTGCTCCGCGTCCGCGTGCTTCTACGGTCCCAGGCACACACCAGATGGCATTGCGTCCTTCCACTACTCCTCTACGTGTCCCGTTGTCGTCTCCTCCAGAGTCCTCTCTTGCTGTTCTTGCTGACCCGGAGTCTAACTCTCTTCGTGCTACCAGTCCTACTGTCACGCGTCTCCTGGCTACTGTTGTCACTGACCCTTCCTTTGAGTCCACTACTGCGTCTGCCTTGGTTGCTGAGCGTGTCGACTTTGCTGCTCGCTGTCATCTAGACTACGTTACTGGTCTTGTTGCTGAGTCCGAGTCTGTCTCTGTCTGTCCTCCGTCCGTTGGGTGTGAGTGTGCTCTTAGCACGAACGTCCTTGAGGACAGGCAGGAGGAGTTCCAGTGTTTTGCTGCTTCTTTGCCTCATCTCGTGTCCACGCAGATTACCCCTGAGCGAGACCCGGATGCACCAGACATCCCGACTCCTCGATCGTACGCTGAGGCAATCAAGGGTCCCTACTCCTCACAGTGGGAGTCAGCCATGGACGTAGAGATGGCTTCTTGGAAGTCCACGGGCACCTACATCGACGAGGTTCCCCCACCTGGGGCGAACATCGTCAGTGGCATGTGGATTTTTAGGGTGAAGCGGCCGCCGGGTTCTCCGCTTGTCTTCAAGGCGCGTTACCTGGCTTGAGGCTTCAGTCAGCAGCAGGGAGTTGACTACTTTCAAACCTTCTCTCCCACCCCGAAGATGACCACTCTTCGGGTGCTGCTGCATGTAGCCGCTCAGCGCGACTACGAGCTTCACTCTCTTCACTTCAGCACAGCTTTCCTGCAGGGCAGCCTGCACGAGGAGATCTGGCTGCGCCGCCCACCTGGCTTCACTGGGTCGTTTCCCCCTGGTACCCAGTGGAGCCTCTCACGGTTTGTCCACGGTCTCCGCCAGGCGCCCCGTGAGTGGCACGACACACTGAGGACTACACTTGCGGCTCTTGGGTTTGCTCCTTCTACAGCCGACCCGTCGCTGTTTCTGCGCACCGACACCTCTTTGCCGCCGTTCTACATCCTCGTGTACGTCGACGACTTGGTCTTTGCCCCTGCTGACACTGCTGGACTCGCCCACGAAGTCCGAGCTGCAGAAGAGACACACGTGCACAGACCTGGGTGAACTGCACAGCTACCTTGGCTTGCAGATCACCCGGGACAGAGCACAGCGCACCATTACCCTAACTCAGTCACACATGGTGCAGCAAGTCCTTCAGCGCTTCGGCTTCACGTACTCCTCGCCTCAGGCCACTCCTCTGTCTACTCGCCACTCGCTCTTAGCTCTGCCTTCAAATGAGTCCATAGAGCCGAGTGGCCCGTACCCAGAGCTTGTTGGCTGCCTCATGTACCTGATGACATGCACACGACCTGACCTTGCATACCCTCTTAGCATCTTGGCACGCTATGTTGCTCCTGGGAGACACCGACCAGAGCACATGGCTGCAGCGAAGAGGGTGTTGCGCTACTTGTGCAGTACGTCGGGCATGGGGCTAGTGCTTGGAGGGCTACGTCGAGTGGTCGCAGGGCGTTCTACACCTGTTTTCATACATTTCAGAGTTATGTTTCGACACCGTCCTGCCAGCGCTTAATGCGACGGAGATCACACTGGAACTGTGTGAGCTACACTGCCCACTCTGAGTTAGCGTAAACACCTTGTGAATCAAAGCCCCGAGCTTACGCAAAGTATGAATGCCAAGAGACACCAAAACATCCACAAAAACAGCGAAGAGATCGGTGTGGCTGCCGGCTTCCCCTCCCACAATAGTGGAAGGCATGTTTCTAACCGACACTCCTGACTTCCCCTTCGACAAATGGGAAGTAGTGTCGCTGTCAGGCATGTATGCTATAGTCTGTGTAGGCTGTAGTTGGGCAGTCCATATAGGGTACAACACTTTAGGGTTTCCTACTTGTACTCCCCTTCCTGCTCAATGCATTCATTCTCTTTTCTCATCATGGTATCGAGCAGGTTCCCTAGTGGGAACGCTACCTAGGGCCCACCACGATACTTTTTTTTTTTTTTTTCCTGCTCGGAGCGCTCTTCACTCCTGCCCAAGTCGCGCTCTGTGTGCCCTCCCTACCTTCGAGCCGCCCTTAGTGGCCCCTCTCACGGCCCCTTTGGCCGCCCTTACGGCCCCTAGCGCCGCCCTCTACAGCCCCTCGCGCCGCCCTTACCGCCCCTTACGGCCCCTTAAGGCCCCTCGCGTCGCCCTTACGACCCTCGCGCGGCCCCCTTTCGGCCCCTCGCGGCGCCCTTTCCGGCCCCTTACGGCCCCGTCGGACCCGCCTAGGCCCCTTACGGCCCCGTCGGCCCCGTCTAGGCCCATTGCGACCCCGCTACGGCCCCGCCTAGGCCTATTACGGCCCCTCCGCAGCCTCGTCTAGGCCCCTTGCGGCCCCGCTACGGCCCCGCATAGGCCTCTTACGGCCCCTCCGCGGCCCCGTCTAAGGCCCTTGCGGCCCCGTTACGGCCTCGTCTAGGCCCCTTACGGCCCCTCCGCAGCCCCGTCTAGGCCCCTTTCGGCCCCGCTACGGCCCCGGCTAGGCCCCTTACGGCCCCTCCACGGCCTTGTCTAGGCCCCTTGCGGCCCCGTCTCCGCCACCTGCGGCCCCGTCGCTGCCACCAGCGGCCCCGTCGCCACCACCTGCGGCCCCGTCGCCGCCACCTGCGAGCCGTGACCTGCGGCCTCGCCGCCACCTACAGCCCCATCGCGGTCACCTGCGGCCCCGTCGCCCTCCCCTAGCGGCCCTGTCACCGCTTAGCTGCCCAGCAACCGAGCCGCCGAGCAGCCCAGCAGGCGAGTCGCCCACCTGCCGAGCAGTCGAGCCGCCCACCAGCCGAGCAGCTGAGCCGCCCTGCCGCCGAGCTGCCCAGCAGCCGAGCCGCCCTGCCGCCGAGCCGCCCAGCAGCCGAGCCGCCCAACAGCCGAGCCGCCCAGCAGCCGAGCCGCCCTGCCGCCGAGCCGCCGAGCCGCCCTACTGTCGAGCCGCTGCTGTTCGTACCGGTGCTCCCCGGCCCTCCTTCCTCGAACTGGTGAGCTCACTTCCTGCTAGGCCATTGTGGTCGTGGCTACCCCCAGTGTCCTTCCTTGCTAAGGGCCGTGCCGTTGACTTTGAGGTCTGGGTAGATGACCTTCAGCTGTTTCTACAGTGTGATAGGGCAGACGGACTCTCTCTGTTCGATCTCACCTCTGGTGTCTCTCCTGCCCTGGCTGATACTGCTGACAGCACTGTTCGCTCACAGTGGGCAACACGCGATGCTGCTGCTCGCCTTGCTGTGCGTCACCACTTACCGACCACTGAGCGTGCACACTTTAGCCAATACAAGTGTGCTCAGACCTTGTACGACGCTGTAGTTGCACGCTACTCTTCCCCTGCCACTGCTGCACTAAGCCGCCTCATGCTACCGTACCTCTTTCTTGACCTTGCTGCCTTTCCCACAGTCGCTGACCTCATTACGCACCTCCGCACTAGTGACACTCGCTACCGCGCTGCGCTTCCTGCTGAGTTCTACGCAAAGAACCCCCCCCCCCCCCCCCATGTACATCACCCTCTACTACATAGTCACCCGACTCCCTGACTCTCTTCGCGTAGTCGGGGACCACTTCCTCTCGGTTTGCCCCACCACTCTCACCGTTGACCTCCTCGAGAAGGGCCTCCTAGCAGAAGAGAAGAGCATAGTCACTGAAGGAGCCTCTCGTGGTGACCCTTGCACCACCGTCTTTGAGGGGTGTTCCCCCTCCCCCCTCTTGCCCTCAGTTGCTTCTGCTGCTGCGTCCGACCTCGTTGGTTTCAAGTCGGTCGGCGTTGCGTCTGCCCCTAGCAGAGACGCCGCACCGGCAAGGGCAAGGGGGGCAAGGGCGCCGGAGGGGCTGGCGGGGGCGGTGGAGGAGGTGGTGGAGGCAATGGAGGGGGTGGGGGTGGTGGTGGGAGTGGTGGCGGGGGTGGTGGCAGCGGCGGCAGCAGCGGAGGCGGAGGAGGCGGCGGTGGTGGCGGAGGGAGTGGAGGCGGCGGAGGTGGCGGAGGAGGCGGAGGTGGAGGAGGCGGCGGAGGCGGCGGCGGCGGTGGTGGTGGAGCGGGTTGCAACTCTGCGCAGAGGAGTGGGTCAGGTGGTGGTCCGCGCTAGCAGCAGCGGAGTGGTGTGACTCTGTCCCCTCAGCAGCTTCGTGAGTGGTACCCTACTCGTCAGCGCGGTGGGGGTACTGGTCCCTGCACTTTCGTCCTCCGTACCGGCGACCGAGCTGGTGAGCAGTGCGGGGGCCCGCACTCCACCCAGCGCTGCTTCGGTCGCGTGACGGACGCGTGGCGTTGCCAGTTCCCTGAGGCGTCACAGATCCCTCGCTGGGGAGATCTGTCTAGGGCAGGGGTTGCCATCTTTGATCTTGACTATGATGCTATCCTTGCTGCCATGGATTCTTTGACTACTAGTGTTGAGGGTGACTGTTACCTGTGTGTACCGCCTGACCCGGGCATTGAGGCCACTGCTCTAGGAGCTGGTGAGGCTGCTGCTCTAGGTGCTAGTGCGTCTGCTGCCCCAGCTGCTAGTGCGTCTGCTGCCCCAGGTGCTGGTGAGTCTGCTCTCTCAGGTACTACGTCGGCTCAGGCCTTACACACCTTCACCCTTGAATTGGGTGCGTCCCGCTCCTTCTTTCGAGACCGCACCACTCTTACGCCGCTCAGTCGGCCGGTTGCACTCTCCCTGGCGGACCTCTCTGGGGGTCCTGTCCTTGCTAGCTTCTCCACTATCTTACCATGCCTGGCAGCCCCCTCTGGTACCCTGTCAGTTCTCTACCTCCCCTCGTTCTCTACGAACTTGGTGAGTGGAGCGGACCTACATGATAGGGGGGTTGACCAGTTCACTCCTGCGAGTCAGCGGGTGACCCACTGCACGTGTGCTCGGACAGGCCGACACCTGGCCACGTTCACCCGTCGGCCAGGGTCGAGCCTGTACACCCTTACTACTGAGTCTCCTCCAGCTGCTGAGTCTGCCCAGGTAGCTGCGTTGAGTCAGGTGTTTGCTGCAACATCCGAGTCTGGTCCTGGGACTGCTCCCTGCTCGTGTCGTCTACAGTCCCACCAGACTCTCCTTTGGCACCACCGCCTTGGTCACCCCTCCCTGCCTCGTCTCCGAGGCATGGCCTCCCTCGGTCTCTCCCTCGGTCTCTCCCTCCCCTACCTCCGGGGCCTGGCCCTACCTGTGTCCCCTGCGTCGAGGGGCGACAGCGCGCCGCCCCTCACTCCTCCGAGTTTCCTTCGACAGAGGCTCCGCTACAGACTCTCCACATGGACGTGTGGGGCCCAGCCCGCGTCAGTGGGCAGGGGCGCGAGCGGTACTTCCTGCTGGTGGTTGAAGACTACTCGCGTTACACCACAGTCTTCCCCTTGCGCAGCAAGGGTGACGTGAATGAGGTGTTGATCGATTGGATCCGCGCAGCTCGTCTCTAGCTCAGGGAGAGTTTCGGCTCGGACTTTACTGTTCTGCGTTTGCACTCGGACAGAGGCGGGGAG
This sequence comes from Closterium sp. NIES-65, assembly GCA_948144175.1. Lineage (NCBI taxonomy): Eukaryota > Viridiplantae > Streptophyta > Zygnematophyceae > Desmidiales > Closteriaceae > Closterium > Closterium sp. NIES-65. Next base: position 1,263,726 of record CANXME010002068.1, read on the forward strand.
TTTTCCTCTACCTGTCTGGGCGCCTTCTGTCATGCACAGGGCATCCGCCAGACCTTCACATCAAAATGGGATTGCTGAGCGCCGCATTGGCATGGTCATGGACGTCGCTCGTACGTCCATGATGCATGCGGTTGCCCCCCATTTTCTGTGGCCGTTTGCGGTTCAGTACACTGCGCATCAGCTCAACCTTCAGCCCCGGGTCTCTTTGCCAGAGACCTCCCCCGCCTTGCGGTGGACCGGGAAGGTTGGCGATGCGTCTGCGTTTCGGGTGTAGGGATCTCGGACGTTTGTCCGCGACTTGTCTGCGGACAAGCTGTCCCCCCGTGCTGTTCCCTGCGTCTTCCTTGGCTTCCCCCCTGACGCGCCTGGGTGGCAATTTTACCACCCCACCTCGTGCCGTGTTCTGTCCTCCAAGGACGTCACCTTTGACGAGTCGGTGCCTTACTACCGTCTCTTCCCCTACCTCACTGCGCCCCTCCCCCCGCCGTCGCTCTTCCTTGCGCCAGGTCCTCCCCCGGTAGACCCCCTCCCCCCTCAGGGTCCTGCCCCGTCAAGTGTGTCCTAGGAAGACGCAGTCGAGCGTGTCGAGGTAGCTGTTGACTGTGGTGCTGCTGGGGGTGCTGAGCCTGGGGGTGCTGGGTCTGGGGGTGCGGAGCCTGGGGGTGCGGAGCCTGGGGGCGCTGGGTCTGCTCGTGTGGCCGCCGGCGGTGCTTCGTCGAGGCAGGAGCCGCTCTCTCCACAGGAGCTGCGCGAGTGGTTTTCCCGCCGCTGGAGACGTGCTGCTGGAGCTCGAGGTACTACTGCTGCTGCTGGGGCTACTGGAGTTGGTCCTGCTGGAGCTGCTGGCGGTGCTAGTGTTGCTGGAGCTGGAGTTGCTGGGGGTGTTGGCGCTGTTGTTTCTACTGGTGCTGGTGCGTCTAGGGGTGCTACTGAGGCTGCTGGAGCTGACAGCCCTGCTGGAGCTGGAGCTGCTGGAGCTGGAGCTGCTGGGGGTGTTGGCGCTCGCGGTGCTGCTGGCGCTAGTGCTTCTGAGGGTGCTGGAGTTGGCGCTGTTGGAGCTGGAGGTGCTGCTAGCGCTGGTGCTGCCGCTGGGGGTACTCGTGCTGTCCTTGCTGGTTCTGGAAGCGCTGCGCTGCTCAGGCCGTACTTCGTTCCGCTCCTGGAGCAGGTTCTTGGTCTCCCGCCCCCTTCTGGTCCTGCTCCTCCCTTAGAGAGTCCACAGCCTGTCCAGTCGCAGTCACAGTTATAGCCCGCCTCCCCTCTACCTGCTCCTTCTCCCTACACTAGTCCTACTGGAGGTCTTGCTGAGCGTCGTGAGCCTGCGTCTCGTCCTACGTCGCCTGTTTGTGCTGCTCGCACTAGTGGTCGTACTGCGCGTCCGCGTCCTCCTGCGGTCCGCGGCACACACCAGATTGCACTGTGTCGTTCCACTGCTCCTCTGCGTGTCCTGTTGCCGTCTCCTCCAGAGTCCTCTCTTCCTCTTCTTGCTGACCCGGAGTCTGACTCTCTTTGTGCTGCTAGTCCTTTGGTCATGTGTCTCCTGGCTACTGTTGTCACTGACCCTTCCTTTGAGTCCACTGGTCCATCTTCCCTAGTTGTTAAGCTTGTCGACTTCGCTGCTCGCTGTCGTCTAGACTACGCTGCTAGTCTCGTTACTGAGTCTGAGTCTGTCTATTTTCTGTCCGTCGGGGGTGAGTGTGCTCTTAGCACTGACGTCCTTGAGGACAGGCAGGAGGAGTTCCAGTGTTTTGATGCTGCTTTACCCCATCTCGTGTCCACGTTGATTGCCTCTGAGGGAGACCCGGATGCACCACACATCCCGACTCCTCGATCGTACGCTGAGGCGATCGAGGGTCCCTACTCCTCTCAGTGGCAGCCAGCAATGGACGCAGAGATGGCTTCCTGGAAGTCCACAGGCACCTACGTTGACGAGGTTCCCCCACCTGGGGCGAACATCGTCAGTGGCATGTGGATTTTCAGGGTGAAGCGACCGCCGGGTTCTCCGCCTGTCTTCAAGGCGCGTGACGTCGCTCGAGGCTTCAGACAGCGGCAGGGAGTTGACTACTTTCAGACCTTCTCTCCCACCCTGAAGATGACCACTCTTCGGGTGCTGCTGCACATAGCCGCGCAGCGCGACTACAAGCTTCCTTCTCTTGACTTCAACACAGCTTTCTTGCAGGGCAGCCTGCACGAGGAGATCTGGCTGCGCCGCCCACCTAGCTTCATTGGGTCGTTTCCTCTTGGTACCCAGTGGAGCCTCCGGCGGCCAGTCTACGGTCTCCGCCAGGCGCCCCGTGAGTGGCACGACACACTGAGGACTACACTTGCGGCTCTTGGGTTGGCTCCTTCTACAGCCAACCTGTCGCTGTTTCTTCGCACCGACACCTCTTTGCCGTCGTTCTACATCCTCGTGTACGTCGACGACTTGGTCTTTGCCACACCTGACACTGCTGGACTCGCCCACGTGAAGTCCGAGCTGCAGAAGAGACACACGTGCACAGACCTGGGTGAACTGCGCAGCTACCTTGGCTTGCAGATCACCCGGGACAGAGCACAGCGCACCATTACCCTGACTCAGTCACACATGGTGCAGCAGGTCCTTCAGCGCTTCGGCTTCACGTACTCCTCGCCTCAGGCCACTCCTCTGTCTACTCGCCACTCGCTCTCAGCTCTGCCTTCGGATGAGTCCGTAGAGCCGAGTGGCCCGTACCCAGAGCTTGTTGGCTGCCTCATGTACCTGATGACCTGCACACGACCTGACCTTGCATACCCTCTTAGCATCTTGGCACGCTATGTTGCTCCTGGGAGACACTGACCAGAGCACATGGCTGCAGCAAAGAGGGTGTTGCGCTACTTGTGCAGTACGTCGGGCATGGGGCTAGTGCTTGGAGGGCGACATCGAGTGGTCCTCACAAGTCATGAAGACACTTCTTGGGCTGACGACCAGGCTCTGCAGCGGTCGTCACAGGGTTACACCTTCAGCCTTGGCTCCGGCTCTGTTTCGTGGCGGTCTACCCGCTCGTCTTCTGTTCTCAGCTCCAGCTGTGAGGCTGAGATCTACGCAGGGGCCATGGGTGCACAGGAGCTACGCTGGCTCACCTATCTGCTGACTGACCTAGGAGAGCCGCCTCGTTCTCCTCCAGTTCTGTACGTAGACAACAAGGCCATGCTGGCCTTGTGTCGGGAGCATAGACTGGAGCATAGAACGAAGCACATTGCTCTCCGCTACTTCCTGGCTCGTGAGCTGCAGCAGCGTGGTCAGCTCCGCATCACCTACGTGGCCTCTGAGGCCAACACTGCTAATATCTTCACCAAGGCCCTTCTGCCTTGTGATCATCAGCGCTTTTGTACTGTGCTAGGTCTTGTGCCTACTTGGCCTCACTTGCTCACTTCTTGACTTTGCTTGTACTGTGATCTTTCTATACCTGCACTTGCTTGTTTACCTTTATATATGATCTTGCATATGAACTGGCCTTTTGGCCTTGCTCTTGTGCTCGGATTGTGTGTTGACGTTGTGATCCACCTTGAGCTTGCTTTGCTTTGCTTGACTGGTCTTGTGACCTGTTCTCCCCCACTTTGCCTATGGGGGTGTGTCAGACATAAATGCTCTAGTCTATGTAGGCTGTAGTGGGGCAATTCATATGGGGTACAACATTTTAGGGTTTCCTACTTGTACTCCCCTTCCTGCTCAATGCATTCATTCTCGTTTCTCATCAGTTGCTTAAGTTAAACACTGCCAGTTGCGACATAGTAAATATATACATCCTGCTTTTCGTGGCCATCGCGCCCGACCCAATGTAGTGTCAGGGTGAAATCAGGCTGGAACTCAGATCGGGCAAAGACCCCCAAAACATATCGAGAGCGCTGCTACCCTCTGATTTTGATACTGTATTTGCAACAGTGCTTAACGAATGGTGACGAGACGAAAGAATGGTGATCGTAAAACAGTAACGACTTTGTGACTTCACAACAAGCCATGAGGATAAAATTCTGGGTTTTTAGTTGATCCCGCATTGTTACTCGAACTATACGCCAAAAGCGCAGCACTGTCGCTTCTGGCGCACAGTTACTGCTCAGTTTTCGATCACAGCGCAGAGTTAGTGAGATTTCTATGGAGTAAAGTTTTCATTGGTCAAAATGTCAACGGACCGACAACTCCGCTTGGATTGACGGCTATCGAACTGTTTGTAATAAAGTTTGGGCAGACAAATATATTGCCCTCTCAGATGGCATGCTGTTTAGGGAGCATCAACCCTAAACACTGGGCGGAATTGTTTAGGGAGCATCAACCCGAAACATTGGGCCAAGTGTTTCGGGTTACTGCCCTTTCCGACGGGTTTAAAAGATTTCTTTTTATGGCTGCCATCGAGGGAGGCATCAACCCTAAACACTATGAGAATGGGTGTTTCGGATTGATGCTCTCTCTATATGGGCTTGAAAAAGGCTTAACACCTGACTGAGTTAAACTTTTTTCACTTGCATAGTAAGCTTGTCTTTTTCAAATATTTAGACCAATGAGCGTCGAGCTGCGTAGAAATCGCACTAACTCTGAGCTGTAATCGAAAATTGGACAGTAACCCTGCCCCAGAAGCCATGAATTGCGCAATTGGCTAAGAGAGGGGTACACCTGGCGCTTTTTCAAGGATCACGTAGCTGAGATCACTGACACCCAAATCGTAGGATCATTGGTAGCAAAGCAACAACTTTTGTGGGCACATCACGATCCTTGTTGATGTACCATCTGCAATTTTGCGTTGCTGATCCTCTGCGACCAGGCGACGTCGCAACGAGTCACGAATTCTGATACTTAGGGTGCAAATGTTGGCCGTGTAATATACTGAGAAGCAACAACCTCATTGGTGAAATTTCCACAGTCGAAATGTTCTGATTGGATACGACTCTGTTTCAGCTGTGCGACCTATCCCGAAAACAATTGTTCTCGTCAACAAGGATCCCGAGATTGGCAGTATTGATGATCCTACGGAAATCACAAAGATTGTGTAGCATTGACTACACATGTTCCCGATCCCACCTCTGCTGGTACACCACCTTACACAATGATTACTGTACTTTGGTAGGTGGGACACTGTTCTGCAAGGATCTAGCGTGATCCTCAAGAATTAGCGATCTTTCGTTGGGTGTACCACGCTCTTACAGTTTCGAAAACCGGCTCTGTCAACTGAAAGCCCTAAAAGTCTGGACTATACACAAGACAGGATGTCACAAGTGTGGCAATCCACAAGGACTAGATTGTTGCAGAAGATGGTGTCAAACATTATATGTGTTATGCTTGTGTAGGCTACAGTGGGTTAGCCTATAGGGGGTACACAATTCTAGGGTTTCCTACTTGTACTCATTTCACTGCTAGTTCATTTATTCCTGTTCGCTTATTCTCACATGGTATCAGAGCGGTCTCAGGTTCGAATCCCGGTGTATGCACATGTTGGCCGTTGCCACTGTGCTCAGTCCTGGGCCTCCCAGTGTGGGGGGTTGTCAGTAGAGCTACACTGTGAGATCCCCGATCGATCCTAGGGGGGGTTACAGGCGCGTTTGCCTGGGGGGTTATGGGCGCACTGACCCGCTACTGAAACAAGCCCTTTTATCCCAATGGTCTAGTGGTTGGGATTCTGACAGATGGCGTTTTGGGCCACTCTGCCATTTTATGACTTCCTTCCCTCCTGGACTGTGGTAGCGGTTACTGGGTGGACGTCATACAGAGTGTTGTTTATTTGTTGGTTTCCTCAACATCACCGTTGCTACTTCTGTTCCCGTAATTTCAGAAAAAAAAAATGTAATAAATAGACTGCTACTTTCCTAACTGATTGCTGGAGAATTCGCTGCTGTTCCGTTAACTTAAATTGAAGCATGTAGAAGCCAGCATACGCCTCGGTCCCGGGCTTGATCTGAAACGCCCCGTCTTATGAGTGTATCTATCTAACAATGGGTACGGCGGAATCAAATTTGAGAGAGCACGAAGGAAGGACCTTCTTACACGTCCCAATCCAAGTTCCAACGACTTCGAATTGGAATGCCTGCCGCAAACTGTGCGCGACTGTGTTGTTTGTCCCAGTCGTAAATGTACAAGCAGACGAAACCTGCCACTTCAACTGAAATTTGCTTGTCCAAATCTATTCCTCGTCATCAGTGCAAGCTCTGTCTTGACCAAAACATTTTTTTTCGAAGGATCCTCCACATTTGACAAGGACAAATATTGGTCTGGGAAGCCTCCAACCCATTATCAACCACTTTGTGGCATTTGTTTGCAGATCGAGGCTCTTTCTCAGGCCCGCTTGTGTGTCATAACCCGTTGTAACTTCAAAATCATGCTTACATGATTTTGAGAGTTCACAAAAAGTGCTTCCCTAACACCACCCACCCATCGATCCCTCCCCCCCTTCGATGCTCACCCAACCCCATGCAGTCACTCACAGCAGCCGATCTCCCGCCCGCTTCATTTTAGCGCCCGCCCACTGGGCCAGAGGCAATTGAGAGCAGAGTTAGAATGGACGGTCGGACGAACTAATGTGCGGTTTACGGGCCCACGACAAAAAATACCAGTCCTCTGATCGGAAGAATATAAGCTTACCAAAATTTCCATTCAAAACACGCTGGGTTGCCAGAAATCTATGTGTGTTGAGGTGGTAACCCTAGTAAGCATCATTACACCTTTTTTGCGCTACACTGACAATGAGATTCAAATGCTACAGTGTGTACTGCTGCTTGGAACGTAGCGGTCTCGTGCTTACAGCCGAACTGCAGGTAGTGACGGGCAAATGGACTCCTGATGAACGGTACACAACGGTTTATAGAAAACAAATTGCTTTTGGGTACGGTTGAGTACGGGCAAACGTGCTTATATCGTATGTGCATGGACCATCCTTGACGCATTGAGGTGTGTACATCCGATGAGTCAGTATAGCCATTAATAGTGTAGCGCGAAACAGGGTGTATACGTTCATCCCCGGATTGCTCCCATTCACCAAGGGTGCGATTCGCGAACGAAGAGCGAAGCAAGACCCATGATCGGAAAGGGAGTGAAAATGGTATCGATTGGCAAAAACGCGTACAACCACACAAGCTATAATGTCTAATCAGTAGCACTGGATGCCATTCAAAGCTTATGATCTATCACATCATTCTTTGTGTCAACTAAAATTTCGAACCCAGTACTGCTGTCAGCAACAAGTACTGAAGTTCTCAACAAACAGCGGACATGGTGACGTTTGAGAAGTCATCTACGGCCTCGTCTCTCCTCTCCTCGCCCTCCTCCTGTCGCTCTCCCGCACTGCAGCAATCGTTCGGCTCAGCGTCGCCCTCACTTTCCCCCTGTCCGTTACTCAACGTGTCGTCTGTGATCGTCATACTACCCGACGACAGCGTGCGATTGTACAAGCAGCGAATCTCCGCCGATCGCGTGCTTGCGGAGTTTCCGAACCACGAGCTCCGCCGCGCGGGTAGCCGACATTCGGTAGACGCCAACAGCCGCTTATCGTCGCTCGAAACTTACACGCTAATCGATCCCCAAAGCCAAATTTGTCCAACCCGATTCTCCTCACCACGACCCTCACTACCACCATATATTGCCGTCGTCGCTGCCCCACCCGCAGAAGCAGCCTCCGTCACCGCCGCAGTCGGAACCACCTGTGTCGCAGAGTGCGTCATTCTTAGTACAGCTGCCTCGAGAGCTCTCGCCCACGACGCCGGCGCTCGAACGTGCGCGAACGACAAGCCCCGAGCGGAGCCAGCCGGCCGCTACAACCGCCTCTAGTTGTACTGAGTTCCCCAATCATGTGCAGTCTGCCGGAAAGCTTAATCATGGAGGCAGCGCCGGCGGTAGCTCCGGAGAATCCGGCGCCGCTTTCGGCGGAGTCAGCGACCACAAGCATGCGGTTGCGAGCTGCTGTCGCGGCAGTAGCGGCGGTGCCGCCTTCCAGAGCGTGTTTGAGGCGATAGTGGCCGCCCCGTCGTCGCCTGACGACGGACCGTTACCGTCTTCTGGCCTGACCATTGTTCATGCTGACGCTGCGCGCGACTGTTTCCGAAGCGCATCGATATCTGACGCATGGACAGCACAGCATATATCTGCGAATGGCGGCGCTTGCGCCAGAGCAACGGCGGGAGAAAATTCTGGAGTCGACGAAAATTTCGCCGGCAAGTTCGCGGCAAGTCACCTGGCAGGGGAGACAAAAGTTGAAGGCGACGACACGGCGGCAGCGGGAATCCCAGTCATTGTCGACTCGACTGATGAGGAGAGCTGCTCCTGGTAAATCGCCGCGCGGGCCGCGCGGCTGCATTCGGTGGCGCCTCTGTTGCGCCAGTCGTCGCTCACGACGTACCTGCCGTCGACGGCGGCGGCGTTCGCGGGGTCAGGCGGATTCCAGGCGGAGGCTGCAAGCATGATGATGCGGCACGGCGCGCACGCAGCGGCGGCGACGCTGTCGCGCTTCCCCGTGCCCATGATGACATTCTTCGACTCCCTCGACTCGCGCTCCAACTCGGACTCTTCTAACGTCGAATCCAACTCCAAGGTGCCGGCGGCCGGCGCGCGCTGGGTCACTGCAGGCGGCCGGCGGTACAAACGCTACTAGAAGTGCCAGCGCAGCCGGCGCATCTTGACACGTCAGCAGTCTGTGCTGACACCGGTGGCTCGGAGTTTGCAGTGCGCCAAAGCGAGGCCTATTTCGAAGGGAAGATGGACGACGCTGCCTCTGCCGACGTGCCAACGCCACGCTTGCCGCGTCGCCGTCCACTTGACGGAACAGCGGAGCGACGCGGCGCAGGCGATGCCAGCAAATGTGGCGCTACTAGTACTGCTGTTCCCTTGGGCAGCCGCCTTGTTCCAAGCCCCCAGACTGATAACTCGCAGACCCTGGACGCCGTCGGATTGCTTCCCGGTTCTGATAACGAGCAGCGATGCGCTGCGGTGGATGACACTAAGGAAGGCGGCGAGTCCTTGGGAGCAGCCGTTGCGGCGGCGGCCTTGGGTGCTCGACCCGGGTTTGTGTGGCAGTGCGGCTCGTCAGCATGCCTCAATCCCTCCTCGTCTAACGCCACCACTGATGGCAGCCGTGACGGCTCCGCCGGCGGCGGAAGCAGCGGCGAGGAGAATCCCGAGAGGTCGCACGCACTCGCTGGAAGAGCCGGAAACTCGCTGTTTGACGACTGGACGGATTTGCGCGGCAGGCGGCCCCGGGTGGCAGGAGGAGGTAGTGGCACTGCGCCTGGCAAGGAAGCATTGGTGAAGGCGACGGAGGGTCGTCGACCCATCTTCCACCAGAAGGCCCCGTCGGGCCGCATCCTGCAGGAGGTAAGACAGCTCAAGGGAGTCGCTCCTGTGTGCTCTAGACTCCGTCCGTCCATCTGCCCTCCTATCCGTCCATCTGTCTGCCCATCCCGTCCACTTTCAGCGTGCATACATCCCCATTAGCTATCGAGTCTGAATCCCCATCCTTCTTCTCCCCTTTCCCTCCGTCGCCAGCTGTTCGACCTGGAGAGCGGGCCCTTGGATCTGGAATTCCTGGTGAGTCTGCGCACGCTCAGCCGCTCCTCTTCATCTTCCACTCGCTCCTCGTCCGCGCGCTCCTCGACTTACGCCCGCGACACGCCGACCGCCACGCCCTCCCAGCCCCTCGCCTCTCTCGTTACTGCTTCCCCTGCTCCTGCTCCTGCTGCTGCTTCAGATGGCCCAGCCCTGCCAGGTGCTGCGTCCGCCTCTGCCTCACCCGGTTCAGAAGCTACTACTGAGTCTGCTGGCGCTGCTTCTGCAGAATCTCACGTCCCTCAAAGCTCTGCTCTTGTTCCTGCGACTCCAGGTGCTCCTGCTCGCGATGAAGGGATCGACAATGACAGCGATGCTGCTGACGATTGCAGTGTTGACGAAGAGGACGAGGCAGCAGCAGCGGCGGCGTCAGCATGGGCGGCGGTGGAGCTGGTGGATGTGTCCGTATCGCCCGCTGCTTCTGACTCGCGCGGTTGGATCGCCTCTGCTGCGCGCTCGCGCTTCATCTCTCGCATCGCTAGCAGCTTCAACTACTCCTCCCTGCACAGCCGCCGCGGCCTCTTTGGCTTGCGTGCCAAGAGTGGCAGTAGCAATAGCAGCAGCAGCAGCAGCAGCATCGCCACCACCACCACAAACACCAACAACAACAATAACAACACCACCGTTGGTGAGAGTGGGAACAGCATGGAAGCAATAAGATTGCGTGTGGCAGTGGCGGCTGCTGCTTCTGCTGCAGCTAGCAGGGCGGCTGGCAGTGGCAGGCCTGGAAACAGGGTGGGAAGTGGCACTTGGTCGCTGATCCGCCGAGGAACCATGCCCGTGATAAGGCATGGACCTATGGCAACGGCTCTGGATGGCAGCTTAGACCACTTCGCTGCTGCTGCCTCTGGTGAGGTTTTTGCGGCCGTCCATGCTAGTGCTTCAGAAGGCGAGATCAGGCACGCTTTCCCCTTGCCACCCGTTCTTCTCCCCGCTGCTACTGCTACTGCTACTCCTTCTCCTGGTGCTGCTGTTGGTGGTTCTCCTGGCTCTTCTGGCGAGACCAGTGCTAGTGTAGGGCATCACAACGACATCAGCAGTGCCCCTAGTGGTCAGTGTCTGGTCGGCAGCAGAGGCTTCGCCCCCAGCAGCTCCATAGGAGTAGCCAACAGCAACAGCGGCAGCAGCGCAGGAATGGGAAGCAGTAGCAGCAGCAGCAGAGGTGTGGGCAAGGCCAGCATGGTGGCATGGAAAGAGCCAGAGCCGAGCATCCACGATGCTGCATGGCGAATGCTGGTGCTTCAGCAGCAGAAGATTGCGACCATGGAGGAGGAGATTATGCTGCTGAGACAGCGGTCCCGCGTGGCTGGACCAGCCTCGGAGAAAAGCAGACACGGAGGGGGAGCGGTGACAGCTGCTGGCTCATCCGGGTGTGATGCTCTTGTGTCGGAGGAACAGGGTGCGGTAGGGGCATCAGGAGCTGTGTACGCCAGGCTTGGGGAGTATTCCGTGATTAGCGTGCACAGAGGGCCGAGAGAGGGAGCACCGGCAAGGGCGGAAAGCAAAAGTCTTAACCTTACGCTTTTGGAAACAGACAGTGATGCTGCGGACTCTGGCCGTCGGGGTTCATCCTCAGATAACCCTGTCTCGCCTCGTTTCGCTCCACGGCCTGCTGTTGCGGCCATGGGTGCTGCTGCTGCGGCTGCAGCTGCTGCTACTGGGAAGGCTCGGCCGTCGAGTCCCTCTGCAGGCGGTATTCGGCCTGGCTTCAGGGTTTTTTAGGGCCATTCGGGTGGGCAGTACCACTTGTGTGCGTGTGCGTGCAGACGTTTGTGTTGTTTTCTTGCTTTCTCCTTTGCTCCTTAGCCAGGTGCCACTCTGCGTGTCGATTGAGGCTTAGCCCATGAGTCATGATGGCATGGGATGGTGTTGTAGGCCTCGCATTGGGCATGCACTATGTTCACTACACGAGCTGCCTGCTGGTTTTCAGCTGAGGGACTATTTGTTGTGTTGTTGTTGCAGTAGGTCCATTTTGTCAAACTACACTTGTAGGTGTACATTGTTGGGCTAGGCTGGGTTGTACTGTAGAGGGTATGGGTTGCTGCCCTTGTATGCAACCCTTTAGTTAATTCTTCTACTCGTTGACATATTCGCTTCCACCCGCCTACCTCCCTAGCATTCCCCCCACCCTCCATCGCTATCGCCAAGAACGCGAATATGGTTGACCATTACGCTTGGTCACAACAACTTTCGACGCCGCTCAAGGGAATCGAAAACATGAAGGCTCTAGTCTAGTGCCAGTCATTCCCTCCATGCTTGCAGCTTTCACAGTCCAACACAGCTGACGCGCGCAGTCGCACAAATTCGCTCGGCATGGCGGGCGACGGTTTCTCTCACGACGACCTCGCACTCGCGATCGCCCTCTCCCTCGCCGAATCCGATCCCGGGATTCGCCTTGCGCTCGAGAACCCTAGCAGACCAACGTCCTCAGCGGAAAGAGGACGCGCGGGGGGTATCGCGCAAGAGCCCAGGAAAGATTGGAGCATTTCGGGATTTGCCTCCAGCGGCAGCAGCAGAGGCGGGGCGGAAGGGTCGACTGCGGCGGAGCTGCGCGAGCGGGGCGGAGAGGCGGAGCGGTGGTGGGAGCGGAACCCGCGGGAGGCGCGAGACGTGATAACCATCGATGACGAGGCGGAGGGGGAGGCGGAGGAGGCGGAGAGCTGGTCGCGTAAGGTGGAGGGGGTTGGTATGGGCAGATTGGGGGAGGGGGTTGGTATGGTTAGATACGCCGAGCGGGTTGACGGGGAGGGGCTGGGGAAGACGGATGGCGGATAAGGGGATTTGTAGATCGTTGCACGATCCGGGAACTGCATGCGATGGACGGGCGGGATGGGATGATGGAAGGGGGAGTAGGCATGCTGCACGCAGGGCAAGGGGTAGTGCCTTCCCAAGGGGCATGTTCGCCGTCATGTGGTTCAAACCATGGCCTGATATCTGCCCTTGGAAAAGCACTACCCCTTGGCCTGCATACCCTGTATCTGCCTGCTTGCTCGTCTCGTCGCTCTACAATCCTCCATCCCATCCTTCCTCTGCATCCCCCATTTCTCATTCCCCCCACCTTTCCCGCCCCTTTCCCCACCCTTCCTCCGCGTTTATCCCTGCCCTTCCTCCCGTCCTTCCGTTGCCCTTGCCCCCAGTGCCACTGCCTGCAGTCCCCCCACCTCCTGACCCCGACCTGCTGGACCCGTGTCCGGACATAACAGCGCTCTTCCGCCATTACAACGACCTCTACTTTCAAGGCCGCCTGGGGGCGTGCCTTGTCGAGTGGAGCTCCAAACGAATGACGCTGTAAGGAGGATGCTGTGGCAGGCAGTGCAGGAGTGCGACGTGGGCGATTCTTGGGCGTGAGAGGGGTGCGAGCGAGGAACAGGCAGCGCTGGGATAGCGTGCGTTTCTTCTGTTTGGTAGATAGAACATCCGTCTGGTCCGTGCAGTGCAAGGGACGTGCGGTGCGTCAAGAATCAAGATTGCTGCCTACCTACCTACCGCAGCGCACGCCTCTCTCTGTGTTTCCATCCGCCTTGTCTGCCTACTGCCGCCAGCATTCATGTGCCTTAAGGAACTCCCTGCTTCCCGCTCGCCACCCTTCCCATTCCCCCCCTTTCCACCCACCACTCCCACCACTCGCACCACTCCTGCCACTTCCCGCCACTCCCAACCTGACCCTATTCCCCCCGTGGCTCATCCATCCACGGTCCACCACTCCCTCCCCCACTCCCCGCCATCCCCTCCCCCACCCCCCCCACCCCCGCAGGTGTGCGGGCGTGTGCATGTACGATGGGGCGCTGTGCCGCATCCGGCTGTCGGCCCCGCTGCTGCAGTACCGCCCCGTGTCGGACCTTAAAGCCACGCTGCTGCACGAGATGATCCACGCCTTCATCTTCCTCTGCCGCCCCTCGCACTCCCGAGAGTGAGCCAGGGGAGGGGAGGAGGGTTGTGGGGGAAGGTGGTGGGAAGGGGGGTAGGGTATGAGGGGTTCGGAACTGGGGGCGAGAGAAGGCAAGGTGTGGGGTGGCACGAGATGGTCCACGCCTTCGTCCTCCTCTCTGCTGCTGTCCCACTCGCTCCAGAGAGTGAGCTGTGGGAGGGAGAGGGTGGGAGGTTGGGGATGGTGGGGTGTGGAGGACGAGTAGTGGGGTGGCAGGGAGGGTGGTGCGTGTCACTTGGTGGAGAGGCGAGGCATCACGCAGTGATTGTGAGGAAGCTCTGTGCAATGTGAGCATGGTCTTCTCACTCCGCCTCGCCTGCTCCGAGTGTCTGTCTGCACCTCATCAATCAGCGCTCCCTTCCGCCCGCCCTCTCTCGCACACACGCCCCTGTGCCCGTGTCTGTGGGCATGCACACCAACGCCAACGCCAACGCCAACGCCAACGCCAACGCCAACGCCCACGCCAACGCCAACGCCAACGCCAACGCCAACGCCAACGCCAGGGACCACGGGCCCATGTTCCAGGGCATCATGGGGACCATCAACACCAGCACTCTGCACGACCATCAGGTGCCACGTAGGATCTTTGTTTGTGTGCGCGCGTGCATGCGTGCATTTGTGCATGCGTGCGTGTGTGTGTTTTCATTGGAGCTGAAAGTGAGTGCAAATGATAAGCGTTTCCCAGTCGTGACAAAACGTGCTGGTGGATGTTCAGGCTTCTTTGTCAAGGTCGGACCTGCCCGCCTGCCTGCCTTGCTTCGCATGTGCCACTCATTTGCAAGAGTATCTTCCTGCTGCTTCTCATCGCAAAGCCGCTTCTTCTCACCACCAGATCCCAACCTAAAGCACCCCTCATCTCCACCGCCTCGCTCCTCCACGCTCGTCACCCACGAACAACCAAAAAATGGCCCGTCACGTGTGTGTCCTCTTCCCTCCTCCTCGCTCTGCTGTTGCTCTCCTCCCTCCCTCCGTGCCGTCCATCCCAGCGCCCCCCTGGGGGCTACCAGATATCCGTCTACCACTCGTTCAAGGATGAAGTCAACGTGCACAGGCGCCACGCCTGGCAGGTGCCCTGGGTGGGGAGGAGGGGGTGCCGTGGTGTGTGGGGGGGTTGTAGGGGGAGTGGAGGGGGGTGTGGGGGTGTGGTGAGGTGAGTGGAGGAGAGTGGAGATGGCATGGTGGCATGGTGCTGTGGTAGCGCTGGTTGCATTGCAGCAGCTGAACAGTTACTGGAGGGGATGTGCTATGCTACGCTGTCACAGACATTGGGCCCAAGATTCCGTTGTCGTTGTTTGGAGAGAGATAGAGAGATACACATGCTTGTATGCTGCGAGGCCTGTCCGCTGCTCCTCATTTAACCTGCTCCGCTCGAAGAGGAAATGCTCATGGCCTTTCCCTCACACCCCTTTCCCTTCTCTTCGCGCTCCTTCCCCCTCCCCATCACGATCACCTTCCTTCTTCCCAAACCTTAAACTGTCTGCCCATAATTCGCTCCATGCCCGTGATCACTCTTCCGACACTTCTCCCGTCCAATGGCAGTGTGCTAGGTGTCAGGAGGAGGTGCGGCGCGCCATGAACCGACCTCCCTCTGTAGCTGACTGCATGGCGCTCAGACAGCCATACACAGCAGAGGGGAGGGGGGGGAGGGAGCAGGGGGGGAACGGGCAGGGAGGAAAAGGGCAAGGAGGGAGAGGGCAGGGTGGCAATGGGGGTATGATGACAGCAGAGGAGAAAGAGAGGGAGAGGCAGAGACGCATTGCAACATGTCGGCACCCACGGTGTAACTGGCACTTGTAAGCCTGCTGCTGCTTCATTGGGGGTTGTTGGTGTGTGAGATGTGTGTCGAAAGAGCCTGTTGGGACGTGTGTGGAGAGGGGGGGAGAGGAAGGGGTGGAGTGGGGTGCAGGCAGAGGTAGGTCAAGAAAGAGAGGATGTGAGCAACGGAGGTGTGGTTGCTAGAGCGGAGACTGGTGGTGAGGGTGGCTGCCTTGTGAATAGCCTTTTTTTCATTCAAGAATCACTCCCATTTCCCATCCGCACCAGGGCAAACCACTTATTTACTCTCGCACAAACCCTCCCCTCTTTGCCCTCCCCCCACGCACTCACTCGTGTGCAGGCATGCACGCACATGTGGGGGCACGTTCATAAAGGTTGCTGGGCCAGAGGACAGTGGGCAGGGGAAGGCAGGGCGCAGCAAGCGGACAAGGATGGACAAGGCAGGAGAGCAGAGTGGTGCTGCCGCTGGTGCTGGTGCTATTGGCAGTGGCAGTGGCAGTGGTGCTGGTGCTGGTGCTGGTGGTGGTAGTGGGAGCAGGAAAGGGCATGATAGTGGGAACCGGAAGATTGAGGATTTCTTTGCAAAGCCAGTGCTGGATGGAAAAGGGAAGGCAAAAAAATAATGTAAAGCTATGGTATGTATATATTCGACCCACACACTGCAGTGCCACTGCCGTCATATCGCCTCTTTTGAGGCTTCAACAAATGTAGTTCGCAGGAAAAGCTGTTCACATCAATGTCAGGAAAATTAGTATCCACTTGAACCTGAACACGAACGTGCCGCAATCCTGTCAGTCACTATCTGTCAGCAATAAGTTCCATGGTGAAGTTAAGAAACAAAGGTACACCGTTTCTGTATGCAGATCTTTGGCAGTCAATTATCATGACCCATGCCTTGTTGTTGCCTCGTTACATCACTTTGAATCACAATTAAAAAGCAATGGTCTTCCATATTGTAAGGAATTTGCCAATTCCTTACTGTAGCCTTGCCTTAACGGGTACAGCCCGAGCACTTCGCGTCAGGTGGCTCGGCCTACATTTCCGCACCAAACCAATGCCGAATCGCCCCGCACCAATCGCGACACATCCAAACCATCCACGTCCCGAGGTCCTTGCCTAGCACGGTTTCGACCCTATAAATGCGTGCTCCTTAATCATTCTTGACCATTCAGTAATTCTGTAATTCATTCTCTTTATAGAAGTCTTCCGCGCACTCTGTCTAGTAAAACTCATAACACTTGGTATTAGAGCTATTTTCGTAGCTTCCCCGTTTTTTAGAGTGTAATACCCCTCGGGGGGGGGACAGGGAAGGATGCCGTGGTGACAGGAGCAGCGCAAGAGCCGGCCAGGAGAACGGGTAGTTGCTCCTAGCGGCCATGAATTTCAAGGCGCTCCTGCGACATCGACGGATCCTTGCCCTCGACGGTCGAGATGGACCGTGGCCTCCCTCCCCCCGTGTGGCGGACAGCTTATGCTGTCGTCGCATTTAATACGTGAGTTAACTGTGGTCGTTTTCGTCAATTTCGGAGTTAATGCCGTGCAGCGGCTGACGTCGGCAGGCTCGTCATCGGCGCACGTCCGAAATTGTCGGGAGCGACGTGGTGCGAGTTGACATTCTTCACGTGGTCGTCAACTGCGCACGAAAACATCGGAGTGGACTGCATGCAGCAAGTGGCGTTGAAGTGTCTTCGTCACGTTGCGCATGAGTCCGCTGGAGGTCTTCGGCAAGTGGCGCGGCGTCACTGTGAGCGAAGATTTCGGAGTAGCAGCACGTGGAAAACGACTGTTGTTCGAGCAGCCAGGCGCAATGTGTGATTTGTGTCGGAAAAACCGACGGCGAGGAGAGGCGGCGTGGCGACTGCCCGAAGAAAGCCGGGGTCTACCGTCGTCCCGCCCGGGTGCGGCAGGTGTTGCTGCAGGAGGGTGCGTCGTGGGCGTTTTTCGGTAGAGCGGCACAGTGTGGGACGGAAGTTGTTCTTCAAACCACCGAAAAGTTCGGAAAAGGCCGCCTACGACCAGACTGTTCCGGCTTGGATGACTACTGTTTCTGGTACAATGATAATCGGCGAAATTTTCGGAAGCAACAAAAACAGCCGATTCTGCACTTCAGGCGGCACAGTTCCCTCCGGCCAGAGGTACCTGTGTTTGCAGACAGCCCAGTACACCACGGAACAACGATTCGGCGCAGCGTTTAGACCCGCGATTTTCGGGGGTTCTACCGGCTACAATAAACGGAGTTGCGACTAATACGGGTCCGGCGAGAGAAACGGGTTCCGACTTCAGGAGGCGAGAAAAACGACCTACAGCGACGACTTTTGCTGAGGCCGAGACTCACGGCTAAGCGGCGGTAGCAGAAGGAGCTCCCTACCGGCCAAGTCTACCGACGTTTCACATACCTCACACCAGAAAAGCCTCGAAGGCAATTCGTAAGTCCTGTTGGCTACTGGATAAAAAGGTGGGGCCCTGTGTTTTAGCCCTGTGCTGGTTAGAAAGGCGTGGGTGGCGCTGGTTCGACGGCAGGGCGTACAAGAAACATTTCGTGGTGCGACTCTGTGGGGCCCCGACAAAAACGGACCATCGGCGACAGTTACCCTGCCGAAAAAGTCGGGACTGAGGAAATTGTGGCAGCTGTCGGTGTTTCTCCTGATTCATCGGTCTACCCAACGGCGGTGTAGCAGCGAAGATGGAGTTCCCGAAGCTGTGGAGACTTATTAGTGCGATAGGCACGGTGGGCAGCGAAGCGGCCGGGCGGGCGTTTGATACGATAAACTCACCCCGGCTACGATTGTGTTCGCGCCTTCATCGAACGCCAGAAAAATCGCGGGTCAACACGAAGAATGTCTCATCCGACAAAAGCGGACGCTGGGTGAACGGTGGCATGCGAAATTGTCGGGGGACGAAAGCAAAACAAAAAAGGAGGGAAAGTTGTGGGTGCCGTTTCAAGCTACTTGAGTGATAGGCGGAGCCCGTATACCACTCCACCGCGAATTTCGGAGTCTATTCGGTAGACCCCCGAAAGGTTTTGATATCGTTACATGGAGGCGCCGCGAGGGGTGTATGCCAAGGATGCCTGGGATTTGCTATGTATTTTCGACAGGTACGAAGATGGGTGAACGTCGGAGTACCAGGGTTAACGGCGGAAATGTCGGGGCTACAAGGCAGAAAATACTTCGGGGCTTGATTCCTCAACCATGATTTTCGGGTGCAACTTCGACGGTGGGAGACGGGTGAACGTCTGCTCGCCAGCTGTTTAAGCGTTTCTCGGTGTACTTCGAAGCAGTCTGGGGGAGTTCTGCTTCGAGATCTGCGGCGTTGATGCGCGCTAGGGTCCGTGAAAATCGGTCTCGGAAGACCCATAAGTACTGGGTTCCACGCCTAAAAAGCACCTCCTGTTGGTGGGTCGCTTGAGTGGTTAACCGCGCGAAAAAAATGGTGACTGGGTGGGCGCGATAGAAACACCGGTTCTTTCGGGGGACAACCTGCAGGCGACCAAGACTTTACGTGGTGTGGTTATTTCCGACATTTGCGGGTGGACCCAGCAGTTCCGAGAATGAGTCTTAACGGAGTCAGCGGGGTCGCTGACAGTATCCGTGCCGGCGGTGGAGTTGCAGCGGTGCTTGATTAAGCGCGCGAAGGTACTCTTCGTCAAATGTGTAGCCGTACAAATTGGAAGCGGCTCGGTGTTGGAATCACTGAACAGGAATGAATGAACTAGCAGTGAAATGAGTACAAGTACCTAACCCTAGAATTGTGTACCCCCTATAGGCTAACCCACTGTAGCCTAAACTAACACAACATATATAATGTTTGACACACCCCCATAGGCAAAGTGGGGGAGAACTAGGGGTCACAAGACCAGTCAAGGCAAAGCAAGGCAAAACAAGCTCGGGGTGGATCTCAAGGATACCACACAAATTCCGAGCACAAGCAAGTGGTCACAAGACCAGTTCACATGCAGGTTTATAATAGAGCAAAAGGTACAATGATCACAACCTAACAAGAGTAAACATGCAGGTATATATATAGAGATCACAGTACAAACAGACTCAAGAAGTAAGCAAGTGAGGTCCAGTAGGCACAAGGCCTAGAAGAGTGCAAAAGCGCTGATGATCACAAGGCTGAAGCGCCTTGGTGAACACATCAGCAGTGTTGGCCTCAGAGGCCACGTAACGCAGGCGAAGCTGACCACGCTGTTGCAACTCTCGAGCAAGGAAGTAATGCAGAGCAATGTGCTTCGTTCTGTGCTCCAGTCTGTGCTCCTCACACAAGGCAATGGCTGCCTTGTTGTCGACGTACAGCACTAGAGGAGAACGAGGCTGCTCTCCAAGGTCGGTCAGCAAGTAGGTGAGCCAGCGTAGCTCCTGGGCCGCCATGGCTGTGGCGTAGATCTCAGCCTCACAGCTGGAGCTGAGAACAGAAGAAGAGCGAGTAGAACGCCAAGAAACAGAACCAGAGCCAAGACTGAAGGAGTAATCCTGAGACGACCGCTTAGTAGCCTGGTCGTCTGCCCAAGAAGCGCCTGAGTGCCCAGTGAGAACAACTGGGACTCGCCCTCCAAGCACTAGCCCCATGCCCGACGTACTGCACAAGTAGCGCAACACCCTCTTAGCTGCATCCATGTGCTCCTTCCGGTGACGGTCGGGAGCGACATAGTGTGCAAGAATGCTGAGAGGGTATGCAAGGTCTGGTCGAGTGCAGGTCATCAGGTACATGAGGCAACCCACAAGCTCTGGATACGGGCCACTCGGCTTTACCGACTCATCCGAAGGCAGAGCTGAGAGCGAGTGACCGATAGGCAGAGGAGTGGGCTGAGGCGAGGAGTACGTGAAGCGGAAGCGCTGAAGGACCTGCTGCACCATGTGTGACTGAGTCAAGGTGATGGTGCGACGTGCTCTGTCCCGGGTGATCTGCAAGCCAAGATAGCTTGTCAGTTCACCCAGGTCTGTGCACGTGTGTCTCTTCTGCAGCTCCGACTTCACGTGGGCGAGTGCCACAGTGTCAGCAGTAGCAAAGACCAAGTCGTCGACGTACACAAGGACGTAGAACGGCGGCAGTGAGGTGTCGGTGCGTAGAAACAGCGACGGGTCAGCAGTAGAAGGCGCGAACCCAAGAGCCGCAAGCGTAGTCCTCAGTGTGTCGTGCCACTCACAAGGCGCCTGGCGGAGACCGTAGACTGGCCGTCGGAGGCTCCACTGGGTACCAGGAGGGAACGACCCAGTGAAGCCAGGTGGACGCCGCAGCCAGATCTCCTCGTGCAGGCTGCCCTGCAAGAAAGCAGTGCTGAAGTCAAGCGAGTGGAGCTCGTAGTCACGCTGAGCGGCGACGTGCAGCAGAACCCGAAGAGTGGTCATCTTCGGAGTCGGGGAGAAGGTCTGGAAGAAGTCAACTCCCTCTCGCTGACTGAAGCCTCGTGCAACGTAACGCGCCTTGAAGACAGGCGGAGAGCCCGGCGGCCGCTTCACCCTGAAAATCCACATGCCACTGACGATGTTCGCCCCAGGTGGGGGAACCTCGTCGACGTAGGTGCCTGTGGACTTCCAGGAAGCCATCTTTGTGTCCATGGCTGTCTGCCACTGAGAAGAGTAGGGACCTGCCATCGCCTCTGCGTAAGAGCGTGGGGTCGGGATGTCTGGTGCATCCGGGTCTCCCTCAGGGGCAACAAGCATGGACACGAGATGGGGCAAACCGGCAACAAAGCACTCAAACTCCTCCTGCCTGTCCTCAAGGACGTTAGTGCCAAGAGCACACTCACCCCCGACGGATGGAGGACAGACAGACTCAGACTCAGCAACTAGGCTAGCAGCGTAGTCTACACGACAGCGAGCAGCAAAGTCAACAAGCTCAGCAACTAAGGCAGACGCAGCAGCAGACTCAAAGGAAGGGTCAGTGACAACAGTAGCCAGGAGACGCGTGACAGTAGGACTGGTAGCACGAAGAGAGTCAGACCCAGGGTCAGCAAGAGCATGAAGAGAGGAAGCAGGAGGAGACGGCAGTGGGACACGCTGTGGAGCAATGGACGGACGAAGCGCCATCCGGTGAGTGCCTAGGGTAGCAGGTAGACGCTGACGCTAGACACGACTACTAGAGAGAGCAGTGCGGACAGGCGACTCAGGACGAGACTCAGGCGACGCAGGACGAGACGCAGGCTCACGCTGCTCAGTAAGACCTCCAGTCGGACTAGTGTAAGGAGCAGGACCAGGGAGAGAGGAGGCATACGGTAACGCCAACTGCAGCTGGACAGGCGGAGGACACACTAAGGAGGGAGGAGGAAAAGGAGGAGGAAGCTGACCAAGAACCTGCTGAAGGAGCGGAACGAAGTACGGCCGAGACCGAGCAGCGACACCAGAGCCAGCAAGGACACCCGCACCAGGGTCGGCAGCACCAGCAGCAGCTCCAGCGCCCACGTCCTCAGCACCAGCGGCAGCTCCAACGCCCGGGTCCTCAGCACCAGTAGCGGCTCCAACGCCCGGGTCCTCAGCACCAGCAGCGGCTCCAACGCCCGGGTCCTCAGCACCAGCAGCAGCTCCAACGCCTGGGTCCTCAGCACCAGCAGCAGCTCCAACGCCCGGGTCCTCAGCACCAGCAGCGGCTCCAACGCCCGGGTCCTCAGCACCAGCAGCAGCTCCAACGCCCGGGTCCTCAGCACCAGCAGCGGCTCCAACGCCCGGGTCCTCAGCACCAGCAGCAGGTCCAACGCCCGGGTCCTCAGCACCAGCAGCAGCTCCAACAGCAGCGGGGTCCGTAACACGAGGCACGCCACTCCGAAGAGTGCAGCGCCGCTCGTACCACTCACGGATCCGCTCGCGGGAGGGGAGCTCCCGAACGGGAGAAGAAGCACTAGCACCAGTCCCAGTAGTACGTCCGGCTCGAGCGGTACCTCTCCAGAGGCTGCAGTACTCTAAGTACCACGCACGCAGCTGCTCCGAGGAGAGGGCTCCTCCAGGTGCAGGACTCCCAGGCCTAGTACCTCCAGACTCAGAACCCCCAGACTCCGGACTCCGCATCTCAGCACCACGAGGCTCCACACCCCCAAGCTCAGCATCCTCAAGCTCCACACCCCGAGGCTCCACACCCCCAGGCTCCACATCCCCAGGATCCACACCGCCAGGCTCCACACCCCCAGGCTCACCACCCCCAGGCTCAGCACCCCGAGCAGGACGAGAGTCGACAGCTACCTCAACAGGCTCAACCGGGTCTACCTGAGACACACCTGAGGGAGCGGCACCCTGAGGGGGGAGGGGGTCTGCAACAGCAGCACCTGGCGCGAGGAAGAGAGGCGGGGGGGGGGAGCGGGGCAGTGCGGTAGGGGAAGAGGCGGTAGTAGGGGACGGACTCATCAAAAGTGACGTCCTGGGAGGGCAAGACTCGGCGCGAGGTGGCGTGGTAAAACTGCCAACCAGACGCGTCCGGGACAAAGCCGAGGAAGACGCAGGGAACAGCACGGGAGGAGAGCTTGTCCGCAGACGAATCGCGGACAAAAGCTCGAGACCCCCAGACCCGGAAACGCGACGCATCGCCAACCTCCCCCGTCCACAGCAGCATGGGCAAGGTCTCTGGCAAGGAGACACGGGGCCAGAGGTTGAGCTGATGCGCAGCGTACCGGACCGCAAACGGCCACAGAAAGTGGGGGGCAGCCGCATGGATCAAGGAGGTACGGGCGACCTCCATGACCAGGCCAATGCGGCGCTCCGCAACCCCATTCTGCTGTGGAGAAGCCGGAAGCGTGAACGACTGCTCAATGCGGTGCTCAGCACAGTAGGTTGCCAAGAGGTCGGAGGAGAACTCACCACCTCTGTCAGAGTGCAAGCGCAAGACAGGAAAGTCCGAGTGAAAACGCTCGCTGAGCTGGAGACGGGCTCTGCGGATCCAAGGGATCAAGACATCAGGGACCTCACCCTTGGTGCGCAAGGGGAAGATCGAGGTGTAGCGCGAGTAGTCGTCAACAACTATCAGGAAGTACCTCTCCTGACCCTGACCACGGACGCGGGCTGGGCCCCACACGTCCATGTGGAGTGTCTGCAAGGGAGCAGTCGTCGGGGGGAACGAGGAGGAGTGAGGAGCGGCGCGCTGCCGTCCCTCGACACAGGGGAGACAGGTAGGAGCAGGCGAGGGTGGGAGGGCAGGAAGGACCCTGGGCAGGCCAGAGACAAGGTACCGGGAGTGCATGGCAAGAAGCCGCTGCACAGACGGGTGGCCAAGGCGGTGGTGCCAGAGGACAGTCTCGTGTGCCAAAGAGCGACACGAGCAGGGGGCGGACAGCTGACCTGACGCGGACGCGGACGCAGTCGCAGCAACCTGAGGGGACTCAGTTGTCAGTGTGTACAGGTCCGACCCCGGCTGCCGAGTGAAGGTAGCCAAGTGACGGCCCGTACGAGCACACGTGCAGTGTGTCACGCGCTCGTAGGCAGGGGTGAACTGGTGAACACCCCCGTCCTGGAGTGCACATCTTGCCACCAAGTTCGTAGAGAACGAGGGGAGGTGGAGACCTGACAGTGTGCCCGATGGGACCGCAGGACAGGGAAGGAGAGTGGAAGAGGTTGCAATGACCTGACCCCCAGAGGGGTCAGCAAGGGAGACAGCAACTGGCCGAGCAAGCGGCTCAAGGGCAGTGCGGTCACGAAAGAAGCAGCGAGAAGCACCTGAGTCCAGTGTGAAGGTGTGCAGTGCGGCAGTCGACGCAGTACCAAGGGGGGGAGACACACGAGCACCTAGAGCAGCAGCCTCACCAGCACCTGGGGTAGCCGACACGCGAGTACCTGGAGCGGCAGACGCACTGGCCCTAATGCTCGGGTCGGGCGGCACACAAAAATACTCAGCACCCTCTCCACTAGTAGACATCACATACATGGCAGATAGAATAGCATCAAAGTCTAGAGCATAGATATCAATCCCCTTCTTCAGGAGATCAAGCCAGCGGGGCAGCTCAGTGGCCTGAGGGAACTGAGCACGCCAAGCGTCGTCGAGACGAGAGAAGCAGCGCTGTGTGGCGTGCGGTCGTCCACACTGCTGACCAGTGCGGTCACCAGTGCGAATGACGTACGTGCACCTAAGACCACCCCCACCCCCGTGCTGAGAGTACCACTCACGGACCTCCTGGGGCGAGGGAGTGTGCTGCTGACCCTGGCCACCGCCAGTGCCTCCACGGCCACCACCACCGCTGCCACCTCCTCGACCACCCCAACCCCTGCCGCCACCTTGTCCACCGCCACCCCAACCGCCGCCTCCACTCCTGCCACCTCCCCCGCCACTGCCGCCACCACCCCCACCGCTACCACTCGCCCCTCCAGCCGAGCCACCACCCCCACTGCCTCCACCGCCCCCACCGCCGCCTCCCCCGCCGTCACCGCCACCACCCTTGCCCCCTTTGCCCTTGCCGCTGCAGCGTCCGCTCGAGGCAGACGCAGCGCCGACCTTCTCAGTACCAAGAAGGTCGACAGCAACAGCAGAGGCGACAGAGGGAAGAAGGGGGGAAGGAGAACACCCCTCAAAGAACGGGGTACGGGGGTCGCCACGAGAGGCACCTACAGCGACTATGCTAGTCTCAGCTGCAAGTAGCTCCTTCTCGAGGAGGGCAATGGTGAGCTCAGTGGGGCAACGAGCTAGGAAGTGGTCCCTGACAGCACGCAGTGTGTCAGGGAGGCAGGTGACTAGGTGGTAGAGAGTGAGCCAGAGTGGAGGGGGGTGCGTGGCAAGGAACTCAGCAGGCATGGCGGCACGGAAGCGGGCCTCACTAGTACGGAGGTGCGTGATGAGGTCAGCGACTGTGTGATAGGAGGCCAGGTCGGGAAACAGGTAGGGGAGGGAGAGACGGCCTAGTGCGGCAGAGGCAGGTGAGGAGTAGCGAGCAACTACAGCTGTGTACAGTGCCTGTGCAGTCTTGTGCTGACCAAAGTGCTCGCGTTCATCTATCGGCAGGGAGTTGCGAATGGCGAAGCGAGCGTGGGCATCACGAGTCTGCCACTGTGAGCGAGCAGTGCTGTCAGCAGTAGCAGCAGGGGCAGTGACATGGCCTAGGGCGTGATCGTACAGTGAGATGTCATCCTTGGCTGTGAGCTGTAGGTAGAGGTGCAGGTCATCGAGCCAGGTGTCAAACTTCACACGGCGGCCCTCAGCATCGAACACGAGAACCTGTGGGCTAGCCATAGGAACAGTAGAAATAGCAGCAGTAGCAGTAGGAGAAGCAAGTAGGACGAACCAGGTAGGGCAGGGCGGCGCGGCTCGGTTCAGGTCGGGTCGCGGCTCGGCTGGGTGGCGCGGCTAGGCTCGGGGCGCGCGGCTCGGCTCGGGGCGCGCGGCTCGGGTCGCGCGGCTGGGGTCACGGCGGGGACGGGCCGCCCGCTCTCCCTCGTGTGCTGCGGCGGGAACGGGCCGCCCGGGGCCTCTAGGTGGTGGGCACGGGTCGGCGAGGTCGGCACGGGGCCAGTTGGGGCCCTAGAGGGGCGAGCGCGGGGCCGATCGGGGCCTGAGCGGGGCTAGCGCGGGGCCAAACGGGGCCTTGATGGGGCTAGCAAGGGGCCGACTGGGCCTGAACGGGGCTAGCGCGGGGCCGACGGGGCCTGAAACGGGGCCGACGGGGCCTGAAACGGAGCTAGCGCGGGCCCGATCGGGGCCTCAATGGGGCTAGCGCGGGCCCGATCGGGGCCTGAATGGGGCTAGCGCGGGGCCGACGGGGCCTGAGAGGGGCTAGCGCGGGGCCGACGGGGCCTAAAACGGGGCTAGCGCGGGTCGACGGGGCCTGAGAGGGGCTAGCGCGGGGCCGACGGGGCCTGAAACGGGGCCAACGGGGCCTGAAACGGGGCTAGCGCGGGCCGACGGGGCCTGAGAGGGGCTAGCGCGGGGCCGACGGGGCCTGAAACGGGGCCGACGGGGCCTGAATCGGGGCTAGCGCGGGCCGAACGGGGCCTTAAAGGGGCCGACGGGGCCTGAACGGGGCCGCTAGGGAGAGCGGGCGTGGGGCCGACGGGGCCTGAACGGGGCTAGCGCGGGGCCGTCAAGAGGGGCCTCTAGGGGCGTGACACGCCGAGGCGCCCTAGGGCACAGGTAGGTAGGTAGTTAGGTAGTTACGTAGTGGTGGGCCCTTAGAAAATTTGGGTCCTAGGAAGGACTTGCTCTATACCATGTTGGAATCACTGAACAGGAATGAATGAACTAGCAGTGAAATGAGTACAAGTACCTAACCCTAGAATTGTGTACCCCCTATAGGCTAACCCACTGTAGCCTAAACTAACACAACATATATAATGTTTGACACTCGGGAGTACCAGCGACAACAATTAAGAAGTATTGCTTCAGAAGGGGGGAGAGGCGACAGCTGTTTTTCGCCACTGCCCGGAAGTTTTCGGCGAGTCACGACAACATCGCCGAGGTAGCTGACGTCATCGACAGTTCAAGTTCAACTTTGAGAAAATATTTGCGAGATCAGGGGGAAGAGCAGCAGCTGTTTTTCGCCTCTGCCCGGTACTTCTCGGCGAATATCGACAAAAGCCTCGGCGAGTCTGGACAAGACTGCGAGGGACGCCGACAGCTGGAGAAGCTACAGCGAAGATTTTCGACACTGCAACAAGACAAACGGCATCAATTTCGGGAATGCAGCAGCTGACAACTGAAGATACTGCGGCAGCAGGGTGATTCGGTGCTACCACGCAGAGATTTTTAGGTGGCAGTCTTTTCCAAAAGGGGGGAGAAACTGCTCTCGCACTGTACTTGTCAGTTTTTTCTGACATTTCATCTGACAGATTCAGCACGACGGACGCTCGCAATCACATCAACGACATCGACGGGTCCTGATTCATCGACTTCTGACAACGCGTCAGCATTTTCGCCCACGACGTGTTCATCTTGACCGTCCGACAGAGATCCACCACATCGACGACTGTCATTCATCAACGGCTTTTCAACTCGACATTCGAATTCAACCGCCCGATCGTTATCGGTAGTATCAACGGCTGACATTCCAACTCTTTGAATTTCGCCTGGTCAACGCGTTCAGCCACGCGTCAACTTGACAGTCAACGTGCTTCTGCACCGTCAGATCAGTCTCGACCGAGATCTGCAGTTTCCACGCTACTGCACGACTCGTCTACGGATAAGGGGACCTTATCTAGAAGGTGGGAGAGTGTAAGGAATTTGCCAATTCCTTACTGTAGCCTTGCCTTAACGGGTACAGCCCGAGCACTTCGCGTCAGGTGGCTCGGCCTACATTTCCGCACCGAACCAATGCCGAATCGCCCCGCACCAATCGCGACACATCCAAACCATCCACGTGCCGAGGTCCTCGCCTAGCACGGTTTCGACCCTATAAATGCGTGCTCCTTTATCATTCTTGACCATTCAGTAATTCTGTAATTCATTCTCTTTATAGAAGTCTTCCGCGCACTCTGTCTAGTAAAACTCATAACACATTTAGAGCATTGGTGTTACAGACAGTAACCATTACTACGGTATGATCCCTTCCTTAGCCCTTCACGAATATGGCAGCCTTGCTGGAATATCTTCCAACCGACTACCGTATCATCCTTCATTAGGAGCTGAGGTGGTGTGGGTGTAACACTGCAAGTAAGAACAGCAGGTGGCACGGATGCTGTGAGAAAGAGGTGGTGTAACAAGCTTGATGTCACACGCTAAGATAAAATGCTACCGTGACCGTTCTTGAGAGTGCTCTCACTCACAAATGGCGCTGAGAACGCATGAGAGAGGCATCAAAACAAAGTTGCAGAGCATTTTGCGAGCATGGCACGTGACGCACTCATCCCGCAGCACACATGCACGCAGCAGAGCATTGACAGTGAAGCAAACTCGCAGAAAAAACGAACGCCACTCATGAAACTGCAGCAGAGGAGCGCTTCAACAGAGAAGCAGAGCAGCTGACCTGGTGGCAGAGCAGAGCAGAGCAGAGGAGAGCAAAGCAGAGCAGAACAAGACAGTGCATGGACGAGACACTGACCTGGTGGCAGAGCAGGGCGCCAGAGGGCATGGCAGCAAAGGGCTCGTCGATGCACAGGCGGTTGTGGCACGCTGAGCAGCGCGTGGCCGATACACTCGTGCCCGCATGCCCCCCATGCACCGATGACGCCGATGATAGCACGGAGGAGGAGGAGGGTGGCATGATGGCGTGTGGCGGCAGTGGCAGCAGCACGGAGCGGGAGAGCAGCTCCATGCGGCGTTCGAGTAAGGTGCGGTTCTGAGCCTTGAGCAGATGGTGCACCACCTGAGTAGGGAAGCATGGATGTGCACAGGAAGGAATGAGCATGCTTTTGAGGTGCCTCGAAAGTGCTGCGCTCGAGTAGGGTGCGTTTCTGAGCCTTGAGCAGATGGTCCACCACCTGAGAAGGGAAGCATGGCATGGGGGGGAAGGAACGGGCATGCACGCAAGGGGGGATGGGCATGCGTGCAATGTGAGGAGGTGTGGCAACATCAAGGGGCATTGGGCAGTGGGTGGAGAGGAACCTGCTGATAGGCGTTGGCTGCCCACTGACGACATTGTGAAAACATGCACACCTGCTCCAAGCCCCACCTGCCCTGAGCCCCCACCTGCCCCAAGCCCCCACCTGCCCCAAGCCCCCACCTGCCCCTGTCGCAATCTGTGCACTCTCTCGCGCATGAGCCGCGCCAAAATGCTCCCCGCCTCCTGCACCGTCATGTCACTTGGTAGCGCCTGCTCGCACACAGGGGCGTGCACAGAGGGGCGGGAGGGAGCAGCAGGGAGGGAGTGGATGGGGTGCCCTGAACGAGTGAAGCTGGGCTGGGAGATACGGCACATACTACTAGAGCATGGACAGAAACGATGTGGTGTGAACGAATAAGCAAGTACCCAGCTCTTGTGTGTGCCGTATCTCAGCACATGCACCCAGCTCTCTTCCCACTTCAACTTGCTTGATTTGCATGTGATGTCACGGGCACTGCCTCGCTGGCAGAATCATTGCCTAGCTGGCTCAACAAGCACCGGCAAGGTGGCAGAAGCACCTCTGACATGCCTGGAGTATGCTGTTGGGGTCCACGTGAGCGCGCGTGCAGTGCAGCAGGCGCACTGCGGCGTCAAACATGGGGCGCATGCTGCCGCCCGGGTGCAGGTACAGGTGCAGTAGACTGGTGGGGTATGGGGTGAGAGGGAGTGGGGTGAGAGGGAATGGGGTGAGATGTGAAGGCATAAGGAGAGGAGCAAGGAGGCCCAACGGCTCACACAGGCTGGATTGCAAGATGGCATCTTTTCAACACACTACCAGAAGTGCCCAGGTGTGGCAGACGTGGCATGTTCCATGCACACATGTACCCACACCCACTGATAGAACTCAGAGGCACGTAGGCATGCCATGAGAGGGATGGATGCACACGCATGCGATTTGTGCAGTAGTGGAGGGGTGCAAAGCGGTGGGTAGAAAGCAGGAGGTGAGACGGAGGGCGAGAGGGAGGGAGCACTGACTGGTCGAAAGCGTGGGGGTCGTTGAGGTGTAGACAGTACGCCTCTGCCGCCTCACTGTCCTTCAACTCTCTGGTGTTTGCAGTTTGAAAAAAGGGGATTAGGTTTTGGAGGTTGGAGTGTGTGGGGAAGGTGTGCAAAGCAGTTGAGTGAAGATTTGAGTTGGCAAGAAAAGAAACGAGGAGGAAGTGATGAGGAGGAGAGGAGATGATCACACGAAAGGAGGAGGAGTCGAGGAGAGGAGAGGAGGAGAGGAGGCAAGGTGAAGAACACTCACAGAGCAAGGATGCGCAGGGCGGCTGTGTGGTCACCCAGTCGCCTCAACACAACCACCTGGTGACGTGGGGTGTGCGGGGGGATGAGAATGAAGAAGCCACGCCATGTGATACACGTGTAACACATGGAGGTGGCATGGCACGGCAATACAGTGCTGCTCTTCACGCCCTATGCATCAGAAGATACCCAATGCTGCCCAATGCTGGTATAGAAAATGGCTCCAAGTGCTGCTTTTCACACTGTATGCGTCAGAAGCTGCCCACAGCTGGCCACAGCTGGCCATACATACGCATGATCATACACACACCCATGGGCATCAGCAGGCACAGGCACCCACCTGTTCCCTCAGCAGTGCGCGCTCGCCCTGTATTCTCCGCCACACAGCACTGCCATCATACAGCTCTGATGACTCCAGGAACGTCCCCAGCACTCCCCGCACCCGCTGCCACAGCCCTGCCAGCGATGCCTGATCTGACGCCCCCTCAAGCCCCCATGCTTCCTCTCCCTCATCGCCCTCACTGTGGTTTTCTTCCTCGTTCGCCCTGACCCTCTCATCTGCTGGCGGCGCTGCTTCTGTAGCTCCTGCTCCCCTCATCCTGACCTCCCATGCGTCTAAGTACCCCTTCTTTTCCTCCTTCCCGCTTGCAGCTGAACTCTCCCTGGGACCGCTTTCCGTCAGTGCTCTAATGCTCTTGGTTCCTGCAGCCGCACTAGCGGCAGCAGTAGCAACAGCGGCGGTGGCAGCAGTGGCAGCAGCAGCAGCGGTATCA
This sequence comes from Closterium sp. NIES-65, assembly GCA_948144175.1. NCBI lineage: Eukaryota > Viridiplantae > Streptophyta > Zygnematophyceae > Desmidiales > Closteriaceae > Closterium > Closterium sp. NIES-65. The sequence continues at coordinate 1,294,430 of CANXME010002068.1, forward strand.
ACAAGAGCGAGTGCATAGAGTGTGTGGTGATGCTTGCTGTGACTGGCCTGCTCTTCCACCAGCCACTGCAGGTACCTGTCAGTGGGGGAAGCGGGTTGCATGCGTGCGTGCAATGTATTTGTGCGAGGCAAGAGCGTCAAGGCGTTGAACACGGAAAAAGAGAGTGTGAGGGGTGTGTTTGCATTGCAGGTGTGCTTTGAGACACAAGTTTGACTTGACAGTGGGTTCAAAGGACACGCACAAAGGGTGCGACAGGTGTGGTGGAACTGTCATGCAGTGCTGGCATGGTCGAGAGCTGTCACTTCAACGACAGCAGCGCCACATGAAAGCAGCATCTCATGATGAGCGAGCTCGAATCACCAATGTGCCAATCCGGAAAACTGACAAGGTTTTGAATTGGATGACAGGAGGGCATGAGACAAGGGGATGGTGGAAGGGCAGACAAAGCTGACCTCCACTTGACGAGTCGATCCAGACCCGCAGCTGATATGGTTTCCAATGCCTCGTCTGGTGGCGTGGGGATGCACATATCCATGCACGGGATGACGTGCATGTGGAATGATGTGGCATGGTGTGGGATGACGTGGCATGGTGTGGAATGATGCTTGGTGATGCAGGATGATGTGGGATAGCACGTGATTGCAAGAGACAGAATGGGAAGGCATGAAACGGCATTGCACTGCATGGGACGGCCTAGAGCGGAGAAGTTTTGTTTGAGTTGTAGCGAACGAGAGGGGAAGGGCAAGAGGGGGTGCTGACCAACTGGCAGGGCAGCCGAGGGGGGGCGAGAAGCAGTGAGGACGGAGAGAGCTTTGGATGGACCGAGCTGCAACACCTGATATGATGATGCATGTGCGATGATGGTGGTGGCAGCATGCGGTGCCGCATGGGAGGGATGAGAGAGCATGGGAGGGATGAGAGAGCACATGCCGGATATCACAGGAAATGGCAGATGTCGTTGAATTTCCAGAAACCATGGCGAGCCAGCATGTAGCAGGGGAGCTCATGCATGTGCATGCCAGGGAAGAATCAATGTGAGGTGCATGCTGACTGATGCGCGTGTGGGATGGTGATGCGTGATACCCAAGAGTGTAAGACGGACGAGAGATTATAACAAATGCGATAGGCAAGGCTGGAAGAATACAGGCACATGTGCACGCACACCCACACCCACACCCACCCCCACACGCATGCATGTGCACATGCGCATGTGCCCACATACCCACGGCAGGTGGCGCAGCACGAGGTGAGGGTCCTCCACCACACCCAGAATCGCCACAGCCTCCTCTACCGCCTGCCGCTGCATTCTCCCCAACCCCCCTTTTACTCCCCTCCCCAAAGCCCCCCCGCTTCCCCCCCCAGCTTCCTCCCCCGCTTCCCCCCGCAGCTCCCCTAGTGCGAGACCCCGCCAGAGCGCCAGGGCGCCGTCGGCATCTCCCCGCTGCCAGCGCAGGTAGGCAAGGGGCGGGAAGAGGTGTGCACGCAGGAGCGCTCCCTCCACTTCCGGCTGGGGTGAGTGATGGGAGAGAGGCCGGGGGAGCGGGAGGGGGGAGTGGCGGCTTGAACAATCGACAAAGAATGTGCCCTAGTGAGATGGGAGGAGGGAGGGAGGGAGCGAGGGCAAGCAGAGAGCAATCAGAGGCCAAGCAGAGGGCAAACAGAGGCCAAGCAGAGGGCAAACAGAGGCCAAGCAGAGGGCAAGCAAAGGCCAAGCGGAGGCCAAGCGGAGGCCAAGCAGAGGCCATGCAGAGGCCAAGCAGAGGCCATGCAGAGGCCAAGCGGAGGTGCCACATGGCACTAGAGTGAGCGAACGAGGTGATTGTTAGACCATCTCAGCACAAGAACCCGCACCAGGTGAGCTGAAACTCGAAGAGGTGTGGTGGGTGGGTGGGTGGGTGGCATACGAGGTAGCAGCGGTTGCGTGCGGCGGGCAGGCAGAGTATGAGCAGGCGGGGGGCGTCGTGCAGCGCGAGCAGCAGGTGCAGCAGCAGCGAGTCCACCCCCTGCTGCTCCTGCTCCGACACACAGTAGTGCCGCCACTGCTGCCGCACTGCCAGCAGATAGCTGTGTGTAGACCAGGGTAGTGGTGAGGTGTGATGGAAGGAAGGGGCGCAGGGAGGAAGGGAGGGAAACGACATATGGCTGTCATGAGAAGAATTATTAGTTGGCCCAAAAGCACAGGGAAGGGAGGGAGGGTGCATGGCTGTCACGAGCGCATGGCTGTCACGGGTGCATGGCTGTCACGGGCGCATGGCTGTCACGGGCGCATGGCTGTCACAGGTGCATAACTGTCACGGGCGTCGGGCGCATGGCTGTCACGGGCGCATGGCTTTCGGTGCATGGCTGTCAAGGCGCATGCACCAAAGCAGCGCCTAACTTCGTGATTCATCTGACCATCTGTCCTCCACCCCGCTTGTCCCACGTTCCGTCACCCTGCATCCGGCCAGCCCCCCTGCCACTCGCCCCTCGCATCTCCCCCCTACAGCTTGACCGACACGCACATGCCGTGCCTGCACACACCTGGCCCGCTTCGGTCTGCCAGCCCCAGGCAGGAAGAGAAGAGGGGAGAGCAGCTGATGTTAGCGCATTGGGTTCGTTGGAAGGAAGCCTGTGCAGCCGTGCATGCGACGTGTAGAGAGGGTGTTTTTGAGACATCTCAAAAACACCCTCTCTACAGGAGGAGAGGAGAGCAGCTGATGTTAACGCATTGGGTTGGTTGGAAGCCCGTGCAGCCGTGCATGCGACGTGTAGAGAGAGTGTTTTGAGACATCTCAAAAACACCCTCTCTACAGGAGGAGAGGAGAGCAGCTGATGTTAACGCATTGGGTTGGTTGGAAGCCCGTGCAGCCGTGCATGCGTGCACCTGCACCTACCTCACCACACCTTCTTGGCACTGCCGCCGAATGTCCTCCTGCCGCCGCTGCTGCTGCACCCGCTGCTCCCCCGCCTCCATCCCACTCCCTCTATCGCTCCCCACTGCACCGGACCCTACAGATGCACTTGCACCTCCCCCAGACGAGCCTGGCCTGGCTCCTGTAAACGCCTCCCTCCCTGATGCTGCTGCAGCTGCTGTTGCTGCTGCTGCTGGTGATGCTACTGCTGCAGGAAGGGACGCAGATGGAGTTAAAGAGGAGCTGGGGTGATGGTGGGGGCGGTGGTGCGGAGCGGCAGACGGTGCAGGGAAGCAGCAGCAGAGCAGGCGGTCGTGCAGGGCAGAGAGAGGCGCGTGCAGACCCCAGAAGCGAGCTCGAGGGATCTGGTGACGGGGGAACAGCACAAGGAGAGGGAACAGGTAGGGGTGAGCAGGAGAGATGGTTTTTGAGTCGACACAATGGTCAGTGGTTGCAGACCCCAGAAGCGAGCTCGGGGGATCTGGCGATTGGGGAACAACACAAGGAGAGGGAACGGGTAGAGGGAAGCGTGAGAGATGGCTTTGGGGTCGACACAAGAGTCAGTGCGTGCAGACCTCAGAAAAGAGTTGGCAGGATGATCCTTCGAGGGTCTGACAGAGGGAGGCGACAGGGAGAGGCAGGAGCAGGAGAGACGATGCAGCAGGGCAGGTGAGGAGGAGGAAAGGAAGAGGAGTGATGTGCGTGAGTGAGATGGGGAGTGCAGTGGTGGATGGGGTTTTAAGGAAGGCTAAAGCCATCCTCCACAAACTTGCTCTTTGGGAGCGATAGGATGAGGTGAATGAGAAGGTGAAGAATGAGAAGGTGAAGAATGAGAAGGTGAATGAGAACCTCATGATGTGCCAGCTCAAGCGGCCACTACCTGCGACACCCTATTGCATTGCACGCAACATTGTGCACGCACGTGCCGAATTGCGTGCACATTCACATTCACATTTTGGAGCACAAAGGACATTGCCATGTGCGGTGTCGCTGTGAGAAAGGAAGGCGCGGAGTAGAGCACAAAAAAAAAAGGAGGCGAGGAATGGAGGACGAGAAACAGCAAGCGAGGAACAGGTGACGAGGAAGAGGAGACGAGGAATTAGGGACGAGCAACCAACCAGCGATCGCCACCTGGCAGTCAAGTGGGGGAAGAGCGCAAAGATCTCAGCAGGCTGGAAGACCCCTCCTCGTGCTGCTAGGAGGTGCGGCACGGCTGCTTTGAAGTCCCCATCCCACAGCAGCAACAGCCCCACCTGCGCATGCGCTTCCGCCACTCTCCTCCTCCACGCCCCCTGTATCGTCACACTCTTACTCCCAGGTGTCCCTGGAGCTAGCGCAGATGCCATGGGAGAAACTACCCCTTTAGCAGCAGCAGCAGCAACAGCAGCAGCAGCAGAAGCAGAAGCACCACCACCGTCACCACCAACAGCAGCATCTGTTTTCCCTGTGCTCGGCTCAGCACCATCCCCTGGCCTAACCTCCCCCCATGCCTCCCCCTCCATCTCCTCGCCCACATCCACCCCCCTAGCCACCTCCAGTGCCTCCCCATACCGCTTCTCTCTCATCAGCTCCCTCGCTTGCTGCACCAGAGACAGCCGCGGCACCCACCACACCTCACTCCCACTCGCCGCCACCACCGCCCCTCCTCCTCCTCCCCTCTCCGCCGCCAGCGCCACCAATGGGCTCCTGCCAGCTGTCCCCGCCCCTCCCGGCACCGGGAGCGTCTGCAGGAGCGTGCCTGTGGCCGGGTCGAAGAGGTGTAGGGAGTGGTGGAGAGCAGTGGCGACGTGGGGAGGGGCGAAGGTGAGGGCGATGGGAGGGGAGGGGAAGATGAGGGGGTTGCCTCTGGGCTGGCCTGTGGTGTCTATGACCACTCCTATATCGTCCATGGCTAGTACTGCTGCTGATTCCTGGCTCTGTATGCTTGGTCGGCCCTCTGCTGCACCCATGTCAGAACCACTGCTCCCTCCTGCTGCTGCTCTTACTGCCGTCTCCCCTGCTGCTGCTGCTGCTGCTGCTGCTGCTGCTGCTGCTGCTGCTGCTGCTGCTGCTGCTGCTGCTGCTGCTGCTGCTGCTGCTGCTGCTGCTGCTGCTGCTGGTGATGTGTGTGCTGTGTCCTGTGTGTGCGCTCTTGCACTGGCCGGTGCTGCATCTGATGTGCCAGCCACACTCGCGCTCATTCTTTGCAGCCCCCCCTGCTGCTTTCCCCAACCGCCCTCCTCTGCTACCGCCAGACCTCTCACTGCTCCTGCTACCGCCTCCATTCCTGCTGCTGCTCTTGCTGCTGCTGTAACCTCAACCCCACCCTCACCCTCACCTCCACCTGTCTCCGTATGCGCTCTTGACGCTATCCCCCCCTCATCAGGAGCAACCTTTCTCTCGCGCGGAGAGGACACCCCAGGCGCGTTGCAGGCGAGCGAAACAGCGGCGATGAGAGGGGGATTGGGAGAGGAGGGAGGCAGGGGAAAGAGCTGCAAGGGGTCGCCTGAAGGGATGGACACGTGCAGGTACTGCAGCGACGTGCCTAGGATCACTGACGACCCCAGGTATGCTGCTGCTAGAGGGACCTCTCGCTCGCCTATACCCTTTATAAGCATCTCCCCTTGCAGGCGGATGGAGAGCGCGTCCCAGAGAGGCGTGGGGGAGAAGGGTGCGGAGGAGGAGATGGTGAAGATGAGGAGCTTCCTGCGGAGGACCAGGAGGAGAGGCGCGGAGGGGGGTGGGGAGGCTTGAAATGAGGAGGCGGAGGTGGGGGCGGAGAGGTTTGAAGAGGAGGGATTAGAGGAGGAGAGTGGAAAGGGAGCGGGGGATGATAGAGGGTGCGAGGCAAGGAGGAGGGTGCCAGAGGCAGGGCCTACAGGTGGGCCGAGGGAGAGGGAGAGAGGGTGGAGGAGACGCACGCCCCCATCACAGAGCACAGCGAGCAGCCCCCCCATCACCGTATGTAACACCTCCACTCGCTCCACTGCCCTCCTCCCCACCACGCACACCCCACGCATAGTCAACTCGGGGCCCCTGGCCTCATTCCCCCCTGCTCCCCCCATACCGGTAGAACCAGCACCACCCACACTACCAACATGGCTGCCAGCAGCAGACGGGCTATCCCCAGCCGCAGCAGCAGACGCGGTAGAAGCAGAAGCAGAAGCCATCCGACCTGCAGTCAACCAGCCCCATGCTGACGCGCTGTTGCCACCAGCAGAAGCAGCAGACACAGCACCTGCTGCTGCTGCTGCTGCTGCTGCTGCTGCTGCTGCAGGAGCAGCGCTGCTGGTACCTGCGTGCGCAGATGCGGACGCAGGCTCTGCTGCTGCAGGTGCTCCAGGCTGGTTGGGTTGGGTGGTGGGTGGGTGGGAGAGCGAGAGGTGCAGCACGCGGCCTGCTGATGTGCCCACGAACACGCTGCTGCTCATACGCACACTGCCACTGTTGCCACTGTTGCCACTGCCACTGCCACCGCTGTCACCGTTAGTATTGGCGCTGCTGCCAGAGCTGCTGCTGCTGCTGCCGCTGCTGAGCCTGCTCGTGGCAAACGCGCTGGGCGCAGCGCTGCTCTGCGCAGCGGCGTCTGGCGGCAGATGGGGGGCACCGGGCGCGGGGAGGGGTGCGGGGAGGGCGAGCGCGGCGAGGCAGCGGATGTTCTCGTTGCGCTGCAGCGCCATGCGGTGTCCCACCACGCGCTCGCTCAGCACCGCGCGCCCCGTGGCCGCCGCGGGGGGCGCGCCTGGGGACGTTGCGCCCATGGCGGTTGCGCTAGGGGCGGCCGTGTGAGTGGGGAGAGCGAGAGATGAGGGGGGAAAGGGGAGGGCAGTGAAGGGGGAGAGGGAAAGAAGAAACCGGGAGGAGTGGGAGGATGGGGAAATGGGAAGACAAGAGAGGCGCGGGATGGGAGGGCGAGGCTGAGTGTGTGGGAGGCCGAGGGTGGGTGTGTGCAAGGACGGATGGGCGGGGCAGCAAGAGGCGTGCAGCAGCGGGAGTCAGAGCCTTGACAAGCTAAGCGCCTGTGCTACGGGGCTCTGCCACCAGTCTACAAGCCGTGGAGCGACAACGCCGCCATACCCGCCACTCCTCTCTCTCTCTGCCGCAACGACTATCTAAACGCGCCGCTAGGCCCCCGCTTCAAGGCAACCGGACACCTTGGCATATTCATGGTTGGTCCTGCCACGAATATTTCTCGCAGTGGCATCTGCGTTCACCGCCGAAAGAGCCTGCTGTGGCCTCGAATCTGGGGGTGGGGAACCGGCTGTCGCGCTCTTCCTGCGACGGGAGTTGCGACGGCCAGCGATCGGCGCGAGATCGGGCGACACGCGTGTGCGGTGAGATGCAGGTTGCTGTGCGGTGAGGCCGATGGGAGAGGGAGATTGAGATGCGCGACAGCCGGGTACGAAAGCGTCGTATACTGGGAGATAATAAGCGGCAATCACGGATCGGCGGAATCACGAGTGGATAGAGGAGAACGGAAGAGGTAGCGGAGGAAGCAATCACGAAGAGATGGTGGATAGAGCATGGTTGCTCTGCTGTAGTGTCTCCATGCTGTGTGTTGTTTTGTTGACGAACCAATATGGAATTGGAATTGTTGCGGGTGATCGAAGACAGCGAAGGGGAAGAAAGAGGTGCCATTCGGTTAGAAGGGTGAATTTAGCAGTAATGACTCTTGATTTTGCTTCTATATATTTATATCCAATGGGATTAGCGTTATTGTGATTTCTGCAAAAAAAACTTTAGTAAATAACTACACATATCACAGCAGCGGTATTTATTCCGAATATTTACAGCCTGAACCTGTTTTCTTTCTTAAAGAATCCAAAGCATTCTTTATACTGAAGTGAAGTTACAAAACATGATGCGGTCTTGTTACGAGTGCAATCGAGTGAACGAACGAGAATTGCACTATCGAAGCAAGAGTACAATGAGTGAAGGCATGAGCGAAGAAAATATAGCGAAACTACAGTGGTAACGGTAATGGACTGTAATTGTCGCGCGACGTGCCTGGGACTGAGGTTGGGAAAAAGTGTCGAAGCGGAGGCCCGGAGCGCGGGTTACCCGCCGAGCCGTGAGGTTGGGGTGCGATGTGCGAAGGTGGCGGGCGGATTGTCGATGCGAGGGTTGCGAGTGGTAACGGTGCTGACTGTGGTGCTACAGTGATGTACGCGTTGAGCAGCGATGCGAAGTAAGGAAAAGGAATTTTCCTTACACTACCCCCCCCCCCCTAAGGAGGTCCTCCTTACGAAAGTGCGTGTACATCCCTGAAATTTCGGCTGCGCAGATACTCGGTGAGGACGGGGTGATTTTCGATTCTATCCAGGGGAACCCAATTGTCTTCGGTGGGTGTATGGTCCTTCCAGCGGAGTAAGAACTCGATCCTTCGGGCTCCTCGAGGGTCGCGAACTCTGTGACTCAGGATTTTCTCGGGGGTGATGATTGGTTCAGCTGGTGGTCTTGTCATGCTCGCTGGGCGATTGCGTGGCAGTTGGCTTGTGGACGGGACGTAAGGGCGAAGTAGCCTGACGTGGAATGAGGGGCTGACGTACTAGTCAGCAGGGAGGAGGAGGTGGGCGGTGACGGGTGTAAGCATGTGGCTTATGCGAAATGGCCCGCAGTATCGGGGGCGGAGTTTCGGGGTGATGGGCAGTCGGAGGTTCTGAGTGTCAAGTAAAACTAAGTCGTCGGGCTGGTAAGTGACAGGTCTGCGGTCGCGGTCGGCGTTGCGTTTAGCGATGATGTTCGATTTTTTTATTGCGTCTACTGCCCGGGTCCGTGCTGCTTGTAATATTTCGGCGAACTGTTGTGCTCATGGTACTGGGTTGTCGGGATTCGGGGTCATGGGTACTATCGGGTCTTGTCCGTAATTTAGGTAAAATGGTGATTGTTGGGTCGTGGCGGATGGCGAGTTGTTGTACGCGAATTCGATTAGTGGCAGTTGCTGTTCCCACGTGGTCGGGTCGTCACATGTGGCCCTGATGAGCTGTTCCATGGTCTGATTTGTCCGTTCTGTCTGTCCGTCGGTTTCGGGGTGGTATGATGAACTGAACTGCAGTCGCGTGCTGAACTGCTGCCACAGGTTCCGCCAAAAGTTGCTGGTGGATTTCGTGTCGCGGTCGCTGATGATCGCGGCTGGTATCCCGTGTTGTCGAGCGACGGTGGAGATGAAGAGGCGTGCTTTTTCTTCGGCTGTGATTGATTTTTTGCAGGCTGCGAAATGTGCCATTTTCGTCAGTCGATCAACGACAACAAGGATCGCGTCGTTCCCACTCGCCCCGGCTGGTAACCCCGTGACAAAGTCCATCGTCACCTGCTGCCAAGCACGTTCTGGGGGTGGTATCGGCTGCAACTGTCCCGTCGGCCGGTGTCGTGATGATTTCATGAGCTGACAAGTGGGACACGATGCCACGTGTCGTTGTACGTCGGTCAACATTTCGGGCCAGTAATAATACCGCTGCAGCTGCTGCCGTGTTTTTTCTACTCCGAAATGCCCCGAGGTAACTCCGTCGTGTGCCTCCTGTAACAGTAATTCCCGTAGCAGTGTATACCCATGTCAGAATGTTATGTTTGTCTAGCCTGCAGTGGGGTACTCAATAGTGAGTACAGCCCAATTTAGGGTTTGCTATATGTACTCAACTGCTTGCTAGTGAAACCCCTTCCTTCCATTCCTCATTTCTTCACATGGTATAGAGTTGGTTCTCTAGTGGGAACGCTTCTCAGGGCCCACCACTGAATTTTTTTTTTTCTGACCGAAGCGCGAGTCGCCCCTGCCCGAGGCGCGCCCCGTGGGCCGCCCTCTCGTCGCGCCCTTCTAGAGGCCCCTCTCACGGCCCCTCGCGCCACCCCTAGCGGCCCCGTTGCCGCCCTTAGCGGCCCCGTCGCCACCCTTCGCGGCCCCGTCGCTGCCCCTAGCGGCCCCGTCGCCGCCCTTCGCGGCCCTGTTGCCGCCCTTCAAGGCCCCTCGCGGCCTCTTCGCGGCCCCGTCGCCGCCCCTAGCGGCCCCGTCGCCGCCCTTCGCGGCCCCGTCGCCGCCCCTATCGGCCCCGTCGCCACCTCCTGCGGCCCCGTCGCCGCCCCTAGCGGCCCCGTCGCCGCCCCTATCGGCCCCGTCGCCGCCTCCAGCGGCCCCGTCGCCGCCTCCAGTGGCACCGTCGCCGCCCCTATCGGCCCCGTCGCCGCCTCCAGCGGCCCCGTCCCCGCCCCGGCCATGCTCCGTCGCCTGTCGCGGCGCACCGGGGACCCGTGCACCGCCCCCCCCTCTTTTCCCGTCGCCCGTCGCGGCTCCCTGGGGGGCCGCGCGCGGCCCCTTCAAGTCGCCTCGACAGGCGACAGGAGGGGCGACCTTGGGGGGGGGGGGAGCGAGCGTCGCCCCTTCTGCCGCCTGTTTTGGCGCCTTGGGAGGCCGCGCGTCGCCCCCCCCCCCCCCGTAACCTCCCTACCCGCCGTCCCGCCCTGCCCTGTGTAAGGGTCTGGGGGTGGCGAGTAGGGGGTGGCGGGTGTGTGGTCTCCCCTGCTCCTCCTCCTCCTCTGTCTCCCACTGCTGCAGCTGCCGCTGAGGGGGGTGGATGTGTGGGAGTTGACGGAGTGGTGCTAGGGGGTGGGGTGTGAGTGAACCTAGGGTACAGCAGGGGGTGTGTGAAAGGGGGGTGGGATAGTTTGGGGAGGTTGAAGGGGGGTGGCCGCCGTGAAGCCCGCAGCTCCAGTCGCCCGTGAGACCGTTGCGCCAGTCGCCCGTGAGCCCGTAGCGCCAGTCGCCCGTGAGCCAGTTGCTCCAGTCGCCCGTGAGTCCGTTGCTCCTGCCGCTCAGAGTTAGCCGCGGAGCCAGTTACTCCAGTAGCCCGTGTGCCAGATGCTCCAGTTGCCAGTGTGCCAGTTGCTCCAGTTGCCCGTGTGCCAGTTGCTCCAGTTGCGCCGTGTGCCAGTAGCTTCAGCTGCCGTCCACTACCTCCTCTCCTCTCATAGTCCCTCCTCCTCCATACTTGCCCTCGGTGATATCCTCTAGCTTTGCTTACATTTGTGAACTTTAAACTGTTGCTTCTTGTACTTGTGCTAAGATTGTGTGGTGACATTGTGATCCACCCTGAGCTTGTATTTTGCTTGCTTGTTGTGCTGATTACACCCCACTTTGGCTATGGGGGTGTGTCAGAATGTTATGTTTGTCTAGCCTGCAGTGGGGTACTCAATAGTGAGTACAGCCCAATTTAGGGTTTGCTATATGTACTCAACTGCTTGCTAGTGAAACCCCTTCCTTCCATTCCTCATTTCTTCACAACACAGGCACCCAAATGCGGTAAGTCCCGGTTTTTACGTAATAGACTCCCTTTGCTGCTGCGAACTGCTGAGAATTTCCTCCTGTGAAGAATGGATCCGTTTGGTACCCGTGGGTGAATAGGCCTGTCAGTAGCGGGCTTGTCTGGGCGAGTAGTATTGCGTGGATCTGGGCAGTGGGGCGGGTCAGTGCGTCGGCGATGTTCGAGGCTCCCTTTTTGTAAGTGACCGTGTAGTAAAAGTTGGACTCGAGGAAATCGAGCCAGCGAATCTGTCGTGGATTGAGGTGTGGCTGTGCGCGAAGGTACTGTAGTGATTTATGGTCTCTCCGTACTGTCACGTCCGCGCTAGTCAAGTAACAGCGCCATATTTTGAACGCGTGCACGATCGCAAGCATTTCGCGGTTGTGTATCGGGTAATTTTTCTCGGGCGGATGCAGTTTTCGTGACTCGTATGCGATAGGCTGTAGGCCATTGCCAAAATCCTGTAGCAGTACGGCTCCGATGGCGATATCGCTTGCGTCGGTAACTACTTCGAATGGGCGGTGTGTCAGAACATATAGCTTGTGCTTATTGTGTAGGCTATAGTTGGGTAGCCCATAAGGGGTACAACCCAATTAGGGTTAGTACTTGTACTCAGTTCATTCATAGTTCAGTCATTCTCGTTTCAGTTTTCTCATGGAATCAGAGCAGGTTCCCAAGTGGGAACTGTGCCTAGGGCCCACCAAGTCGATTTTTTTTTTTCTGCCCGGAGCGCGCTCAGCCCGAGTCGCGCTCCTCTCTCTCATCTCGTCGAGCCGCCCTAGCGACTGCGTCGCGCCGCCCTAGCGGCCCCGTCGCCCTAGCGGCCCCGTCGCCCTAGCGGCCCCATCGCCCTAGCGGCCCAGGCGCCGCCCTGTCCCGGCCCCGCCGCCCTTCGCTGCGGCCCCGCCGCCCTTCACTGCGGCCCCGCCGCCCTTCACTACGGCCCCGCCACCCTTCGCTGCGGCCCCGTCGCCCTTCGCTGCGGCCCCGCCGCCCTTCACTGCGGCCCCGCCGCCCTTCACTTCGGCCCCGCCGCCCTTCGCTGCGGCCCCGCCGCCCTTCGCTGCGGCCTCGCCGCCCTTCGCTGCGGCCCCGCCGCCCTTCGCTGCGGCCCCGCCGCCCTTCTCTGCGGCCCCGCCGCCCTTCGCTGTGGCCCCGCCGCCCTTCGCTGCGGCCCCGCCGCCCTACTCTGCGGCCCCGCCGCCCTTTTACTGCGGCCCCGCCGCCCTTCGCTGCGGCCCCGCCGCCTCTCTCGCTGCGGCCCCGCCGCCTACCTTGTGGCCCCGCCGCCCTTCGCTGCGGCCCCGCCGCCCCTCTCGCTGCAGCCCCGCCGCCCCTCCCGCTGCGGCCCCGCCACCTACCTTGCGGCCCTGCCGCCCTACCAGCGGCCCTGCCGCCCTACCAGTGGCCCTGCCGCCCTACCAGCGGCCCTGCCGCCCTACGCCACCGAGCCGCCCGCACCGCTAAGCAGCCCGAGCCGCCCGTTCCGCCCGAGCCGCCTGTTCCGCCCGAGCCGCCCGAGCCGCCCGAGCCGCCCAAGCCGCCCGAGCCGCCCGAGCCGCCCGAGCCGCCTGAGCCGCTGAGGAGCCGAGCCGCTGGTGCCGTAGAGCCGCAGTTGCTACTAAGCCGTCCGAGTCGCCCGAGCCGCAGTGTTGCCGAGCTGTTGTGCTGCTCAGCTGCCCGAACCGCCCTGTCTGGTGAGAGCAGCGCTTCTGTCACTGCACTGCCCCTGTCCTACAATTAGTGCTGCTAGTCTACTGCTGTCATGGCTACCCCAAGTGTTCTCGCTTTTGACGCTGAGGGTCGAGCCATTGACTTTGAGGTCTGGGTAGATGACCTGCAGCTTTTCCTACAGTGCGATAGGGCAGACGGTCTCTCCCTCTTTGACCTCACCTCTGGCGCCTCCCCTGCCCCTACTGCTGACGCTGACGCCACTGTTCGCTCCCAGTGGGCCACGCGCGACGCTGCTGCACGTCTTGCTGTGCGTCGCCACCTGCCTACCACTAAGCGTGCGCACTTTAGTCAGTACAAGAGTGCTCAGACCTTGTACGACGCTGTAGTTGCGCGCTACTCCTCCCCTGCCACTGCTGCACTGAGCCGTCTCATGCTACCGTACCTCTTCCCTGACCTTACTGCCTTTCCCACAGTCGCTGACCTCATTATACACCTCCGCACTAGTGACACTCGCTACCGCGCTGCGCTTCCTGCTGACTTCTGCGCCAAGAACCCCCCCACCCATGTACATCACTCTCTACTACATAGTCATTCGCCTCCCTGACTCCCTTCGCGTAGTCAGGGACCACTTCCTCTCAGTCTGTCCCACCACTCTCACTGTTGACCTCCTCGAGAAGTCCCTCCTAGCGGCCGAGAAGAGCATAGTCGCTGTAGGGGCCTCTCGTGGTGACCCGCGCACCCCCATCTTTGAGGGGTGTTCCCCCTCCCCCCTTCTGCCCTTTGTTGCCTCTGCTGCTGCGGCCGACCTCCTTGGTCTTGAGTCGGTCGGTGGGGCGTCTGCCTCTAGCGGGAGACGCCGCTCTGGCAAGGGCAAGGGGGGTAGGGGCACTGGAGGGGCGAGCGGGGGCGGTGGAGGTGGAGGTGGAGGCGGCGGGGGGAGTGGGGGTGGCGGTGGGAGTGGTGGTGGGTGTGAGGATCTGGGATCGAGCTCAGAAAAGATGATTCAAATTGAATTGAATGATCACCTGGGTACAACACGAGGCTATATATAGGCTCGACACAAGGCCCCGTAACCAGGTGTTACGCGAAGGTTCCGCGGGTCGCGAAGCGTCCCGAACAGATCCTTACCGAATTCGGTAGAAGGCAATTCGGTGGCAACCGAAAAGCCAGATTTCGGTGCACGCAACCTAGCTCGGTGCTATAACTATAATAAAATATAGGAAAGCACCTAGCCTAGGAAATGAAGCAATTCATGCATGCATATGATTATCCTATGCTAGAAATAGCATGATAAAGTAGAGGCAAGCAAGCATAGCTGGCATAAGCCGTCGTACTCTCACACGTCCCCCCCTCAAAGCTGGGTGGCGTGAGATACACCCTGCTTGACAAGATAGTCCTTGAGAGCACGGCGTGCGTTGCCCATATCAGCTTCTGCAACCCAACTGTCCTCAGTGGGGTCGTATCCCTTCCAGCGTATCAGGAACTCGAGAGTCTTGCCACCGCGGCGCCGATGAGAGAGAACGCGCTCGATCTCGTACTCGGGTTCATCCTGTATGAGAACAGGTGGTGGTGGCAGTAGTTGCCGTCCCTGGAACTGTTGGTTGGGGTCCTTGTAGGGCTTCAGTAGCTGGACATGGAAAGCGTTGTGAAGCTTCCATGTATCTGGTAAGCGCAAGCGGAATGTAACTGGTGTCACCTGTGCCTCAACGAGAAAAGGACCACAGAAGCGAGGCCAGAGTTTGGATGGGAGGTGAGACGTCGCTGAGTCTTCTCCCATAGCTGCTGCATGGTGGTGACGAAGTCATGTGCGGCTTGGACGTATGCCGGTGTGGTTGGCTGCTGTGGTGTGAGTGGTTCCCGTCCGTAACACAGGAAGAAAGGAGTTTTTCCTGTGGCCGCATGTGATGCGTTGTTGTAAGCGAACTCTAGGGCCGGTAACTGTGTGTCCCAGTGGCTGACGTCGTCCTTGCAAGCTGTGCGCAGTAACTGTTCAACCACTTGATTGAGTCGCTCTGTCTGTCCGTCAGTCTGGGGGTGGTATGCTGAAGACATTGCAAGCTTTGTCCCCAACAGTCCCATGAGCTCCTTCCAGAACTTACTCGTGAATTTGGGGTCTCTGTCTGAGATGAGTGTAGCGGGGATGCCGTGGATGGTGATGATGCGGTCGAAGAAGAGTTGAGCAGTTGCTTCAGCTGTAGCTGTGGCGTTGGTCGGTATGAAGTGACCCATTTTGGAGAACTTATCGATCACCACGAGGATGGAATCATGTCCCCGTGAGGTTGAAGGAAGTCCTGTGATGAAGTCGAGGCTAACGACCTGCCATGGCTGCTCCGGTACGGGTAGAGGCTGAAGTAACCCTGCTTTTTTCTGCTTGCTACTCTTCATCCGCTGGCACGTGTCGCAAGAGGTGACGAACTGCTGCACGTCTGCTGCCATCCCGGGCCAGTAGTAATACATTGCTATCCCTGCTAACGTCTTGTTGCTCCCGAAATGTCCCGCGTATGGTACGTCGTGAAACTCCTCCAATAGGATCTGCCGTAGCGGGGCGTAATTCGGTACCCAAATCTTTCCTGAACCCTTCCTTACAGCTAAGTCCTTCTTCCACTGTAATAGCTTCTTACTGAGGTAGGCGATGGGCTGCAAACTGCGTTCGTGATGCTGCATCAGTACTGCTCCGACTGCTTGGTCACTAGCGTCTGCTTCCACCACGTAGTCTCTGTCTGGATCCGGTAGGATGAGTACTGGCGCTGTAGTCAGTGCTGTCTGTTTGTTCAGTGCGCGGTAGTCGATGCACATCCGTAAACTACCGTCTGGCTTTGGAGTGAAGAGAATTGGTGCACCGTAGGGAGAGGTGGATGGGCGGATCAGTTGTCTGTCTAGTAGATACTCTATCTGTTTTTTCATGTCTGTCAGTTCAGTCGGACTCAGTCGGTATGGTGCACGTGAGACGGGTTTCGCACCTGGTTCCTCCACGATCTCGTGCTCGTGGGTGCGTGCTGGAGATACGCCTGTGGGTAGGTCGACGGGCATTATATCCTTGTACTGCTCCAAGACCTCCTCCTCTGCTGCTGCTATAACCAGTGCTAAGTAGCCCGTGTTACTCTCGTTCACTGTCCGTTCGAACCGTGCCAGCGTCGTTTCAAGAACGCTCCCTGTATCCGTCAAGCTTCGCAGCTCCACTCGTTTCCCGTTGTTGTAGATGCACACCTTGCTGTTGACCCAATCGATCTCGGGGTTGAACTGCTTCAGGAAATCTCGCCCCAAGATAAAATCTAATCCCTTGATGTTCGTGATCGGCAACGTCGGCTTCCACCTCAACGCCCCTATCTGCAGCTGCAGTGTTGACTTTCCGTGGATGGGAAGCTTCGTACCGTCCACCATCGTTGCTGTAAACTGGGTTTCTTCTTAGGATTCTCCAATTTTCTCCAACGTCCCGCGGTCGCACACCGAGTGGGACGCACCACTGTCCACCAGGGTCTGGAGGCGACGCCCGTTGCAGATCACCTCGAGTACTAGTGGTTGCTGCTGCTCCGAGTATCCGTAGATGGTATCGCTTATAGGATCGTAGGGTACGACGAATATGTTATCCCTAGGTCCTGCGCTCAAAGATGCAGCTTCAGTATCAGTTTTTAACTAAGAAAGGTTAGAAGGATTTATCCGAGGCCGATTCGGCTTCTCTTGGGCCTGGAACCTTCCACTAAGCCTTTGCAGCTGTGTAGGCTTCATCTGTGGGGAACAGGGAGACTTTAAACAGTGCTGCTGGGAGAGAATATTAACTCCTCGGAACGCTCGACCCGTATTAGCGCTCTGGAGTAGGGTCCCCATAATACCCGGTACCGGTTTAATTTCTGACTCTCCCTTAATAAAGGCTTGAAACCCACGAGAAGTAATTTTCTTACTTGTCGGGGTATACGGCTGGAGTTTCCCGGTCGGTGGAGGGTCTTGTTTCGCGGATCCTCCATTAGTCTCGGCGATTTCCCCTGGTGCCGGCTGGTCGTGACGTTTTAAATTCGCGCCACCATATTCTCCTTTTTTCGCCCTCTCCGAAGTTGCCACGTTGTCCGTTTTCTGCTTCGGGGGTGCCGGACTGTTCTTGTCCTTCAGCTCCGCACACCTTCTATTCATTTTCCAAAACGCCAAGATACGATGTCCTGTAGCGTCGCAAAATTTGCACGTCTCATTATTTGCTAGCCGCTGCTCCACATCGCCCTCGTCGTTCTCCATCGGGTCGGCAGTCGTGGGTGGTGCCAATCGCCCCATGCCACTAGTTGGCTCGTTGCGTCGTGTTCCGTAGTAGCTACTGTTCAACGTGTCGAACTGTTCGATCAGTGCTGCCGGAACCTGCGCCCACGTCCCCTCGCCTTGGACTATTCTGTTGTTGATCCACTCTAGAGCTGGGCCTCGTAACAGTGTTGCTGCGAGCCGTATGCGCATTGCGTCTTTTGTCGGGGTCGTGCATCTAACGGCTTCGAAGTAAATTTTCGAGTTCAACTACAAATCGACGAACGTCGTTCCTTTTTACTGTAGGATCGAACGCCTCCGGTAGCCTCAGCTTCACTGCTTCGAGGTTAACTGTAACTGGCCTCTGGCCCTGCTCTTGTGCTCGGACTGTGTGGTGACTTTGTGATCCACCCTGAGCTTGCTTTGCTTTGCTTTGCTTGACTGGTCTTGTGACCCCTTGTTCTCCCCCACTTAGCCTATGGGGGTGTGTCAGAGTATTATAGCTGATGCATGTTTGTAGGCTATAGTGGGGTAGCACATATGGGGTACAGCTTTCTAGGGTTGTATTTGTACCCAACTCTGACTTAGTCATTTCATTCCTGTTCACTTGTTTCACAGAGGTTAACTGTAGCTGCTGCCGTTGTCGCATGTAGAATTGTCGGTGTAGCCGCTGCTGCTGCTGCTACTGTTGTCGCTGCTGCTGTGGCGGTTGCCGACTGGTTTGCAAGGAGTTTTTCAAGTCGTGGGAGCGCTGCACGTATTTGCTTATGCTCAGCACGTAACTCCGCGATTTTCTGTACTGAAATATCTCCTTTTCCCTCCATTTGGCGATTTACAGGAAGATGCGCGACGAGAATAATCGAATTCTAGGTGCTGGTCGACTTACTGCGAGTCAAATTGAATGTAAAATCGACGAGCGCGAATTCTGTAGGTTGCGTAAATCTTCCTTAGACGAAATTCGCGTCCGATCTTGGCCGTTGAGAAGAAAATCGATCCGACGCTCCAAATTCCAACATTTTTTGGGCGAAATTCTCTGGGCCGTTGAGATGAAACTCGATCGAACGGTCGAAACTCCAACCTTTCCACCAGTAAATCTGAGGGGTGTTCGAAAACCGAATCGAGGGGGACTTCGAAAAATTGCGCGGAACTGGATTTACCACCCGTATCGGCGCTTTCGTCGTCGCCCCCGCGGTTTTTAAAGGCCGGAACTAAGCGGTTGAAGACCTCGCGTGTAAACCCGCTCTGATTACCAAGTGTGAGGATCTGGGATCGAGCTCAGAAAAGATGATTCAAATTGAATTGAATGTCCACCTGGGTACAACACGAGGCTATATATAGGCTCGACACAAGGCCCCGTAACCAGGTGTTACGCGAAGGTTCCGCGAGTCGCGAAGCGTCCCGAACAGATCCTTACCGAATTCGGTAGGGGCAATTCGGTGGCAACCGAAAAGCCAGAATTCGGTGCACGCAACCTAGCTCGGTGCTATAACTATAATAAAATATAGGAAAGCACCTAGCCTAGGAAATCAAGCAATTCATGCATGCATATGATTATCCTATGCTAGAAATAGCATGATAAAGTAGACGCAAGCAAGCATAGCTAGCATAAGCCGTCGTACTCTCACAGTGGGGGTGGAGGTGTCGGTGGCGGCACTGGAGGCGGAGGCGGCGGCGGCGATGGCGATGGGAGCGGAGGTGGCAGAGGTGGCGGCAGTGGAGGAGGCGGCGGAGGCGGCGGTAGTAGCGGAGGCGGCGGATGCGGCGGAGGCGGCGGGGGTGGCGGTGGAGCTGGTCGCGGGTCTACACAGAGGAGTGGCTCCGGTGGTGGTCCGCGCCACCAGCAGTAGCGCAGTCGTGAGACCCTGTCACCTCAGCAGCTCCGTGAGTGGTACACTGCACGCCAGCGGGGTGTGGGTTTTGGTCCGTGCACCTACGTCCTGCGCACCGGCGACCATGCCGGTGAGCAGTGTGGGGGTGCGCATCCCACCCAGCGCTGCTTTGGCCGCCTGACGGACGCGTGGCGTCACCAGTTCCCGGAGGCCACAGAGATCCCTCGCTGGGGCGAGCTGTCTAGGGCGGGCGTTGCCATCTATGATCTTGATTTTGATGCTATCCTTTCCGCCACGTATGCTGTGTCTATTAGTGATGAGGGTGACTGTTACCGGTGTTTCCCGCCCGATCCGGGCATTGAGACTGCTGCTCTAGGTACTGGTGAGGCGGCTGCCCTAGGTGCTTGCGATGCTGCTGCTCTAGGTGCTAGTGCGTTTGCGTCCTCAGGTGCTGGTGAGTCTGCGCTCTCAGGTACTACGTCGGCTTCGGCCTCCCTCACCTTCACCCTTGACTCTGGGGCTTCTGGCTCCTTCTTTCGGGACCGCACCACACTCACGCCGCTTAGTCGGCCGGTTGCGGTGTCTCTGGCTGACCCCTCTGGGGGTCCTGTCCTGTCTCACTTCTCCACAGTTCTCCCGTGTCCGGCGTCTCCCTCTGGCACCCTGTCTGGTCTCTACCTCCCCTCGTTCTCTACGAACCTAGTGAGTGGTGCTGACCTACAGGATGGGGGAGTACACCAGTTCACTCCTGCACGTCAGCGGGTGACGCACTGCACAGAGGCTAGTACAGGCCGACACCTGGCTACGTTTACCCGTCGGCCGGGGTCGAGCCTTTACACACTGACCACTCCGTCTCCTCCGCTTGTTGAGTCTGGCATGGTCACTGCGTCGGGTCTGGTGCTTGCTGCAGCGTCCAGGTCTGGTCCTGAGTCTGCCCCCTGTTTGTGTCGTCTCCTGTCTCACGAGACTCTCCTCTGGCACCACCGCCTTGGTCACCCCTCTCTGCTTCGGCTCAGAGGCATGGCCTCCCGTCTTCTTGTTTCTGGTCTCCCTTGGTCCCTCCCTCCCCTTCCTCAGGGCCCTGGCCCTACCTATGTCCCCTATGTCGAGGGGCGCCAGCGGGCTGCCCCTCACTCCTCCCAGTTTCCTCCGGCAGAGGCCCCGTTGCAGACGCTTCACCTAGACGTGTGGGGCCCAGCCCGCGTCCGTGGACAGGGTCACGAGCGCTACTTCCTGCTTGTTGTTGATGACTACTCGCGTTACACCACAGTCTTCCCCTTGCGCAACAAGGGTGATGTCACTGAGGTGCTGATCGACTGGATCCGCGCAGCTCGTCTCCAGCTCAGGCAGAGCTTTGGCTCGGACTTTCCTGTTCTGCGTCTGCACTCGGACACAGGCGGAAAGTTTTCTTCTGGCCTTCTGAGAGCCTGCTGTCGCGCACGAGGAATCTGTCAGACCTTCACGCTTACGGACTCCCCGCAGCAAAAAGTGATTGCTGAGCGCCGCATTGGCATGGTCATGGACGTCGCTCGTACGTCTATGATGCATGCAGCTGCTCCCCATTTTCTGTGGCCGTTTGCGGTGAGGTACGCGGTGCATCATATCAACCTACACCCCAAGGTCTCCAGGCCGGAGACCTCCCCAGCCTTGCTGTGGACGGGGAAGGTTGGCGATGCGTCGGCGTTCCGGGTCTGGGGATCTCGGGCGTTTGTCCGCGACTTGTTTGCGGACAAGCTGTCCCCTCGTGCTGCTCCTTGCGTCTTCCTGGGGTTCCCCCCTGACGCGCCTGGGTGGCAGTTCTACCACCCCACCTCTCGCCGTGTTCTATCCTCCCAGGACGTGACGTTTGACGAGTCGGTCCCCTACTACCGCCTCTTCCCCTACCGCACTCCGTCCCTCCCCCCGCCACCGCTCTTCCTTGTACCAGGTCCCCCTCCGGTAGACCCCCTCCCCCCCCAGGGTCCGTCCCCTTCAGGTGTGTCCCAGGTAGACACAGTCGAGCCTGTCGAGGTCACTGGTGACTCTGGTGCTGCTGAGGGTGCTGAGCCTGGGGGTGCTGCGACTGGGGGTGCTGAGCCTGAGGGTGCTGAGCCTAGGGGTGCTGCGACTGGGGGTGCTGAGCCTGGGGGTGCTCAGCCTGGGGGTGCTGAGTCTAAGGGTGCTGCGCCTGGGGGTGCTGAGCGTGGGGGTGCTGAGCCTGGGGGTGCTGAGTCTGGGGGTGCTGAGCTTGGAGGTACTCCGCCTGGGGGTTCTCCGGGTGCTTCGTCTCGCCGGGAGCCACTCTCTCCACGGGAGCTGCGCGAGTGGTTTTCCCGGCGCT
This sequence comes from Closterium sp. NIES-65, assembly GCA_948144175.1. NCBI lineage: Eukaryota > Viridiplantae > Streptophyta > Zygnematophyceae > Desmidiales > Closteriaceae > Closterium > Closterium sp. NIES-65. The sequence goes on from CANXME010002068.1 coordinate 1,315,635, forward strand.
GGAGGCGTGCTGCTGGTGCTGGAGGTTCTTCGGCTACTGAGGGTGCTGCTGTCGCGGGTCCCGGAGGTGCTCGTACTGGGAGTACTGGAGCTGTTGGGCCTGCGGGTTTGCCTGGAGCTGGTACTGCTAAGGGTGTTGGAGCTGAGACTACTGCTGGCGGTACTACTACGGGTACTCCTGGTACTACTGGAGGTTCTAGCGCTACTAGAGGTGCAGTTGCAGCGGGTGCTCCTGCTTGGGGTGCTGGTGCTGTCCCTGCTGTGTCTGGCGTCGCCGCGCGACCTCGACCGTACTTCGTTCTACTCCTGTAGCAGGTTCTTGGTCTTCCGCCTTCTACTGGTCCTCCTCCTTCTTTAGCGTGTCCACAGCCAGACCCGTCACAGTTACAGTTGCAGCCTTCCTCCTCTTTGCATGCTCCTTCTCCCTATACTGGTCCTACTTGAGGTCTTACTGAGCGTCGTGAGCCTGCGTCTCGCCCTGCGTCGCCTGTCCGTGCTGCTCGCGCTAGTGGTCGTGGTTCGCGTCAGCGTCCTCCTCCTGTCCCTGGCACGCACAGGATGTCTCTGCGTCCGTCCACTGCTCCTCTGCGTGCCCCTTTGCCCTGTCCTTCTGCGTCCTCTCTTCCTGCTTTTGCCGACCCGGAGTCGGACTCTCTTCGTGCTGCTAGTCCTACTGTCACGCGTCTCCTGGCTACTGTCGTCACTGACCCTTCCTTCGAGTCCACTGCTGCGTCTGCCTTAGTTGCTGAGCTCGTCGACTTTGCTGCTCGCTGTCGCCTAGACTACGCTGCTAGTCTTGTTGCTGAGTCTGAGTCTGTATGTCCTCCGTCCGTCGGGGGTGAGTGTGCCCTTGGCACGGACGTCCTTGAGGACAGGTAGGAGGAGTTCCAGTGCTTTGCTACTGCTTCACCTCATCTCGTGTCCGTACTCCTTACCCCTGAGGGAGACCCGGATGTACTTGACAACCCGACTCCGCGCTCTTACGCGGAGGCGATAGAGGGTCCCTACTCCTCTTAGTGGCATGCAGCTATGGATGCAGAGATGGCTTCCTGGAAGTCCACAGGCACCTACGTTGACGCTGTCCCCCCTCCTGGGGCGAACATCGTCAGTGGCATGTGGATCTTCAGGGTGAAGCGGCCGCCGGGTTCTCCGCCTGTCTTCAAGGCGCGTTACGTGGCTCGTGGCTTCAGTCAGCGGCAGGGAGTTGACTACTTTCAGACCTTCTCTCCCACCCCGAATATGACCACTCTTCGGGTACTGCTGCACGTTGCTGCTCACCGTGACTACGAGCTGCACTCTCTTGACTTCAGTACAGCTTTCTTGCAGGGCAGCCTGCACGAGGAGATCTGGCTGCGCCGCCCACCTGGCTTCACTGGGTCTTTCCCTCCTGGTACCCAGTGGAGTCTCCGGCGTCCAGTCTACGGTCTCCGCCAGGCGCCACGTGAGTGGCACGACACACTGAGGACTACGCTTGTTTTCTTGGGTTTGCTCCTTCTACTGCCGACCCGTCGCTGTTTCTGCGCACCGACACCTCTCTGCCGCCGTTCTACATCCTCGTGTACGTCGACGACTTGGTCTTTGCCAAAGCTGACACTGCTGGACTCGCCTACGTGAAGTCCGAGGTGCAGAAGAGACACACGTGCACAGACCTGGGTGAACTGCGCAGCTACCTTGGCTTGCAGATCACCCGGGACAGAGCACAACGCACTTACTCTGACTCAGTCACACATGGTGCAGCAGGTCCTTCAGCGCTTCGGCTTCACGTACTCCTCGCCTCAGGCCACTCCTCTGTCTACTCGCCACTCGCTCTCAGCTCTGCCTTCGGATGAGTCCGTAGAGTCGAGTGGCCCGTATCCAGAGCTTGTTGGCTGCCTCATGTACCTGATGACCTGCACACGACCTGACCTTGCATACCCTCTTAGCATTCTCGCACGCTGTGTTGCTCCTGGTAGACACCGACTAGAGCACATGGCTGCAGCGAAGAGGGTGTTGTGCTACGTGTGCAGTACGTCGGGCATGGGGCTAGTGCTTGGAGGGCGGAGTCCAGTGGTCCTCACTGGGCACGCGGACGCTTCTTGGGCTGACGACCAGGCTACGCAGCGGTCGTCACTGGGCTACACCTTCAGCCTTGGTTCCGGCTCTGTTTCGTGGCGGGCTACTCGCTCGTCTTCTGTTCTCGGCTCCAGTTGTGAGGCTGAGATCTACGTTGGGGCCATGGCTGCACAGGAGCTTCGCTGGCTCACCTACCTGCTGACCGACCTTGGAGAGTCGCCTCGTTCTCCTCCAGTCCTCTATGTAGACAACAAGGCCATGCTGGCCTTGTGTCGAGAGCAGAGACTGGAGCACAGGACGAAGCACATTGCTCTTCGCTACTTTCTTGCTTGTGAGCTACAGCAGCGTGGTCAGCTGCGGCTTGCGTACGTGGCCTCTGAGGCCAACACTGCTGATGTCTTCACCAAGGCACTTGCGCCTTATGATCATCAGCGCTTCTGCACGCAGCTGGGTCTTGTGCCTGTCTTGCCTCACTTGCTCACCTCTTGACCTTGCTCGCACTGTTGCATATATATACACGTGCTCTTGCTTGTCTAGTCCTTTATATATATCTACTCCTGCATGTGAACTGCCTTGTGGCCTTGAACTTGTGCTCGGAATGTGTGGTGACTTTGTGATCCACCCTGAGCTTGCTTTGCTTTGCTTTGCTTGACTGGTCTTGTGACCCCTTGTTCTCCCCCACTTTGCCTATGGGGGTGTGTCAGAACATATAGCTTGTGCTTATTGTGTAGGCTATAGTGGGGTAGCCCATAAGGGGTACAACCCAATTAGGGTAAATACTTGTACTCAGTTCATTCATAGTTCAATCATTCTCGTTTCAGTTTTCTCACGGTGTGGGTCGGCGATGCGCAGGACGGGCGGTGAACAAAGAACATTTTTCAGGGCAGAGAAGGCAGCATGCTCTTTCTCCCCCCACGTAAAAGCGACCCCCTTCCGCAGTAAATCCGCCAGTGGGACAGTTAACCGTGCCATATCGGGGACGAACCGACGCACATAATTAACGAACCCTAAAAAGCTCTGCAGCTCTGTGATGTTCGTCGGGGGATGCCACGCTTTTACCGTATCCAGCTTCTTTGGGTCGATTTCAACTCCAGCCTCCGAAATAACGTGCCCCAAAAATTCTAACCTATCCTGGAAGAACTCGCACTTGGAACCCTTGGTCAGTAATCTGTGCTCGTCTAAAACCTTAAACACTGCTTCCAGATCTGCTAAGTGCTGCTGCTTATCCCGACTGTACACTAGGATGTCGTCGAGGTAAACTATTACACATTTATTTAAGAGCGGCCTAAATGCATCGCTCATGGTCATCTGAAAAGTCGCCAGTGTGTTGGTCAGCCCGAATGGCATCACAGTGTACTCGAACGACCCGTACCTAGTCCTGAAAGCTGTTTCGGCGCAGTCCGATGATCGACCCTAATCTGATGGTAACCTCCCCGTAAATATATTTTCGTAAGAACCCGTGCTGTTCGCAGTTGGTCGATCAGTTCGTCGGCGCGGGGAATGGGGTACCGCGACTTGACTGTTACCCTGTTCAGTGCTCTGTAGTTGATACACATGCGAAAACCCCCGTCTTTTTTCGGCGTGAATAGTATCGGTGCGGCGAACGGTGACGAGCTCGGTCTGATGAATTTTTTCTCTAACAGGTTACCTAACTGCTTCCTTAGTTCGTCAAGCTCGGGCTGTGTCAGTATGAACTGGCGCTGTACGGTTAGCTGTGCCCCCAGTTCTAATTCGTTTCGTTGGTCATGTGCTCGCTGAGGTGGCACTCCTTCTGGTAAGTCGTCGGGGAAAATCCCGGGGTATCGTTTCAAGAGTTCCTGTAATTCGGGCGGTACGGCTGCCAGCATTTTCTTGAAATCACTCGGCTGCTCTGCTTCCTCTACTACTACGATGTCTACTGCGTACACGTCAGCTCCAGTAGCGACAGCCCGTTTCATTGTGATGGTGTTGACGTGTACCGTTGAAGACTCGGGCGACTGCCAGCGAGGTAGCTCGACCCAGTTACCACTACTTCGCACGGTGCAGCTACCCGTCATCCAGTCAATTCGCGGGTTGTATCGTCGCAGCCAATCACGTCCTAGTAAAATATCGTGCCCATCCAGTGTCGTTGCGAGCATTTCCTGTGTAAACCCTGAATTTCCCCCGCAACGGACTTTGAATCTCTCTACCTTCTCCCGTATGGCCAGTGGCGTGCCGTCGACTAAGCGTGCGTCTATCTCTGGTAAGCAACGGCTAAGTGTCAGCTGCAGTTTTCGTGCGGTTGCGGTATTAACTAAACTGTGGCTTGCTCCTCCGTCGATAAAAATCTTCACTGCTGCTCCCTGTATTTTCCCGTGGATCAGTACTGGGCAATCCATTGCTGTACCCTCCTTATTCGTCCGAGTCCGATCGATAGCATGAATTGGTACTGTGACTCGGTGAGGGTCGGTGGGGTTGGGCGAGCAGGCAGTCTCGTCAGTAGTTGGCCCGATTCCTACTGACTGCTGGCGTTTCCCTGCTTTGGAGACTCCCTCCCCTGCTCTGCTCCGCGGCGCCTTAGCTCCTCTGGGCATTCGCTCTTGCGATGGCCCGGCCTGTTGCAAGCAAAGCATCACCCCTTAAACGGTGCGGCAGCTGAATTCGTCGCATCGGCATGTACAGTGGCGTGCTCGATCGGTCCCCGATGACGATGTCCATAGTAGGACCCCGGTCTCAGACGGCGTAAAATGTCGATTTTCTCGGCGAGCGCGAGAATCTCGTTGAAGTTCGAGAGCCCGCGTAGCATGATTTCGTGCGAGATGTCCGGCTTCAGCCCTCCGACGTAACGGTCCACCCGCTCCGCTTCGTGCATGTAGCCGACTTGCTCGCATAATGCGAGAAAACCACTCGTATAGTCTTGAACCGATCCAAGCTGTCGCCGAGTGCGCAATCTCTAACGCGCCGAAATAGAAGTCGCGATCGGCTCGAAGCGCGCTCGAAGCCCTGCGCACCACGCATCCCACGTGCTGTATTGGGCAGTCTCGCAGAATGAACTCCAGGTGACAGCTGGGCCCGTGGGCCCTTCCTCTTGCGACGATGGCTCGTACGCGCGTAGCGACGTTGCGATCACTCGCCACCAGTCCATGGCGGGGCCCCTTAGCAGCAAAACGACATACCGAATCTTTGCTGCGTCCGACTCGACGTAATTCGCGTCGAAGAAGATGTTCATCGTGGCGCCATCGCTGGCTGCGCCTGAGCGCTGTCTCACGCTGTTGTTTTGTGTTGGTGTGCCGAACGAGTTGACGATCGGCTCGTCTGATTGTGCAGATGCATTTGTCGGTGCGTGTGGTGGCGCTGGAGTGTTCATCGTTGATTGCTGACGTGCGGAGTCACGTTCCGCCGTGAGCGTCGCAATTTCGGGCGCCGAATCTTCAAGTTGGCGCACCAGACGGTCGAGCTGCTCCTGCGACAATGTGGCGAGCGTGAATACGGCCACGGCGGGGGTGTCGGGCGAGCTCAGCGAGAGCCTCGGTCGTGGCCGTGCGTGCTTACGAGAGAGCACTACGAGCGGCGGTGCTGTGTCGCTGAGATACGTCTACCCCCCCCCAAAAATTGAGATAGTGGGGAAGCGAAGGTGTGGGTGCGGTCCGAGAGGAGATCGTAGGCTCTGAATACCAAGTGTTACGAGTGCAATTGAGTGAACGAACGAGAATTGCACTATCGAAGCAAGAGTACAATGAGCGAAGGCATGAGCGAAGAATATATAGCGAAACTACAGTGGTAACGGTAATGGACTGTGGTTGTCGCGCGACGGGCCTGGGACTGAGGTTGGGAAAAAGTGTCGAAGCGGAGGCCTGGAGCACGGGTTACCCGCCGAGCCGTAAGGTGGGGGTGCGATGTGCGGAGGTGGCGGGCGGATTGTCGATGCGAGGGTTGCGAGTGGTAACGGTGCTGACTGTGGTGCTACAGTGATGTACGCGTTGAGCAGGGATGCGAAGTAAGGAAAAGGAATTTTCCTTACATGTCTATACAATTTACGAAACACAAATACCGTTAACGCTGTATCTTACGTTCTTGTTCGGCGCTTCAGCGAGGATATAATTGTTTGATGGGGTTGCAAATCCGTGCAGTGATATGTGAGACAGATATCTGCTGTGTTCGACGGCATTCATCTCAGGCTGGCATTGTGTAGAGCATGTCCGAACTGCTTTTTTCTGCAGGATATCTGCGCATGATAGTCTTTTCAGCGATGCGGGATGCTTCTGTTTACTGAGACGACGGGCCGTCTCACTGCGCCCACCTGCTTGCATACCCACAGTAGCAGAGGCGGGTGGCACTGTCGCACACCGCATGGAATGCGACGCACGGGGAGAGGGGCGAGGGGGTGCCAGTGGCGGGTGTGCCAGTGGGGGGTGTGCCGAGACAGGCGGAGGGGGCCTCGTAGCAGCAGGTAGTGAGGAAGCGGGAGCAGCAGCAGCAGCAGCGGCAGCAGCGGCAGCATGTGGGGCAGCAGGCGAGCAGGTGGGTGTGCGGGTGCTGCGGCGTCTGTACCCCGGCATAGCGCCCCTCGCCCACTTGCTCCGCCTCCCACTGCTCGCCCGGGGAGGCGACGCACCCACACCCAAAGGCAGGGCGGCAAAACGCGGAGCACAACGGGGCGAGGTGGAGGGCAGAGCAGGAGAAGCGTGCGGAAACGAAACGGAACGAAGATGTTTGGAGGAGGAGGCGTGCGAGGGCGAGTGTGACGCGAGAGGCACGAGAGTCACGCGAAAGCGGCAGCGGGACACAGACGGTGCCATCGACAACAACAATGCGCGAGGGAGAGGAGGGTGGGCGACAGGAGGAGCGGCGGAGGAGGAGGAGGATGAGGCGGTGGAGAGTGCGGTGAGGGAGGCCCTGGCGTGGATGCCTGAGGAGCACTGTGCTGCGCTCCATGCACTGCTGCTGCAGGGGGGAGAGGGGGGGAGGGGGCATGAGGAAGCAGGTGGTGGTGGCGAGGATGGCGAGCAGGGAGGGCGTGGTGGCATGAGGTGGACGCAAGAGGAGGTGCGCTGCTATGGGCTGCCATGGCTTGGCATGGCTTGGCAGGCATGGCTGCGGAAAAGAACTGGCACACACCCGTTGTTAGTGGTGTGGGGTGGCATGTTGTGGCAGGGCAGTGTGCTGTCAGCTGTGCCTGCACTGCACCATGCCTGCCATGCGGGTGGTCTCCTGTCCAGCTTTTGAGGCACCTAAACAGCTGTGCCTGCAATGCATGCAAGCAATGCCTGTCAAGCCTGCGATGCGTGCCATGCAAACATTGCATCATCTTGGCAGTTGGCAGATGGCAGCAGCCAGCTTGTCAAACGAATGACCGGAAGAAACAACGTTTCACAAATTCTAGAGAGACGGTATTTCAACACTCTCATTTCCACTCCACCTGAACGGGCTTCTGCTACTGTCCGCCCGTCCCCCTCTGCACGCGTGCACCAGGTTGTGACACGTGTTGTGCTGCGGCACTTCAGGCGCTCTGCTGCCCTGCCTCAAGGCGCGGGCGGGCGTGGTGGATCAGCGGGCGTGGCAGCGAGGCAGGGCGCACGGGCAGCTGGGAGGGGCCGTGCGGGCAGGGCGGGCATGCAAGGGCGGCAGCGCCATGGGGGGGAGGCGGATGAGCATGAGCGCGCTATCCAAGGAAGCGTGCTGGCAGCAGGATTCAGGCGGGTGAGGAGAGGCGTTATGGTGGGTGGGTGAGTAGGTAGGTAGGTGGGCTCGGCTCTGCATCATTCCTCCTCACGCCTATCCGTATCGCATTTGCATTCTTCCCTCTCTCATCTCCCCCCTCACGTGTCACTGTCCAGTGTGCAGTGCTGTGCGTTGACCTTGTGTTCCTCCCTCCTCTGCCCTGCTGCTGTGCTGTGCTGTGCCTGCACGGACCACACCTCCTCGTGCTTGTTACCTGCATACATGGCAGGCTATGCCCTTCACGTCGCCGCAGAGTGAGCTGCAGTGGGCCACGGCGCCGCCATGCCTTCCCGGCTTGCAGCAGAACCACATTCCCACCCACTCACTCTCGCCCATGCCACCAAACAACACTCTCTCCCATCCCTCCTCCTCCTCCGCCTCCAACCCACCCAAGCCCATTGCGCCTGCCACCACCCTGCCAGCTGCTGCGGCGTCACCTGTGACCTCGCCTCTCCCGCACAACACGGCGTGGGCCGTTGTCACGTCGCCCCCCTGGCAGCACCTGCTAAACAAGGTGCTCACCTCACCCCACCACGCGTGCCTGCCTGCCCGCCTGCCCCATGCCTCCTTGCCGTGTGCATGTGTGTGTGCCTCGTCGTCGTGTGGTTGTGACGCTGACGCACGAGCTGCACTGCATTCCCTCTTGTCGGCTCAGTCATTCAACCACTCCTCCCTCTCACCACCCTCTCCTGCTGCTTCTTTATCCTCCTGCTTCTCCGTGCCCCTCCCCTCCCCCGATGATCACACACCCACACCTCGTTCCTGCAGGTGGGCGTGCCAGCAATGGTTCATCTGCTCTCGCATGCCTCCATATTCGTGCCACTTGGAGCCTCCTCATTCGTCCAAGTGGCAGGCCCTCCTGTATCCAGCCATGCACTGCAATCGCGCTGCTCTACCTTCGACCGCCTACACCCTCCTGCGTCACCCCACTCCCGCCCTCCATGCCACTCCCCTGCTCTTGGCACCGCGCACGCCCAGCCATCAGCAGCATGCGTGCCCTCGCGCACGCGCTATGTGGTGGCACGTGTGGCAGTAGGCACTGGTGGTGGGGGGGGTCTTCGTGGCAGTGCTGCGGTGGGCGGGGTGCAGCACAGAGGGAGAGGCAGGAGGGATGCTGGGAGGAGCAAGGACGGCGGCACGGGTGTGCATGTGTGGAGTGCAGGACAAGGCCGGGGGAATATGGCGACGGAAAAGGAGGTGGCGGGGAGTACAGGAGGAGAGACTGAGGAAGGGCGGGGAGGGGAGGGAAGGATGAGGGTGGGGTGGGCGAGGGCAGATGGGTCAGTTGGAAGAAGGGGAGTCGGTGAGGGAGGTGGGGATGGGCGCAGAGGGGAGGAGAGCAGGCGTGCAGAGCGAGGTGCGGGTGAGGGTAAGGGCGTCCCTGGGTGGCCCAAGGAGGTGGCTGGGGGAGGGGAGCGAGACGCAGAGCAAGCAGAGGGCGGCTGTGACAGGGAGGGGCAGGTGGGAGATGGTTCAGATGATGGGGTTTACGTGGGTGCAGAGAAGAAGAGAAAGAGGGGGAAGAGGAACAGGGGCGGCCGGAAGGTGCAACGGAGTGCGGAAAGGAGAAAGGGAGGGGAAGGTGGGTGTGGTCATGGGCGGGGAAGAGAAAAAGGAGCAGAGGGGAACGGAAGGGAGGGGGCAGATGGTGGACGGTGCGTGGATGCAGAGGCAGGGAGAGATGCTGCTCGTGGCAGGGGACATGGGTGGAAAGGCGAGCGCGATAGGGAAGGAGAGAACGGAGAGAACGGGCAGCACCGAAGAGTGGGCGCTGTGGAGAGAGGTGTGGTGGAGGAGGGGGGTAAGCGACAGGAGAAGGCAGGTGAGATAAGGAGAGAGGCAGATGAGGATGGGAGGACTGCTCGCCAGCATCCTTCTCAGCATCACCGGCACGGCACCTTTCCTTCACCACGACCATCCGTGCTCCCTGCACCCCACAGCACGTCCCTGCTGGCAGGCGTGCAGCGGCAGCTTGTGCCGCGCTCCTCGCTCTTCTACTGCTCCAGCTTTGCTCTTCACCCCGGCCTGCCCAAGTCACGTAAGCCCACACACAGCAGCAGGGTTCAGGAGGGAGGTCAGGCCAGGCTGTTAGGCTCAGAGTCGAGCTGGTGCAGTAGACGTTTGAATGCAAGTGGAAGTTTGGCAGTTTGGCAGCTTCGCAGTTTGGCAGGTGGATTGCATGGTATGTGCCCCCAAGAGTGTGTTTCCTTCCAAGAATGTGACCATGCGCATCTAAGAGAGCATGTCGCCGCCCCCTCCAATCCACCATAACCTGCCATGCCACCACCTCTCCCCGAGCGTGTATGTCAGTCCCATGCCCTCTCTCTCGCTTGTGAACTACCCCTGTCATCTACCCCTTCTCTCCGTTCCCCCTTCCCTCCTGCTCCTCCCAGACATTCTGAACCGCCTTCCCGCCACAAGAGAGGGTGCGGGGCAGCTGTACCAACACGTCTTCCATCAGCCCCTAGAGCGCGCAGCAGCAGCACCTGCTGCATGCGCACAGCAGCACCAAGGGGCAGTCTGTGGGCCCGCCGCTTACCTGCTCAACGCCCCGCCCTCGCCTGCTCTTCTCGCCCTGCTGCACTCCATGCTCCGCCGTGCCCGTGCATGCAACTTCTCCCGCCTGCTCGCCAAGCACTGCCCTCTCCCTGCCGCCTCCTCTCCAACCCCGCTTGCTGCTGCCGCGCCTGTACAGGCCGCTGCTGGAGACGCTTCTACTGCTAAAGCAGCAGCCAGTGCTGCTGTCGGTTCAGGCAGTGCCCGTGACGTGGTGGCAGGATCAGATGGGGCTGCTGAAGCTGTAGCAGCAGCGCGTGGCAGTAGTACCAGTGACGCGCCTTGCAATGGCGCTGTCTCCACCAGTGATGCCAGTGAACGTGCACCTGCTCATGCTGTGCAGCCAGCGGCAGTGGACATGCATGGCCGCCCACCCGCCATGAGTGCTCCTGCTGCACATGTGAGCGGCACACCCAGAGCGCCATCACCTACACCTGATGCTCATGCACCTGTGCCTGCGGCTGATTCGGCAGTGGAAGGTGAAGCTGCTGCCACGCCCACTGCAAATTCTGCTGCTGAGGCCGTTGACGCTGGTTTGCCCTCACGCTCACGCGAGCACGCACCCCTTGGGACACTTAATTCAGGCAGCAGGAGAAGAGCAGGGAGTGGGAGTGGGAGTGCAAAAGGGCAGGGCATGGGGAGCCTGAGGGAGGTGCCTGTAGAGGAGCTAGTGCAGGCCACGAGCAGCCAGCAGCAGGTAGCTAACTTCACATGGGCCGTGATCCGTAGCATCGTGCCTTGCCATCTGCTGCCCTGTGGGAGAGATGAGGGCATAGCAGTGGTGAAGAAGGGTGGAGCAGGGGGAAGGGGAACAGCAGAGGTTGGAAGGGGAGGAGAAGTGGAGGCGGGAGGGAGAAAAAGGGAAGCGGTTGCTACGGTAGCAGTTGCAGCAAGGAGGCAAGGCGGACGAGGGGTGGGCGGGGAAGCTGCCTCTAAGGCTGCAAAGCAGCATGGCAAGGGTGGGAGAAAGGGAAGCATGCGGCGGATGAGACAGTTGATAGGTCGCTTTGTTGGGCTGCGCAGGTTCGACCAGTTCCCCCTGCACGCCGCCATGCACCGCTTGCCCACCGCCTGCCTCCCCTGGTCCCCTGCCGCAATAACCAAGGCCAGTGGGCGAGGGGGGGGTGAGAGAGAGGGTCAGGGGGGAGAAGCACGGGGAGGGAGTGGACGGAGCAGGAGGGAGAAAGAACAGGAGAGTGGTAAGAAGCAGGGGAGTTGTGGGATGGATGAGGAGGAAGAGCAAGGTGTGGCGAGCGAGGAGGAGAGGGGGAGAGATGAAGAGGTGGAGATGCGGAGGGGGGACGAGGGCGAGCAGGCAGGGCAGCAAGAGCAACCGAAGCAGGTGCAATCAGTCTGTGAGGGGCAACAGGAGCAGGGCGGCGGTGGGAGGGTGGCAGCACGGCATGTGCATGCAGTGCAGGCGCACCGGGTGCTGAGCTGCCTGTGGGTGCAGTGGGTGCTGGCGGAGCTGGTCATTCCCGTGCTGCGCAGCCACTTCTATGTCACGGAGAGTGAGGTGCAGCGCCACACCGTGTGCTTCTACCGCAAGCCCGTATGGGCCCGCATCAGGTCACCACCGCTGCTGCTTCCCCTGCCATGCTCTGCCCTGCCGTCCTCTGCCCTGCCTTTTCCTGCTGCACGTGACTGTATGCGCTCGTTGTGCCCCGGTGCCACTGATCTTCCATGCAGCCATGCTGCGTTCCTTTATCTGACCACCCCTCTATGTGACCACCTCTCGCCTCTCTTCACATCCATGCGTGCACCTACCGTCCTTGCATGCTGACCTGCCAATGCGTGCACGTGCACCCTTCCCCCCCTGTGTGCTCTGCAGGTACCTTGCACTGCAGCGCCTTGCCTCCTCCGCCACCTTCCACAAGCTCACACCTGCTGCTGCCAAGCACCTACTCCTCCCCCCCCGCCGCACCACCGCCCCTGGCCACCGCACAGCTGCAGCCAGCCAAGGCAGCAGCTTCAAGGGTGGAGAGGCAGGGGGCGGCGGAGGGGAGGGGCGTGCGCTGGGAGTAGCGCGCGTGCGGTTTGTGCCCAAGGCGCAGACGGTACGACCCATTGTGAACCTCGGCGCCAGCAGCCACGTGTCCCTCGCTCCCAGAGGAAAACGGACGCGCAAGAGAGCGAGACCCGGGGGACGGGATGGGAAGGGTGGAGGTGCATGGGAGGTGGAAGAGGGTGGGGAGGAGGAGGTGGGGGGGATGCAAGGGAGAGCAGAGCTGGATGCTCAGTTTCGATCCGCCTTTGGAGTGTTTGCTGCGGCTGCCCCAGGAGGCGGGGGCGAAAGACAAGGCGGTGGGGGTAGCGTGGGGCAGGGGATTGGGGAAGGTGGGGATAAGGGGAGTGGGGAATGTGGGGAGAAGGGGAGTGGGGAAGGTGGGGATAAGGGGAATGGGGAAGGTGGGGTTAAGGGGAGTGGGAAAGGTGGGGACAAGGGGAGTGGGAAAGGTGGGGGTAGGGAGGGCGACGAAGAGGATGAGGGGTGTGCAGTGGGACGTGGTGAGGAGGGGCCACGTGACGGTGCTACTGAACGCCCTGTGGGGGGAAGATCCATGGGTAGAAAGGATGGTTCTGACTGGCGTGATGCGCATGGTGGGCGTGGTGGGCGTGAGCAGATGCAGCAGAGGAAGGGAGAGGAGGAGCAGGTCTGTAGGACTGCCATAGCCAGAGATAAGGGAGTGAGGAAGGTGGTGGTGAGTGAGAGAGAGGGGGGGAGACAGGATCAAGACAGGGATTCTGTGGATGGACAATTGGCGATAGGGCATGGTGTTGCTGCTGCTCCTGCTGCTCGTCCTCCTGCTGCTGCTGCTGCTGCTGCTGCTGCTGCTGCCATTCCCTTGAAGAGCAGGGAGAACGATATCACTTGTGCCACTGCTTCCTGTGGCTCCTCTCCTGCTCCACCTGCTGCTGCTCTTTCTGGTGACCGGGGGATGAAGAGCACTGGGGAGGTGAAGGAGGACAGTAGTGCTAAGCGAGTGGACAACAAGGGCGAGGCAGATGGATCCTCATCCTCATCCACATCCTCATCCACACAGGAAAGCAGGTATGCAGTGGGGGAGATGGCCGAGGCAGCAACTCAGATGCCACCAGCTCAGTGCTCGTGCTGTGCCATACAGCTGCAGAATCGGAACCAGATGAACAGCGAGCAGCAGCAGAATGAGGGTCATGCATCGGTGCCACCGGAAGGGCAAGACCGTAGCCCTGGCATTGCACAAGCACAAGGGGGTGGCTGGGAGACTGCTCCGCCTCCGCCCGCGCCCTGCCTGCACTGCTTCACTATGCGCCCCACTGGGCCGCGTGCAGCAGCCCGCTTCTGGGAACTCACCCGCAAGAGCAAGCCCGGGCGTGTCGTGGGGCAAGACCGGAACGGGCAGGGGGCAGTTAAAAGGGATGATGGTGGCGGGCCGGGGAGGTTTGGGTTGCGACGGTGCGAGAAGAGGAAAGCGGTGTATGATGTGTGTGGGCCGAGGGGTGAGCACGTGGGGAGAAGAGGGATAGGAGAGAGTGAGGGAGAGAGAAAGAGAGTGAGAGTGGGGCGAGTTGCTGAAGGTGGGTGTGACGCTTTGGAAAGTGGTAGAGAGGGGGAGCGACGGACAGGCGGCAGGAAGAGAAGAGGTGGGGAAGGAGCCAAGGAGCAGCGAGAACCAAATCGCGTGGTTGCTGCTGCTGCTGCTGCTGGTTCCTCACCAGCAAGTAGCGGTACTGCTCCTGCCGTTGCTGCTCCGAACGTTGCAGGTGCTTTTGGAAATACTAATGCTGCTACTACAACCAGGGATGAAACCGCAGCCCCCTCGCAATCGCACGTGGCCCCACAGCAGCGCACACAGCAGCCCACGCAGCTGCTGCAGCAGCTCTCCACGGCCTTCCCAGGCCTCCTGTCAGAAGTGCCTCGCAGTGTGCCCGGGGTTCCAAGGATCTTCCTTGAGGCCCTGCGCATGCGCAATGAGCTTGTGGTGGGGGCGTGTCAGGCCATAGGGAGGAGGCGACAGTCACAGCCCAGCCCTGCCACGCTACCTCCAGCAGGAGGCGCCCGCATGCCTGCAGAGGGAACAGCAGGCATGGGCCCCCTAGAGCTTGCCACGGCAGCAGACGGCGAGGCAGCAGAGGAGTCAGATTCAGAGTCAGAGGACTTTTTTGGGTCCGTGTTGAGAACCGTTCGGCAGGAGAACAGAGTCGCTGCCGCTGCTGCCAAGGCCGCGAGGGCCCGTGCACGTCCAGGTGCTCAGGTGCGTCAACAGCACAGGGATCTCCTCCGCAACGCAGGGATCTCCCCAGGGGCCGCTGAAGAGAAGCAGATTTCGCAGGTGGCTGTGGGTGGTGGTGCTGTGGGTGGCACCGGCACCGGCACCCCATGCGCCACTGATCACGTGCCGACCATCATCTCAGGAGCTGCCCGCACACGGCCGTACAACTTCAAGCCGAGGCCAATCTTCCGGGTATCTCCTCTTGTACTCAGCACTCCCACGCCTCCAGCTCCTCGTACAACAGTAACTTCTCCTGCCAGCCGTGCTGACACCCCAGGGGCTGCTGCTGCTGCTGCCGTGTGCACGCCTCCCCCTCCTCCTGCGCTGCCAGATCGCCCAATTCACTGCCCTCCTCTCCCCCCTTCTTGCACCTCCCCGCCCGTATCCTCTGCCCTTCCTGACTCGTGCACGCCTATTCCTGATCCCAAGCAACCCACAGTCACAGAGCATCGGCAGGCGGCGGCGCAGCAGGCTGGGAAGGCAGGGGAGCAGGAGGAGGGCGAGCGGCGACCGGTGCAGGCAAAGAGGAGGCGGCAGGTGGTGCGGTTTGGGCCGATCAACAGTGGTTTGAGGAGCATCCACACATGCCTGCAGGTGGAGAGCAGGCGAGGGTGGCATGGCGGAGGGGGGCACCATGACAGGGCTGCCCAGGATGCTGCATGCTGCCATGGCGCTGAGGCACGTGGTGGTGGTGGTGATGATGGCATGGCATGTGAGGGTTTAGGTGGTGGTGCCACTGCCACTCAGAGTCGGTACGACAGGGCGATGCAGAGGAGTGGGGATGGGGCGGCGAGGGATGATCAGAGGAGAGAAGCTCAGGGGGAGGATGAGCAGTGCGGTGGGGAAGGAGAAGAGCAAGAGGAGGTCGGGGGAGGGGAAGGAGAGGATAGCAGGGAGGAAGGGAGCAGAAAGAGGAGGAAGGAGAGTGGGCGCACGGGCAGAGGAGAGAGGATCCGCGGGGGTGGCGATGATGGTGCTGCGAGTGGTATGGGGATAGGGAGGAACATTGAGGGGGTGGTGAGTGAGGGGAAGGAGGACGGTAAGAAGAGGAGGAGCAGTGAGGAGGAGAATCAAGTTGGAGTCGAGGGAAGAGGAATGGGAGGTGCAAACCAAAAGCTGGGAAGTGGGGTGCGAGGTTGCGTAGGGGAGGCGAGGCAGTGCAGGGAGGGCAGGCTAGGAGCATCTGTGTTTGGATACAGTGATGCGTATGGGCGCTACCGTGCCTTTGTGCTCCGCTTGAGAGCCCGCCTGCCTGCCATGCGCGGCCCCACTGCGCACCACACTGCCTGCAGCACCCCGGGGCAGCAACAGGGGGAGGTGTGGGATGGGACGTGTGAGGCGAAGCAGCAAGAACGATGGTTCAATCAGCAGCTGTGTGACTGGTGGCGTGAGAGGGTGACACGTGTACCCCCTGTGTACATGGCAGTGTGTGACGTGGCACAAGCATATGACACGATTCCGCACGCCAAGCTCTTGGAAATCATGCAGGTGAGAAGTGGTGCAGGTGACACGTGGTGCAGGTGAGGAGTAGCGCAGCTATGGCTGATGCGATGACAAGTGATATGAACGAGTGTCTAAAGGGCTCATTCAGAACCCTTGTTCACTCCGAGCCCTCTCCTTCTCTACCCACCTTCCCCTTTCCACTCCACGGCTGTGAGCAGGAGTTTGTTGAAACGCCAGCCTACATTGTACGACGCTTCTCTGCCATTGCACCACGAGCCAATGGGCTCATCACTCCCAGGTCCCACAGAGCAGCCATGCCCATGCCCATGCCCATTCCCATGCCCACTCCTATGGCACCTGAACATCCATGTGCTACAGTGACACCTGCGGTGACACCTGTGACTGCTGGATCTGGCATGGCAAGACCAGCAGCTGATGAGGTGCGAGGGGCAGGTGCAGCAGCAAGGGAGGCAGTTGAAGCAGCGGCGATGCTTGCATGCAACAGTGCAGCAGCGGAGCCAACAGCAGCAACACAAGCAACAGCAACGCCATCAGCGACAGCGGCAGCAGTGGTGGCTGTGAGGCCGTGGCAGCAGCGGCAGCAGCAGCAGCATGCATGTGTGCCATGGTGGTGCATTGTGCAGGCGGGGCAATCAGGGGCTTGCATTGTGGAGGATAAGGTGGGTGAGATGAGATGCGTTGGTGCCTCTCCCATCTGTGTGCATTGATTGAAATTGTTGGAACAAGGGGCTCCACCTGAGTGCGTGGGAGGTATGGAGCAGCAGGGGCTGTGAACAAGGCCGGACACACACGCGCGTGCACCTTGGTAGCTGTGCTTGCACGGTCAACACACTCAAATGATGGTGGGGTTGCGGGGAGAGTGAGGGCTGCTGACAAAGGGGGCAAGAGAGGGCATTCGGCTGGTGGAGGGAGGGTGTGGAGAGAGGAGTATGGGGAGAGGAGGATGGTGAAGGATGGGTTGCTGCAACTGTGATCAAACGAAACAAGCACGTTTGTTCAATCCCCCTCTTCCACTCTACCACTGAAACACTTGCACTCTATTTTCTCCTTATCCCTCCCCTCCACTGCCACGTCAGGGCCTGACTTCCCTGTGGCATCGCGACCACATACTCCAGCTGCTGCGGCGCCACATCAGCTGCCACGTCATCAGGGCTGGGCGGCAGTTTTTCTTGCAGCGAACAGGAATCCCGCAGGGCTCGGTGCTGTCTGCGCTGCTGTGCTCCCTCTTCTATGCACACCTGGACCGCCACGTGCTCCTCCCCTCCCTCACACCACTTGCCCTGGGTGCTCCTTTGCCACCGGAGGGTGGGGAGGGCAGGAGTGCAGGGCAGGGCGGGGAGTTGGGAGAACACAGGGGGGACGGGGGCGAGGAGGGGGCGGGTGAAGGAGGCGAGTGTGAGAGGCGCAAGGAGAGGGAGAAGAGATGGGAGGCAGTGCGGGTGAGGGTAGGGATGGTTGGAGCAGAGGAGAAGGAAGGAGAGGCTTGTGGGAGTGGTGCCAAGCCAGTGCATCCACCTAGACATAGCAATTCCCAGCAGCAACTCGAGCAGCAGCAGCAGCAGCAGCAACGTGACTCCCCTCCCCCTCCCCTTGGCGCCCACTCCCTGCTGCTGCGGCTCATAGATGACTCTCTCTTCATCTCCACATCGCAACCCCATGTTGCTGCTTACGTGGCCGCCATGCACACAGGCTTCCAGGAGTACGGCTGCCGGGCCAACCAGAGCAAGACAGCTGTCAACTTCCCACTGGAGCTGGGGAAGGGAAAAAGAGAGATAGGTGGGAGTGTGGCTGGTGGGGACATGGACGGATGTGGACGGAAGGAAGGAGAGCGGGTGGCAAGGGATGGAGGAATGCAGGTGGAAGAGGGCAGTGCAGGTATGGAGCAGCAGGGACAGGAAGGAGCAGAAAGAATGGACGTGGAGGGGGAGAAGAGGATGGGGAATGGAGAGCAGGGCGAGGCAGGGGAAAGGCAGAGCGACGAGCGGACATTTCAGGAGAGGGTGTATGAGGAGGAGGTTGGGGATGGTGGGGAGATGGTGCAGGGCTTGGAGACGAAGCGGCGATTCATGCGGTGGGCAGGGCTGCTGGTGAACTGCAGCACGCTGGAGGTGCAGGCAGACTACACCAGGTGCGCCCTCCCCTCCCTCACTGCCCCTCCCTGCACTCCCTCTCATGCCGCCACTGCCCTGCACTTGCTGCTGTGGGTTGCCATCCTCCACGGTTGCTGCCCGAGGAACCTTCCCTCTCATCCTCTCCTCACCTCGACCACCATCTCTCCTCTTGCCTACCTTGTAGTAACAGCTCCCTTGGATACTTCTGCTCTTTGGCCCATGTCGTCTGCTTGCAAACTCCACGCGAGGCCATGAACACCCTGTTGTCCTTCCCACGGCACGGCAGGTACTGGGGCACGGACATGGCCACAGCAGTGACAGTAAGTTTCTGTGACCCCCCTGCAACAGCGATACCCACGAAGCTGCGGCAGTTCCTGCGGCCCAAGTGCAGCGCACTACTCCTGGACCCTGCAATCAACAGTTCCCCCACACTGTTTGTCAACGCGTACCAGGCGCTGTGCCTCGCCGCCATCAAGCTCACTGCCTACTGCCGTGCGCGCCGCCTCTCCCCCGCTGCTGCCTGCACACCACGCTCTCGCTGCGTGCCTCGCACGACTCGTGATCGTACCACGCACAGCATGGGAAAGAGCAAGTCAGGGGAGGAGAAGCCTTGGAAGCGAAAGGACGGTGGGGCCTCTCCTGCTGTGCGAGGTCGATGTGTGTGCCACGTACAGGCCCAGTTCTTCACCCGTGCGATTATTGACGCTATCAAGTAAGCTGGAGTAATGCTTTGTTCTCTCTTTTTTGCACCTGTTGAATTCAACCAGCTAACTTAGCTGCATTTGAGGCACTCAGTTCTCAAGCTTACACTCCTGCTCGGATTGTGTTTCCGGAGCAACAGATCTCTTTCCATCCCTTCCACTCTCTCGTTCTCCTCCCCCCCCACCCCCCCCCCCCCCTTACCTCTCCCCCTCGCCCTTGCTGCCTGCAGCTACTATGCAAGGCTCATTCGATCGCGGCTGGAAGCAGCATCCAGGGAAGTGGGAGAACCCATCCCATGCCTATTCACCACTGACATAGTCACCTTCTTGGGCCTCTCCGCGTTCACCACGGTTCTCAATGCAAAGCGCGGTGTATGGAAGGGCGTAGTTGTGAGGCTGCAAGAGCGGCTGCGGTGTAGGCAGATGGCAGCAGTTGGGGATGACCCCGTGGTTAAGCAGGCCTTGCATCCCAGCAGACACTCTGTCTTTGGACGAATCCTCTTCTGATCAGGGTTCTCGTTATCAGACCAATTTGGTCTGATGGTCTGCGTTTAAGACTGGTTTTTTTGTATTCATCTTAATTCTAAGATTTTGTGTTTGTTCTCATCTGATCAGCAAGATTTGACTTTTAAGTTCGTATGATTTTTTCAGACGTGTAGAATTTTTTATCTGAGGATACAGATAGCGAGTTCGGTTTCGTCTGAAACCGACAACTTGACCCACTAGGCCATAGGCCCAGTTGACCAGAGGACAGGACCACCACAGGTACAGCCGATTGCTGCCTTGTAACTGCACGCGCATTCATTACGCGTGTGTTATACAGCTCTGTAACTGCCTTGTGCAGCCTCGCTGTAGGCTGACTTGGTTTTTTTTTTCGTCTAGTTTATCAGACTAGGAAAAATATTTCAGCTTATACTGCAGACCACAAAAATTTCGTCGTCAAAGCCTAAGACGGGGAAAATGTTTTTGAGGGTACTGTCAGACAGGCCCTAAACCTAGCGAGAACCCTGCTTCTGATCCATGCATCACTCAACTTACTGTGTGGTTGCTTGTAAACCAGGGCTGAGTTTATCAGGGTAATTACCCTGATTTCAGGGTGATTTCAAGCTTTCCATTTGGCGGAGACTGAGATTTCAGAATTGCTGAGTCCTCAACCCTGTTCACATCAGAGTAATAGTTTTCCTATCCCTGATTTTGAGTATAGTGTAACAGATTAGCCTATTAGAGGACCCTGATTTAATAGGGTGTCGAATCTGTGGTCCTTGAATTTGACTTATCGAGAGGAAGTTTCTCAAAAAATCCCTTCCGATATCCCCCTTCGGATTGACCGCAAAACAGCCAGCGCGTGAGTGACAGACAACAGCATGTCTGACAGGTGACTACACTCAATGTTTGTTACTTTCACGAACTGCGAAATGGTCATTCTACTGTCGTAGCGTGTCAAAGTATATGCATGCTATATATGTGTACGCTATAGTGGGGTAACTAATATGGGGTACAGCCCTGTTTAGAGTTTCATACTTGTACCCAACTCTTCCATAGTGCATTCATTCCTGTCTCTAGATTCTAACATGGTATCAGAGCGAAGGTCTCGGGTTCGAATCCCAGTGTGTGCACTTCGGGCATCCCAGTGCGGAGGGGTGTCAGAGGTCCACTGGTGATCCCCGATTGATCATAAGGAAGGGTTACAGGCATGTTGGCCTGGAAGGTTATGGGCGCACTGACCCGCTACTTAACAAGCCCTTGGGGAACCTCGTCGATCGCATGTAGATTTTCAGGGTGAAGCGGCTGCCAGGTTCTCTGCCTGTCTTCAAGACTCGTTACGTTGCTCAAGGTTTCAATCAGCGATGTTGGAATAACCGAAAGGTTGTATAAAGCATTCCCGAAGCTGTTCCACTGTACCAGTACCGCAATAGCTCATATAGAGCATGCGGAATGTCGAGGGTCACCCGAAGGTCAACCGTCTGAGGAAGTCAACGGTCGTGACCCTTGACAATCCAGTAACCGCGCGACAGTTAATTCACTGCAACATGGTAACTGTCGAGGATAGCAATAGTCACGGTTACTGTAGCTATGCAATACAGTTAATAAGGGAATGTACCCCTCAGGGTACATGGCTAGCTAGATTTCTATTTAATCTCTTGTACTCTTATCTTTCAATCATCTTGTTCTCTTTCAATTATTACTCAACAAGGTCACTACAAAGACTTCATTGTCCCCTCTCAGACTTAACAGATTCTATCCTCTCCACTGGATCCTTGGTTATATCAGCATGGTATGAGAGCTAGATGTGAGAATAAGCGAACAGGAATGGGTGAACTAGAAGTGAAAATGAGTACAAGTAGTAAACCCTAGAACTGTGTACCCCCTATAGGCTAACCCACTGTAGCCTACACAAGCATAACATATATAATGTTTGACACACCCCCATAGGCAAAGTGGGGGAGAACAAGGGGTCACAAGACCAGTCAAGCAAAGCAAAGCAAGCTCAGGGTGGATCACAAAGTCACCACACAGTCCGAGCACAAGAGCAGGGCCAGAGGCCAGTTCACATGCAGGAGTACAGACATATATATAAAACTAGACAAGCAAGAGCAGGTATATATATATGTCACAGTACAAGTAAAGTCAAGAGGAGAGCAAGTGAGGCAAGACAGACACAAGACCCAGCTGGGTGCAAAAGCGCTGATGATCACAAGGCGCGAGTGCCTTGGTGAACACATCAGCAGTGTTGGCCTCAGAGGCCACGTACGCAAGTCGCAACTGACCACGCTGCTGCAGCTCACGAGCAAGGAAGTAGCGGAGAGCAATGTGCTTCGTTCTGTGCTCCAAGCGCTGCTCTCGACACAAGGCCAGCATGGCCTTGTTGTCTACGTACAGCACTGGAGGAGAACGAGGCGGCTCTCCAAGGTCAGTCAGCAGGTAGGTGAGCCAGCGAAGCTCCTGTGCAGCCATGGCCCCGGCGTAGATCTCAGCCTCACAACTGGAGCCGAGAACCGAAGACGAGCGAGTAGAGCGCCACGAGACAGAGCCGGAACCAAGGCTGAAGGTGTAACCCTGTGACGACCGCTGCGTAGCCTGGTCGTCAGCCCAAGAAGCGTCCGCGTGGCCGGTAAGGACCACTGGACTCCGCCCTCCAAGCACAAGCCCCATGCCCGACGTACTGCACAGGTAGCGCAATACCCTCTTCGCTGCAGCCATGTGCTCTGGTCTGTGTCTCCCAGGAGCAACATAGCGTGCAAGAATGCTCAGAGGGTATGCAAGGTCAGGTCGTGTGCAGGTCATCAGGTACATGAGGCAGCCAACAAGCTCTGCATACGGACCACTCGACTCTACGGACTCATCCGAAGGCAGAGCTGAGAGTGAGTGGCGAGTAGGCAGAGGAGTGGCCTGAGGCGAGGAGTACGTGAAGCCGAAGCGCTGAAGGACCTGCTGCACCATGTGTGACTGAGTCAAGGTAATGGTGCGGCGTGCTCTGTCCCGAGTGATCTGCAAGCCAAGGTAGCTGCGCAGTTCACCCAGGTCTGTGCACGTGTGTCTCTTCAGCAGTTCGGACTTCACGTAGGCGAGTCCAGCAGTGTCCGCTGTGGCAAAGACCAAGTCGTCGACGTACACGAGGATGTAGAACGGCGGCAGTGAAGTGTCGGTGCACAGAAACAGCGACGGGTCGGCAGTAGAAGGAGCAAACCCAAGAGCCGCAAGCGTAGTCCTCAGTGTGTCGTGCCACTCACGCGGTGCCTGGCGGAGACCGTAGACTGGCCGTCGGAGGCTCCACTGGGTGCCAGGAGGGAAAGTCCCAGTGAAGCCAGGTGGACGGCGCAGCCAGATCTCCTCGTGCAGGCTACCCTGCAGGAACGCAGTGCTGAAGTCGAGAGAGTGAAGCTCGTAGTCGCGCTGAGCGGCTATGTGCAGCAGTACCCGAAGAGTGGTCATCTTCGGGGTGGGAGAGAAGGTCTGAAAGTAGTCAACTCCCTGCCGCTGACTGAAGCCACGAGCAACGTACCGCGCCTTGAAGACAGGTGGAGAGCCCGGCGGCCGCTTCACCCTGAAGATCCACATGCCACTGATGATGTTCGCCCCAGGAGGGGGAACCGCGTCAACGTAGGTGCCTGTGGACTTCCAGGAAGCCATCTCTGCATCCATAGCTGCCTGCCACTGAGAGGAGTAGGGACCCTCTACGGCCTCCGCGTAAGAACGCGGAGTCGGGATGTCTAGTGCATCCGGGTCTCCCTCAGGGGCAAGCAGTACAGACGCGAGATGAGGTGAAGCAGCCGCTAGACACTGTAACTCCTCCTGTCTGTCCTCTAGGACGTCCGTGCCAAGAGCACACTCACCCCCGACGGACGGAGGACAGACAAACGCAGACTCAGCAAGAAGATGAGCAGCGTAGTCGAGACGACAGCGAGCAGCAAAGTCAACGAGCTCAGCGACTAGAGCAGACGCAGCAGTGGACTCAAAAGAGGGGTCAGTGACGACAGTAGCAAGCAGACGCGTGACAGTAGGACTGGCAGCACGAAGAGAGTCCGACTCAGGGTCGGCAAGCGCAGGAAGAGAGGACTCAGGAGGAGAAGGCAAAGGGGCACGCAGAGGAGCAGTGGACGGACGCAGAGACATCCGGTGCGTGCCAGGGACAGGAGGAGGACGCTGACGCGAACCGCGACCACTAGCGCGAGCAGCACGAACAGGCGACGCGGGACGAGACGCAGGCTCACGACGCTCAGCAAGACCTCCAGTAGTACCAATGTAAGGAGAGGGAGCAGGCAGAGGAGAGGAAGGCTCCAACAGTGACTGCGACTGGACAGGCTGTGGACACTCTACCGAAGGAGAAAGACCAAGAACCTGCTGTAGGAGCGGAACGAAGTACGGCCGAGGCCGCGCGGCAGCTCCAGACTCAGCAGGGACAGCACCAGCACCCTCAGCGACAGCACCAGCGCCACCAACACCTCCAGTGGCAGGACCTCCAGCAGCACCAGCAGCAGAACCACCGCCAGGACAGACAGCAGTAGTCTCAGCACCAACACCCTCAGCAGCTCCAGCTCCAGTAGGACCCGCAGGCCCAGCAGCTCCGGGACCGGCAGCACCAGCACCCTCGACGGTCGACGAAGCTCCAGCTCCAGCAGCACTCCTCCAGCGGCGAGCAAACCACTCACGCAGCTCCTGTGGAGAGAGGGGCTCCCGGCGAGACGCAGCAGCAGGAGAAACCCCAGGCTCAGCAGCTCCAGACTCAGCACCCCCAGGCTCAGCAGCTCCAGACTCAGCACCCCCAGACTCAGTAGCTCCAGCTCCAGTAGGACCCGCAGGTCCAGCAGCTCCGGGACCGGCAGAACCCTCAGCAGGCGAAGAAGCTCCAGCTCCAGCAGCACGCCTCCAGCGGCGAGCAAACCACTCGCGCAGCTCCTGTGGAGAGAGCGGCTCCCGCCGAGACGGAAGAACCGGAGAGCCCCCAGGTCCAGCAGGCGCAGGCTCCGCACCTCCAGGCCCAGCACCCCCAGGCTCAGCAGCTCGTGACGTAGCACCCTCCGGCTCAGCACCCCCCGGCTCAGCACCCCCGGGCTCAGCACCCGCGCCAGGACCAGACTCAGCAGCAACCTGGACTGGCTCGACCGTGTCTACCTGGGACACACCTGAAGGGGCAGGAACCTGAGGGGGGAGGGGGTCTACCGGGGGGGGAACTGGTACCAGGAAGTCCGGTGGGGGGGGAAGGGAAGGAGTACGGTAGGGGAAGAGGCGGTAGAAGGGGACTGACTCGTCGAACGTGACGTCCTGGGAGGACAGAACACGACGAGAGGAGGGGTGGTAGAACTGCCACCCTGGAGCGTCAGGGGGGAAGCCAAGGAAGACACATGGAGCAGCACGGGGGGACAGCTTGTCCGCAGACAAGTCGCGGACAAACGCCCGAGATCCCCAGACACGGAACGCAGACGCATCGCCGACCTTCCCCGTCCACAGTAACACTGGGGACATCGCGGGCCGAGAGACCCTGGGGTGAAGGTTGAGCTGATGCGCCGCGTACCGAACCGCAAACGGCCACAGAAAATGGGGGGCAGCCGCATGCATCATGGACGTACGAGCGACATCCATGACCATGCCAATGCGGCGCTCAGCAATCCCATTTTGCTGTGGAGAGTCCGGAAGCGTAAAGGTCTGGCGGATCCCCTGTGCACGACAGTAGTCTCGCAGAAGGCGAGAGGAGAACTCCCCACCTCGGTCAGAGTGCAGACGCAGAACAGGAAAGTCCGAGCCGAAGCTCCTCCTGAGCTGGAGACGAGCCTCGCGGATCCAGTCGATCAGCACCTCAGTGACAGCACCCTTGCTGCGCAAGGGGAAGACTGAGGTGTAACGCGAGTAGTCGTCAACCACCAACAGGAAGTAGCGCTCGTGACCCTGCCCACGGACGGGGGCCGGGCCCCACACGTCCATGTGAAGCGTCTGCAGAGGAGCCTCTGTCGGGGGAAACTGGGAGGAGTGAGGAGCAGCCCTGAGGCGCCCCTCGACACAGGGGACACAGGAAGGTCCTGGTCCCGAAGGAAGGGGAGGGAGAGACTGGGGAAGACCAGAGACAAGGACACGGGAAGCCATGCCCCGAAGACGGGGCAAGGAGGGGTGGCCTAGACGGTGGTGCCACAGAAGAGTCTCGTGAGACAGGAGGCGACACGAACAGGGGGCAGACTCAGGACCAGACCTGGACGCAGCAGCAAACACCTGACCCGACGCTGCTACCTGATCGGACGCGGGGACAGGAGGAGACTCAGTGGTCAGGGTGTAGAGGCTCGACCCCGGCCGACGCGAGAACGTGGCCAGGTGCCGGCCTGTGCGTGCGTCCGTGCAGTGGGTCACCCGCTGACTCGCAGGAGTGAACTGGTGAACCCCCGCATCCTGTAGGTCTGCACCACTCACCAAGTTCGTCGAGAACGAGGGGAGGTACAGGCCAGACAGGGTGCCCGAGGGGGCAGCCGGACACGGGAGGACAGTGGAGAAGTGAGCGAGGACAGGACCCCCAGAGGGGTCAGCCAGGGAGACCGCAACCGGCCGACCAAGCGGCGTGAGTGTGGTGCGGTCCCGAAAGAAAGAGCGAGAAGCCCCAGAGTCAAGTGTAAAGGTGAGGGAGGCCGAAGCCAACGCGGTACCTGAGAGCGCAGCCTCACCCGCACCTGAGGAAGCAGACTCACTAGCACCTAGAGTAGCAGCCGCACCTGTACCTGGAGCAGGAGAGTCACTAGCACCCAGAGCAGCAGCCTCACCAGTAGCTAGAGCAGCAGGTCCTATACCTGGGTCAGGCGGGACGCACAGGTGACCGGCACGGTCAGCACTAGTAGGCAATGCATACATGGCAGTGAGAATAGCATCATAGTCAAGAGCATATATATCTACCCTCTGCCTAAGCAACTCCACCCAGTCGGGAAGCTCAGCCTCGTCGCCAAACACGGTACGCCAGGCGTCGCTCAGACGGGCGAAGCAGCGGGACGGTGTATGACTATGTGTCCCACAAGGCTGACCAGTCCGAGTACCAGTGCGAATCACGTAAGAGCAGCGAACAGCACTGAGAGACCCTCCACTCTGAGCGTACCACTCACGAAGCTGGCGAGGCGTGAGAGACACGCGAGAGGGTCGCGGGAGCTGCATCTGGCCGCCACCACGAGTAGAAGCAGCAGGAGTGGTAGTAGGAGTAGCGTCGCCACCCCTACAGCCCCAACCAGCGTACCACTCACGCAGCTGCTGGGGCGTGAGGGACTCACGCCGGCGTCGCTGGGGCTGTATTTGGCTCCGCAAGTAGAAGTAGGAGCAGGACTAGCAGCAGGGAGGCAGGCAGCCAGGCAAGCCAAAAGGCAGGCAAGCAGGCAAGCAGGCGACGCGCAGCGTGCTAGCAGGGCAAGAGCTCACCAGTGGTGGGAAGAGTAGGCTCGGCGACTCAGCGGCTCGGGCGACTCGGGCGGCTCGGCGGCAGGGCGGCTCGGCAGCAACTGCAGCTCAGCAGCTCGGTGACTCGGCGGCTCGGCGGCAGGGCGGCTCGGCAGCAACTGCAGCTCAGCAGCTCAGCGACCCGGCGGCTCGGCGGCAGGGCGGCTCGGCTGCTGGGCGGCTTGGGTGCAGGGCGGCTCGGCGGTGGGGCGGCTCGGCTGCTGCAGGTGAGCGGCTCGGCTGCTGCAGTGGGAGATGAAGGAGGAGGAGAAGCAGGGGAGGCCACACACCTGCCACCCCTCTGCTGGCCTCTCCCGTCGCCTGTCGAGGCGACCTGAGGGGGCCGGGAAAAGGGGGGGTGGGTGGTGGGGGGCCGGTAGGTGCAGCGGCGGGGCCAGCAGGTGCAGTTGCGGGGCCGGTAGAAGGGGACGGCAGGAGCCGTCAGGAGGGGACGGCAGGAGCCGTCAGGAGGGGACGGCAGGAGCCGTCAGGAGGGGATGGCGGGGCCGTCAGGAAGGGACGGCGGGGCCGTCACGAAGGGACGGCGGGGCCGTCAGGAGGCAACCGGGCCGCGAAGGGGCGGCTGGGCCGGGATGGGGCGGGGCCGCGACGGAGGCAGGCGGCGGGGCCGCGTAAGGGCCTGGGCGGGGCCGCGACAGAGCCGTCGGCGGGGCCGCGTGAAAGCCGGGGCGGGGCCGCGTAGAAGCCGGGGCGGGGCCGCGCGAGAGCAGGCGGCGGGGCCGCGAAGGAGCCGGGGCGGGGCCGCGTGAGAGCAGGCGGCGGGGCCGCGTAAGGGCCTGGGCGGGGCCGCGACAAAGCTGTCGGCGGGGCCGCGTGAAAGCCGGGGCGGGGCCGCGTAGAAGCCGGGGCGGGGCCGCTCGAGAGCAGGCGGCGGGGCCGTGAAGGAGCCGGGGCGGGGCCGCGTGAGAGCAGGCGGCGGGGCCGCGTAAAGGCCGGCGGCGGGGCCCCGTCAAAGAGGGCGGCGGGGCCGCGACAGTGAAGGCGGCGGGGCCGCAGGGGAAATGGCGACCCGAGGGGTCGCTAAAAAAAAAGATCGCGCCTCGGGGGGCGCTTCGGTGGGCCCAAAAAAAAGGGTCCGTAGAAGGACCCGCTCTATACCATGTGAGAATAAGCGAACAGGAATGGGTGAACTAGAAGTGAAAATGAGTACAAGTAGTAAACCCTAGAACTGTGTACCCCCTATAGGCTAACCCATTGTAGCCTACACAAGCATAACATATATAATGTTTGACACTAGAGTGGATTATACGTTCTGTCAAGTCCTCGTTCTTCTCAGAACAATCCCTTTATAAAGTTATTCATTACACCTCAAAGTTTGCAATACTATGGCTCCTGAAGGAAAAGTTACTGCAGACTCACCGGGGCCACCACCAGCAACGACTAACGCGCCATCAGCGGTGACCTCCGTCAGCGCCGCTGTCGTTGAGGAGCTAGTCGCACGCATCAACGCCCTTGAAAGTCATCCAGCAATGAGCGTTGACGGCTCAAGCTATGCACGTGGCGTTGCTGGACTTCCTCTCCCTGGAGAAGACTGCCGCACCAACTCCGAGAGATCCTTCACCTTCGACAATCGTCAAGGGTCAGCTCCTGCACAAGACAACCCACAGCGCTCACAGTCAGACATTGCTTCAATGCAAAGCAAATTTGTATTGACTTCAAAATTGAAGACCTCAAAATTTTTCGACGGAAAGGATTTCTACACGTGGAGTTTCGAATTCGAGCTTCTCGCGACAACCGCTCAAATCTGGATGTACTACGACGGAAGCCTACCTTCTCCCTCGGAAGGTACCATCCAGGTTAAGCATCAATACTACCACGAATCCCTCCTCGCGTACACCGCTCTCCTTCGCAATCTCTCACCTGAAGAGCAGCTCGGCATTCGCCCTTATAAGACGGAGTGGGCTCCCGCGCAAGCCTCCTGGGAACACCTGTGCAACTCATACATGGCAACAGATCCAGTTACGATGAGCCGTCTACTCAGCCAACTGACTTCGGTTAAAATGAAGCAAGGGGAGAAAGCGGGACCGTATGTCAACCGGTGCCGCAATCTGCGTGACCAAGTCAAGAAATGCAGTGGGATTGTCCCCGACTACATGTTCATCTCGATGGTCATCTCTGGCCTCGGCCCCGACTGGCAACAATGCCACTCACTCCTTCGCACCCGAGCAACCATATCGGAGTCAATTCTGTGCACCATGCTTCTTTCAGAGCAGAAGGAAATCGACCTGTACAACGAGAAGAATGTTAAACGGGAGAAATTAGTCTTCTACACAGGAGCATCACAAGGGGAACAACGCGGAAAGAAGGGAGCTTTCTGCAAATACTGCAAGAAGTATGGCCACTCTATCGACCAGTGCTGTCAGAATCAGCGAACAGGAATGAATGAACTAGAAGTGAAATGAGTACAAGTAGTAAACCCTAGAATTGTGTACCCCCTATAGGCTAACCCACTGTAGCCTACACAAGCATAACATGTATAATGTTTGACACACCCCCATAGGCAAAGTGGGGGAGAACAAGGGGTCACAAGACCAGTCAAGCAAAGCAAAGCAAGCTCAGGGTGGATCACAAAGTCACCACACAGTCCAAGCACAAGAGCAGGGCCAGAGGCCAGTTCACATGCAGGAGTACAGACATATATATAAAACTAGACAAGCAAGAGCAGGTATATATATATGTCACAGTACAAGTAAAGTCAAGAGGAGAGCAAGAGAGGCAAGACAGGCACAAGACCCAGCTGGGTGCAAAAGCGCTAATGGTCACAAGGCGCGAGTGCCTTGGTGAACACATCAGCAGTGTTGGCCTCAGAGGCCACGTACGCAAGTCGCAACTGACCACGCTGCTGCAGCTCACGAGCAAGGAAGTAGCGGAGAGCAATGTGCTTCGTTCTGTGCTCCAAGCGCTGCTCTCGACACAAGGCCAGCATGGCCTTGTTGTCTACGTACAGCACTGGAGGAGAACGAGGCGGCTCTCCAAGGTCAGTCAGCAGGTAGGTGAGCCAGCGAAGCTCCTGTGCAGCCATGGCCCCGGCGTAGATCTCAGCCTCACAACTGGAGCCGAGAACTGAAGACGAGCGAGTAGACCGCCACGAGACAGAGCAGGAACCAAGGCTGAAGGTGTAACCCTGTGAAGACCGCTGCGTAGCCTGGTCGTCAGCCCAAGAAGCGTCCGCGTGGCCTGTAAGGACCACTGGACTCCGCCCTCCAAGCACTAGCCCCATGCCCGACGTACTGCACAGGTAGCGCAATACCCTCTTCGCTGCAGCCATGTGCTCTGGTCGGTGTCTCCCAGGAGCAACATAGCGTGCAAGGATGCTCAGAGGTTATGCAAGGTCAGGTCGAGTGCAGGTCATCAGGTACATGAGGCAGCCAACAAGCTCTGCATACGGACCACTCGACTCTACGGACTCATCCGAAGGCAGAGCTGAGAGTGAGTGGCGAGTAGGCAAAGGAGTGGCCTGAGGCGAGGAGTACGTGAAGCCGAAGCGCTGAAGGACCTGCTGCACCATGTGTGACTGAGTCAAGGTAATGGTGCGGCGTGCTCTGTCCCGAGTGATCTGCAAGCCAAGGTAGCTGCGCAGTTCACCCAGGTCTGTGCACGTGTGTCTCTTCAGCAGTTCGGACTTCACGTAGGCGAGTCCAGCAGTGTCCGCTGTGGCAAAGACCAAGTCGTCGACGTACACGAGGATGTAGAACGGCGGCAGTGAAGTGTCGGTGCGCAGAAACAGCGACGGGTCAGCAGTAGAAGGAGCAAACCCAAGAGCCGCAAGCGTAGTCCTCAGTGTGTCGTGCCACTCACGCGGTGCCTGGTGGAGACCGTAGACTGGCCGTCGGAGGCTCCACTGGGTGCTAGGAGGGAAAGTACCAGTGAAGCCAGGTGGACGGCGCAGCCAGATCTCCTCGTGCAGGCTACCCTGCAGGAACGCAGTGCTGAAGTCGAGAGAGTGAAGCTCGTAGTCGCGCTGAGCGGCTATGTGCAGCAGCACCCGAAGAGTGGTCATCTTCGGGGTGGGAGAGAAGGTCTGAAAGTAGTCAACTCCCTGCCGCTGACTGAAGCCACGAGCAACGTACCGCGCCTTGAAGACAGGTGGAGAGCCCGGCGGCCGCTTCACCCTGAAGATCCACATGCCACTGACGATGTTCGCCCCAGGAGGGGGAACCGCGTCAACGTAGGTGCCTGTGGACTTCCAGGAAGCCATATCTGCATCCATAGCTGTCTGCCACTGAGAGGAGTAGGGACCCTCTACGGCCTTCGCGTAAGAACGCGGAGTCGGGATGTCTAATGCATCTGGGTCTCCCTCAGGGGCAAGCAGTACAGACGCGAGATGAGGTGAAGCAGCCGCTAGACACTGTAACTCCTCCTGCCTGTCCTCTAGGACGTCCGTGCCAAGAGCACACTCACCCCCGACGGACGGAGGACAGAAAGACGCAGACTCAGCAACAAGACCAGCAGCGTAGTTGAGACGACAGCGAGCAACAAAGTCAACGAGCTCAGCGACTAGAGCAGACGCAGCAGTGGACTCAAAAGAGGGGTCAGTGACGACAGTAGCAAGCAGACGCGTGACAGTAGGACTGGCAGCGCGAAGAGAGTCCGACTCAGGGTCGGCAAGTGCAGGAAGAGAGGACTCAGGAGGAGAAGGCAAAGGGGCACGCAGAGGAGCAGTGGACGGACGCAGAGACATCCGGTGCGTGCCAGGGACAGGAGGAGGACGCTGACGCGAACCGCGACCACTAGCGCGAGCAGCACGAACCGGCGACGCGGGACGAGACGCAGGCTCACGACGCTCAGCAAGACCTCCAGTAGGACCAGTGTAAGGAGAGGGAGCAGGCAGAGGAGAGGAAGGCTCCAACAGTGACTGCGACTGGACAGGCTGTGGACACTCTACCGAAGGAGAAAGACCAAGAACCTGCTGTAGGAGCGGAACGAAGTACGGCCGAGGCCGCGCGGCAGCTCCAGACTCAGCAGGGACAGCACCAGCACCCTCAGCAACAGCACCGGCGCCACCAACACCTCCAGCGGCAGGACCTCCAGCAGCACCAGCAGCAGAACCACCGCCAGGAAAGACAGCAGTAGTCTCAGCACCAACACCCTCAGCAGCTCCAGCTCCAGTAGGACCCGCAGGCCCAGCAGCTCCGGGACCGGCAGCACCTGCACCCTCGACGGTCGACGAAGCTCCAGCTCCAACAGCACTCCTCCAGCGACGAGCAAACCACTCGCGCAGCTCCTGTGGAGAGAGGTGCTCCCGGCGAGACGCAGCAGCAGGAGAAACCCCAGGCTCAGCAGCTCCAGACTCAGCACCCCCAGGCACAACAGCTCCAGACGTAGCACCCCCAGGCTCAGCAGCTCCAGACTCAGCACCTCCAGACTCAGTAGCTCCAGCTCCAGTAGGACCCGCAGACCCAGCAGCTCCGGGACCGGCAACACCCTCAGCAGGCGAAGAAGCTCCAGCTCCAGCAGCACGCCTCCAGCGGCGAGCAAACCACTCGCGCAGCTCCTGTGGAGAGAGCGGCTCCCGCCGAGACGGAAGAACCGGAGAGCCCCCAGGTCCAGCAGGCGTAGGCTCCGCACCTCCAGGCCCAGCACCCCCAGGCTCAGCAGCTCCTGACGTAGCACCCTCCGGCTCAGCACCCCCCGGCTCAGCACCCCCAGACTCAGCACCCCCCGGCCTCGCACCCCCAGGCTCAGCACCCCCAGGCTCAGCACCCCCAGCAGCAGCACCCCTAGGCTCAGCACCCGCAGCAGGACCAGACTCAGCAGCAACCTCGACTGGCTCGACCGTGTCTACCTGGGACACACCTGAAGGGGCAGGAACCTGAGGGGGGAGGGGGTCTACCGGGGGGGGAACTGGTACCAGGAAGTCCGGTGGGGGGGGGAGGGAAGGAGTACGGTAGGGGAAGAGGCGGTAGAAGGGGACTGACTCGTCGAACGTGACGTCCTGGGAGGACAGAACACGACGAGAGGAGGGGTGGTAGAACTGCCACCCTGGAGCGTCAGGGGGGAAGCCAAGGAAGACACAGGGAGCAGCACGGGGGGACAGCTTGTCCGCAGACAAGTCGCGGACAAACGCCCGAGATCCCCAGACACGGAACGCAGACGCATCGCCGACCTTCCCCGTCCACAGTAACATTGGGGACATCGCGGGCCGAGAGACCCGGGGGTGAAGGTTGAGCTGATGCGCCGCGTACCGAACCGCAAACGGCCACAGAAAATGGGGGGCAGCCGCATGCATCATGGACGTACGAGCGACATCCATGATCATGCCAATGCGGCGCTCAGCAATCCCATTTTGCTGTGGAGAGTCCGGAAGCGTAAAGGTCTGGCGGATCCCCTGTGCACGACAGTAGTCTCGCAGAAGGCGAGAGGAGAACTCCCCACCTCGGTCAGAGTGCAGACGCAGAACAGGAAAGTCCGAGCGAAAGCTCCTCCTGAGCTGGAGACGAGCCTCGCGGATCCAGTCGATCAGCACCTCAGTGACAGCACCCTTGCTGCGCAAGGGGAAGACTGAGGTGTAACGCGAGTAGTCGTCAACCACCAACAGGAAGTAGCGCTCGTGACCCTGCCCACGGACGGGGGCCGGGCCCCACACGTCCATGTGAAGCGTCTACAGAGGAGCCTCTGTCGGGGGAAACTAGGAGGAGTGAGGAGCAGCCCTGAGGCGCCCCTCGACACAGGGGACACAGGAAGGTCCTGGTCCCGAAGGAAGGGGAGGGAGAGACTGGGGAAGACCAGAGACAAGGACACGGGAAGCCATGCCCCGAAGACGGGGCAAGGAGGGGTGGCCTAGACGGTGGTGCCACAGAAGAGTCTCGTGAGACAGGAGGCGACACGAACAGGGGGCAGACTCAGGACCAGACCTGGACGCAGCAGCAAACACCTGACCCGACGCTGCTACCTGACCGGACGCGGGGACAGGAGGAGACTCAGTGGTCAGGGTGTAGAGGCTCGACCCCGGCCGACGCGAGAACGTGGCCAGGTGCCGGCCTGTGCGTGCGTCCGTGCAGTGGGTCACCCGCTGACTCGCAGGAGTGAACTGGTGAACCCCCGCATCCTGTAGGTCTGCACCACTCACCAAGTTCGTCGAGAACGAGGGGAGGTACAGGCCAGACAGGGTGCCCGAGGGGGCAGCCGGACACGGGAGGACAGTGGAGAAGTGAGCGAGGACAGGACCCCCAGAGGGGTCAGCCAGGGAGACAGCAACCGGCCGACCAAGCGGCGTGAGTGTGGTGCGGTCCCAAAAGAAGGAGCGAGAAGCCCCAGAGTCAAGTGTAAAGGTGAGGGAGGCCGAAGCCAACGCGGTACCTGAGAGCGCAGCCTCACCCGCACCTGAGGAAGCAGACTCACTAGCACCTAGAGCAGCAGCCGCACCTGTACCTGGAGCAGGAGACTCACTAGCACCCAGAGCAGCAGCCTCACCAGTAGCTAGAGCAGCAGGTCCTATACCTGGGTCAGGCGGGACGCACAGGTGACCGGCACGGTCAGCACTAGTAGGCAATGCATACATGGCAGTGAGAATAGCATCATAGTCAAGAGCATATATATCTACCCTCTGCCTAAGCAACTCCACCCAGTCGGGAAGCTCAGCCTCGTCGCCAAACACGGTACGCCAGGCGTCGCTCAGACGGGCGAAGCAGCGGGACTGTGTATGACTACGTGTCCCACAAGGCTGACCAGTCCGAGTACCAGTGCGAATCACGTAAGAGCAGCAAACAGCACTGAGAGACCCTCCGCTCTGAGCGTACCACTCACGAAGCTGGCGAGGCGTGAGAGACACGCGAGAGGGTCGCGGGAGCTGCATCTGGCCGCCACCACGAGTAGAAGCAGCAAGAGTGGAAGTAGGAGTAGCGTCGCCACCCCTACAGCCCCAACCAGCGTACCACTCACGCAGCTGCTGGGGCGTGAGGGACTCACGCAGGCGTCGCTGGGGCTGCATCTGGCTCCGCAAGTAGAAGCAGGAGCAGGACTAGCAGCAGGAAGGCAGGCAGCCAGGCAACGCGCAGCGTGCTAGCAGGGCAAGGGCTCAACAGTGGTGGGAAGAGTAGGCTCGGCGACTCAGCGGCTCGGCAGCTAGGCGGCTCGGCGGCTCGGGCGACTCGGGCGGCTCGGCGGCAAGGCGGCTCGGCAGCAACTGCAGCTCAGCAGCTCGGTGACTCGGCGGCTCGGCGGCAGGGCGGCTCGGCAGCAACTGCAGCTCAGCAGCTCAGCGACCCGGCGGCTCGGCGGCAGGGCGGCTCGGCTGCTGGGCGGCTCGGGTGCAGGGCGGCTCGGCGGTGGGGCGGCTCGGCTGCTGCAGGTGAGCGATGAAGGAGGAGGAGAAGCAGGGGAGGCCACACACCGCGAGCGGCCCCCTCAGGTCGCCTCGACAGGCGACGGGAAAAGGGGGGGTGGGTGGTGGGGGCCGGTAGGTGCAGCGGCGGGGCCAGCAGGTGCAGTTGCGGGGCCGGTAGAAGGGGACGGCAGGAGCCGTCAGGAGGGGACGGCGGGGCCGTCAGGAAGGGACGGCGGGGCCGTCACGAAGGGACGGCGGGGCCGTCAGGAGGCGACCGGGCCGCGACGGGGGCAGGCGGCGGGGCCGCGTAAGGGCCTGGGCGGGGCCGCGACAGAGCCGTCGGCGGGGCCGCGTGAAAGCCGGGGCGGGGCCGCGTAGAAGCCGGGGCGGGGCCGCGCGAGAGCAGGCGGCGGGGCCGCGAAGGAGCCGGGGCGGGGCCGCGTGAGAGCAGGCGGCGGGGCCGCGTAAGGGCCTGGGCGGGGCCGCGACAAAGCCGTCGGCGGGGCCGCGTGAAAGCCGGGGCGGGGCCGCGTAGAAGGCGGGGCGGGGCCGCGCGAGAGCAGGCGGCGGGGCCGCGAAGGAGCCGGGGCGGGGCCGCGTGAGAGCAGGCGGCGGGGCCGCGTAAAGGCCGGGGCGGGGCCGCGACAGAGCCTGCTGCGGGGCCGCGTGAGAGCCGGCGACGGGGCCGCGTAAAGGCCGGCGGCGGGGCCCCGTCAGAGAGGGCGGCGGGGCCGCATTAGTGAAAGCGGCGGGGCCGCAGGGAAAATGACAACCCGAGGGGTCGCTAAAAAAAAATCGCGCCTCGGGGGGCGCTTCGGTGGGCCCAAAAAAAACGGTACGTAGAAGGACCCGCTCTATACCATGTCAGAATCAGCGAACAGGAATGAATGAACTAGAAGTGAAATGAGTACAAGTAGTAAACCCTAGAATTGTGTACCCCCTATAGGCTAACCCACTGTAGCCTACACAAGCATAACATGTATAATGTTTGACAAGTGCTACAAGCGTCAGGCCGCTGACGAGCGGCGCAACGCCTCCAACCAACAACCATCGACGCAGACAAAGCCCTCTGCCACTGTGTCGCCTCCTTCCGTCGCTAGCACTTCACAATCCCCTGCACTCATCACGGCGAAGGACAAAGGAAAAGGAACAAACATAAGCTGCATGGCTCGACGCAACAGAGGGTCCCGTTACTGGGATCGAGTAACATTCACTCGCGACAATCCCATCAACCCCATTGCGCCCAGTCCAGGCAATGACCCAACAGCTTTTACCTGGTCACTCCCCGCTAGCTCATCGCGCCGCCCTAGCGGCCGCGTCGCCCTAGCGGCCGCGTCGCGCCGCCCTCGCGGCCCCGATCCGCCGCCCTAGCGGCCCCGTCGCCTAACGCCGCCCTTCCCGACCCGGCCCCGCCTCTGCTGGCCCCGTCGCCTGCCCCTGCGGCCCCGGCTTTGCCCTTCCCGGCCCCGGCGCCGCCTTTGTTGGCCCCGTCGCCGCTCCACCCAGCCCCGCCGCCGTCCCCAAGCGGCCCCGCCGTCACCACCGAGCCGCCGGCGCCGCCGAGCTGCTGCCGAGCTGCCCGAGCCACCCGAGCCACCCGAGCCGCAGCGCCACCTGAGCCGCCCGAGCCGCCGGGTCGCCGAGCCGCCGAGCTGCAGTTGCTGCCGAGCCACCGTACCGCCGAGCCGCCCGAGCCGCCCGGCCGCAGTTGCTGCCGAGCCGCCGTGCCGCCGAGCCGCCAGAGCCGCCCGCACCGCCGAGTCGCCGAGTTGCCAAGCCTGCTCTTCCCGCCACTGGTGAGCCCCTACCCTGCTAGCGCGCTGCCCGCCGCCTGCTTGCCTGCCTGCCTGCCTTTCGGCCTGCCTGGCTGCCTGCCTTACTGCTGCTAGTCCTGCTCCTGCTTCTACTGGCGGAGCCAAATGCAGCCCCAGCGACGTCCGCGTGAGTCCCTCACGCCCGAGCAGCTGCGTGAGTGGTACGCTGGTTGGGGTTGTAGGGGTGGCGGCGCAGCTACTGCTACCACTACTGCTGCTACTACTACTGGCGGCGGCCAGATACAGCTCCAGCGACGCCCACGCGCGTCTCTCACGCCCCAGCAGCTTCGTGAGTGGTACGCTCAGAGTATAGGGTCTCTCAGTTCTGTTCGCTGCTCTTACGTGATTCGCACTGGTGCTCGGACTGGTCAGCCTTGTGGGACACCTAGTCACACACAGTCCCGCTGCTTCGCCCGTCTGAGCGACGCCTGGCGTACCGAGTTTGGCGACGAGGCTGAGCTCCCCGACTGGGTGGAGTTGCTTAGATATATTTGCTCTTGACTATGATGCTATTCTCACTGCCATATATGCATTGCCGCTCTGGCAGGGGCAAGGGGGGCAAGGGAGCGGGTGGAGCTAGCGGGGGCGGTGGCGGGGGAGGTGGGGGCGGCGGGGGGAGTGGGGGTGGCGGTGGGGGTGGTGGCGGGAGTGGAGGTGCTAGTGGCGGCAGTGGAGGAGGAGGTGGCGGCGGAGGTGGTGGCGGAGGTGGCGGTGGGAGCGGCGGGGGCGAGGGTGGCGGTGGCGGCGGTGGCGGCGGAGGCGGGGGTGGCGGTGGTGGAGGTGGTCGGAGTGGCTCGTCCCAGCGGAGCAGCACTGGGGGTGGTCAGCGCCAGCAGCAGCAGCAGCAGCAGCAGCGCTCTCGCGACGTCCCCGCCCCTCAGCAGCTCTGTGAGTGGTACTCGCAGCGTCAGCGTGGTGGGGCGTTTGGTTCCTGCACCTACGTCCTTCGTACCGGCGACCGCGCGGGTGAGCAGTGTGGGGGCG
The DNA here is from genome assembly GCA_948144175.1 of Closterium sp. NIES-65. Lineage (NCBI taxonomy): Eukaryota > Viridiplantae > Streptophyta > Zygnematophyceae > Desmidiales > Closteriaceae > Closterium > Closterium sp. NIES-65. Next base: position 1,353,434 of record CANXME010002068.1, read on the forward strand.
CCCACACCGCCCGCCGCTGCTTTAGCCGCCTGACAGACGCTTGGCGCCAGCAGTTTCCGGAGGCCTCTGAGATCCCCCACTGGGGAGAGCTGTCTAGGGCTGGTGTAGTTATTTTTTATCTTGACTTTGATGCTATCCTTGCTGCCATGTATGCTGTGACTGTTAGTGATGAGGGTGACTGTTACTGGTGTTTCCCGCCCGACCCGGGCATTGGTACTGCTGCTCTAGGTGCCAGCGAGGCTTCTGCTCTAGGTGCCAGTGCGTCTGTGCTCTCAGGTACTGGTGAGGCTGCTCTCTCAGGTGCTAGTGAGTCTGCGCTCTCAGGTACTGCGTCGGCTTCGGCCTCCCACACCTTCACCCTTGACTCTGGAGCATCTCGCTCCTTCTTTCGGGACCGCACCACACTCACGCCACTTAGTCGGCCTGTTGCGGTGTCCCTGGCTGACCCCTCTGGGGGTCCTGTCCTGTCTCGCTTCTCCACAGTCCTCCCGTGTCCGGCGGCTCCCTCTGACACCCTGTCTGGTCTCTACCTCCCCTCGTTCTCTACGAACTTGGTGAGTGGTGCTGACCTACAGGATGTGGGAGTCCACCAGTTCACCCCTGCTCGTCAGCAAGTGACGCACTACACAGAGGCTAGCACAGGTCGTCACCTGGCTACGTTTACACGTCAGCCAGGGTCGAGCCTGTACACACTGACCACTGCTTCTCCTCCAGTTCCTGAGTCTGGTAGGGTCCCTTCGTCAGGTCAGGTGTTTGCTGCAGCGTCCAGGTCTGGTCCTGAGTCTGCCCCCTGTTCGTGTCGTCGCCTGTCTCACGAGACTCTCCTCTGGCACCACTGCCTTGGTCACCCCTCTCTGCTTCGGCTCAGAGGCATGGCCTCCCGTCTTCTTGTGTCTGGTCTCCCCCAGTCCCTCCCTCCCCTTCCTCAGGGCCCTGGCCCTGCCTGTGTCCCCTGTGTCGAGGGGCGCCAGCGTGCTGCTCCTCACTCCTCCCAGTTTCCTCCGACAGAGGCTCCGTTGCAGACGCTTCACATGGACGTGTGGGGCCCTGCCCGCGTCCGTGGACTCGGTCACGAGCGCTACTTCCTGTTGGTGGTTGACGACTACTCGCGTTACACCACAGTCTTCCCCTTGCGCAGCAAGGGTGATGTCACTGAGGTGCTGATCGACTGGATCCGCGCAGCTCGTCTCCAGCTCAGGCAGAGCTTTGGCTCGGACTTTCCTGTGTTGCGTCTGCACTCGGACAGAGGCGGAGAGTTCTCCTCTGGCCTTATGCGTGCCTACTGTCGTGCGCGAGGCATCCGCCAGACCTTCACGCTTCCGGACTCACCGCAACAAAATGGGATTGCAGAGCGTCGCATTGGCATGGTCATGGACGTCGCTCGTACGTCTATGATGCATGCGGCTGCCCCCCATTTTCTGTGGCCGTTTGCGGTCAGGTACGCGGCGCATCAGATCAACCTTCACCCCAGGGTCTCCAGGCCGGAGACCTCCCCAGCGCTGCTGTGGACGGGGAAGGTTGGCGATGCGTCGGCGTTCCGGGTTTGGGGATCTCGGGCGTTTGTCCGCGACTTGTCTGCGGACAAGCTGTCTCCTCGCGCTGCTCCCTGCGTCTTCCTGGGGTTCCCCCCCGACGCCCCTGGGTGGCAGTTCTACCACCCCACCTCTCGCCGTGTTCTGTCCTCCCAGGACGTCACGTTCGACGAGTCGGTACCCTACTACCGCCTCTTCCCCTACCTCACTCCGTCCCTCCCCCCGCCCCCGCTCTTCTTGGTACCAGGTCCCCCCCCGGTAGCCCCCCTTCCCCCTCAGGGTCCTGCCCCTTCAGGTGTGTCCCAGGTAGACGCGGTCGAGCCTGTCGAGGTCACTGGTGACTCTGGTGCTGCTGTGGGTGCTGAGTCTGGGGGTGCTGAGCCTGGGGGTGCTGAGTCTGGGGGTGCTGAGCCTGGGGGTGCTGAGCCTGGGGGTGCTGGGCCTGGGGGTGCTGAACCTGGGGGTGCTAAGCCTGGGGGTGCTGGGCGTGGGGGTGCTGTGCCTGGGGGTGCTGAGCCTGGGGGTGCTGAGCCCGGGGGTGCTGAGCCTAGAGGTACTACGCCTGGAGGTGCTTTACCTGAGGGTTCGTCGCCTGGAGGTTCTCCAGGTGCTTCCTCTCGCCGAGAGCCACTCTCCCCGCAGGAGCTGCGTGAGTGGTTTGCCCGGCCCTGGAGGCGTGCTGCTGGTACTGGAGGTTCTTCGGCTGCTGAGGGTGCTGCTGCCGCGTGTCCCGGAGGTGCTCGTGGTGGGAGTACTGGAGCTGCTGGGCCTGCGGGTTCTACTGGAGCTGGTGCTGCTGAGCGTGTTGGCGCTAAGACTACTGCTGGCGGTCCGGCTGGCGGTGCTTTTGGTGCTGCTGGGGGTTCTGGAGCTACTGGAGGTGCTGTTGGAGGTGCTGCTGGAGAGGGTACTCCTGCTGGGGGTACTGGTGCTGTACCTGCTGTTTCTGGCGTCGCCTCGCGGCCCAGACCGTACTTCGTTCCCCTCCTGCAGCAGGTTCTTGGTCTTTCACCTTCTCCTGGTCCTCCTCCTCCTCCCTTAGAGGGTCCACAGCCTGTCTAGTCACAGTCACAGCTACAGCCTGCCTCCCCTTTGCCTGCTCCTTCTCCCTAGGCTGGTCCGACTGGAGGTCTTACTGAGCGTCGTGAGCCTGCGTCTCGTCCTGCGTCGCACTAGTGGCCGCGGTTCGCGTCAGCGTCCTCCTCCTGTCCCTGGCACGCACCGGATGTCTCTACGTCCGTCTACTGCTCCTCTGCGTGCCCCTTTGCCTTCTCCTCCTGCTTCCTCTCTTCCTGCTCTTGCCGACCCGGAGTCGGACTCTCTTCGTGCTGCCAGTCCTACTATCACGCGTCTCCTTGCTACTGCTGTCACTGACCCTTCTTTCGAGTCTTCTGCTGCGTCTGCCCTTGTCACTGAGCTTGTCGACTTTGCTGCGCGCTGTCGTCTAGACTACGCTGCTAGTCTTGTCGCTGAGTCTGAGTCTGCCTGTCCTCCGTCCGTCGGGGGTGAGTGTGCCCTTGGCACGGATGTCCTTGAGGACAGGTAGGAGGAGTTCCATTGTCTGGCCGCCGCTTCACCTCATCTCGCGTCTGTACTGCTCGCCCCTGAGGGAGACCCGGATGCACTAGACATCCCGACTCCGCGCTCTTACGCGGAGGCGATAGAGGGTCCCTACTCCTCTCAGTGGCAGGCAGCTATGGATGCAGAGATGGCTTCTTGGAAGTCCACAAGCACCTACGTTGACGCTGTTCCCCCTCCTGGGGCGAACATCGTCAGTGGCATGTGGATATTCAGGGTGAAGCGGCCGCCGGGTTCTCCGCTTGTCTTCAAGGCGCGTTACGTGGCTCGTGGCTTCAGTCAGCGGCAGGGAGTTGACTACTTTCAGACCTTCTCCCCCACCCCGAAGACGACCACTCTTTGGGTACTGCTGCACGTTGCTGCTCACCGTGACTACGAGCTCCACTCTCTCGACTTCAGCACTGCTTTCTTGCAGGGCAGCCTGCACGAGGAGATCTGGCTGCGTCGCCCACCTGGCTTCACTGGGTCTTTCCCTCCTGGTACCCAGTGGAGTCTCCGGCGTCCAGTCTACGGTCTCCGCCAGGCGCCACGTGAGTGGCACGACACACTGAGGACTACGCTGGCGGCACTTGGGTTTGCTCCTTCTACTGCCGACCCGTCGCTGTTTCTGCGCACCGACACCTCTCTGCCGCCGTTCTACATCCTCGTGTACGTCGACGACTTGGTCTTTGCCACTGCTGACACTGCTGGACTCGCCTACGTGAAGTCCGAGCTGCAGAAGAGACACACGTGCACTGACCTGGGTGAACTGCGCAGCTACCTTGGCTTGCAGATCACCCGGGACAGAGCACGCCGCACCATTACCCTGACTCAGTCACACATGGTGCAGCAGGTCCTTCAGCGCTTCAGCTTCACGTACTCCTCGCCTCAAGCCACTCCTCTGCCTACTCGCCACTCGCTCTCAGCTCTGCCTTCGGATGAGTCCGTAGAGTCGAGTGGTCCGTATGCAGAGCTTGTTGGCTGCCTCATGTACCTGATGACCTGCACACGACCTGACCTTGCATACCCTCTTAGCATTCTCGCACGCTATGTTGCTCCTGGAAGACACCGACCAGGGCACATGGCTGCAGCGAAGAGGGTGTTGCGCTACTTGTGTAGTACGTCGGGCATGGAGCTAGTGCTTGGAGGGCGCAGTCCAGTGGTCCTCACTGGGCACGCGGACGCTTCTTGGGCTGACGACCAGGCTACGCAGCGGTCGTCACAGGGTTACACCTTCAGCCTTGGTTCCGGCTCTGTTTCATGGCGGGCTACCCGCTCGTCTTCTGTTCTCGGCTCCAGTTGTGAGGCTGAGATCTACGCCGGGGCTATGGCTGCTAAGGAGCTTCGCTAGCTCACCTACCTGCTGATCGACCTTGGAGAGCCGCCTCGTTCTCCTCTAGTCCCGTACGTAGACAACAAGGCCATGCTGGCCTTGTGTCGAGAGCAGCGACTAGAGCACAGGACAAAGCACATTGCTCTCTGCTACTTTCTTGCTCGTGAGCTACAGCAGCGTGGACAGTTGCGACTTGCGTACGTGGCCTCTGAGGCCAACACTGCTGATGTCTTCACCAAGGCAATTGCGCCTTGTGATCATCAGCGTTGCTGCACGCAGCTGGGTCTTGTGCCTGTCTTGCCTCACTTGCTCACTTCTTGACCTTACTTGTACCTTGACCTATATATACACTTGTTCTTGCTTGCTTGACTCTTGTATATCTCTATATATGATCTTGCATGTGAACTGGCCTTGTGGCCCTTGAACTTGTGCTCGAAATGTGTGGTGACTTTGTGATCCACCCTGAGCTTTGCTTTTCTTTGCTTGACTGGTCTTGTGACCCCTTGTTCTCCCCCACTTTGCCTATGGGGGTGTGTCAGAACATTATAGCTTACTTATTTGTGTAGGCTATAGTGGGGTATCCCATAAGGGGTACAACCCAACTAGGGTTTCCTATTTGTACTCACTTCGTTCATAGTCATTTCATTCTCGTTCTAACTTTCTCAATGGTATATGAATACCAAAAGCCTTCCAGACAGAAGTCTGGATCAAGATCTGGAGGGTGTGTCTAGCCGGCGAAGTTCACGATGGCGTCGCTTTCTGCGGTGCCCATGTCTGGAACAAAGTCGATGACGAAGACGTTGTTCTTCAGGACCGCCTTTCCGATATAGAGTCCGCCCTTCCCGTGGTACAGCTTGAACTCCTGGGTGGTACTGTCGGCTTCCAGGTGTATGCCTTTCGCCATCAGCTGACTGACGCTCATTAAGTTGTAGCCAAGTCCCTCTGGGATTAGTACCTTTGACATCTGTAGTATAACATTTGTCTCTCGTGACTGATGTTGCACAATTCCCTGTCGTCGTGTGCGCAGATTCTGGTTGTTGGCGACTGTGATGACAACCTCTCGTTGAAGTCGGTGCTCACGTTGAACGAAGTGTCCCGAGGAGCACATGTGTTGTCCGCAGCAACTGTCCAAGAACCACGTGTCTTTCTCGGACGGCTCGCTTTGAGTGATGGCGGCGTACGTCGGGTTCGGTTGAAGTGACTCACGGCGAGGCATGCTGTTGTCGAGTTGTTCTTCTGGTGAGTAATGTGGTGGTGACTCAGTTACGCAGGAGTCGCGTAATCTTGCCATGCAGCTGATGATGTTTCTTGTTTCCTTTGCAGATTGTCCCGTTGATGTTGTTGAGACTTGTACTGAGGTTGTCGGACTTGCTTGCGTTGAGGCAACTTGACTGCTTGAAGGGCGAAGTTGGCGTTGCGGCGACGTTGACTGTTGTCGATTCGGGCAGTGTGTACGAGGATGCCCTGAAGTCTTGCAGATGTGGCAGAACGGAGGTACTGGCTTCGGTTGTTGCTGCCGGTTGTTGTTGTCAGAATCCCAACCACTAGACCATTGGGATAAAAGGGCTTGTTTCAGTAGCGGGTCAGTGCGCCCATAACCCCCCAGGCAAACGCGCCTGTAACCCCCCCTAGGATCGATCGGGGATCTCACAGTGTAGCTCTACTGACACCCCCCCACACTGGGAGGCCCAGGACTGAGCACAGTGGCAACGGCCAATATGTGCATACACCGGGATTCGAACCCGAGACCGCTCTGATACCATGTCAGAATCCCAACCACTAGACCATTGGGATAAAAGGGCTTGTTTCAGTAGCGGGTCAGTGCGCCCATAACCCCCCAGGCAAACGCGCCTGTAACCCCCCCTAGGATCGATCGGGGATCTCACAGTGTAGCTCTACTGACAGTTGTTGTTGTAGTTGTAGCGTCGCTGAGTGTGGAACGCGAATTCGGGTACTGATGCCCTTTTCTTGTGTGGTTCTTCTTGCAGGTCCATGTCTTGCTGCTCAGCATGAATTTCGGCGCAGAGCTCTGCTTCTGAGATTTTCCCGTGTGCTCGTAGTATGGCCCGAGTGGAGCGCCAGTGAGGACCAAGACCGCCGATGACAACCGTGACGAAGGCATCTTCTGAAATCGATCCTCCACATCGAAGAAGCTTGTCGCGCAGCTCGCGGCAGCGACTGATATACGCCATTCCTTTCTCGCTTGGTTTCATTTCGATTGTTGTAAGCTGCACCATTAACCGACTTTGGTTTACGCTGTCTGTTGCTTGATACAGGTTCTTCAAGTGGTTGTACGCGAGCTCCGCGGAGTTGCCATATCCTCGGTAAGTCCTTATGTTCTGCTGTTGAGTCGGGGTGATGTTCCTCAGTAGTATCGTGTACGCCATTATTGATTGATAGGTGTACTGCTGCTTCTCATACTGTGTGCCGTTTGTTGGGTATGGCAGGGACCCGTCAAAGAAGCCAAGGATTTGCGCTCCTTCCATCATCAGCTCGAATTTGAACGACCAGGTAAAGAAGTCTTTCCCGTCGAAGGGTTTTGTCGTTTGCAGTTTTAGAACGTGCGCGAACTGCGACTGAACTTGTAGTGCGTCCAGCGCTCTTTCTTGTCCCGGTGTAGGTTGTGGTTGTGGCATGAAGCTGACGGAGCCGCGCTGGGGCTCGTACGGAGCGAAGGTAGGTTGTTGTTGTTGATTCCCGCGTGCGTAGGATGAGCCATCGAGACTCATGGGCGTCACGTTGTTGTTGTTGTTGCTGTTGTTTGATTGCGCAGGTACTCCTTGCTGGTGCTGCTCGTAGAAGGACATGAAGGAGAAGAATTTCTCCATCATGCTTGGGTCGAAGACCGCGCCTTGGTTCGCGGGTGTTTCAGTAGACCCAGCGGCCGGTCTCGTTGTTGTGCCTTCCTCTGTCTGTAGGCCAGAGGCAGGAGGTAGAGTAGGAGTAGTACCAGGAGAGCCGTTGGAAGAGCTTCTCTCCTTTCTCGTAGACATGTCTCTTGGTGTAATTGTAGGAGAAATAGAGTTTTACCCTAACCTGCTCTGATACCATGTTGGGCTGAGTGCCCCTTAGGATCTTTTGTAGGGTTGAACTCTGAGTAAAGTGATACAATAGCGGAAGCGTTTTAAGGAGAAGATTCTGAACCACCTTGCGCTGGTATGTGAGGGCAAAGTAAGTTGATTAAAGCAAACAAGTGCAAAGGCTTATATAAGAGTACAAGGAATACGAAGGGATATGAATGACAGCTGTCTTTCTGTTTGCGGTTCGATACAGTGCGACTCGGGCAACTGCTCAATATCGAGTCAGTTGTGTGTCCTTGCTGTCGCGCTGCATTTGTCAAGTCAAAGGTCGCTGACCTTTGACCTGTCAAGAATAATATATATTTCTATATATTGTTTTTGTAACTGCCTGTAGTGTAGACTAGTGTAGTTATATAATGTTCTGTTTTGGTGGTGCACCTTTCATTTTGCCTATATGTACTGCTCGCTCTATAGTGAAAACCCTTCTTCTTCTCTTTTCAACTTTCTCGACTCTAGCTCAACTCACTCGAACTCAACTAGCTATGGCTCCTTAGCCTAGCTTAAGTTTTCACATGACCTTCGCGTAACCTCCGGCTGTTACTTTCAACCTCCGAGGGTTGACTCGCTGGTGCCTCGATATGATCTGCTTCGCTTGTCCCTTGTTGTTTCGACACAATAGAAGCGCTTTAGGCCCGATTGTTTCCAACAAGATTCACGGGCAAAACGGAAATTTGTCGCACACGGAACCTCCAACCTGACAAAATTAGAAGAAAGAAAGGGGGCTTGACTAGCAAGAATGCGGATACAAATAGCAAACCCTAACAGGGTTGTACTCGCTATGGAGCACCCCACTACAGGCTAGATAAGAACATTCTGACACACCCCCATAGCCAAAGTGGGGTGTAATCAGCAGAGCAAGCAAAGCAGTACAAGCTCAGGGTGGATCACAATGTCACCACACATTCTGAGCACAAGTTCAAGAAGCAATAGTTTAAAGTTAAGAATTATGAGCAAAGCTAGAGGCTATCGTAGAGGGCAAGTGAGGAGGAGGAGGCGAGAGTGAGAGGAAAGGAGATAGGAGGCGACGGATGAAGCTGCAGACACACGGGCAACAGGAGGCAGACTGGCACAGCGGCTACCGGACGAAGCCCCCGGACTACAGGGGTAACTGGCCCCGCGGCTAAAGTAGCGGCAGACGAGCAACGGACCCACGGGCGGCTGGCACAGCTGGCTACGACTGAGCTACCGGGCGAAGCCCCCGGACTACAGGTGCTGCTAGCGACACATCGGCAACCTCCGTGCAACTTCCCCAAACAGTCCCACTCCCCCCGACACACACCCGCTACTACACCCCTAGCTCCACTCCCACGCACCCCCCTTAAACCCTAAACCCCAGTCTCCCATACATCCACCCCCCTCAGCGACAGCTGCAGCAGTGAGAGACGAAGGAGGAGGAGGAGCAAAGGGAGGAATGAGGAAGTGCCACCCCCATACTCGCCACCCCCTGCTTGCCACCCCCAAACCCTAACACAGACAGGGTGGGATGGCGGGTAGGCAGGGTGGGATGGCGGCGCTCGCCCCCCTCCCCCAGGTAAATCCTCCCGTCGCCCGTCGCGGCTCCCTCGGGGGCCGGCGCAAGGAGGGCGACGGGGCCACGGGTGTAGGGCGGGGGTGGGGGGGGGGGGGGGGGGCGAAGGTGAGGCGGCGGGGCCGCGACAGACGGGCGGCGGGGCCGCGAAGGAAGGCGGCGGGGCCGCGGAGGTGGGGCGGCAGGGCCGCGACAGAAGGGCGGCGGGGCCGCGAACGTGGGGCGGCGGGGCCGCAATCGTGGGGTGGCGGGGCCGCGAAATGAAGGCGGTGGGGCCGCGACGTGAGGCGGCGGGGTCACGAAGCGGGGCGGCGGGGCCGCGACGGGTCCCCGTCGCCCGTCGCGTCGCCTCCAGAAGGCGACGCGGCGAACGACGGGGCAGAAGCTCGCCGCGCGCCTCGGGGCGCACAGCGGGCAGAGAACCGCCGCGCGCCTCGGGGCGCACGGCGGGCAGAAAACAACCGCGCGCCTCGGGGCGCACGGCGGGAAGGAAAACCGCCGCGCGCCTCGGGGCGCACGGCGGGAAGGAAAAGTTGCAGCGGAAGCGAGGGGGTGGTAACCCACCCACAGGATCGATCCAAGGGGATCGACCTGCTCCGATAGCATGACAAAATTAGAAGAAAGAAAGGGGGCTTGACTAGCAAGAATGGGGATACAAATAGCAAACCCTAACAGGGTTGTACTCGCTATGGAGTGACAAAATTAGAAGAAAGAAAGAGGATTGAACTAGCAGGAATGAGGATACAAATAGCAAACCCTAGAAGGGTTGTACTCGCTATAGAGCACCCCACTACAGGCTAGAACATAAAATAACATTCTGACACACCCCCATAGCCAAAGTGGGGTGTAATCAGCAGAGCAGGCAAAGCAGTACAAGATCAGGGTGGATCACAATGTCACCACACATTCTGAGCACAAGTTCAAGAAGCAATAGTTTAAAGTTCACAATTATGAGCAAAGATAGTGGTAGTCACAACGGGTAAGTGAGGAGGAGGAGAGTGAGTGAGAGGAGAGGAGATAGGAGGCGACGGCTGAAGCTGCAGACACACTGGCACAGCGGCTACCGGGCGAAGCCCCCGGACTACTGGAGTAACTGGCCCCGCGGCTAAAGTAGCGGCAGACGAGCAACGGACCCACGGGCGGCTGGCACAGCTGGCTACGACTGGGCTACCGGGCGAAGCCCCCGGAATACATGTGTTGCTGACGACACGACGGCTACCGCGACGGGTAGGGCGACGGGCAGCGAAGGAAAAGCGGCGGGGCCGCGATGATGGGGCGGCGGGGCCGCGACAGGTCGGTGGCGGGGCCGCGACAGAAGGTGGCGCGGCCGCGACCGGAGGCGGCGGGGCCGCGACAGGTCGGTGGCGGGGCCGTGACCGAAGGTGGCGGGGCCGCGAAGGAAAGCGGCGGGGCCGCGAGAGTGGGGCGGCGGGGCCGCGACGGGTCCCCGTCGCCCGTCGCGACGCCTCCAGAGGGGTACGTGACGAACGACGGGGCAAAAAGCCCGCCGCGCGCCTCGGGGCGCACGGCAGGCAGAAAACCGCCGCGCGCCTCGGGGCGCACGGCGGGAAGAAAAAGTTGTAGCGGAAGCGTGGAGGTGGTAACCCACCCACAGGATCGATCCAAAGGGATCGACCTGCTCTGATAGCATGACAAAACTAGAAGAAAGAAAGAGGATTGAACTAGCAGGAATGAGGATACAAATAGCAAACCCTAGAAGGTTTGTACTCGCCATAGAGCACCCCACTACAGGCTAGAACATAAAATAACATTCTGACATAGAGCACCCCACTACAGGCTAGATGAGAACATTCTGACACAACCCAACCACTCAATTTCGCCTACACAAACAGGGTGACTCGAGCTACAAGTGTTTTGCAATTGAAGCCGATTTCTCTTACTTGAGAGCCTGGCTTTAAGAATTTGGTACACCTGTGGTATCGAATCGAAATGTTCGGTTGACCGAAATCGCTCGTCTCTTCCCTGCGCTAAAATGTATAGATAATGACCACTTTGTGAAATTAAAGGGGTAGAAATTAGCGCTTTCAAAGTGTGCGCAAACCACAGAACGCAGTCTTTAAGAAGAGCAATACCTTTTCCCCAGTAACAAAGGGCGGGTTACAACTAGGATCTTTGATTTTCGACCCTGAACAATCTGAGTTATATATTTTTCAACCCCGGGCAATCAGGGTAGCATCATTCTGAAAAATGTGCACTCATAATAGAGGGGAAAGAAATTCCCCGTGATCAGGGAGGCCTAATGTGAAATGTAAGCCCTGTTGTAAACTCGAGCAAGGCACAGCGCATGCAAACAAGCTGGTGAGCATTGCAGTTACAGAATATGATAGACAATGTTCCAGCTTGTAGGTGCCCGTATTTACCCGGGTAATAAACCCGGGGGTCTAATCCTACACCGGGGAAAAAAAGGGGGGTGGGTCTATTAAGTGGGTGTAAATTTAAGACTCGGGGTCTAATCCTATGTGCATTTATATTTTCTAAGTCATCTAAAATACAAGTGTTCCAGCCCCAGAAACGAGGATTCCAATGTTGCGTCAGGGAAATTTTGACCACAGCCTGACGCGAGGCACGCGCGCGTCAGATTCTGCAGTCAAGTCAGTCAAATTTTGCCACAGCAAGCTGTCCCTTCTCACAGTCTCGCTAAAAATAGAAGGATATACAGTCAGGGGGGTCTAATCTGGATTTGTTAAAACAAAGGGGGTTTATTACGAAAGTGCATAGCATTAGAACCCCCCTCATTTAACGACCCGGGGGTCTATAACTTTGGGGGGTCAATTACCAGGGTAAATACGGTACCATTTCTCTACTTCTTGTGGACCCAGGAATAGGACAGCCAGGAGGAAACACACTTCAGAAGATGTAGCAACAGTAGGGCACGGCACAAGCATGATTATAAAAAACACTACAAGAAGCCACTAAAACATATATCCACTGATATAAAAAGCAAACAGATTTGCCCAGATTCTGTCAAAGTTGCTACTCTGCTGGCAACTAGTTCAACGTTTGAAGCCTACCCCTTCACATGCATACCCTAATACGGTATCATATGCCACTCATGTAATCTAGAAAAATATGGGTATCATATGGAGTGTCTTCTCCAGTATCTCCTAGACTGCGCTGCTGCTGTGGGCTAGGAGTTTCATACTTTCACCGCTGGTGCTGCTTTGGGCTCGCACGCAAACGCGTTCCCTGGTTTCAATGCGTAACCATTGTCGCACACGCACGAAAGCCGCCACCGAACTTTCCCACCCACAGCTGTTGGTCGACAGGTGCCATGCCCTGCACAGGGTCCGAATCTACCGTTCGCACCGCAGAAAGCCGCGCATGAATTAGTCCTGCGTTGCGATGTAACCATGCAACCAGGCACCTGTGAAAGGCAGTTACGAGCTACAGTGAGGTACACAGTTTCGTCATCGCCGGGTTTCTCCGTCTGCCCTTCGATCGGGCAGACCTTATTTCCCCACGCCCGTATCTCCGGTCTGCCCGAGAAGAAATTGCCACGCACATCTAGATTGTATTCACCTTCTGGCGTACCGAAATTGGGCAAACCTCCCGCGAAGAAGTTGTTCGACATGTTCAAAACTTGCATGTGAAGCCCCGTGAACGAGTTCTCTGGAATTCTTCCTGAAAGCATGTTGTTCTGAATGTTCAACCAATCTAAGTCCGGCGCGCCTCGCACAGCAGTCCATGGAAAGCTTCCTGAAAGCCTGTTGAAAGAGAGGTCGAGTCCATACAGCTTCGGCTGATTTGCTAGCAGAAATGCAGGAACAGGTCCGGTCAGCCTGTTTCCCGCCAGGTTCAGGCTTTGAATATTTTTCATCTGCCCGAGGGTTGCGAGGATTCGCCGAGCAACCTTGTTTTGGCTCAGGTCGATGTCTCTCAGCTTCGGATGGTTCGCGAGAGGCGCTAGCGAGGTAACGACGAATCCGTTACGCTCGAGCAAAAGACCCTCCAGCTTCGTGAGTCGCAGAAGACTCTCTACGGGAAGCGGCCCCCCCAAACGGTTACCCCCAGCCGTCAGCCTCACCAGGCCAGTGCACGCCGTAAGACTTGCTGGCAGCGGCCCTTCCAGCCGGTTATTCTGGACCATCAGGTACGTCAGCGCCTTGAGCTTGCCGATCTCCGTCGGAATGATACCGGTCAGCCGGTTGTCGTTCACACCTAAAGTCTTCAAAACGGAAAGGCTGCCGAGCGATCCCCCAGGAATGCTTCCTGTAAGTCGATTTCCCGAAAGATCCAAGGTGTCCAGTTTCTTGATCGTCCCGCCGAGAATAAATTCGGGAATGGGACCTGAAAAACGGTTGCGTGAAAGGTCCAGATAGACGAGATTCGTCAAACGCGAAAGCGAGGCGGGTATGTTTCCGCGCATGCCGGGACCGTTGTCGGTTATTCGCAGCTCCTGCAGGCGGCTTAGCAGGCCTATGGACGACGGGAGTCTCCCCGCAAGCGTGTTGCCCCAGAATACCAGGCTCGTGAGGGCCGGTAAGTTTCCAATTGCCGGCAGGATTGTGCCGTTGATCCACGCGCCGGAGAAATCGAGGCGCGTGACGGCGCCGGACCTCGAATCGCAGGTGACTCCCTGCCACGTCGAGCAGTCCGTGCCTGCGATCCACGAGTCCGCGTATTGAAAACCGGTCCAGCGGGATTTCAGGTAAAGGAGGATCGATTGATCCGGTTTGTAGATCTTCACTGCTTCGCAGAGATAATGGTAGCGCCTAGGGAGGCCATTGCCATGTGAGTTACTATTGGAGAAGAAGTGAGTAGATGGAGCGATGAGGAGCAGGGAGAAAAGAAGAAAAACGGAAAGACTTTTTCGGTAATTGGTTACGGGTGACGGCATATTTGCGATGGAGATTGCCGTCGAAGCGGTGGCGACGGGTGCGGGAAGCAAGAGGAAGAGAACGTCTGTAGATCCTTGCGACTGAAAACGTGATCGACTACTACGATGTCTTGTCGAACTAAGAGCGCATCACGCACTAGCTCCGAACAAGGAACAGTTCCTGGACTATTGTTGCCACAGATCGTCTTGTGGGCATATTTGTAGAGATTGAGGTGATTGAGGAGCACGGCCCGGTAGTACTGGATGATGGGGAGAATTATGGCTTGGCTCGAGTATAAGTGGCGGTTGGGAGAAGCTGCTGGGATGCATATTGGACTGGTCTCCTCTGCTGAGCTGGTTCAGGCATGTGAACAAAAAAGGTGAGCTGGGCCGCCGCCGTCGAGCTCCTTTCAAGATTGTCTTGGGAAAGTATGCAGAGTGAGCGTGATGTGATGCTGTGCTGAAGAGCTTGTGCGCGCCTTGTAAAATCGTGCAAGATGGGATGCAACCTGTGAAATGTGGGAGGGGGAAGGAGGATGCCCTAGCTGCACAAAGACGTGAAGGGAAAGGAGCAAAAGTCGCGTCGCCTGCCCTTGTTGTTGCTGCAAGCATGGTGCTGAATGATGATCAGTTTCGACAAATCCAGCTCAGCAACAACCGAGTCGCGATCCTCCGAAAAGGAAGGGTCACCTCGAGACGCATTTTCCGGTGAGGTGACTGCGTGCTGCAGGTGACATCCCACCCACGTCATCCCTGTCACTTCGAAGCGCTTAGCAGCTGAGTTGGACGACAGCGGTTCTGACGGCGAAAAAAATAGTAAGGGCGACGTCAGGTTATACATCCTACACGCGCTCACATTTCATGTATCCTGGTTCAGGACGGTCAAGCACGGTGAAAAGCGATTCTCGACAATTACCGCTCTGCACCTTGTTAAAACAAAAGTTACCGGAGAGGGCGTACAAAAAGCTGTACAACCTGACGCGCCCTAGGGCGCGTCAGATCCGTTACAAGGTGATTTGGCTTGGTCGACAACTTGGTCGACTATATCTTTCGCCAAAGTCGACAACATGGTCGACTTCAAAAACGAAAAATCCGGCCACATTTACAGGGCCGAAAAAATCTGAAACATTTGGTGGCCGATTTGATGGCCGCTTTGCAAATGTGTCAGATTTGCAGTTCGCCAGGGTCACCGGATTGTGCGACGGAATCGCAGAAGCAGTACTAGTGTGACACGTTGCGTCGCACGAGTTGGCGACGTCGCGTAGTGACTAAAGCAATCTCAGGTTGACAAATTGGTCGACTTTCGAGTCGACTGCACGTCGGAACTTTGTCGAATGCTGAACCGGCCATCAGATTTTTTATAAATGGCCGGATTTAGCGAACTCTTCGAAAATCTTTGCGGATGTCGCGAATGTGTTACCTTCGCTAATTCGCGCCGACCGGATTTTTCCGACAACGGATCTGACGCACCCTAAGAACAGCAGGAGGTGCTGAAAAATAGCAAGAACAGCAGAACGTGTGTAAGTAAACAACATAATCCTCGCGTCATCGCCCATACCGCGTACAAGAACGAGGGAGTTACCCACGTCACCGTTCCTTCGTTTCCAATTCCTTAGGGCATAAGTTCTGAACGCGCCTTTCTTCGCGCTCTCGTCCGATTCCCAAGGGCAACTTAGGGCGGGTTCCTATCCCGTGTCAGACACGAAGCCAGACACGAAGTAGAGGTTGGGAAGACCCAAAGGGACTCGGAATGCTGGCAATTTTAGGTTCGAAAGACACAAACCAAGACACTTTGTGTCTTCCGAAGCTTTGACCTGATGTCTAACACCGGATAGAAACACTCCCTGATTTCGTTATCTCCCATAACCCACGACCAGATGTTTCAAAGGGTGATGTTACAGGTGTAATGAATCGAAGTAGCGAGAATTGCACTAAGGTGTCGAACTAGTACAAAATGTGAGCGAACGCGTGAGCGAGCATTTATACGCGAAACATGCAAACGGTAACGCGGTGCGTGCGAGCTTAGTGCTACGCTGGAAGCGAGGCTCGCGCTAGTCCTGAAGCATAGGCCCACATGGCCGGGCCAGCAGTGCGAGGTTTGGTGAAACTGTTGAACAAGAATGAATGGTCTAAGAGTGAAATGAGTACAAGTGTGAAAACCTAGAAATGTGTACCCCCTATAGGCTAACCGACTGTAGCCTAAACAACTACAACAACATATATAATGTTTGACACACCCCCATAGGCGAAGTGGGGGAGAACTAGGGGTCACAAGACCAGTCAAGTAAAGCAAGGCAAAGCAAAGCAAGCTCAGGGTGGATCACAACGTCACCACACAATCCGAGCACAAGTTCAAGGCCACAAGGCCAGTTCACATGAAGGAGTACATATATATATAAGACTAAACAAGCAAGAGCAGTAATATATATATGTAACAGTACAAAGAGGGTCAAGAGGAGAGCATGTGAGGCAAGACAAACACAAGACCCAGCTGGGTACAGCAGCGTTGATGATCACAAGGCGGAAGTGCCTTGGTGAACACATCAGTAGTGTTGGCCTCAGAGGCCACGTACGCAAGTCGCAACTGATCACGCTACTGTAGCTCACGAGCAAGGAAGTAGCGGAGAGCAATGTGCTTTGTTCTGTGCTCCAGTCTCTGCTCTCGACACAAGGCCAGCATGGCCTTGTTGTCGACGTACAGGACTGGAGGAGAACGAGGCGGCTCTCCAAGGTCGGTCAGCAGGTAGGTGAGCCAGCGAAGCTCCTGAGCAGCCATGGCCCCTGCGCAGATCTCAGCCTCACAACTGGAGCCGAGAATAGAAGACGAGCGGGTAGCCCGCCACGAAACAGAGCCGGAACCAAGGCTGAAGGTGTAACCCTGTGACGACCGATGCGTAGCCTGGTCGTCAGCCCAAGAAGCGTCTGCGTGTCCAGTGAGGACCACTGGACTCCACCCTCCAAGCACTAGCCCCATGCCCGACGTACTGCACAAGTAGCGCAACACCCTCTTTGCTGCAGCCATGTGCTCTGTTCGGTGTCTCCCAGGAGCAACATAGCGTGCAAGAATGCTAAGAGGGTATGCAAGGTCAGGTCGTGTGCAGGTCATCAGGTACATGAGACAGCCAACAAGCTCTGGATACGGGCCACTCGACT
This sequence comes from Closterium sp. NIES-65, assembly GCA_948144175.1. NCBI lineage: Eukaryota > Viridiplantae > Streptophyta > Zygnematophyceae > Desmidiales > Closteriaceae > Closterium > Closterium sp. NIES-65. Next base: position 1,370,454 of record CANXME010002068.1, read on the forward strand.
CTACGGACTCATCCGAAGGCAGAGCTGAGAGCGAGTGGCGAGTAGACAGAGGAGTGGGCTGAGGCGAGGAGTACGTGAAGCCGAAGCGCCGAAGGACCTGCTGCACCATGTGTGACTGAGTCAGGGTAATGGTGTGGCGTGCTCTGTCCCGGGTGATCTGCAAGCCAAGGTAGCTGCGCAGTTCACCCAGGTCAGTGCACGTGTGTCTCTTCTACAGCTCAGACTTCACGTAGGCGAGTCCAGTAGTGTCACCTGCCGCAAAGACCAAGTCGTCGACGTACACGAGGATGTAGAATGGCGGCAGAGAGGTGTCGGTGCGTAGAAACAGCGACGGGTCGGCAGTAGAAGGAGCGAACCCAAGAGCCGCAAGCGTAGTCCTCAGTGTGTCGTGCCACTCACGTGGCGCCTGGCGGAGACCGTAGACTGGACGCCGCAGACTCCACTGGGTACCAGGAGGGAAAGACCCAGTGAAGCCAGGTGGGCGGCGCAGCCAGATCTCCTCGTGCAGGCTGCCCTGCAAGAAAGTTGTGCTGAAGTCGAGAGAGTGCAGCTCGTAGTCCCGGTGAGCAGCAACGTGCAGCAGTACCCGAAGAGTGGTCATCTTCGGGGTGGGGGAGAAGGTCTGAAAGTAGTCAACTCCCTGCCGCTGACTGAAGCCACGAGCCACGTAACGCGCCTTGAAGACAGGCGGAGAACCCGGCGGCCGCTTCACCCTGAAGATCCACATGCCACTGACGATGTTCGCCCCAGGACGGGGGACAGCGTCAACGTAGGTGCCTGTGGACTTCCAGGAAGCCATCTCTGCATCCATAGCTGCCTGCCACTGAGAGGAGTAGGGACCCTCTATCGCCTCCGCGTAAGAGCGCGGAGTCGGGATGTCAAGTGCATCCGGGTCCCCCTCAGGGGTAAGCAGTACAGACACGAGATGAGGTGAAGCAGTGGCCAAGCACTAGAACTCCTCCTGCCTGTCCTCAAGGACGTCCGTGCCAAGGGTACACGCACCCCCGACGGACGGAGGACAGACAGACTCAGACTCAGCGACAAGACTCGCAGCGTAGTCTAGGCGACAGCGAGCAGCAAAGTCGACGAGCTCAGCAACTAGGGCAGACGCAGCAGAAGACTCGAAAGAAGGGTCAGTGACTGCAGTAGCAAGGAGACGCGTGACAGTAGGACTAGCAGCACGAAGAGAGTCCGACGCAGGGTCGGCGAGAGCAGGAAGAGTGGACGCAGGAGGAGAAGGCAAAGGGGCACGCAGAGGAGCAGTAGACGGACGCAGAGACATCCGGTGCGTGCCAGGGGCAGGAGGAGGACGCTGGCGCGAACTACGAGCACTAGCGCTAGCAGGATTGACAGGCGACGCAGGACGAGACGCAGACTCACGACGCTCAGTAAGACCGCTTGTAGGACCAGTGTAAGGAGGAGCAGGTAATGGAGAGGCCGACTGCAACTGTAACTGTGACGGGACAGGCTGTGAACACGCGAAGGGAGGAGGAGGACCAGGAGGAGGCGAGAGTCCAAGAACCTGCTGAAGGAGCGGAACAAAGTACGGCTGAGGGCGCGCGGTGACTCCAGACACAGCAGGGACAGCATCTGTACCCCCAGCGGCAGTACCAACGCCTGAGTCCTTAGCACCAGCAGTGGCTCCAACACCAGGGTCCACAACACCTGCCGCAGCTCCAACGCCCGGGTCCTCAGAACCAGCAGGGACTCCAACACCAGGGTCCACAGCACCAGCCGCAGCTCCAACGCCAGTGTCCTCAGCACCAGTAGCACCTCCAACTCCCGGGTCCGCAGCACCAGCAGCAGCTCCAACGCCAGGGTCCTCAGCACCAGCCGCAGCCCCAACGCCCGGGTCCTCAGCACCAGCAGCACCTCCAACTCTCGGGTCCGCAGCACCAGCAGCAGCTCCAACGCCAGAGTCCGCAGCACCAGCAGCAGCTCCAACGCCCGGGTCCGTAGCACCAGCAGCAGCCGGGTCCATGAGACGAGGCGCACTACTCCGAAGTGTGCAACGGCGCTCGTACCACTCACGGATCCGCTCACGAGAGGGGAGCTCCCGACTAGGAGGAGAAGTACCAGCACCAGTCCCTACAGTGCGCCTGGTCTTAGAGGTACCTCTCCGGAGGCTGCAGTACTGTAAGTACCACTCACGCAACTGCTCCGAGGAGAGGTCTCGTCCAGGTGTAGTACCCTCAGGCCCAGCACCGCCAGAGTCAGAACTCCCAGACCCAGCACCCCCAGGCTCAGCACCCCCAGTCACCGCACCCCCAGGCTCAGCACCCCCAGTCACCGCACCCCCAGGCTCAGCACCCCCAGGCTCAGTACCCCCAGTGTCCGCACCCCCAGGCTCAGCACCCTCAGAGTCCGCACCCCCAGGCCCAGCACCCCCAGAGTCCGCACCCCCAGGCTCAGCACCCCCAGTAGGACGACAGTCGACAGCAACCTCAACAGGCTCGACCGGGTCTACCTGAGACACACCTGAGGGAGCGGCACCCTGAGGGGGGAGGGGGTCTACGACTGCAGCACCTGGCGCGAGGAAGAAAGGCGGGGGTGGGAGCGGGGCAGTGCGGTAGGGGACGAGGCGGTAGTAGGGGACAGACTCGTCAAAAGTGACGTCCTCAGAGGGCAAGACCCGGCGCGAGGTGGCGTGGTAAAACTGCAAACCAGGCGCGTCCGGAACAAAGCCGAGGAAGACGCAGGGAACAGCACGAGAGGAGAGCTTGTCCGCAGACAAATTGCGGACAAAAGCTCGAGATCCCCAGACCCGGAAACGCGACGCATTGCCAACCTCCCTCGTCCACAGTAGTGTGGGCGAGGTCTCCGGCAAGGAGACACGGGGCCAGAGGTTGAGCTGATGCGCAGCGTACCGGACCGCAAACGGCCACAGAAAGTGGGGGGCAGCCGCATGGATCAAGGAGGTACGAGCGACCTCCATGACCAGGCCAATGCGGTGCTCCGCAACCCCATTCTGCTGTGGAGAGGCCGGAAGCGTGAACGACTGCTCAATGCCGTGCTCAGCACAGTAGGCTGCCAAGAGGTCGGAGGAGAACTCACCACCTCTGTCAGAGTGCAAGCGCAGGACAGGAAAGTCTGAGCGGAAGCGCTCGGAGAGGAGCTCTGCGGATCCAAGGGATCAAAACATCAGGGACCTCACCCTTGGTGCGCAAGGGGAAGATCGAGGTGTAGCGCGAGTAGTCGTCAACAACGATCAGGAAGTACCTGTGGGACGCGGGCTGACCACGGACGCGGGCTGGGCCCCACACGTCCATGTGGAGCGTCTGCAAAGGAGCAGTCGTCGGGGGAAACGAGGAGGAGTGAGGAGCGGCGCGCCGCCGCCCCTCGACACAGGGAAGACAGGGAGGAGCAGGCGAGGGTGGGAGGGGAGGGAGGACCCTGGGAAGACCAGAGACAAGGTACCGGGAGTGCATGGCACGAAGGCGCTGCACAGACGGGTGGCCCAGTCGGTGGTGCCAGAGGAGAGTCTCGTGCGCTAGAGAGCGACACGAGCAGGGGGCGGACAGCTGACCTGACGCGGACGCAGACGCAGACGCAGCGACCTGAGGGGGGGCAGTAGTCAGTGTGTACAGGTCCGACCCCGGCTGCCGGGTGAAGGTAGCCAAGTGGCGGCCTGTACGGGCACACGTGCAGTGTGTGACACGCTCGTAGGCAGGGGTGAACTGGTGAACACCCGCGTCCTGTAGTGCACAACCTGCCACCAAGTTCGTAGAGAACGAGGGGAGGTGGAGACCTGACAGTGTGCTCGACGGGACCGCAGGACATGGAAGGACAGTAGAGGAGGTCGCAAGGACCGGACCCCCAGAGGGGTCAGCGAGGGAGACAGCAACTGGCCGAGCAAGGGGCTCAAGGGCAGTGCGATCACGAAAGAAACAGCGAGAGGCACCTGAATCCAGTGTGAAGGTGTGCAGTGCTGCAGTCGACACAGTACTAGGGGGGGCAGACGTACACGCACCTAGAGCAGCAGCCTCACCAGCACCTGGGGTAGCGGACACGCGAGTACCTGGAGCGGCAGACGCACTAGTCCTAATGCTCGGGTCGGGCGGGACACTCAGGTACTCAGCACCCTCTCCACTAGTAGACATCACATACATGGCAATGAGAATAGCATCAAAGTCTAGAGCATAAATATCAATCCCCTTTTTCAGGAGATCAACCCAGCGGGGCAGCTCAGTGGCCTGAGGGAACTGAACACGCCAAGCGTCGTTCAGACGAGCGAAGCAACGCTGTGTGGCGTGCGGTCCCCCACACGGCTGGCCAGTGCGGTCACCAGTGCGAATGACGTACGTGCAGCTAAGGCCACCCCCCCCCCCGTGCTGAGAGTACCACTCACGGACCTCCTGGGGCGACGGAGTGTGCTGCTGACCCTGGCCACCGCCAGTGCCTCCACGACCACCACCGCCGCTACCACCTCCTCGACCACCCCAACCCTGGCCGCTGCCTCGTCCACTGCCACCCCCACCACTTCCTCCGCCCCGGCCACCTCCCCCGCCGCTGCCGCCACCCCCCCCACTGCTGCCACCTCCCCCACCCGCGCCACCCCCCCCGCCACCACCACCTCCCCCACCACCGCCACCCCCGCTGTCACCACCACCGCCCTTGCCCCCCTTGCCCTTGCCGCTGCGGCGCCCACTCGAAGCAGACGCAGTCCCGACCTTCTCAGCACCAAGGAGGTCGACAGCAGCAGCAGAGGCGACAGAGGGAAGAAGGGGGGAGGGAGAACACCCCTCAAAGAACGGGGTACGGGGGTCACCGCGAGAGGCACCTACAGCGACTATGCTAGCCTCAGCTGTAAGGAGTTCCTTCTCGAGGAGGGCAATGGTGAGCTCGGTGGGGCAGCGAGCTAGGAAGTGGTCCCTGACTGAGCGCAGAGTGTCAGGGAGGCGCGTGACTAGGTGGTAGAGAGTGAGCCAGAGCGGGGGTGGGTTCTTGGCAAGGAACTCATCAGGCATAGCGGCGCGGAAGCGAGCCTCACTAGTGCGGAGGTGGGTAATGAGATCAGCGATAGTGTGGAAGGAAGCTAAGTCGGGGAACCGGTAGGGAAGAGAGAGACGGCCTAGAGCTGCAGAGGCCGGTGAGGAGTAGCGGGCAACGACAGCAGTGTACAGTGCCTGCGCAGTCTTGTGCTGCCCAAAGTGCTCGCGCTCATCTATCGGCAGAGAGTTGCGAATAGCGAAGCGAGCATGGGCGTCACGAGTCTGCCACTGTGAGCGGGCAGTGCTGTCAGCAGTAGCAGCAGGAGCAGTAGCGTGGCCTAAGGCGTGATCGTACAGCGAGATGTCTTCCTTGGGAGTGAGCTGTAGGAAGAGGTGTAGGTCATCAAGCCAGGTGTCAAACTTCACTGGGCGGCCCTCAGCATCGAAGGCTAGCACAGGAGGGCTAGCCATGGTAGCAGCAGTAGGAAAAGCAGTAGGAGCAGTAGGGTAGGTAGGGCGGCGCGGCTCGGTACAGGTAGGGCGGCGCGGCTCGGTATAGGTAGGGCGGCGCGGCTCGGGTCGGGCGGCACGGCTCGGTTCAGGCGGCTTGGGTCGGGCGGCGCGGCTCGGTTCGGGCGGCTCGGGTCGGTCGGCTCGGTTCGGTTAGGGCTGGCGGCTCGGGTCGGGCGGCTCAGTTCCGTTAGGGCTGGGCGGCTCGGGTCGGCTCGGTTCGGGCTGCTCGGTTCGGGCGGCTCGTTCTGGGTGGGGCCGTTCGGGGCTGCTAAGGGCGAGCGCGGGGAGCGGGTGGGGCCGTTAGGGACGAGCGCGGGGCCGACGTGGGCTCTAAGGGCGAGCGCGGGGCCTATCGAGGCCGTGAGGGACGAGCGCGGGGCCGATCGGGGCCGTAAGGGACGAGCGCGGGGCCGACGTGGGCCTCTAAGGGCGAGCGCGGGGGCCTATCGGGGCCGTGAGGGACGAGCGCGGGGCCGATCGGGGCCGGAAGGGACGAGCGCGGGGCCGACGCGGGCCTCTAGGGGTAAGCGCGGGGCCGATTCGGGGCCTCTAAAAGCGAGCGCGGGGCCGACCGAAGTCTCTAGGTGCGAGAGTGCGGGGCGGACGGGGCCTCTAGGGGCGTGAAAGCCGAGGCGCCCTAGGGCGTAGGTAGGTAGGTAGGTAGGTAGAGGTGGGCCCTAAAAAAAAATCGGTCCTAGGAAGGACCTGCTCTATACCATGTTGAACAAGAATGAATGGACTAAGAGTGAAATGAGTACAAGTGTGAAAACCTAGAAATGTGTACCCCCTATAGGCTAACCCACTGTAGCCTAAACAACTACAACAACATATATAATGTTTGACAGAAACAGTGCGCGCGAAGTCGGCGAAGCCCCGTTAGCAGTAACGGGAGAACAACGGCTGCTGCTGTACGCGGTGTTGCAGGGTGCGCTAAGGATTATCGAGAAAACTCCTTACACTACCCCCCCCCTCAAAAAGTCCCCTCCGCTACGCGAGTGCGTGTATATCGCGGAAATCCCGGCTCCGCAGGTACACTTGCAGGGCAGGGTGGTTTTTAATGTTGGCCAGGGGCACCCCGCTATCTTCAGTTGGCGTGCGATCCTTCCAGCGAACGATGAATTCAATCCTCCTAATTCCCGTAGGGTGTCGAATCCGATGGCTCAGGATTTTTTCGGGCTCGATGATCGGCTCCGATGCGGGGCGAGTCATGAATGGCGGGCGGTGACAAGGCAATTGGCTTATTGTTGGAATGTATGGGCGTAGCACGTTGACGTGGAATGAAGGGCTGATGTACCAGTCTGTCGGCAATAGTAGGTGGGTTGTCACTGGGGTAATCATGTAGCTGATTTGGAATGGTCCACAGTAGCGGGGTCGCAATTTCGGTACGACGGGCAGTCTTAAGTTCTATGTGTCGAGCAGTACGTAATCCCCTGTCTGGTACGTGACTGGGCGGCGGTGGCGGTCAGCGTTGCGTTTAGTGATGACGTTGGTTTTTTTAATTGCTTCAGCGGCTCTGGTGCGGGCAGCTTGCAAAATTTTGACGAATTGTTTTGCTTGTGGCGTTGGGTTGTCCAGACTCGGCGTCATGGGCACTATAGGGTTTTGCTCGTAGTTCAGGTAGAAAGGGGATTGCTGCGTCGTTGCTGACGTGGCGTTGTTATACGCGAACTCAATCAGCGGCAGCTGCTGCTCCCAAGTGGTCGGGTCATTCGTCCGATCCGTTTGACCGTCGGTCTCGTGGTGGTACGACGAGCTGAACTGTAGCCTTGTCCCGAACTGCTCCCATAGGTTTTTCCAGAAGTTGCTGGTGAACTTCGTGTCGCAGTCGTTGATTATCACGGCTGGTATCCCGTGTAGTCGAGCGACGACTGCGATGAACAGGCGAGCGGTTTATTCGGCTGAGATCGATTTCTTGCACGCAGCGAAGTGTGCCATCTTCGTCAACCTGTCAACGACGACCATAACCGCGTCGTCACCCCCAGGATTCGAAGGTAACCCTGTGATGAAATCCATGGTAACCTGCTGCCAGGCGCGCTCAGGCGATGGAATTGGCTGCAACTAACCCGCCTTTCATTTTCGCGAGTTCTTCATCACCTGACACGTAGGACACGAGCCCACCTGGTGCTGTACGTCAGTCAACAGCTCCGGCCAATAGTAATACCGCTGCAGTTGCTGTCGCATTTTTTCTACCCCGAAATGTCCCGAGGTAATCCCGTCGTGTGCCTCCCGCAGTAACAGTTCCCTCAGTAGTGAGTACGCGGGTACCCAGATGCTGTTGATTAAAAGAAACGAGAATGAATGAACTATGAATGAAGTAAGTACAAGTACTAACCCTAATTGGGTTGTACCCCCTATGGGATACCCCACTACAGCCTACTCAAATGTATAAGCTATATAATGTTCCGACACACCCCTATAGGCAAAGTGGGGGAGAACAAGGGGTCACAAGACCAGTCAAGCAAAGCTAAGCAAAGCAAGCTCAGGGTGGATCTCAAAGTCACCTCACAGTCCGAGCACAAGGAAAAGGCCACAAGGCCAGTTCACATGCAAGAGTACACATATATATAAAGCTAGACAAGCAAGAACAGGTATATATATATGTGACAGTACAAGCAAGGTCAAGAGGTGAGCAAGTGAGGCAAGACTGGCACAAGACCCAGCTGCGTGCAGAAGCGCTGATGATCACAAGACGCAAGTGCCTTGGTGAAGACATCAGCAGTGTTGGCCTTAGAGGCCACGTACGCAAGCCGCAACTGTCCACGCTGCTGTAGCTCACGAGCAAGGAAGTAGCGGAGAGCAATGTGCTTTGTTCTGTGCTCCAGTCGCTGCTCTCGACACAAGGCCAGCATGGCCTTGTTGTCTACGTACAGAACTGGAGGAGAACGAGGCGGCTCTCCTAGGTCAGTCAGCAGGTAGGTGAGCCAGCGAAGCTCCTGTGCAGCCATGGCCCCAGCGTAGATCTCAGCCTCACAACTGGAGCCGAGAACAGAGGACGAGCGAGTAGCCCGCCACGAGACAAGGCCGGAACCAAGGCTGAAGGTGTAACCCTGTGACGACCGCTGCGTAGCATGGTCGTCAGCCCAAGAAGCGTCTTCGTGCCCAGTGAGGACCACTTGACTGCGCCCTCCAAGCACTAGCCCCATGCCCGACGTACTGCACAAAGTAGCGCAACACCCTCTTCGCTGCAGCCATGTGCTCTGGTCGATGTCTCCCAGGAGCAACATAGCGTGCAAGAATGCTAAGAGGGTATGCAAGGTCAGGTCGAGTGCAGGTCATCAGGTACATAAAGCAGCCAACAAGCTCTGGATACGGGCCACTCGACTCTACGGACTCATCTGAAGGCAGAGCTGAGAGCGAGTGGCGAGTAGGCAGAGGAGTGGCCTGAGGCGAGGAGTACGTGAAGCCGAAGCGCCGAAGGACCTGCTGCACCATGTGTGGCTAAGTAAGGGTAATGGTGCGACGTGCTCTGTCCCGGGTGATCTGCAAGCCAAGGTAGCTGCGCAGTTCACCCAGGTCTGTGCACGTGTGTCTCTTCTGCAGCTTGAACTTCACGTAGGCGAGTCCAGCAGTGTTAGATGTGGCAAAGACCAAGTCGTCGACGTACACAAGGATGTAGAACGGCGGCAGAGAGGTGTCGGTGCGCAGAAACAGCGACGGGTCGGCAGTAGAAGGAGCAAACCCAAGAGCCGCAAGCGTAGTCCTCAGTGTGTCGTGCCACTCACGTGGCGCTTGGCGGAGACCATAGACTGGACGCCGGAGACTCCACTGGGTACCAGGAGGGAACGACCCAGTGAAGCCAGGTGGGCGGCGCAGCCAGATCTCCTCGTGCAGGCTGCCCTGCAAGAAAGCTGTGCTGAAGTCGAGAGAGTGCAGCTCGTAGTCACGGTGAGCAGCAACGTGCAGCAGTACCCGAAGAGTGGTCATCTTCTGGGTGGGAGAGAAGGTCTGAAAGTAGTCAACTCCCTGCCGCTGACTGAAGCCACGAGCCACGTACCGTGCCTTGAAGACAGGCGGAGAACCCGGCGGCCGCTTCACCCTGAAGATCCACATGCCACTGACGATGTTCGCCCCAGGCGGGGGAACCTTGTCAACGTAGGTGCCCGTGGACTTCCAGGAAGCCATCTCTGTGTCCATAGCTGCCTGCCACTGAGAGGAGTAGGGACCCTCTATCGCCTCCGCGTAGGAGCGCGGAGTCGGGATGTCAAGTGCATCCGGGTCTCCCTCAGGGGTAAGCGGACACAAGATGAGGTGAAGCAGCTGCCAGACACTGGAACTCCTCCTGCCTGTCCTCAAGGACGTGCGTGCCAAGGGCACACTCACCCCCGACGGACGGAGGACAGACAGACTCAGACTCAGCGACAAGACTAGCAGCGTAGTCTAGGCGACAGCGAGCAGCAAATTCGACGAGCTCAGCAACTAGGGCAGACGCAGCAGTGGACTCAAAGGAAGGGTCAGTGACGACAGTAGCAAGGAGACGAATGACAGTAGGACTGGCAGCACGAAGAGAGTCCGACTCCGGGTCGGCAAGAGCAGGAAGAGAGGACTCAGGAGGAGAAGGCAAAGGGGCACGCAGAGGAGCACGCAAAGACATCCTGTGTGTGCCAGGGACAAGAGGAGGACGCTGACGCGAACCACAACCACTAGCGCGAGTAGCATGGACAGGCAACGTAGGGCGAGACGCAGGCTCACGACGCTCAGCAAGACCTCCAGTAGGACCAGTGTAGGGAGAAGGAGCAGGCAAAGGGGAGGTAGGCTGCAACTGTAACTGTGACGGGACAGGCTGTGGATACTCTAAGGGAGGAGGAGGCCCAGTAGAAGGCGGAAGACCAAGAACCTGCTGCAGGAGTGGAACGAAGTACGGTCGAGGCCGCGTGGCGACGCCAGACACAGAAGGGAGAGCACCAGTACCCCCAGAAGGAGCACCCGCTCCAGCAGCACCTCCAGCAGCTCCAGAACCTCCAGCAGCACCAGGAGTACCACCAGCAGAACCGCCAGCAGTAGGTGGGCGCCAACACCCTCAGCAGCACCAGCTCCAGTCGAACCCGCAGGCCCAGCAGCTCTAGTACTCCTAGTACGAGCACCTCCGGGACCAGCGACAGCAGCACCCTCAGTAGCCGAAGAACCTCCAGCACCAGCAGCACGGCTCCAGCGCTGGGCAAACCACTCGCGCAGCTTCTATGGAGAGAGTGGCTCCCGTCGAGACGAAGCACCCGGAGAACCTCCAGGCGGAGCACCTCCAAGCTCAGCACCCCCACGCCCAACACCCCGAGGCGTAGCACCTCCAGGCTCAGCACCCCCAGGCTCAGCACCCCCACGCGTAGCACCCCTAGGCTCAGCACCCCGAGGCTCAGCACCCCCAGGCCCAGCACCCCCAAGCTTAGCACCCCCAGAGTCAGCACCCCCAGGCTCATCACCCCCAGGCCCAGCACCCCCAGGCTCAGCACCCCTAGAGTCAGCACCCCCAGGCTCAGCACCCTCAGCAGCACCAGAGTCACCAGTGACCTCGACAGGCTCGAGTGCGTCTACCTGGGACACACCTGAAGGGGACGGACCCTGAGGGGGGAGGGGGTCTACCGGAGGGGGACCTGGTACAAGGAATAGCGGCGGCGGGGGGAAGGACGGGGTGGGGTAGGGGAAGAGGCAGTAGTAGGGGACCGACTCGTCAAAAGTGACGTCCTGGGAGGACGGAACACGGTGAGAGGTGGGGTGGTAGAACTGCCACCCAGGCGCGTCAGGGGGGAACCCCAGGAAGACGCAAGGAGCAGCACGAGGGGACAGCTTGTCCGCAGACAAGTCGCGGACAAACGCCCGAGATCCCCAGACCCGGAACGCTGACGCATCGCCAACCTTCCCCGTCCACAGCAAGGCTGGGGAGGTCTCCGGCCTGGAGACTCTGGGGTGTAGGTTGATCTGATGCGCCGCGTACCTCACCACAAACGGCCACAGAAAATGGGGAGCAGCCGCATGCATCATAGACGTACGAGCGACGTCCATGACCATGCCAATGCGGCGCTCAGCAATCACATTTTGCTGCGGGGAGTCCGGAAGCGTGAAGGTCTGACGGATGCCTCGTGCGCGACAGTAGGCTCTCAGAATTCCAGAGGAAAACTCTCCGCCTTTGTCCTAGTGCAGACGCAGAACAGGAAAGTCCGAGCCAAAGCTCTGCCTGAGCTGGAGACGAGCTGCGCGGATCTAGTCGATCAGCACCTCAGTGACATCACCCTTGCTGCGCAAGGGGAAGACTGCGGTGTAACGCGAGTAGTCGTCAACAACGAGCAGGAAGTAGCGCTCGTGACCCTGTCCACGGATGCGGGCTGGGCTCCACACGTCCATGTGAAGCGTCTGCAACGGGGCCTCTGTCGGAGGAAACTGGGAGGAGTGAGGGGCAGCACGCTGGCGCCCCTTGACACAGGGGACACAGGTGGGGCCAGGGCCCTGAGGAAGGGGAGGGAGGGACCGGGGGAGACCAAAAACAAGAAGACGGGAGGCCATGCCTCTGAGCCGAAGCAGAGAGGGGTGACCAAGGCGGTGGTGCCAGAGGAGAGTCTCGTGAGACTGAGGACGACACGAACAGGGGGCAGTCTCTTGACCAGACCTGGATGCTGCAGCAAACACCTGACCCTCGCACCTACCCTACCAGACTCAGCAACTGGAGGAGAAGCAGTGGTCAGTATGTACAGGCTCGACCCCGGCTGACGGGTAAACGTAGCCAGGTGTCGGCCTGTACTAGCCTCTGTGCAGTGCGTCACCCGCTGACGCGCAGGAGTGAACTGGTGGACTCCCCCATCCTGTAGGTCAGCAACACTCACCAAGTTTGTAGAGAACGAGGGGAGGTAGAGACCAGACAGGGTGCCAGAGGGAGCCGCCGGACATGGGAGGACTGTGGAGAAGTGAGACAAGACAGGATCCCAGAGGGGTCAGCCAGAGACACCGCCACCGGCCGACTAAGCGGCGTGAGTGTGGTGCGGTCCCAAAAGAAGGAGCGAGACGCCCCAGAGTAAAGGTTGAAGGTGAGGGAGGCCGAAGCCGATGTAGTACCTGAGAGCGCAGACTCACCAGCACATGAGGACGCAGACGCACTAGCACCTAGAGCAGCAGCGTCGCAAGCACCTAGGGCAGCCGTCTCACCAGTACCTAGAGTAGCAGTCTCAATGCTCGGATCGGGCGGGAAACACCGGTAATAGTCACCCTCATCACAAATAGACACAGCATACATGGCAGAAAGAATAGCATCAAAGTCAAGATCATAGATGGCAACACCCGCCCTAGATAGCTCGCCCCAGCGAGGGATCTCTGCGGCCTCCGGGAACTGGTGACGCCACGCGTCCGTCAGGCGGCCAAAGCAGCGCTAGGTGGGGTGTGCACCCCCACACTGCTCACCCGCACGGTCGCCGGTGCGCAGGACGTAGGTGCACGGACCAAAACCCCCACCCCGTTGGCGTGCAGTGTACCACTCACGGAGCTGCTGAGGGGACAGGGTCTCACGACCGCGCTGCTGCTGCTGGCGCAGACCACCACCGGAGCCACTCCTCTGCGTAGACCCGCGACCAGCTCCACTGCCACCCCCGCCACCTCCGCCGCCTCCGCCGCCTCCGCTACAACCGCCGCCTCCGCCGCCTCCTCCACCGCCGCCACCTCCGCCACCTCCGCTCCCACCGCCACCGTCGCCGCCGCCTCCGCCTCCACTGCCGCCACCGACACCTCCACTCCCACCTCCACTCCCACCGCCACCCCCACTCCCCCTGCCGCCTCCACAGCCACCTCCACCGCCCCCGCTCGCTCCTCCAGTGCCCTTGCCCCCCTTGCCCTTGCCAAAGCGGCGTCTCCCGCTAGGGGCAGACGCCGCACCGACCGATTCAAGACCAAGGAGGTCGGCCGCAGCAGCAGACGCAACAGAGGGCAGAAGGGGGGAGGGGGAACACCCCTAAAAAATGGGGGTGCGCGGGTCACCACGAGAGGCCCCTACAGCGACTATGCTCTTCTCGGCCGCTAGGAGGGACTTCTCGAGGAGGTCAACAGTGAGAGTGGTGGGACAGACTGAGAGGAAGTGGTCCCTGACTACGCGAAGGGAGTCAAGGAGGCAAGTGACTATGTAGTAGAGAGTGATGTACATGGGGGGGGGTTCTTGGCGCAGAAGTCAGCAGGAAGCGCAGCGCGGTAGCGAGTGTCACTAGTGCGGAGGTGCGTAATGAGGTTAGCGATTGTGGGAAAGGCAGCAAGGTTAGGGAAGAGGTACGGTAGCATGAGACGGCTCAGTGCAACAGTGGCAGGGGAGGAGTAGTGTGCAACTACAGCGTCGTACAAGGTCTGAGCACTCTTGTACTGACTAAAGTGCGCACGCTTAGAGGTAGGCAGGTGGCGACGCACAGCAAGACGTGCAGCAGCGTTGCGCGTGGCCCACTGGGAGCAAACAGTGGCGTCGGCATCAGCAGCAGGGGCAGGAGAGGCGCCAGAGGTGAGGTCAAAGAGTGAGAGACCGTCTGCCCTATCGCACTGTAAAAACTATTGCAGGTCATCTACGGCTCGACCCTCAGCGTCAAAAGCGCCGCCTTAGCGGCCCCCTGCGCTGCCTATCGACCCCGTGCGCCGCCCTAGTGGGGCCTTACGCCACCTGTCGACCCCGCGCGCCGCCCTTGCGGCCTCGCCGCCCTTACCTGCGGCCCCGCCGCCCTCACTTGCGGTCCCCGCCGCCCTCAACTGCGGTCCCCGCCGCCCTCAAATGCGGCCTCGCCGCCCTTACCTGCGGCCTCGCCGCCCTCACCTGCGGTCCTCGCCGCCCTCACCTGCGGCCTCGCCGCCCTTACCTGCGGCTCAGCCGCCTTCCCTGCGGCCCCGTCACCTGCTGCAGTGCCGCTCGCCACCTGAGCCGCCCGGGCCGCCTCACCTCGCCGAGCAGCTGACCCGCGCGCCGCCCTGCTGCAGCACGGCCGAGCCGCCCAGCAGCTGAGCAGCCGAGCAGCCGAGCCGCCCAGCAGCCGAGCAGCCGAGCCGTCCTGCAACCTAGCCGCCCAGCATCTGAGCAGTCGAGACGCCCTGCAGCCGAGCCGCCCGGCAGTCGAGCCGCCCTGCAGCCGAGCCGCCCAGCAGGCGAGCCGCCCTGCAGCCGAGCCGCCCAGCAGCCGAGCCGCCGTGCAGCCAAGCCGTTGAGCCGCCCTACCTCCGAGCCGCCCGAGCAGCCCCGTCCAGTTAGCACAGTGCCTCTTTTACTGCACTAACCTCACCCTACTGTTGCACTGCTAGTCTACTGTGGTCATGGCTACCCCTACTGGCGCATCCAACATTGCCGACGCACTCACACGCCCCACCGCCCAACTCCACGCCATCCTACTCGCCCAAACCAACCCGCTGTTAACAGGCCTATTCACCCATGGATACAGTACCGAAACATTTTTCAAGACCGGAAATTCACAGCAACTGGCAGAAGCTAAAGGCGTTTATTACGTAAAGACAGGCATCAACTATCGGAACATTATATAGCTTATACATTTGTGTAGGCTGTAGTGGGGTATCCCATTGGGGGTACAACCCAATTAGGGTTAGTACTTGTACCCACTTCATTCATAGTTCATTCATTCTCGTTTCTTCTCATGGTTTCAGAGCAGGTTCCCTAGTGGGAACGCTACCTAGGGCCCACCACGATTTTTTTTCCTGACCGGAGCGCGCCTTAGACTAGACCGAGTCGCGCGCGCCCCGTGTGCCCTCCCTACCGTCGCGCCGCCCTTTGTGGCCCCTTTCGCTGCCCGTCGACCCCACGTGCCGCCCTAGCGGCCCCTCCTTACGCCTCCCGTTGACCCCTCGCGCTGCTTTAGCGGCTCCCTGCGCCGCCCGTCGACCCCGCGCGCCGCCCTAGCGGCCCAGTGCGCCACCCGTCAACCCCGCCGTATAGTGGAAGTTGGACTCCAGATAGTCCAACCAGCGGATCTGTCGAGGGTTGAGATTCGGTTGGGCCGAAGGTATTGTAGGGATCGGTGGTCTGTCCGTACTGTCACCGTTAACAGGAATGGAGTGTTGGCCCCGCCCTCGCTTGGGCAACGCCGACGACTTGGTCGGATGTACGGGAGTAGCAGCCGACCGTTCACAGTGGGAGAGCTGTTCGACAGGCTTCGTCGAGCTGCAGGAGACCGCTGTGGTGTTTCTGTCGACCAGGGAGCTTGACAGCCGCAACTGACTGGTCTAGGCGACAGGTGTGACGTCGACCAGGACCTGCAGTTCGACCGGGAGGTCGACGGAGCGATTCGTCGACCTGACAAGTGAGCAGCGGTCGACGAGGGGAGCTCGGCGACAACCGCTGATGGTTCTGGTCGACGGAAGGGGTCCGTCGACCAGGGGGGTAGCTCGACGGGAGTTGTGGTCGACCAGAGGCACCTGGTGGTCGACCAAAGGGATTTGGTGGTCGACCGGGTAACCTGCTCGACGAGTTCTGCGGAGGCACGCGAACGTCGTCAAGGTTGCGATGGCGCAGGCGACTACGGGCTGGTATCCCGGAGTCGATGTGGCTTGTCAGGCGCAGACAACAGCCGACGGATGCCCAACAAGGCAAGTCGGGCCAATCGTCTGCGCGCACTTGCGAGCGTGCACACTGCTGTGTTCTACAGGGCAACGCTGGACAGCCGCTCTGCTGCAGCGTTGGCACGCCGCCGACCTGCTCTGTTGGCAGGTCGCCTTTTTGCAACGCTGGCGCGGCTCCTCTACGCAACACTGGCAGGCGCTTGACCGAGCTGTGCTGGCGGTCGACCAAGCTAGCAGCAGGGTTGCTAGGTGCCTGATGTAGTCATTATTGTCATTGCTTGTTGAATCATATTTTTTCTGGAATTCCAACTTTGCTAGTGGAAACTTTTGCCGATTGCAAACACTAAGGAACCAAGCAAAGCTACGATCACCTCTTGTAGTTCGTGCCAACCCCCGTGGTTAAGCTCACTAACGTTGTAGAGTGACTCTCTGCAGTCACGTCTGCTCCCGTGAGGTAACATCGCCACACCTTGAACGCGTGCACGATTTCCAGCATTTCGCGGTCGTGTATCGGATTGTTGCGTTTGGGCGGGTGAAGCTTGCGGGACTCGTACGCGATTGGCTGAAGGCCGTTCCCAAAGTCCTGCAATAGTACTGCTCCCACAGCGATGTCGCTAGCGTCGGTGACGAGTTTCGAACAGACGGTGCGGATCTGCGATGTGAAGCACGGGCGGTGAGCACAAAATATTTTTGAGGGCCGAGAAGGCAGCTTGCTCTTTCTCCCCCCACGTGTACTCAACCCCCTTCCTCAGCAGGTCGGTCAACGGGGCAGTCAGCTTCGCCATGTCGGGAACGAACCGGCGCACGTAGTTGACGAACCCCAGAAAACTCTGCAAGTCGGTCAGGTTGGTCGGCACGTGCCATGCTTGAATCGTCGCGATCTTTTTCGAGTCTATTTCCACTCCTGCAGCTGAAATAATGTGTCCCAAAAACTCCAATCGATCCAGTAAAAACTCACACTTAGACGCTTTTGTCAGTAGGCGGTTCTCACTCAGTATCTTAAAAACTGCTGCGATGTCCTGTAAGTGTTGTGCTCTGTCGGGGCTGTAAATCAGTATGTCATCAAGCTACACAATGACGCACTTATCTAAAAGTGGGCGGAAAGCTTCGTTCATGGTCATTTGGAAGGTGGCGGAGGCGTTGGTCAGTCCGAAGGGCATGACGGTGTATTCGAAAGATCCGTAGCGTGTTCGGAAGGCTGTCTTAGGGCAGTCGGGTGGGTTGACGCGAATCTGGTGGTAACCTCCTCGAAGGTCGATTTTCGAGAAAACTCGGGCTGTGCGCAGTTGGTCGATCAGTTCGTCGGCCCGTGGGATGGGGTAACGGGATTTGATGGTAACCCTGTTCAGTGCTCTCTAGTCTATGCACATGGGAAAACCCCCGTCTTTTTTCAGTGTGAACAGTATCGGTGCTGCGAAGGGCGACGAAATAGGGCGAATGAACTCCTTCTCGAGCAAGTAATCCAGCTGCTTCCTCAGTTCGTCCAGTTCGGGTTGGGTTAGTCAGAACTGTCGCTGTACTGTCGGCTCTGCCCCCGGTTCTAGTTCTATCATGTGGTCGTGCGGTCGTTGAGGTGGCAGTCCCGTCGGTAGGTCGTCCGGGAAAATGTCGCTGTACTGCTTCAAAAGTGCTGCCAGATCACTTGGTACGCCGGCTAGCAGTTTTTGTAAATCCCCTTCTTTGTCTGCTGCCTCGGCTTCCCGAATATCAACCGCCTACACGTCAGCTCTCACCGCTACCGCGCGTTTCATCGTGAACGTGTTGACACGCACCGACGAAGACTCAGGCGAGCCCCAGCAAGGTAATGCGATGTTGTTACCGTTCAATCGCACAGCGAAATCACCCGTCGTCCAGTCGATTCGCGGATTGTGTCGTCACAGCCAATCACGCCCGAGCAAAATGTCGGTTCCGTCGAGGGTCGTTGCAAGCATTTCCTGTCAGAGGTCCACTGGTGATCCCCAATTGATCCTAGAGAAGGGTTACACGCATGTTGGCCTGGGGGGTTATGGGCGCACTGACCCGCTACTTAACAAGCCCTTTTATCCCAATGGTCTAGTGGTTGGGATTCTGACATGGTATCAGAGCGAACGTCTCGGGTTCGAATCCCAGTGTGTGCACTTCGGGCATGCCAGTGCGGGGGGGTGTCAGAGGTCCACTGGTGATCCCTAATTGATCCTAGAGAAGGGTTACAAGCATGTTGGCCTGGGGGGTTATGGGCGCACTGACCCGCTACTTCAAGCCCGCGTCCCAAATTGCGGGCCGCGAGGGTCAAGTTTTTAAAACTTGACGAAGTTGAGTGTCCAAGCTTTTGAAAGTTACGCACTTGCAATTTGGGACTTTCGAAGACAGATTCACTCACCAGTGGGAAAACCGAGGGTTGGTTGGGTCTCGCGAAAAAAACGAACCTAGACGAAATCGGAAACTCTCGCCAAAGCCCACACCAGAAAAACTCCCTCTGGTCAACTTTTAAAAGCATGAACAATTTGGGCCGCCGTCTTTAACAAGCCCTTTTATCCTTATGGTCTAGTGGTTGGGATTCTGACATTTCCTGGCTAAATGTGAAGTCACCCCCACATCGAGTCCGAACTCAGTCCACACGTTCCCGTATCGCCAGTGGTGTGCCGTCGACCAGTCTTGCGTCGATCTCAGGTAAGCATATGTCCAGTGGCAGTCGCAATTTTCGTGCTGTGGCAGTGCTGATAAGACTGCGGCTGGCCGCTCCATCTACGAAGATTTTAACTAAGTCCGTACCGATTTTCCCACTAAGTAGTATAGGGCTGTCTACCGTAGTACCCTCCTTATTCAGGCGGGTGTGGTCGATTGTGTGAACCGGCACAATCACTCAGTGATGGTCGGTTGGGTCGGGCGAGCGGCGTGAGCTGTCAGTAGAGGGCCCGTCTGCTACTGACTCCCAGCGTTTCCCTGCTGCTTGGTTTGTTTCTGCTGCTCAGCTTCCACCTTTCCCTTAGCATTTTCCGGGCATTCGCTCTTGCGGTGTCCCGGCCGATTGCACGCAAAGCAGCGCCCTTTGAATGGTGCGGCAGCGGCATTTGCGGCGACAGCACTGTTCTGCGCCAAGAACCCCTCCCCCCATGTATATCACCCTCTACTACATAGTCACCCGGCTCCCTGACTCCCTTCGCTCGGTCAGGGACCACTTCCTCTCTGTTTGCCCCACCACACTCACCGTTGACCTCCTAGAGGAGCGCCTCATGGCAGCTGAGAAGAGTATAGTCGCTGTAGGAGCCTCTCGTGGTGACCTTCGCTGTAGGGCAAGGGGGGCAAGGGAGCTGGAGGGGCTGGCGGGGGCGGTGGAGGTGGCGATGGAGGTGGTGGAGGGAGTGGGGGTGGCGGTGGGAATGGTGGCGGGGGTGGGGGCTTCGGTGGCAGCGGTGGAGGCGGAGGCGATGGCGGCGGTGGCGGTGGGAGCGGAGGAGGAGGCGTGGCGGCGGTGGCGGAGGTGGCGGCGGCGGAGGTGGAGCTGGTCGGGGTGGCTCTGCGCAGCGGAGCGGCTTCGGTGGTGGTCAGCGCCAGGAGCAGCAGCGCACTCGTGACACCACGCCCCCCCAGCAGCTTCGTGAGTGGTACGCTGCGCGTCAGCGGGGTGGGGGTGCTGGTCCTTGTGCCTACTTGCTGCGTACCGGCGACCGCACTGGTGAGCCGTGCGGTGGCCCGCACACCACCCAGCGCTGCTTCGGCCGCCTGACGGACGCTTGGCGTCTCCAGTTCCCTGACGCTACTGAGATCCCCCGCTGGAGCGAGCTGCTTAGGTCGGGGGTTGCTATCTTTGATCTGGATCATGATGTCATTCTGTCAGAACTTATATTATGTAACTGCCTGTAGCTGTAGTTAGTGTAGTTATTTAAATCTGTAGGTGGTGCACCTCTTCCTTGTGTTTCCTATGCTATATGTTCCTTGAACCTATAGTGAAACCACCTTTTTACCTTTCCAACTTTTCTCGACTCTCCCCTCCCTAGGCAAAACCCTCTCGATACCTAAGTTGGGCCTAGGCTTCTAAGCCTAGGCCCTAGTTACTACTCAGCTCATTCTCGCTTTTTTTAACATGGTTATCAGAGCGGTTTCGTCCTGGCCTGTGGGCCCGCCCAATTCTTCCGCTGCTGAATTTCTGGTCACGCGCCTCGGGCGCGTGACGTTTTACTTTTCTACCCGTCGCGGACCCGCCCCCTTTGGCGCCCGCAGCGGTGCACTTGGCGCCCGCGGACCCGCCTCTGGCGCCCGCGGCGGTGCCCTTTGCCGTCGCGGATCCGCCTTTGGCGCCCGCGGCGGTGCCCTTGGCGCCCGCGGACCCGCCTTTGGCGCCCGCGGCAGGTGCACTTGGTGCCCGCGGACCCGCCTCTGGCGCCCGCGGCGGTGCCCTTTGCCGTCGCGGATCCGCCTTTGGCGCCCGCGGCGGTGCCCTTGGCGCCCGCGGACCCGCCTCTGGCGCCCGCGGCGGCGCCCTGCGCCATCGCGGACCCGCCCCTGGCGCCTGCGGCGGTGCCCTTGAGCCGCCGCGGACCCGCCCTTGGCGCCTGCGACGGTGCTTTCCGCACCTGCATTCCCTGCAGCTGCCCCTAACCTACCTGCATCGACCCTATCTAGCCGCTCTGCGGCTTTCTTCCCGCCCACCCCCTCCTCCTTCATCTCCCTGCAGCCGTGCATGTTGTGTCTACTAGTGATGAGGGTGATTGTTACCTGTGTGTTCCGCCTGACCCAGGCATTGAGCCTGCTGCTCTAGGTGCTGGTGAGGCTGCTGCTCTAGGTGCTAGTGCGTCTTCTGCCCCAGCTACTGGTGCGTCTGCTTTCTCAGGTACCACGTCGGCTCAGGCCTTACACACCTTCACCCTTGACTCGGGTGCTTCCCGCTCCTTCTTTCGAGACCGCACCACGCTTACGCCGCTTAGTTGGCCAGTTACGGTCTCCCTGGCGGACCCCTCTGGGGGTCCTATCCTTGCCCACTTCTCCACTGTCTTACCGTGTCCGGCGGCCCCCTCTGGCACCCTGTCAGGTCTCTACCTCCCCTCGTTCTCTACGAACTTGGTGAATGGTGCTGATCTACAGGATCGGGGGGTTGACCTGTTCACTCCTGCGAGTCAGCGGGTGACCCACTGTACGTGTGCTCAGACGGGCCGACACTTGGCCATGTTTACTCGTCAGCTGAGGTCGAGCCTGTACACACTGACAACTGAGTCTCCTCTGGTTGCTGAGTCTGGTGAGGTAGCTGCGTCGGGTCAGGTGTTTGCTGCGGCGTCCAGGTCTGGTCCTGAGTCTGCTCCCTGCTCGTATCGTCTCCTGTCCCACCGAACTCTCCTCTGGCACCATCGCCTTGGTCACCCTTCCCTGCCTCATCTCCAAGGCATGGCCTCCCGTTACCTGGTCTCTGGTCTCCCCCGGTCCCTCCCTCCCCTCCCTCCGGGGCCTGCCCCTACCTGCGTTCCCTGCGCCGCCACTCACTCCTCCGAGTTTCCTCCGACAGAGGCTCCGCTGCAGACTCTTCACATGGACGTGTGGGGCCCCGCCTGCGTCCGTGGCCAGGGTCACGAGCGTTACTTCCTGTTGGTGGTTGACGACTACTTGCGTTACACCACGGTGTTCCCCTTGCGTAGCAAGGGTGACGTCACTAAGGTGTTGATCGACAGGATCCGCACAGCTCGTCTCCAGCTCAAAGAGAGTTTCGGCTCGGACTTTCCTGTTCTGCGTCTACACTCCCACAGAGGCGGAGAGTTTTCCTCTGACCTTCTGGGAGCCTTATGTCGTGCACAGGGCATCCGCCAGACGTTCACGCTTCCGGCCTCTCCACAGCAAAATGAGATTGCTGAGCGCCGCATTGGCATGGTCATGGACGTCGCTCGTACGTCCATGATTCATGCGGCTGCTCCCCATTTTCTGTGGCCGTTTGCGGTTTAGTACGCAGAGCATCAGATCAACCTTCAGCCCGGGGTCTCCTTGCCAGAGACCTCCCCCACCTTGCGGTGGACGGGGAAGGTAGGCGATGCGTCTGCGTTTCGTGTCTCGGGATCTCGGGCGTTTGTCCGTGACTTGTCTGCGGACAAGCTGTCCCCCCGTGCTGTTCCCTGCGTCTTCCTTGGCTTCACCCCGGACGCGCCTGGTTGGCAGTTTTACCACCCCAACTCGCGCCGTGTTCTGTCCTCCCAGGACGTCACCTTTGACGAGTCGGTTCCTTACTACCATCTCTTCCCCTACCGCACTGCGCCCCTCCCCCCGCCGCCGTTCTTCCTTGCGCGAGGTCCCCCCCCAGTAGACCCTCTCCCCCCTCAGGGTCCTGCCCCGTCAGGTGTGTCCCAGGTAGACGCAGTCGAGCCTGTCGAGGTAGCTGTTGACTCTGATGCTGCTAGGGGTGCTGAGCCTGAGGGTACTGAGTCTGGGGGTGCTGAGCCTGAGGGTGCTGAGCCTGGGGGTGCGGGGCCTGGGGGTGCGGAGCCTGGGGGTGCTGAGCCTGGGGGTGCAGAGCCTGGGGGTGCGGAGCCTGGGGGTGCGGAGCCTGGGGGTGCTGGGTCTGCTCGTGTGGCCTCTGGCGGTGCTGGGTCTGGGGGTCCTTCGGGTGCTTCGTCTCAGCGGGAGCTACCCTCTCGAAAGGAGTTGCGCGAGTGGTTTGCCCGGCGCTGGAGCCGTGCTGCTGGAGCTGGAGGTGCTACTGTTGCTTCTGACCCTGGGGTCGGCGCTGGAGGTACAGGAGCCACTGGTCCTAGAGGTGCTCGTACTGGCGGGACTGGAGCTGCTGGGACTGGGGGTGCTGCTGGGGCTGCTGGAGTTGGTCCTGCTGGAGGTGCTGCGGGTGTTGCTGGAGGTACAGGAGCTGCTGGGGGTGTTGGCGCTGGTACTTCTGAGGGTGCAAGAGTTTGCGCTACTGGAGCTAGAGGTACTGCTGGCGCTGGTGCTGCCGCTGGGGGTACTGGTGCTGTCCCTGCAGTTCCAGGAGGCGCTGTGCAGCTGCGGCCGTACTTCGTTTCGCTCCTTCAACAGGTTCTTGGTCTCATGCCTTCTACTGGTCCTGCTCCTCCCTTCGAGTGTCCACAGCTTGTCCAGTCGCAGTCACAGTTACAGCCCGCCTCCCAACTGCCTACTCCTTCTCCCTACACTAGTCTCACTAGAGGTCTTGCTGAGCGTCGTGAGCCTGCGTCTCGTCTTGCGTCACCTGTTCGTGCTGCTCGCACTAGTAGTCGTGTTCCGCGTCCGCGTCCTCTTGCTGTCCCTGGCACAGACCAGATGGCACTGCGTCCTTCCACTGCTCCTTTGTGCGTCCCGTTGCCGTCTCCTCCAGAGTCCTCTTTTCTTGTTCTTGCTGACCCGGAGTCTAACTCTCTTCGTGCTGCCAGTCCTACTGTCACGCGTTTCCTTGCTACTGCCGTCACTGACCCTTCCTTTGAGTCCACTGTTGCGTATGCCTTAATTGCTGAGCTTGTCGACTTTGCTGCGCGATGTCGTCTAGACTACGCCGCTAGTCTTGTTGCTGAGTCTGAGTCTGTCTGTCCTACGTCCGTCGGGGGTGAGTGTGCTCTTAGCATGAACGTCCTTGAGGACAGGCAGGAGGAGTTCGAGTGTTTTTCTGTTGCTTTGCCTCATCTCGGGTCCATGCTGATTGCCCCTGAGGGAGACCCGGATGCACCAGACATCCCGACTCCTCGATCGTACGCTGAGGTGATCGAGGGTCCCTACTCCTCACAGTGGCAGTCAGCCATGGATGTAGAGATGGCTTCTTGGAAGTCCACAGGCACCTACGTTGACGAGGTTCCCCCACCTGGGGCGAACATCGTCAGTGGCATGTGGATTTTCAGGGTGAAGCGGCCGCCGGGTTCTCCGCCTGTCTTCAAGGCGCATTACGTGGCTCGAGGCTTCAGTCAGCGGCAGGGAGTTGACTACTTTCATACCTTCTCTCCCACCTCGAAGATGACCACTCTTCGGGTACTGCTGCACATAGCCGCTCAGCGCGACTACGAGCTTCACTCTCTTGACTTCAGCACAGCTTTCTTGTAGGGCAGCCTGCACGAAGAGATCTGGCTGCGCCGCCCACCTGGCTTCACTGGGTCGTTTCCTCCTGGTACCCAGTGGAGCCTCCGGCGGCCAGTCTACGGTCTCCACCAGCCGCCCCGCGAGTGGCACGACACACTGAGGAATATACTTGCGGCTCTTGGGTTTGCTCCTTCTACTGCCGACCCGTTGCTGTTTCTTCGCACCGACACCTCTTTGCCGCCGTTCTACATCCTCGTGTACGTTGACGACTTGGTCTTTGCCATTGCTGACACTGCTGGACTCGCCCATGTGAAGTCCGAGCTGCAGAAGAGACACACGTGCACAGACCTGGGTGAACTGCGCAGCTACCTTGGCTTGCAGATGACCCGGGACAGAGCAAAGTGCACCATTACCTTGACTCAGTCACACATGGTGCAGCAGGTCCTTCAGCGCTTCGACTTCACGTACTCCTCGCCTCAGGCCACTCCTCTGTCTACTCGCCACTCGCTCTCAGCTCTGCCTTTGGATGAGTCCGTAGAGCCGAGTGGCCCGTACCCAGAGCTTGTTGGCTGCCCCATGTACTTGATGACATGCACACGACCTGACCTTGCATACCCTCTTAGCATCTTGGCACGTTATGTTGCTCCTGGGAGACACCGACCAGAGCACATGGCTGCAGCGAAGAGGGTATTGCGCTACTTTTGCAATACGTCAGGCATGGGGCTAGTGCTTGGAGGGCGGCGTTCAGTGGTCCTCACCGGTCACACAGACGCTTCTTGGGCTGACGACCAGGCTACGCAGCGGTCATCACAGGGTTACACCTTCAGCCTTGGTTCCGGCTCTGTTTTGTGGCGGTCTACCTGCTCGTCTTCGGTTGTCGGCTCCAGCTATGAGGCCGAGATCTACGCAGGGGCCATGGCTGCACAGGAGTTACGCTGGCTTACCTACCTGCTGACCGACCTGGGAGAGTTGCCTTGTTCTCCTCCAGTTCTGTACGTAGACAACAAGGCCATGTTGGCCTTGTGTCGGGAGCACAGATTGGAGCACAGAACGAATCACATTGCTCTTCGCTACTTTCTTGCTCGTGAGCTGCACCAGCGTGGTCAGCTGCGCCTTGCTTACGTGGCCTCTGAGGCCAACACTGCTGATATCTTTACCAAGGCACTTCAGCCTTGTGATCATCAGCGCTTCCGTACCCAGTTCGGCGACCATGCGCCCAGGACGCCTTGCAGACTTCCAGGACGGCGTCCAGCCTCCCAGGACGCCAACCGGACATCCAGGTCGACGTCCGGGCCCACAGGGTGCCGTGTAGACGCCCAGGTCGGCGTCCAGGCTCCTAGGACGCCATCCAGGCGTCCAGGACGTCGACTCGGTGCCCATGTCGGCGTCCTCCTGCCCGACGCCCTCCAGTCAGGCGCCCTCCAGCTCGGCGCTCTTGCAGTGGCCCCCGTGCCCACTGCTGTAGGTCGGCTGGAGCCCCCGCACATCCGACCACGAGGTTGGCTCCGCCCAAGCGAGGAGGGGGCCTAACAACATTCCCATTGACAACCGCATCAGTGGTGGAGGCGATAGTGCAAAGGTGAGAACCGATCTTAGTGAGTTTACACTCAAAGAGATCGATAATGAGGTTCATGGGGTTCATGGCGAGGAGGCCGTCGCGCGTAAGCGCAAAGCAGTCAGGGAGGCAGGTCGCTAGGAAGTGAAGGGTGAGATAGATGGGGAAGGGGAAGGGGGGGGGTGGGTGGGGGGGTCATAGCAATGTGGTCTGCTAGGCAAGTAGCGTGGAAGATAGCATCAAGCGAGCGCATGTTTGTAATGAAGTCGGTGAAAGTGGGGAAAGCAGGAAGACTAGGGAAGAAAAAGGGTATGAGGATGCATCCCAGGGTAGCAGAGGAGGGGGTGGAGGAGCGAACAACAATTGTGTCCAGACACTCCACCATCGCGATCTGGTGAATGTGCACTCGATCGGCCGGTGACATGAGGCGACAATGAGCAAGGCGCACAGTAGCGTTACGCGACACCCAAACAGGGTACACAAGTTGGGCCACGCGTGAGCCTCTTGTTAGTGTTTGCCCCCAATCTCACCTTTTGTACATGTACTTTTTATATCCTAGCTAAGTATAGTTTGCACTTTGTGTTGGTTGGGTGTACACCCACATCTTAACCGAACCCAAATGTGATCACCAACAATCTCCAACCCACCAATCGGATGTTGCCTTGGATTGCCCCTGATTCCTTAGGGATTGTCCCCGATTCCCTCCCCATCCATATACTGCTCATTTTGGATGTGCTTAAAGAGATTTGAGCTCGTTACTAATGTTTCCTCTTACCTTTGCGGAATTATTTCCGCACTTCTCAACGGGGTCGCTCTTCCGTCACGTGGTGTCGACACTCGTCGTATGCTTATTGTTTATGGCCGGAAAAAATTATGCGCCACCTTCATCGACGTTGATTTGCAACAAACATTTCTGGCCATAAATTATTCCGCGCCATTCTTCCCAACATTCCGCCCTCATTCTCTGCAGCGACCGCGACCATCGGTAGCGTATACCAATATGACGCAATTTCTACCTCTAGACCATCGAAACTCCCAAGCAACATTCGATCCCGACACCCACCATGTCGACGCCGTTCCCTTCAAACAGCGGCGGCCATAACAGATGCAGCGGGACAGGTGAAGCAGAACAAGTGAAGGGAACAGTATTGCGGAGATATACAGCGGAGCCAGTTGTTGTAAAGCAGTGTAGTAGTGAAGGCGCGAAGTTGTGGGACGGGGCCTGGAGAGCGGTGTGTGGGGGGGTGCGTAGGCTTAGGTTTAGGACTAGATCTCCATCTCATTCATTGCTGGCTTCCACTCAATATCGCCGACATTCGGAAGTCGCTGACATTGCCGATTTTTTCTCTTCTCAATATCGCCAAGCTGCGCGCCGCTCATGTCCCCACGACCCTGATTAATCCTTCAAATGCGGAGGCAGCTAGGGTGCATGAGGAAGCTGCTGACAAGTATCGTCCTTGGGAGAAGGCCGACGCAGCGATCATTAGCGTCTTTATCGGCACCACTCCTCTCGACCTCGTCAACACCCTCCACAACTACCCCACCTCCAACGCTAAATGGAAGCACCTTCAGGATCGTTTCATGAACAAGATGGTGGACGGGGTGGCTATGTGCATCCCAAGCATGTTCTAGATCCGCCTTGGGGACTCCCCGAGGATGGCCGACTACATCCCCAAAATTCAAACCATTCGTCGCGAACTCGGCATAGTCATCCCTGAGCAAGCTCCCGCAACCGTTCTTCTTCTCGACATCACTCTGGCATATGAAGTGAGGAGGAAGATGCTTCTCACCTTCTCGGCGGAATACCATACCTTCGCCAAGGTCTTGTCCGCACTCCTCTCCGCCGAGAAAGACTCCACGGCTCAAGCCAAGGCCTACGCCCTCTGTGCTTCTGTGCCCCAAGCAAGTGTTACCTTGGCGCCCTTCCAGCGCAACCACTTCCCTACATGAACCTACGTCTTCAAGTATGGCAACCGCAAGGAGAAAATGTGTAGTGTAGTGGCTCTAACCACCCCCTTGCTACCTGCTTCAAGAAGGAGGGTGAATGGTATGTCGTCAACGGAGTTGACAAGAAGCCGCCGAACTGGATGCGCCGACTGGTCAACCAAGTCGATGCACAGGAACCCGCTCAGGCTAGTGCTACTGATAGTGCTCCTACTGATGTGCATCTCAACATGTTGTTCCATGGCACTGCCATGATTAATGAAGTGACTTCGAAGAACGCCAGCTCATCACAGGCACCAGACTTCATAGAATTTACACTCAATAGTGGGGACGCTCACACAATGCTCAAGGAGAAACACTCCTTCCAACCTTACCCAGCACCCATACCTCTCTTGGGAGCTGATCCGAGCTTCACCAATCATACTAAGGGGTCGTCCGCAGTCCCATGCCTCGCCTTCCCATTTGGCACAGTCACTGGCAAATGCTTGCCTTCACTACGCTACAATCTAGTGGCCCAACAAGAACTTCAAATGTCGGGGGTCCTCACCATCTTTCCTCCACACGCTGAACACTGCGACCTCATCGAGCCACTCACCAACAAGCTTCTGGCTCGTTTCACCCTCAACAGCAGCATCCTCCACACGTTGCGTTCACCTGCTCACATGTGTCCACCACCCAAGCACAGATTGCTATCACACCATGCTCATGTCGTAGTCTCGCCAACTCGACCATCCTCTATCAGCATCGCCTTGGATACCCAAACTTTCGCAAGCTTGCTGACATGGCCTACAAGAAGCTTCTCCTCGGCCTACCAACCTCACTTCCTCCACCACCTGACTCCCCCTCTGACTCCACCACCTGCTCTTGATTTCACCAAGAGCAAGCTGCGCCAACAACCTCGCCCCACCTCACCCTCTGTTCAGCAGCCCCCATGGATCTAGTGCACATGCTCGCGAGGTGGTCATCGCTACTTCCCCTGAACAGTTGATGGCCATTCTCGCGACGTCTCTGTGCACCTCCTCCACACCAAAGCTGAGGCTCCAAAGGTCATAGTGGCATGGGTCAAATAGGCGCATGTCATCTTTGGCGCCAAGGTCAAGTGCCTCCATTCGGAAGGTGGTGGTGATTTTTGCAACAGCAAGCATGAGGCCTTCTGTTCCTCTCTCTGCATTCAGCAAAACTTCACACTTCCTGACAGCCATAACGAAATGGCATAGCAGAGAGCCGTAATCATGCGCTGGTGGAGATCGCTCACTGCCTCCTCAGCCACTCCCACACTCCACACTCACTTTGGGGGTATGCCCTCTTATCAAACTATATCTGTGCTAGTTTTGCGTAGGCTATAGTGGGGTAGCCCATATGGGGTACAACCCAATGTTAGGGTTAGTACTTGTACCCACAATTCATTCAATGCAGTCATTCTAGCTTCTCATTCTAACATGGTTTCGCAGCAGTAGGTATGTAGGACCGTTTTTTTTCGGGCCCACCATTCCGACTGCGGTTACCGCATTACCCCACTGCCCTACCCCCGCGCGCTACCCCGCTGGCTTCCTGTAGCCCCGCGCGCCGCCTGCCTCTGCCGCGGCTGCCTGCTACACCCCGCGCGCCACCCGGCGCGCTGCCCCACAGCCCCGTGCGCCGCCTGCCCTGCTGTCGCGGCCGCCCGCTACGCCCTGCGTGCAGCCCGCCCTGCTGCCCTGCCGGCAGCCTGCAGCCTCGCGCGCCGCCTGCCACAGCCGCGGCCGCCCACTACGCCCCGCGCGCCGCACGCTCTGCTGCCCTGCCGGTCGCTTGCAGCCCCGAGCGCCGCCTGCCAGAGCCGCGGCTGGCCCGCTACGCCCAGCGCGCCGCCCGCCCTGCTGCCTCGCCGACCGCCTGCTGCCCCGCGCGCCGCCTGCCACTGCTTCGGCCTCCCGCTAGGCCCTGCGCGCCGCCTGCCTACTAAGCCCGCGCGCTGCCTCTGCGTGTACCCTTATTGCGGCCGCCCGCTTCAGCCCAGCGCGCCGCCCCTGCTACTGCTGCTTGCATGCAATCGCTCTGCCCTGCCAGTCCCGCGCGAGCAGCTATAGCCACCCTCCGCGTTTTGTCGTTCGATACTGAGGGCCGCCCAATTCAGTTCGAGACCTGGCTCGATGACCTGCAGCTGTTCCTAATGAGCGATAGCTAGGACAATGTCTCTCTCTATGACCACACGTCTGGTGCCTCAGTAGCTCCTGCTGCGACAGCTGAGCTTAGTGCCCATTCCCAGTGGCAGACTCGTGACGCTGCTGCTCGCCTAGCCGTTTGCAACCACCTGCCGTTAGCCGGACTCACGCATTTTGGCGAACACAAAACTGCTAAGGCCATGTGCGACGCCGTAGTTGCTCAATACTCCTCCCCTGCCACTGCTGCACTTAGCCGCCTCATGCTGCCCTACCTATTTCCTGAGCTATCCACCTTTGCCACAGTTGCCGATCTTATCACCCACCTTCGCACTAGTGACACTCGCCTTCGCGCCGCCCTCCCCAAAGAGTTCTTAGCCAAGAACCCGCCTCCGATGTACTGGACCCTACACTTCATAGTGACCCGTCTCCCTGACTCTCCATGTTCGGTCAGGGGCCACTTTCTCGCTCGCTGTCCCACCGATCTCACTGTCGACCTCCTAGAGGAGCAGCTTCTAGCCGCCGAGACTAGCATAGTCACCGTAGGTGCTGCTCGTGGTGCTCCTCGCACCACCATCTTTGAGGGGTGCTCTCCCTCTCCCCTCGCCCCTTCCTACGCTACTGCCGCTGCTGTTGACTTCCTTGGTGCTGAGTCTGTTGGTGCCGCTTCTGCTCCTAGTGGGAGGCGCCGCAGCGGTAAGGGCAAGGGAGCCAAAAGTAGCGGAGGTGGCACCGGGGGGGGGTGGTGGTGGAGGAGGTGGAGGAGGAGGAGGTGGCGGAGGGAGTGGTGGCGGGAGTGCTGGCGGGGGTGGTGGCGTCGGTGGCGGCGGTGGGAGTGGCGGTGGAGGTGGTGGCGGCGGAGGGGGTGGCGGCAGCGGTGGCGGCGGCGGTGGCGGTCGGGGTGGCGGTGGCGGCAGCGGTGGCGGCCGGGGTGGAGGCGCTGGCACTAGCCAGAGATAGCAGCAGAAACAGCAGCAGCGTCCCCGTGAGGCTCTTATGCCCCAGCAGCTTCGTGAATGGCTTGCTCAGCGTGGGACGTCTGGGGGTAGTGGTCGCTGCCCGTATATCATTCGCGCAGGTGACCGCGCTGGTCAGACATGTGGGAAGTTCCACACCCAGCACCACAGCTTCTCCCGCCTTGACGATGCGTGGCGTGAGGAGATGGGCGAGGAAGTCGAGTGCCCTCGTTGGCATGGGCTGCTTGGGCTGGTGTAGACATCTTTGCTCTTGACTATGATGCTATCCTTGCTGCCATGTATGCATTGACTGTTGATGCTGAAGGAGACTGTTACTTGTGTGTGCCGCCTAACCCATGTATAGAGGGTGCTGCCTTAGGTGCGAGCGAGTCTGCTCTCTCAGGTAGTGCGCCTGCTCAGGCCTTGAACACCTTCACGCTTGACTCAGGTGCTTCCCGCTGTTTCTTTCGTGATAGTACTGCACTCACACCACTCACTGCACCCGTTGCAGTCTCTCTGGGGGCCCAGTTCTTGCACGGTCCACCACTGTGCTCCCGTGCCCGGCGGTTCTGTCTGGCTCACTGTCAGGCCTCCACCTCCCCTCGTTCTCTACGAACTTGGTGAGCAACGCAGTTCTCCAGGACCAATAGGTTGACACCTTTACCCCTGGAGGACAGCGTGTGGCGAATTGTACGTTTACCCGTCGGCGCGGGTCAAGTCTTTACATACTGACGACTGCGCCTCCTCAGGTAGCTGGCTACTGGTCAGGTGTTTGCGTCAGGTCAGATAGCCTCCCCTTGTTCCTCTCGCTCCCTGTCGCACCAGACTCTTCTCTGGCACCATCGTCTGGGTCACCCCTCCTTGGCACGTCTACGTGGCATGCACCGTCGCCTCCTTGTGTCTGGTCTTCCCAGGTCTCTCCCTCCCCTCCCTGCCTCGCCTGCGCCGCCCTGCCTTGTGTCGAGGAATCCCTAAACCTAAACCCTAGACCTACTCAGTGCCACCCCCATTGCGAATCAGGGTTTTATGCCAGCGGTCACAAGCGACAATGCTTGTTTGTGTGGGTGTGGTACAGTTTGTCACCACGCGGAGTATGGCCCGATCTGCGGTAAAAAAGTTTCGGTTTCAGGGTAGTGTACACCCTACCCTGATACCATCAGGCTTGCTAGAATGGCATAGTGCCAGCGTAGCGGAAACGTGTTTGTAGAAACAACAAGATAGAAATCTTGCATTGATCATTGAAAAGTGGAATGATGATGACACAATGATCACAGAATGATAATGAAGAAGTGACACAGCAAAGTATATATGCATCCAGCTACCCTTCCAGAATGACCCCATTCACACCAATAATGGTGTACCAATAATTAAACCCTCTACCCTCCAATAATGCTGGGCTCCAATAATTGTGGCCCTACAATATTTGTGACAATTATTGTAGGACATGGAAGCTTATAACGAGGACTACACTAAAACCAAACAGCACACTGGTATACAGTATTCGTTATACTATATTCGGATTTCGAACAAGGCTAACCATAAATCCTATCAGTGTAAAAAAAAACATGGTCTTTTTGCAAAAGGGTAACTATCGTGGAATCCTGATTTTGGCAGGGTAATCCTGAAAAAGCGGCCAGCCCCCAGGGTAATCAGGGCGTTTTACCCTGATATTTTGGGCCCCGCCCACTGAACATTAAAATGATGCACTCCACATGACCATTGCAGCATTTGCTTGCTCTGATCTGAGGCTGAACAAGGAGGAAGAAATCTATCGATGGAAGCCAACCACATTCATACCCCCATTTTGACAAATAACAAGACGACCATACAATACATTATACAACACTAATCTGATTGCCAGGCACATAAGACCAAACATAATTACCGTAACAAAAGATTAAGCAAAATGTTGTCCTGCACTGCACTAGTGCTTTGTAGGCGCTTTTTTGGGCGTTTCAAACTTATCTCTCAACACGCGGGGGATGTCTGCAGTGATATTGTTGAGAGGGATGCTCAGATCAACCCAGTATATCCGCTTCACTCGTTCATACGTCTCCTGTAGGAGACCGAGGCAGGAGGCAGTGAAGGGGGGGATAAGGGAAAACAAGCAGCAACAGTGTGTGTCTATAAAAAAAAAATGGATCTGAAGATACACAAACTGCAGCTGTGGTGCACGATCAAGTAGCAAGGTGCAGAGCACGAGCAGGAGAGTAAGAGGAGGGTGGGAGTAGAGTTAAAGGAGAGCTTGCGAGTCGGAAAGTAGGAGAGTGGGAAGGTGTGTGGGAAGCATCACTTGGACTGGTGGAGTGGAGGCGGATAACGAGAAGAGATGCATGCTGACATTGCAGCACAGAAAGAGCCTTGAGGCACGTGAAGCATGCGGTACAAGTATCCAGAATACAGCAAGGGTAAACAAGACAAAGGGACCCATGTGGGAGATACAGGGTCGATGCATAGAGGGATGGGGGCGTGGAACAAAAGAGAAGACGGACGAAGGAGGTGGAAGGAAGAGAGGAGGGCAAAAGGTGGAGGCAGAGGATGAAAGGCAGTGGCCTGGGTATGTGTGTTGAGTGGAATGCAAGTGGTCGGGATATGTGCTTTGAGTGGAATGCAAGTGGTCGGGATATGTGCTTTGAGTGGAATGCAAGTGGTCGGGATATGTGCTTTGAGTGGAATGCAAGTGGTCGGGATATGTGCTTTGAGTGGAATGCAAGTGGTCGGGATATGTGCTTTGAGTGGAATGCAAGTGGTCGGGATATGTGCTTTGAGTGGAATGCAAGTGGTCGGGATATGTGCTTTGAGTGGAATGCAAGTGGTCGGGATATGTGCTTTGAGTGGAATGCAAGTGGTCGGGATATGTGCTTTGAGTGGAATGCAAGTGGTCGGGATATGTGCTTTGAGTGGAATGCAAGTGGTCGGGATATGTGCTTTGAGTGGAATGCAAGTGGTCGGGATATGTGCTTTGAGTGGAATGCAAGTGGTCGGGATATGTGCTTTGAGTGGAATGCAAGTGGTCGGGATATGTGCTTTGAGTGGAATGCAAGTGGTCGGGATATGTGCTTTGAGTGGAATGCAAGTGGTCGGGATATGTGCTTTGAGTGGAATGCAAGTGGTCGGGATATGTGCTTTGAGTGGAATGCAAGTGGTCGGGATATGTGCTTTGAGTGGAATGCAAGTGGTCGGGATATGTGCTTTGAGTGGAATGCAAGTGGTCGGGATATGTGCTTTGAGTGGAATGCAAGTGGTCGGGGCATGTGCTTTGAGTCAAATGGAAGTGGTCGGGGTGTGGTACCTTATCGTACAGCTCCAGCAGCTTGCTCGCTGCGTTGGTCACATGGAATTGCCCCACTCCCGGCTGCGCCTTGTTGCCTGCAGCACCAGCAGCGCCAGCTGCAGCACTCATGGCGAGAGCGAGAGTGGCAGGGTCGGCAGCAGCATCGGCGTCAGCGAGCGAGGCCGCAGAGGTAGGGGAGGAGAAGAGGTTGTAGGAGGGCAGGTCCCCCAGGCGGTGCAGCACGGCAGCGGCATCTCGCTCCAGGGACTCCAGGCGCCCCACAAAGTCGTACTTGATGTCATGTAACCCACACAGGCGCGCCTGCGGTCACTCGATTGGGCCCAGGGGGGAGAAAATGGGGGAGGGGGGTGACTGGGTTTTGTTAAGTTGACTTGGAATTTACTGGTGACTTGTGAAGTGCCTCAAATCACAGAAGCGGCGTCACACTGCAAAGACTCCAGGCGCCCCACAAAGTCATACTTGATGTCGTGCAGCCCACACAGGCGCGCCTGCAGAGGGAGGGACAGCGGAGGTTAGGCATGCGTGTACAGGGAAGCGGAGGGGAAGAGGAGAGACTGGATTTCTCGTTGAGTTGACTTGGAAAAACTGGTGGTGAGCAAGTAGGCAAGAATGCAGGCAAGTGGGAAGGCAAGGGAGAAAGGTGCTTTCCATGCATGGTTTCAGGGACAGGGCATGTCCGTGGTGTGAAAAGATGCATAGTGAGGTATGGCTAGGTACGTGTGGCTATTGCGAGGAGGTGCGAGCTGTGCTGGGCTCGGCAGATTAAAGAATGAAAGGGAGGGCGTGTCACTCATTGTACACTCATGCAGCACAGCGTCAAAAAGGTTAAGCTGCGTCCAAGTGGATTAAGACGTGCACGAATTGTTGGGATCAGTAAGGAAGCAGTCATGGCGGTAGACATGGCAGCAGATATTCAAGTGTAATGCTCTACACACCAGAGAAGGCTTGCATGAATCATTGGGGTCAGCAAGGTTGGGATAAGCAAGGCAGCAGCAGTCATGGCAGTGGGGTGCGACTACACCAGAGAAGGCTCTTTCACTGTGAAGGCTCTTTCACAGTGCCCCTTCCTCTCCCCCCAAATTCACCAGAAAGTGCTCGCCTGGCCTCACCTGCGGTGCAATGTGTGGTTCAAGCCAATCCTTGGGCACTCGTTCGATGAGGTAGACGAAGTCACGGAAGGACAGCAGGTGGGACACCGGGTTTGCCAGCTGCATTAGCAGCTTCGGCACCCGGCCGAATAAGAGCTGGGAAGTGGAAGAGGCAGGAGAGGGGGAGATGGGGATGGGGAGAGTAAGGAGGGTTAGGCCGAAGGGCAGTGCAGCAAAGACGCGGGAGAGGAAACCAGAATCACAGAAAATACGATCGGTTCACCGCGTTGACGTGCCTCGAGAGTTGTGTCGGTTCACAGGAAAAGAAAAAGAGAAAGAGGTACGAGCGAACAAGAGAGCGTATGGTACGCGCGCCGACAGCATCCACCATGTTCTGAGAGGTCTCAACTCAAAGCACCCACCATGTTCCACTGCTGGCGCCCTTTGAGTATCCTCTCCTCGCTCCCACTCGCTCTCCGTCCCTTGCTCCCCACGCCCCCCGCCACGTGCTTATCCAAGTACGCCGACGCCACGCGCGCAAACGGGTCCCGCAGGAACACAAACCGGAACAGCCTTCTATCCGACAGCGCGCGCAGCGCTTCCGCCTCGTTGAAGGCAAACCAGAGCTCGGGCAGGCCGTTGGCACCAGGTGCGTGCGCCCAGTCGATGCTGGCGGGGTTGGGCAGGCGGTGGTAGGTGCGGAACCAGACCTTCCAGGAGGTGCATGCCACCTTGGGGATGAAACAGTACATGGCGCTCAGGCGCTCTGAGGGGGGAGCAGCAGGGGAAGGAGGGGAAAAAGGGGAAAGAGTGTGAACAAGAAGCTCGTGCAGGGCGCCTTGGGGACGAAACAGTACATGGCGTTGAGGCGCTCTGGTAGTTGCCGGGGGGGACGGAGGGAGGGAGAGAGGATAGGAGGGAAAGACAAGGTGGGGGAGTGGACAGACACCAAGCTCTGACGGAGGAGCCAGGGGACGGCAGGGAGGAGGGCAGGAAGAGAGGAAAGGGGTTGGATGAAAGGTGGAGAGGAGCCAGGAGAGGGAGGGAGAGGTGAGTGAACAAGAAGCTCGTGCAGTTGGGAAGCCGCCTTGGGAATGAAGGGGTGGTGTGGGAGGGGGAGGGCGAAGAGGTGGGTGGAGAAGATGGGGAGGAAGGTGGAAGAGGAATGATTGTGTTTGGCTGAAAGCGATTTGTGGAAGGGGGAATCGCAGGGGAATTCGCGGAGGGGGTCGCAGGAGGAATCGCAGGGGGGATCGCAGGGGGAGCGACAGATGGGTGGACTTGGTTGAAAGAAGGCGCAACAAGTTGAGTCGACATGCACTCTCTAGTTGCGAGGAGCCCCATCGCCTCAATTTTGTGATTGTTCTAACACCCATCGAAGCCACATGCCATACGGACGATGCATTGCAAGCACGAAAACAACCATCTACCCTCTCAGTGGCAACTCGCTGCTCACATGCCTAGCACCTAGCCGTGTGCTTGTCATCCACCACCCGCTCGGTCAGCATGCTCAATCCTCCCCACTCACCATCCTCCCCACTCACCATCCTCCCCACTCACCATCCTCCCCACTCACCATCCTCCCCACTCACCATCTTCCCCACTCACCATCCTCCCCACTCACCATCCTCCCCACTCACCATCCTCCCCACTCACCATCCTCCCCACTCACCATCCTCCCCACTCACCATCTTCCCCACTCACCATCTTCCCCACTCACCATCCTCCCCACTCACCATCCTCCCCACTCACCATCCTCCCCACTCACCATCCTCCCCACTCACCATCCTCCCCACTCACCATCCACTATAAGCTGATGCGCCACAGTGCTCTTCGAGAACAAGCTCATAGCCTGGGCTGTGCTGGGAATCAGCGGCAGCAGCGCAAACCGCGACGCCCCACCCCCCCCACTCCCTCCTTTCCCCTTCGCACCAGCCCCCCCAGCACCACCACCACCACCACTCCCCCCGTGCCCATCGCCCCCCTCATTGTGGTACAAAGCAAGGAACACGTCTATCCCTGCCAGCACGGCGTTCGCCTCGGCTTCCAGTCGCTCCGCTGCCTCCGCTGCTGCGGCCTGCGAGGCGATGAAGTCGGATTCTATGGAGCGCGCCAGGTGCAGCAGTGCCCGCGCGCGCCCCAGGGTGAACAGCTCCGCCAGCTGACAGGGGGCGCGGGAGAAGGTAAAAGGATGGGAAAGAGGGAATTGGTGGGAGGAGGGGCGGGAAGGCGGCAGGGCAGGAGGAGGATGGGGAGTGGGCGTTTTGGGGATTGCTGCCGATTGTAAATGCAGTGGGGTGGGGAGTGCATGTGGGTTGCAGCTCTATCAGAAGGAACAGCTCTAATTACGTTCCAAAACACGAATGTAACCCTTCGCTCTAGAAGTGAGGACACCTAGTGAAGGGTTGCAGGCGCGCGCATGGCAATGTGAGAGCGAGGCAGAAACACTCACAAGCTGCACTTGACCACTGACGCACAGCACAAAACACAGCACCGAAACCCCACCACACCACACCAGCCAACCTCCCAGCCTGGGTGCCCCCCACAACAGCGACACAATACACAGCGACGCAGCGTCGCAGGGACGCACCCACAGCTGGTCGCACTGCCTGGCGACGTCCAGAGGAAATGCCTTGCCCTTCCTGCCGGCAGCACCTGCTGCACCGCCCTCCAGCACACCGCCAGGCTTTCCGCCTGCCACCTTCTTTGAACCGCTAGCCCTGGGCTTCTGAGCCTGCAACAGCCGCCTTCTGGCTCCCGCTGTGGCCCGAGAGGAGTTGGTAGGGCTGTTGGTGGGGGGGAGAGGGTGACAGGTTGTGGTGGCGGAGGCACGGGGAGAATGGGGGTTGAAGGGAGATGAGGAGAGAGTGGGAGGATGGTGATGGTGGGCACTGGCCGGGGACACGAGTTGAGATTGTGGCTGGTACATCACATCACACCCTGACTCGTTTTGAGAAGTCTAAAAAGAGACAATGTGGGCAGGAGGGAGGAACTGCCGCCTGAAGCAAGAGCAGAAGAACAACATCCCCACCACCCTGTTTGACATGCACATGCCACACGGCATGATAGAGAGAGCACCCACACACCTGGGAAACCCACTGGCTGCTCGCTGTTTCTCCACTGCTGAAAGCCCCAAGTCCAGGGCCACTCCTGGCCTGCCTCCCGCCTTACTCCCTCCACCACGCCCCCTTTCCCCACCCCCTCCCCCTCCCCCTTCCCCTCCCCCTCCCCCTCCCCCTTCCCCTCCCCCTCCCCTTGCCCCTCCCTCTCCTCCCCCATCCATCCATGTCTCCACCACCCCCTCCTCCCCAAAATACCCCTCCTGCTGCTGCCTGCTTCTCCGCCTCTCGTTCCACTCGCTGATCGACGGCTGGGGGGGGCGGATAGGCAGGGACGGCGGGCGGAAGAAGGAGCAGAGCGTGTAGCGGCGCTCGGAGGCAGCGAGCAGGATGGGAAGACGAGAGGGGTGCAGGGCGCGGGAGAGCACGGTGGAGAAGGAGGGGAAGAAGGAGGCGGTGGTGAAGGTGGCGGAGGGGGTGTGCAGCATGCGGTGCAGCAGGCGGTGCAGCGAGCAGTTGAGCACCCATGGCGCCGGGCAGAGGAAGCCGCCGTACAGCACTGGGGATGATGTGGGGCCCTGAGGAAGGGACGGAGGAGAGGAGGGGGAGGGGGGTGGGGGGGAAAGAGGCGTGAGCGGAGGAGAGAGAGTGGCAGGAGTGTTTGTAATGTAACATGAAAACAGAAGAGGAAGCGACAACCACAAGCACAGGTACACTGGATTGATTCTCCTTTGAAAACCAAGACATTCACATTCTGCATTCACAATCTGCATTCTAGCACAGCTGTTGCACCACCACAACCCCACATACACACACCCACTCTTGCCCCAATCGCCCCATCGCACCTCAAAGTACACCCCTGTGGACTCGCGCACACGTGTCATGTTCTCATTGGCCATCAGCTGCTCTACGGGTGCCGCCGGCGCCAGCTGGCTGTAGCACGTCTTGAGAGGCGCCGCCAGCTGGCAAGCTGACGTGGCGTTGATGATGCCCTGTATGCACTCTTGCTGCAAGGGGGGGTGCGAGGGGTTGAGGGGCAAGAGGGGGTAAGAGGCGTTGGGAGGAGATGAGAGGGGGTGAGGGATGGTGAGAGGGGTTGAGAGGGGAGCAACTTGGGGGTAAATGGGTGGGAGAAAGGGTGGGTAGCAGGGAATAGGGAGGCGCACAGAGCAAAGGAAAACGAATAAAATGACGATGGAGGGTCGTGGATTGAGAGGAAGGAACAACAGAGAGGGAGGCTTGAGCAGAAAGCACATAGCTAAGACTTGCACAAGGAGAAAACGGAAGCACGGTTGTTGAATGCAGATTGATAGGCCACACAGTGCGTTTCGTCGTTCCTAAAAGAAAGAGCATGGTATGGTTCGCAGCGAAGCAAACGGATGAGTGCTCACGATCGTACCGAACATGGGAGGGAGCGGGAAAGAGGGGAGCCGGAAGGATAGGAGCAGAGTGTGGAAAGGGGCAACTGACAAGTTGGTGCGAGTGGAAAGCGGGCGAGGAGAGGTAGAGCAGGATGGGGCCGTGCTGGCGCTGGTGAAAGGGCGCCGGGCCACACGCAGGTGCCTCCATTGGCAGCTGTGTGGTGGAACGAAGTGATTTGGGTGGGAGGGAACAAACGAGCGGAGGTGAGAAGTGGGCTAAGGAGAGCGAGTTGGAAAGGGACAGGAAGGGGCCCAGTGAGTGGATAGTACAGGTTGTCTTGTCAGCATGGGGTGACCTGAGATGAATGAACTTGAGTCGCTGCTGCTGCCAGCGTACTACTGGCAGCAGCAGTTGGTTGAAATAATCGATAATCAACCAGTACTGTCAGTCACCATCACCACCAAGAAGCAGCACAGCAGCAACAAGAGCAGCAGCGCCACACGCGCGAGCGAGCATACCTTGTGCAGCACAAAGCCAGCAGGAGGCTTGAACCCTCCCATGCCCGCCTGCGCATCCGTGCCTGCAAACCCCGCCTTGCCCTGCTCGCCCGGCAGCGCCACCACCTCCTCGTGCACATCCACTGTCATGCCTGGCAGCGGCATCAGCAGATCCTCAAACGCCGCCGCCATAAAACCCGCGCCCACACCCCCTACACCCTCCACACCGGCACCAGCGCCTGTCCCTGCTCCTCCCCCTGGTCCTACCCCTGTGCCCTTTCCTGTGGCTGTGGCTGAGAGGGTGCCTGGTTGTGTGGTGGTGTGAGTGGCGGAAGGGGGCAGCAGCATGTGCTGGCGCCAGTGCAGGCGCACGGAGAGGCCTGAGGCGCGCGTGAGGGCGTGCGCCACACACACTGCCTGCAACCGGTTGGGCAGCAGACCCTGTTGGTGGTGTTGGGTGGGGCGCGATGGGCAGGGGGGCACGAGACAGGGGGAGGGTGAGGTTGGACGGGTAAGGGTCGGACAGGAGGAAGGTGGGGGGGAGGGCAAGTGGGTGAGGTGTGGTGGGACATGGTGGGGTTGTCCTTGGTTGGCAGAGGAGGGTGTAGAGTGCTCGTTGGAAGGCAGAGGGCGGCATGCATAGAAGGGACTGGAGAGTGCAGTTTATTTCATTCATGTTTCATAGGGGCGGTGGAAGGAAAGAGGGGCCGTGGGATGCACCACCAGAGCATTAGCCATATTGGATATATGAGAGAACACACCATTGAAGTGGGTCATATGATGATTGAAGCACAGTGAATGCATGCATGCATGCCGCTCACCTCTGCCACCACATGCACGTCAGGTTGCACTGAAGCCCCATACAATGCCTCCGCCGATGATGCACCCTCCACAACCCCCCCTGCTCCTCCTCCCCCTCCTCCTCCCCCACCTCCTATCCCCACCACCGACCCACGAACTGAATCCGAACCAGCCCCCGTTCCTGTCCCTCCCACAGCCCCTCCTGCCCCTCTCCCTCCCCCGCCCTCTTTTCCCCCCTGTAGCTCCCCTGCCTGCACCCCTGCTGCACCCGTTCGTCCCACCACACTCCCAGACCATCCTCCCTGTCCCCCCACTGGTGCTCCTGGTGCAGCTAGTGTTGTTGGCGTTGCTGGTGCTGCTGGGGCCCCCATGCCACCCCTACCAACCACGGCACCTTCAACGCCCCTATCTACCAACGCACTGCCCTTCATCTCCCCCATCCCACCTCTCTGGACCACTGCAGAGCTGCCATTCCCTGCCACTCCGCGCCCCCACTCCTTGCTTTCCACGAACGTTCCTGGCCCTTGCCTGGCCCCCGAGAACCCTCCACCTGCCTCCTCCGGCCCCCCTCCTCCCAACCCATGCGCGCCCTGGTCCCTCCGCCTTTCCTCCCACAACTCCCTCTCGTCCCTGGGCCCTCCATGCTCCCCACTCCGCGAGTCTCTCCCCAACCTGCCCTGCTCTGCTCCTCCCTGCGTGTGCGAGCTCCCTCCCTCTGGAGGACCTTGGGTAACTCCATGACTCAAACCGTCTCTCCCCAGTGGGCCCCTGCCACTAGCCGCACCTCCACTGCTCCCTTCACTACCTCTGCTGCCCCACTCACGCCGCACTCCTGCTTCCCTCTCCCCTCCTGCACTCTCCCCTTCTTCCCTCGCTTCTCCATCTCTCTCCCTCCTCGCCCAGGCCTCCCTGCTCCCCTCCCCCAGCCCATCTCTCCACGCCCTCCCCCCTTCACCTCCCCTACCTTCCCCCTCCTCCGCACGTCGAGTCCCCCCTCCTCCCCTATCTTCTCCTCTTCCACTCTCCTTCTCCCCCCTTCTCTCCCCCTTATGCCCTCTTCCACTCCAACTGCTCCTCCCCCACCCCCACCATCCGCGGCCTGCCACCTTGTCCCGCCCGTCCCTCTCATACCGCTCTCGCACATCCACTCTCCGCCCATCCCCCCCATTGCCACCTGCACCCTCCAATGACCCGCCTCGCCGCTCGCTGCCCAAACCCCCCGCTTCCCCGCCCTTGCCTCCTGCTCGCCAGTACCCATAAGACCGTGGCTCTCCCTCGGAGGAACTCTTGTTCCCTGCCTCTCTACCCCCTGCGTCTCCACCCCCTGCTTGCCCACCAATGCTCATCTTCTCATTTCCGCCCTCCACCGGTTCATATTTTTCTCCTCCTCCTCTACTTCCTCCTTCCCCTACCATTCCCACTTTCCCTTCTCCTTTTCCTGCCCCACTGCCCCCTCCTCCTGCTCCTCCCTTCCCTCCATACTCACCCAAGTACCTGCCTTCTTCCGCAACCCCTCTCGCTCCACCAGCCCCTCCCCTTCCTACCTCTCCTCCCAGTTCTCCTCCTCCTGTCGGTGTTCCCTTTCCACCCAGCGGCCCGTCTGCGCTCCTCCCCAGGAGCACCTCCGCCCCTTCCGCACTCCTATTCGTCCCTCCCCCCACCGTGCCATTCGCGCCCAAACCACCGCTCACATTCACCTGACCGCCATCCACGAGCCCTCCCACCCAATCTTGCGTGCCCACTCTGCTGGTAACATTCTCCCCCTGTCCCTCCGTTCCCCCTTTCCCTCCCCATTCTCTGTCCGCTGCGCCCCAAGCACCCTCCGCGCGCCCCCCCCTTCGCCGCTGGCTCGTCCAATCACGCGAATCCGCAAACGGCATCTCGTCATCACCCACCATTCGCGCATCCCCGTTACTGTCATCCCCGTCGCCCCGCTGCTGCACCGCCAGGAACGAGGACGCCGGAAGCGTCGTGGCGGCGTGTCGCTTCCCCTGCTGCCGCACTGGCCACGACATTTGCATGGTTGCGGAAGCGAGGATGAAGACGCTCAGGAATAACCATCGGCGCCGTCCCCCCAGGTGCACCTTGCGCAACTGGTCGCCGATCTGATACCCTATTCCCCGCCCGAACCGCCCTATCCGCCAAATTTGCCCCTGGATCGCGCCGCTTCCGCCGCCGCCGCTACCGGCGTTGGCGCTGGTGCTGGCACCGGCAGCAGCAGTGGCGGCGACAGCAGCGCGAACGGATTTTGCGGCTTCTTGGCATTTTGCGAGGAGATCCCGGTACCACAGGCGGAGGAGGACGGCGGTCTGCGAAAGCCAGAGGTGCTGCATGGCGGCATGTCGCGGTGACGCGGCGATGCGAGATTCCGGGCTCTCAGTCTCGCGTGGTTGCTAGCTTGAGTGATGGCGCATCGGCGCGGCTAGACGAGCGAGGGCTGTGCGCAGACGAGAGTACTACACTTCGACGCGACGACAGACGCGGAGGATGGCGAGGCGAAGAGAGGGAGCAGTGATCACAAAGAGAAGGTGCGCGACCCTCCCTACTCGCTAAGTCCCGATGGATGGTGCTTGCTGTGGAGTGGAATGGAGTGTTTGTTTACTATGCTGTGGTGGTGTTGGGTGTGATCTGCGGAGGAGGTGGGTGGTGGTGGTGGTGGGTGATCATGCCAACTTGACACGACCGCACAACTCGCGTTGAGTGAGGGCAAGTCCCATCCTGAAAGTAC
The DNA here is from genome assembly GCA_948144175.1 of Closterium sp. NIES-65. Classification (NCBI taxonomy): domain Eukaryota; kingdom Viridiplantae; phylum Streptophyta; class Zygnematophyceae; order Desmidiales; family Closteriaceae; genus Closterium; species Closterium sp. NIES-65. The sequence goes on from CANXME010002068.1 coordinate 1,413,804, forward strand.
GTTCTTGCGTAATACCCTACCCAACCACTCTAAATATGTAAGAGACCTTTCTAGATTGTACTAAGCCTTACTACGTTTGGGATCCTCCCTGAGGCTCGAGGGTGAAGGCCAGGGTGGACGTGGTGAAATCCGTACGTTTGGGTGTGCAGTGCGGCTGGTCGTTGAGATAAAGTCAGGCGCTTGCATAAGATTACACCGCGACCAACTTAGAAACAGAACTGTATATTTCCTTAACATGTCCCATGCACCTTTACAGATACTTACAGGCACCGTAAAACACCCTTTTCCCTTTCTATTATAAGCAGCTCCCGGCAGGAATGCAGTTTCAACTAGTTCATGCACTAGTAAAGACCGCCCAGCTTGGGCAAAACATTTGAATCAAGTTTCTCTTAAATTTTAGTAGAAAGGCAAATAAGAAACAAGTACAGGCAGCGGCAGAGCACCAGAGGGTATGTGCAGCTCTGAAGCCAGACAAGAGGGGCTCATACACTCTGCTCCCCTGCCTTACCTAAACAAACCCAAGCACTTCAAAAAACCCAAATCCCAACACAACAAGCAGCAATTTCACATCCCAAGAGTGTCCATGACTCAGCCCTCCATCCTCCCATGCCTTCCCTTCTCATCCCTCAATTCCATAGCACAAGCACACTCCCCATTCCCATTCCGCATCCCCATCCCCATGCATTGCCCGATCCGCACGTCGCATGGCGCATGTCCCATCCGCACGCCGTCATGCCTCGTGCTGCACTCCGAAGTGCGCCACGTAGTGAGCGAAGCGAGCGCGCTGCTCCTGCTTGTCCAGGTGCGTGTCCTCCCACCGGTACACATGGCGCTGCGCCTTGCGCTCCTGCCGGGCCACCACAAGCAACAAGGACCCGAGAGAACAGGAGACGTGAGAAGACCAGCGGCAACAGCCAAGGCAGTTGCTGGAACAGGCTTTGGTGATCAAAGGGTGAGCTGCACGCCATACTCACTAGTCACTGCGGACATTTACCATCCCATGCACTCTCGCCTCTATCCCACGCAGCACAGAAACTCACTTCCTTCAACTCACCTTGGCATCTTCTGCGAGGTACTGGCGCATGCGGTGCTCAGCCCAGGGGGAGAGCTCCTCCCCGTAGTGCGCGTAGATGCGCTTCACCTGCGCGATGGGGTCGCGCACAAACTCATGGTACAGCACATCCACTGCCAGCGACGCCCTCCACTCCTCTTCCTCCTCCTCTTCCTCCTCTTCCTCTTCCGCCTCATCCTCTCCCTCACCATTGTCTCCCCCCTCCTCCTGCTCCTGATCACTCTCTCCGGTGCTCTCAACGTCCCCATCCATATTCTCGTCCTGCTCCGAGTCAGAGTCGGTGCTCGTGCTGCCCAATCCGCCGCTGCTGCGGCTGCTGTCGCTGCACACGCTGCTGCAGTCATCACTGGAAGAGTCTTGAAAGCCGATCTCCCTCCGGCTGTCCCGCTCGGCCCGCAGCTTCTCCCTCTCAGCAGCCTTCTCCCGAAGAGCTATCATGTTGTCCAGTGCGCGAGCCAGATGTGGGGCCCACAGGGTGGAGATCTGCATGCCCATAAGCGCATGCATGGGGCAGGGGAGAGCAAGAGGACTAGCCGTTAGCTGCCACCCAGTGCTTACGGCAGAGCTGCGCATGTCAGTTGGAGAAATAAACAACAACCCTGAAAAGCATAGAGGCTGCGAGGGGGACAAGATACCCTTTTACTCCCTGCCTTCTTGCGCAACTGTTTGTACATTTGAGTTTGATGTATTACCCAGTTCATTGCCACACCAATCACTTCTCCCGCCACTTCCCCTGCCCAAATCCACCCCCCCTTGTCTTGCACCCTCCTACTTCCCAAGCCCCGCCTAAACCCCAACGACTCACAGTGGCATCGTCAACGTGCTCGCAGGTGAGGGAGCGGAAGCAGCGCATGAGCGAGTGGGCGGAGGGCAGCACGCGCAGGGGGTCCCGGTGAGTGCACACCACGCGCGCGTCAGGGAAGACTTGCAGCAGCACGGGCAGGGAGAAGATGTGCTCGGGGCTCTTGAGCAGCCAGTGCGGCGCGGAGGGGCCGTGGTGCTGCAGGTACTGCAGCTGCCAGCGCAGGAAGCGGTAGGTGGGCGTGATGTGCGATGCCATGAACCAGTCCAGGTACTGTGGTGCGTGCAGGTACGCGAATGGCAGCACAAACGACGTGCAATCGTAGCTGGTGTGTTTGGCAAGGGAGGGGCAAGGGAGGAAAGGAAGGGGGGGTTGGGGTTTGAGGGAGAGGGGTGAGGGGTTGGGGACGAGATGGGTGGCGTGGATGGAAAAGAACGGAGAGGCAGGCTGGCGCAGAGTGAGGTAGCTGGAGAGTGCGGAGACAGATGAAGGCACAGCACGGCTAGCACAGTAGGGCGAGGTGCAGCAGCAGAGCGAGGGGCAGCAGAGCGAGGGGCAGCGAGGGGCAGCAGAGCGAGGGGCAGCAGAGGAGGGGCAGCAGCAGAGCGGGGAGGGCGCACCACATAAGTTCAAAGGTCTCCTGTGGGCCTTGAGCAGTCATGTGGTGGATATGCTTGAGGTCGGGCACAAGAGCGTCCAGCGCAAAGAGCGACTCCTCCATGAGCCCTACACGTGCGTCGCTCTCGTACGTGGCGCGCTGCGGCGGCGGATACAGGTGGTGGCACTCCCACGTGCGCGGCGTTCGGAAGGTGCGCGAGTCGAGCGAGAGCAGGTTGAAGAGGAGAGTGGTGCCCGTGCGCGGCATGCCCAGCACCACCAGCGGCGCCTGCGGCGAGCGGATTGGAGGGCGGAGGGGGAGAGGATGGGGGGAAAGGATGGGGGGAAAGGATGGGAGAGGGGAGAGAGAGGAGAGGGGAGAGGGGAGAAGAGAGGGGGGAGAGAGGGGGAGGGAGATCAAGACAAGATAAGTAGGGGGCGTTATAGGCAGGGTGCAGAAAAGGGAGGAAGAGTGCAGAGGGCAGGTTCCGCTCTGGGGCATAGGTATCCCTGTTGCTTACGGTTGTCTCTTGGTACTGTTTGCTTACAGAAAATTTTTGCTGGTTTGCTTAATGTTCGTTTGTGAATGCAAACGTGTGGCATGTGCGCGCGCGCATCCGTCTGTGCGCGCGCGCGCCCGTGTAGGAGGCGCAACGCAACAAAATCTCACCTTGATGGGCTCGTTCTCGATCTCAGGGTGTTGCTTGCGGTGCTCCACCAGGTGCAGCCTGCACTGCAGCAGGCGCTGCCCAGTCACGCGAGGGGCAAGGGACGAAAACGGGAGGAGAGAGGCGCTGTGAGCAAGGGGAGTAGGTCGCCACGGATTGAATGTAGGAGGTGAAGAGACGACGCACTGGAAGGGTTGGGTTGCTTAGCGAATGTTACTTTCAAAAAGAAAAACTGGTTGCTTCGGAGACATTCGGTAGGTCGGACAAGAGGCCAGCGACGAGGGGCTTTCGGAGCAACGCGAAGTTACGACATGGAATCATGTCGGCGCGGATTTGGCGACGATGCGCGGGAGTCCGTCAATGAGCACGGCAGGGCGCGTCTCACCTGCACGTCGAGCCAGATGGCGATCCGTCCAAACGTCGACAGGTTCGCGTTTTCGCGCGCGTCCTTCGCCGCCAGTCGCATGGCCGTCACGAAGCTCGTGTCGCCAAAGTCCGAGAGTCCCGTGCACCACTGCGCGCAGCGCAGCATGGCGTCCTCGCGGAAGGGGATCAGCCAGTCCAGCGGGCGGAACCACGGCGCAACTGCTCCGCACTGCCGCCCCGCCCAGTTGATTGCGCGTACGGCCGCGGGGATGAGAATTTTCAGCACGGCCCGCACGCGCGCCTTGGCGGGGGAAACGGGCGCCGGGCGGAAGACGTCGTAAGGGTTGGCGGACGGGGAGCGGGAGGCGGATTTGGTCGCATCGGAGGGCTGGTTGAGGGGGGACGCAGCGGCGGTACCTATGCCGGCCCATTGCGACGCGACGACGACGACTACGACGACAAGGGCGGCGAGAGCGACGAGCGAGGCGACAACGACGGAGACGATGACATTGAAGAGAAGCGGAGAAGCGGATGCGGGCGCATCGTGGCACGCAGAGAGTGTTTGGGACGGATCGAGGAGGGCGCAAGACGAGACACTGGCGGCAATGGCGCAAGCTGTGGTATTGGCGATGATGGCCATCTCGCCCAATGAGGAGAGGTAATGCAAAGATGAGGATGAAGTGGAGGTCTGAGCCCTCATGTACCGCAGGAAACGCGAATTGGATGTGCAACTCTAGGAAACGCGAGGCTAGAATTGAAATCGTTTCAGTGCTGCCTTGCGAAGGGCAGATAAAACATAAAACCCAATCGGAAAAGGATGCGATTCGGGAAGGCATCAAACCTGCAACACCAGGTGGATTCCCTCCCGAAAAGGTGCCCAGGTTCTTCTACTGGTTGAGTTTTTTTCTGCCCTGGCCAAAATAACTTGATAGTGTCGTTTAGTGCCGAGTCAGTGGTCAGTAGTCACCGTGTGCGTCGCGCCGCAGGCACACCGAACTTTCTAGCGTTCGCAAAATGTTTGCATGGATACGTGCTGATGACAGTTCTGTACAAATAATATAGCACAAGCACAAGCATCAAGCAAAGCACCAATATGTGTTATTCAATTCAAGAAGCTTCTGCAATTTTCACGGTCTGCCCTCCACAAAAGGTTTGCCCCACATTGTCCCACCCCAACACACATAGCCCCAACTAGGCGCGCTCACCTGGGTGACCCATCACCGCCCCCAAAAGACCTGACATCTAGCCACCAATTTCTTGACGACTGGCCACGAGACGAGCACGGTCCTCCCCCGCCATCGACTGTTGTTGCAGTTCACCGTCGCTAATTGTTCTCCCCAGTTTCACAGGCGATCGAAATTGCACTCAAGTAGGAAAACAGAAATGTGATACTGAATGACATCATAACAAGGATGAAATCAGCGGAACCGAGCCAGGCGATGTCTTTGTGCCAAAATCTGAACAGCCTCGGAAAGGTGGCGAAAAGTACACGGCGAAATTGAAAGCCGAACCGGCGGGACAACGAGGCAAAGTCTGTTTGTACAGGTACAAGCTTTTCACAATAAGGATGTGTATATCCTTTACATTGTGGACACTGCCAATCAAGCACTCCTAACATTCAAAGAATCTAAATGTAATGAAGGATATCGCTGGTCAAGCTGTATTCGGCAGTGTAGAATTTGATTACGAGCTTGATTAAGGGTGACCCTGAGTTGCTTGCTTTGCCTTGTTGCTTCTCTTGACTTGTTTTGTGACCACTTGTCTCTCTTGCTTGTTCCGGTGCCCCTCACCTACGGTAGCCTAGGGGTGAGTCAAACATAAATTATACATTGTGAAAGTGTACTTAGGCTGACTGGCAAAGGCAGCGTTATCATTTCATATGGTGCATATGGCAGCGTTATCATTTCATATGGGTTGTAGTACATCGTTATCGTCTTATATGTGTCTACATAACAGCATACACAAATGGGTGGGCGGGTGGGAAATTAGAACTACAATTTTGAAAATGAAAACGTGGGTGGGGACGAATGTCCCCACGTCCCTCTTTTGTAGGCAAAAGAGGGTGAGTAGCGCTTCGGCGCTACCTTTGCCGTGTTGGCCACGTACCCCTTTTCACAATACAAAATTTTATAAAGTGTTACATTTCATTACACTATCAAAAATTATCATATTGTGAAAGTGTACTTAGGCTGACTGGCAAAGGCAGCGTTATCATTTCATATGGGTCTTCTGAGGCAAGTGCAGTCGGGGCTGCTGGTGGCGTTCGATGGATAGCTGATGCGTAGCGGGCGAGGGAGCCGTCGAAGGATCCTGCAATTGCGTAGAGAGGGAGATGAGCTGATCCTGCGCGATTGTAACGTACATCTCCTTCGCGCTGTCGCTGCGCCATCGGCCCATGCGTTTGAAGAGCCGGTCAGGAACTCCGAGGCTCGCCGCTGCAGTGGCTGCGCCTTTGCGGAATGAGTGGGTTCCGATGTGCGCGACATCCAGTCCAGCTTGCCTGCCGGCTGCGAGGCACCAGTTTCTGATCGTAACGTAGGATGGCGATTTGTCGTTCGGTGTGGCTTGTGAGTTCTTTGGGAAAACCCTTATCAGCGGTCCATGGGGCACCTTTGTGAGGCCTGCGATGTGTATGAATGCGCGCGTGCACCTCACCGGGCAGTATGGGCCTGGAATTGCCGCCACGAGGATCCAGACTCCCCTCCCCTCCTGGTCCGTCTTGGAGTGCGGAATGAGCAGCCACATTGCCTTCTCCTCGAACTGTACGTCATTCCATAGGAGCGAGACGAGGTCGGAGTAGCGCAAAAATGCCGAAAACATGAGAAGAGGAATCAATCCTTTCTGGTATTCCGCATGAATTGATGATTCGAGGAAGGGACGAGCCATGTCGTGCACTTGATGGAGAGATATGGGCTCTTTGGTTCTTGTAGGGCGGGGACCATGTCTCTTGGCGAACTCCCGCACTTGCAGGGTGAGTGGGCCGGCGGTAGGGGAGGTTTCGCCTGTCATGCGGTGGGCAAAGGCTACTGCCGAACACGTGAGGTTGATCGCGGAGAGAGTTGCTTTGTTGTTGAGCGCATGGATGAGATACAGCGCTAGCGTCAGGTCTGTTGCCGGGAGGAACTCGAGCTTAACTTGGGTACAGAAGGTGCAAAATCTCTGCCAATAAGGTTGGTACGTCTCGATTGTAGATGGTGCGCGAACGTGGCTAATTACGTGCAGCAATTGTTGCTTTAGTTTGGCCAAAAGTCCTGAAATGACACATTGAGAAATTGTTATTAGACTGCATAGTTTACACGCAAAGCAATGATTGGGCTATGAGGCAATCCGAGACCAGAGAATGCAGCTGTGTGTGAACATGCCCGAAGGCATTGACTGCCTTGGGCAAGGGAAAGGTGCTCGACTACTGCTGGAGCCCACGATTGAGTGGACGGTTGAAGAAGCGGCCACCATGACGCTCCGGTCCACTGGGGAACGACGAGCGTGAGTTCTGTCTGCGTCAGTTCCGCGTGGCGGAGTGTAGCGGGAATTAAGTGTGGAGGCGGGAAGGCAAAGCATCGCTCGCCTTTCCACGAGATGGAAAATGCGTCGACGGCGAATGCGTTGGGGTGCGGTATCTTGGAGCAGAAGCGCTGAACGTGATTGTTCCGAACGTTAGCAAAGAGATCAATTGTGTGAGGCCCCCAGCGTCGTTCCAAGAGGCGAAACCAAGGTGCATGTAGGGAGTAGTCGTCAAAATCTTGCATCTTGGATAGGTCATCCGCATGGGCGTTGAGCTCCCTCGGAATCCATTCGATCGCGAGGCGTGTTGTGTTGCCGAGGCAGAACTGGATGATCGCTTGGCATGTCGACGTAAGATCCGCCTGACGGGATCCCCCCTTGCGCAAGATAAACATGACTGCCTGGTTGTCCACCCGGACGAGGACGTGAGCGCCCACGATTTGGGTTGCGAACGTCCGCAGTGCCCAGAGCACTCCCTCGAGCTCTCGCCGCGTACTAGATGTGGAGAGAAGCCCTTGTGGCATGCACTCGCTTGCCTCGCATGATGTACTTGGGAACTTGGCCAAGGTGGCACCCCAGCTGTGCGCGCTCGCGTCGACGTGTATCACTGCATCAAAACGCTGACTCTGGTGGAATGGGGCGCCATTGAAACGATCAAAGTGCATTGTCCAAAACAGCAACTCCTCGGTCGCTCCTGGTGACAATAAAATCTTTGAGTTCCATGACCATGCGGAGTCGATCAAGTGGAGCAGCTCATGGCTGAAGGCCCGCGCCGTCGTGCCCAGCGCGAGCGACATGGAGCTGAGAAATCCAGTGATCCGGGCTATCTTGCGAATCGGCACTTGACGACCCGATTGCCCTTTTTGTATAAGTAGGTGGAGCTCCTGCAGTAGTTGTTCACGCCGATCCTTTCCGACCAGGAACATCCCTCGTTCCGTGTCAAGCTCCATCCCCCAAAAGCGCAAGTGGTGTGCGGGATGCAGGTGTGATTTCTTAGAATTTATCACGAATCCTGCCGCCTTCAAGTCGTGGAGAACTTCGACGCACGTCGAACGGGCTTGCGCCTCGGAGTTGCAGAGGAATAGTAGATCGTCCACGTATGGTATTACGCGCACTCCGCGCGCGCGCCATCTCTTGGCTAGTTGCTTAATAAGCTGGGTGAAGATGAACGGGGCTGTTGCCAGGCCGAAAGGTAAGGATGTGAAGCAATAGAATTTTCCGCCCAATTGAAAGCCCAAAAACTTCCAGCATGATGGGTGGATTTCTACGTGGTGGTAGCCTGACTTGAGATCGATTGTGAACATCCAGTCGTGTGGGCGAATGATTTCCGCGACCCGACTCAAGCCTTCGTACTTGAACTTGGGAACTTGGAGGTGAGCGTTGACCTTCCGCAGGTCAAGGATGAGCCGGCATTTGTCTCGTTGCTCCACAACATTGAGCGGGATGATGCACGTCAGTGCGGCTTTCGACGAGACATGCATCGCGGCGCCTGACGCGATGAGGTCGCTAACCGTGTCTTGGGTGAATGCCATGTGTGCTTGAACGCCTGCGTGATTGGGCGCTTCGAAGGGGAGAGGCTCTGTGCCCTTCCATGGTAGCCAGTACCCTTTGGCAATGATGGAAAGGATAAGACTGCTGTCGCACCATGATAGCCACCAATGGAGGCTGTTGCGCAATCGCATTCGCATGATGGACACCATGTTGTCCGTTATTGCGTGCTCGTATGGGTCCCAATGAGCACTCCGCCACTCGCCTTCCACTTCTGCAATTAATGGGCAACCGAGGTTGTGTGGGGGGGGACCAGGGCCAATGTCGGTTAGACGCGAGATAATACGGGACACTTCGTCGGGCAAACTATGTCGCTTGTCTTCTACCCCCGTCGTGCCTCCCCGCACTCCCGGGGTTTTTTTTTATTTTTTTATTTTTTACTTTGCTTGCGCAGTTATCAGCTTTAATACCCTTGGAAGGATTTTTTTTTTTTTTTTTTTTTTTTTTTTTTTTTTTTTTTTTTTTACATTGCCTTACAACGAGATCGGCGCATTTGCGTCACTTGGTCCCACGACCTTGTTCCTCACGATGTTGTCGGGATAGTTCCTCTCTCTCTCTCTCTCTCTCTCTCTCTCTCTCTCTCTCGCTCTCTCTCTCTCTCTCTCTCTCTCTCTCTCTCTCCCTCTCTCGCTCTCCCTCTCTCTCCGTCTCCCTCTCTCTCTCTCTCTCTCGCTCTCTCTCTCTCTCTCTCTCTCTCTCTCTCTCTCTCTCTCACTCTCTCTCTCGCTCTCTCTCTATCTCTCTTGCCCTCCCTCGTTCTCTCTCTTTCTCTCTCTCTCTCTCTCTCTCTCTCTCTCTCTCTCTCTCTCTCTCTCTCTACCTCGCTCTCTCTCTCTCTCTATCTCGCTCTCCCTCCCTCTCCCTCGCTCTCTCTCTCTCTCTCACTCTCTCTCTCTCCCTCTCTCTCTCTCTCTCTCTCTCTCCTTCTTCTTTGTTCTTCTCTCGGTCCTTGCTTTGTCTTGCACTCCTGGCCAATTCCTCTTCCGTGGCTGCCTTCCTCAAGAGGGGGCTGATGTTTTATTTGTTGCTCCATTTGTCTTCTCGTTTCGTGTTGGCTCCCTTTCTCTCTCTCCATTGTTCTTTTTTTTTTTTTTTTTTTCAATAACAACAATCTTTTATTAATCCACACAAAGGCATACAAGCCAAGCCTACACCATAACCAGCCCCTACTGTTGAGATTAGAGAGAGAATGGGTGCACTATGAAAATGAAACAAGTACAAGTACCAACCCTAATTAGGTTGTACCCCCTATGGGCTACCCGACTACAGCCTAAATATATGCATCAGTAATATAATCATCTGACACACCCCCATAGGCAAAGAGGGGGAGAACAAGGGGTCACAAGACCAGTCAAGCAAAGCAAAGCAAAACAAAGCAAGCTCAGGGTGGATCTCAAGGATACCACACAAATTCCGAGCACAAGGTCAAGGCCACAAGGCCAGTTCACATGCAGCAGAGCATATATATATAACAGTGCTAAACAAGCAAGAGCAAAGATATATATATGCAGCAGTACAAGCAAGGTCAAGAGGTAAGCAAGTGAGGCCCAGTGGGCACAAGGCCTAGCAGAGTGCAAAAGCGCTGATGGTCACGAGGCGGAAGTGCCTTGGTGAACACATCAGCAGTGTTGGCCTCAGTGGCCACGAAACGCAGGCGAAGCTGACCACGCTGCTGCAGCTCTCGAGCAAGGAAGTAGCGCAGAGCAATGTGCTTCGTCCTGTGCTCCAGTCTGTGCTCCTCACACAAGGCAATGGTTGCCTTGTTGTCGACGTACAGCACTGGAGGAGAACGAGGCCGCTCTCCAAGGTCAGTCAGCAGGTAGGTGAGCCAGCGAAGCTCCTGGGCAGCCATGGCCGTGGCGTAGATCTCAGCCTCACAGCTGGAGCTGAGAACCGAAGAAGAGCGAGTAGAGCGCCAAGAGACAGAGCCAGAGCCAAGACTGAAGGTGTAACCCTGAGACGACCTCTGAGTAGCCTGGTCGTCACCCCAAGAAGCGTCTGAGTGCCCAGTGAGCACAGGCCGCTCACGCCCTCCAAGCACTAGCCCCATGCCCGACGTACTGCACAAAGTAGCGCAACACCCTCTTAGCTGCATCCATGTGCTCCTTCCGGTGACGGCCGGGAGCAACATAGCGTGCTAAGATGCTGAGAGGGTATGCGAGGTCAGGTCGAGTGCAAGTCATCAGGTACATGAGGCAGCCCACAAGCTCTGGATACGGACCACTCGACTCTACGGACTCATCCGAAGGCAGAGCTGAGAGCGAGTGTCCCGTAGGCAGAGGAGTAGACTGAGGCGAGGAGTACGTGAAGCCGAAGCGCTGAAGGACCTGCTGCACCATGTGTGACTGAGTCAGGGTAATGGTGCGGCGTGCTCTGTCTCGGGTGATCTGCAAGCCAAGATAGCTTGTCAGTTCACCCAGGTCTGTGCACGTGTGTCTCTTCTGCAGCTCGGACTTCACGTGGGCGAGTGCGGCAGTGTCCGCAGTGGCAAAGACCAAGTCGTCGACGTACACGAGGATGTAGAACGGCGGCAGCGAGATGTCGGTGCGCAGAAACAGCGACGGGTCAGCAGTAGAAGGAGCAAACCCAAGAGCCGCAAGTGTAGTCCTCACTGTGTCGTGCCACTTACGCGGCGCCTGGCGGAGACCGTAGAGTGGCCGCCGAAGGCTCCACTGGGTACCAGGAGGGAACGACCCAGTGAAGCCAGGAGGGCGGCGCAGCCAGATCTCCTCGTGCAGGCGGCCCTGCAGGAAAGCAGTGCTGAAGTCAAGAGAGTGTAGCTCGTAGTCACGCTGAGCAGCGACATGCAGTAGAACCCGAAGAGTGGTCATCTTCGGGGTCGGGAAGAAGGTCTGAAAGAAGTCAACTCCCTGTCGGTGACTAAAGCCCCGAGCCACGTAGCGCGCCTTGAAGACAGGCGGAGAACCCGGCGGCCGCTTCACCCTGAAGATCCACATGCCACTGACAATGTTCGCCCCAGGAGGGGGAACAGCGTCAACGTAGGTGCCTGTGGACTTCCAGGAAGCCATCTCTGCGTCCATGGCTGACTGCCACGGAGAGGAGTAGGGACCGGCCATCGCCTTTGCGTAAGAGCGTGGGGTCGGGATGTCTAGAGCATCCGGGTCTCCCTCAGGGGCAACAAGCATGGACACGAGATGGGGCAAAGCGGCGGCAAAGCACTTGAACTCCTCCTGCGTGTCCTCAAGGACATCCGTGCCAAGAGCACAGTCACCCCCGACGGACGGAGGACAGGCAGACGCAGACGCAGTAGACGCAGACTCAACAGACTCAGCAACAAGACTGGCAGCGTAGTCCAGACGACACGCAGCAGCAAAGTTTACCAGCTCAGCAACTAGGGCAGACGCAGTAGCAGACTCAAAGGAAGGGTCAGTGACAAGAGAAGCAAGAAGACGCGTGACAGTAGGACTGGCAGCACGGCGAGAGTCCGACTCCGGGTCGGCAAGTGTAGGAAGAGAGGACTGAGGAGGAGAAGGCAAAGGGGCACGCAGAGGAGCAGTGGACGGACGCAGAGACATCTGGTGTGTGCCAGGGACAGGAGGAGGACGCTGACGCGAACCGCGACCACTAGGGCGAGCAGCTCAGACTGGCGACGCAGGGCGGGACGCAGGCTCACGACGCTCAGCAAGGCCTCCAGTAGGACCAGCGTAGGGAGAAGGAGAAGGCAGGGGAGAGGCGGGCTGTAACTGTGACTGTGACGGGACAGGCTGCGGACACTCTACGGGAGGAGAAGGACCAGTGGAAGGCGGGAGACCAAGAACCTGCTGAAGGAGCGGAACGAAGTACGGCCGAGGCCGCGCAGCACCGCCAGAGACAACAGGGACAGCACCAACACCTCCAGAGGTAGCACCAGCACCAGTAGCAGCTCCAACTCCACCACCACCAGCAGCTGCAGAAGTACCCGCAGTAGGACCGACAGTCGTAGCCTCAGCGCCAGCACCCGCAGCAGCTCCAGCTCCAGAGGCACCCCCGGGCCCGGCAGCTCCAGTACCCTCAGTACGAGCACCTCCGGGACCCGTGGTACCAGCTCCCTCGGCAGCAACGGAACCTCCAGCAACCGCAGTACCCCCAGCTCCAGCAGCTCGCCTCCAGCGCCGGGCAAACCACTCACGCAGCTTCAGAGGAGAGAGCGGCTCGCGGCGCGAAGAACGATCTGGAGAACCACCAGGAACAGAAGCAGCACGCGCAGCACTCCCAGACGCAGTACCCCCAGGCTCAGCACCCCCAGGCACAGCACCCCCAGGCTTAGCACCCCCAGGCTCAGCACCCCCAGTCTCAGCACCCCCAGGCTCAGTACCCCCAGGCTCAACACCCCCAGGCTCAGCACCCCCAGTCTCAGCACCCCCAGGCTCAGCGCTCCCAGTCTCAACACCCCCAGGCTCAGCACCCCCAGTCTCAGCACCCCCAGTCTCAGCACCCCGAGGCTCCGCACCCGCAGCAGCACCAGAGTCACCAGTGACCTCGACAGGCTCGACCGCGTCTACGTGAGACACACCTGAAGGGGTACGACCCTGAGGGGGGAGGGGGTCTACCGGGGGGGGACCTGGGACCAAGAAGAGGGGCGGGGGGGGGAGGGACGGAGTGCGGTAGGGGAAGAGCCGGTAGAAGGGAACCGACTCGTCGAATGTGACGTCCTGGGAGGACAGAACACGACGAGAGGTGGGGTGGTAAAACTGCCACCCAGGTGCGTCAGGGGGGAAACCAAGGAAGATGCAAGGAGCAGCACGAGGGGACAGCTTGTCTGCAGACAAGTCGCGGACAAACGCCCGAGATCCCCAGACACGGAACGCCGACGCATCGCCAACCTTCCCCGTCCACAGCAAAGCTGGGGAGGTCTCCGGTCTGGAGACCCTGGGCTGAAGGTTGATCTGATGCGCGGCGTACAGAACCGCAAACGGCCACAGAAAATGGGGGGCAGCCGCATGCACCATGGACGTACGGGCGACGTCCATGACAATGCCGATGCGGCGCTCAGCAATCCCATTCTGCTGTGGAGAGTCCGGAAGCGTGAAGGTCTGGCGGATGCCTCGTGCCCGACAGTAGGCTCGCAGAAGGCCGGAGGAGAACTCTCCGCCTCTGTCCGAGTGCAGACGCAAAACAGGAAAGTCCGAGCCGAAGCTCCGCCTGAGCTGGAGATGAGCTGCGCGGATCCAGTCAATCAACACCTCAGTGAACTCACCCTTGCTGCGCAAGGGGAAGACTGTGGTGTAACGCGAGTAGTCGTCAACCACCAGCAGGAAGTAGCGCTCGTGACCCTGTCCACGGACGCGGGCTGGGCCCCACACGTCCATGTGAAGCGTCTGCATCGGGGCCTCCGTCGGAGGAAACTGGGAGGAGTGAGGGGTAGCCCGCAGGCGACCCTCGACACAGGGGACACAGGGAGGGCCAGGCCCCGGAGGAAGGGGAGGGAGGGACCGGGGAAGGCCAGAGACAAGAAGGCGAGAGGCCATGCCCCGGAGACGAGGCAGGGAGGGGTGCCCATCCTGTGGTGCCACAGGAGGGTCTCGTGGGACAGGAGGCGACACGAGCAAGGGGGCAGACTCAGGACCAGACCTGGACGCTGCAGCAAACACCTGACCCGACGCAGGAGGAGGAGACGGAACAGTGAGTGTGTACAGGCTCGACCCCGGCTGACGTGTGAACGTGGTCAAGTGTCGACCCGTGTCCGCGTCCGTGCAGTGGGTGTCCCGTCGGCGCGCAGGGGTGAACTGGTCGACCCCTGCATCCTGTAGGTCAGCACCTGCCACCAAGTTCGTAGAGAACGAGGGGAGGTAGAGACCGGACAGGGCGCCAGACGGGACCGCAGGGCACGGCAGGACAGTGGAGTAGCGAGCCAGAACAGGACCCCCAGAGGGGTCCGCCAGGGAGACCGCCACTGGTCGACTAAGCGGCGTGAGTGTGGTGCGGTCTCAAAAGAAGGAGCGAGACGCCCCTGAGTCAAGAGTGAAGGTGAGAGAGGGCGGAGCCGACGCAGTACCTGAGAGAGCAGACTCACAAGCACCTGAGGACACAGACTCACTGGCACCTAGAGCGACAGCCTCACCAGCACTTGGAGCAGCGGCCTCAACAGCACCTAGAGCCGCAGTACCAATGCCCGGGTCGGGCGGGAAACACCGGTAACAGTCACCCTCCTCACTAATAGTCACAGCATACATGGCAGCAAGAATAGCATCAAAGTCAAGATCAAATATAGCTACTCCTGCCCTAGACAGCTGGTCCCAGCGAGGGATCTCAGAGGCGTCAGGAAACTGGCGGCGCCAAGCGTCAGTCAGGCGGCCGAAGCAGCGCTGGGTGGAGTGTGGACCACCACACGGCTCACCCGCACGGTCGCCAGTGCGCAAGACGTAGGTGCACGGACCAGTACCCCCACCCCTCTGACGTGCAGCGTACCACTCACGGAGCTGCTGCGGGGAGAGGGTCTCCTGACCACGCTGCTGCCGCTGCTGCTGGCGCTGACCACCACCGGAGCCACTCCTCTGCAACGAGCCACGACCTCCGCCGCCGCCTCCTCCGCCGCCGCCGCCACCACCTCCGCTGCCACCGCCACTCCCACCGTCGCCGCCGCCGCCGCCGCCTCCGCCTCCACTGCCACCACCACCGCCGCTGCCGCCCCCGCCTCCACTGCCGCCGCTGACACCTCCACTCCCGCCACCACTCCCGCTACCACCCCCACCTCCTCCGCTGCCTCCACCGCCGCCTCCACCGCCCCCGCCGCCTCCACCACCGCTCCTGCCCCCCTTGCCCTTGCCTGAGCGACGTCTCCCTCTGGGGGCAGACGCCGCACCGACCGACTCAAAACCAACTAGGTCGGCCGTAGCAGTAGAGGCGACAGAGGGCAGGAGGGGGGAGGGGGAACACCCCTCAAAGATGGGGGTGCGCGGGTCACCACGAGAGGCCCCTACAGCGAGAATGCTCTTCTCGGCTGCTAGGAGGGACTTCTCGAGGAGATCAACAGTGAGAGTGGTGGGGCAGACTGAGAGTAAGTCGTCCCTGACTGCGCGAAGGGAGTCAGGGAGGCGGGCGACAATGTAGTAGAGAGTGAAGTACTGGGGGGGGGGGTTCTTGGCGCAGAACTCAGCAGGAAGCGCAGCGCGGAAGCGAGCATCACTAGTGCGCAGGTGGGTAATGAGGTCGGCGACTGTGGCAAAAGAAGCAAGGTCGGGAAAGAGGTACGGTAGCATGAGGCGGCTCAGTGCAGCAGTGGCAGGGGTGGAGTAGCGTGCAATGACGGCGTCGTACAAGGTCTGAGCACTCTTGTACGACCCAAAGTGTGCACGCTCAGAGGGAGGGAGGTGGCGACGCACAGCAAGACGTGCAGCAGCATCGCGTGTGGCCCACTGTGAGCGAACAGTGGCATCCTCAGTAGCAGCAGGGGCGGGAGAGGCACCAGAAGTGAGATCAAAGAGAGAGAGGCCGTCAGCTCTGTCGCACTGTAGGAAAAGCAGCAGGTCGTCTACCCACACGTCAAAGTCGATGGCTCTGCCCTCAGCGTCGAAGGTGAGGACACTGGGGGTAGCCATGATAGCAGTAGGGTGAGGGCAGTGCGCAGAGTAAAGCTCAGTGCTCACCAGACAGGGCAGTGCAGGCGGCTCGGGCGGCTCGGGCGGCTCGGGCGGCTCGGCAGCTCGGGTGGCTCGGCTGCTGGGGCGGCTCGGCTGCTGGGGCGGCTCGGCTGCTGGGGCGGCTCGGCTGCTGGGGCGGCTCGGCTGCTGGGGCGGCTCGGCTGCTGGGGCGGCTCGGCTGCTGGGGCGGCTCGGCTGCTGGGGCGGCTCGGCAGCTAGGGCGGCGCAGTTGCTGGGGCGGCGGGGCCGGGAGATGCAGCTGCGGGGCCGGGAGATGCAGTGGCGGGGCCGTCAGGGGTAGTGGCAGGGCCGTCGGAGGGGACGGCGGGGCCGTCAGGTGCAGCGGCGGGGCCGTCTGAAGCAGCGGCGGGGCCGGCAGAGGGGACGGCGGGGCCGTCGGGTGCCGCGGCGGGGCCGGCAGAGGGGGACGGCGGGGCCGTTAGAAGGGGACGGCGGGGCCGTCAGGTGCAGCTGCGGGGCCGGCAGGTGCAGAGGCGGGGCCGGCAGGTGCGACGTCGGGGCCTGCAGAGGCAGGCGATGAGGCCGCGCGGGCGGCGCTAGGGGGGGGGGGGCGTGAGGGCGGCGCGACGCAGCAGAGCCGCGAGGGCGGCGCGACGCGGCCGTAAGGCCAGCGCGACGTGGCCCAGGCCGCGCGCGCGGAAAAAAAAGGTCGCGCGCGCGACTCGCGGGGGCCACAAAGGCAGCTCGAGAAGGACTAGGGGGAGCGCGCTTCGGGGAGAGAAGGGCGCGCTCCGGGCAGCGAAAATTTCGTGGGTGGGCCCGTAAAAAATGGTCCTTAGGAAGGACCCGCTCTATACCATGTTGAGATTAGAGAGAGAATGGGTGCACTATGAAAATGAAACAAGTACAAGCACCAACCCTAATTGGGTTGTACCCCCTATGGGCTACCCCACTACAGCCTAAATATATGCATTAGTAATATAATCATCTGACACCTACGGTTGCCATCTTGCCCTGGCCCCCATGGCCTATCCTACTCCCCAAGGCTCCTAACCAGCCTACGCACCACCGGTGCATCCACCTACGCCCCCCGGCATAGTGGCAAGGGGCGCCGCCCCATGGGTCCTCTCACACCACGGGTGCGGGACCTTGTCCGCCACGCCCTCCCATAGGGCAATTATTTGCCATATGGCCGGGCTGGCCGCAACGGAAACACACCCCCTTGAAGCGGGGCTCGTGGTAGCCCGCGGGTGGCATGCCTTTGCTTTCCGGTTCACCGTCTCGAGGGGGAAGGCGGCCTCCGCGGGCGAAGCCGGTACGTGCACGCTTGAGGGCCGCCACGTCGGCTACCGCGAGCTTGTAAGAGCGGGATGTGAGCACGCTCTTGGCTTGGTACAGCTGGAACCGATCCGCCGCTTCGAAACCGGCCTCATCCGCCACCAAGAGCACCTCGAAGCGTTTGTTGATCAACGTGTCGATTTGCTCCACGTTGGAGAGCGCGCCCTCGACGTCGCCGTTTTGGAGCTTGAACTCGACGTGCCTCAGGTGAGCTTGAATTGCAGAGAACACCTCCGCCTGGTCACGCACTCCCTTGCGCATGAAGGTAGTAGCTGCGGGTGAAGGGTTGAGGGGGGGAAGGGGAGGTGCGGGTGCGAGAATGCGACGACGGGCAAGGTTGTCGGGGGCCTCACCGTCTTCATTTTCTGAGTCGTCGCTGTCGTCGGGGATACGGGCTTGGGTTGGTGCCGGAGCTGGGGCAGGAGCAGGAGCAGTGTTGTTGGTGCGAGCGATTTTGGTGGAGCGGGGAGCCGCAACAGGTTCCTTCTGCTTTTCGATTTTAGCTGACGCAGAAACTTCTTCAGCTGATGTAGCTGCTGTCGACGGTGCGTGCTGCTGCAATAACGAGAGCAGCGCCTGTAGTTGCTGCGCGGTCAAAGGGGTGGGGGCGGCGTTGACCGGGGTGACGTCAGCGGAGGGTGCCGCGCGCTGGCGTTTCTGGGTCGTGGGCCCGGATGGACCCGCGTCAACGCCGGTCAAGACGACCGCCGCGTTAGCGGCGGTCGTCGTCTTCTGCGCAGCATGCGCGTGCCTGCCAGGCACGCGCTCTTCAGCAGCAGCCACGCGCGACTGTACAACAGTCGCGCGTTCCTCAGGGGGGGTCCGAAGGGTGCCTCCGAGCAGGAGGTCGACCGCCGAGGGTCCCTCGCTTGAAATTTCCTCGACGGGACGTTTTCCGCCGCGACGATCTGTTGTCACGGCCGGAGTCGAGGTTTCCGCCGCGTTACCGGGGCTAGAATTATTCGAATTGTCGCGGTTAAGTGCCGGGTTGACCGGAGCCATCGTTGCGAGGTTGCGCTTAAGGATGTCGTTAAGGAGCGTTGACGGGGCAGTGAAACGCGGAAGCGACTGAGTCTTCGCCAGTGTGGACGAGAACGAAATTAGAACTACAATTTTGAAAATGAAAACGTGGGTGGGGACGAATGTCCCCACGTCCCTCTTTTGTAGGCAAAAGAGGGTGAGTAGCGCTTCGGCGCTACCTTTGCTGTGTTGGCCACGTACCCCTTTTCACAATACAAAATTTTAGAAAGTGTTACATTTCATTACACTTTCAAAAATTATCATTTTTGTTAGATTTGCTAGGCAATAGTGGGATGCATCTGAGGGGGTACAAACACATCTCTCTCGACATCCTACCGGTACTTCCGTTCAACCTAAGGTAAATTGCTCACACAGCACAAACTTGCAGTGGTATGATCAGACTCGTGTGGTATGGTACGACTACTTTTTGTAGGATGAAACAAGTACTGTGTCACATTTCAGTAACGTAACATATCGTATTGTAGCACCAACATGTTTGTGAATATGATGGTTAAGAAACGCGACTAATATAGTGGCTATTAGCATAGTACGGTAAGTGTGTAGTAACTTGACTATACCCTGTGAGTGTGTTACGTTGTCGGAAGGGAAAAGCTCTTGACATTCTGCCATTCACATACACACATGCAAACACGCCCGCACGTGCACTCCCAGAACCAGGGACACACACAGACAAACACAGACATACACAGGCACATGCAGGCACAGACAGACACAGACAGGCACAGGCAGGCACAGACAGGCACAGAGAAGCACAGAGAGGCACAGAGAGGCACAGCTAGGCACAGATAGGCACGCGCATGCGCACGCACACGCTCGTGCGAGCGCGCACCGCACGCACCCACGCATGCACGCACACACCCACTCACGCACGCACGCACGCACCCACACACGCACACATGAACCCACACACAGACAGATCTCCACAGACAAGAGCGCACGCGCACGCACGCACGCACGCACACACACACACACACACACACACAAGAGGCTCTCGGGGCCACCACACATGCGTGTTCACATAACGGAAAAACACAAATGTATACATCCAAAGTGAAACAAGCAAGAAAAATACGAGAAGGCAAGAAGAAAATTCTGAAAGACGTGCTAGGAAACTTGTTGGTTAATGCAGTGACGGGCGTGGCAAACCAGCAGCAGATAGAGCAGAAGTTGCATTCAAAGCAACGTGCCAATGTGCCAACAGCGAACAAGTCAGCGTATCACATGCTCCCTCTCCCTGCCTGTCTCTCTCACCTGCCTGCCTCTCTCCGTGCCTGCCTCTCTCCGTGCCTGCCTCTCTCCGTGCCTGCCTCTCTCCGTGCCTGCCTCTCTCCGTGCCTGCATCTCTCCGTGCCTGCCTCTCTCCGTGCCTGCCTCTCTCCCTGCCTGCCTCTCTCACCCGCCTGCCTCTCTCCGTGCCTGCCTCTCTCCGTGCCTGCCTCTATCCGTGCCTGCCTCTCTCCGTGCCTGCCTCTCGCCGTGCCTGCCTCTCTCCGTGCCTGCCTCTCTCCGTGCATGCCTCTCTCCGTACATTTCTCCCCCTCCCTCCCTCCCTCCCTCCCTCCCCTCCCTCCCTCCTTCCCTCCCCTCCCTCTCCTCCCTCCCTCCTTCCCTCCCTCCCTCCTTCCCTGCCTCCCTCCCTCGCCCTCCACACTCACGCCCCTCACTTCCGTGCACCTCGCGGGCGGCGCATCGGCGGAGGGCGCCCATGAGCGCGGTGCACTTGGAGAGGTCCGTGCGCGCATCCGCCACGCAGTTCAGCAGATCCACCGCCTCCTTCCCGCACGCCACCTCCCCCCCTCCCGCCGCCTCCGCCGCCGCCGCCACTGTGGCAGGTGCCTTCCCGCCGTGGAGCTCTTGCCGCGGCGCCTGGCCGTCCGCTTGCGGGGCTGCGCTGGTCGCGGGGGATGCGGTGCTCAAGGGGGAAGCGAAGGGCGGAAGCTCCGCGGAGGAGGGCGCAGCGGGCGATGGGGACGTGGCTTTGTCGGCGGGGGGAGGTGAGGGCGCGGATGCCATGATGGTGGGATGTGGGAGGAGGGGAAGTGCGGAGCGATAGGAGGATCCCTCGCGGGTGAAACCTGAGAATCGGTACGGACCCCTCACCAGCGTACCCTTGGCAGTGATGTGATCTGATAGCTCCTGTGTGATCCAAGGAGGGGCAGCCAGAACGAGGCAAGTGACTCGGGGAGCGGAAGGAACTATGAAGTGGTGTACTGCTGCGTGAACCCTCCTGCTGAGAATGTGGGCTGTTGCGCGCCGATGGTTGTGACGTCAAGGCTCGTAGTAAAATGACTCGCTTCCTGTTAATGTTGGTGCACACATGTGAAACATGTTAGATCAGACATATGTCCCACGAATGGTAGTAATAATATCCCGAGTAGTTGTGTATCTGGTGATGTAGTATAGTGCTGGCTGACGAAAAAACTATACAGAACTTTATTAAAAAACAGCACCATAACAGGGTGCAGTAAAAAAACAGTGAAATACGTTTTCTAAGAGTACGAATACAAGAAAACCAAAATGTCAATAGTAAGCTGGGCGCTCACGACATTGCTTCACTGCCTCCTGCAAAACCGAAGAACAAAAAGCGGGAGAGACACACCAGTGCTTCAATCTGTTCAGTAAGCGAACACATTCATATGCGCAAACACCCAAAAATAAATGCTTCTAAACTTTCTGCAGACATTGACACGCTGTATCCATCGTCATCATTTTATGATGAATGGCTGGAGGGAGGGAGACAGTAAGGGAATGTATGCGCAAGTGTGAGCACGGGTGCGTGGGTGTGATCATGCGCATGTGGGTGTACGTGTGTGCGTGTGGGTGTCAGTGTGAATGCGGATGTGGATGTGAATGTAAATGTAAATGTGAATGTGAATGTGGATGTGGATGTGGATGTGGATGTGGATGTGGATGTGGATGTGGATGGTGGTGGCAGGTGGGTGCACGTGTGCATGGACGCACACACATGAGTGAGTGAGTGAGAGATTGAGAGAGTGGTAGAAGAAAGCCTGACTTGAAAGGAAGCCTTGAGTTGCAGCATTTCTCCATCGAGGGCAGTGAGGGCTGTGTTGTACGCCTGCTGCGGAGAAGACTGGCTCGTTGTCTGGATCTGCACCAACCATGGGGGCATGAGTGGCATGAGACGTGCATGGGTGGGATGGATGGCACAGGGTGTGGTGGAGAGGATGTGGCAACGGGTGGGCACACATGGGAGCTTGCATCTTGAAATGTGATTTGGGAAGCAAAAGGGAAAGCAAAGAAAAGGGAAGATAGAGAATAATGTGGGTGGGGGCGGGTTGCGAAGAGAGAAAGTGATGAGAATTGAAAATCCGTGCGAGAGGATTGTGGTGACAAGCAGTTGCGAAATCCGAACGTGGGGGGTGACACAGAACACCTGGAGGAGGGAAAAAAGAAAGGAGGATGAAAAATGCCAGCAGAAATAAGCTCATCTGGGCTTTCAGGGGGTAATGACAGAGGCAGCGTAAGGAGCGAGAGGAGGAAGAGAGGCGCGGAGGGGCAAGAGTGGGCGGAGGTGCAGACGAACCTTGAACTGCACTTCATACTTGAGCGGGTGAGGAATGCGGTAGCCCACGAAGAGCACATGGGGGTCTCTGTGTAGCTGCCTGCAACCCCATGCACACATGCATCCGTGAGCGCATACATCCGTGAGCACATACATCCGTGAGCACATACATCCGTGAGCACATACATCCGTGAGCACATACATCCGTGAGCGCATGCATCCGTGAGCGCATGCATCAGCATGCAATCCACCGATGCACCCGTGTATGCAGTACATCACATGCGTGCATGGATGTCAGCAGCACAGCACACAGAGCATGGACACGTTCCACACCCATGCACGCAAAGATGGAGACAGAGCATCGGCTCATACATGAGCCAAATGGGAGGGGTAAGGCGGCGACGGGGAGGATGGGGAGTGAATAGGAGAAACGGAGGTGGAGTGGAGGAGTGGGAGAAGTGGAGGGACATGTGGGAGGCGATGAGCTATAAGTAGCGGGTCAGATGGGGGAAACGGAGTGGAGGATGGAATGGGGCGGGGCGTGTGAGAAGCAGAGTGCGGCAGAAGTAACACGACTGACGAAGTGCAGGGTGTGGCAGCGCGTGGCAGCGCGTGGCAGGGCGTAACAGGGCGTGGCAGGGTGTAACAGGGTGCGGGGCAGCAGTGGCGGGCAGGGCACGTACATGCGCAGCAGGTTGCCGATGGTGTGGTCCTCCCTCTGTATCACCAGCGTCGCCGCGTTCAACACCTTGGTGTCGCGCTCATACGACACCCTGACGCACGCACGGACATGGGCCCGAGTACACGCACACGCACACGCACACGCACGGGCACGGCCACGGGCACGGGCAAGGGTATGGGTACGGTTACAGGCAGACAGGTAGAGGCAAACACTGAGGCAGGAACGCAAAGGTGTGTGATGACAACGCCATCCCACGATTTTCCACGCGCGCTGCCTTCCGCGTCCTATATCACTGAATTCCGCCCCCCCCAACCCATCCCTCTCCGCCATCCCCGTTGCCGCCACCCGCGCGCCTTCCATCCCCCTTTGTCCACTTCGGACAACGAGGGAAGCGAGGGTGGCGGGGTAGGCTCACAGAAGCGAGTAGATCATAAAGCGGGGGTAAGGGGCGGTTGATGAACGTGCGAAGCTGAGCTGTGCGCTCGGTCTATCCAGCTCGACCCGTCGCTCTCTCTGTCCGTACGGCCGTGGGGTTCCAACTTTTGAGGCGCCTCAAAAGTCGACTCTCTGTTGTCGCTGCCGAGGGGATGCACTCACTTTTTCATGCCATCGGGGAGCACGAAGCGCTCATAGCGATCTGGCGCATTCATCTTGGCGGATAGCGGGGTCGACTGTGAAACTGGGTTGGCAAGTCGCCTAAAATAAGAAACGGTAATAACGTCGAAGTGCCACACGCAAAAACTAGGCAATGAAGCGAGGTTACGGTCGATAACCCAATAGAAACTCGTTAGATTGTCACTCGATAGTTGTGAGCATTTAATATTGCCTATTATTGCGACACTACAGCTTGTACATTCACAAGGGCTTGCATCAGCCATACCCTGCCCTAGCCCAGGTCGCGTGAAGCTCGTTTCATCCTACCGTAACTCTCAAGTCTTTGAGAGTCACAGTGATGGTCCAGGTGATACTTTTGGGGAAAAAAAAATATCATTTGTCAATACATGCTTGCTTCATTTGCAACTTTCTAGCCAGCACATCATCCTCTGCATTCGTACGTACAGCAATACCGTATTATTTGAAAACTCGGACTGAGTAGGGTGGCCCACAGTTGGTATTAGGCTGCTATTATTTCACAAGGCATCAACTGTCAGACTGCCAGACTGTCAGACAGTCACTGAGGGCACAGAGCCAGGGCTACCCTCCCAGATTCTATCCAAGCGGTACACCTGCCACGGGGGAGGGGGGGAGTAAGGGAGACAGACAGAGACACAGAGACAGTGAGCCAAGACCCTTAGTGCGCACACAGAGTGAGCTCTGTTTGGAGCAAAGTCGGGCAAGCATGGAAGGAAGCAGGAAGCGAGGGAGCTCTTTGCATGTGAATCGTAATGTGAAGTGAGGACATGGAGCAGCAGGAAGGGGGAACGAGTGGGAGGAGGTTCGGTTACGTTGGGTCAGGGTGAGTTTGGTTGGGTTGAGAGGTACCTGAGCAGTGAGAGCAGGCAGTGCAAAGGAGGCTGTGGCTCCCCTGCGATAAACTTGCCTGTCCATGTGACATGGGAGAATCACAGACATATTAGCCAGGTAGATCAAAGCACAGAGGAAGATTCACAACTGAGAAGATCGATGCAGCGGAGCAGAGCAGCACAGGGCATTAAATGGGAGGGTGGGGTTGGAAACGAGGTGGAATGGCATGGTTAAAACACATGGAAACGTGGGCCGATTGTGCACTCAATAACAGCTACACGTATCAGCTGAGCACGACCGATTTCGACCCCATGTGCGGGTGGTGTGAAGTGGACGTGGGCAGAGCATATGGTAAGGCTTGTTAGGTGACGTACGAGTGGGGAGGCAGTGGCGTGGGAGAGGCTTGCACTGTGGGCAGCGCGTGGATGCCATGCGCGTGGTGACCTCCCCCATACTCCCGCGCTTCTGAGTCCAGCAGTAGCTGGTGTGCACACGTGGTGGGGGAAATGGATGGGTGGAGAAAGTGATGTTGGCACGAGGGAGGGAGGGAAAGTGGGGAGAGGAGAGGAAGGAAAGGGAGGGACGGGAGGGGAGCGGAGGTGGGGTGTTAAGGGGAGGAATGATTGCAGTGGGGCAAGGAGGAGGAGGAGGAGGAGGAGGAGGAGGAGGAGGAGGAGGAGGAGGAGGAGGAGGAGGAGGAGGAGGAGGAGGAGGAGGAGGAGG
The DNA here is from genome assembly GCA_948144175.1 of Closterium sp. NIES-65. Lineage (NCBI taxonomy): Eukaryota > Viridiplantae > Streptophyta > Zygnematophyceae > Desmidiales > Closteriaceae > Closterium > Closterium sp. NIES-65. The sequence continues at coordinate 1,438,670 of CANXME010002068.1, forward strand.
AGGAGGAGGAGGAGGTGAGGAACTAGGACTGAGAGCGCCACATGGGCATTTTCTAAAGCAGGGCTGTGCAGGTGATGGGGGTGAGGAAGGGCGAAAGGATGTGTGGAAGAATGCTGTGCGATAATGGTGGAGCGAATGCTGGTGGTCGCCTGGGGTGGTAGCGATGGTGATGCAAGGGCAGCATGGGACGGGTAACTCACAGTGTACTCGCCGGCACGAGGCAGCGCGATGGAGAAGGAGGCAAAGCAGCGCGAGGGGTGGAAGTTGAAGAGGAAGAGCAGCGGGCCACGTGTGAAGCACACCACCTGGGCACAGATGGCAGGCAGAGAGGGCCAGAGAAGATGGTAAGTGCGCAGGAAATCACGGATCTCCTCACAAGGATCTCAAAAGTAACTCTGTATGCTGCGACACAGACTCGAACTGAAGAAGTGGGAGAAACTGAAAGCAGTTCACCTGCAATTGCAGCACCTCCCACCACTGCATCAACTCCCACCACCGCACCACCTCCCACCACCGCATCACCTCCCACCACCGCATCACCTGGTATCACCTGGCAGCACCGCATCTCACCCGGTGCTCCTCGCTGACATGGCGCATGTGAGGCTTCTCCAGCGCCAGCACTCCCTCCCTCTCGTCCAACGCCATCACCGCCTGCCATGCCATGCCATGCCATCACAATTTACACCGAAGCATAGACAATAGCATCACAAAGTCACATGTTATTATGCGAAGAGGAAGAAGCACAGCATAGTACATGTTACTGGACATGGCTTGAGGATGCACTGAGGGCATGCACATGCACATACATGCCCGGCTAAGAACCAACATGTGAATGTAATGTAGCGACTCGTATGCACGACACATGTGCATGTGTAAGTGCAAGTGCGCGTGCACACATGTGCGCGCTTCAACAACACATGCGCACAAGGGTGCACATTCATCGCACCATCTAGCCAGCATGCATGAGCAGAGTGAGCATTTGAGATGTAAGCACGCAGGGGCAGGCAGTACCCTATCAAATGCAGCGATGTGTGCGAACGGGCTGCGGGCGTCCTCCTGCAGTTGCCAGCAGCACTGCGACGAGCCCTCATGCGGCCTTGATGTCAGATGCAGGCGCTGGGGGTGGGCGGAGAGAGGGGCAGAGAAGGAGAGGAGGAGGAGGAGAGGGCCATGCTGGTATGCTGGTGCTCCCAATGATGTAAACAAGGCAGGGATGAGAGGCGGGTGAGACCGTGAGAGGCAGGGATGAGGTCACTTGATAGGCAAGGAAAGAACGGAGCGAGATGAAGGGACCCGAAGCAGGGAGCGCTGCGTAGTGAACTTAACATAGAGATGAACGCAGGGCTGAATGAACTCAACATTCCAAAGAAAACGCGAACGTTCATGAACATGCCACAAAAAAGGTCCGTGGTTTTGCGGAATGACATGCCATGCCATGCCATGCCACGCCACGTGAATGGATGGACGAGGGAGAATTAGGGTGACTGACATGTGGGTGGGCGAACTCATTTCCCATGAACGACATGTATGCATCCCCCGCTGCTGACAGCGTTATCAGCCGAATCAACTGCCATGGGGTTGGGGCAAAGAGGTGTGGAGAAGGGAGGAGGAGGAGAGAGAAATTGGGGAACGGATGAGGGAGGGCGGCAGGGCAGGGTGTGGGAGGAAAGCAGTAGCGAGAAGAGGGTTGCTGAAGTGGCAGGACGAATGCATGAGTTTTCCAGAGTTCTCTCAAACAGCATGCAGGTTGCAGTGAGAAAGAGGAGCAGAGCAGCAGAGGGAAGGGATGATGAGCGGTGGTACTTTGTAGAGAGCCACGCCGCGGTGCACTTGAGGTAGCTGATACCACGCTGCTGATGGTGGTGCTGCTGATGGTGCTGTTGCTGATGGTGCTACTGCTGACAATGACAAGTGTGTGCCTGGTAGCCGCTCCTCTTCATCGGGCATGTATCGGCCGATCAGTGTGTGCGCTAGAGGGTCTCCCGCTACTGCCTGCTTGCCACCATGGGAGCAGGGGCGGGGGGGAGAGGGGAGGGGGAGGGAGGGAGGGCAATGAAAGGGGGCTTGAGCAGAACAGCAGAGGGAAAAGAATGAGGATTGAAGGATGGGCTGTAGAGAGTTAGCGGCATTGGATGGTTGCTCATGCGAGTTGACTTTGATGCTAGACGGAGCAGAAAAGAACACGCTCTGTGTGAACAGATGCCAAATCCCACTTGCACATACATAACCCACATTCAAACGTGCACATGAAATCTTCCACATGTAAACATTCACGTGTAGCACACACGCACATCTAAACATGCAGACACACACATGCAACCATCGCACCTGCAGGTGGCCCTCGGCGCACACGAGGGTGCGCTCCCCACAGCCCTGCTGCAGCAATGTGAGCATCATCTGTATGGCACACAGCGAGAGGGAAGGAAAGGCCAAGCGAGGGACAAGAAGGCAGTGTGAAGGAGAGGCAACTGTGTTGTGGCTGCTAAGAATTCTCAAAGCAGAGACAAAGTGCGTGGCTGCTAATGGACCGTCCATTACACAAACAGAATGAAATAAGCAAGAGGAGTGTTTTTTCGGCATTCTTTAGTGCCTGCCTCGCAGAGGGGGTGGGAGGTTTGGAAAGAAAGGGCAAAGCTGAGCGCTCTGAGCTGGCTAGACTGTCCCTGTCTGATTGGCAGCAGCAGGGGACCGCTGACACACACATGCAGAGATAAAGAGGCACAAGTGCAACGCTGCACTTGCATAACTGCTCTTATATAGGCGCAGATGCACGAATGCATGAACATACTCATCACCACGCCAAGGCAGTAACTGGCTCCCAACTACTCCAACGTTTGCCTGTGCACGCTCCCCCCTCTCCCCTCCCCAATTTTCTCCCTTGCCCCCCGCTTTTACCCTGCGCCTGTGCACCCCATACTCCCTTGCCATTGCTACGGTACGGCCCCACACATGTAGCCACAAACTGAGACACACTCACTCACTCACACAAAGCACTCACCCACCCCCACACCCACTCACTCACACACCCACTCACTCACACACCCACGCACGCACCTCCTCCATGCTCCACTCCTCCAAGTGCGTGTGCCCAGGCGTTGCCTCGCCCCCCTGCCATGCGTGGTGCAGCAGCCACGGCCACATCTCCATGGGCCCACCATTCAGCCGCAGGTCAAACCCCAGCCCGCCCTCATGCGTCCCCGCACACAACCCCGGGTATACTGTCGCCTGATAAAAGGCAACGCGCAGGGGGGGCGGGATGGGAGTGGGGTAAGAAATGGGAAAGGAGGTGGCGGGGGGCCGCAGATCGAACACCAGCCCGCCCTCGTGCGTCCTTGCGCACAACCTCGGGTAGGTACAGCGTCGCCTGAGAGCAGGCAGTGCAGTGGGAGAGTGGGAGGGGGGTGGGGTAAGGTGGGGAAGGGAGGAGGAGGGAGGGAGGGAAGGAGGAGGCGCTGAGGAGCAGTCGGAGAATGTGGAGCTTTGGGTGCGCTGTGGAGATTTGAGGAGGGTGAACAGGTGGGCGGTGCTTTGGTGGAGCCGTGTTTTGGGAGATGGAGAGTCAGGCAAGAGGATACTCCCCTCTGGGCTGGCCTGGGGTGTGGGGAGACTGGCAGCAGGGGGGAGGGAGGCAGCGCGTGGAGAGGTTGAGTGAGCCTTGTTAGTCTTTCCTTTCACGCAACGCAAGCAGGGCTGCGCTGCGGGAGCAAGGCGGAAAGGCGGGGGAGTGGATGGGGAAGAGTGATGCATGAAGAAAGAGACAGCATTCGTGGCCTGCTGCTACCTTAGGCTTATGGGACTGTTGTGCCTTCTTGGAGAGCCCATGGTGGAGCTCCAGTGGGGGACGTCGGCTGCACTAGGTGTCGGGTATGCACTTTGAAGTTCCTAGTGTGTATTGCACTCACCTCCTTGCTGCATGTCTGTTCCTATCTGTACACCAATTGAGAGGGGAGTGATAGGTGGTGATGAGGTTAAGCGAAGGAGTGTGAAGCAGTGGCGTACGTCATGGGCGATGGTGAGGAAGGCAGGGTTGAGTTGGTGCAGCATGTCGTTGGCCAGTACCAGGTATGCCAACGCATCCTCGTCCACTGCTGCTCCGAAGAACCTGGTGGGGGGGAGAGGAGAGGGGGAGAAGGAGTGGGTGAAGGGGAATGGGAGAGGAGAGCAAAGGGGTGAGGGGAGAGGGGGAGGGGAAGAGGAGGGGAAGGGGAGGGGAAGAGGAGGGGAAGGGACAGGAAGGGAGAGGAGGGGGGGAACGGTTCAGGCGGGTGGGATGAGGTCTTTGTATTCACACCATGTTGGCGCATGTGCTGCGAAGTTGCGGCCTGAACATGGCATGGATACAAGCATGAGCATGACATGCATGCGCACATGCGTGGTTGTGCGTGAGCGTGAGTGTGCGAGCGACTCACTCCTCCACCCCGCGTTCGAAGTCAGAGTATCCATTGTGGAAGTAGATCATGGATGGCAGCGAGTGGAATAGCATGCCGTCCAACCGATACTCCTCCGCCCACCTGATGCCCACACTCACGTGCAATCATGCATGCACACACATGCATACATACATCCACACCGATGCACGCACACATGCACATGCACATGCAAATGCACATGCGCATGCACAGACATGAACACACATACACACACACATGCACGCACACATGCACACGCACATGCACACGCACATGCACGCACACATGCATACATATGCACGCACACATGCACGCACACATGCACGCCCACATGCACACACACAGCAAGCACACACATGCATGCACAGAAACATGTAAAAGAGCATGTGGCAAGTTTTGCCACAGGACCCTTCTGCACAGACATACGGGCACAGAGGCGAGGTGGCATGTGCGGGCCATGAAGAGGACCAACTCTTGCCCTCAATCCTCATATACAGTGGTCAATGAGCCCCCTCAATGTACCTGCCATGCTGCTGCACCCACCTGGGTTTACCTCCATCCATCCCCGTATGTGCTCAACACATGCAACTGCACTCAACATAATCAGCATCGACAGAACACCATGCTCCCAACAAACTCTCCCAGTGCTGTCCTCTCCTCTCTTCTGCATGCTCTCCCTTCATCCACTCCCCCACTCCACCCCTTCTGATTCCTACACGCCCACAAATCCGCATTCAACCATTCAAGCATCCTTCAGCCATTATCTCCCTCCCCCCCCTTGCGATCCTTTCCCTTGCCTACCTAGTTATAATCCCAATGCCTCCACCCTCCTACTGCTTTGCAACCCCCACCCGCCTCGCACTCTGCACCCTGCGAGTGCATACCAGCGCAGGTTGGAGAGCAGGTAGCGCTTGACCTCGTAGTTGCTGAAGTCAGGGATGCGCGTGCCCACCCGCTTGTGGTACCCGCGCTTGCCTGCCATGCACACACGTGGCACGGGCAGAGGGGTGCAGCGAGCAGGAAAGGGAGACAAGAGGGTGGGGGACACCACCGGGGGGGGGGGGGGGGGGGGGGGGAGGTGAGGCAATGAACAGGTTGATGAGGTGGGCGTATGATTTGACACTTGAGGGGAGGTGCCGCAGCAGCACCTTGCTATGCCAGGTACAAGTGTGGAGGGTGTGGGACAGTAGTAGAATGCATGGGTTTGCCAAGGGGAAGCGCGGCGGATCCAGCCCATGCAAGAAGCGGTGGAACGTGGGGAGCATGAGAGAGGCATTACAAGAGGACGAGTGGGCTGTGGCATAGAGGAGCCCCCGGCAGACACCAGTACACACAGACACACACACAAACACACACACACACACACACACACACACACACACACACACACACACACACACACACACACACACACACACACACACACGAGCAACCGGACAACACGCGTGCCAGGTGCGGTCGGTGCCTCACACATGCTGGGCATAGATTGAACAGCAGGGCAGGGTAGAGTGCACGGCACATGCCTGGGCGGATGAAGGAGTTGGCTTGGCCGTCGAAGTTGAGCAGACCAAAGGCCTCGTACGACCCGACCTGGGAGTGCACCACGCTCATCATCACCAGCAGCCCCATGCCTGCCAGGGGTGTGCGTGGGGGTGGGGAGAAGGAAAATGGGGTGAATGGGGGGCGGGGGGTGTGTTGGGGGTTGCGGCACGTGTGGAAGAGACAGTGGGGAAGAGACAGTGGGGAAGAGCAAGCGAGGGTGGGCAGAATTTCCAAAGCGATGTGCGAGTGAGTGAAGCACATGAATGCTTTATGAGCACTACTGAGCCCATGCTGGTTGGGTAAGGGTCACAAGGAAAGGGGACAGCAGCGGCAGGGCACATACTCAGAGTGCATCCCTGCTCCACTCCACCACCATCCCCTCATCATCACACCACACCTGCTGCCTCACCATGCACACCCACCCCACTCCCTCACCATGTGCCGTGTCGACGAGTCGTTTAAAAGCATCAGGGGAGCCAAAGCGACTGCTCACTGCAAAGGGGCTCGACACCTGCGTTGCAGAACGGGGCACTCAAGGAGCCAGGCGGGGAGAAAGGGGTGGGGGGGAGAGGAGATAAAGATGAATGAACGCATGTGGTAGTACAAGGGGGATCATGACAAGCAGCAGAGCAGATGTTGTGGCACGAGACAGAGTGCAAGCAGCACATCAGAGCACACACACACAGTGCTCCTTCTCCTCCTGCTAATCAACACCATCTGTCTTCCCTCCCCATCCTCCACGTCTCGCGCCCCTTTCTCCCAACACCCACCCTACTTCCGTGTAACCACTCTGCTAAAAACACACTGCCCCTCACTGCCCCACGTGCCACCTCGTCCATGGGCCCCCTTGGCACGCACCTTCATTCCTTCATCCACCTTGCCATCCTTGCACATCAACTTCTTCCACCTTGCCCCCCACCCCTCACACCCCCCTCACCCCTCGCAACCCGCTAGCGCCTCCTGCCCACGTGCACCTTGAGGCCCAGCGAGGCATAGTCGGGGTGCTCCATGATGCCCAGCAGCAGCAGCAGCAGCAGCAGCAGCCGCACCAAGTTGCCCCGTGCCCCTCGCCCTGTGCATCAAGTTCTTATACCTTGCCCCTCACCCCTCGGCCCTTGCGCGCAGCGCACCTTGAGGCCCAGCGAGGCATAGTCGGGGTGCTCCATGATGCCCAGCAGCAGCACCGCGTTGTACCCCGCCGCCTTGATGCGCGGCAGCACCTGCAGGGGCGCGGACCAGGGGGAGAAAGGCAGAGAGAGAGATGTGTGGGGACAGGGTTAGCGAGCGGCAGGGTAGTGTGGTGTGATGTGGGGAGGGGGGGAGCAAGAATTCCGTGCTCATGGGGGACTTTGTGCAGGAGAAATTGTGAACCGTTTATTCCATGGCCTCTATGCCTGTCCCACGCCCCATGCCCCATGCCCCATCCCCCATGCCCCATGCCCCATACCCAATAACCCATGAGCTACAACCCATGCACCATCCACCATAACCCACGCCCATCCATCCACCATGCCCCATGGCCCATGCCTCATGCACCATCCATCCACGGTGCACCCCTCAGGCCTACCGCATCAGTGAACTCATCAAAGCTCGTCACCTCCCGGCTTCCTCCACGCCACTCCACGCGCTCCCCTTCGCCTCCTTCCGCCCTGCCCTCCTCCCCTTCCCTCCTCTCCCCACCCACCACAACCCTCTCCTCGTCTCCTGCTCCCTGCGCCCTGCCTGCCTTACCCCCGCTGCTGCCCACGTGAGCCTCGTACACGCGTAGGGTGCGAGGGCGAGGGGGGGCTGTGTGCTGCCACTGGTGCCGCTCGCCCAGAGGTGGGTCCCACACCACCCCACTCCACCTCCGCCCCTCCCTGTCCTCTGCATGGCATTGGAGGCAAGGAGGCGCATGATGCGCACATGATGAGAAAATGATGCGCACATGATGAGAACATGATGCGCAAATGATGAGAACATGATGCAATCAGCAGTATGATGCACAAGAAACACCCATCTGGATTCTAATTCAAGCAATTAGTACATCACACATGTGGCGATCCAGCGCATGAGCACAGTACCCAGCAACATCACACCTGCAGCCACACACACACCACAGACCCCTCACTCTAACCTCACCCCAACCACCCACACAGACACACACCACAAATCACCAACCGACAACACCCCTCACATCCATCCCCCACCCCACCAGGAGCAACAAACGTGGCCCACGCGGACACACGCTGCAGCACGCCCTGAGCCGTGCTCAGCTGCACCCTCCACCGGTCCCCATGCCTCACTGCCGCTTCATACTTCCTCGCCCATGCCACACGCCCCTTCCTCTCCGCCAGCCAGTACGGGTACGGCAACTGCTTGTTCTCCACGTATGCTGCCCATGCGGGATCTTTAAGCAGCTGCCAGTCGCCCACACCCACGCCCTCGCTGCCTGTGTACGGCACTGCGATGGGCGGTAGCTTGCTTGACTTGCCGGATCTGCTGCTGCCTGCGCTGGATGCCTTTGAATGCTGCCTGCGTGTGGGTTTCTGTGCTGCTTGCCCCTCTGTCTGCCCGTCTTCCTGCTCCTCCTCCCGCTGTTGTGCTTCAGTCAAGTGCATCGGCCCGTTCACCCACCCCTTGTACGCCCCTGTCTCCCTCACCTTCGCAACCCATTCCTTGCCCTGCACATGCTGCTTACTCCCTTCCCCTCCCCCCTCCCCCCCACCACCGCCACCACCATCACCACCTAACCCCTCTCTCAACCCCCCTTCCTCCCCCTCCTCCAATCCCCCATCCTCTCCCTCAACCGCACTCCCTCCACCCCCCTCCTCCGCCTCCTCCTCCTCGAAATCAGGATCCACATACTCATGCATCAGATGGTCCTCGCCCTCCTCCCAGTACCTGTCCTGAGCGGCCCTATACAGCCCCTCCCAGTCCAGGTCCCTATCACCACTGTCCGTCTCCACATCATAGTTGTACTCCTGTCCGAACGGGTCTGCCTGCTGCCCTGCGCGCAGGCGGTCCTGCAGCACCACGCGGTGCACGCCCAGCTCGTCGCACCCTGCTGGGCCTTTCTCTGACACGGCTTCTGTACCATCCCAGTTGTTGAACGAGCCTACCAGCGCACAGCGCGTTGCGCCTGTTGTGCGGGTGGGGAAGAGATGGAGCAGAGTGGGTGAAGGGGAGGGGTTGGTGGGCTTGAGGGATAACAGTGGTATGACGGGGGTTAGAAGTTTCAGGGTTTAGGGTTCAGGCACCATTGTGGGTTTCGTAGAACAAGGGCGCATAGGGTGATGAGGCCTGAGAGAAGTGGCACTGAATTCTCCTGTGCAGCATGATGCCATGACTTGCCATCACATGGCATGACATAGCATAGTGCGGTGACAATGACACATGGCTTGGTGGCATGGCATGAAATGGCATGGCATGGCATGGCACGGCACGGCATGGCATGGCATGGCATGGCACGGCATGGCATGGCATGGCACGGCATGGCATGGCATGGCACGGCATGGCATGGCATGGCATGGCACCTGGCGCCCATTCATAGAGCTCGATGCAGTGCCACGGATGGCGGTGCAGCCCCATCATCTTGTGCCTGCACCCACCAGGGGAGACGGGGTTCAGCGGCAGCCAACAGGTGGCAGAGTAGGACACAGCAAGAGAAAAATTCGAGTCAACATGCGGTAGCAGGTAAGGGAGTGCAGGAAAAAAAGGCGAGCGCGACGAGGCGGTCACAGGGAGAGAGCTCAAGAACATTGACGGCACAGCAGTAGGCGCCAAAGCAGTTTAAGCCGTTTAAGCAGTTTAAGCCGTTTAAGCCAGAGTTGTTGACTTGACGCACGCGTTGGCGAGTTCGAGCAGGTCCTCGTCCTCCTCGTCGATGTACTGCCGCAGGTCCTTGAGTCGCTTGTACCGCGCGCGCAGCTCTCCCTCAAACGCCTTCAGCGACGGGTCGCTCGCCACGATCCCCACCGGGTCGATCCGCGCCTTGCCCTTCTTCCCCCTGCCCTCGCGCCCTGCGCCGCCACTGCCGCCTGTGCTCCCGCGAGCATGACCGCCGCCGCCACTGCTGGTGAGCGGCTTTTCTGGCGGTTCATCGGGAGTTTTTGAAGGGGATTTGCCTCCCGCAGTTGTGCTGCCTCGCTCCGCCCGTTCAGATGCTGTTGGGAGTGGGAAGGGAGAAGAACGAGGAGAGTGGCAACGAGGGTGCGGTGCACAGCAAGAGGACGACGAAAGGAAGGAGAAAAGGGATGCGTGGGCATGCAGCGGCAGTGCTGGTGAGCTGTTAGTACCTACCTCCTCGATCTTCCGATCTGCTCTGCTCTTCGATTGGTTGAGCCGGTCCTGAAACCCCACCCTCTCGCAACAACTCTGCTCGGCGCGCTGCTTCTCCGCTGTCAGTTGCGGATGATGCTGCTGCGGCTGCTGCATCCCTGCCTCCTCTGTCCGACAATCCCGCGTCACCAATTCTAGGTTTCTTCCCACCTGCGCTTGAGCCGACTATATGCTGTGTCCGGTTGCCCCCTACTTCGCTGCTGCCTTCGGGACCTTTTGCACCGTCGATCCGAGCTGCTCGATGAACGACACGTGTCACTCGAGTGGCTACCTGAACGCTGACAGGATCTCTCAAGGTGGAGGTGGGGTACCGGGGAAGGAAAAGCGGAACGCAAGCACCGTGTGGGCGCAAAAGGCCAGCCATCGCGGATTGCAACACAGCGAGTGAAAGAACCAAAAGTGGGTACGATGACCCGATTAGCGCGCTGGGATCGACTCTTGCAAACACCGTTTTCACGATCGACCCAAGAGCTTGAAGGTTTGGCTTCGTCGCATCGCAACCATAGCACGATATCAAATTGCACAAAAGGCGCAAATCTCCTCGTTTGCAGTTGCGCACACAAGCTTCGTGTCGGCCATGCCCCACTTCGGGCTCAATGCAGAAAAAATCCGCGTTTTGATCTGTACTCACCAGAAAGAATGAGCTGGAATATGCTATCAACTAGGATGTACCCTTATCCTAGTACCTCACAAAAATTAGGTACAGTTCCTAGACCATTATGAAAATATATAAAACGATTTAATAGCAGCAGATTCGGTCACTACCAAGGGTACAAGAATATATATGCCAGGCCCTCAGATTCGTTTTTTGCCTGTCTGATTCATCAGACTAGTACAAAAATTTAGTGTGAAACCCTCAGAGACGGTTTTTAAAAAAACTGAAATGTCAGAGTGCCTTAGAAAAAGAGTCTTAAACATCAATGTATATAATGTTTCATCAGAAATGTATTCAATGTTTCATCTGATATCGAAACATGCTAGAGTAGGGGGATTTTCGGGAGAACATGCTATGAGAGGGCGAATTTCTGTGTCAGGGCGAATTTTGTAGTGTGAACGGGCGAATCTGCAATGTCAGGTGAAATTTCAAGGTGATTGGTCAAAATTTTTGTGCTCTGACGGCGCAAATCCGTTGTGTCAGGGCGATTTTGTTATGATTGGGTGAAAAATCTGTGATGTAAGGCGCAGATTTGCTGTTTCAAGCCGATTTTGCGTTGACTTTGCGAATCGGGAAATGATCAGACTGGGGCACCAAAGTGTTAGGAATAGAGCCGACTTGGGGCCTTGTGTTTCACGATATGTCGAACCTGGTCCGGACCTGTCTCAAACCAATTTCGGGCCTCACCCACGCGCTCCGTCAGACCTGACCACACAAGGTGACGGATTTCTAAACGGACAAGTTGGCAAAAATTATAAACCCCATACGGGCATGCATCCGGTCAGGGAGGCATCAACCCTAAACACCTTGTCGCATGTTTTTAGGGTTGATGCCTCCCCATTTTTTTGCCATCCTATTGGGTTTTATTTTTTTAACCACTGCGATAATATTTTTGGGCTGAAATGTTTCTTTCTGGGTTATTTCTCTGAAGTATCTGTACTGCCCATTGTGAAAGGGCTGACGATCACTGCTCCCGTGAACCAGGGTACTAGCGAAATCCGTCAAGGCCAAGCCAGCAGGTGGTGACCTGGCGAGCTCGGGCTAGCTGCCTAGGCTTGTGCGTTGCTTCGGGCCTTCTTCGTAGGGTCGCGAATCACGAGGCCCCAAGTTGGCCATCTTTCTGCTAATCCGAGGCCCCAATATGATCATTCCCCTTGCGAATCTGCTGTGACTCGTGAAGTCCGAACCGAATCACCAGTCAAGAACGCAAGCAGAAAACGGAAACGGTACGCGTTTGTACTCTGAGTGATCAGAGTACACTCCCGGAAAACTCTGAAACGTGAGAGTTATCTTTAAAATTTCTCTGAAAATTACAGAGTTGGGGCCCTAAAATCTCTGGTTTTAAAACCCGCAGCCTGAATTACAAAAAAAGTTGGGAGGTGTTAACACTTTCCCTCCCGAACCAGGGTGGTTACCAGTTGTGCACGGGCAAAACGCGATGAAGTCGCAGACCTCACGGAAGTGTCGCTCGGTTCCTGCGCAACCACTCTGGCCTTGGTGTGCACACCAAACTGGAAACCTGTAATTCAGGTTGATAAAAACTGCCTACGGTAGTCCGATCAGCACCAGCGGCAGCCATAGCTTAGAACAGCTAGGCTCCAACATCATTCCAGCCCCAGGCCTCATAGACCCGCCTTACTCGTTAGGACTAATACTCCATTCCTTAGGTGCCAGAGATATAACTTTCTGTCCGCGTTTCTAAGGTGAATCGCCCTACTTCGTCGCATTCGCTTCTTCTCCCCGTAGTCCACACTCCGTCCCACACACGCACTCCCCTCCATCGCTCACGCTTCCTCGCGACAACGAGCACGCTCCCTCCCCTCCCGTCTCCTTCGCGCTCGCTCCATTGTCGCACACGCGCGCTCTGTTTTCTCGTGGATTACAATTCCCTCCCGTCGCCCACGCGGGAGCGCCGAGACCGATCACGCATACTCCCTTCCGTCACCCACGCTCACTTCGTTGCCGCCGCAGACGCGCAATCTCTTCCGTCGCCCCCGCACACTCCGTCAGTTACCTCGGCCCACGCGCACTCCCTTCCGTTGCCCACTCTCAAGACCTTCCCGTCGCCCACGCTCACACCCTTCCCATCGCCTACGCGCAATCGTTCCGTCGCCCACTCTCAATCACTTACCTCGCCCACGCTCGCTCCCTTCCCGTCGCCCACACTCCCTTTCCATCGCCTTCGCGCAATCCTTACATCGCACACGCTCACCCCCGCTCGTCGCACACGGCCAATTCCCTCTCGTCGCACGCTGCCGCCCGCGCCGCGCTCTCCCTTTCAATCTCCTCCCGCCGTCCACGCTCACTCCACTGCCGTCACACACGCACGCACCCTCCCCTCGACGGAGAGGGGGTGCTCCGCTTCCCTCGCATATGCGTTCATCTCCCCATCCCTCATCTCCCCATCCCTCATCTCCCCGTCCCTCATCTCCCCGTCCCTCATCTCCCCGTCCCTCATCTCCCCATCCCTCACCCCCCCATCCCTCATCTCCCCATCCCTCACCTCTCCGGTCTTCCTCTCCCTCTCCCCTCTCCTCTCATTCCTTACCCTTCTCCCTCTCCTCTCCCTCCTCCCTTTCCACTCGCCCCGCCACTCCCGCCGTGCTTCTCCCTCCCCCCATTCCGCCTCGCCCCATTCCGCCCCACCCCATTCCGCCTGACCTCATTCCGCCCCACCCCATTCCGCCTCACCCCATTCCTCCTCTCCCCATCCCCTCCTCATTTTACCCCCTCTTCTCCCCTTCCCCACCTCATCCCATCTTCTCCTCTTTCCGTCCACCCCTCCTCACCCCATCTCCTCCTCTTTCCATCCAGGCATCCTCACCCTATTCCGCCTCACCCCATTCCGCCTCCCGTCCTCTCCCCATCCCCTCCTCTTACTATCCCTCCTCTCCCTGTCTCTCCTCTCCCCATCCCTCCTTATTATCCCTCCTCTTACCATCCCTCCTCTTACCATCCCTCCTCTTACCATCCCTCCTCTCCCCATCCCTCCTCTCCCTATTTGTCCTCTCCCCATCCGTCCTCTGTTCGTTCCTTCCTCCCTACATCCCTTCCTGTTTGCTCCGCACTTCACCTCCCCCTCCCCTCCCCCAATCGCTCTGCGCGGTCTCATTGCAGGGACTCCTCGCATGGAAAGAAGGGGAAAGGGAGGAAAGTACACCCACGCTACGTCTATCCCCTCACCCCGCCCTGTCCTATCCCCTCACCCCGCCCTGTCCTATCCCCTCCCCTCCCCCTCCCGTCCTCTCCCCATCCCCTCCTCTTCCAAACCCATCCCTCCTCATCACATCTCTCCTCTTTCCATCCATCCTCTCCCCATCCCTCCTCTCCCCATCCGTCTTGTCCCCATCCCCTCCTCTCCCCATCCGCTCCAGGTGTTTCCTCCCATCATCACTTCCTCCCATCACCACTTCCTCCCATCACCACTTCCTCCCATCACCACTTCCTCCCATCATCACTTCCTCCCATCATCACTTCCTCCCATCACCATTTCCTCCCATCACCACTTCCTCCCATCACCACTTCCTCCCATCACCACTTCCTCCCATCATCACTTCCTCCCATCATCACTTCCTCCCATCACCACTTCCTCCCATCATCACTTCCTCCCAAGCAAAGCATAGACTAGCTGCGCCTCAGCTTGCTCCTCTGCTTCACCACTGAAAAATAGGGGAGATTGGAGTAGGCAGAAAGATTCGTGTGAAGAAACATGGGGGAGGTGGTGTGAGGTGCAAGGGAACAACGGCAGGGGAATACACACAAGCACACATAATGAAAGCATGTATGGGGAGACACTAATGGGTGCACATGCATGGGTATTAGAGGGCGGAAGGTGAGGAGTGAGGGGGAAGGGTAGGGCATGAAAAGGAAGGGAAGGGTTGTGAACGGCTGGGGGAGGGAAGGGCGGAGCAGGGAGGAAAAGGCAGGGATGGGGAGGGCACGTGGGAACAGGGCAGAGGGTGCAGGAGAGTGAGAGTGCGAGAGGACGGAGGGAGAGAGTGCAGGAGGAAGGAGAGTGGGGGAAGGAGGGTGGGAGGAAAAGGCAGGGATGGGGGTTCCTAGGAGGGAACAGGGCAGAGGGTGGGGGAAGGAGAGTGAGAGTGCGAGAGGATGGAGGAAGCAGGGAAGGGGATGGGGGGAAGCAGGGAAGGGGATGGGGGGAAGCAGGGAAGGGGATGGGGGGAAGCAGGGAAGGGGATGGGGGGAAGCAGGGAAGGGGATGGGGGGAAGCACGGAAGGGGACGGGGGGAAGCACGGAAGGGGATGGGGGGAAGCACGGAAGGGGATGGGGGGAAGCACGGAAGGGGATGGGGGGAAGCACAGAAGGGGATGAGGGGAAGCACGGAAGGGGATGGGGGGAAGCACGGAAGGGGATGGGGGGAAGCACGGAAGGGGATTGGGGGAAGCACGGAAGGGGATGGGGGGAAGCACGGAAGGGGATGGGGGGAAGCACGGAAGGGGATGGGGGGAAGCACGGAAGGGGATGGGGGGAAGCACGGAAGGGGATGGGGGGAAGCACGGAAGGGGATGGGGGGAAGCAGGGAAGAGGACGTGGGGAGCGAGGGAGATGCCGGGGAGAGAGCTGGGGGGAGGACGGTGGGGAGCAGGGCGATTGATGGGGGGAAAAGGGAGAGATGTATGCAGTGTGGGGGTGAAAGGCGATTATTCGGGAGTGGGTAGGGTGCATGTGCAGGTGGGAAAGGGGGCGTGACAAGTGTGCGAGATGAGAAGGGAGAAGGAAGGGATGGCAAGGACAACGAGGAGTGGATGGGAGGGCGACGGGGAAAGAGAGGGCGACGGGGGGAGAGAGAGACGGGGATTGCGAGGGGACGAGCGGGAAGGAGGGCGACGAGCGACAGAGAGGCGACGAGACGAAGGGGGGCAACGGGGGGAAGGGAGCGCGACGAGGGAAAAGAAGGGCGGCAGGCGGACGGGAAGGCAGCGGGAGGAAGGGAGGGCGACGAGACGAAGGGAGGGCGACGAGACGAAGGGAGGGCGACGAGACGAAGGGAGGGCGATGGGCGGAAGGAAGCGCGACGAGGGGAAGGAAGGGCGGCGGGCGGAAAGGAGGGCGACGGGTGGAAGGGAGGGTGACGGGCGGAAGGGAGGGTGACGGGCGGTGACGGGCGGAAGCGAGGGCGACGGGCGGGGAAGCGGCGAGGGCGACAGGCGAGGCGAGGGTAGTAGGCGGGGGAAGCGAGAGCGACGGGCGGGGGAAGCGAGAGCGACGGGCGAGGGAACCGACCTCGACGGGCGGCGAGGCGGCGAGGGCGACGGGCGGGATGAGGGCAGTGGACGGAGAAAGCAAGGGCGACGAGCGAGGGTCGCGAGGTAGGCAAAGCGCTCTCTCATCTCCTCACGCCCATTTTCTCCGTGCTTCGATTGCGTATACAAGCTGCACCTACTAATTCCGGTTGTCTAAATGCCGCTCACTCTAAAACCCTAGCTGGTGTGCGATGGTCGGATATTACTAGCGAGTGAATGAGTATGTTAGCTTTTTCTGTCGCACCAGTTTTTTTATGTTGTTCTTTCCCTCCAGGGTTTGTATGCGGGTTGCCTGCGAACTGTTTGCCTCACGGGAGAGTCGCATCAGGTTTCGCTAACCTGCCACCTTTCGCAATTTCTCCGCACCTCATTTTGCCCGAG
Organism: Closterium sp. NIES-65; assembly: GCA_948144175.1. Taxonomy (NCBI): domain Eukaryota; kingdom Viridiplantae; phylum Streptophyta; class Zygnematophyceae; order Desmidiales; family Closteriaceae; genus Closterium; species Closterium sp. NIES-65. Next base: position 1,455,242 of record CANXME010002068.1, read on the forward strand.
CCCCGGACCTACCAAACCAAGCGTTGACTCAGTTTCTGTCATTCAGGTGGCGGGCTTAAAGCCCAAGACCTGAATTACTCAACGGAAGTCAACGCTAAAAACTAGGTTCGGGAGGCAGGCACGGAGAGGCTCGGTTGGTTTGCGAGAGACTTTCACTCGCGAAACCAATTTGGGACAAAAGTTTCTCGCTTCCCATGATGGGTGGGGTCCTTCCCACAACCAGAAAAGCGCGTGCATACCAACTGTGCACAATTTGAGACAGCACGCAGGGTATTAGGCATAGAGCATACATGTAGACAGGGCAGGGCGTCGGCGTTCACTCAAAAGGGATCAGATGCGCCTTAGGATGTGGGTGGCGCCGATTTCGGTGATGACGCGCAAAGCTAGTGTTCACTAGGTAAAGATTTTTGTGTCGAAATGCAGGTTATTGTGCAACTACTGCGTAGCGTAAACTCGCGGCGAAAATCGAATCGCACCTGTTCGCCCAAGCGTGACAATCCCCTCGCCCTCGCCTTTCTTTCCCTAGGTCCCATGCGTCCGCTCTCTGTCGCCGGCGTCGTCGCCATCGCTTCCGCAGCTCGTCGCGTTCGCGACCCCAGCCCGTCGCCTTCGATCCGCCCGTCGCCTTCACTTCCCCCCCGTCGCCCCTACTCCCCCCCCTCCCCCCGCTCCGTTGCCTTCATTTCCCCCTCCCGTCGCCTTCACTTCCCCCTCTCGTCGCCTTCACTTCTCCCCCTCCCGTCGCCTTCACTTCCCCCCCGGAGTGTTCGCCTTCACTTCCCCCCCTCCCGTCGCCTTCACTTCCCCCCCTCCCGTCGCCTTCACTTCCCCCCCTCCCGTCGCCTTCTCTTCCCCCCCTCCCGTCGCCTTCTCTTCCCCTTCCCGTCGCCTTCACTTCCCCTTCCTGTCGCCTTCACTTTCCCTTCCCGTCGCCTTCACTTCCCCTTCCCGTCGCCTTCTCTTCCCCTTCCCGTCGCCTTCTCTTCCCCTTCCCGTCGCCTTCTCTTCCCCTTCCCGTCGCCTTCTCTTCCCCTTCCCGTCGCCTTCTCTTCCCCTTCCCGTCGCCTTCTCTTCCCCCTCCCGTCGCCTTCAATTCTCCCTTCCGTCTGCTTCAATTCCCCCTTCCGTCGCCTTCACTTCTCCCCCCCGATGCCTTCAATTCCCCCTCCGGTCGCCTTCCCCGCATGCCGCACTCGCTTTCCCGCCCTTCACACTTGCTTCCCCACCCGTCGCCTTCACTTCCCCTTCCATTGCCTTTCGCTCTCTCCTGCTCACTCTCCCTGCTCACTCTCTTTCCCACTGCTCACTCTCTTCCCCCCTGCCCACTCTTTTCCCCACCCTTCACTCTCTCCTCTCCTGTTCACCCCCTGTTCTCACCCCTCTTCCCCCCTTCACTCAACCGTTCCCCCCTGCTCAACCTCTTTCCCTCTGCTCACTCTCTTCCCCCCTGCTCTCTCTCTTTAACCCGGCTCACACTCTCCCCCCCCCCCCCTCCCCCCACTCTCTTTCCCCCTGCTCACTCGCTTCCCCCCTCCTCAATCTCTTTCCCCTGCTCATTCTCTTTCCCTCTGCTCACTCCCCTTGTGCTCACCCCACTTTCCCCATTTCTCACCCCTCTGCTATCCCCTGTTTTCCCGGCTCACTCCTATACTCACTCTCTCCTCCCCTGCTCACTCACTTCCCCCCTGCTCACTCTCTTTCCCCTTGCTTACTCTCTTCCCCCCCTACTCACCTTCTTTCCCCCTGTTCTCACCCCTCTTTCCCCCTTTCTCACCCATTTCCCCCCTGCTCGGTCTATTTCCCCCTGTGCTCGTTCCTAAATTCCCCTGCTCACTCCCTTACCCCCTGTATTCACCCATCGTTCCTATTTCCTCTTGTTCACTCTCTCCCCCTCTGCTCTCTCTCTTTCCCCCTGTACTCACCCATTTTTCCACCTTGTTTACTCTCTATTCCCCTTCATTCAACCCTTTTTCCCCCCCAAGTCCTCTCATTTCCCCTGTTCACATCCCTCCTTAGCCCCATGCTTACTGGCTATCCCCTTTGCTTACCCCCTTCTCCACCCTGCTTACTCTCTTTCCCGCTTCGCTCACTCTGCCTAACTCCTCCCATACATGCCCTCCACCTTCACCCCTCGTGTATTCTGCCATATCCCCTCTTCCCTCCCCGTTCCTTCCAAACCCATGCTTGTACATGTTCCCAGGACCATGGGTCCCAACAGGAGTGGGTTGAAAAGTGACCAGCTCCTAGCTTTGTGCTTGTGCTTATTTAGTCTTGTCTTGTCTTGTTTTTTGATGTGGTGTATTATGAGACGCATCCAACCAATATTAATAACAATACACTGTATAGCTATTGTAGACGACTAGTATCATCAAACCCTATACTCATCACGACTGGATGCATGGCAGACCTGCATAGACACGAACCACAAACTCTGATGCACGGTGGGGAACAAAGAATGCACGGAGGCAGAAAATGAGCAAGGGAGACACGGAGGAAGGGCGGATGAGATGATGGGCGGATGAGATGATGGGGGGATGAGATGATGGGCGGATGAGATGATGGGGGGATGAGATGATGGGGGGATGAGATGATGGGGGGATGAGATGATGGGGGGGTGAGATGATGGGCGGATGAGATGATGGGCGGATGAGATGATGGGGGGATGAGAAGATGGGGGGATGAGATGATGGGGGGATGAGATGATGGGCGGATGAGATGATGGGGGGATGAGTTGATGGGCGGATGAGATGATGGGGTGATGTGATGATGGGGGGATGAGATGATGGGGGGATGAGATGATGGGGGGATGAGATGATGGGGGGATGAGATGATGGGGGGATGAGATGATGGGGGGATGAGATGATGGGGGGGATGAGATGATGGGGGGATGAGATGATGGGGGGATGAGATGATGGGGGGATGAGATGAAGGGGGGATGAGATGATGGGGGGATGAGATGATGGGGGGATGAGATGATGGGCGGATGAGATGAAGGGAGGACGGGAGGAAGGGAGGACGGGAGGAAGGGAGGACGGGCAACAGAGAGGGTAAAGAGGGTAGTGAGGCAAAGAGATGGAGGAAGGGAGGAAGGGAGAGGGAGAGGAGGACGGCTGAGGGGGAACGACGGAACGGAGTAAGGGAGGAGGGCAAGAGGTAAAAGTGTGGCAGGGTATAAGGGGGATAGGAGGATCCCTGCACCCTCTCTCCCTCATCCCCGCCTCCCCCGCTCCCCTAACCCGCCCCCTGCAGCACTGCACTCCTTGCTGCCCGCTTGCGCGCGCTGCCCTGGCTATGCCCCCAACACTCTGCTCCAAAGCCTCATCACCACCTGCCATGCGTGCGGGGTTGGTGCGAGAGAGGAGAGGAGGTCAGTGCAAGAGAGAAAAGGGTGGGTGCTGCTGACCACGCACCCTTCCACACCCCACAGCGAACGAGTCACGACCCCTTTCCCAGCTCCCAGCCCAGCCCGCCATACCTCCCCGCCCAGGGTGGGTGAGAGGCTGATGGGGAGGGAGAATGAGAAGAAGGAAATAAGGGTGCAAGGGTGGGGTGGTCACCATGGGCGATGGTAGGAGTAGAGAAGGTGGTAATAGGGAAGGAGTACAACGACGACCCTAAATGCGATGGGAAGGGATGAGAGGGTGGAGACGCGATGGTGAAGAGGGGGAACGTGATAGGCAGGGGAGTGATGACGACGTGGAGAGAGGTGGGAGAGAAGGGAGGTCGACGGTGGGAGGAAGAGGACGACGGTGGGAGGAAGCGTGGCTGATGAGAGGGGAAGCGTGGGAGAAGGTAGGGGGAAGCGTGAGCGATGATGGGTGGGAGCGTAAGCGACAATGGGGGAAAGCGAGGGCGACGGTGAAGGTGGTGACGGGAGGGGGAGCATGGGCAACGACGGAATGAAGTGTGAGCGACAGCGGGAGGAAGCGTGGGCGACGGTGGGGCGAAGCGTGGGGGACGCGGAAAGCGATAGACAACATAGGAGGAGAGCGATCGGAGACGTAAAAGTAGCAACATCGGGCACGGCGACGTCGACGAGAGGAAGCGTGGGTGACGGGACGTGACGTCGACGAAGAAGCGCGGGAGTGGGCATAAAGCTGAGGCAAACATAGGGCGAATGCGCAGGAAATGACAGCGATCGACAGTACGATTCTTATCGACCTCGGAGAGGGAGATGCATGCGCCGCAAACTGGCGTTTGCGCGGTCGCGCAGGGTTTCGACGACGACGCTGAGTAATAAGCGGGCCCATCGCAACACTCTAATCATCATACAGAATTGGTTTCTCCGTCTATTTTTTTTGTGGAGTGGCCTCCGGCTTTATTGGCTCCTCTGTTCTACCTAAGAGTGTGTGCGTGCGTAAGTGTCTTAGCTTGACCTGAATTACAACTATTTTCAAACTGTCAACATCCCAGCTCTATTCCCTTGGGGAGAGAGCGGTTGGGACTCTCGCCAACCAGACCTTTGCTGCTCTACGACTCCCTGCTTTTTTGCGTGGTGTTTTTTGGTAACCAGAGAGGCTCAGGAAGTCAACTGTGGGCTCGGGAGGCAAACTGTGCACAGTTTGCCTTCTTTTTTTTGTAATTCAGATCTTGGGCTTTAACAGAGCTCACTTGAAAAAAAAATTCTGAATTCTCAGAGTCTTTTCATGCAAATCAGACAAATTTCTCTGACTTCTGGGGGCCTGATATATGCATATAGCATTATTTTATATTATATATAAACAGATTTTTGCGTAGTCTAATGACGTTATTACTGTTACACCTATTCGTGCTGCACCCTTGCCATGCTTGTATTTCTTCCCCCCTCTCATTTGAAATATCCATCTTTGCACTCGTAACTTCCCGAGCTCCAAAACCTCGTAGACCTACGTTGACATAGTATTCAAAGGGCCTTCTCTCTCTCTCTCTCTCTCTCTCTCTCTCTCTCTCTCTCTCTCTCTCTCTCTCTCTCTCTCTCTCTCTCTCTCTCTCTCTCTCTCTCTCTTGACTGGGACCAGATCTTTGCTAGCATGTATGCTATGTATGCTGCTGGTGCTAGTGCTAAGGGTGACTGTTATTCTTGTGTGCCTAGATCTGGTAGTATAAAGGCTGTTTGTGTAGATGCTTGTGAGACAGCTAGCACAAGTGCAAATCCTACAGAGGCATTGCTCACCTTCATGCTGGACTGCGGCGCGTCTCGGTGCTTCTTCCGCGACTGCACCACAATCAAAACGCTCCAGCACCTCCCCGGTCACCCTGGCCGACCCCTCCTCTGGATCAGTCGTTGCACGCGGCTCTACTGTTCTCCCGTGTCGGGCAGCCTCATCTGTCTGCCTCGCAGGTCTCTGCCTCCCCTCATTCGCTACGAGCTTGGTGAGTAACGCTCACCTCCAGTATATGATGGTCACCACCATCACTTCTGGGGGCGAGTGCGTGACGATCTATATGGACACGGTGACTGGAGACCACCTTGCTACGTTCACATGTAGGCCTGGGTCTGGACTGTACGCATTGCAGAATGAGTCTATTCAGGTGGCTGCGTCAAGTTAGGTAGCTGCGTCTTGCTCGTATCGGTTACTCACGCACCCGTCCCTCTTCTGGCACCACAGTCTTGGTCACCCCTCCCTGCAGCGCCTACGTTGCATGCACTCGCGTCTCCTTATCTCTAGCCTCCCGCGGTCCCTGCCCCCGCTCTTGCCGTCGCTTACGCCGCCGTGCGCTCCCTTCGTCAAGGGGCGGTAGTGCTTGCTCCTCACTCCTCCTCTTTCCCTCCGACCACTGCCCCTCCGCAGACGCTGTACATGGATGTATGGGGCCCCAACCCCGTCTCTGGGTCACACTGGGGGCACTACTTTCTGCTGGTAGTTGACGACTTCACGCACTACACCACAATGTTTCCCTTAAAGCATAAAGTAGACGTTTGGGTTGTTTTGATTCGTTGGATCCGCGCTGTTCGTGGCTAGCTCAGCGAACAGTTCCGCCAGGACCTCCCGGTGCTCCGTCTGCACTCTGACCGTGGTGGCGACTTTGCTTCCGGTCTCCTTGAGGACTTTTGTCATGAGGAGGACATCACCCAGTCGTTCACGTTTCAGGCCTCTCCACAACAGAATGGGATCGTCGAGCGTCGCATTGGCTTGATCATAGAGGTTGCTCGCACCTCCATGATCCATGCGGCTGCTCCCCATTTTCTGTGGCCGTTTGCGGTCCGATGCGCTGTGCATCAGCTTAACCTCTAGCCCTGAACCAGACACCTCGCCTACCCTGCTTTGGACGGGGGAGGTTGGCGATGCATTGCCGTTTCAGGTCTGGAGATTGCTTGCCCTTGTCCGCGATCCTACCACGGGCAGGCGCTCTCCTCGCACTCTTTAATGCGTCTTCCATCGCTTTCCTCCGACACCCTGCACTTGCAGCTTTACCACCCAGCCACGCGTCGCATCCTATCCTCTTCCGACGTCACCTTTGACGAGTCGGTTTGCTACTACCGTCTCTTCCCCCACCGTAGTTCTTCCCCCCACCCCCCCCCCCCCCCCCCCTCCCTCCCCTCTTCCTGGTTCCATGTTACCCCCCGGTAGGCCCCCTCGCGCCCTACTCCCTCAGGTGTGTCTCATGTCACACCATCCCCCTTGGTTGAGCCTTTGGAGGTCTTCTTAGACCCCTCTGGCCCAGTTGAGGGAGTGACCCTGCTGTTGATGATACAACGGCCTCTCGCCGCTCACCGCGCTTGGAAACTCCTCTTAGTTTTCCGCCTCAACCGTCTTCACCGCCTATGCAGCGTGTCGCTGTGGACTCCGGTGCTTTTGGGAGTGGTGATGCTGGAGGTGCGGGCTTTGGGGGTGCGGGTCCTGGGGGTGGTGAGTCTGGAGGTGTGGGCTATGGGGGTGCTGGTTCTAGGGTTCGTGACTCTGAGGATGCTGACCCTGAGGGTGCTGTCTCAGGGGGCGCTGAGCATCCTAGTGGCGGTGGAGTCGAAGGTATGACAGCTGGAGGCTCTGTGGGTGCGTTGCACCCTCTTCCGCGACGACCCTGGTTTTGGGAGCAATACCAGTCAATGCTGCCACTTCTGGGGTCCGTTGCTGGAGGTTCTGGGGGTGATGGAGCTGGAAGTACAAGAGCTAGGGATGCTGGAGGTACTCGAGCTAGAGTTGCTGGAGGTTCTAGTGCTAGAGGTACTGGAGCTGGAGGTGCTGGAGGTTCTGGTGCTGGAGGTGCTGGAGTTGGAGGAGCTGGAGGTTCTGGTGCTCTAGGTACTGGAGCTAGAGGAGCTGGAGGTTCTGGTGACTTGGAGGTTTTAGATATGGAGGTTTCGGCTATGGAGGTGCAACCACTGAGGGTGTTGGTCGTGCTGGATCTAGAGGTGTTCCTGGTACTATGGAGGAGCTAGTTGGGGGTGCTGCGCGGCTGCTGCACCGGTGACCGTTGTTTTGGAACCTGCCACAGTCATCGCTTCCATCACTTGGCTCAGTATTTCACCAACTTTGACATCTTATGTCTGCCTCTACAGAGCCGTCTACCGTTGGTACTACTCCTCCTCTTCTGTGTCCACGTACTGACCTGTCTCAGACTCACTTATCTGTTGTGCGTACTCCTCGTGCTCGCCGTGTTCGACCTCCACCTATCCCCGGCACTCACAGCATGGCACTTGGTCCTTCCTTTGTTCCACATTGTGTTGCACTGCCGTTACCTCCCTCGTCCTCCCTTCCTGACGTTCCTGGCCATGTATTTGACTTTGCTTGCGCTGCTAGTCCCAGTGTAACCTATTGTCTCGCCACACTTATGACGAACCCTAATTTTTCGTCTGCTGCGACTGCATGAGTCCATGAGCTCGTTGACTTCGCCACTACCTGCCACCTTGACTACCTCGCAAGTCTCGTTTCTAGATGTGCCTGTCCTCCGTCCAACAGAGGTGAGATTGCCCTTGGTTGTGACGTCCTTGAGGACACACAATTTGAGCTGGAGTGCCTCGCGGCTGCTATACTTCATCTCGCTGCCATGCTGCTTTGCCTCTGAGGGAGACCTGGATGCACTGGACATCCCGACCTCACGCTCTTACACAGAAGCAATCACGGGTCAGTACTCCTCTCATTGGCAAATAGTCATGGACGCATAGATGGCATCCTGGAACTCCACAACCACCTACGTCGACGCAATTCCCCCTCCTGTGGCGAACATAGTCGATGGCATGTGGAATTTCAGGGTGAAGCGGCCGCCAGGTTCCCCCCCTGTCCTCAAGGCATATTACGTTGCACGAGGCTTCAATCGTCAAAGGACTATTCTTTGGGTGTTACTGCACATTGTAGCACAACGTCACTACCAGCTGCACTCAATCAGCTTCTCCACAGCTTTCTTGCAGAGCAGCCTTCACGAGGAGATCTGGCTGCGCCGCCCACCAGGCTTCATTAGGTTGGTTCCTGAGGGTACCCAGTGGAGCCTCCGGCGGCTGATCTATGGTCTCCATCAGGCGTCTCGCGAGTGGCACACACTGAGGACGACACTAGCGGCTCTTGGCTTTGCTCCTTTGACTGCCGACTCGTCGTTGTTTCTTCGCACCGTCTCTACTCTGCCGCCGTTCTACATCCTCGTGTGCGTGGACGACTCGGTCTTTGTGACTGCTGACACTAAGACACTGGCCCTTGTGCAGGCGGAGCTTAACTGGTTTAGCGGTAGTGCTATCTTTGCTTGCAGATCACCTGGGACATAACATCGTGCACCATCACCCTGACTCAGTCACGCATGGTGCAGCAGGTCCTTCAGCACTTCCGCTTTCAGTTCTCCACACCACAGTCCACTCCTTTGCCTATGGGCCACTCGCTCTTAGCTCCAATTTTGGACGAGTCTGTAGAGCCAAGTCGTCCGTATCCAGAGCTTGTGGGTTGCCTCATGTGCCTGATGACGTGCACTCGACCTAACCTCGCGTACCCACTCAGCATCCTGACATTCTACGTTGCGTCCGGGAGACACCGCCCTGCGCACTACATGCCAGCTACAAGAGTACTGCGCTACTTGGCCAGTACACCAGAAATAGGGCCTGTGTTTGAGGGACGAGGCCAAGTTGTGCTCACTGGGAACTCAGACGCTTCGTGGGCCGAGGACCAGGCAACTCACAGGTCTTCACAGGGCTACATTTTGAGCTCGGCACTGGCTCTGTCTCGTGGAGGTTCAGTTGCTCGTCTTTTATGCTTAGCTCCAGTTGTGAGGCTGAGATCTGCCCTGGAGCTATGGCTGCGCAGTAGTTACGCTGGCTGAGCGGCGACATTCTCCTCCAACACTGTTCGTCGACAACAAGGCCATGATTGGCTTGTGTTGCGAGCACAGACTGGAGCACAAAACGAAGCACATTTCTCTTCATTACTTTCTCGAGGAAGAGTTACAGCAGCGTGGTCGGCTTCGCCTTGCTTACGTAGCCTCAAAGACCAACGCTGCTGATATCTTCACCAAGGCCATTGGCTTTGGTGATCATCAGCGTTTCTGTACTGCGCTTGGCCTTGTGCCTACTCTGCCTCACTTGTCTCTTAATCTCGCCTCGCACTTATTGTACACTCCTATATATATGTACCTGCATGTTTAGACCTGCTAAGTTGTAATATTTGTACCGCTATTGCTGTTAAAATATTGCATGTGAACTGGCCTTGTGGCCGCTTGCTTGTGCTCAAACTGTGTGGAGATCTTGAGATCCACCCTAAGCTGTGTTTTGTTTCTTTTCTTGACTGGTGTTGTGACCATGTGTTGTTCTTGCTATCCCCCACTTCGCCTATCGGGGGCTGTCAAACTATATATTTGTTAGTTGTGGGCTGTAGTGGGGTAGCCATATAAGGTACAACACTTTTTGGTTTAGTACTTGTATCTCTATTTTGTCATAGTCAAACATTCCCATTGCCTATAATCTTAACAAGCCTTCTCCCTCTTTTCACATTGGTGCCTTCCTACGCAGCTTCGTTGAGCCCCGTCGCGACCCCTTTTCGACTGCTCCGTCGTGGCCCTGTCGCGGCGCCGCAGGCCTTGTCGTAGCTCTCGTCGATGCCCCCGTTTCGACCCTTGTCGCGGTTCTTGTCGCGACCCACGTCGAGGCCCCAGTGAGCCTGCAACGCCAGTCGACGCCCAACCTGTCGCCTTGCTGTGCCTGAGACTATGGGGGGAAGGTTGCGAGGGTGAGGGCTGTGAGCCTATAGCATTAGACGCTGTGGGGGGAGGTTGTAGGGATCGCGGTGGCCATGATGGACGATGAGCATGCCCCTCCTTCTCCTCCTTCCCCAACCACTCTCTCGTCTAACAAGAGGACGGAAAGAAAGTACCTGCATGCTAGCATACTCATTGTCCTGCCCCTCTCTCTCACTCTCTCTCTCTCTCTTGCTCTCTCTCTCTCTCTCTCTCTCTCTCTCTCTCTCTCTCTCTCTCTCTCTCTCTCTCTCTCTCTCTCTCTCTCTCTCTCTCTCTCTCCTTCTCTGTCTCTCTCTGAGCACCTGTCGCCGCTGCATCTACTACCGTTGCATTTGCCACCGCTGCACCTGTCACCGCTGCACCTACCTGCCCCTGCATCTTCTACTGCTCATTTCTCTGATTTTGCCTTCTCCTGCTATGGCGATGTACCCCTTCAGGGAGTGTTCTTGCTCTAGTTCCTACGGCAAGTAGTATAGGGGATGTGAATCTCTCATGGCTATAACTGTCAGCTTACACATGTATTGTTTTGTATGTGTACTTTGTAGGCTAGATAGTTTGAAAATATATGGCAATATGCTAATGTTAGTGCCATGGTTAATTATTAAAAATAGCAGTCGATATAGTCCTAAAAAATGATAGAAAAAAACAAACACATAGGGTAAATGGTGATATATCTATCCCCCTAGTGTGCTCTCATAAATTCATCGATTCAAATCGTAGCATAGTATCATATTACATTAGTTTTTTCGCTTCCGCCCCATCTACCTCCCTAGCTGCCCTCGTGCCCTCACGCCCCCCCACCTTTAGGGCTCCCTCTGGTGCCCTTCCCTCCCCTCCCCCCCCCCCCCCCCCCCCTCCCCCCTCTCCGCTAACGCCCCATTGTGCCCTACCGCCTTGTCCTGCTGCGCCCAGCCACGCGCCTGCCGCGCCTTGCGGCACGCCCTGACGCACGCCTTGCCGCGAGCATGCCACGCGCGTGCCGCGCGCCTACCGCGCGCATGTCGCGCGCCCTGCTGTGCCCTGCCGCGCGACGTGCCGGGCCCTGCGCCCGCTGCGCGGCCTGTCGCGCGCCCTGTTGCGCTCCTGCTGCATGCCTGCCGTCGCGCCCTGCCGCTGCGTTTACCGCGCCCCCTGCTGCCGCGCCTGTCGAACCTGCCGGTCGCACCTGTAGTTGCGCCTGCCAACTGTGCCTGCCGCCGCACCTACCACGCACCTGCCACCACACCTATCACATGCCTGCCGCTGTGCCTGGAGCCACTGCCGTCACACCACGAATGAAGCCAACCTAAACGGTACTTACCGTATGGCCCCGACTAAAAGTGCCGTCCTATTGAAGGCGCCCGCGCTAATGGTCGGAACTTAATTATAAGTGCCTCCCTTGTAAAACCCTGATTTATTATAAGCGCATGCATGATTCTATTTTAAAATCCCGTCTAAGATGGTAACGACTTCCATTTTTGTAACGAGTCCACATTGATTTTCAATTCGTTCGACTCTCGAGGCCCTCACTGGCTGCGCGTCCAGTCAGGATGAGCTGGCACGTCTGCAAAGTGACGTGCCTTTGACCTTGTGCGCCGGCAGAGAATGGCCCACGTGTGATTCTGATCCCTGCCGCTCTAAAAATTGGACTCGCTTGTTTGTAATTGCAAGAATGAGATGTACATGTTGGTCTGTTTAAAATATACTCAAAACTCATTCAGAAGCGCCCCCCCCTTTAAAAAACTGACTGTATTATAAGCGCACATGCGCTACTATCCGGGGCCATACAGCACTACATATTTCAATAAGGATTATAATGGCGTTTAAAGATACTATGGTATCATAGAAGGCAACCAGGATTGGGCTTCCAGCAGGCCCTCGGATTCGTTTTAGACTCCTCAGGCTCACTTTGCATGGCATTGCAACCTAGCAAAAGGTAGTCATTTCTGGGTGGCAGTAATTTCATGGAAGATAAAAAGAGAAACATTTCGTCGTGGTAATTAACCCTTGGCAGTACTGCACTAGCAATTGATCTCCACACCCATGGCAGCTTGTCGGGCAGCAAGGGCTCTCTTTGAAAAGAAGTAGCGTGTGGGAGGTCGATTCTTGAGGCGCCTCAGCAACTGCGGCAGTTTGAAGGCCAGCAGCAGCAGCACCGCCAGTGGAAGCAGCATCAGCAGCAGCAGGTTTTGGGGCGCCTGGAGAGCAGACAGAGTCACCCCCACGGCTGCAATGCCTGGTGGTTCAGAGGGTGGGTTGGTGCATGCAGGGTGGATACGGAGAGGAAGGAGGTGTGGGAAAAGGTGATGCGTGTGTAAATTCAGCATATTAGGTGGAAAGCAAGAAGGGATGCCAGCAAGCAGGCATGTTGGCAAGCAAGCATGTGTGCAAGCAGACATGTGTGCAAGCAGACATGTGTGCAAGCAGACATGTGTGCAAGCAGGCATGTTTGCAAGCAGGCGGGTTCGCAAGCAGACACGTGTGCAAGCAGGCATGTTTGCAAGCAGGCATATATGCAAGCAGGCATATTTGCAAGCTGGCGGGTTTGCAAGCAGGCAGGTTTGCAAGCAGGCATGTTTGCAAGCAAGCATGTTTGCATGCAGGCATATTTGCAAGCAGCCATGTTGGCAAGCAGGTATGCTGGCAAGCAGGCTTGGGAAGACAAGATCCAGCTTGGACGAGCTCATGGCTGAAAAGTAACAGAAGAAGAAAGCAGGAGCCGGCTAGTGACAGAATTTAGCAGCTGGCACAACTTGAGGCAGCAGGCGGCATACCATGAGGGACGCACGTGCCAGCAGCAGTCCCTGGCGTGTACCCCTCATCACAGTCGCACTGGCCCTCAGGTTCACGTGCACAGTAGGGTGGCGGCAGCTCATGCTCAGCCTCACAGGCAGACATGTCGTAAGAGTAGTCACGCACAAAGGAGCACACGCCATGGCCGCTGCACGGCGGGGTGAGCGGCTGCGCCCCGCAGAACGCCCGGCACTCGCTGCCATACCTCTGGTTCTGCCAACTGGCGCAGGAGATTGCGTCGTTTTCAAGGCAGTTGTGGTAGAACAGACACCAGCTGTGAGATTCTGAAGGGCTGTCTAGACTGGTGCCGTTGAAAGGGAAAGGGTCTGCTGTGGATGTGAGGTAGTTGTGGTCTGCAGACAGTCCGTATTGCGAAGTGAGACGGGCTATGTGGTGGAAGGAGGGCAGCTCTCCCGTAAGCTGGTTGTTCTCAAGGTGGCTGTGATGCCAAGGGAAGGTGGGGAGGGGAAAAGGTGGGAGTGCAGAGGTTGGGAATGGGAGTGTATGGAAAGAGGGACTGAAGGTAAAAGGGAGTGATGAAACAGTAGTAGGATTTTGAGCTGTTGAATCTTGAGTCGTCGAATCCTATTTTCATTTGCCAGCGCTGTATAGATGATTGGCATTTTCAAGTATCAGTAAGACATGGCTCTACAGGAATGATTGTGGACTCAGGAGGGGAGGGAAGGAATGGATAGCATTCAGGATGAGGCTGACACACTTCAAGATGCGGCAAGCAGAAAGGAGGAGACGCACGGGTGGCAGGAAACGAGCTAAAGCGAGCAGTAAGGGGTGACGTTTCACAGAAAAGAAGGGATGGGGAGTTCTGATAGTTGTTGGAGATGAGTGCAGTTGGTGACTCGACAGACATGCATTTTGAGTCGACTTGGCAGGCAACACTACCAGGTTGCTTTTAAGACTACTCAAAGACTCCACCATTCAAGGATCACACTTGGGTGTCGGGACGACCGAGGCGGTAACACTGACAGGATTTCGAGATTAGTGAGTGTGGTGATTGCAGCAGGTATCGTCCCAGCAAGGTGATTGGCGTTGAGCATCCTGAAGACAGGTGGATGAATGGACATGAATTGAAGGAGAGACGAAGAGCGGAAGAGGTGAAGAGGAGAAGAGACGAAGAGTGAAAGTTGGGACGAGGATAAGAGAAGAGGGGAGGAGGAGAGGGGGAGAGGAGGAGAAGAGGAGAGGAGGAGAGGAGAAGTGGAGGAGAAGTGAGGAGGTGTGGAGGATAAGAAAGCAGATATGGTGCCTTGGAAAAGTATGAGTGCTGTTGCTGAAAGGTTTGTGCCTTGAGGAACACAGACCTGCAGATTCGACGGGATTCAAGTCAACAAAAAGTGCCTCCCCACTCTCCTATTCATTGCGTTCGAATCCCCTCAGTCCCGTTCCCTCCCTCTAATTCCGATCCTCATCCTACCCACACTCTCAAACCCCCAATGCTTGGCAAAGAGAGGCAGGCAGAAAGAAGGCATGGAGAGCGGAGAGGGGGACGGGGGGGTGGAGGGAGAATGGGCGCACAGGCTGGTGAGTGCGGTGAGGTGGGTGATGCAGGCTGGAATGGTGCCACTCAGCCTGTTGCAGTGGAGGTCCCTGGCATGGCATGGCATGGCATGGCATGGCATAGCATGGCATGGGATGATGGGATGGGATGGAATGGGATAGGATGGATTTTGATAGGATCAGGCCCATAGGTTGGTTCTGGAGCTGGAGGAAAAACAGAGTTCTCACACAGATTTACGCTGGAATTTAGCAAAGAATTGCGGAAAAGGCCGATAAATCTGCCCTGGCACAGACTTAACCTGTGTACAAATGCTGAAATTTGAGGGCCTGGACGTGATTGGATGGGATGTGATGTGAAGGGATGGAATTCTGTCACTGAGTCACTCACTCTTTCAACCCCTCACCCACTCACCCGCTCAAACTTTCACCCACACGTCATTGACTCGCCCACCCTCTTTCGGCCTCTCACTCTCCCTCTCACTAGCTCACTGAGGGGGACCTATCAGGCTCCACACCTGATCACCCCACAGCACCTTGCATGCCTGCCCCATCACCACTCACAACTCCTGCAGCAGCTGCAGGCTGCTGATTGCGTCCGGAATGGAGCCTGAGAGACCGTTGTCAAAGAGGCTTCTGAAGATGGGAGGAAGGTGGCGGATGGGGGAAGGCAGATGGTTGGAGGCGGAGAGGGGAAGGGTGGCAAGGGGAAGGGGCGGCACTGGAGGTAAAAGGCAGGAAGGGCGATCATGAATAAGAGAATGGAAGGGGAAAGCTGAAGTGGTGGATGGATGGAAGGAAGCAGTGCTGTTTTAGCTATCCGAAGCATTATCGTGTAAAATGATGGTGCGATGTCATTCTTTTATAGCTGATGCTACGAGAAGTTTAAATGCCGTTATGGTAACTTGATGCTTATGAAGGAGATACAGGAGATGAAGGTTGGAGGAGAATGGGAGAAAATGCAGTTGGGAAGAGGGCAGGGAGAGAGATGGGATGGGATGGGAAGGGATGGGAAAGATGGATTGTGGGTTGGGATGGGATGGGAATGGGATGGGATGGGATGGGACGGGACAGGACGGGACGGGACGGGATGGGACGGGACGGGACGGGACGGGACGGGATGGGATGGGATGGGATGGGATGGGATGGATGGGATGGATGGGATGGGATGGGATGTGATGGGATGGGATGGGATGGGACGGGACGGGACGGGATGGGACGGGTCACGGGACGGGATGGGATGGGATGGGACGGGACGGGAGGGGATGGGACGGGACGGGAGGGGATGGGATGGGATGGGATGGGATGGGATGGGATGGATGGGATGGGATGGGATAGGATGGGATAGGATGGAATGGGATTGGATGGGATAGGATGGGTCGCACAAGTGGCAACATGAGCTACAACTCCCCATCACCACTCACAAATCCCTTAGCTGCTTGAGGCTGCTGATTGCCTCTGGAATGGAGCCTGAGAGACTGCTGTTGCTCTGAAGTTTCCTGGAGCATGAAGAGGGTGGGCGGAGGGCGGAAAGGGGGAGGAAGGTGAGGAGATGAGCGGAGAGGGGAAGAGAGGCGAGGGAGAAAGAAAGAAGAGCCACTGAATGCAAGGAGGTGGAAGGAAGGGATGATCAAGGGGAGTGAGTGGTAGGCAGAACGCTGAAGTGGACGACCTACAAAGCTGACTGCAAAGAATGTAATGTTTTTTACATGCACTGTGTTGTGACCTTATGGTAGATTCCTGCTTATCATGCAGAGAAGACAAGCTAAGGGCGTAGGTAGAATGGGAGAGAGCGGGCGGAGAGAGTGGGAAAGAGGGGGATGGAGAGACAATGGGAGGGAGGGGGATGGAGAGAGAATGGGAGAGAGCGGGATGGAGAGAGAATGGGCGCACAGGGTGGTGAGTCCAGAGAGGTGGGTAATGAAGGCGGGAATGGTGCCACTCAGCCTGTTGCCGTGCAATTGCCTTCCGTGTGGTGGCATTGAGGGCATGGGATGGCATAAAAAGGCATGGCATGGCATGGCATGGCATGGCACGGCATGGCATGGAACGGAACGGAATGGCATGGCATGGCGTGGCATGAAATGGCACGGGAAGGCATGAAATGGCATGGCATGGCATGGGATGGCATGAGATGGCATGGGATGGCATGGGATGGCATGGGATGGCATGGGATGGCATGGGATGGCATGGGATGGCTGCTCGTCACAGTGGCGGATGTGGTGCATGCAGTGCATCCAAAGCACCCAGCAGTAGTGGAGGCACACGAGGCACGCCATTGGAGAAGCTCCGAAGGAAAACGAAAAGAACAGAAGAGAAAAGAAAGGAAAAGAAAAGAAAAAACAGAAAACTATCTCCATCCTATTCACATCCCCCTATTAACGATCCACATCCCACTGCCATACAGATTGTGCAGGTTGGTGAGCGCTCCTATTGCCTCGGGGATGGACCCTGAGAGCTCCTTCTCCTCAAGGACTCTGCGATCACGTGCGGCGCAGTGCGGTGAAGTGTGGCAGAGAGAGGAGCAGTGGCAGTGGAGCGGTGGAAGTTGGGTGTGCGAAAGTTGATGACGCATGGACTCACATGCACCAGGAGTGCATGTGTCTGCAGTGCATGTGTCTGCAGTGCATGTGTCTGCAGTGCATGTGTCTGCAGTGCATGTGTCTGCAGTGCATGTGTCAGCAGTGCATGTGTCTGCAGTGCATGTGCCTTGCAATGCCTACCCCACCATCACCACTCACAACTTCCTTAGCTGCTTGAGGCTGCTGATTGCCTCTGGAATGGAGCCTGAAAAGTTGTTGCGCTGGATAGCCCTGATGCATTGAGACGGTTGGGGGCGGAAACAGGGTGGGGGGAAGCGCAGAGAGGGGAGGGGAATTATTACTGAGGGAATGCCAGAAGGGAAGGTATGGGTAAAGAAGATGAAAGGGAGTTGAAGAAGCAATGGGGAGCAGGAGAGAGTTACTCTTACATGCAACTTCTGGAATGGGATGATGGGCAAAGAAGATAGGTGAGATAAGAAAGGGGTGACAAGGGCACGCTTTTTATGGAAAAGGATGTTCAAGTGGGGAGTTGTGCACGGCATGGTGCATGGCATGGTGCATGGGATGGTGCATGGCATGGTGCATGGCAGCACGCACAGTGAAGTCAAGTCTGTGAGGCTGAAGATCCACGCAGGCAGCTCCCCGGACAGATAATCATGATTTGACACGTGCCTGACGATGGAAACAGCACACAGAGAAGGCAGTCGTGAGAAGAGCAGTCAAGACAAGAGGCAGGGAGCAGTCAAGAGGCAGGGAGCAGTCAAGAGGCAGGGAGTAGTCAAGAGGCAGGGAGCAGGGAAGTTGCAGGAAGAAGGGGTATGAGGAACCCACGAATAGGCGTGCGAGGATGGGCAAGATGAAAACGAAGAGCGAGAATTGAAGAAGTGAGAGAGCATGGCAAGAGGTGGGAGCATGAGAATTCCCCTTTCATGCTGCAGTGTCATGCACAACACTTCACAAGCCCTTCAGGCTTCGCATATCCAGTAAGGTGCCATCCCATGCCATCCCATGCCATCACATGCCATCACATGCCATCACATGCCATCACATGCCATCACATACCATCCCATGCCATCCCATGCCATCACATGCCATCACATGCCATCACATGCCATCACATGCCATCCCATGCCATCCCATGCCATCCCATGCCATCCCATGCCATCCCATGCCATCACATGCCATCACATGCCCCTCACCCGGCCTTACAGAGACTGCAGCTTCTGCAGCTGGGAGAGCTGCTCTGGTAGTGAGTCCAGTAGATCGTTGCCGAACAAATAGCTGCTTGCACCATGCATGCACCATCCATACACCACGGATGTGGAGGGTTTAGAGACATCGGAGGGTGCTGCAGGGGAGAGGGACTATTGACCAGAGGCTGTTGACCAGAGGCTGTTGACCAGAGGCTGTTGACCAGAGGCTGTTGACCAGAGGCTGTTGACCAGAGGCTGTTGACCAGAGGCTGTTGACCAGAGGCTGTTGACCAGAGGCTGTTGACCAGAGGCTGTTGACCAGAGGCTGTTGACCGGAGGCTGTTGACCGGAGGCAGTTGACCAGAGGCAGTTGACCAGAGGCTGTTGACCAGAGGCTGTTGACCGGAGGCTGTTGACCGGAGGCAGTTGACCAGAGGCTGTTGACCGGAGGCTGTTGACCGGAGGCTGTTGACCGGAGGCAGTTGACCAGAGGCTGTTGACCGGAGGCTGTTGACCAGAGGCAGTTGACCGGAGGCTGTTGACCGGAGGCTGTTGACCGGAGGTTGTTGACCAGAGGCTGTTGACCGGAGGCTGTTGACCAGAGGCTGTTGACCGGAGGCTGTTGACCGGAGGCTGTTGACCAGAGGCTGTTGACCAACACTGTAAGGTTCCACCACTTGCACTCATTCTCTCTCCTCACTCATTCACTTACCTCTCACCCACTCACGCACCCACTCACTCCCCCCCGCACCTACTGCATCCCCCCCCCCCAAGCGCACTGACAGGCGGGTGAGCTGCTGCAGATTGCCCAGCTCTTGCGGAACAGAATCTTTGAGATTGCCGTGAGAGGCGGTGCTGCTGCATTGATGGGCCATGGCAGGCAGGCATGGGAGAGAGGGCAGGGAGGGGAGAATGCAGGGAGGGGAGACGGCAGGGAGGGGAGAAAGGGGACAAGAGGGGAAAGGGGGAGGAAGTGGAGTGGATTTGATGCACCCGAGGAAGGGCATCTGCGGTAGGCATGCAGTTGGGCGTGCACATGCAGGTAGATTGGCGAGATAATAGAGGTTGGCCGATGGAAAACAGGTGGATCACAGTGCTGTGACGACCCGTGGCAGAGAGAAGATGGAGGTGCATGGCAGAATGTAGAACTGACAGGCCCATGGGAGAGGACAGTCTGCCTAGGGTATCGGGGAGCGAGCGAGGGAGTTGATTGCAATGCCCCAATTCCCTGCAGGCAGTGAGGGAAAGAGGAAGGACATTGGGGTGGGCCCAGAATTATAGTTAAGCGGGAGAGGCACAAGAGAGGGTCAATGTGGGTGAGTAGAAGAGAAGCGATCAGTTGAGAGGATAGAAGAGACGGCAGGCAAGCCAGGGCTAGCTGTTGTCAGTCAATCAAATGCAAGACAGTCACGTGCAAGTCCGTCCAAGCGAGGATAAGTCGATATAAGCAAGGACAATTCATTACAAGAAAGGGCAAGTCAGTGGGGGATCGAACGCGTGAGGCCAGTGAGGAAGGGCAAGTGAAATAGGATTCTCACAGATCCTTGAGATGGGACAATGCGAGGAGAGCCGTGGGCAGGGGGCCGACGAGGGCGCACCTTGTGACGAAGCTGTGGGAGGAGAAGGATGGCATGGAGGGAGGGAGAACTGAACTCGAATAAAATACCGGTTTCTTATATGTGAAGGAAACGGAATGAGAGTGCAAGGGGGCAGGGTGTACAATGCGATGACATGCTTACATTGCAATGACATGCTTACAGTGCAATGACATGCTTACATTGCAATGACATGTTTACAGTGCAATGACATGCTTACAGTGCAATGACATGCCCATCACCATCACACTTCACGTGATCCATGCTGTCGCAATCCCTGCCCCTCATCCATGTGCTTGCATCCCGCACCTCGTTCCATTCATGTGCTAGATTCGTCAAAGCTTCCACTGCCATGCATCCAGGACATCCACCCATGCCATGCACCCATGCCATGCACCCATGCCATGCACCCATGCCATGCACCCATGCAATACCACCCATGCAATACCACCCATGCAATACCACCCATGCAATACCACCCATGCCATGCACCCATGCAATACCACCCATGCCATAACACCGCAAGTCAGCATGTCATGCCACAGAACGTGTTGGAAACATTCCCAGGGGGGCCGAGACGCGAAAGGAACAAGGAGAGGGTAGAGGGATTGAGGTGGGATGGCAGGATGCGCACGCACAGCCATCAGCAACGATGCTGTTGCCGCCGGTGCGGAGTTCATGTTGCATGCGGAATAGGGTAACGGTCCTGGGTGCCAGTATGGCGCACGGTCGCCGTGGCATTACTGGTCCCAATAAAGGCTTACTCTCGGCGTCCACCACGGGAGCAGCGCGTGCGAGGGGCATGCAGCAGCGGGCCACCACCAGCGCCACCACCGCCGCTCTCGCCGCCATCATGACGCCGCCGCACCTCCTCATCGCCGCGGCGCAACCGTGACATCCCATCGATAGTACCGCGCGCGTTGTCGAACTGTCACGGTGTGCTTGTTGTCGAACCGCGTGACGCGCTGCCGTCGCCCGAACGCCCTGCACGCACGCGGCCTTTGCCCGCGTGATCCGCGCGGTGTACTGTTCTGTTGTTTTGCGTCTTTCACGAGTCGTGAGCCGTTTGCATGTGCGCAGTGCGGGAGATCGAGACTCTTGAGCACAACAGAATCTCTAAGCCGTTTCTGGAGAAGTTGACTCCAGCTGCTACCAAAGGGCAAGTGGTTGGTTACGTGCATATCACTTGCAATCTCGTCCTTGTCTAGGTCTCTCGCAGGAGTCTCGGGAAACACTGACGCGGGGAAAGTGCAGTGCGATGAGGAGGGATGGTGCAATCAACCAGCTTGTTGCTCGGTTGGATCGCGTGGTGTTCGGTTGCTCCATGCTAACTTCCTCCAGATCGCAAGCTTGCTTCCTCACCAAATGTCGCCGTTTCATAACCCATAAAATCGCTCCAGACCTTTGCAAAACTTCTACACCGCACAGCATTCTCGGCGTTGTTTGAATCGAAGCTCTGAAGAGATTGAAGACTTGGGCTGACCCATGCGGTTGGTGGCGAGGTCGAGGAAGGTGACGGTGCGGAGAGGAACGCGTTACAGTAAAATCTCCGTCAAAACGATTTAGGTTTTGAGAACTTTGTGTGTATTCAATACAATATCAAGATGTCATCCTATCCTAGTCACTCCCTAGCTGTTATTGGAAAAGCCGCAACAGAAGAAAGGAGAGATCCTTCTCTCCGACAGTGGCAACCTGCTGCGTAGACGATGGTTTTTTGGTGGGAGAAGCGGGATCGCCGCTCACACGGCTCAGACTAACGGTGCTACGCGAAAAGGGGAGAGGCGCTCCTGTGAAGAGGCTGAGGGCAGTAATGAAAGGGGTGGTGGAGCAGCCAAAGCAGCAGAAAAAAGTGGGAACAAGAATACGGCAGACTCATCAACTGGAGAGAAGCCATACGGAAGCGGGACTCTGTGGTCACGCCGGATAGACCGCGCGAGATTATTTTGTGGCTACACAGCAAGAACCTCCAGGTGGGGGGAAAGATTGAGGTTCATGAAAGATCCCATCGGCTGCCCACACTGCGAGCAAGACGAAACCCTAGCGCACTGCCTGCTGGAGTGTGTCAGCATCCAGCCTGTCATCGGCGCGCTTAAGGGGGCGCTTCTGCAGATGAATCCAAAAAGGGAGGTGGGGAGGCTGGAAGACTTTCTGTTCGTTGAGGATGGCACAAAGTCGGGTTTCCCGGAAAAGCCGCTGATTGCTGTGGCCTTCCATCAAATATTGGCTGGAGCGATGTGAAGCAGCCTTCCGCCAGGACAAATTTTAACCGCAGAGAGTGCTCCGGAAAATCGGCGTGAACTTCATGAAACACGTCAGGATCTACAGTGCGCACAAGAAGCAGGTGGCAAAAAATGACAGGGAAGGGGCGGTGCAGAGCTGGACCTATCTGGAGCAGGACGAGGCCACGATGCTGGGCCAGATTCTCAAAGACGAAGACACGCTGGCGTAGAGAGAAGGGTTGAGATCGGTGTGGTCCAACCCGAGAACGACCTTTCAACCACCGTAGGCTACTAAGGAAGGCCTGAGTAGACCTCATCATCTATCTGTCCCCTCCCCCCCCTACAGTTACGACTGTGGATGTATCCGCTTTATAGTGAGATGCATCCTTACAAAAAAAAAAGGAAAAGCCGCAAGAGGAGCGTGCAATTGATTGCAGCAATGAGAGAGCAATGCATGAAAAGGATGACTGAAATCATGACATGCAATCAGGAGAGCCGTAGGTTCACAATAGGGTGGCGGTGGCTTATCCTCCTCAAAGGCACTCATCTGCTCAGAGGGGTCAGGCAGGCTCGAAGGAGCACACGCCATGGCCTCTGCACGGCGGGGTGAGCAGTTGCGCTCCACAGAACTCCCGGCACTCGCTGTCACGCCTCTATTTCTCTCCACGGCCGCAAAACATCCCATCGTCTTCAAAGCAGGGGGAAACAGGGAGGAGCGAGCGGGTAGGGGGGGTTAGGCAGTTGGGGACAGGCAGGGGTTCCACAAGAGCTGTGAGATGGGACTTGGGAAAAGCAGGAGGGACATGCAAGAAAGCAAAATGTGGAAAGAGGCAAGGTGTGGGTGGGTGTAAGGGGCAGGGAGGTGCAAGGAGAAGGGAAGGGGGACAAGAAGAGGCACTAAAGCACGATTTTATAGGGCAAACTGACTTATAGAGCATTGTATATGCACCATTTTTCAATGCACTACATAACTTGCAGGAAAGTTTCTTAGTACAAGTTTCAACTATCAATAATGTAGCTTAAGGCAGATAAAATATTACTCTACTAAGTAAACATTCCTGTGCAGCAGTAATGTTATGGCAGTGCAATATCATTCTTGCATGGCACTGAAGTGAGTTCTTGGCTGTCCTGCACTAGCAAAGGGCAATGGCTCCACATCCAAAGTAGCTTGCCGTGCAGTAAGGGCTCTTTTTAAAAGAAAAGTAACGTGTGGGGGGTCAATTCTTGAGGCGCCTTAGAAACCGTGTCAAGGCCAGCAACAGCAGCAACACTGCCAGTGGAAGCAACAGCAACAGCATTAGTAGACTGTGAGGTGCAAGAACATCAGACAAAGCCACCTCGACAACAGCAGTGGCTGTTGGAGGTGAGGGTGTGAGTGAAGGTACATTGACACCACCCCATGCAGGTGCACCCACAACTGCCACAGCCGCGCCTCCACCCCCCTCATCGACACCTGTGGTCAGGGTGGGAGGCCATGAGGGTGCACAAGGGGTTTTGGAATGCGGGGCATGGGGAAGTTGGGAGTTGACCCCGTCCTCGCTTGGGCGGAGCCGACTTCGTGGTCGGGTACGCAAGTGGTGCAGCCGACAGCCAGCAGTGGGCGGCGCCGACCTAGGCGAGCAGGTCGACGAACTTGGTCGGCCTGTACGGGGCCACTAAGAAGTCGACGACATTGGGAAGCCAGCGGTTGACCTTGACTAGAGTGGTCGACGAAGGGCCTCATCAACCTGCGGGTAGTCGACTTTGTGATCGACTAAGTCGTCTTGGTTAGCCGGCTTGGGGATGAAGTCGGCGTGGTTGTCCGACTTCGACTGTTGGCTGACTTTGACGGTTGGCTGACTTGGAGGAAGTTGGTTGCAGCAGAGCCGACTTTGACGAAGACGGCCAGGACTGATGGTCGATGACAGAACTCGTCAACCTGGTTGGGGCGCCGACTTGTGGGCGCTGACTTTGGGGAAGCCGACTTGGTGAAGTCGGCATACAGTTTCAGGGTGGTCAACGAAGGATTTGTCGACCTGTAGAGTGGCCGAATTGGTGAAGTCGGCTGGTGGCCATCGAGGTAGTCGACAAGTACGTACACTAATTAGTCAAATTCTGCCGTGCACGTCGACGCCGAATTGCTGGTCTCCTGGTCGACCAAGTTACCAGGGCGATGAAATCTGCGAGGAGCACGGCGGTCGTCCAGGTGGTTTTTGGCGAAGTCGACCTTGAAGTGATATCCCGAGGTCGACGTGGCTCATCAGGCGCAGACAACGGCATGTGGCCGACTTGGCAGTGGTGCCGTGCACGTGACGGTGCACGTCGCACCAACCATCTGCAAGCCCATGCGAAGTATGTATGCTGCTGTCATTTGCGGATGCAGCGCTGGACGGCCGCCTTGGTGCAGCGCTGGAGCGGTGCGGACTTGCAGTGCTGGTAGGCCGTCGAATTTGTTGCGCTGGAGGTCGACCTGTGTGTGCTAGGCACAATTGCCTCTGATGTAGTCAGCTTTGCCATTATTGTTGCCATCATTCTGAATTGTCGTTCTCAACTCTCACTGGTGATACTGGCCAATTCTCTGCGCGAATGAGCAAGTACAGAGAACACTGCGATCACTCACACAACCCCGTGCCTTCCCATAGTCTACCTCCCACCGTTGTAGAGTGACTCTTTGCAGGAGCATCATGGGTTGCATGGTGTGTGGCACATCCAAGCACAAAAGGATGCTCGAGAAAACCGGATGCGATTAGGCATGTGACACGAGCGCATGAGCAAGTGATTTTTACGCCGTGACCATCCTTCAGTGGAGAGAGCTCTTGCGGGGGAGGTATGGGAGAAAACATGAAGGGAGAGCAGGTGCACAGCAGAAGCGGGCATGGCAGCAAGCACACATGGCAGCAAGCAGGCTTTGGAAGCCGAGACGCGGCTGGGACGAGATGGTGGTTGAAAAGGAAGAGAAAAGGAAGAAGTCATCAACCAGACATGCATTAGCCAGCATGCATACAATGAGGCAGCAGCAGGCATACCATGAGGGACGCATGTGCCAGCAGCAGGCCCTGGCATGTACCTACCCCTTATCACAGTTGCACAGGCCCTCAGGTTGACGGTAGGGTGGAAATGGCTTATCCTCATCATCATCATTTCAGACAGCCATGTCGTGAGAGGGGTCAGGCACAAAGGAGCATACGCCATGACCGCTGCAAGGCAGGGTGAGAGGCTGTGCTCCACAAAACGTCCGGCACTCGATGGCCCGCCTTTGGTTTCTAAGGACGCAAAAGCTTCCGTGGTCTTCAAGGCAGTTGTGGTCGAACAGACAAACGATGTGGTAGTCTGGAAGGATGTCTGAAGGCAGCATGCAAAGGTGGAGGGTCTGTTATGGCAGTGAGGTAGTTGCGATGTATAGACATCCCTCGTTGGGAAGTGAGACGGGCCATGTGGTGCAAGGAGGGCAGCTCTCCTGTAAATTGGTTGTGATCAAGATGGTTGTGATGGCAAGGGAAGGTGGGAGGGGAAGATGTGGGAAGGCAGAAGAGTGGTTGTGGGGAATGAGAGTGAAGGGAAAGATGGAGTGCAGGAAAGGGGGAGTGATGAGACAGGAGTAGGATATTGAGATGTCGAATTTTGAGTCGTCAAACCCAATTTTCATATGTCAGATCAGAGCTGTGTTGGATCAGACGGGTGTGTGAACGCTCTATGCTTCCTCTCATCATTTCTAAGATGTGGACAGGGCGGTGAGGGGGATGAAGTGGTTCAAAGCATTCAAGTATGAGATTATGAACAAGATGGCTCTACAAGTAACACGAACGACGGTAGACTCAGGGGCGGAGAGGGAGTAAGTGGTGTCATGGGAGGAAAGGAACTGTGATTTGAGTGGATGGTATGCACCTTGGTTAGTGCTAGGGTTAGGTTTGCTATATCTACCATTGTACTTGCTCATTTTAGTAATTCATTCTTCGAGTTCTTCCTTTGATTTAGTATAGAACTTAGTTCGTTCCTGAGGAGATTAACTCTACAACGGTGGGAGCTAGACTACAGGGTGGGCACTAGTTGCAGGAGTGATCGTAGCTCTGACTATGTTCTCTAGGACTTGTGTTATCACACGGCAAAACAACAAGAGTTTCACTAAGGAATGTTGGGACTACAGAGTTCAGAATGAGAACAAGCAATGGCAAAGATTGACTACATCACATGCAAGGTTTGCAGGTCGATCACCAGCACGACAAAGTCGTCGATCTGCCAACGTAGCCTCTCCGCGGCCCGCCAACGCAGCTTGTGTGCGACTTGCCAACGCTGCACCTGCGCGGCTTGCCAACGCTGCCTCCGCACGGCTTGCCATCACTGCATCTGCATGTGATTGTAAGCGCATGTGCAAGCACCTACTTCGCAGGTGCTTGTAGACAGTTATGCACAACGTGCACTGTCGAGCACATTGCGCATGTTGTCAGGCACATGCTGATGGTTGCACCTGACGAGCCACGTCGACCACGTGCTGCCACGACGGTCGACTTTGCCATAGCAGCCTTGACGACGTTCGCGCACCTCCGCAGGAACCTCATCAAGCAGGTAACTCGGTCGACCAGGTAAAGCCCTTGACAATCCAGCAGGATGATGACATTTGTCATCACCAGTTGACGACCTTCGTCGTCGCGGGTCGACGACCTTCGTCGACCACCTTTGTCAAACACCTCGGTCGACATTTCAAAATGTCAGCTCCTCATTGGTCGAAATTAGGGCACATTCGAATTTATGGCCAGAATTCGCCTATGCAGTCTCAAGGGTGCGCAGGGTCAGACGCGACCCTGCGCAGACGAACACCTGCGAACCTCTATACGAGCTACGCCACTTGTACATGTGAACAAGACATCTGTGTTGCACTCGCGGATGCTTCAGTTACTCTTGCATGGATTCCCTAGTACACCTCGTATATAAGCAACCCTTGTACACCTGCACAAGGTCGGCTGCACCTCCCGCACACCCGACCACGAAGTCAGTTTTGCCCATGCGAGGGCGGGGCCAAACTCCTTCAACACTCCCCTGCCGCACTCACGCTTGGGCACCCCACTCACAAGGTCCACCCAGAACCCAAGGGATAGAATACATTGAGAAAATCCTTCAGCGTGCACACAACACACAGCACGCCGGTCACCGCACCAGCCGTGCAGAAGGACACGGCACCTACTGCTGCACATTATCGTCACCGTCGCCGATGTCAGCCAGACGAACTTGGCCGATTGCGACGGAGCACCGGTTGAAGGCCGGAAAGTGCAGCTCGTTCGTCAATAAGTCAGCCAGCTGCTCAGAGGTAGGGATGTACTTCAGCGCGATCTTCCCACGCTTCACCATCTGCTGTAGCCAGGCGTAGCGTCGCTCTATGTGCTTGAGGTTGCCTTTCAGCCCAAGCCTTCAGCGAAAGTGATGTCCGACTGGTTATCCACACGAAGGGCGGTCAGCGTCCCAGGGTCCAACAGTTGGGACTCTACAAGGAGGAAACGAAGTCGACGAGCCTCATTGCCAGCCGTGGCCGCAACGTACTCCAACTCGGTCGAGGAGAGCGTCGCACACTTGATGCACTGGCTCGACCAGGAAACTGCCGCCCCTCCAAGGACAAACACGTAACCGCCCGTGCTCGTTTGGTTCTGCTTATCGCCCGCGTCGTTGGCGTCCACGTAGTTGACTAGGGACAGCGACTCTTGTCCACCACCAAACTCCAGGGCGGTGTCACGGGTGTCAGTGAGGTAGTGCAGGCAGCTGTCGACCTCGCGCCAGTGGCTCTCGCTCTGCACTGTCAGGCCGCTCCCTAGCTTGCTGCACGCGAAGGCGATGTCCGGCCTTGTCGTTGTCGCCGCGAACTGCAGCGAGCCGACCTTCTGCCTGTACTCCTCGCGCGCCTGAGCATCCTCGTCATCGAATGTCAGCTCCGCGTAAGCGTCGACGGAGACCGGCGTCTTCGGGATGCGCCCGTGCTGCTCCTCGTCGATGAAGCGCCTGCGCAGCTTGTCGGCGTACGTCTGCTGGTGCAGCCACAGCTTCCTTGCCGACCTGTCGCGCACGATCTCCAACCCGAGGTACTTCTCAACCGGGCTGATCTCGCGCAGCTCAAAGGCATCCTCCAGTAGCTCCTTCAGCATCCCGAGGCTGCTGCTGGCGGCTAGCAGGTCGTCAACGTAGACGAGCACCCAGCACATCACTCCTCCGTCCCCAACCTTGAAGTAGAAAGCCTCTTCGACCTGGCTCTTCTTCCAGCCGGCGTCCAGCAGCACTTCGTCAAGAGCCCTGTACCACAGCAGCGGCGACTGCTTCAGCTCGTAGAGGCTCTTCAACTGCTTGCACACCCGGTTGGTTCCATCCTCATAGTAGACTGGCTAGTACATGTATAGCACCCTGTCCAGCTTACTCTGCAAGAAGTCATTTTTCATGTTGAGCTGCATCAGGTGCAAGTCGAGGACGGCGACGATCCTGAGGAAGATCCTCAGCGTGACGTAGATGCTGACAGGCGCGTATGTCTCATCGTAGTCAGTGACGTACACCTGCGTGAAACCCTTCACGACCAATCGTGCGTTCTCGCGAGCGACCGTATCGTCGATGTGGTACTTCGTCGCCAGCACCCACCGGTTCTTCATGATGTTCACCCCGCGCGGACGTTCGACCAGCTCCCATGTGCCGTTGGCGATGAGGTTGCGAATCTCCTCGTCCATGGCGGCCTTCACCGCCTTGCCTTTCCAGCTCGCCAGCGTCTCCTTCACTGTCATCGACGCGATGTCCCAGCGATGCTCTGGATCAGCGTGCACGTCAGGGTCGAGCTCGGGCAGGTCGACGTTGTCCTGCGCATCGTCAAGCAATGTGCTGTAGGAGGTCGGCGGCAGGCAAGCATGGTAGCTCAATTTCTCACGAGTGAAACGTCGCTGCAGAGGCTCGGCTGCTTTGACTTCCACCACATCGCTGTCAATGGACTGCGCCCCTGCAGACAGCTCCCCTTCATCATCTTCGGGTTCACCTATGACATCCACAACGTCGCTCGACGAACCGTCGTCGAGCTGCTCCCCTATCGGCGGATCCTCTGCAGCCACTTCCTTCGTCAACAGCTCCCCTGTCGGCGGCATCTCTTCTGCCCGCTGCTCCCCTGTCATCGGCGACTTCGCACCCTCGTCGACGAGCTTGTCATCACGTCGGCCGCTGGCGACGCCACTGGTCGGTGCCACAAGCAACGTTCGCATGCTCCCCTCGCCACCGGTGGCCGACGAGGGTGTCGGCTTAGGCAAGTTGGCGACAAAAGGTGGTGCTGCAGGGACAGGAGGAGGAGGAGTAGTAGGATGGACATCCTCGGCGTCCTCATCAGCAGCCTCGTCGACCTCGTCAAGCAGTGGGAACGCCCGTGCTGATGCTGGCCCATGCGTCACCTTCCACACCTCCAGGAACATCGTCTCGTAGAAGATGGCCTCGACCGTCGTGACCAGCTTGTTGTCTGTCAGGTTTAGCACTTCCCATCCCTTGCTCTCTGGCGACACACCTAGGTGTAGCCCCCAACGAGCCTTTGGCGCCAGCTTCCCACCACGCTGCTGCTCAGGGACCATCAACTGCACCATGCAGCCCCACCCCCTTGCCAGCGCCAGGTCGGGCTTCTTGCCCGTCAGCAGCTGGTGCGGCGTCGTCCCTTACGGAAGCGTCGATCGCTCCAAGAAGTTGCACACCCAGACAGCCTGACGCAGAGCGAGATGCCACCTGTGGTGCTGCACGCCCATGTGCAGCAGCATCGACCACATGGCCTCGATGACCGTCCGCACGGCCTCGACGACCGTTCGCATTTCCCTCTCCGCCATGCCGTTCTGCTGCGGAGTGTATGGGCAGGTCAGATCATGGACGATGCCTTTGCCGTTGACGAAGTTGGTGAAGTCCTTCCCCATGAACTCGCCTCCGCGGTTTGAGCGGAGCATCATCACCGACTTCTTGGTTTGCCTCTCCACGACCAGTAGCCACTGCTTAAACACTTCCAGGACGTCGCTTTTCTTGGCGACCGATCTCACCCGCACGTAGCGCGTTTTTTGGTCCTTCTGCAGAAGGAAGTAGAAGCTGCCATCCTTGGCGGCCACTCGGAACGGTCCGCACAGGTCAATGTGTACGACGGCCAGAGCCTCCTTCGCGTCCGAACCTTTGTCAGGGAAGGTGTGCCGCGCAAGTATTTCGCCTACGCAGGAGACGCACGGCAATCGGTCCCCGTCGACGGCTTGATGTCCAGGCCAGTGGCAACTTTGTGCTTCGCCGAGCGCGTGATGGTGTCAACGCCAATGTGCGCAAGCCTTGCGTGCCACCTAGGCGGCGTCGACTTTGTTGCCGATGTAATCGTCCGCAGGGCCACCACATCTGTCAACATCGATGACAGCTTCGTCGAGCACGGTTGAAGGTTGGTGCAGAGGACGGGGCCGATATAGCATGCTCAACGGAGCACTTCCTCGGTCGCGTTGACGAGCATCATCTCGTCGCCGTCGTCCAGCAGCAGCACGCCGTTCTCCTTCAACTGGCCAGCAGATAGCAAGTTCGTATGCACGCCCGGGACGTAGAGCACGTCGAGGATGAGGACCTGCTTCATGGCCTCCCCTTGCAGAGCGTTGGTGCCTCGGCCCTCGACGGTCTGCAGAGCCCCGTTGAAGCCATGCACATGCTTCACATCGACGCTCGGTGCCTTGTCGACGAAGGCCTCCTTCTTCCCCATGAGGTGGTACGAACAACCGCTATCGAGCAGAATCACGATCGGATTTGCCTGCACAGCTGCAGCGACCGCTTTGAAGTCTTCGCGGGCCTCTTGCGCCAGCGAAACCCTCTGCTCCACCACGCCGACCATTGAGCACGAAGCCTCTCCGTCACCTTGCCTCTTGCCGCTGGAGGAGTCGACCTCCTTCGTCGACGACGTCTTCTTCAACGTCTGCTTCTCCTTGCGCGGGTTCTCGTTCCGACTTTGACGACCATTGGTCGACCTTCTGCGGCCTCCTTTGTGGTCATCGTCGTCAGTATCTTCTCGGTCCGAGCAGTCATAGGAGAGGTGGTCAGCGCTTCCACAGTCCCAGCACTCGCGCCGTCGACCACCGTTGCCGCGACCACTGTCACGACTTGATTTCGCCTGGTCGGCGTCCTTCCCCGGCCTCCCACCTCCGCTACCATCTCCAGCTGAGGTTATATCGACTCCCTCCAGGTGATGAGGTCCCGTCAACCCTGCAGCGGTGTGATGGTGATCTTGTCCGGCGAGAACTTGAAGTATCCATACGTCGGCGCGATCCCGCCAACCAACTGGGTTAAAAGGGCATGTTTCCACCACAATCACCGGCAACTCTTCGCTGCATGTAAAATGGACGGGAAGAAAGGGAGACACCTCCATGCTCCGCGTCTTGGGGTGCATGGTTCAATACCGATCGCCAACATCAACCATCGGGAATTTCAAGAGCCGCGCGCGCTGGGGAATCCATCTCGGCATCAGCCACGAACACAAGGCGTGGATCATCCTGGATCTCCTGAGCCAGAAAATCAAGAATGCGCGCGATGTCATCTTCTACGAGCGGCTGTTTCTGCAACAATTCCGTGACGACGAGCAGACGAACGCAAACCGCGTCTATGCCAACGAGGGCCACAGCTACGCCTCACCTGAGGACGAAGCTGCAGTAGCAATTCAGGAGCAGGATCCCAGAGGCGAGCTCACAAGGGGCAATCGCTGCGATGACGACGACGACGATGATTCAGAAGGAGGAACGGGCGCAACAGGAGGCGCAGCAGTAGGAACGGGCGCAGCAGGAGGCGCAACAAGAGGAGGCGCAGTAGGAGGAAGCGGAAGCGGCGGAGACACAACACCACCAGCACCGCCTGAACCAGAAAGTGATGATGACGACGTGCACGAAGTCATCACCCAACATCGCCATGACAGCACCGTCACTGGCCTTCAGCTTCTGGGACTTCATGCTGCCATTTCCACTGCTCCGCGCATCATCGAACCTAAGAACCCGCGACAAGCTCTCACAGGCCCACACAACAAGGAGTGGCGCGAAGCAATGGATGCAGAAATCCGGGCACTCGAGTCACGCGACACCTGGGTGCTCGTTGACCGTACAGCAGTAAAGGGGAGAAGGATCCTCTCTGGCAAGTGGGTCTTCAGCGTGAAGACAAGAGCTGACGGGACGATTGAGCGATTCAAGGCACGCTGGGTGGTGCGCGGCTACGATAAGAGGCATGGGATTGATTTTGACCAGACATTTGCACCGGTCAGGCGTCACACGTCCGTCAGAATACTTCTCCCCATCGCAGCCGCGCGACACTTACCACTCCGGCAGATCGACGTGAAGAATGCGTTCCTGTACGCATTAGTGGACGTCGTGATCCACGTAGAGCAGCCGCACACATACGTCGATGGGGACCCACGTGTCTGCCAGCTACGCAAGTCCCTCTATGGGATTAAACAGGCGCCGAGACTCTGGCAGCAGTACCTGCACAACATACTGCTTGAAATCGGGTTCAAGCAGTTGCCTCACGATCCTGGGATGTATCGCCGCGATTTCCGCGGAGAATACATCCTACTCACAGTCTACGTAGACGACCTTCTCTACACAGGCTCAAGCAACGAATTGCTCGAGCAATTTGAGAAAAGCCTCGCAGGGCGCATCGACATCACCTGCAACCATAACGTGAAGCAGTTTCTCGGGCTCAACATTACTTACTCGCCGGAAGCCATTCATCTTTCAGCAGCGAAGTACGCAGAGGAGCTTAGCAAGCGCTTCAACGTTGCGCCTGCACCACTCTCCACCCCTTACCGCACCCTGGGACCCAACCACAAACCTGACAACAAAGCCCTATCCCCTACTGGGCTTCACACTTACCAGCAGCAGTTGGGATGCCTGCGCTTTGCATCTGTCACCTGCAGGCCCGACCTCTCCTACATCGCGAGCCAGTTGGCTCAGTACTCACGCAAACCAACGGCTGAGAATCTCTTAGATCTTCAGCAAGCTCTTCAATTCTTCATCTCTACGCCCAGTGTTGGGCTCTGCTACTCCACCATCCCAACTTCATCCTTCAACCTCATCGGCTACGTGGACGCCGATCACGCTGCTGACCCTGACAATCGACGGTCCAGGACAAGCTTACTTTTCCGCCTCGAGCCCAGCGGCCCCATCTCTTGGAACTCGCAGAAGCAAGAACTGGTTGCCCTGTCATCACCAGAGGCCGAGTTCATCGCAGCAACAGCAGAAGTTCGCGAAGGTCTCTACCTTCAGGAGCTGCTGCAAGAGGAAAAAATCCCAGCCTCAGCAAATTTTCGCTTGCACTGCGACAACCAGAGCGCGATCAGGATCGCGAACAAGCCAGGATTCGTCAGCCGCACCAAACACATCGCGCTGCGGTACTTCTTCGTCAAGGACGAAGTTGACAAGGGCAAGGTTGACCTAACCTACTGCCCGACAGGTGACATGGCAGCAGACTTCCTCACGAAGAAACTGCCACATCAGCAGTACCAGCACTGCTCCGAACTCAGTGGAGTAGTCAAGCGGGTCTAAACTTGCTACGGCTAGGAGTGAAGGGGGGTGTTACGAATAGAGATTATTGAAACACTACTGTACACTCCTCACCGCAGTAACCGAAGCACGCACTACCGAGACCGAAGATGAAAGGGTGCAAGTGACACGAAGGGTGACACGGTTACGAAAGGCATTTGGACCGTCGACCAGACAGCATCAGGCAGCAGCAGTGGCGAGGATTCTGCCCGAACAGTTACGTAACCACTCGGAGTCGCACGGTTGGTCTTTCGCTGTAATAAGGGAATGTACCCCTTAGAGTACATGGCTAGCTAGGCTGTTTCGAATTCCTCTGTACTCTTATTTATATTCATTGTACTGCATGTTTTTAATAATCTCAAGCATTTACATTCACTCTGCTATTGAGGTCAAGGGCCCACCACCACTAGACTGTCAAACATTATATATGTTGTGTTAGTTTAGGCTACAGTGGGTTAGCCTATAGGGGGTACACAATTCTAGGGTTAGGTACTTGTACTCATTTCACTGCTAGTTCATTCATTCCTGTTCAGTGATTCCAACATGGTATAGAGCAGGTCCTTCCTAGGACCGAAATTTTCTAAGGGCCCACCACTACGTAACTACCTATCTACCTACCTACCTGTGCCCTAGGGCGCCTCGGCGTGTCACGCCCCTAGAGGCCCCTCTTGACGGCCCCGCGCTAGCCCCGTTCAGGCCCCGTCGGCCCCACGCCCGCTCTCCCTAGCGGCCCCGTTCAGGCCCTGTCGGCCCCTTTAAGGCCCCGTTCAGGCCCCGCGCTAGCCCCGTTCAGGCCCCGTCGGCCCCGTTTCAGGCCCCGTCGGCCCCGCGCTAGCCCCTCTCAGGCCCCGTCGGCCCGCGCTAGCCTCGTTTCAGGCCCCGTCGGCCCCGTTTCAGGCCCCGTCGGCCCCGCGCTAGCCCTTCTCTGGCCCCGTCGGCCCGCGCTAGCCCCGTTTCAGGCCCCGTTAACCCCGTTTCAGGCCCCGTCGGCCCCGCGCTAGCCCCTCTCAGGCCCCGTCGGCCCGCGCTAGCCCCGTTTCAGGCCCCGTTGGCCCCGCGCTAGCCCCTCTTAGGCCCCGTCGGCCTCGCGCTAGCCCCATTCAGTCCCCGATCGGGCCCGCGCTAGCCCCGTTTCAAGCCCCGTCGGCCCCGTTTCAGGCCCCGTCCGCCCCTTGCTAGCCCCGTCAAGGCTCCGTTTGGCCCCGCGCTAGCCCCGCTCAGGCCCCGATCGGCCCCGCGCTCGCCCTTCTAGGGCCCCAACTGGCCCCGTGCCGACCTCGCCGACCCGTGCCCACCACCTAGAGGCCCCGGGCGGCCCGTTCCCGCCGCAGCACACGAGGGAGAGCGGGCGGCCCGTCCCCGCCGTGACTCGAGCCGCGCGACCCGAGCCGCGCGCCCCGAGCCAAGCCGCGCGCCCTGAGCCGAGCCGCGCGCCCGGAACCGAGCCGCGCCACCCAGCCGAGCCGGGACCCGACCTGAACCGAGCCGCGCCGCCCTGCCCTACCTGGTCCGTCCTACTTGCTTCTCCTACTGCTACTACTGCTATTTCTACTGCTCCTATGGCTAGCCCACAGGTTCTCGTGTTCGATGCTGAGGGCCGCCCTGTGAAGTTTGACACTTGGCTCGATGACCTGCACCTCTACCTACAGCTCACAGCCAAGGATGACATCTCACTGTACGATCACGCCCTAGGCCATGTCACTGCCCCTGCTGCTAGTGCTGACAGCACTGCTCGCTCATAGTGGCAGACTCGTGATGCCCACGCTCGCTTCGCCATTCGCAACTCCCTGCCGATAGACGAACGCGAGCACTTTGGTCAGCACAAGACTGCACAGGCACTGTACACAGCTGTAGTTGCTTGCTACTCCTCACCTGCCTCTGCCGCACTAGGCCGTCTCTCCCTCCCCTACCTGTTTCCCGACCTGGCCTCCTTTCACACAGTCGCTGACCTCATCACGCACCTCCGTACTAGTGAGGCCCGCTTCCGTGCCGCCATGCCTGCTGAGTTCCTTGCCACGCACCCCCCTCCACTCTGGCTCACTCTCTACCACCTAGTCACCCGCCTCCCTGACTTTCCTGTCCTGCGTTTGCACTCTCACAGAGGTGGTGAGTTTTCCTCCGACCTCTTGGCAGCCTACTGTGCTGAGCAAGGCATTGAGCAGTCGTTCACGCTTCCGGCTTCTCCACAGCAGAATGGGGTTGCAGAGCGCCGCATTGGCCTGGTCATGGAGGTCGCCCGTACCTCCTTGATCCATGTGGCTGCCCCCCACTTTCTGTGGCCGTTTGCGGTCCGGTACGCTGCGCATAAGCTCAACCTCAGGGCCCGTGTCTCCTTGCCGGAGACCTCGCCCACGCTGCTGTGGACGGGGGAGGTTGGTGATGCGTTGCGTTTCCGGGTCTGGGGGTCTCGAGCTTTTGTCCGCGATTCGTCTGCGGACAAGCTCTCCTCCCGTGCTGTTCCCTGCGTCTTCCTCGGCTTTGTCCCGGACGCGTCTGGTTGGCAGTTTTACCACGCCACCTCGCGCCGAGTCTTGCCCTCCCAGGACGTCACTTTTGACGAGTCCGTCCCCTGGTACCGCCTCTTCCCCTACCGCATTGCCCCGCTCCCCCCCCCGCCTCTCTTCCTCGCGCCAGGTGCTGCTGTTGCAGACCCCCTCCCCCCTCAGGGTGCCGCTCCCTCAGGTGTGTCTCAGGTAGACCCGGTTGAGCCTGTTGAGGTAGCTGTCGACTCTCGTCCTGCTGGGGGTGCTGAGCCTGGGGGTGCTGAGCCTGGGGGTGTGGAGCCTGGGGGTGTGGAGCCTGGGGGTGTGGAGCCTGGGGGTGTGGAGCTTGAGGGTGCTGAGCTTGGGGGTGTGGAGCCTCGTGGTGCTGAGCTGCGGAGTCCGGAGTCTGGGGGTTCTGAGTCTGGAGGTACTAGGCTTGGGAGTCCTGCACCTGGAAGAGCCCTCTCCTCGGAGCAGCTGCGTGCGTGGTACTTAGAGTACTGCAGCCTCCGGAGAGGTACCGCTCGAGCCGGACGTACTACTGGGACTGGTGCTAGTGCTTCTTCTCCCGTTCGGGAGCTCCCCTCCCGCGAGCGGATCCGTGAGTGGTACGAGCGGCGCTGCACTCTTCGGAGTGGCGTGCCTCGTGTTACGGACCCCGCTGCTGTTGGAGCTGCTGCCGGTGCTGAGGACCCGGGCGTTGGAGCTGCTGCTGGTGCTGAGGACCCGGGCGTTGGAGCTGCTTCTGGTGGTGAGGACCCGGGCGTTGGAGCCGCTGCTGGTGCTGAGGACCCGGGTGTTGGAGCTGCTGCTGGTGCTGAGGACCCAGGCGTTGGAGCTGCCGCTGGTGCTGCGGACCCGGGCGTTGGAGCTGCTACTGGTGCTGAGGACCCGGGCGCTGGAGCTGCAGCTGGTGCTGAGGACGTGGGCGCTGGAGCTGCTGCTGGTGCTGCGGACCGTGGTGCGGGTGTCCCTGCTGGCTCTGGTGTCGCTGCTCGGTCTCGGCCGTACTTTGTTCCGCTCCTTCAGCAGGTTCTTGGTCAGCTTCCTCCTCCTTTTCCTCCTCCCTCCTTAGCGTGTCCTCCGCCTGTCCAGCTGCAGTCGGCGTTACCGTCTGCCTCCTCTCTCCCTGGTCCTGCTCCTTACACTGGTCCGACTAGAGGTCTTACTGAGCGGCGTGAGCCTGAGTCTCGTCCTGCGTCGCCTGAGTCTCATCCTGAGTCGCCTGTCCGCACTGCTCTCTCTAGTAGTCGAGTCCAGCGTCAGCGTCTTCCTGCTGTCCCAGGCACTCACCGGATGGCGCTTCGTCCGTCCACTGCTCCACAGCGTGTCCCACTGCCGTCTCCTCTTGCTTCCTCTCTTCCTACTCTTGCTGACCCTGGGTCAGACTCTCTTCGTGCTACCAATCCTACTATCACGCGTCTCCTGGCTACTGTTGTCACTGACCCTTCCTTTGAGTCTGCTGCTGCGTCTACCTTAGTTGCTGAGCTTGTCGACTTTGCTGCTCGTTGTCGTCTAGACTACGCTGCTAGCCTAGTTGCTGAGTCTGAGTCTATCTGTCCTCCGTCCGTCGGGGGTGAGTGTGCTCTTGGCACTGACGTCCTTGAGGACAGGCAGGAGGAGTTTGAGTGCTTTGCTGCCGCTTTGCCCCATCTCGTGTCCATGCTTGTTGCCCCTGAGGGAGACCCGGATGCACCAGACATCCCGACCCCACGCTCTTACGCAGAGGCTATGGCCGGTCCCTACTCCTCTCAGTGGCAGCCAGCCATGGACACAGAGATGGCTTCCTGGAAGTCCACAGGCACCTACGTCGACGAGGTTCCCCCACCTGGGGCGAACATCGTCAGTGGCATGTGGATCTTCAGGGTGAAGCGGCCGCCGGGCTCTCCGCCTGTCTTCAAGGCGCGTTACGTTGCACGAGGCTTCAGTCAGCGAGAGGGAGTTGACTTCTTCCAGACCTTCTCCCCGACCCCGAAGATGACCACTCTTCGGGTTCTGCTGCACGTCGCTGCTCAACGTGACTACGAGCTCCACTCGCTTGACTTCAGCACTGCTTTCCTGCAGGGCAGCCTGCACGAGGAGATCTGGCTGCGCCGTCCACCTGGCTTCACTGGGTCGTTCCCTCCTGGTACCCAGTGGAGCCTCCTACGGCCAGTCTACGGTCTCCGCCAGGCGCCTCGTGAGTGGCACGACACACTGAGGACTACGCTTGCGGCTCTTGGGTTCGCGCCTTCTACTGCTGACCCGTCGCTGTTTCTACGCACCGACACCTCACTACCGCCGTTCTACGTCCTTGTGTACGTCGACGACTTGGTCTTTGCTACTGCTGACACTGTGGCACTCGCCCACGTGAAGTCGGAGCTGCAGAAGAGACACACGTGCACAGACCTGGGTGAACTGACAAGCTATCTTGGCTTGCGGATCACCCGGGACAGAGCACGCCTGTGAGGATTTGGAATCGAGCTCAGAAAAGATGATTCAAATTGAATTGAATGTCCACCTGGGTACAACACGAGGCTATATATAGGCTCGACACAAGGCCCCGTAACCAGGTGTTACGCGAAGGTTCCGCGGGTCGTGAAGCGTCCCGAACAGATCCTTACCGAATTCGGTAGAAGGCAATTCGGTGGCAACCGAAAAGCCAGAATTCGGTGCACGCAACCTAGCTCGGTGCTATAACTATAATAAAAAATAGGAAAGCACCTAGCCTAGGAAATCAAGCAATTCATGCATGCATATAATCATCCCATGCTAGAAATAGCATAATACAGTAAAGGCAAGCAAGCATAGCTGGCATAAGCCGTCGTACTCTCACAACGCCGCACCATCACCTTGACTCAGTCACACATGGTGCAGCAGGTCCTTCAGCGCTTCCGCGTCACGTACTCCTCGCCTCTGCCCACTCCTCTGCCTACCGGTCACTCGCTCTCAGCTCTGCCTTCGGATGAGTCCGTAGAGCCGAGTGGCCCGTATCCAGAGCTTGTGGGTTGCCTCATGTACCTGATGACCTGCACTCGACCAGACCTTGCATACCCTCTCAGCATTCTTGCACGCTATGTCGCTCGCGGATGTCACCGGAAGGAGCACATGGATGCAGCTAAGAGGGTGTTGCGCTACTCGTGCAGTACGTCGGGCATGGGGCTAGTGCTTGGAGGGCGAGTCCCAGTTGTTCTGACTGGGCACTCAGACGCTTCTTGGGCAGACGACCAGGCTACTCAGCGGTCGTCTCAGGGTTATTCCTTCAGTCTTGGCTCTGGTTCTGTTTCTTGGCGTTCTACTCGCTCTTCTTCTGTTCTTAGCTCCAGTTGTGAGGCTGAGATCTACGCCACAGCCATGGCGGCCCAGGAGCTACGCTGGCTCACCTACTTGCTGACCGAGCTTGGAGAGCAGCCTCGTTCTCCTCCAGTGCTGTACGTCGACAACAAGGCAGCCATTGCCTTGTGTGAGGAGCACAGACTGGAGCACAGAATGAAGCACATTGCTCTGCGTTACTTCCTTGCTCGAGAGCTGCAGCAGCGTGGTCAGCTTCGCCTGCGTTACGTGGCCTCTGAGGCCAACACTGCTGATGTGTTCACCAAGGCGCTTCAGCCTTGTGACCATCAGCGCTTTTGCACTCTTCTAGGCCTTGTGCCTACTGGACCTCACTTGCTTACTTCTTGAGTCTGTTTGTACTGTGATCTCTATATATATACCTGCATGTTTACTCTTGCTAGGTTGTGATCATTGTAACTTTTGCCTCTATTATAACCTGCATGTGAACTGGTCTTGTGACCACTTGCTTGTGCTCGGAATTTGTGTGGTATCCTTGAGATCCACCCTGAGCTTGTTTTGCCTTGCTTTGCCTTGACTAGTCTTGTGACCCCTAGTTCTCCCCCACTTTGCCTATGGGGGTGTGTCAAACATTATATATGTTGTGTTAGTTTAGGCTACAGTGGGTTAGCCTATAAGGGGTACACAATTCTAGGGTTAGGTACTTGTACTCATTTCACTGCTAGTTCATTCATTCCTGTTCAGTGATTCCAACAAAGACAAGAATTGTGCGAACCTTCCTGAGGTGATCCTGAGGGCGATCACTTCTGATCGCAACAGCAAGCGCCTTCAGATTCTCCTCAATGGTGAGACCAGTCCCACCAGCAGTCACCTCAGCCTCAGACGGGAGGTTATTGGCCACATATGACAGCTTGTAATGATGATTTGTATAGTAGCTACATTTTTCCTTGAATAGGTGCACTATTCAGCGAAGCACCATGTGCATAGTACTGAAATATCGCAAATTGTTTTCGCGGTTGCTGCGCTGTGAGCGCATGGTTGGTGCGCACTGGACAGTACTGTTGCCCTGCTTGTTTTCGCACACATCCCGCGCTCGCATCGGGTCCAGCTGTTAAAGGGGTCACATTGTCAAGAGGAAATGACGGACCTCCCCATTTTCAGATTTCGGATTCCTTTGGGCAGTGGTTTTGACACCGCCTCGCTTTTCCGCTCGCGTCCGATTCCTTGGGGCAGTTTTTATTACATTAACAGTTTCTTGTGACCAGTAAATTTACAAAGTTTATCAGGTTTAGCTTAGTGGTCTGTGGAAAAAATATTCACCTTCTTCATGGTGTTTAGGGTTGATGCCTCCCAATAAGCATGCCCTGTCAGAACATTATAGCTTATACTTTTGTGTAGGCTGTAGTGGGGTAGCCCATAAGGGGTACAACCTAATTAGGGTTAGTACTTGTACCCAACTATTCATAGTTCAATCATTCTCGTTCAATTCTCACATGGTATAGAGCAGGTTCCCTTGTGGGAACTGTTCCTAGGGCCCACCGTTTTTTTTTTCCTGCCCGGAGCGCGCTCAGCCTCTGCCCGAGTCGCGCTCCCCTCTCACGACCCCGTCGCGCCGCCCTTAGCGGCCCCGTCGCGTCGCCCCTCCCTAGCGGCCCCGTCGAGTCGCCCTTGCGACCCCGTCGCGCCGCCCTCGCGGCCTCGTCGCGCCGCCCACGCGGCCCCGTTCCGCCGCCCTCGCGGCCCCGTCGCGTCGCGCCGCCCTTGCGGCCATTTCGCGCCGCCCTCGCGGCCTCTTCGAGCTGCCCTAGCAACCCCTCCAAGCCGCCCTCGCGGCCCCGTCGCCTACCCTTGTGGCCCCGGCGCCTACCCTCGCGGCCCCGTCGCCTACCCTGCGGCCCCGTCGCATACCCTGCTGGCCCCGGCACCTACCCTGCGGCCCCGTCGCCGACCTTGCTGGCCCCGTCGCCTACCCTGCAGCCCCGGCGCCTATCCTGCGGCCCCGTCGCCTACCCCTGCGGCTCGGCGCCGCCCTTCCCGGGCCCGGCGCCGCCTCTGCTGGCCCCGTCGCCTACCCCTGCGGCCCCGGCACCGCCCTTCCCGGCCCCGGCGCCGCCCTTCCCGGCCCTGGCCCCGCCTCTCCTGGCCCGGTCGCCTACCCTGCGGCCCCGGCGCTACCCTTCCCGGCCCTGGCGCTGCCTCTACCCGCCCCGCCGCCATCCCCACGCGGCCCCGCCGTCACCACCGAGCTGCCGGCGCCGCCGACCTACTGCCGAGCCGCCCGAGTCACCTGAGCCGCCCAAGCCTCCTGAGCCGCCCGAGCCGCCGCCCCACCTGAGCCGCCCGAGCCGCCGTGTCGCTGAGCTGCCGAGCCACCGTACCGCC
This sequence comes from Closterium sp. NIES-65, assembly GCA_948144175.1. Lineage (NCBI taxonomy): Eukaryota > Viridiplantae > Streptophyta > Zygnematophyceae > Desmidiales > Closteriaceae > Closterium > Closterium sp. NIES-65. The sequence continues at coordinate 1,496,846 of CANXME010002068.1, forward strand.
GAGCCGCCAGCGCCGCCGAGTCGCCGAGCCGCAGTTGCTGCCGAGCCGCCGAGCCGCCCGAGCCGCCGAGCCACCGCACCGCCGAGCCGCCCGAGCCGCCCTGTCCGGTAAGAGCACCGCCTCTATCACTGCACTGCCCTTACCATACTGTTCGCGCTGCTAGTCTACTTCTGTCATGGCTACCCCTAGTGTCCTTGCTTTTGACGCTGAGGGTCGGGCCATTGACTTTGACGTCTGGATAGATGACCTGCAGCTTTTCCTACAGTGCGATAGGGCAGACGGTCTCTCCCTCTTTGACCTCACTTCTGGTGCCTCTCCTGCCCCTGCTGCTGATGCTCACGCCACTGTTCGCTCACAGTGGGCCACACGCGATGCTGCTGCACGTCTTGCTGTGCGTCGCCACCTGCCTACCTCTGAGCGTGCGCACTTTAGCCAGTACAAGAGTGCTCAGACCTTGTACGACGCTGTGTTTGCACGCTACTCCTCCCCTGCCACTGCTGCACTGAGCCGCCTCATGCTACCGTACCTCTTCCCTGACCTTGCTGCCTTTCCCACACTCGCTGACCTCATTACGCACCTCCGCACTAGTGACACTCGCTACCGCGCTGCGCTTCCTACTGAGTTCTGCGCCAAGAACCCCCCCCCCATGTACATCACCCTCTACTACATAGTCACCCAGCTCCCTGACTCCCTTCGTGTAGTCAGGGACCACTTCCTCTCGGTTTGCCCCACCACTCTCACCGTTGACCTCCTCGAGAAGGCCCTCCAAGCAGCAGAGAAGCGCATAGTAGCTGTAGGAGCCTCTCGTGGTGACCCTCGCACCCCCATCTTTGAGGGGTGTTCCCCCTCCCCCCTTTTGCCCTCTGTTGCCTCTGCTGCTGCGGCCGACCTCGTTGGTCTTGAGTCGGTCGGTGTGGCGTCTACCCCTAGCGGGAGACGCCGCCCTGGCAAGGGCAAGGGGGGTCGGGGCGCTGGAGGAGCTAGCGGGGGCGGTGGAGGCGGCGGTGGAGGCAACGGAGGGGGTGGGAGTGGCAGTGGGGGTGGTGGCGGGGGTGGAGGTGTCGGTGGAGGCAGTGGAGGCGGAGGCGGCGGCGGTGGTGGCGGTGGGAGCGGAGGTGGCGGAGGTGGCGGCGGTGGAGGAGGCGGTGGCGGAGGAGGTGGAGCTGGTCGGGGTGGCACTGCGCAGAGGGTCGGCTCCGGTGGTGGTCAGCGCCAGCAGCAGCAGCACCAGCAGTGCACTCGTGACATCCCCCCCCATCAGCAGCTGCGTGAGTGGTACGCTGCACGCCAGCGGGGTGAGGGTACTGGTCCGTGCACCTACGTCCTACGCACCGGCGACCGCGCGGTTGAGCAGTGCGGGGGTGCGCACTCCACCCAGCGCTGCTTTGGCCGCCTGACGGACGCTTGGCGTCACCAGTTCTCGGAGGCCGCTGAGATCCCCCGTTGGGGCGAGCTGTCTAGGGCGGGAGTAGCTGTCTTTGACCTTGACTTTGATGCTATTCTTGTTGCCATGCATGCTGTGACTATTAGTGATGAGGGTGACTGTTACCGGTGTTTTCCGCCCGACTCGGGCATTGAGACTGCTGCTCTAGGTACTGGTGAGGCTGCTGCTCTAGGTGCTATCGAGGTTGCTGCTCTAGGTGCTCGTGCGTCTGCTCCCTCAGGTGCTGGTGTGTCTGCTCTCTCAGGTACTGCGTCGGCTTCGGCCTCCCACACCTTCACCCTTGACTCGGGGGCTTCTTGCTCCTTCTTTCGAGACCGCACCATACTCACGCCGCTTGGCCGGCCAGTTGCAGTCTCTCTGGCAGACCCCTCTGGGGGTCCTGTCCTTGCTCACTTCTCCACTGTCCTCTCGTGTCTGGCGGCCCCCTCTGGCACCCTGTCTGGCCTTTACCTCCCCTCGTTCTCTACGAACTTGGTGAGTGGTGCTGACCTACAGGATGCGGGGGTTCACTAGTTCACTCCTGCGAGTCAGGGGATGACCCACTGCAGGGACGCTCGGACAGGTCGACACCTGGCCACGTTTACACGTTGGCCGGGGTCGAGCCTAAACACACTGACCACTGCGTCTCCTCCAGTCACTGCGTCTGGTCAGGTAGCTGCGTCGGGTCAGGTGTTTGCTGCAGCGTCCAGGTCTGGTCCTGTGTCTACCCCCTGCTCGTCTCGCCTCCTGTCTCACGAGACTCTCCTGTGGCACCACCGTCTTGGTCACCCCTCCCTGCTTCGTCTCCGAGGAATGGCCTCTCGTGTCCTTGTCTCTGGTCTTCCCCGGTCCCTCCCTCCCCTTCCTCCGGGGCCTGGCCCTACATGCGTCCCCTGTGTCGAGGGGCGGCAGTGGGCTGCCCCTCACTCCTCCCACTTTCCTCCGACAGAGGCCCCGCTGCAGACGCTTAACATGGACGTTTCGGGCCTAGCCCGCGTCCGTGGACAAGGTCACGAGCGCTACTTCCCGCTGGTGGTTGACGACTACTCGCGTTACACCACAGTCTTCCCCTTGCGCAGCAAGGGTGATGTCACAGAGGTGTTGATCGACTGGATCCGCGCAACTCGTCTCCAGCTCAGGCAGAGCTTCGGCTCGGACTTTCCTGTTCTGCGTGTGCACTCTGACAGAGGCGGAGAGTTCTCCTCTGGCATTCTGCGAGACTACTGTCGAGCACGAGGCATCCGCTAGACCTTCACGCTTCCGTACTCTCCACAGCAAAATGGGATTGCTGAGCGCCGCATTGGCATGGTCATGAACGTCGCCCGTACGTCCATGATGCATGCGGCTGCCCCCCATTTTTTGTGGCCGTTTGCGGTTTGGTACGCGGCGCATGAGATCAACCTTTAGCCCAGGATCTCCAGGCTGGAAACCTCCTCAGCTTTGCTGTGGACGGGGAAGGTTGGTGATGCTTCTGCGTTCCGTGTCTGAGGATCTCAGGCGTTTGTCCGCGACTTGTCTGCGGACAAGCTGTCCCCTCGTGCTGCTCCTTGCGTCTTCCTTGGCTTCCCCCCTGACGCGCCAGGGTGGCAGTTTTACTACCCCACCTCTCGCCGTGTTCTGTGCTCCCAGGACATCACGTTTGACGAGTCGGTCCCCTACTACCGCCTCTTCCCCTACTGCACTCCGTCCCTCCCCCCGCCACCGCTCTTCCTTGTGCCAGGTCCCCCCCCGGTCGACCCCCTCCCCCCCTCAGGGTCCTGCCCCTTCAGGTGTGTCCCAGGTAGACGCAGTCGAGCCTGTCGAGGTTACTGGTGACTCTGGTGCTACTAAGGGTGCTGAGCCTGGGGGTGATGACTCTGGGGGTGCTGAGCGTGTGGGTGCTACGCCTGGGGGTGCTAAGCCTAAAGGTGCTACTACTAGGGGTGCTGAGCCAAGGGGTGCTGAGCCTGGGGGTGCTACGCCTGGGGGTGCTGAGCCTTGGGTTGCTACGCTTGGAGGTACTGAGCCTGGGGGTGCGGAGCCTGAGGGAGCTGGGCCTGCTCGTGTGGCATCTGGCGGTGCTGGGCATGGAGGTTCTCCGGGTGCTTCGTCTCGGCGGGAGCCATTCTCTCCTTAGGAGCTGCACGAGTGGTTTGCCCGGCGCTGGAGGCGTGCTCCTGGAGCTGGAGGTTCTTCGGCTGCTGAAGGTGCTGGTGCCATGGGTCCCGAAGGTGCTCGTACTGGGAGTACTGGAGCTGCTAAGCCTGCGGATACGACTGGAGCTGGAGCTGCTGAGGGTGTTGGCGCTGAGCCTAATGCTATCGGTCCTGGAGGCGGTCCTGCTGGGGGTGCTACTGGTGCCGCTGGAGGTACTGGAGCTGGAGGTGCTGCTGGCAATGGTGCTGCTGCTGGGGGTACTGGTGCTGTCCCTGCTATGTCTAGAGTTGCCGCGCGGCCTCGGCCGTACTTCGTTCCACTCCTTCAGCAGGTTCTTGGTCTCCCGCCTTTTACTAGTCCTCCTCCTCCCTTAGAGTGTCCACAGCCTGTCCCGTCATAGTTACAGTTACAGCCGGCCTCCCCACTGCCTGCTCCTTCTCCCTACACTGGTCCTAATGGAGGTCTTGCCGAGCGTCGTGAGCCTGTGTCTCGCCCTGCGTTGCCTGTCCGTGCTGCTCGCACTAGTGGTCGTGGTTTGCGTCAGCGTCCTCCTCCTGTCCCTAGCACGCACCGGATATCTCTGCGTCCATCCACTGCTCCTCTGCGTGCCCCTTTGCCTTCTCCTCCTGAGTCCTCTCTTCCTGCTCTTGCCGACCCGGAGTCAGACTCTCTTCGTGCTGCCAGTCCTACTGTCACGTGTCTCCTTGCTACTGTCGTCACTGACCCTTCCTTTGAGTCCACTGCTGCGTCTGCCCTAGTTGCTGAGCTCGTCGACTTTGCTGCTCGCTGTCGTCTAGACTACGTTGCTAGTCTTGTCGTTGAGTCTGAGTCTGTCTGTCCTCCGTCCGTCGGGGGTGAGTGTGCCCTTGGCACGGACGTCCTTGAGGACACGCAGGAGGAGTTCCAGTGTTTGGCTGCTGCTTCACCTCATCTTGTGTCCGTACTGCTTACCCCTGAGGGAGACCCGGATGCACTTGACATCCCGACTCCGCGCTCTTACGCGGAGGCGATAGAGGGTCCCTACTCCTCTCAGTGGCAGGCATCTATGGACACAGAGATGGCTTTCTGGAAGTCCACAGGCACCCACGTTGACGAGGCTCCTCCGCCCGGGTCGAACATCGTCATTGGCACGTGGATTTTCAGGGTGAAGTGGCCGCCGGGTTCTTCGCCTATCTTCAAGGCGCGCTGCGTGGCTCGTGGCTTCAGTCAGCGGCAGGGAGCTGACTACTTTCAGACCTTCTCTCCCACCCTGAAGATGACCACTCTCTGGGTATTGCTGCACATAGCTGCTCATCGCGACTACGAGCTGCACTCTCTTGACTTCAGCACTGCTTTCTTGCAGGGCAGCCTGCACGAGGAGATCTGGCTGCGTCGTCTACCTGGCTTGACTGGGTCTTTTCCTCTTGGCACCCAGTGGAGCCTCAGACGGCCAGTCTACGGTCTCCGCCAAGCACCGTGTGAGTGGCACGACACACTGAGGACTACACTTGCGGCTCTTGGGTTTGCTCCCTCTACTGCCGGCCCGTCGCTGTTTCTGCGCACCGACACTTCTTTGCCGTCGTTCTACATCCTCGTGTACGTCGACGACTTGGTCTTTGCCACACCTGACACTACTGGACTCGCCCACAGCTACCTTGGCTTGCAGATCACCTGGGACAGAGCACGCCGCACCATTACCCTGACTGAGTCACACATGGTGCAGCAGGTCCTTCAGCGCTTCGGCTTCACGTACTCCTCGCCTCAGGCCACTCCTCTGCCTACTCGCCACTCGCTCTCAGCTCTGCCTTCGGATGAGTCCGTAGAGTCGAGTGGCCCGTACCCAGAGCTTGTTGGCTGCCTCATGTACCTGATGACCTGCACACGACCTGACCTTGCATACCCTCTTAGCATTCTCGCACGCTATGTTGCTCCTGGGAGACACAGACCGGAGCACATGGCTGCAGCAAAGAGGGTGTTGCGCTACTTGTGCAGTACGTCGGGCATGGGGCTAGTGCTTGGAGGGCAGAGTCCAGTGGTCCTCACTGGGCACGCAGACGCCTCTTGGGCTGACGACCAGGCTACGCAGCGGTCGTCACAGGGTTACACCTTCAGCCTTGGTTCCGGCTCTATCTCGTGGTGGGCTACTCGCTCGTCTTCTGTTCTCGGCTCCAGTTGTGAGGCTGAGATCTACGCAGGAGCCATGGCTGCACAGGAGCTTCGCTGGCTCACCTACCTGCTGACTGACCTCGGAGAGCCGCCTCGTTCTCCTCTAGTGCTGTACGTAGACAACAAGGCCATGTTGGCCTTGTGCCGGGAGCAGAGACTGGAGCACAGAACGAAGCACATTGCTCTTCGCTACTTCCTTGCTCGTAAGCTACAACGGCATGGTCAGCTGCGTCTTGCGTACGTGGCCTCTGAGGCCAACACTGTTGATATCTTCACCAAGGCGCTTGCGCCTTGTGATCATCAGCGCTTCTGTACTCAGCTGGGTCTTGTGCCTGCCTTGCCTCACTTGCTCACCTGTTGACCTTGCTTGTACTGTTACATATATATATATATATATATACACCTGCTCTTGCTTGTCTAGCCTTTTATATATATATGTAATCCTGCATGTGAGCTGGCCTTTTGGCCTTGAACTTGTGCTCGGAATGTGTGGTGACTTTGTGATCCACCCTGAGCTTGCTTTGCTTTGCTTTGCTTGACTGGTCTTGTGACCCCTTGTTCTCCCCCACTTTGCCTATGGGGGTGTGTCAGAACATTATAGCTTATACTTTTGTGTAGGCTGTAGTGGGGTAGCCCATAAGGGGTACAACCCAATTAGGGTTAGTACTTGTACCCAACTGTTCATAGTTCAATCATTCCCGTTCAATTTTCACACAACACTCCCCGTTATTTCTGAGGTGAGCCACGTGGGGTTAATTTTAGGATCCCGCAGAGGTCGGCGCAGTGCTGGAAATTCTGACGTGGTTGTTTCTTTGTCAGGAAATCGACTGCCATGTCACCAGTTGGGCAGTACGTGACTTTGATCTTGCCCTTCTCAATTTTGTCCTTGACGAAGAAGTAGCGTAGTGCGAGGTGTTTCGTGCGGTTCAGCTGGGCTCGTTCGTGATCTTGATTGCGCTCTGATTGTCGCAGGGTAACGTGAAGTGCCCGTTCATCGTTACTTTAGCTTCATGCAAGAGCTCCATCAGGTACAGTCATTCACGAACAGCTGTACTAGCGGCGATGAACTCAGTTTCGGCTGACGAAAGAGTGATGAGCTCGTGCTTCTGGGAGTGCCAGGAGATGCGTCCAGCAGGTTGGAGTTGAAAAATGAATCTTGTGCGGGAGCGTCTATTGTCGATGTCTTTTGCATGGTCCGCGTCTACGTGACCATGAAGTTGCAGGGTAGTAATAAGGTTGGCTTCGTAGGTGAGTCCAACGTCAAGTACATTATAGCTTATACTTGTACCCAACTATTCATAGTTCAATCATTCTCGTTCAATTCTCACATGCCCTCCAAAAGGGGTATATATTTTTCTCCTGAGCTTCTCGTAATTGCCGAGACAGATAATTTGTGATATTCCAATAATTAAAAATTGCGTAAATATCTGACCGAAGGTATCGGACACGAGCGCAAAGCAAGGCGGTGTCAAAACCACTGCCGAAAGGAATCGGAATCCCGAAACCAAGGCGGTCTGTCATTTCCTCCAGCCTTGCATTGGTAGTAACACTGTGCTTGAATGCTAATTTCTCCCAGCCCATGAAAAAATGCCAACCTAAAGTAGTTCAGGCTTTTAAGCAGCGGTTCAAAGTGGTGGAGGATTCAAACCTCTCGTGAATGTAGAATGTCGTACTCAACCGTATTTCCTGAACATATTTCAAATTTTGGGGTCTCCGCTCAACAAGGTGCACAATACTCTTTGAGTCAGGTCACGGAGAAAGCTTTGCTGTAGGGTTTGCAAAGCTGCGGTGTGATAAAGACCTGTGCACTGGCCTACACGTCAGCGAAAGCGGTCCTCCTTGCAATATCATGGGCCACTTGAAATTGCATGTCAGAACAGGCAGAGCTGACCCAAATGTATTATTTCCACTTACGAGACAGAGGAGTTTATAGGCAAAAACACTGTTGTTAATGAACATTTATTTGATGGAAAAAAAATATACGATCATAACGTCGCGAATTGCAACACTTACGGCGTGTTGTAATTGCCGGTGCATTGCATCGGCTCGGGACATTCGGAAGGCTCCAGGCAGGCGGGAGGCCAAAACACAAGCACTGATTCAGGAAAGAAAAGTTTCAAAATAGTGACTGCTTGCTAGTTCATTCACTCCTCATTTCTTCACATTGTATAGAGCAGGTTCCCTAGTGGGAACGCTTCTTAGGGCCCACCACTGAAATCGATATTTTTTTTTTCCTAACCAGAGCGCGAGTCGCCCCTGCCCAAGGCGCGCCCCGTGGGCCGCCCTCTCGTCGCGTCCCCTGCCCTTAGCGGCCTGTCGCGCCCTCCTAGTGGCCCCTCGCGCCACCCTTAGCGGCCCCGTTGCCACCCCTAGCGGCCCCGTCGCCACCCTATACGGCCCCGTCGCCGTCCTTTGCGGCCCCGTCGCCGCCCTTCTAGGCCCCTCGCGGCCCCTTCGCGGCCCCGTCGCCGCCCCTAGCGGCCCCGTCGCCGCCCTTTGCGGCCCCGTCGCCGCCCTTCTAGGCCCCTCGCGGCCCCTTCGCGGCCCCGTCCCCGCCCCTAACGGCCCCGTCGCCGCCCTTCAAGGCCCCTTGCGGCCTCTTCTCGGCCCCGTCGCCCCCGTTCGTGGCCCCATCGCCGCCCTTAGCGGCCCCGTCGCCGCCCCCTTTCGGCCCCTCCCCGGCCCCTTCATCGCCGAGCCGCCGAGCCGCCAAGAAGTCGAATCGCCGAGCCGCCAAGCCGCAGAACCGCCGAGCCGCCAAGCCGCCGAGCCGCCGAACCGCCGGGTCGCCGAGCCGCCAAGCAGCCGAGCCTCCAAGCCGCCGAGCCGCCGAGGCCGCCGTCGAGCCGCCACTACCAAGCCGCTGCTGTCGAGCCGCCGTCAATCCGCTACTGCCACTGCCGAGCCGCTGCTACCGCGGTTGCAGCCCTATTCCTACCGGCGCGCCCCGGCCCTACCTACCCAAACTGGTGAGAGCACTCCCTGCTAGACCACTGCTGTCATGGCTACCCCCAGTGTCCTTACCTTTGATGGTGAGGGTCGTGCTGTTGACTTCGAGGTCTGGGTCGATGACCTACAGCTCTTCCTACAGTGCGATAGGGCAGACAGACTCTCCCTCTTCGATCTCACCTCTAGTGCCTCTCCTGCCCCGCTTGCTGATGCTGACAGCACTGTTCGCTCACAGTGGGCCACCCGCAATGCTGGTGCCCGTCTTGCTGTGCGACGCCACTTACCGACCGCTGAGCGTGCGCACTGTAGTCAGTACAAGAGTGCTAAGACCTTGTACAACGCTATAGTTGCACGCTACTCTTCCCTTGCCACTCCTGCTCTTAGCCGCCTCATGCTGCCTACTTGTTTCCTGACCTCGCCGCCTTTCCCACTGTCGCTGACCTCGTTACGCACCTCCGCACTAGTGACACTTGCTACCGCGTTGCGCTTCCTGCTGAGTTTCGCGCCAAGAACCCCCCCCCCATGTACATCATCCTCTACTACATAGTCACCCGGCTCCCTGACTCCCTTCGCTCGGTCAGGGACCACTTCCTCTCTGTTTGCCCCACCACACTCACTGTTGACCTCCTCGAGGAGCGCCTCCTGGCAGCTGAGAAGAGTATAGTTGCTGTAGGAGCCTCTCGAGGTGACCCTCGTGCCTCTGTCTTTGAGGGGTGCTCCCCCTCCCCCCTTTTGCCCTCTGTTGCCTCTGTTGCTGCCGTCGACTTCGTTGGCACCGAGTCGGTCGGCGCTGCGTCTGCCCCTAGCGGGCGACGCCGCACCGGCAAGGGCAAGGGGGGCAAGGGCACTGGAGGGGCTGGCGGGGGTGATGGAGGTGGCGGTAGAGGAGTCGGAGGGAGTGGGGGTGGTGGTGGGAATGGTGGCGGGGGTGGGGGCTTCGGTGGCGGCAGTGGCGGCGGAGGCGGCGGCGGCGGTGGCGGTGGGAGCAGAGAAGGAGGCGGTGGCGGCGGTGGTGGAGGTGGCGGCGGAGGAGGTGGAACTAGTTGGGGTGGCTCTGCGCAGCGGGGCGGCTTAGGTGGTGGTCAGCGCCAGCAGCAGCAGCACACTCGTGAGACCCCGTTCCCCCTAGCAGCTTTGTGAGTGGTACGCTGGGCGTCAGCGAGGTGGGGGTACTGGTCCCTGTACCCACGTCCTTCGTACCGGCGACCGCGCTGGTGAGCAGTGCGGGGGCTCGCACTCCACCCAGCGCTGCTTCGGCCGCCTGACGGACGCTTGGCGTCACCAGTTCCCTGACGCCACTGAGATCCCTCGCTGGGGAGAGCTGTCTAGGGCGGGGGTTGCTATCTTTGATCTTGACTATGATGCTATTCTTGCTGCCATGTATGCTGTGTCCACTAGTGATGAGGGTGACTGTTACCTGTGCATTCCGCCTGACCCGGGCATTGAGGCTGCTGCTCTAGGTGCTGGTGAGGCTGCTGCTCTAGGTGCTAGTGCGTCTTCTGCCCCAGGTGCTGGTGAGTCTGCGCTCTCAGGTACCACGTCGGCTCAGGCCTTACACACCTTCACCCTTGACTCGGATGCTTCCCGCTCCTTCTTTCGAGACCGCACCACGCTTACGCCGCTTAGTCGGCTCGTTGCGGTCTCCCTGGCGGACCCCTCTAGGGGTCCTGTCCTTGCTCGCTTCTCCACTGTCTTACCGTGTCTAGCAGCCCCCTCTGGCACCCTCTCAGGTCTCTACCTCCCCTCGTTCTCTACAAACTTGGTGAGTGGTGCTAATCTACAGGTTGGGGGGGTTGACCAGTTCACTCCTGCGAGTCAGCGGGTGACCCACTGTACGTGTGCTCGGACGGGTCGACACTTTGCCACGTTTACCCGTCGGCCAGGGTCGAGCCTGTACACACTGACTACAAAGTCTCCTCCGGTTGCTGAGTCTGGTCAGGTAGCTGCGTCAAGTCAGGTGTTTGCAGCAGCGTCCAGGTCTGGTTCTGAGTGTGCTTCTTGCTCGTGTCGTCTCCTGTCCCACCAGACTCTCCTCTGGCACCATCGCCTTGGTCACCCCTCCCTGCCTCGTCTCCGAGGCATGGCCTCCCGTTACCTTGTCTCTGGTCGTGCACAGGGCATCCGCCAGACGTTCACGCTTCCGGCCTCTCCACAGCAAAATGGGATTGCTGAGCGCCGCATTGGCATGGTCATGGACGTCGCTCGTACGTCCATGATCCATGCGGCTGCTCCCCATTTTCTGTGGCCGTTTGCGGTTCGGTACGCAACGCATCTGATCAACCTTCAGCCCTGGGTCTCCTTGCCGGAGACCTTCCCCACCTTGCCGTGGACGGGGAAGGTTGGCGAAGCGTCTGCATTTCGTGTCTGGGGATCTCGGGCGTTTGTCCATGACTTGTCTGCGGACAAGCTGTCCCCCCGTGCGGTTCCTTGCGTCTTCCTTGGCTTCCCCCCTGACGCGCCAGGTTGGCAGTTTTACCACCCCACCTCGCCGCGTGTTCTGTCCTCCCAGGACGTCACATTTGACGAGTCGGTTCCTTACTACCGTCATTTCCCCTACCGCACTGCACCCCTCCCCCCGCCACCGCTCTTCCTTAGGCTAGGTCCCCACCCGGTAGACCCCCTCCCCCCTCAGGGTCCGACCCCGTCAGGTGTGTCCCACGTAGACACGGTCCAGCCTGTCGAGGAAGCTCTTGACTCTCGTACTGCTAGGGGTGCTGAGTCTGGGGGTGCTTGGCCTTGGGGTGCGGAGCCTGGGGGTGCTGAGCTTGGGGGTGCGGAGCCTGGGGGTACGGAGCTTGGGGGTGCTGCGCCTGGAGGTGCGGAACCTGGGGGTGCTGGGTCTGCTCGTGTGGCCTCTAGCGGTGGTGGGTTTGGGGCCCCTTCGGGTGCTTCGTCGAGGCGGGAGCTACCCTCTCCACAGGAGCTGCGCGATTGGTTTGCCCGGCGCTGGAGTCGTGCTGCTGGAGCTGGAGGTGCTGCTGCTACTGCTGACCCGGGGGTCAGCACTGGAGTTACTGGGGCCACTGGTCCTGGAGGTGCTCGTACTGGCGGTACTGGAGCTGCTGGGCCTGGGGGTACTGCTGAGGCTGCTGGGGCTGACGGTCCTGCTGGAGTTGGTGCTGCTGGAGCTGGAGCTGCACGGGGTGTTGGCGCTGGAGGTGCTGCTAGCGCAGGTGCTTCTGAGGGTGCTGGAGTTGGCACTGCTGGAGCTGGCGGTGCTGCTGGCGTTGGTGCTGCCGCTGGGGGTACTTGTGCTGTCCCTGCTGGTTCTGGAGGCGCTGCGCGGCCGCGGCCGTACTTCGTTCCGCTCCTTGCGCAAGTTCTTGGTCTCACGCCTTGTATTGGTCCTGCTCCTCCCTTAGAGTGTCCACAACCTGTCCAGTCGCAGTCACACTTACAGCCCGCCTCCCCCCTGCCTGCTCCTTCTCCCTACACTGGTCCTACAGGAGGTCTTGCTGAGCGTCGTGAGCCTGCGTCTCGTCCTGCGTCGCCTGTTCGTGCTGCTCGCACTAGTAGTCGTGCTCCGCGTCCGCGTCTGTGAGGATCTAGGATCGAGCTCAGAAAAGAGAATGAGAATTGAGTCGAATTGAATGATCACCTGGGTACAACACGAGGCTTTATATAGGCTCGACACAAGGCCCCGTAACCAGGTGTTACGCGAAGGTTCCGCGAGTTGCGTAGCGTCCCGAACAGATCCTTACCGAATTCGGTAGAAGGCAATTCAGTGGCAACCGAAAAGGCCAGAATTCGGTGCACGTAACCTAGCTCGGTGCTATAACTATAATAATATATAAGAAAGCACCTAGCCTAGGAGATCAAGCAATTCATGCATGCATATGATTATCCTATGCTAGAAATAGCATGATAAAGTAAAGGCAAACAAGCGTAGCTGGCATAAGCCGTCGTACTCTCACACGTCCCCCCCTCAAAGCTGGGTGGCGTGAGAAACACCCTGCTTGACAAGATAGTCCTTGAGAGCACGGCGTGCGTTGCCCATATCAGCTTCTGCAACCCAACTGTCCTCAGTGGGGTTGTATCCCTTCCAGCGTATCAGGAACTTGAGGGTCTTGCCGCCGCGGCGCCGATGAGAGAGAACGCGCTCTATCTCGTACTCGGGTTCATCCTGCACAAGAACAGGTGGAGGTGGCGGTAGCTGCCGTCCCTGGAACTGCTGATTGGGGTCCTTGTAGGGTTTCAGTAGCTGCACATGGAAAGCATTGTGAAGCTTCCAAGTAGTAGGTAAGCGCAAGCGGAATGTAACTGGTGTCACCTGTGCCTCTACGAGAAAAGGACCACAGAAGCGAGGCCGGAGTTTGGGTGGGAGGTGAGACAGGTTCAAGTTGCGCGTGTCAAGAAGCACCTGATCTCCGACTGCTACTGAGTGATCACGTTGCTAACGATCGGCATACTGCTTCTAGGAGGTCTGCATCGTGGTGAGTCGTCGCTGAGTCTTTTCCCATAGCTGCTGCATGGTGGTGACAAAGTCATGTGCGGCTTGGACTTGTGCCGGTGTGGTTGGCTGCTGTGGTGTGAGTGGTTCTCGTCCGTAACACAGGAAGAAAGGAGTTTTCCCTGTGGCCGCATGTGATGCGTTGTTGTAAGCGAACTCTAGGGTCGGTAACTGTGTGCCCCAGTGGCTGACGTCGTCCTTGCAAGCTGTGCGCAGTAACTGTTCAATCACTTGATTGAGTCGCTCGGTCTGTCCGTCAGTCTGTGGGTGGTATGCTGAGGACATCGCAAGTTTGGTCCCCAATAATCCCATGAGCTCCTTCCAGAACTTACTCGTGAATTTGGGGTCTCTGTCTGAGATGAGTGTAGCAGGGATGCCGTGGATGGTGATGATGCGGTCGAAGAAGAGGCGAGCAGTTGCTTCAGCTGTAGCTGTGGCGTTGGTCGGTATGAAGTGACCCATTTTGGAGAACTTATCGATGACTACGAGGATGGAATCGTGCCCCGTGAGGTCGAAGGAAGTCCTGTGATAAAGTCGAGGCTAACGACCTGCCATGGCTGCTCCGGTACAGGTAGAGGCTGAAGTAACCCTGCTTTTTTCTGCTTGTTGCTCTTCATCCGCTGGCACGTGTCGCAAGAGGTGACGAACTGCTGCACATCTGCTGCCATCCCGAGCCAGTAGTAATACTTCGCTATCCTTGCTAACGTTTTGTTGCTCCCAAAATGTCCCGCGTATGGTACGTCGTGAAACTCCTCCAATAGGATCTGCCATAGCGGGGCATAATTCGGTACCCAAATCTTTCCTGAACCCTTCCTTACAGCTCAGTCTTTCTCCCACTGTAACAGCTTCTTGGTCTGTGCTGTAGCGATCTCTACGTCCACGGAGTACCCATGTTGGAATAGACTCTTGAGCAGAGGGTTCATCCCGTCGAGCTGGATGCCTGCTACATGTCCGGGGCGGCTCAATGCGTCTGCTTTGTTGTGTAGCCTGGGCTTGTAGACGATGTTGTAGTGGAAGTGAGTTTCCAGGAAGTCCACCCACCGCACCTGTCATCGTGAGAGCGTCGGCTGCGACTTCAGGTATTTGAGACTGCAGTGGTCAGTATAGACTGGAGTCTTGGCTCCCTCTAGGTAACACCTCCACGCATTGAAGGCTATGACTATCGCTAAGGCTTCCTTGTCGTGACTCGGGTAGTTTAGTTCTGCTCCGTGTAGTTTCTTACTGAGGTAGGCGATAGGCTGTAAACCGCATCCGTGATCCTGCATCAGTACTGCTCCGACTGCTTGGTCACTAGCGTCTGCTTCCACCACGTAGTCCTTGTCTCGATCCGGCAAGATGAGTACTGGCGCAGTAGTCAGTGCTGTCTGTAGCTCCTCCATGGCTTGCTGATGAGGGGTATCCCATTTGTAGGGCGTATCCTTTTTCAGTAGGTCGGTCAGTGGCGCTGCTATCTTAGCGTACTACGGCACGAACCTGTTGTAGTAGTTGGCGAAGCCTAGGAACTGCTGCAACTCCTTCACATTCTCCGGTAATTTCCACTTCTTGACGGCTTCGATTTTCCGCGGGTCCACGTGTACGCCCTCAGCACTCACCATGTGCCCGAGAAACTGCACCTTCTTCAGGGCGAAGTCGCTCTTCGACAGCTTCACGTAGAACTTGTTTTTCCGCAGGATCTCGAACACCTTCCGTAGATGCTCCACGTGCTCCTTCATGTTCTTGGAGTAAATGAGAATGTGAAAATGAACGAGAATGAATGAACTATGAAAGAGTTGGGTACAAGTACTAACCCTAATTGGGTTGTACCCCTTATGGGCTACCCCACTATAGCCTACACAATATGCATGAGCTATGATGTTCTGACACACCCCCATAGGCAAAGTGGGGGAGAACAAGGGGTCACAAGACCAGTCAAGCAAAGCAAAGCAAGCTCAGGGTGGATCACAAAGTCACCACACATTCCGAGCACAAGTTCAAGGCCACAAGGCCAACTCACATGCAGGAGTACATATATATATCAGAGGCTAGACAAGCAAGAGCAGGTGTATATATATATATATGTAACAGTACAAACAAGGTCAAGAGGTAAGCAAGTGAGGCAAGGCAGGCACAAGACCAAGCTGAGTACAGAAGCGCTGATGATCACAAGGCGCAAGCGCCTTGGTGAAGATATCAGCAGTGTTGGCCTCAGAGGCCACGTACGCAAGACGCAACCGACCACGCTGCTGCAGCTCACAAGCAAGAAAGTGGCGGAGAGCAAAGTGCTTCGTTCTTTGCTCCAGTCGCTGCTCCCGACACAAGGCCAGCATGGCCTTGTTGTCTACGTAAAGCACTAGAGGAGAAAGAGGCGGCTCTCCGAGGTCAGTCAGCAGGTAGGTGAGCCAGCGAAGCTCCTGTGCAGCCATGGCTCCTGCGTAGATCTCAGCCTCACAACTGGAGCCGAGAACAGAAGACGAGCGAGTAGCCTGCCACGAAACAGAGCCGGAACCAAGGCTGAAGGTGTAACCCTGTGACGACCGCTGCGTAGCCTGGTCGTCAGCCCAAGAAGCGTCTACGTGCCCAGTGAGGACCACTGGACTCCGCCCTCCAAGCACTAGCCCCAAGCCCGACGTACTGCACAAGTAGCGCAACACCCTCTTCGCTGCAGCCATGTGCTCTGGTCGGTGTCTCCCAGGAGCAACATAGCGTGCGAGAATGCTAAGAGGGTATGCAAGGTCAGGTCGTGTGCAGGTCATCAGGTACATGAGGCAGCCAACAAGCTCTGGGTACGGGCCACTTGACTCTACGGACTCATCCAAAGGCAGAGCTGAGAGCGAGTGGCGAGTAGACAGAGGAGTGGCCTGAGGCGAGGAGTACGTGAAGCCGAAGCGCTGAAGGACCTGCTGCACCATGTGTGACTGAGTCAGGGTGATGGTGCGGCGTGCTCTGTCCCGGGTGATCTGCAAGCCAAGGTAGCTACGCAGTTCGCCCACGTCTGTGCACGTGTGTCTGTTCTGCACCTCGGACTTCACGTGGGCGAGTCCAGCAGTGTCAGCTGTGGCAAAGACTAAGTCGTCGACGTACACGAGGATGTAGAACGGCGGCAGAGAAGTGTCGGTGCGCAGAAACAGCGACGGGTCGGCAGTAGAGGGAGCAAACCCAAGCAGCGGAGTCGGGATGTCAAGTGCATCCGGGTCTCCCTCGAGGGTAAGTAGTACGGACACGAGATGAGGTGAAGCAGCGGCCAAGCACTGGAACTCCTCCAGCCTGTCCTCAAGGACGTCCATGCCAAGGGCACACTCACCCACGACGGACGGAGGATAGACAGACTCAGACTCAGCAACAAGACTGGCGGCGTAGTCTAGGCGACAGCGAGCAGCAAAGTCGACGAGCTCAGCAACTAGGGCAGACGCAGCAATGGACTCAAAGGAAGGGTCAGTAACAACAGTAGCAAGGAAACGCGTGATAGTAGGACTAGCAGCATGAAGAGAGTCCGACTCCGGGTCGGCAAGAGCAGGAAGAGAAGACTCAGGAGGAGAAGGTAAAGGGGCACGTAGAGGAGCAGTGGACGGACGCAGAGACATCCGGTGCGTGCCAGGGACAGGAGGAGGACGCTGACGCGAACCGCGACCACTAGTGCGAGCAGCACGGACAGGCGACACAGGGCAAGACGCAGGCTCATGACGCTCAGCAAGACCTTAAGTAGGACCAGTGTAGGGAGACGGAGCAGGCAGTGGGGAGGCCGGCTGTAACTGTAACTGTGACGGGACAGGCTGTGGACACTCTAAGGGAGGAGGACTAGTAGAAGGCGGGAGACCAAGAACCTGCTCAAGGAGCGGAACGAAGTACGGCCGAGGCCGCGCGGCGACTCCAGACACAGCAAAGACAGCACCTGTACCTCCAGCGGCAGCACCAGCACCAGCAGCACCTCCAGCTCCAGTACCTCTAGCAGCACCAGTAGCACCCCCAGCAGGACCGCCTCCAGGACCGACAGCAGTAGCCTCCGCGCCAACACCCGCAGCAGCTCCAGCTCCCGAAGTACCCGCAGGCCCAGCAGCTCCAGTACTCCCAGTACGAGCACCTCCGGGACCCGCGGCACCAGCACCCTCAGCAGCAGCAGAACCTCCAGTGCCCGCAGCACCTCCAGCTCCAGCAGCTCTCCTCCAGCGCCGGGCAAACCACTCACGCAGCTCCTGTGGAGAGAGTGGCTCCCGGCGAGACGAAGCACCCGGAGAACCGCCACGCACAGCACCGCCAGACGCCACACAAGCAGGCCCCGCTCCCTCAGGCTAAGCACCTCCAGGCTCAGCACCTCCAGGTGTAGCACCCCCAGGCGTAGCACCCCCAGGCGTAGCAACCCAAGGCTCAACACCCCCAGGCGTAGCACCCCCAGGCTCAGCACCCCCAGGCTCAGCACTCCCAGGCTCAGCACCCCCAGGCTCAGCACCCCCAAGCTCAGCACCCCCAGGCGTAGCACCCACACGCTCAGCACCACCAGAGTCAGCACCCCCAGGCTCAGCACCCTCAGCAGCACCAGAGTCACCAGCGACCTCGACAGGCTCAACAGCGTCTACCTGGGACACACCTGAAGGGGCAGGACCATGAGGGGGGAGGGGTTCTACCGGGGGGGGACCTAGCACAAGGAAGAGCGGTGGCGGGGGGAGGGACAAAGTGCGGTAGGGGAAGAGACGGCAGTAGGGGACCGACTCGTCGAACGTGACGTCCTAGAAGGACAGAACAGGGCAAGAGGTGGGGTGGTAGAACTGCCACCCTGGCGCGTCAGGGGGGAAACGCAGGAAGACGCAGGGAGCAGCACGAGGGGATAGCTTGTCCGCAGACAAGTCCCGGACAAACGCCCGAGATCCTCAGACACGGAACGCAGACGCATCGCCAACCTTCCCCGTCCACAGCAAAGTTGGGGAGGTCTCCGGCATGGAGACCCAGGGGTGAAGGTTGATCTGATGCGCCGCGTACCGGACCGCAAACGGCCACAGAAAATGGGGGGCAGCCGCATGCATCATGGACGTACGGGCGACGTCCATGACCATGCCAATGCGGCACTCAGCAATCCCATTTTGCTATGGAGAGTCCGGAAGCGTGAAGATATGGCGGATGCCTCGTGCACGACAGTAGGCTCGCAGAAGGCCAGAGGAGAACTCTCCGCCTCTGTCAGAGTGCAGCCGCAGAACAAGAAAGTCCGAGCCGAAGCTCCGCCTGAGCTGGAGACGAGCTGCGTGGATCCAGTCGATCAACACCTTAGTGACATCACCCTTGCTGCGCAAGGGGAAGACTGTGGTGTAACGCGAGTAGTCGTCAACCACCAGCAGGAAGTAGCGCTCGTGACCCTGTCCACGGACGCGGGCCGGGCCCCACACGTCCATGTGAAGCGTCTGCAGCGGGGCCTCTGTCGGAGGAAACTAAGAGGGGTGAGGGGCAGCCCGCTGCCGCCCCTCGACACAGGGATCGCAGGTAGGGCCAGGCCCCGGAGGAAGGGGAGGGAGGGACCGGGGAAGACCAGAGACAAGGACACGGGAGGCCATGCTTCGGAGACGGAGCAGGGAGGGGTGCATCTGGGGCTGCATCTAGCTCCGCCAGTAGAAGCAGGAGCAAGAGTAGCAGCAGTAAGGCAGGCAGCCAGGCAGGCCGAATGGCAGGCAGGCAGGCAAGCAGGCGACGGGTAGCGCGCTAGCAGGACAGGGGCTCACCAGTGGTGGGAAGAGACGGCTCGGCGACTCGGCTACTCGGCGACTCGGCGGTGCGGGCGGCTCGGGCGGCTCGGCGGCACGGCGGCTCGGCAGCAACCGCTGCTCGGCGGCTTGGGCGACTCGGGGGGCTCGGCGGCAACTGCGGCTCGGCGACTCGGCGGCTCGGGCGGCTCAGGCGGCTCGGCGGTACGGCGGCTCGGCAGCAACTGCAGCTCGGCGGCTCGGCGACCCGGCGGCTCGCGCGGCTCAGGTGGCGCTGCGGCTCGGGCGGCTCCAGTGGCTCGGGCGGCTCGGCAGCAGCTCGGCGGCGTCGGCGGCTTGGTGGTGACGGCGGGGCCAGGTGGAGCGGCGACGGGGCCAGCAGAGGCGGCGCCGGGGCCGCAGGGTAGGCGACGGGGCCAGCAGAGGCGGTATGACTGTTTGTTTGTTCAGTGCGCGGTAGTCGATGCACATCTATAGACCGCCGGATACGGGAGGACAGTGGAGAAGTGAGCAAGGACAGGACCCTCATAGGGGTCTGCCAGGGAGACTGCAACTAGCCGACCAAGCGGCGTGAGTGTGGTGCGGTCTCGAAAGAAGGAGCAAGAAGCCCCTGAGTCAAGTGTGAAGGTGTGGGAGGCCGAAGCCGACGCAGTACCTGAGAGCGCAGACTCACCAGTACCGGAGGAAGCAAACGCACTAGCACCTAGAGCAGCAGCCTCACCAGCACCTAGAGCAGGAGTCGCAATGCCCGGGCCGGGCGGGAAACACCGGTAACAGTCACCCTCCTCACTAATAAACACCGTATACATAGCAGCAAGAATAGCATCAAAGTCAAGGTCAAAGATAGCTACCCGTGCCCTAGACAGCTCGCCCCAGCGAGGGATCTCAATGGCCTCAGGGAACTGGTGACGCCAAGCGTCCGTCAGGCGGCCAAAGCAGCGCTGGGTGGGGTGCGCACCCCCACACTGCTCACCCGCACAGTCGCCGGTGCGCAGGACGTAGGTGCACGGACTAGTACCCCCACCCCGCTGGCGTGCAGCGTACCACTCACGGAGCTGCTGAGGGGACAGGGTCTCCTGATTGCGCTGCTGCTGCTGGCGTTGACCACCACCGGAGCCACTCCTCTACGAAGAGCCACGACCTCCTTCTCCTCCTCCTCCTCCGCCACCGCCTCCTCCACCTCCGCCACCTCCACCACCTCCGCTCCCACTGCCACCGCCGCCGCCGCCTCCGCCTCCACTGCCGCCGCCGACACCTGTCAGAACTTATAGCTTACTTGTTTCTGTAGGCTATAGTGGGGTATCCCATAGGGGGTACAACCCAATTAGGGTTTCCTATTTGTACTCTCTTCGTTCATAGTCATTCCATTCTCGTTCTTTGTTTTCACATGGAATCAGAGCAGGTTCCCTCCTAGGGACTGCTTCTAGGGCCCACCGAACCGCACCCCGAGGCGCGTTTTTTTTTTTTAGCGACCCGTCGTGTCGCCCCTAGCGGACCGTTGCGCCGCCCTTCCCCTCGCGGCTCCGCCGCCCTTCCCTAGCGGCCCCGCCGCCCTTCGATCGCGGCCCCGCCGCCCTCTGCTACGCGGCCCCGCCGCCGCCCTTCGATCGCGGCCCCGCCGCCCTCGGCTACGCGGCCCCGCCGCCCTCTGCTACGCGGCCCCGCCGCCCTCTGCTACGCGGCCCCGCCGCCCTTCGATCGCGGCCCCGCCGCCCTCTTCTACGCGGCCCCGCCGCCGCCCTTCGATCGCGGCCCCGCCGCCCTCGGCTACGCGGCCCCGCCGCCCTCGGCTACGCGGCCCCGCCGCCCTCTGCTACGCGGCCCCGCCGCCCTCTGCTACGCGGCCCCGCCGCCCTTCGATCGCGGCCCCGCCGCCCTTTGCCACGCGGCCCCGCCGCCCTCTGCTACGCGGCCCCGCCGCCCTCTGCCACGCGGCCCCGCCGCCCTTCGATCGCGGCCCCGCCGCCCCCTGCTACGCGGCCCCGCCGCTCTCTTCGGTAGCGGCCCCGCCGCCCTCTGCTACGCGGCCCCGCCGCCCTCGCGGCCCCGCCGCTCTCTTAGGTCGCGGCCCCGCCGCCACTCTGCTACGCGGCCCCGCCGATCCGCCCAGCAGCAGCCGCCGCCGCTTGAGCCGCCGCCGAGCCGCCGCCGAGCCGCCGCCGAGCCGCCGCCCGAGCCGCCGCCGAGCCGCCCGTGCCGCCCGAGCCGCCCGCGCCGCCCGAGCCGCCTGCAGAGCCGTGCTGCTGTTCCTCTGCTGCTGACCTACCTGCCTCTCCCCGCCCGGTGAGATTTTCAGCTGCTGTCATGGCCACCCCCAATGTTCTTACCTTTGACGCTGAGGGGAGGGCCATTGACTTTGCCGTCTGGATTGAAGACCTGCAGCTGTACTTACTGTGTGATGCGATAGATGAGGTCTCTCTCTTTGACTTTGTCTCTGGCGCTGTCCCTGCCCCACCTGCTGATGCTGACTCTGCCGTTCGCTCCAAGTGGGCGACCCGCGATGCTGCTGCACGTCTTGCTGTGCGTCGCCACCTCCCTTCCTCTGAGCGTGCCCACTTTAGTCAGTGCAAGACCGCTCAGGCCTTGTACGACGCTGTAGTTGCACGCTACTCCTCCCCTTCCTCCGCTACCCTTAGCCGCCTCATGCTACCGTTTCTCTTCCCTGACCTCGCTTCCTTTCCCACTGTCGCTGACCTCGTTACCCACCTCCGTGCTAGTGACACCCGCTACCGCGCTGCCCTTCCTGCTGAGTTCCGCGCTGCGAACCCTCCTCCCATGTACATCACTCTCTACTTTCTCGTCACCCGTCTCCCTGAGTCCCTTCGTGTCGTTAGGGACCAGTTTCTCTCTGTCTGTCCCACCACTCTCACTGTCGACCTCCTTGAGGAGTCCCTGCTAGCGGCTGAGAAGAGTATTGTCGCTGTAGGGGCCTCTCGGGGTGACCCTCGCACCCCCATCTTTGAGGGGTGTGGTCCTTCCCCCCTGCTGCCCTCTGTCGCCTCTGCCGCTGCGGCCGACCTCACTGGTTTTGAGTCGGTCGGCGCGGCGTCTGCCCCCAGCGGCAGACGTCGCGCTGGCAAGGGCAAGGGGGGCAAGGGAGCGGGTGGAGCTAGAGGGGGCGGTGGAGGAGGCGGTGGGGGTGGCGGGGGGAGTGGGGGTGGCGGTGGGGGTGGTGGCGGGAGTGGAGGTACTGGTGGCGGCGGTGGAGGCGGAGGTGGCGGCGGAGGTGGTAGCGGAGGAGGCGGTGGGAGCGGTGGGAGCGACGGTCCTGGTGGGGGAGGTGGAGGTGGAGACGGGGGTGGCGGTGGAGGCGGGGGTGGCAGTGGAGGCGGGGGTCTGAGTGGCTCGTCTCAGCGGAGCAGCTCCGGGGGTGGTCAGCGCCAGCAGCAGCAGCAGCAGCAGCAGCCGCAGCAGCAGCCACAGCAGCAGCAGCGCTCTCGCACCGTCCCCGCCCCTCAGCAGCTCCGTGAGTGGTACTCGCAGCGTCAGCGTGGTGGTGCGCTTGGTCCTTGCCCCTACGTTCTCCGCACCGGTGACCGTGCAGGGGAGAGGTGTGGAGGCGCCCACACTGCCCGCCGCTGCTTTGGCCGCCTGACTGACGCCTGGCGTCAGCAGTTTCCGGAGGCAGCTGAGATCCCCCGCTGGGGAGAGCTGTCTAGGGCTGGTGTAGCTATTTATGATCTTGATTTTGATGCTATTCTCTCTGCTATGTATGCTGCGATTGGTAGTGATGAGGATGACTGTTACCGGTGTTTCCCGCCCGACCCGGGCATTGGTACTGCCGCGTCAGGTACTAGTGAGGCTGCTGCTCTAGGTGCCAGTGCGTCTGTGCTCTCAGGTGCTGGTGAGTCTGCCCTCTCAGGTACTGTGTCGGCTTCGGCCTCCCACACCTTCACCCTTGACTCTGGAGCGTCTCGCTCCTTCTTTCGGGACCGCACCACTCTCACGCCGCTGAGTCGGCCGGTTGCGGTGTCCCTGGCTGACCCCTCTGGGGGGCCTGTCCTGTCTCGCTTCTCCACTGTCCTCCCGTGTCCGGCGGCCCCCTCTGGCACCCTGACTGGTCTTTACCTCCCCTCGTTCTCGACGAACTTGGTGAGTGGTGCTGACCTCCAGGATGCGGGTGTCCACCAGTTCACCCCTGCTCGTCAGCGGGTGACCCACTGCACGGAGGCGGATACAGGTCGCCACCTGGCTACGTTTACACGTCGGCCAGGGTCGAGCCTGTACACTCAGACCACTGCTTCTCCTCCAGGTGCTGAGTCTGGTAGGGTCACTTCGTCTGGTCAGATGTTTGCTGCAGCGTCCAGGTCTGGTCCTGAGTCTGCCCCCTGCTCGTGCCGTCGTCTGTCTCACGAGACCCTCCTCTGGCACCACCGCCTTGGCCACCCCTCTCTGCTTCGGCTCAGAGGCATGGCCTCGCGAGTCCTTGTGTCTGGTCTTCCCCGGTCTCTCCCTCCCCTCCCTCCGGGCCCTGGCCCCACCTGTGTCCCCTGTGTCGAGGGGCGCCAGCGTGCTGCCCCTCACTCCTCCCAGTTTCCTCCGACAGAGGCCCCGTTGCAGACGCTTCACATGGATGTGTGGGGCCCAGCCCGCGTCCGTGGACAGGGTCAGGAGCGCTACTTCCTGCTGGTGGTTGACGACTACTCGCGTTACACCACAGTCTTCCCCTTGCGCAGCAAGGGTGAGGTCACTGCGGTGTTGATCGACTGGATCCGCGCAGCTCGTCTCCAGCTTCGGAGGAGCTTTGGCTCTGACTTCCCTGTTTTGCGTCTGCACTCGGACAGAGGCGGAGAGTTCTCCTCTGGCCTCCTGAGTGCCTACTGTCGTGCGCGAGGCATCCGTCAGACCTTCACGCTTCCGGACTCACCGCAGCAGAATGGGATTGCTGAGCGCCGCATTGGCATGGTCATGGACGTCGCTCGTACGTCCATGATGCATGCGGCTGCTCCCCATTTTCTGTGGCCGTTTGCGGTCAGGTACGCTGCGCACCAGATCAACCTCCACCCCAGGGTCTCTCGACCGGAGACCTCCCCAGCCCTGCTGTGGACTGGGAAGGTTGGCGATGCGTCGGCGTTCCGGGTCTGGGGATCTCGGGCGTTTGTTCGCGACCTGTCTGCGGACAAGCTGTCCCCTCGTGCTTCTCCCTGCGTCTTCCTGGGGTTCCCCCCCGACGCCCCTGGGTGGCAGTTTTACCACCCCACCTCTCGACGTGTTCTGTCCTCCCAGGACGTCACGTTCGACGAGTCGGTACCCTACTACCGCCTCTTCCCCTACCGCACTCCGTCCCTCCCCCCACCCCCGCTCTTCTTGGTACCAGGTCCTCCCCCGGTAGTCCCCCTCCCCCCTCAGGGTCCTGCCCCTTCAGGTGTGTCCCAGGTAGACGCGGTCGAGCCTGTCGAGGTCACTGGTGACTCTGGTGCTGCTGCGGGAGCTGAGCCTGGGGGTGCGGAGTCTGGGGGTGCTGAGCCTGGAGGTGCCGAGTCTGGGGGTGCTGAGCCTGGGGGTGCTGAGCCTGGGGGTGCTGTGCCTGGGGGTGCTGAGCCTGGAGGTGCTGTGCCTGGAGGTGCTGTGCCTGGGGGTGCTGAGCCTGGGGGTGCTGTGTCTAGGGGTGCTGAGCCTGGAGGTGCTGTGCCTGGGGGTGCTTCGTCTCGCCGGGAGCCACTCTCCCCACAGGAGCTGCGTGAGTGGTTTGCCGGGCGCTGGAGGCGTGCTGCTGGTGCAGAGGGTACTGCTGCTGCGCGCCCCGCCGGCGCTCGTACTGTGGGTGCTGGAGGTGCTGAGTCTGAGAGTTCTCCTGGAGCTGGTCCTGCTGAGGGTGTAGGCGCTGAGCCTGCCGTTGGCGGCACGACTGACAGTGCTTCTGGTGCTGCGGCAAGAGGTTCTGGAGCTTCTGGTGGTGCTGCTGGAGGTGCTGCTGGAGTGGGTGCTCCTGCCGGGGCTGTTGGTGCTGTTCCTGCTGTTTCTAGCGTCGCCGCGCGGCCCCGACCGTACTTCGTTCCGCTCCTGCAGCAGGTTCTTGGTCTTACACCTCCTCCTCCTCCCTTAGAGGGTCCGCAGCCTGTCCGGTCACAGCCACAGCTACAGCCTGCCTCCCCTTTGCCTGCTCCTTCTCCCTACGCTGGTCCGACTGGAGGTCTTACTGAGCGTCGTGAGCCTGCGTCTCGTCCTGTGTCGCCTGTTCGTACTGAGCGCGCTAGTGGTCGCGGCTCGCGTCAGCGTCCTCCTCCTGTCCTTGGCACGCACCGGATGTCACTGCGTCCGTCCACTGCTCCTCTGCGTGCCCCTTTGCCTTCTCCTCCTGCTTCCTCTCTTCCTGCTCTTGCCGACCCGGAGTCGGACGCTCTTCGTGCTGCCAGTCCTACTGTCACGTATCTCCTGGCTACTGCTGTCACTGACCCCTCCTTCGAGTCGTCTGCTGCGTCTGCCCTTGTCACTGAGCTTGTCGACTTTGCTGCGCGCTGTCGTCTAGACTACGCTGCTCGTCTTGTCACTGAGTCTGCGTCCGCCTGTCCTCCGTCCGTCGGGGGTGAGTGTGCCCTTGGCACGGACGTCCTTGAGGACAGGCAGGAGGAGTTCCAGTGTCTGGCCGCCGCTTCACCTCGTCTCGCGTCTGTACTGCTAGCCCCTGAGGGAGACCCGGATGCACCAGACATCCCGACTCCGCGCTCTTACGCGGAGGCGATAGAGGGTCCCTACTCCTCTCAGTGGCAGGCAGCTATGGATGCAGAGATGGCTTCCTGGAAGTCCACAGGCACCTACGTTGACGCTGTTCCCCCTCCTGGGGCGAACATCGTCAGTGGCATGTGGATTTTCAGGGTGAAGCGGCCGCCGGGTTCTCCGCCTGTCTTCAAGGCGCGTTACGTGGCTCGTGGCTTCAGTCAGCGGCAGGGGGTTGACTACTTTCAGACCTTCTCCCCCACCCCGAAGATGACCACTCTTCGGGTTCTGCTACACGTTGCTGCTCACCGTGACTACGAGCTGCACTCTCTCGACTTCAGCACAGCTTTCTTGCAGGGCAGCCTGCACGAGGAGATCTGGCTGCGTCGCCCACCTGGCTTCACTGGGTCCTTCCCTCCTGGTACCCAGTGGAGTCTCCGGCGTCCAGTCTACGGTCTCCGCCAGGCGCCACGTGAGTGGCACGACACACTGAGGACTACGCTCGCGGCACTTGGGTTTGCTCCTTCCACTGCCGACCCGTCGCTGTTTCTGCGCACCGACACCTCTCTGCCGCCGTTCTACATCCTCGTGTACGTCGACGACTTGGTCTTTGCCACAGCTGACACTGCTGGACTCGCCTACGTGAAGTCCGAGCTGCAGAAGAGACACACGTGCACTGACCTGGGTGAACTGCGCAGCTACCTTGGCTTGCAGATCACCCGGGACAGAGCACGCCGCACCATTACCCTGACTCAGTCACACATGGTGCAGCAGGTCCTTCAGCGCTTCGGCTTCACGTACTCCTCGCCTCAGGCCACTCCTCTGCCTACTCGCCACTCGCTCTCAGCTCTGCCTTCGGATGAGTCCGTAGAGTCGAGTGGCCCGTTTGCAGAGCTTGTTGGCTGCCTCATGTACCTGATGACCTGCACACGACCTGACCTCGCATACCCTCTTAGCATTCTCGCACGCTTTGTTGCTCCTGGGAGACACCGACCAAAGCACATGGCTGCAGCGAAGAGGGTGTTGCGCTACTTGTGCAGTACATCGGGCATGGGGCTAGTGCTTGGAGGGCGCAGTCCAGTGGTCCTCACTGGGCACGCAGACGCTTCTTGGGCTGACGACCAGGCTACGCAGCGGTCGTCACAGGGTTACACCTTCAGCCTTGGTTCCGGCTCTGTCTCGTGGCGGGCTACCCGCTCGTCTTCTGTTCTCGGCTCCAGTTGTGAGGCTGAGATCTACGCTGGGGCTATGGCTGCACAGGAGTTACGCTGGCTCACCTACCTGCTGACCGACCTTGGAGAGCAGCCTCGTTCTCCTCCAGTCCTGTACGTAGACAACAAGGCCATGCTGGCCTTGTGTCGAGAGCAGCGACTGGAGCACAGAACGAAGCACATTGCTCTTCGCTACTTTCTTGCTCGTGAGCTACAGCAGCGTGGACAGCTGCGACTTGCGTACGTGGCCTCTGAGGCCAACACTGCTGATGTCTTCACCAAGGCACTTGCGCCTTGTGATCATCAGCGTTGCTGCACGCAGTTGGGTCTTGTGCCTGTCTTGCCTCACTTGCTCTCCTCTTGACCTTGCTTGTACTTTCGCATATATATACTCTTGCTCTTGTATATCTCTATATATGATCTTGCATGTGAACTGGCCTTGTGGCCTTTGAACTTGTGCTCGGAATGCGTGGTGACTTTGTGATCCACCCTGAGCTTTGCTTTGCTTTGCTTGACTGGTCTTGTGACCCCTTGTTCTCCCCCACTTTGCCTATGGGGGTGTGTCAGAACTTATAGCTTACTTGTTTCTGTAGGCTATAGTGGGGTATCCCATAGGGGGTACAACCCAATTAACGTACCACTCATGGAGCTGCTGAGGGGACACGGTCTCCTGACTGCGCTGCTGCTGCTGGCGTTGACCACCACCGGAGCCACTCCTCTACGAAGAGCCACGACCTCCTTCTCCTCCTCCTCCTCCGCCACCGCCTCCTCCACCTCCGCCACCTCCACCACCTCCGCTCCCACTGCCACCGCCGCCGCCGCCTCCGCCTCCACTGCCGCCGTCGACACCTCCACCCCCGCCACCACTCCCACCACCACCCCCACCCCCTCCACTGCCTCCACTGCCGCCTCCACCGCCCCTGCTAGCTCCTCCAGCGCCCCTGCCCCCCATGCCCTTGCCAGAGCGTCGCTTCCCACTAGGGGTAGACGCCGCACCGACCGACTCCAGGTCAACGAGGTCGGCCGCAGCAGCAGAGGCAACAGAGGACAAAAGAGGGGAGGGGGAACACCCCTCAAAGATGGGGGTGCGCGGGTCACCACGAGAGGCCCCTACAGCGACTATGCTCTTCTCAGCTGCTAGGAGGGCCTTCTCGAGGAGGTCAACAGTGAGAGTGGTGGGACAGACTGAGAGAAAGTGGTCCCTGACTACGCGAAGGGAGTAAGGGAGGCAGGTGACTATGTAGTAGAGAGTGATGTACATGGGGGGGGGGGGGGGTTCTTGGCGTAGAACTCGGCAGGAAGCGCAGCGTGGTAGCGAGTGTCACTAGTGCGAAGGTGCGTAATGAGGTCAGCGACTGTGGGAAAGGCAGCAAGGTCAGGGAAGAGGTACGGTAGCATGAGGCGGCTCAGTGCAGCAGTGGCAGGGGAGGAGTAGCGTGCAACTACAGCGTCGTACAAGGTCTGAGCACTCTTGTACTGACTAAAGTGCGCACGCTCAGAGGTAGGCAGGTGGCGACGCACAGCACGACGTGCAGCAGCATCGCGCGTGGCCCACTGTGAGCGGATAGTGGCGTAAGCATGAGCAGCACGGGCAGGAGAGGCACCAGAGGTGAGGTCAAAGAGAGAGAGACCGTCCGCCCTATCGCACTGTAAGAAAAGCTGCAGGTCATCTATCCAGACGTCAAAGTCAATGGCCCGACCCTTAGCGTCAAAAGCGAGGACACTACGGGTAGCCATGACAGCAGTAGACTAGCAGCGCGAACAGTAGGGTGAGGGCAGTGCAGTGTCAGAGGCGCTGCTCTTACCAGATAGGGCGGCTTGGGCGGCTCGGCTGCAGGGCGACTCGGCGGCTCGGCAGCTGGGCGGTAGGCGGCTCGGCAGCTGGGCGTCTCGGCGGCTCGGCTGCTGGGTGGCTCGGCGGCTCGGCTGCTGGGCGGCTCGGCGGCTCGGCTGCTGGGAGGCTCGGAGGCTCGGCTGCAGGGCGGCTCGGCGGCTCGGCTGCTGGGCGGCTCGGCGGCTGGGCGGCTCGGCGGCTCGGGTGCTGGGTGGCGCAGCGGCTCGGCTGCTGGGCGGCTCGGTGGCTGGGCGGCTCGGCGGCTCGGCTGCTGGGCGGCTCAGCGGCTTTGTTGCTGGGCGGCTCGGCGGGGCCGCAAAGGAGGCGGCGGAAGGGCCGCTGAGAGGGCGGTGTCCGGGGCCGCTGAGAGGAGGCGGCTGGGCCGCCGAGAGGAGGCGGCGGGGCCGCGGAGAGGAGGCGGCGGGGCCGCGGAGAGGAGGCGGCGGGGCCGCCGAGAGGAGGCGGCGGGGCCGCTTAAAGGAGGCGGCGGGGCCGCTGAAAGGGCGGCAACGAGCCCGCTGCAGGGGTAGTGGCAGGGCCGCTGAAAGGAGACGGCGGGGCCGCTGAAAGGAGACGGCGGGGCTGCTGAAAGGAGACGGCGGGGCCGCTGAAAGGAGACGGTGGGGCCGCTGAAAGGAGACGGCGGGGCCGCTGAGAAGGGCGGCGACGGGCCGCTGAAGAGGGCGGCGACAGAGCCGCAGGGAGGGCGACGTCAGGGCCGTGCAAGGGCGGCGACGGGGCCGCTGGTGAAAGGGCGGCGAGGGGCCGCAGGGGGAGAGCGGCGACGGGCCGCGAAGGGCGGCGGATCGGGGCCGCAAGAGCGGCGGATCGGGGCCGCAAGAGGCCGCTAGGGGGCCGTGAGGGCGGCTTGGGCGGTGCGACGCGGCCATTAGGGCGGCGCGACGCGACCGCTAGGGCAGCGCGACGGGGCCGCTAAGGGCGACGCGACGGGGCCGTGAGGGGCCTAGCGAGGGCGCGACGGTAAGAAATGCACACGAGGCGCGACTTGGTCCTAAGCGGAGCGCGCTCCGGGCAGGGAAAAAAATTTCGTAGTGGTGGGCCCTAGGAATCGTTCCCGTTAGGGAACCTGCTCGATACCATGAGAAGAAACGAGAATGATTGAACTATGAATGAATTGGGTACAAGTACTAACCCTAATTGGGTTGTACCCCTTATGGGCTACCCCACTATAGCCTACACAATATGCATGAGCTATAATGTTCTGACACTTCCGCAGATGCTCCACGTGCTCCTTCATGTTCTTGGAGTAGATGAGAATGTCGTCCAGGTACACCACCACGCACTCGTCCAGCAGGGGTCGTAAGATGTGATTCATCTCCGCCTGAAACGTTGCTGGTGCGTTGCAGAGTCCGAACGGCATCACCAAGTATTCATAGGAGCCATATCTGGTACGGAACGCCGTCTTGTGGATTGAGTTGTCTGCCATCTTGATCTGCCAGTAACCCGACCGTAGGTCCAGCTTCGAGAAGACTGTTGCACCACGTAGTTGGTCCAGTAAGTCGTCGATGCGCGGAATGGGATATTTGTTTTTTACTGTCTGTTTGTTCAGTGCGCGGTAGTCGATGCACATCCGTAGACTGCCGTCTGGTTTTGGAGTGAAGAGAACTGGTGCACCGGAGGGAGAGGTGGATGGGCGGATCAGTTGTCTGTCCAGTAGATACTCTATCTGTTTTTTCATGTCGGTCAGATCAGTCGGACTCAGTCGGTATGGTGCACGTGAGACGGGTTTCGCACCTGGTTCCTCCACGATCTCGTGCTCGTGGGTGCGTGCTGGAGGTACGCCTGCAGGTAGGTCGTCGGGCATTATATCCCCGTATTGCTCCAAGACCTCCTTTACTACTGCAGGTAGCTCGGAACTCGGCTTCTCCTCCTCTAGGGCTGCCATAACCAGTGCTAGGTAACCTGTGTTACTCTCGTTCACCGTCTGTTCGAGCCGTGCCAGTGTCGTTTCAGGTACGTCCCCTGTATCGGTCCAGCTTCGCAGTGCTATCCGCTTCCCGTTGTTGTAGATGCACACCTTGCTGTTGACCCAATCGATCTCGGGGTTGAACCGCTTCAGGAAATCCCGCCCCAAGATAAAATCTAATCCTTTGATGTTGGTGACTGGTAGCTTTGGCTTCCACCTCAACGCACCTATATGCAGCTGCAGTGATGCTTCGCCGTGGATGGGAAGCTTCGTACCGTCCACCATGGTCGCTGAAAACTGGGTCTCTTCCGCCTTTTCTCCAATTTTCTCCAATGCTTTGCGGTCACACACCAAGTGAGATGCACCGCTGTCCACCAGTGCCTGGAGGCATCGCCCATTGCATAACACCTCGAGGAGTAGTGGTTTCTGCTGCGCTGAGTAGCCAAAGAGGGTCTCGTTAATAGGATCATAGGGTACATCAAACTTAATACCTTCCCTTTTTCCTATACCTGACTCAGCGCTTTCCAACTTCACCTGTGGGGTAGGAGGATTTTTCCCAAGCTTGTATAATTTCTCCTGAGCCTGGATGTCTCCTCTAAGCCTTGGCAGCTGTGTAGGCTTCACCTGTGGGCAACGGGGAGCCTTAACACTGAGCTGCGGGGAGAGAATATTAACGCCACGGAACGCACGACCCTTTCCTACGCTCCGTAGTACTTTGCCCAGCTTCTCAGGTACCTGAATAATTTCTTAAGGCTTTTTCTTGGCCTCTAAACCTCCCGTGAATTTTTTGAAGGCTTGAAAACCACGAGAAGCAATATTCTTCGTTAGAGCATCTTTATAGGATAATTTTAACGAATTATTACTTTCGTCGGTGTTCGGCTGGAGTTTCCCAATCGGTGCAGAGTCTTTTTTCGCGGAGCCTCTATTCGCCTCGGCGATTTCCCTTGATGCCGGCCGGTCGTGATGTTTTAGATTCGCGCCATCATTTTCTCATTTTTTCACCCGCTCCGAAGTCGCCACGTCGTTGCCTTTCCCTGCTTTTCGGATCTTTACGCGATCGCCAGGTCGATCCGCAGCTACTGGCGATTCCCGTTTTTTTACTTCGAGGGTGCTCCACTGTTTCCGTCCCGGAGTGCCGCACGTGCTTTCTTCATTTTGTAGCACGGCAAAAACTGATGTCCTGCTCCGCCGCAAAATTCGCATTTTGTCGGCTGCTGCTTCGCGACGTCTTTGTCGATATCCATCGGTTCGGCGAACGTCCGGGGTGCCGATCGCTCCGTGCCGAATGTACGGTTCGGCGTGAAACGTCGTGTTTCGGGTTGACCTCGAGTCAGCGCGTCGTATCGCTCCGCAGCACGCACGATGTCTCTGTAGCTAATGTAATTCACCGCAATCATCTGCCGCCGAATCTCCATTTTTATCCCTTCGGTGTACGCCTGGATTTTTTCGCCTTTGGTCAGGTCGGTGATGCGGTTGAACAGTAACTCCATCTGCTGCGTGTACTGTGTTACACTACTGTATTGCTTGTGTCGGTGTATCTGCTGCCGCGCCATGTAGGTTGTATTAATAGGTTCGAAACGCTCGATTAAAACTGCCCAACACTGCTGCTTCGTTTTCTCACCGCGGGCTACGTCGGTGTAGTAAATCCATTCGAGAGCCGGTCCACGTAACAGTGTCGCTGCAAGCCGAATCCTTGCTGCGTCGTGTTGCGGGGTCGAAGAGCTAATGGCCTCGAAGTAAATTTCGAGGGTGGCCACAAATCGCCAGACGTCGGATCCCTTCGCGCTTGGATCGAACACCTCCAGGAGCCTCGGTCGTGCTGCTTCGAGGTTCGGCGACAGTGGTGCCATTGGTCCGTGAAATGTCGGTGTCGCCACTGCTGCTGGAGCTGTCGGTGCTGCAGCCGCTGCGGTCGCTACTGCTGCGGTGGCGAATCCTGGTTGGCTTGTCAGAAAAGCCTCGAGTCGACGAAAGCACCTAGCCTAGGAAATCAAGCAATTCATGCATGCATATGATTATCCTATGCTAGAAATAGCATGATAAAGTAAAGGCAAACAAGCGTAGTTGGCATAAGCCATCGTACTCTCACAACGTCCTCCTGCGGTTGTCACTGACCCATCCTTTGAGTCCACTGCTGCGTCTGCCTTGGTTGCTGAGCTTGTCGACTTTGTTGCTCGCTGTCGTCTAAACTACGCCGCCAGTCTTGTTGCTGAGTCTGACTCTACCTGTCCTCCGTCCGTCGAGGGTGAGTGTGCTCTTAGCACGGACGTCCTTGAGGACAGGCAGGAGGAGTTCTAGTGTTTTGTTGCTACTTTGCCTTATCTCGTGTCCACGCTGATTGCCCCTGAGGGAGACCCGGATGCACCAGACATCCCGACCCCTCGATCGTACGCTGAGGCGATTGAGGGTCCCTACTCCTCAGTGGCAGTCAGCCATGGACACAGAGATGGCTTCCTGGAAGTCCACAGGCGCCTACGTCGACGAGGTTCCCCCACCTGGGGAAAACATCGTCAGTGGCATGCGGATTTTTAGGGTAAAGCGGCCGCCCGGTTCTCCGCCTGTCTTCAAGGCGCGTTACGTGGCTCGAGGCTTCAGTCAGCGGCAGGGAGTTGACTACTTTAAGACCTTCTCTCCCACCTTGAGGATGACCACTCTTCGGGTGCTGCTGCACATAGCCGCTCAGCGCGACTACGAGCTTCACTCTCTTGACTTCAGTACAACTTTCTAGCAGGGCAGCCTGCATGAGGAGATTTGGCTGCGCCGCCCACCTGGCTTCACTGGGTCGTTTCCCCCTGGTACCCAGTGGAGCCTCCGGCGGCCAGTCTACGGTCTCCGCCAGGCGCCCCGTGAGTGGCACGACACACTGAGGACTACACTTGCGGCTCTTGGCTTCGTTCCTTCTACTGCCGACCCGTCGCTGTTTCTGCGCACCGACACCTCTTCCCCGCCGTTCTACATCCTCGTGTACGTCGACGACTTGGTCTTTGCCACAGCTGACACTGCTGGACTCGCCTACGTGAAGTCCGAGCTGCAGAAGAGACACACGTGCACTGACCTGGGTGAACTGCGCAGCTACCTTGGCTTGCAGATCACTCGGGAAAGAGCACGTCGCACCATTACCCTGACTCAGTCACACATGGTGCAGCAGGTCCTTCAGCGCTTCGGCTTCACGTACTTGCTTCAGGCCACTCCTCTGTCTACTCGCCACTCGCTCTCAGCTCTGCCTTCGGATGAGTCCGTAGAGCCGAGTGGCCCGTACCCAGAGCTTGTTGGCTGCCTCATGTACCTGATGACCTGCACTCGACCTGACCTTGCATACCCTCTTAGCATCTTGGCACGCTATGTTGCTCCTGGGAGACACCGACTAGAGCACATGGCTGCAGCGAAGAGGGTGTTGCGCTACTTGTGCAGTGCGTCGGGCATGGGGCTAGTGCTTGGAGGGCAGCATTCAGTGGTCCTCACATGTCACGGAGACGCTTCTTGGGCTGACGACCAGGCTACGCAGCGATCGTCACAGGGTTACACCTTCAGCCTTGGTTCCGGCTCTGTTTCGTGGCGGTCTGCCCGCTCGTCTTCTGTTCTCGGCTCCAGTTGTGAGGCTGAGATCTACGCGGGGGCCATGGCTGCACAGGAGCTACGCTGGCTCACCTACCTGCAGACTGAC
Organism: Closterium sp. NIES-65; assembly: GCA_948144175.1. NCBI lineage: Eukaryota > Viridiplantae > Streptophyta > Zygnematophyceae > Desmidiales > Closteriaceae > Closterium > Closterium sp. NIES-65. The sequence continues at coordinate 1,530,905 of CANXME010002068.1, forward strand.
CTAGGAGAGCCTCCTCGTTCTCCTCCAGTTCTGTACGTAGACAACAAGGCCATGCTGGCCTTGTGTCGGGAGCATAGATAAGAGCACAGAACGAAGCACATTGCTCTTCGCTACTTCCTTGCTCGTGAGTTGCAGCAGCGTGGTTAGCTGCGCCTTGCTTATGTGGCCTCTCAGACCAACACTGCTGATATCTTTACCAAGGCACTTCTGCCTTGTGATCATCAGCGCTGCTGTACGATGCTAGGTCTTGTGCCTACTTGGCCTTACTTGCTTACTTCTTGATCTTGCTTGTACTGTGATCTTTCTATACCTGCACTTGCTTGTTTACCTTTATGTATGATCTTGCATGTGAATTGGCCTTGTGGCCTTTAACTTGTGCTCGGAATGTGTGGTGACGTTGTGATCCACCTTGAGCTTGCTTAGCTTTGCTTGACTGGTCTTGTGACCCCTTGTTCTCCCCCACTTTGCCTATGGGGGTGTGTCAGACTTGTATGGCTTAGCCTGTGTAGGCTATAGTGGGGTAGCACATATAGGGTACAACACATTTCTAGGTTTGTACTTGTACCCAACCTTTCCCTTAGTCATTCATCCCTCATTTCATCACATGACGCAGCAATTGCACTTTGATGTTGCGCTCAATCTGGCAACAACAGCGCAATTGCAAATTGCGCGCAGGAGCCAGCAGCGCAATTGCTGCATCAGCCAGTGCGCAATTGCTGGCGGCAGCTTCACCAAGACCTTCCGAACTGCCACCCCCAGCCCTTCGCTAGCGCAAATTCCCCCCCGCAGCTCCTCACAACAACCCACTCAATTGCCCTACGTTGCCCTCTCTCTCATTCCTCACTCCCGTCATTTTAGCAGTTGCATTCTGAACTTTCCTCTCCTAGGTATCTCTCGCTTTCATGGTTCAGCTCAGCAGTTTTTCCTGCGCCTACCTTCAGCTCAGCAGTTTTTTCATGGCGCCTTGCCTCCCCACCTTACTAGTCGCGACTGCTGTAGTAAAGCTTCGACTTACAATTTTTATTATTTTCCAGCTTTTTTCTAATGTTATTGTTGGGATATGCCCTGCATGCTAACTCTGCCAACGATATCTCGCTATTTGTCATTCTTGCATGGATTTGTACGTCACTCCGCTAACCTGCTAACATGGTGTGCATTTCTCTACGTTTGTATTCTTGCAGGTCTTAATTTTATACTGCAGGTCTACGTGCAGGTCTTTCTGTACTTGCAGGTCTTAATTTCATACTGTAGGTCTACTTGGCATGTCGATTTGTTTCGCTACCCATGCTGGTATTTTTTTTCCTATGTCTAACAATCGAGATTGTTTGTGTTTTGGTTCGGCTGTTTTAAGGGTGTTGTAGCTGAAGCCGTAGTAGCTATGGTGTGCAGCCGTTATTGTTTTGAGCTGCAACACAGGAAGCTGTGACAATGGTATGGTGTACCACCAGCAGCATATATGAGTAGTGCTTAGCACCGTTGTGCCCTCTATATTATTTAGATTTGTAATATAATTTATCAATAAAAATCAACCATTACGATATTGATCTGTGAAAACCATACTAACAAGCTATATGTTGAAAGAAGTGAATTATTGCACCACAGGTTGACCAGAATGGTACAAATTTAGGTCAGGTCTAGGACAAATCCAGTTCCCTAAAAATACCTTGCTTGGTCCATTTTGATACCAAAATTGGATCTTGATTTTGGCCAGTTTCAACCCTGAATTTGGCCAAGTTTCAACCTTCCAACTAGGCCAAAATTGGTCCAACAGCTTGGACCAAATTTGGACCAAAATTGGTCAGCTAGGACCAAATTTGGACCAATTTTGGACCAAATCAATAGGGATTGTTTTGTGATGTAGAGCCTAGGTGGTGGTAGCAAGTATGCCCCTTCATATTGCAAATGTGGAGTGCAAGCGTTCCAGAAACCACCTGTTCTTTATCAGTCTTGACCAGGCAACAGACGATTGTCAGGGTTTTTTTTTTTCTTCTTTTTCTTTTTATCACAAAGGAATGCTGTGTGCCAGGGCCTTTGCTAGGATTTAAGGCATCCTGAGGCCTCAGGGCAACTCTGCAGAATCCAAAAAACGGCCTTGATTTTTTAGGGGCAAATTTTATGAGCCATCCTATAGTTTCAGGGCACATACAGAGCTTCATCCTGAACTCTCAAGGCAAATATTTCTTAAGGCCCAAGACCTGAATTGCTCAACGCAAGTCAACGCGGGGCAAAACAGTGGGCTGCGGGAGGCAAACTGTGCACAGTTTGCCCTCGTTTTTTGAAATTCGGGTCTTGGGCTTTAAGCAAGGCCCTGTTTAGTACTTCTAGTTAGGCTTCATAACTCCTTTGGTGCAACCTGAAGGGTTGGTTGGTAGGGAGGGCAGGACAGATACCTGGAGGGTTGGTTGGGAGGGCAGGTACCATGAGGGAGGGCAGAGAGAGCAGGTACCGTGAGGGAGGGCAGAGAGAGCAGGTACCGTGAGGGAGGGCAGAGAGAGCAGGTACCGTGAGGGAGGGCAGAGAGAGGAGGTACTGTGAGGGAGGGCAGGTACCGAGCTCTGCACCGACCTTGTTCAGTGACAACTGTTGGGCTGAGAAGAAGCCCTTAGGATCTTTTCAAGGCAAAGATCTTGAGTAGGAATGTTGTAGTTGCGGAAGCTGTGAAGAATGAGGAATGAATGAACTAGCAAGCAGGTGGGTACAAGTAAGAAAACCTAGAAATGTTGTACCCCATATTGTCTACCCCGCTACAGCCTACACAGACTATAGCATATACGTTTGACAGAAGCGTTTTTAGTGAACTTGTTGAACCAACTTGCACTAGTGTGTGAGAAGAAGATATTGATTATAGTAAGGTAATACAAAGGTTTTTTTATAAGATTGCAAGGAATATGAAAGGTGCAACTAACTGCGGTTCGATACAGACTCGGGCAACTGCTCAATACCGAGTCAGTTGTTTTGTCCTTGCTGACGCGCTGTATTCGTCGAGTCACGCTGACCTTTGACCTTCCCGTAGCCTCCAGCTGTTACTTTCTGTCAACCTCCTCCGTTGAGTCGCCGTTGCTTCACTGTGATTCGACTCGTTTGCAGTTTATTATTTCGACACGACAGGAGCGTTAAATTACTTGTTTCCAACACACCCCTTTGCTTCTGGAGTGTCGCTGCTGATGACGTGGCTTTGTCCAGTCAGCAGCATGCAGTACTCGAATTTATGCTTTCCGAGTTTCTTGGTCAAGTAATCGGCTGCCATCTCGGATGTAGGACAGTAGGATAGCTCAAGTCTCCCCTTTCGTCCTTTACGAAGAAGTACCGGAGGGCGATGTGCTTTGTTCTATACGCGAGCCCGTTCTTGTTCGCTATGCGAATGGCCGATTGGTTGTCGCAGAACAAGGAGAACTAGGGTAACTGAGCCAGCTTCGCTTCTTCCAGGAGCTCGCGAAGGTACAGTCCTTCTTTGGTGGCTGATCAGAGTGCGATATATTCTGCTTCAGCTGAGGAGAGAGCAATAAATTCTTGTTTGCTCAACTGCCACGAGATAGGGCCGATAGGCTCAAGTCGATAGATGTAGCCGGTACGTGATCGCCTATTGTCGGAATCGCCGGCGTGGTCTGCATCCACGTAGCCGATTAGCTTGGGCGTCGTAGTTCTGCTTTTGTTGTAGGTTAGGCCGATTGTCGGGGTGATGACGATGTAGTGAAGCGCGATAGAGTTCGGCCATGAGCTTCACGCTTCTTGAGGTAGGTGGCGAGTTGGCTAGCTGAGTAAGATAGGTCCGGTCGGCAAGTAACAGCTGCGAAGAGTAGGCAACCTAGCTTTCGTTGGTAGTCGCTGTCAAACATTATATATGTTGTGCTTGTTTAGGCTACAGTGGGTTAGCCTATAGGGGGTACACAATTCTAGGGTTAGGTACTTGTACTGATTTCACTGTTGGTTCAATCATTCCTGTTCATTCATTTCAACATGGTATAGAGCAGGTCCTTCCTAGGACCGATTTTTTTAGGGCCCACCACTACCTACCTACCTACCTACCTGCGCCCTAGGGCGCCTCGGTTTTCACGGCCCTCTAAGGCCCCGCGACCCGCAACCCGCCCCTTAGCGACTCACGCGCCGCCCCTTAAGGCCCCGTCGGCCCACGCGCTCGCCCCTTACGGCCCCGCGCTCGCCCCTTAGCGACCCTGTCGGCCCCGCGATCGCCCCTAACGGCCCCGTCGGCCCCGCGCTCACCTCCCTAGAGGCCCCCGTCGGCCCCGCGCTCGCCCTTAGCGGCCCCTTACGGCCCCGCGCTCGCCCCTAGAGGCCCCGAACGGCCCCGCGCTCGCTCTTAGCGGCCCCTTACGGCCCCGCGCTCGCCCCTAGAGGCCCCGATCAGCCCCGCGCTCGCCCTTAGCGGCCCCTTACGGCCCCGCGCTCGCCCCTAGAGGCCCCGATCGGCCCCGCGCTCGCCCTTAGCGGCCCCTTACGGCCCCGCGCTCGCCCCTAGAGGCCCCGAACGGCCCCCCCCAGAACAAGCCGCCCGACCCGAGCAGCCCGAACCGAGCCACCCAGCCCGAACCGAGCCGCCCGAACCGAGCCGCCCAGCCCGAACCGAGCCGCCCGAACCGAGCCGCCCAAACCGAGCCGCCCAGCCCAAACCGAGCCGCGCCGCCCGAACCTAGCCGCGCCGCCCTTCCCGAGCCGCGCCGCCCTACCTGAACCGAGCCGCGCCGCCCGTACTGGACCAAGCCGCCCTACTTGAGTCGCACTGCCTACTGCTTTTGGGGTGCCCCTACTGCTGTTACTCCTACTACTGCTATGGCTAGCCCTCCTAAACTGGCTTTCGATGCTGAGGGCCGCCCAGTGAAGTTCGAAACCTGGCTAGATGACCTACACCTCTTCCTACAGCTCACTGCCAAGGAGGACATCTCACTGTACGATCACGCCCTAGGCCATGCTCCTGCTCCTGCTGCTACTGCTGACAGCACTGCCCGCTCACAGTGGCAGACTCGTGACGCCCACGCTCACTTCGCTATTCGCAACTCCCTGCCGATAGATGAGCGCCAACACTTTGGGCAGCACAAGACTGCACAGGCACTGTACACAGCTGTCGTTGCTCGCTACTCCTCAACTGCTCTTTCGCCCTAGGCCGTCTCTCTCTTCCCTACCTGTTCCCCGACTGAGCCTCTTTCCACACAGTCGCTGACCTCATTACGCACCTCCGCACTAGTGAGGCTCGCTTCCGCGCCACCATGCCTGATGAGTTCCTTGCCAAGAACCCACCCCCACTCTGGCTCACTCTCTACCACCTAGTCACTCGCCTCCCTGACACTCTGCGCTTAGTCAGGGACCACTTCCTAGCTCGCTGCCCCACTGAGCTCACCATTGCCCTCCTCGAGAAGGAACTCCTTGCAGCTGAGGCTAGCATAGTCGCTGTAGGTGCCACTCGTGGCGACCCCCGTACCCTGTTCTTTGAGGGGTGTTCTCCTTCCCCCCTTCTTCCCTCTGTCGCCTTTGCTGCTGCAATCGACCTCCTTGGTGCTGAGAAGGTCGGGACTGCGTCTGCTTCGAGCGGGCGCCGCAGCGGCAAGGGCAAAGGGGGCAAGGGCGGTGGCGGTGACAGCGGGGGAGGCGGTGGTGGGGGCGGTGGCGGCGGTGGGGGTGGTGGCGCGACTGGAGGGGCTAGTGGCAGCGGTGGGGGTGGTGGCGGCAGCGGCGGGGGAGGTGGCAGGGGCGGAGGCGGTGGTGGGGGTGGCGGTGGACGTGGCGGCGGCAGGGGTTGGGGTGGTCGAGGAGGTGGCGGCGGCGGTGGTGGTCGTGGAAGCATTGGCAGTGGCCAGAGCCAGCAGCACACTCCATCGCCCCAGGAGGTCCGTGAGTGGTACTCTCAGCACGGGGGGGGGGGGGGGGGTGGCTTTAGCTGCACGTACGTCATTCGCACTGGTGACCGCACTGGTCAGCCGTGTGGGGGACCGCACGCCACACAGCGCTGCTTCGCTCGTCTCGACGACGCTTGGCGTGTTCAGTTCCCTCAGGCCATTGAGCTGCCCCGCTAGGTTGATCTCCTGAAGAAGGGGATTGATATCTATGCTCTAGACTTTGATGCTATTCTCACTGCTATGTATGTGATGTCTACTAGTGGAGAGGGTGCTGAGTACCTGTGTGTGCCGCCTGACCCGGGCATTAGGACTAGTGCGTCTACCGCTCCAGGTACTCGCGTGTCTGCTACCCCAGGTGCTGGTGAGGCAGCTGCTCTAGGTGCTTGTGCGTCTGCCCCCCCTGGTACTGAGTCGACGGCAGCACTGCACACCTTCACACTGGACTCAGGTGCTTCTCGCTGCTTCTTTCGTGACCGCACTGCCCTTGAGCCGCTTGCTCGGCCAGTTGCTGTCTCCCTCGGTGACCCCTCTAGGGGTCCGGTCATTGCAACCTCCTCCACTGTCCTTCCCTGTCCTGCGGTCCCGTCGGGCACACTGTCAGGTCTCCACCTCCCCTTGTTCTGTACGAACTTGGTGGCAGGTAGTGCACTCCAGGACTGGGGTGTTCACCAGTTCACCCCTGCCTACGAGCGCGTGACACACTGCACGTGCGCTCGTACGGGCCACCACTTGGCTACCTTCACTCGGCAGCCGGGGTCGTACCTGTACACACTGACCACTAAGTCCCCCCAGGTCGCTGCATCTGCGTCTGCATCCGCGTCAGGTCAGCTGTCTGCCCCCTGCTCGTCTCGATCTCTGGCGCATGAGACTGTCCTCTGGCACCACCGACTTGGCCACCCGTCTGTGCAGCGCCTTCGTGCCATGCACTCCCGGTACCTTGTCTCCGGTCTTTCCAGAGTCCTCCCTCCCCTCCCACCCTCGCCTGCTCCTCCCTGTCTTCCTTGCGTCGAGGGGCGGCAGCGCGCCGCTCCTCACTCCTCCTCGTTTCCCGCGACGACTGCTCCCTTGCAGACGCTCCACATGGACGTGTGGGGCCCAGCCCGCATCCGTGGTCAGGGTCAGGAGAGGTACTTCCTGATAGTTGTTGACGACTACTCGCGCTACACCACGGTCTTCCCCTTGCGCACCAAGGGTGAAGTCCCTGATGTCTTGATCCCTTGGATCCGCAGAGCCCGTCTCCAGCTCAGTGAGCGTTTCCACTCGGACTTTCCTGTCCTGCGCTAGCACTCTGACAAAGGTGGTGAGTTCTCCTCCGACCTCTTGGCAGCCTACTGTGCTGAGCACGGCATTGAGCAGTCGTTCACGCTTCCGGCCCCTCCACAGCAGAATGGGATTGCAGAGCGCCGCATTGGCCTGGTCATGGAGGTCGCCCGTACCTCCTTGATCCATGCGGCTGACCCCCACTTTCTGTGGCCGTTTGCGGTCCGGTACGCTGCGCATCAGCTCAACCTTTGGTCCCGTGTCTCCTTGCCGGAGACCTCGCCCACACTGCTGTGGACGGGGGACGTTGGCGATGCGTCGCGTTTCTGGGTCTGGGGATCTCGAGCTTCTGTCCGCGATACGTCTGCGGACAAGCTCTCCTCCCGTGCTGTTCCCTGCGTCTTCCTCGGCTTTGTCCCGGATGCGCCTGGTTGGCAGTTTTACCACGCCACGTCGCGCCGAGTCTTGCCCTCTCAGGACGTCACTTTTGACAAGTCCGTCCCCTACTACCGCCTCTTCCCCTACCGCACTGCCCCGCTCCCCCCCCCCGCCTCTCTTCCTCGCGCCATGTGCTGCTGTTGTAGACCCCCTCCCCCCTCAGGGTGCCGCTCCCTCAGGTGTCTCTCAGGTAGACCCGGTTGAGCCTGTTGAGGTAGCTGTCGACTCTCGTCCTGCTGTCGGTGCGGAGCCAGGGGGTGCTGAGCCTGGGGGTACGGAGCCTGGGGGTGCTGAGCCTGGGGGTGCGGAGCCTGGTGGTGCGGAGCCAGGGGGTGCGGAGCCTGGGGGTGCGGAGCCTGGGGGTGTGGAGCTTGGGGGTGCTGAGCCTTGGGGTGTGGAGCCAGGGGGTGCTGAGCCTGGGAGTACTGAGCCTGGGGGTGCTGAGCCGCAGAGTCCTGATTCTGGGGGTTCTGAGTCTGGAGGTCCTGAGCCTGAGGGTCCTACACCTGGCAGAGCCCTCTCCTCGGAGCAGCGGCGTGAGTGGTACTTCCAGTACTGCAGCCTCAGGAGAGGTACCTCTGGAGCCAGGCGTACTACTGGGACTGGTGCTAGTGCTTCTCCTCCTAGCCGGGAGCTCCCCTCCCGTGAGCGGATCCGTGAGTGGTACGAGCGGCGCTGCACTCTTCGGAGTGGCGAGCCTGGTGTCGCAGACCCCGCTGCTGCTGGTGGTGCTACTGGTGCTGGAGACTCTACTGGTTCTGCTGGTGCTGCGGCCCTAGAGGTTGGAGCTGTTTCTGGTGCTGCGGACCCGGGCGTTGGAGCTACGGCTGGTGCTGCGGACCCGGGCGCTGGTGCTGCTACTGGTGCTGAGGACCCGGTCGTTGGAGCTGCTGCTGGTACTGAGGACCCGGGTGTTGGAGCTGCTGCTGGTGCTGAGGACCCTGGAGCGGGTGCTACTGTTGGTGCTGTGGAGTCGGGCGTTGGAGCTGCTGCTGGTGCGGAGGACCCTGGCACTGGTGTCTCTGCTGGTTCTGGAGTCGCTGCACGGCAGCGGTCGTACTTCGTTCCGCTCCTTCAGCAGGTTCTTGGTCTCCCGCCTTCTCTCGGTCCTCCTCCTCCCTTAGAGTGTCCACAGCCTGTCCAGTCACGGTTACAGTTACAGCCCGCCTCTCTACTGCCTGCTCCTTCTCCCTACACTGGTCCTACTAGAGGTCTTGCTGAGCGTCGTGAGCCTGCGTCTCGCCCTGCGTCGCCTGTCCGTACTGCTCGCACTAGTGGTTGCGATTCGCGTCAGCGTCCTCCTCCTGTCCCTGGCACGCACCGTATGTCTCTGCGTCCGTCCACTGCTCCTCTGCGTGCCCCTTTGCCTTCTCCTCCTGAGTCCTCTCTTCCTGCTCTTCCCGACCCGGAGTCGGACTCTCTTCGTGCTGCCAGTCCTACTGTCATGCGTCTCCTTGCTACTGTCGTCCCTGACCCTTCTTTTGAGTCCACTGCTGCGTCTGCCCTAGTTGCTGAGCTCGTCGACTTTGCTGCTCGCTGTCGTCTAAACTACGCTGCTAGTCTTGTCGCTGAGTCTGAGTCTGTCTGTCCTCCGTCCGTCGGGGGTGAGTGTGCCCTTGGCACGGACGTCCTTGAGGACAGGCAGGAGGAGTTCCAGTGCTTGGCAGCTGCTTCACCTCATCTCGTGTCCGTACTGCTTACCCTGAGGGAGACCCGGATGCACCAGACATCCCGACTCCTCGATCGTACACTGAGGCGATCGAGGGTCCCTACTCCTCTCAGTGGCAGTCGGCCATGGACGCAGAGATGGCTTCCTGGAAGTCCACAGGCACCTACGTTGACGAGGTTCCCCCACCTGGGGCAAACATCGTCAGTGGGATGTGGATCTTCAGGGTGAAGCGGCCGCCGGGCTCTCCGACTGTCTTCAAGGCGCGTTACGTGGCTCGAGGCTTCAGTCCGCGGCAGGGAGTTGACTACTTTCATACCTTCTCTCCCACCCCGAAGATGACCACTCTTCAGGTGCTGCTGCACATAGCCGCTTAGCGCGACTACAAGCTTCACTCTCTTGACTCGATCACTGCTTTCCTGCAGGGCAGCCTGCACAAGGAGATCTGGCTGCGCCGCCCTCCTGGCTTCACTGGGTCGTTTCCTCGTGGCACCTAGTGGAGCCTCCGGCGGCCAGTCTATGGTCTCCGCCAGGCGCCCCGTGAGTGGCACAAGAGGGTGTTGCGCTACTTGTGCAGTACGTCAGGCATGGGGCTAGTGCTTGGAGGGCGGAGTCCAGTGGTCCTCACTGGTCATGCAGACGCTTCTTGGGCTGACGACCAGGCTACGCAGCGGTCGTCACAGGGTTACACCTTCAGCCTTGGTTCCGGCTCTATTTCGTGGCGGGCTACTCGCTCGTCTACTGTTCTCGGCTCCAGTTGTGAGGCTGAGATTTCCGCAGGGGCCATGGCTGCTTAGGAGCTTCGCAGGCTCACCTACCTGCTGACCGACCTTGGAGAGCCGCCTCGTTCTCCTCCAGTCCTGTATGTAGACAACAAGGCCATGCTGGCCTTGTGTCGAGAGCAGAGACTGGAGTACAGAACAAAGCACATTGCTCTCCGCTACTTCCTTGCTCGTGAGCTACAGCAGCGTGGTCAGTTGCGGCTTGCGTACATGGCCTCTGAGGCCAACACTGCTGATGTCTTCACCAAGGCACTTGCGCCTTGTAATCATCAGCGCTTCTGCACCCAGCTGGGTCTTATACCTGTCTTGCCTCACTTGCTCACCTCTTGACCTTGCTTGTACTGTTACATATATATATACCTGCTCTTGCTTGTCTAGCCTTATATATATATGTACTCCTGCATGTGAACTGGCCTTGTGGCCTTGAACTTGTGCTCGGAATGTGTGGTGACTTTGTGATCCACCCTGAGCTTGCTTTGCTTTGCTTTACTTGACTGGTCTTGTGACCCCTAGTTCTCCCCCACTTCGCCTATGGGTGTGTGTCAAACATTATATATGTTGTGCTTGTTTAGGCTACAGTGGGTTAGCCTATAGGGGGTACACAATTCTAGGGTTAGGTACTTGTACTGATTTCACTGTTAGTTCAATCATTCCGGTGATGAAGTCATGTGCGGCTCGGACGTGTTCCGGTGTGGTTGGCAGATGTGGTGTGAGTGGTTCTCGTCCGTAACACAGGAAGAAAGGAGTTTTCCCTGTGGCCGCATGTGATGCGTTGTTGTAAGCGAACTCTAGGGTCGGTAACTGTGTGTCCCAGTGGCTGACGTCGTCCTTGCAAGCTGTGCGCAGTAGCTGTTCAACCACTTGATTGAGTCGCTCGGTCTGTCCGTCAGTCTGTGGGTGGTATGCTGAGGACATCGCAAGTTTGGTCCCCAATAATCCCATGAGCTCCTTCCAGAACTTACTCGAGAATTTGGGGTCTCTGTCTGAGATGAGTGTAGCAGGATGTCGTGGATGGTGATGATGCGGTCGAAGAAGAGGCGAGCAGTTGCTTCAGCTGTAGCTGTGGCGTTGGTCGGTATGAAGTGACCCATTTTGGAGAACTTATCGATGACTACGAGGATGGATTCGTGCCCCCGTGAGGTCGAAGGAAGTCCTGTGACAAAGTCGAGGCTAACAACCTGCCATGGCTGCTCCGGTACAGGTAGAGGCTGAAGTAACCCTGCCTTTTTCTGCTTGCAGCTCTTCATTTGCTGGCACGTGTCGCAAGAGGTGACGAACTGCTGCACGTTTGCTGCCATCCCGGGCCAGTAGTAATACTTCGCTATCCCTGCTAACGTTTTGTTGCTCCCGAAATGTCCCGCGTAAGGTACGTCGTGAAACTCCTCCAATAGGATCTGCCATAGCGGGGCATAATTCGGTACCCAAATCTTTCCTGAACCCTTCCTTACAGCTAAGTCTTTCTCCCACTGTAACAGCTTCTTGGTCTGTGCTGTAGCGATCTCTGCGTCCACGGAGTACCCATGTTGGAATAGACCCTTGAGCAGAGGGTTCATCCCGTCGAGCTGGATGCCTGCTACATGTCCGGGGCGGCTCAATGCGTCTGCTTTGTTGGGTAGCCCGGGCTTGTAGACGATGTCGTAGTGGAAGTGAGTTTCCAGGAAGTCCACCCACCGCACCTGTCGTCGTGAGAGCGTCGGCTGCGACTTCAGGTATTTGAGACTAGAGTGGTCAGTATAGACTGTAGTCTTGGCTCCCTCTAGGTAACACCTCCACGCCCTCTAAGGCTTCCTTGTCGTGAATGGGGTAGTTTAGTTCTGTTCCGTGTAGTTTCTTACTGAGGTAGGCGATAAGCTGTAAACCGTGTCCGTGATCCTGCATCAGTACTTCTCCGACTGCTTGGTCACTAGCGTCTGCTTCCACCACGTAGTCCTTGTCTGGATCTGGCAAGATGAGTACTGGCGCTGTAGTTAGTGCTGTTTGTAGCTGCTCCATGGCTTGCAAATGAGGGGTATCCCATTTGTAGGGCGTATCCTTTTTCAGTAGGTCGGTCAGTGGCGCTGCTATCTTAGCGTACTGCGGCACGAACCTGTTGTAGAAGTTGGCGAAGCCTAGGAACTGCTGCAACTCCTTCACATTCTCCGGTACTTTCCACTTCTTGACGGCTTCGATCTTCCGCGGGTCCACGTGTACGCCCTCGGCACTCACCATGTGCCCGAGAAACTGCACCTTCTTCGGGGCGAAGTCGCTCTTCGATAGCTTCACGTAGAACTTGTTTTTCCGCAGGATCTCGAACACCTTCCTGAGAAAAAACGAGAATGATTGAACTATGAATGAATTGGGTACAAGTACTAACCATAATTAGGTTGTACCCCTTATGGGCTACCCCACTATAGCCTACACAATATGCATGAGCTATTATGTTCTAACACACGAGACCATGAGAACAAGGGGTCACAAGACCAGTCAAGCAAAACAAAGCAAAGCAAGCTCAGGGTGGATCACAAAGTCACCACAAATACCGAGCACAAGTTCAAGGCCACAAGGCCAGTTCACATGAAGGAGTACATATATATAAAGAAGGCTAGACAAGCAAGAGCAGGTATATATATATGTAACAGTACAAGCAAGGTTAAGAGGTGAGCAAGTGAAGCAAGGTAGGCACAAGGCCCAGCGGAGTACAGAAGCGCTGATGGTCACAAGGCGCAAGCGCCTTGGTGAAGATATCAGCAGTGTTGGCCTCAGAGGCCACGTACGCAAGACGAAGTTGACCATGCTGCTGCAGCTCACGAGCAAGAAAGTAGCGGAGAGCAATGTGCTTCGTTCTGTGCTCTAGTCGCTGCTCCCGACACAAGGCCAGCATGGCCTTGTTGTCTACGTACAGCACTGGAGGAGAACGAGGCGGCTCTCCGAGGTCAGTCAGCACATAGGTGAGCCAGCGAAGCTCTTGTGCAGCCATGGCTTCTGCGTAGATCTCAGCCTCACAACAGGAGCCGAGAACAGAAGACGAGCGAGTAGCCCGCCACGAAACAGAGCCGGAACCAAGGCTGAAGGTGTAACCCTGTGACGACCGCTGCGTAGCCTGGTCGTCAGCCCAAGAAGCATCTACGTGCCCAGTAAGGACCACTGGACTCTGCCCTCCAAGCACAAGCCCCATGCCCGACGTACTGCACAAGTAGCGCAACACCCTCTTCGCTGCAGCCATGTGCTCCGGTCTGTGTCTCCCAGGAGCAACATAGCGTGCGAGAATGCTAAGAGGGTATGCAAGGTCAGGTCGTGTGCAGGTCATCAGGTACATGAGGCAGCCAACAAGCTCTGGGTACGGGCCACTCGACTCTACGGACTCATCCGAAGGCAGAGCTGAGAGCGAGTGGCGAGTAGACAGAGGAGTGGCCTGAGGCGAGGAGTACGTGAAGCCGAAGCGCTAAAGGACCTGCTGCACCATGTGTGACTGAGTCAGGGTAATGGTGTGGCGTGCTCTTTCCCGAGTGATCTGCAAGCCAAGGTAGCTGCGCAGTTCACCTAGGTCTGTGCACGTGTGTCTCTTCTGCAGCTCGGACTTCACGTGGGCGAGTCCAGCAGTGTCAGCTGTGGCAAAGACCAAGTCGTCGACGTACACGAGGATGTAGAACGGCGGCAAAGAAGTGTCGGTGCGCAGAAACAGCGACGGGTCGGCAGTAGAGGAAGCAAACCCAAGAGCCGCAAGTGTAGTCCTTAGTGTGTTGTGCCACTCACGCGGTTCCTGGCGGATACCGTAGACTAGCCGCCAGAGGCTCCACTGGGTGCCAGGAGGAAAAGACCCAGTGAAACCAGGTGGGCGACGCAGCCAGATCTCCTCGTGCAGGCTGCCCTGCAAGAAAGCAGTGCTGAAGTCAAGAGAGTGTAGCTCGTAGTCACGGTGAGCAGCTATGTGCAGCTGTACCCGAAGAGTGGTCATCTTCGAGGTGGGAGAGAAGGTCTGAAAGTAGTCAACTCCCTGCCGCTGACTGAAGCCACGAGCCACGTAACGCGCCTTGAAGACAGGCGGAGAACCCGGCGGTCGCTTCACCATGAAAATCCACATGCCACTGACGATGTTCGCCCCAGGAGAGGGAACAGCGTCAACGTATGTGCCCATCTCTGCGTCCATAGCTGCCTGCCACTGAGAGGAGTAGGGACCCTCTATCGCCTCCGCGTAAGAGCGCGGAGTCGGGATGTCAAGTGCATCCGGGTCTCCCTCAGGGGTAAGCAGTACGGACACGAGATGAGGTGAAGCAGCGGCCAAGCACTGGAACTCCTCCTGCCTGTCCTCAAGGACGTCCGTGCCAAGGGCACACTCACCCCCAACGGACGGAGGACAGACAGACTCAGACTCAGCAACAAGACTGGCGGCGTAGTCTAGGCGACAGCGAGCAGCAAAGTCGACGAGCTCAGCAACTAGGGCAGACGCAGCAGTGGACTCAAAGGAAGGGTCAGTGACGATAGTAGCAAGGAGACGCGTGACAGTAGGACTGGTAGCACAAAGAGAGTCCGACTCCAAGTCCGCAAGAGCAGGAAGAGAAGACTCAGGAGGAGAAGGCAAAGGGGCACGCAGAGGAGCAATGGACGGACACAGAGACATCCGGTGCGTGCCAGGGACAGGAGGAGGACGCTGACGCGAACCGCGACCACTAGTGCGAGCAGCACGGACAGGCAACGCAGGGCGAGACGCAGGCTCACGACGCTCAGCAAGACCTCCAGTAGGACCAATGTAGGAAGACGGAGCAGGCAGTGGGGAGGCCGGCTATAACTGTAACTGCGACGCGACAGGCTGTGGACACTCTAAGGGAGGAGGAGGACCACTAGAAGACGCGAGACCAAGAACCTGCTGAAGGAGCGGAACGAAGTACGGCCGAGGCTGCGCGGCGACTTCAGACACAGCAGGGACCGCACCAGCACCCCAAGTGGCAGCACCAGCACCAGTAGCAGCTCCTGCTCCAGTACCTCCAGGAGCACCAGTACTACCCCAAGCAGGACCGCCTCCAGGACCGACAGAAGTAGCCTCCGCGCAACCACCCGCAGCAGCTCCAGCTACAGAAGTACCCGTAGGTCCAGCAGCTCCAGTACTCCCAGTACGAGCACCTCCGGGACCCGTGGCACAAGCTCCCTCAGCAGCAACAGAACCTCCAGTACCCGCAGCACCTCCAGCTTCAGCAGCTCGCCTCCAGCGCCGGGCAAACCACTCACGCAGCTCGTGTGGAGAGAGTGGCTCCCGGCGAGAAGAAGCACCCGGAGAGCCGCTAGGCACAACACCAGCAGGCCCAGCTCCCTCAGGATCTGCACCTCCAGGATCAGCACCTCCAGGCGTAGCACCCCCTGACTCAGCACCCCCAGGCTCAGTACCCCCAGGCTCAGCACCCCTAGGCGCACCACCCCCACGCGTAGCACCTCGAGGCTCAGCAACCCTACACTCAGCACCCCCAGGCTCAGCACCCCCAGTCGTAGTACCCTCAGGCTCAGCATCCCCAGGCGTAGCACCCACACGCTCAGCACCCCCAGAGTCAGCACCCCCAGGCTCAGCACCCTCAGCAGCACCAGAGTCACCAGCGACCTCGACAGGCTCAACAGCGTCTACCTGAGACACACCTGAAGGGGCAGGACCGTGAGGGGGGAGGGGGTCTACCGGGGGGGGACCTGGCACAAGGAAGAGCGGTGGCGGGGGGAGGGACGGAGTGCGGTAGGGGAAGAGACGGTAGTAGGGGACCGACTCGTCGAAGGTGACGTCCTGGGAGGATAGAACACCACGAGAGGTGGGGTGGTAGAACTGCCACCCTGGCGCGTCAGGGGGGAAACCCAGGAAGACGCAAGGAGCAGCACGAGGGGACAGCTTGTCCGCAGACAAGTCGCGGAAAAACCCCCGAGATCCCCAGACACGGAACGCAGACGCATCGCCAACCTTCCCCGTCCACAGCAAAGCTGGGGAGGTCTCCCGCATGGAGACCCTGGGCTGAAGGTTGATCTGATGCGCCGCGTACCCAACCGCAAACGGCCACAGAAAATGGGGGGCAGCCGCATGCATCATGGACGTACGGGCGACGTCTATGACCATGCCAATGCGGCGCTCAGCAATCCCATTTTGCTGTGGAGAGTCCGGAAGCGTGAAGGTCTGGCGGATGCCTCGTGCACGACGGTAGGCTCGCAGAAGGCCAGAGGAGAACTCTCCGCCTCTGTCAGAGTGCAGATGCAGAACAGGAAAGTCCGAGCCGAAGCTCTGCCTGAGCTGGAGACGAGCTGCGCGGATCCTGTCGATCAACACCTCAGTGACATCACCCTTGCTGCGCAAGGGGAAGACTGTGGTGTAACGCGAGTAGTCGTCAACCACCAGCAGGAAGTAGCGCTCGTGACCCTGTCCACGGACGCGGGCTGGGCCCCACACGTCCATGTGAAGCGTCTGCAGCGGGGCCTCTGTCGGAGGAAACAGGGAGGAGTGAGGGGTAGTCCGCTGCCGCCCCTCGACACAGGGGACGCAGGTAGGGCCAGGCCCTGGAGGAAGGGGAGGGAGGGACCGGGGAAGACTAGAGACAAGGACACGGGAGGGACACGGGTGACCAAGGCGGTGGTGCCAGAGGAGAGTCTCTTGAGACATGAGGCGACACGAGCAGGGGGCAGACTCAGGACCAAACCTGGATGCTGCAGCTAACACCTGACCCGACGCAGCTACCTGACCAGACGCAGGGACTGGAGGAGACGCAGTGGTCAGTGTGTACAGGCTCGACCCCGGCCGACGTGTAAACGTGGCCAGGTGTCGGTTTGTCCGAGCGTCTGTGCAGTGGGTCACCCGCTGACTCGGGGAGTGAACTGGTGAGCCCCCGCATCCTGTAGGTCAGCACCACTCACCAAGTTCGTAGAGAACGAGGGGAGGTAAAGACAGGGTGCCAGAGGGGGCCGCCGGACACGGGAGGACAGTGGAGAAGTGAGCAAGGAGAGGACCCCCATAGGGGTCTGCCAGGGAGACTGCACTTGGCCAACCAAGCGGCGTGAGTGTGGTGCGGTCTTGAAAGAAGGAGCAAGAAGCCCCTGAGTCAAGTGTGAAGGTGTGGGAGGCCGAAGCCGACGCAGTACCTGAGAGCGCAGACTCACCAGTACCGGAGGAAGCAGACGCACTAGCACCTAGAGCAGCAGCCTCGCTAGCACCAAGAGCAGCAGCCTCACCAGCACCTAGAGCAGCAGTTGCAATGCCAGGGTCGGGCGGGAAACACCGGTAACAGTCACCCTCCTCACTAATAGACACAGTATACATAGCTGTAAGAATAGCATCAAAGTCAAGGTCAAAGATAGCTACCCCTGCCCTAGAGAGCTCGCCCCAGCGAGGGATCTCAGTGGCCTCAGGGAACTGGTGACGCCAAGCGTCCGTCAGGCAGCCAAAGCAGCGCTGGGTGGGGTGCGCACCCCCACACTGCTCACCCGCACGGTCGCCGGTGCGCAGGACGTAGGTGCACGGACCAGTACCCCCACCCCGCTGGCGTGCAACGTACCACTCATGGAGCTGCTGAGGGGACACGGTCTCCTGACTGCGCTGCTGCTGCTGGCGCTGACCACCACCGGAGCCACTCCTCTACGAAGAGCCACGACCTCCTTCTCCTCCTCCTCCTCCGCCACCGCCTCCTCCACCTCCGCCACCTCCACCACCTCCGCTCCCACTGCCACCGCCGCCGCCGCCTCCGCCTCCACTGCCGCCGTCGACACCTCCACCCCCGCCACCACTCCCACCACCACCCCCACCCCCTCCACTGCCTCCACTGCCGCCTCCACCGCCCCTGCTAGCTCCTCCAGCGCCCCTGCCCCCCATGCCCTTGCCAGAGCGTCGCTTCCCACTAGGGGTAGACGCCGCACCGACCGACTCCAGGTCAACGAGGTCGGCCGCAGCAGCAGAGGCAACAGAGGGCAAAAGAGGGGAGGGGGAACACCCCTCAAAGATGGGGGTGCGCAGGTCACCACGAGAGGCCCCTACAGCGACTATGCTCTTCTCAGCTGCTAGGAGGGCCTTCTCGAGGAGGTCAACAGTGAGAGTGGTGGGACAGACTGAGAGAAAGTGGTCCCTGACTACGCGAAGGGAGTAAGGGAGGCGGGTGACTATGTAGTAGAGAGTGATGTACATGGGGGGGGGGGGGGGTTCTTGGCGTAGAACTCGGCAGGAAGCGCAGCGTGGTAGCGAGTGTCACTAGTGCGAAGGTGCGTAATGAGGTCAGCGACTGTGGGAAAGGCAGCAAGGTCAGGGAAGAGGTACGGTAGCATGAGGCGGCTCAGTGCAGCAGTGGCAGGGGAGGAGTAGCGTGCAACTACAGCGTCGTACAAGGTCTGAGCACTCTTGTACTGACTAAAGTGCGCACGCTCAGAGGTAGGCAGGTGGCGACGCACAGCACGACGTGCAGCAGCATCGCGCGTGGCCCACTGTGAGCGGATAGTGGCGTAAGCATGAGCAGCACGGGCAGGAGAGGCACCAGAGGTGAGGTCAAAGAGAGAGAGACCGTCCGCCCTATCGCACTGTAAGAAAAGCTGCAGGTCATCTATCCAGACGTCAAAGTCAATGGCCCGACCCTCAGCGTCAAAAGCGAGGACACTAGGGGTAGCCATGACAGCAGTAGACTAGCAGCGCGAACAGTAGGGTGAGGGCAGTGCAGTGATAGAGGCGCTGCTCTTACCAGACAGGGCGGCTCGGGCGGCTCGACTGCAGGGCGGCTCGGCGGCTCGGCAGCTGGGCGGTAGGCGGCTCGGCAGCTGGGCGTCTCGGCGGCTCGGCTGCTGGGCGGCTCGGCGGCTCGGCTGCTGGGCGGCTCGGCGGCTCGGCTGCTGGGAGGCTCGGAGGCTCGGCAGCAGGGCGGCTCGGCGGCTCGGCTGCTGGGCGGCTCGGCGGCTGGGCGGCTCGGCGGCTCGGCTGCTGGGCGGCGCAGCGGCTCGGCTGCTGGGCGGCTCGGTGGCTGGGCGGCTCGGCGGCTCGGCAGCTGGGCGGCTCGGCGGCTCTGTTGCTGGGCGGCTCGGCGGGGCCGCAAAGGAGGCGGCGGAAGGGCCGCTGAGAGGGCGGCGTCCGTGGCCGCTGAGAGGAGGCGGCTGGGCCGCCGAGAGGAGGCGGCGGGGCCGCGGAGAGGAGGCGGCGGGGCCGCGGAGAGGAGGCGGCGGGGCCGCCGAGAGGAGGCGGCGGGGCCGCTTAAAGGAGGCGGCGGGGCCGCTGAAAGGGCGGCAACGAGCCCGCTGCAGGGGTAGTGGCAGGGCCGCTGAAAGGAGACGGCGGGGCTGCTGAAAGGAGACGGCGGGGCTGCTGAAAGGAGACGGCGGGGCCGCTGAAAGGAGACGGTGGGGCCGCTGAAAGGAGACGGCGGGGCCGCTGAGAAGGGCGGCGACGGGCCGCTGAAGAGGGTGGCGACAGAGCCGCAGGGAGGGCGGCGTCAGGGCCGTGCAAGGGCGGCGACGGGGCCGCTGGTGAAAGGGCGGCGAGGGGCCGCAGGGGGAGAGCGGCGACGGGCCGCGAAGGGCGGCGGATCGGGGCCGCAAGAGCGGCGGATCGGGGCCGCAAGAGGCCGCTAGGGGGCCGTGAGGGCGGCTTGGGCGGTGCGACGCGGCCATTAGGGCGGCGCGACGCGACCGCTAGGGCAGCGCGACGGGGCCGCTAAGGGCGACGCGACGGGGCCGTGAGGGGCCTAGCGAGGGCGCGACGGTAAGAAATGCACACGAGGCGCGACTCGGTCCTAAGCGGAGCGCGCTCCGGGCAGGGAAAAGAATTTCGTAGTGGTGGGCCCTAGGAATCGTTCCCGTTAGGGAACCTGCTCAATACCATGAGAAGAAACGAGAATGATTGAACTATGAATGAATTGGGTACAAGTACTGACCCTAATCGGGCTGTACCCCTTATGGGCTACCCCACTATAGCCTACACAATATGCATGAGCTATAATGTTCCGACACTTCCGTAGATGCTCCACGTGCTCCTTCATGTTCTTGGAGTAGATGAGAATGTCGTCCAGGTACACCACCACGCACTCGTCCAGCAGGGGTCGTAAGATGTGATTCATCTCCGCCTGAAACGTTGCTGGTGCGTTGCAGAGTCCGAACGGCATCACCAAGTATTCATAGGAGCCGTATCTCGTACGGAACGCCGTCTTGTGGATCGAGTTGTCTGCCATCTTGATCTGCCAGTAACCCGACCGTAGGTCCAGCTTCGAGAAGACTGTTGCACCACATAGCTGGTCCAGTAAGTCGTCGATGCGCGGAATGGGATATTTGTTTTGACTGTCTGTTTGTTCAGTGCGCGGTAGTCGATGCACATCCGTAGACTGCCGTCTGGTTTTGGAGTGAAGAGAACTGGTGCACCGTAGGGAGAGGTGGATGGGCGGATCAGCTGTCTGTCCAGTAGATACTCTATCTGTTTTTTCATGTCCGTCAGTTCAGTCGGACTCAGTCGGTATGGTGCACGTGAGACGGGTTTCGCACCTGGTTCCTCCACGATCTCGTGCTCGTGGGTGCGTGATGGAGGTACGCCTGCAGGTAGGTCGTCGGGCATTATATCCCCGTATTGCTCCAAGACCTCCTTTACTACTGCAGGTAGCTCGGAACTCGGCTTCTCCTCCTCTAGGGCTGCCATAACCAGTGCTAGGTAACCTGTGTTACTCTCGTTCACCGTCTGTTCGAGCCGTGCCAGTGTCGTTTCAGGTACGTCCCCTGTATCGGTCCAGCTTCGCAGTGCTATCCGCTTCCCGTTGTTGTAGATGCACACCTTGCTGTTGACCCAATCGATCTCGGGGTTGAACCGCTTCAGGAAATCCCGCCCCAAGATAAAATCTAATCCTTTGATGTTGGTGACTGGTAGCTTTGGCTTCCACCTCAACGCACCTATATGCAGCTGCAGTGATGCTTCGCCGTGGATGGGAAGCTTCGTACCGTCCACCATGGTCGCTGAAAACTGGGTCTCTTCCGCCTTTTCTCCAATTTTCTCCAATGCTCCGCGGTCACACACCGAGTGAGATGCACCGCTGTCCACCAGTGCCTGGAGGCGTCGCCCATTCCATAACACCTCGAGGAGTAGTGGTTTCTGCTGCGCTGAGTAGCCAAAGAGGGTCTCGTTAATAGGATCATAGGGTACATCAAACTTAATACCTTCCCTTTTTCCTATACCTGACTCAGCGCTTTCCAACTTCACCTGTGGGGTAGGAGGATTTTTCCTAGGCTTGTATAATTTCTCCTGAGCCTAGATGTCTCCTCTAAGCCTTGGCAGCTGTGTAGACTTCACCTGTGGGCAACGGGGAGCCTTAACACTGTGCTGCGGGGAGAGAATATTAACGCCACGGAACGCACGACCCTTTCCTACGCTCCGTAGTACTTTGCCCAGCTTCTCAGGTACCTGAATAATTTCTTAAGGCTTTTTCTTGGCCTCTAAACCTCCCGTGAATTTTTTGAAGGCTTGAAAACCACGAGAAGCAATATTCTTCGTTAGAGCATCTTTATAGGATAATTTTAACGAATTATTACTTTCGTCGGTGTTCGGCTGGAGTTTCCCAATCGGTGCAGAGTCTTTTTTCGCGGAGCCTCTATTCGCCTCGGCGATTTCCCTTGATGCTGGCCGGTCGTGATGTTTTAGATTCGCGCCATCATTTTCTCATATTTTCACCCGCTCCGAAGTCGCCACGTCGTTGCCTTTCCCTGCTTTTCGGATCTTTACGCGATCGCCAGGTCGATCCGCAGCTACTGGCGATTCCCGTTTTTTTACTTCGAGGGTGCTCCACTGTTTCCGTCCCGGAGTGCCGCACGTGCTTTCTTCATTTTGTAGCACGGCAAAAACTGATGTCCTGCTGCGCCGCAAAATTCGCATTTTGTCGGCTGCTGCTTTGCGTCGTATTTGTCGATATCCATCGGTTCGGCGAACGTGGGGGGTGCCGATCGCTCCGTGCCGAATGTACGGTTCGGCGTGAAACGTCGTGTTTTGGGTTGACCTCGAGTCAGGTCGGTGATGCGGTTGAACAGTAACTCCATCTGCTGCGTGTACTGTGTTACACTACTGTATTGCTTGTGTCGGTGTATCTGCTGCCGCGCCATGTAGGTTGTATTAATAGGTTCGAAACGCTCGATTAAATCTGCCCAAAACTGCTGCCACGTTTTCTCACCGCGGGCTACGTCGGTGTAGTAAATCCATTCGAGAGCCGGTCCACGTAACAGTGTCGCTGCAAGCCGAATCCTTGCTGCGTCGTGTTGCGGGATCGAAGAGCCAATGGCCTCGAAGTAAATTTCGAGGGTGGCCACAAATCGCCGGACGTCGGATCCCTTCGCGCTTGGATCGAACGCCTCCAGGAGCCTCGGTCGTGCTGCTTCGAAGTTCGGCGACAGTGGTGCCATTGGTCCGTGAAATGTCAGTGTCGCCACTGCTGCTGGAGATTTCGGTGCTGCATTCGCTGCGGTCGCTGCTGCTGCGGTGGCGAATCCTGGTTTGCTTGTCAAAAAAGCCTCGAGTCGATGAAGCGTCGCCTGCGTCTGCTCCATGTCGGTGCGGAGGCTCGCGATGTCGCTCGTGTAAGTAGATCTACACTGTGGATGCCCGATTGATCCTGGAGAGGGTTACAGGCGCGTTCGCTTGGGGGGTTATGGGTGCACTGACCCGCTACTGAAACAAGCCCTTTTATCCCAATGTTCTAGTGGTTGGGATTCTGACATGGTATCAGAGCGGTTTCGGGTTCGTTTCCCGGTGTATGCACATGTAGGCTGTTGCCGGTGTGCTTAGTCCTGGGCCTCCTAGTGTGGGGGGGTGTTAGTAGATCTGCACTGTGGATGCCCGATTGATCCTGGAGAGGGTTACAGGCGCGTTCGCCTCGGGGGTTATAGGTGCACTGACCCGCTACTGAAACAAGCCCTTTTATCCCAATGGTCTAGTGGTTTGGATTCTGACAGCTCGTAGTCGCGTAGTTGTCGCCTTGGCCCTCCATGCCTGACATCAACGCGTCCGAAAAAACCGAATCGAGGGGGAGCGAAAAACACGGAACCGGTTTTACGTACCCGAAATCGATGTTTGACTGCGTCGCCCCCACGGTTTTTGAAGACTGGATTTTAGCGGTCGAAAGAACTTCGCGTGTAAACGGGCTCTGATTACCAAGTGTGAGGATCTAGGATCGAGCTCAGAAAAGAGAATGAGAATTGAGTCGAATTGAATGATCACCTCGGTACAACACGAGGCTATATATAGGCTCGACACAAGGCCCCGTAACTAGGTGTTACGCGAAGGTTCCGCGGGTCGCGTAGCGTCCCAAACAGATCCTTACCGAATTCGGTAGAAGGCAATTCGGTGGCAACCAAAAATGCCAGAATTCGGTGCACGTAGCCTAGCTCGGTGCTATAACTAAAATAAAATATAGGAAAGCACCTAGCCTAGGAAATCAAGCAATTCATGCATGCATATGATTATCCTATGCTAGAAATAGCATGATAAAGTAAAGGCAAACAAGCGTAGCTGGCATAAGCCGTCGTACTCTCACAACGTCCTCCTGCGGTTGTCACTGACCCTTCCTTTGAGTCCACTGCTGCGTCTGCCTTGGTTGCTGAGCTTGTCGACTTTGTTGCTCGCTGTCGTCTAGACTACGCCGCCAGTCTTGTTGCTGAGTCTGACTCTGTCTGTCCTCCGTCCGTCGGGGGTGAGTGTGCTCTTAGCACGGACGTCCTTGAGGACAGGCAGGAGGAGTTCCAGTGTTTTGCTGCTGCTTTGCCTGGACTCAAACGGCTCGTCAAGAAAGGGTCTAGTAAGTCTGTGGTCAACAGCAAGAGGTGTCCGCTGTACTGTGGAGTGCTGAAGCTCGAACCGCTGAAGAACCTGCTGCACCATGTGTGACTTTGAGAGTGTAATGGTGCGAGCGGCTCTGTCCCTGGTGGCCTGCAGGCCAAGGTAGTGGCGCAACTCACCAAGGTCAGTGCACATGTGTCTCTTTTGCAGTTCAGACTTCACGTCTGTTAAGGCAACCCTGTCAGCAGTAGTGACAACCAGGTCGTCGACGTAGACCAGAACAAAGAAAGGTGTGGAGCCACGAAGGACGAACAGCGACGTGTCGGTAGACGATGGCTGGAAACCAATGTCAGAGAGGGTAGAACGAAGGGTGTCGTGCCACTCACGAGGAGCCTGACGGAGACCGTAGACAGGCCGCCTCAGCCTCCACTGGGTCCCAGGAGGGAAAGTGCTAGTGAAGGTAGAGGGACAACGCAACCAGACCTCCTCGTGAAGGCTACCCTGAAGGAAAGCACTGGAGAAGTCAAGAGAGTGTAACTTGTAGTCTCTCTGTGCTGCTACGTGCAGTAACACCCTAAGACTGGTCATCTTCGGGGTAGGTGCGAAGGTGTGAAAGAAGTCAACTCCCTCGCACTGACTAAAACCTCAAGCCACATAGCGCGCCTTGAAGACCGGAGGAGATCCCGGTGGCCGCTTCACCCTATAGATCCACATGCCATCGACTACCTTCGCCCCAGGGGGGGACCTCGTCGACGTAGGTGCCTGTGGATCCGTAGGAGGCCATCTTTGCGTCCATGGCAGCTCTCCACCGAGAGGCCCAAGGCCCTGAAACTGCCTCAGCGTAAGTGCGAGGAGTCGGTATGTCAAGGGCGTCGGGGTCTCCCTCAGGGGAGAGGAGCATGGCGCAGAGATGAGGGGAAGCGGCTGCTAGGAACTCCAACTCAAACTGCGTGTCCTCCAGGCGTCACAGCCAAGGGCAGACTCACCCCCGACGGCCAGAGGACTGGTAGGAGGAGCAGCCACGAGACAAGGCGGCCGTGGCGTAGTCAAGGCGCCGAGTAGTGGCGAACTCAGTGATGGCGACAATAAGGGCGGAGACAGAGGACAGAGAAGCACGAGGGTCCGTAATAAGAGAGGCGAGAACACGAGGGAGAACAGATCGGTACGTGCGGTAGCAGTCAGTGACAGGAGTAGAGAGGGAAGTTGTGAAGGCCGACTTAGGAGGAGATGGAAGCATAGACGGGGACGAACGAGGCGGACTAGAACGGAATAGGGCAGTACGAAGGTCAGTGAGAGCGACAGGGGACGAGGGATGAGCACAAGGAGAGCAACGAGAGGGCCGGGCGGGCAAAGGAGAGGGAGACAACGGAGACGGAGAACGAGGGAGAACGGCTGGGAAGGAGTCAGGAGGAGGAAACGTGGGACCGTAGACAGGAGGAGAGGGAGAGGAGGAAGGAGAGGAAGAGGGGAGACCGAGGGTCCGAAGACCAGAGACAGTAGGAGGAGGTGGCGGCTGCTGCTGCTCCTGGTGTGGCTGCGACAGCTGCGACTGCTGCTGCTGCTCCCGCGGCTGCTGCTGCTACTGGTGCTCCTCCAGCCGCTGCTGCTGCTGCTCCTCCTGCCGCTGCTGCTGCTGCTGCTGCTCCACCTCCAGCCGCTCAACTCTCTCTCCTCTCTCCCTAACTCCAGCTGCTCCTCACAGGCACGGCGAACACGAGCCTGGTGCCGGGTCGGGTAGGGGTGGGGGGGAGGAGTAGTGTCCAGGGCCACGGTAGCTTAGGACCACCCTCCAAAGCACCCGGCGCACCACCCCCAAAGGCAGTACCACCAACAGCAACATGGCCAGGCTCACAAGGACCCGAAGGGGGCGCACCCGGACCTCCAGACGTAGCACCCCCAGAGTCAGCACCACCTACACCAGCTCCCTGAAGACGAGAGTCTCCTGTAGCATCGGGCTCAGCCCCAACTCCAGCACCCCCAGAGCTAGCACCGACAGGGTCCTCGCCACGAACACCGGCTCCCGCAGGGTCTTCCGCAGGCTGCGAGGAGGACTGCCGGGAAGCGATCTCCATGACCAAGCCTATGCGGCGCTCAGCAACCCCATTCTGCTGTGGGGACTCTGGAAACGTCCTGGACTGACGAATGCCTTGCTCGCGACAGAATCCAGCGAGAATGCCGAAGCAAAACTTACCCCCACGGTCGGAGTGAAGACAGCTGACTCGACAACCACGAGTGCCCTCAGTGGTGGGCAACCACCTGATCAGCGTAGAAGACACCTCGGACTTCTTTGCAAGGGGGAACACTGTGTAGCGGGAGTAGTCGTCAACGACCACCAGAAAGAAACGCTCACGCTCAGGGCCGAGGCGAGAGGAGGGGCCCCAGACGTCCAAGTGGAGCGTCTCAAAAGGCTCGGTGGCCGAACGAAGGGAGGAGGAGTGAGGGGTGGCGCGCAACCTACCCTCGACGCAGGGACCACATGGAGGTGCAAGCGAAGGCGGCAGCGAAGGCAAGATACGTGGGAGGCCTAAGACAAGATGCTGATGAGACATAGTGAGCAGACGAGGGAGAGACGGGTGCCCCATCCGGTGGTGCCACAGAACGGTGGGGTGGGCAAGTGACCGGCAGGAGCACGACGCAGCAACTGGACAAGACACGGGAACCTGACCAGACACAGCTACCTGGGGGGACGCAGCAACCTGGTGAGATGCACGGACCAGACTGGGGCCGGGGGCAATAGCCGCTGCTGCTGCTTCCGCCGCTGCTGCTGCTGCTGCTGCTGCGGGTGCTACTGCTGCTGCCCACTAGAGCCAGTGTGAAGTGTGCAGAGACCAGAGGCCGGCTCACCTATAAAGGTGGCAAGAGGCGTGTAAGTGTCTCCGTCAACACAAATAGCCGTCTCACCAGAGGGCTCAATCCTCACACCCACGTGCTGACTCAGAAGAGGCCTCACGCCCACCAAGTTCCGTGAGAACGAGGGGACGTGGAAGCCAGTCAGAGACCAAGAGGGAGCAGCTGGGCACGGAAGAGTAGTAGTATAGCGAGTAGTGACTGGTCCTGAGGTGGGATCAGCCAGAGCCATAGAGACCGGCGCCGGAAGCGGAGCAAGTGTCGTGTTGTCCCGGAAGAAGCAGTGCGAAGCCCTAGAGTCCAAAGTGAAAGACAGCGAAGCGTCCTCCGAAGTAGCTCCTGGACTAGTGTCTACACAAGTGCCTATACTAGCAACAGGCAACTTAGCAAGACGAGCACCTAAGCTAACAACACTCAAGTAAATAGAGTCAGAAGCACTAGAGTCAACAACAGCATATATAATATGAGGAGTTCCTAAGACATCAACCAACTAATAAGCTGACATGCCCCAAAGAGCGGAGCTGTACGTCTGAACAAGAGGAAACCAGTCAGGGGCAGGGCCGCCAACGCCGAAGGCCAAGCGAGCTGTGTCAGTGAGCTGAGCAAAGCACTGACCAGGAGGGTGGGTGCGGCCACAAGGCTGGCCTCGGCGAGCACCTGTCAAAAGCTGATAGGTGCACGAAGGGTGAACACCTCGCTGAGGCTGACGCTGTCCTGTCCCCGAAACTTGCTGCTGTCGCTGCTGCTGCGGGGGCTGCTGCTGCTTCTGCTGCTGCTGCTGCCGCTGGGCCAGGTACCACGCCGCTGCTCCACCCGCCGCCCGGCAGACCAGTGTCAACGGGAGTTGGGTATTGGCCCCGTCCTCGCTTGGGCGGAGCCGACTTGTGGTCGGGTGTGAGGGGAGCAGCCGACCTGTAGCAGTGGGTGAGCTGGTCGACGAGGAGGTCGACCTGCACGGGGGACCACTGCACGGGCGCCGACTTCAGGGTGGCGCCGACTTCAGGGAGGTCGTCTTGGGAGTCGACCTACGGAGGACGTCAACTTGGCGAAGCCGACTTCGGCGGTCGGCTAACGGACTGCTAGTCGACCTGTTAGTGGTCGACTGGACCTGGTGGTCGACGAATGAGGGGCCGATGTCGACCTTGACTCAGGGCGCCAAGCAGGAAGACGCCGAGCAGGAGGACGCCGCCCTGGAGGCCTGGTTGGCGTCCCGTGCGTCTGCACGGCGTCCAGGGTCCGGACGTCGATCTGGGCGTCGGGTCCGGACACCGACCTGGGTGTCTAGTCGGCGTCCTGGGAGGAGGGACGCCGCTCTGGAGGTGTGGTCGGCGTCCCGGGCGTCTGGACGCCGACCAGGGGGTTCGGAAGGCGTCCTGGGCGCCTGGACGCCAGACTGGGGACGCCGGGCATGCGTGACCGGCTACGGACTGCGTGAGCCGACCAGGCGTGGTTGCCCGGTCGATCGGGATACCCGTGCGACGTGCGCGAGTGTCGCCAGGGTGGAGACTGCGAGGCCGACCTTGAGGGTGGTATCCTGAGGTCGACGTGGCTGGTGGGCACAGTCGCTGGCGTGGAGTCTGCAAGGCGTCTGCGTTGCGCACATGACAGGGAAGTGCGCACCAACCAGCTGCGCGCACCTGCGAAGCAGGTGCACCGTTGTCCTGCGGGTGCAACGCTGGGCAGCCGACTTGGTGCAGCGCTGGCACACCGTGGACTTGCAACGTTGGCGAACCGCTACCCTGCTATGCTGGAGGTCGACCAGCAGCCTAGCTAGCTCTGATGTAGTCAATGTTGCCAATGTTGTTGCTACCATTGTTTTGAACTTTTCCTAGTGAAACTCTTGCCAATTTTCCCCGTGAACTAGCAAGTAGTGTGTGCACAAGGAAAACGACTAAGGACTAACGAACGTAGAGATCACACGAGCACATGTGCCTAGCCCGTAGCCTAGCTCCCGTTGCTGCAGTTATCTCCGCAACCAGAAGGTGGCTGACGAGCCCGGGCGTCGCCTCCACCAGCTGCAGTAGCGGAGTCACCAGCCGCTGTACAAGACGCCTCTCCAGGCCCTGCACTCCAACCGCCACCAGTGGGCACGCCACCCCCGCCACCTCCGCCGCCAACGCCTCCACCGCCGCCGCCACCAGTACCCTGATCGCCCCTCTTGCCACCTCTACCTCGAGACCGCGAAGAAGTTGTAACAGCAGCTGCGGTCACGTCTGTAGCAGCAGTAGCGAGAGAGGCTGTAAAGGTGGGCAGCTGAGGGATGGTGCACCCGTGGAACGGTGGAGGGGGCACAGCACCAGAGGCGGAGGCTACGGAGCGGAGGTTGCTCTCGACGTCCTTGAGTGCAGACTCAAGGACCTCGATAGTGAGCTCACTAGGGTGCTTCAGAAGAAGCGTGTCACGGACTGAGGCAAGGCGGTCAGGGAGGCTAGTCGCGATAAAATAGATGGTAATCGCCATGGGGGGAGGGAGCAGTGCAAGCCGTGCCTCAGTGCAAGCAGCGCGGTAGCTAGAATCAAGCGAGCGGAGGTGAGCAGTCAAGTCAGCAGAACGCTCAAACGAGGCGAGGTCAGGAAACAGGAATGGTAGGAAGAGTCGGCCAAGAAAAACAGTGGTGGGAGTAGCGTAGCGGGCCTTAATCGCAGTCAAGAACTCACTAGCAATGCAAACCTGAGTGAAGTGGGCCTCCTCAGACTCAGGGAGGAGGCTGCTAAGAGTGATGCAGGCCGCAGCGTCACGCGACTTCCACGCCGTCAGGTCAGCACGCTGGCAAACATAACGGTCTCTGTCAGCAGTGCTGAGGTCAGTGCCTAAGGGTGCAGGGTCGTCGGGCTTAGGAAGGTCGCCGGTAGCGTGTGCCGACTCATCGGCCTGAACCTGACTCAGTAAAAGGCAGCGCGCACGCAGGAGCCAGATCGAGAACTCGAGCGGCCTACCTTTGGCGTCAAAGCGCAGGACCCTAGGGGTCGCCATAGCAAAAGCAATGAGGTGGGAAGTGCTGCTGCTGAAACCCTAATCACTGAGAGCGACTCAGTAGGGCGCAACGGGACATAGGGTAGGGCGCTACGGGACACAGAGTTGGGCGCAACACTGCTGGACTAGGAGTGCGCAACGCCATGGGCAGAGGTAGCGCGACCGACGGGCAGCGCGACCAGACGCACCGGGACAGGACGGGCAGCGCGACGCGACGGGACGGGACGGACTGCAAGACGCGGACGGACAGCGCGATGCGACGCGAAGGGACGGGACGGACGACGCGACGCGGACGGGCAGCGCGACGCGGACGAACGGGACGGGACGGACAGGCAGCGTGACGTGGACAGACGGGACGGGACGGACAGCGCAACACGAACGGGCAGCACGACGCGGACGGACAGGACGGGACTGTCGGCGCGACACGGACGGGCAGCGTGACGCGGACGAACGGGACGGGACGGGCAGCGCAACGCGGACGGACAGCACGACACAGCGGGACGGTTGGAGCGACGTAATGGCAGGCGCAACGGGCGCTAGGGCACAAGAGCAACGTAACGACAGGCACAGCGGGCGCTAGGGCACGAGAGCGACGTAACGGCAGGCGCAGCGGGCGCTAGGGCACGAGAGCGACGTAACGGCAGGCGCAGCGAGCGTTAGGGCACGAGAGCAACGTAACGGCAGGCGCAGCGGGCGCTAGGGCACGAGAGCGACGTAACGGCAGGCGCGATAGGCGCTAGGGGACAGTACGAGCATAACGGGCACTAGGGTACGGGACAAGCTTGGGCGCTACAGACGTGAACAAGAGGAACGGGATCCCACAAGATCCTCACCTAGTATACCATGTCAAGAATGAAAGTGTTGTGTTATTGATGAGGGTTGGGGTACATGTAGTAAACCCTAACATTTGTATCCCCTAAGACAAGCCTCACTACAGGCTACAACATTTGACACCGATGTAGAGCAGGTCGTCTATGTAGACGATGACCAGGATGTAGTCGGTCCCTTTAGTGAGTCAGTACATTCCTTGGTCATGCGGTAATTGGCGGAATCCGATGCGGTTGGGGTCTGCGTTGGAGCCATGTGGTTCGATGAAGTTCTCAGCGTCGACGGGAGCGTATTGAAAAGCGTTGGCGACGTCGATTTGGCAGAGCTTCTTCTGCTTCATAGCAGCTATCGCGAGGAGAATCCGTAGTGAGGTGTGTCGGCAGATTGGCGCAAAAGTTTCGGTGAAGTCTCGTCCGTGCTCTTGGTCGAAGCCGCGTACGACCCAGCGCGCCTTCAACTTATCGATCGTTTTGTCAGCTTTTGTTTTCACGCGGAAGTCCCATTTTCCGGTGAGAATGGTTTTGTTGCGTGCTACAATCTTCCAGGTGTTGCGGTCTTCCAGCGCTTTTAACTCTCTGTCCATGGCTTTGCGCCATTTCTCCCTGTGCTCCCCCCCCAGAGCCTGCTGAACTGTGGCAGGCTCCTTAGGTGGCGGCGCTCCGTGGACGGCGATGACGAGTCCCAGTATCTGCAGCCCACTCTCTGTGTAGCGAGGAAGATTTGCGTCCTCCGGATAAACCGCTTCATCTCCCGCTTCTGGATCAGGTAAGAAGTTAGGTCCTATACGTTCGGAAATGTTGGTGTCGATGGGTTGGGGTGTAACGTATCTGTTGTCGGTGAAATTATAGTAGACTTCGGCGTTGATGCTTTCGCGAGGGTTGTCATCGTCCATGGAGATGTCCACTGAGTAGTACGGAAGAGGTCCGACTTCCTCCGAAGCTCCGTCCACGTTCTGCTCGTCCCAGTCAGCTTCATCTGCTGCCGAAGCGAAGGCTCAGTCCCCACAGAATCCGCCGTGACATCTCGTTCTGCTTCCAGGTTGTCCAGGTACGTTTGAAGTGTGAGTCGCTCGTAGAAGATGACATCACGTGCTGCTACTGTTTCCTTTGTGTGGACATCAAAGATCTGTCAGAATTAGAAGGAAGAAAGAGGATTGAACTAGCAAGAATGAGGATACAAATAGCAAACCCTAGAAGGGTTGTACTCGCTATAGAGCACCCCACTACAGGCTAGAACAATAAGATAATATTCTGACACACCCCCATAGCCAAAGTGGGGTGTAATCAGCAGAGCAGGCAAAGCAAAACAAGCTCAGGGTGGATCACAATGTCACCACACATTCTGAGCACAAGTTCAAGAAGAAATAGTTTAGAGTTTACAATTATAAGCAAAGCTAGTGGTAGTCACAACGGGCAAGTGAGGAGGAGGAGGGAGAGTGAGGGGAGAGGAGACAGGAGGCGACGGCTGAAGCTGCAGACACACGGGCAACAGGAGGCAGACTGGCACAGCGGCTACCGGACAGCGCCCGGACTACAGGGGTAACAGGCCCCGCGGCTCAAATAGCGGCGGACGGGCAACGGACCCACGGGCGGCTGGCACAGCTGGCTACGACTGGGCTACCGGGACAGCGCCCCGGACTACAGGTGCTGCTGACGACAAACTGGCAACCTCCGCTCATCCTCCCGCACACAGTCCCACCCCCCTGATACACACCCACTGCTACACCACTAGCTCGACTCCCACACACCCCCCTAAAACCCTAAACCCCAGTCTCCCACACAACCACCTCCCTCAGCGACAGCTGCAGCAGTGGGAGACGAAGGAGGAGGAGGAGAAAGGGAGGAAGGCACACCGGCCACCCTCATACCCGCCACCCCACAGCTCGCCCCTCAGGTCGCCACGACGGGCGACGGGAAATGGGGGAAGGGGAGAAAGGGGGGGGGCCCACCACGGACCTGAGGGGAGGGCGGGGCCGCGACAAGGGGCGGGGCCGCGACGAGCGGGGCGGGGCCGCGACGGTCGGGGTGGGACCGCGACGTAGGGTGGGGCCGCGACAGGTCGGGGCCGCGAAGGTAGGGCGGGGCCGCATAGGGTCCGGGGCGGGGCCGCGACGTAGGGCGGGGCCGCTTCGAGGGGCGGGGCCGCGACGCAGGGGCGGGGCCGCGACGAGGGGCGGGGCCGCGACGGTCGAGGCGGGGCCGCGACGGAGGGGCGGGACCGCGACAGGTAGGGCGGGGCCAAGCCGGGCAGGCGCACGGGCGGCGACGGGCCGGGGCGGGGCCGCGACGTAGAGGAGAAGCCCGCCGCGCGCCCCGGGGCGCACAGCGGGCAATGAACCGCCGCGCGCCTCGGGGCGCACGGCGGGCAGAAAACCGCCGCGCGCCTCGGGGCGCACGGCGGGATGAAAAAGTAGCAGCGGAAGCAAGGTGGGGACACACGCACAGGATCGATCCAAGGGGATCGACCTGCTCTGATAGCATGTCAGAATTAGAAGGAAGAAAGAGGATTGAACTAGCAAGAATGAGGATACAAATAGCAAACCCTAGAAGGGTTGTACTCGCTATAGAGCACCCCACTACAGGCTAGAACAATAAGATAATATTCTGACAAGATCCTCCATGCGTTGTAGTGTGTTTCGATACCCAGGTGTAGTCCCCACTGTGCGCGTTGGGAGAATCGTCCGGCTCGTGCAGCTGGGGGTCGGTACTGTACCTTGCAACCGAACACTCGTAACATTTTTGTGCTGCCCAGTTTTCCTGTCCACAGCAGATGCGGTGATGCATTGTTCGGGAGCGATGATGACGAGAGCAAGTTGTGCACCATGACAGCGTGGTCCATCAACTCGGGCCTCTGGTGGTTGGGTAGCCGCATGCCTTGTAGCAGCTTGTGCATGGTGTTCTGGAGGGTCCTGTTCATTCTTTTTGCCACGCCTTGTTGCTGATGAGCGTAGGGAAGCGAGATGAGTCGCTTGATGCCTCTTTCTACCAGGTACTGCGTGAATCGCTGCGACTGATATTCTCCTCCTCCGTCTGACTGGAAGCTTTTCAACTTCATTCCTGATTCCCTTTCTGCTACTAGTATCCAGGCAACGAAAGCTTCAAAGGCCATGTCGCGGCTCGGAAGGTTGAGGTGCCAGACGTATCGGGTGGCAGCGTAGATGAACGTGATGACTTAGTTGTAGGCTTCTTGTCCGCTTTCACGGTTGAACAGTATGTGACTGTAGACCTTCTCCAGTGGTGCGTATGTAGGTGCGCTTGGGTTGTGATGAGAGACGAACGGCTGGTGAGTTAAGTCGGCTTCAGGGCAGGTAAAACATGTTCTGCGAACTCGTTGAAGTTCTTTGTCGTCGTGTAGTAGCACTGAGTCTTTGTCGAGTACTCCAGCTCTTATCGTGTTGTTTAATGTTGTGTTGCTCGGGTGTCCCATCCTTGCGTGCCAGATTGATTGGTGCCGTCGATTTGTGTTGTAGTCGGTGTTGCCTCTGCTGCTGCCTGTGTCGTCTCTGATGCTGCCGATGTTGTCTCTTCTGCTGCCGATGTTGTCTCTGGTGCTGCCGGTGTTGTCTCTGCTGCTGCCGATATTGTCTCTGCTGCTGCCGATGTTTGGTGGATTGTCATTAACGCTCTCGTTTGTTCAGCTTCAGGTATAGTGTGTGAGTACCAGAAGCCATCAGGACTGAAGTCGGGATCGAGATCTGGCGGATGTGTGCAAGATGATGGCGTCCCTGTCGGCGGTGCCTTGGTCTGGAACGAAGTCAAGAACTAAGACATTGTTCTTCAAGACTGCTTTGCCGATGTAGAGTCCACCCTTCCCGTGGTACAGCTTGAACTCCTGGGTGGTGCTGTCTGCTTCGAGATGAATTCCCTTCGCCATTAGTTGACTGACGCTGAGTAAGTTATAGCCGAGCCCATCTGCAAATAAAACCTTTGATATCTGGAGAATGACTTTGGTTTCTCGAGACTGAAGTTGAACTAACCCAGGTTCTGGTTGTTGGCGACAGTGATTATGACTTCACGCTGAAGTTGGTGTTCCCGTTGAACGAAGCGGCCCGATGTCGAAAACCTCCCCGCTTGGCCTGTGCTGCCTCCCGCTGCCTCTTCCTCTGCTTAGTACTGCCTTGTTCTCTTGCCACTCTTCTCACTTCTTCCGTGCGTTTGCCTCACTTCTCACCACTTCTCCTCCCAGCCTCCGTTGATCTCAGCTAACCGCTTACCCCCTCATGCTACTCCTTCCCTCTCCACCCCTTCTTTTCTCCCTTGTTGTCTTTACCCCACTTTCTCCTTACCCTTTCCTTTACCCTCTCCCTTCTCGGACCCTCCTAACTCATTCTGACTGCTGATATGGCTTCGCTGCACACTGCGTTGTTGAAGTTATTGCAGTAATTCATGAAAAAAAACACGCAGTGGCAGTCCCATGGCCCAGGTTCATGCCTTAAACTTCCCTACTCAAACCCCAGCTAGGCTAGCCTAACAATGAACCACTGGTTGGCTGCCTAGCTTGCCATTCATGCTGCTTTCCTGCCTGCCCCTAGCTGGCGTTCCTGTCTTCCAGCTCCATCCTGAACTCGGTGTCTGCAAGAGAAAACAAAGCACACACATGCACACCACACATCACACATTCGCACCCCCACGCCACGTCACCTCGCTGCCGATCTCACCAGCGCACCTCCCTCCATTCAGCTCACCGCCCTATCCGGGATTGAATTCCTCAGTGCCACCCACCCTGCCGAGTCTCCCCTCTGGCCCCACCGCTGCCGTTAATGTTCCCCGTTGCTGAGTGCTTCGCTTATGTACAGATGTACACGCTTTCCTCCCTGTAGCCTTCACTACATCCTCTGTCAGCATTCTTAGGTGTCAGCCTAAGAATTCTGACAGCTGTCGGAAACCTCCCAGCTTGGCCTGTGCTGCCTCCCGCTGCCTCTTCCTCTGCTTACTACTGCCTTATTCTCTTGCCAATCTTCTCACTTCTTCCGTGCGTTTGCCTCACTTCTCACCCCTTCACTCCCGGCATGTCTCTCTCCTCTCAGCCTTCGTTGATCTCATCTGTCCGCTTACCCCCTCATGCTACTCCTTCCCTCTCTACCCCCCCCTTTTCTCCCTTGTTGTCTTAACCCCACTTTCTCCTTCCCCTTGCCTTTACCCTCTCCCTTCTCGGACCCTCCTTGCCCCCTCCCATGATGCATCGCTGCCGTCCTCGCGCGTGTTATGGGACCCTGCGGTACGCCCTTGTCTCTCTCTGAGCGAATCCTGACACGTTGGTGACGTGGTCCGCCACCCGCTTTCCTTTCCCGTCCTCCAGCACTATAACCCCTGATGGTCGCACCACCTTCACCGTCCAACGCTGCTGCGAGAGTCCCACATCCAAGGCGTGCTTCCGCTGCCGCCTAAGGTAGACTTCCTCTTCCTCCTGCACTCCTGCCAGTGCCCCTTTTCCATTCGCCTCCTGCCTTTGCTTGTAT
The DNA here is from genome assembly GCA_948144175.1 of Closterium sp. NIES-65. NCBI lineage: Eukaryota > Viridiplantae > Streptophyta > Zygnematophyceae > Desmidiales > Closteriaceae > Closterium > Closterium sp. NIES-65. Next base: position 1,566,714 of record CANXME010002068.1, read on the forward strand.
CTTTCGATGTCCCAAAGCTGCGCGACGTGTAGGTTCTCCAGCGCTGCTGGCAGCAGCTGCCTCAAGTACGCCGCCCGCGCATCCACCACTGCCACCCACTTTTCTGCCGAGCGTATGGTCACCACATCCAAGAGCAGTCTTGGCGCCCCCACTGGCATCACTGATTCCTTGCCGAGCAGGAGGTAATAGGAAACACGTCCTTCAGCGCTTCCTGCTTGCTAAAGCGGTATCCCGCCATGACCGAGCAGAGCTTCCGGTCCCAATCCCGCTTGTGCTCCTCCTCGTAAGCCCTCAGCCCCCGCATGACTGTCTACACCAGTCGCTCGGTCAGTCCATCGCTCTGTGGGTAGGTCGTGACGTTGATTTGTGCCGTATGCAGCAGGCTTTCAGCAGCTGATTGAATGCCCCTTCGAACTCGGTGCCCTGGTCTGTCAGTACTGTCTGAGAAATTGATAACGAAAATGAATGAACTATGAGTGAAGTGGGTACAAGTACTAACCCTAATTGGGTTGTACCCCCTATGGGATACCCCACTACAGCCTACACAAAAGCATAAGCTATAATGTTCTGACCCACCCCCATAGGCAAAGTGGGGGAGAACAGGGGGTCACAAGGCCAGTCAAGCAAAGCAAAACAAAGCAAAGCTCAGGGTGGATCACAACGTCACCACACATTCCGAGCACAAGTACAAGGCCACAAGGCCAGTTCACATGCAGGAGTACATATATCTATAAGGCTAGACAAGCAAGAGCAGGTATATATATATGTAACACTACAAGCAAGGTCAAGAGGTGAGCAAGTGAGGCAAGACAGGTACAAGACCCAGCTGGGTGCAGAAGCGCTGATGATCACAAGGCGCAAGTGCCTTGGTGAAGACATCAGCAGTGTTGGCCTTAGAGGCCACGTACGCAAGCCGCAACTGACCACGCTGCTGTAGCTCACGAGCAAGGAAGTAGCAGAGAGCAATGTGCTTTGTTCTGTGCTCCAGTCTCTGCTCTCGACACAAGGCCAGCATGGCCTTGTTGTCTACGTACAGCACTGGAGGAGAACGTGGCGGCTCTCCGAGGTCGGTCAGCAGGTAGGTGAGCCAGCGAAGCTCCTGTGCAGCCATGGCCCCAGCGTAGATCTCAGCCTCACAACTGGAGCCGAGAACAGAAGACAAGCGAGTAGCCTGCCACGAGACAGAGCCGGAATCAAGGCTGAAGGTGTAACCCTGGGACGACCGCTGCGTAGCCTGGTCGTCAGCCCAAGAAGCGTCTGCGTGCCCAGTGAGGACCACTGGAGTGCGCCCTCCAAGCACTAGCCCCATGCCCGACGTACTGCACAAGTAGCGCAACACCCTCTTCGCTGCAGCCATGTGCTCTGGTCGGTGTCTCCCAGGAGCAACATAGCGTGCAAGAATGCTAAGAGGGTATGCAAGGTCAGGTCGTGTGCAAGTCATCAGGTACATGAGGCAGCCAACAAGCTTTGAATACAGGCCACTCGACTCTACGGACTCATCCGAAGGCAGAGCTGAGAGCAAGTGGCGAGTAGGTAGAGGAGTGGCCTGAGGCGAGGAGTACGTGAAGCCGAAGCGCTAAAGGACCTGCTGCACCATGTGTGACTGAGTCAGGGTAATGGTGCGGCGTGCTCTGTCCTGGGTGATCTGCAAGCCAAGGTAGCTGCGCAGTTCACCCAGGTCTGTGCACGTGTGTCTCTTCTGCAGCTCGGACTTCACGTAGGCGAGTCCAGCAGTGTCAGCTGTGGCAAAAACCAAGTCGTAGACGTACACGAGGATGTAGAACGGTGGCAGAGAGGTGTCGGTGCGTAGAAACAGCGACGGGTCGGCAGTAGAAGGAGCAAACCCAAGAGCCGCAAGCGTAGTCCTTAGTGTGTCGTGCCACTCACGTGGCGCCTGGCGGAGACCGTAAACTGGACGCCGGAGGCTCTACAGGGTACCAGGAGGGAACGACCAAGTGAAGCCAGGTGGGCGGCGCAGCCAGATCTCCTCGTGCAGGCTGCCCTGCAAGAAAGCTGTGCTAAAGTCGAGAGAGTGCAGCTCATAGTCACGGTGAGCAGCAACGTGCAGCAGTACGCGAAGAGTGGTCATCTTCGGGGTGGGAGAGAAGGTCTGAAACTAGTCAACTCCCTGCCGCTGACTGAAGCCACGAGCCACTTAACGTGCCTTGAAGATAGGCGGAGAACTCGACGGCCGCTTCACTCTGAAGATCCACATGCCACTGACGATGTTCGCCCAAGGCGGGGGAACCTCGTCAACGTAGGTGCCTGTGGACTTCCAGGAAGCCATATCTGTGTCCATAGCTGCCTGCCACTGAGAGGAGTAGGGACCCTCTATCGCCTCCGCGTAGGAGCGCGGAGTCGGGATGTCTAGTGCATCCGGGTCTCCCTCAGGGGTAAGCAGTACGGACACGAGATGAGGTGAAGCAGCTGCCAGACACTGGAACTCCTCCTGCTTGTCCTCAAGGACGTCCGTGCCAAGGGCACACTCACCCCCAACGGACGGAGGATAGACAGACTCAGACTCAGCTACAAGACTAGTAACGTAGTCTAGGCGACAGCGAGCAGCAAAGTCGACGAGCTCAGCAACTAGGGCAGACACAGCAGTGGACTCGAAAGAAGGGTCAGTGACGACAGTAGCCACGAGACGCGTGACAGTAGGACTAGCTGTACGAAGAGAGTCCGACTCCGGGTCGGCAAGAGTAGGAAGAGAGGACTCAGGAGGAGAAGGTAAAGGGGCACGCAGAGGAGCAGTGGACGGACGCAGAGACATCCGGTGCGTGCCAAGGACAGGAGGAGGACGTTGACGCGAACCACAACCACTAGCGCGAGCAGCACGGACAGGCGACGTAGGGCGAGACGCAGGCTCACGACGCTTAGAAAGACCTCTAGTAGGACCAGTGTAGGGAGAAGGAGCAGGCAAAGGGGAGGTAGGCTGCAACTGTAACTGTGACGGGACAGGCTGTGGACACTCTAAGGGAGGAGGAGGACCAGTAGAAGGTGGAAGACCAAGAACCTGCTGCAGGAGTGGAACGAAGTACGGTCGAGGCCGCGTGGCAACGCTAGACACAGGAGGGACAGCACCAGTACCCCCAGCAGGAGCACCCGCTCCAGCAGCACCTCCAGTAGCTCCAGAACCTCTAGCAGCACCAGGAGTACCCCCAGCGGGACCGCCAGCGGTAGTCTCAGCGCCAACACCCTCAGCAGCACCAGCTCCAGTCGAACCCGCAGGCCCAGCAGCTCCAGTACTCCCAGTACGAGCACCTCCAGGACCCGCGAAAGCAGCACCCTCAGTAACCGAAGAACCTCCAGCACCACCAGCACGGCTCCAGCGCCGGTCAAACCACTCGCGCAGCTCTTGTGGAGAGAGTGGCTCCCGTAGAGAGGAAGCAACCGGAGAACCTCCAGGCGTAGCACCTCCAAGCTCAGCACCCCCAGGCTCAGCACCCCCAGGTGGAGCACTCCCAGGCACAGCACCCCCAGCCGTAGCACCCCCAGGCACAGCACCCCCAAGCTCAGCACCCCCAGGCTCAGCACCCCCAGGCTCAGCACCCCCAGTCGCAGCACCCCCAGGCTCAGCACCCCCAGTCTAAGCACCCCCAGGCGCAGCACCCCCAGTCTCAGCACCCCTAGGCTCAGCACCCCCAGCAGCACCAGAGTCACCAGTAACCTCGAGAGGCTCGACTGCCTCTAGCTGGGACACACCTAAAGGGGCGGGACCTTGAGGGGGAAGCGGGTCTATTGGGGGGGGACCTGGTACAAGGAAGAGCGGAGGGGGGGGGGAGGGACGGAGTGCGGTAGGGGAAGAGGCGGTAGTAGGGGACCGACTCATCAAACGTGACATCCTGGGAGGACAGAACACGTCGAGAGGTGGGGTGGTAGAACTGCCACCCAGGCGCGTCAGGGGGGAACCCCAGGAAGACGCAAGGAGCAGCACGAGGGGACAGCTTGTCCGCAAACAAGTCACGGACAAACGCCCGAGATCCCCAGACCCGGAACGCCGACGCATCGCCAACCTTCCCCGTCCACAGCAAGGCTGGGGAGGTCTCCGGCCTGAAGACCCTGGGGTGTAGGTTGATCTGATGTGCCGCGTACCTCACCGCAAACGGCCACAGAAAATGGGGAGCAGCTGCATGCATCATAGACATACGAGCGACGTCCATGACCATGCCAATGCGGCGCTCAGCAATCCCATTTTGCTGCGGGGAGTCCGGAAGCGTGAAGGTCTGACGGATACCTCGTGCGTGACAGTAGGCTCTCAGAAGGCCACAGGAAAACTCTCCGCCTCTGTCCGAGTGTAGACGTAGAACAGGAAAGTCCGAGCCGAAGCTCTGCCTGAGCTGGAGACGAGCTGCGCGGATCCAGTCGATCAACACCTCAGTGACATCACCCTTGCTGCGCAAGGGAAAGACCGCGGTGTAACGCGAGTAGTCGTCAACAACGAGCAGGAAGTAGCGCTCGTGACCCTGTCCACGGACGCGGGTTCGGCCCCACACGTCCATGTGAAGCGTCTGCAGCGGGGCCTCTGTCGGAGGAAACTGGGAGGAGTGAGGGGCAGCCCGCTAGCGCCCCTTGACACAGGGGACACAGGTAGGGCCAGGGCCCTGAGGATGGGGAGGGAGGGACCGGGGGAGACCAGAAACAAGAAGACGGGAGGCCATGCCTCTGAGCCGAAGCAGAGTGGGGTGACCAAGACGGTGGTGCCAGAGGAGAGTCTCGTGAGACAGGAGACGACACGAATAGGGGGCAAACTCAGGACCAGACCTAGACGCTGCAGCAAACACCTGACCCGACGCAGCTACCCTACCAGACTCAGCAACTAGAGGAGACGCAGTGGTCAGTGTGTACAGGCTCGACCCCGGCTGACGGGTAAATGTAGCCAGGTGTCGACCTGTGCTAGCCTCTGTGCAATGCGTCACCCGCTGACGCGCAGGAGTGAACTGGTGTACTCCCCCATCCTGTAGGTCAGCACCACTCACCAGGTTCGTAGAGAACGAGTGGAGGTAGAGACCAGAGAGGGTGCCAAAGGGAGCCGCCGGACACGGGAGGACTGTGGAGAAGTGAGACAGGAGAGGACCCCCAGAGGGGTCAGCCAGAGACACCGCAACCGGCCGACTAAGCGGCATGAGTGTGGTGCGGTCCCGAAAGAAGGAGCCAGAAGCCCCAGAGTCAAGGGTGAAGGTGAGGGAGGCCGAAGCCGACGCAGTACCTGAGAGCTCAGACTCACCAGTACCTGAGGACGCAGACGCACTAGTACCTAGAGCAGCAGCGTCACAAGCACCTAGGGCAGCAGCCTCACCAGTACCTAGAGCAGCAGTCCCAATGCCCGGATCGGGCGGGAAACACCGGTAACAGTCACCCTGATCACTAATAGACACAGCATACATGGCAGAAAGAATAGCATCAAACTCAAGATCATAGATAGCAACTCCCGCCCTAGACAGCTCGCCCCAGTGAGGGATCTCTTTGGCCTCCGGGAACTGGCGACGCCACGCGTCCGTCAGGCGGCCAAAGCAGCGCTGGGTTGGGTGTGCACCCCCACACTGCTCACCCGCACGGTCGCCGGTGCGCAGGACGTAGGTGCACGGACCAAAACCCCCACCCCGCTGGCGTGTAGTGTACCACTCACGGAGCTGCTGAGGGGACAGGGTCTCACGACCGCGCTGCTGCTGCAGGCGCGGGCCACCACCGGAACCACTCCTCTGTGTAGACCCGCGACCAGCTCCACTGCCACCCCCGCCGCCTCCGCCGCCTCCGCCGCCTCCGCCGCCTTCGCTACCACTGCCGCCTCCGCCGCCGCCTCCACCGCCACCACCTCCGCCACCTCCGCTCCCACCACCACCGCCGCCGCCGCCTCCGCCTCCACTGCCGCCACCGACACCTCCTCCCCCACCTCCACTCCCACCGCCACCCTCACTCCCCCCACCGCCTCCACCTCCACCGCTCCCGCTCGCTCCTCCAACGCCTTTGCCCCCCTTGCCCTTGCCAGAGCGGCGTCTCCCGCTAGGGGCGGACGCCGCACCGACCGACTCAAGACTAAGGAGGTCGGCCGTAGCAGCAGAGGCTACAAAGGGCAGAAGGGGGGAGGGGGAGCACCCCTCAAAGATGGGGGTGCGCGGGTCACCACGAGAGGCCCCTACAGCGACTATGCTCTTCTCGGCTGCTAGGAGGGACTTCTCGAGGAGGTCAACAGTGAGAGTGGTGGGACAGACTGAGAGGATGTGGTCCCTGACTACGCGAAGGGAGTCAGGGAGGCGAGTGACTATGTAGTAGAGAGTGATGTACATGGGGGGGGGGTTCTTGGCGCAGAAGTCAGCAGGAAGCGCAGCACGGTAGTGAGTGTTACTAGTGCAGAGGTGCGTAATGAGGTCAGTGAATGTGGGAAAGGCAGCAAGGTCAGGGAAGAGGTACGGTAGCATGAGACGGCTCAGTGCAGCAGTGGCAGGGGAGGAGTAGCGCGCAACTACAGCGTCGTACAAGGTCTGAGCACTCTTGTACTGACTAAAGTGCGCACGCTCGGAGGTAGGGAGGTGGCGACGCACAGCAAGACGTGCAGCAGCGTCGCGCGTGGCCCATTGGGAGCGAACAGTGGCGTCAGCATCAGCAGCAGGGGCAGGAGAGGCGCCAGAGGTGAGGTCAAAGAGAGAGAGACCGTCTGCCCTATCGCACTGTAAGAACAGCTGCAGGTCATCTACCCAGTCGTCGAAGTCAATGGCTCGACCCTCAGCGTCAAAAGCGAGGACACTAGGGGTAGCCATGACCACAGTAGACTAGCAGTGCAACAGTAGGGTGAGGGCAGAGCAGTAAAAGAGGCACTGTGCTCACCGGACAGGGCAGCTCGGGCGGCTCGGCAGTAGGGCGGCTCGGCAGATCGGCGGCTCGGCTACTGGGCGGTTGGGCGGCTCGGCTGCAGTTCGGCTCGGCGGTCCGGCGACTCGACTGTACGGCGGCTCGGCTGCTGGGCGGCTCGGCTGCAGGGCGGCTCGGCTGCTGGGCGGCTCGGCTGCAGGGCGGCTCGGCTGCTGGGCGGCTCGGCGGCCGGCTGTCAGGCTGCTCGGTTGCTCGGGCGGCTCGGCGGTGCTGCTGCAGGGCGGCGCGGCGGTCGGCTGCTCGGCTGGGTGGGGCGGGTCGGGAAGCCCGGGTGGCGGGCGGCGCTGCAGTAGGTGACGGGGCCGCAGATGAGAGTGGCGGGGCCGCAAGTAAGAGCGGGGGGGGGGGGGGGGGGGGGGGGGGCGCCGGTGAGAGCGGCGGGGCCGCAGGTGAGAGCGGCGGGGCCGCCAACGAGAGCGGCGGGGCCGCAGGTGAAAGCGGCGGGGCCGCAGGTGAGAGCGGCGGGGCCGCAGCAGAGGGCGGCGGGGCCGCTGAGAAGGGCGGCGGGACCGCAGCAGAGGGCGGCGGGGCCGCAGAGAAGGGCGGCGGGTCCGCAGTTGAGGGCGGCGGGGCCCCAGCAGTTGAGGGTGGCGGGGCCGCAGTTGAGGGCGGCGGGCCGTAGGAGAAGGGCGGCGACGGGCCGCTTGTGAAAGGGCGGCGCGATGCGGCCGTTAGGGCTGCGCGACGCGGTCGTAAGGGCGGCTCGACGGGCCGCTAATGGCGACGCGACGGGCCGCTAAGGGCGACGCGACGGGCCGCTAAGGGCGACGCGACGGGCCGCTAAGAAGGGCGCGACCCTAGGCGCGCTTCGGGCAGGGGCAGGACGCGCCCCGGGCAGGAAAAAAAAAAGAGGATCGGTGGGCCCTAGGAACAGTTCCCACGAGGGAACCTGCTTGATACCATGAGAAATTGAGAACGAGAATGAATGAACTATGAGTGAAGTGGGTACAAGTACTAACCCTAATTGGGTTGTACCCCCTATGGGATACCCCACTACAGCCTATACAAAAGCATAAGCTATAATGTTCTTACACTGTCAAATGTTATATCTGCTATATATGTTTAGGCTGTAGTGGGGTAGCCAATATGGGGTACAGCCCACTTTAGGGTTTCATATTTGTACCCAACTATTTCATAGTTCAATCATTCCTACTGTCAGATTCTAACATGGTTTCAGAGCACTAGGTCCGTAGGACCGTTTTTTTGTCGGGTCCACCTACCGTTGCGGTTACCGCGCTACCCCACGTGTTGTCCTGTGCCTGCCTGCCTTGCCTCGTGACGTGCTGCGCTGCGTGCGCCGTCCTGCAGCCCTCGCGCTGCCTCCTGCTGCCCTAGGCCAGTGCGCCGCCCCTGCAAGCTAGTAAGGCCCTCAAGCCGCCCCTGCAGGCTCGTTAGGCCCCCGAGCCGCCTCTGCAGGCCCGTCAGGCCCCCGAGCCGCCTCTGCAGGCCTGTCAAGCCCTCGAGCCGCCCCTGCAGGCACGTCAGCCCCTCGAGCCGCCACCTGCAGGCCCGTCAGGCCCGCGAGCCGCCCCTGCAGGCCCGTCAGGCCAGCGCGCTGCCCCTGCAGGACCTTGCCGCCCGCGCGCGGCCTTTGCTCGACTGCGCGCTGCCCCTACAGGCCCTCGCCGCCCGCGCGCAGCCTCTGCCCGACCGCACGCCGCCTCTGCAGGCCCTCGCCGCCCGCGCGCAGCCTCTGCTCGACCGCGCGCCGCCCCTGCAGGCCCTCGCCGCCCGCGCGCAGCCTCTGCAGGCCTGTCAGGCCAGCGCACGGCCCCGTCAGGTCGCTGTCGCGGCCCCGTCAGGCCGCAGTCGCGGCCCCGCCTTGCCGCTGACGCGGCCCCACCCTGTCGCGGTCGCGGCCCCGCCCTGCCGCCAACGCGGACGCGGCCCCACCCTGCCGCGGTCGCGGCCCCGCCCTGCCGTGACGCGGCCCCGCCAGCCCTGCAGCTGACGCGGCCGCGCCCAGCTTCTGACGCGGCCCCGCCAGCCCTGCAGCTCACGCGGCCGCGCCCTGCCACCGACCCGGCCCCGCCCGGACGCTGACGCGGCCCCGCCAGTCCTGCAGTTGCCGCGGCCCCGACCTGCCGTTGGTGCAACCCCGCCGTGCAGCTGTCGCGACCGCGCCCTGCCGCCAACGCAGCCCCGCCTGGATGCTGACGCGGCCCCGACCTGCTGCTGGCGCGACCCCGCCCTACAGCTGCCGCGGCCCTACTCTGCAGCCACTGTTGCGGCCCCGCCGAGCGCCGGCCCTGCCTGCCACTGGTGAGCACCTGCCTTGTTCGTGCGCTGCCGCCTGCCTGCCTGCCCGCTTGCCTGCCTAACTGCTTGCATGCCTACCTGCCGGCCTGCCTGCCTGCCGTGCTTGCCCTGCACGCGCGGCTGCTGCTACTACTGCTATTGCTACTAGCGGCGGCCAGATGCAGCTCCAGCGACATCCGCCTGAGTCCCTCACGCCCCAGCAGCTTCGTGGGTGGTACGCTGGTTGGGATTGTAGGGGTGGCTGCGCTGCTACTGCTGCTATTGCTGCTACTCCTGTTACTACTGCTACTGCTGCTACTACTGCTACTACTGCTACTGGCGGTGGCCATATGAAGCTCCAGCAACGTCCGCGGGGGTCTCTCACGCCCCATCAGCTTCGTGAGTGGTACACTCAGAGTAGAGGGTCTCTGAGTACCGTTCGCTGCCCGTACGTCATTCGCACTGGTGCTCGGATTGGTCAGGCTTGCGGGATGCTTAGTCACACACAGTCCCGCTGCTTCGCCCGTCTGAGCGACGCCTGGCATACCGAGTTTGACGACGAGGCTGAGCTCCCCGACTGGGTGGAGCTGCTTGGGCAGAGGGTAGATATATTTGCTCTTGACTATGATGCTATTCTCACTGCCATGTATGCATTGCCTGCTAGTGCAGACCGTGCCTGTTACCTGTGCGTACCGCCTGACCTAGGTATCGAGCCTGCTGCTCTAGGTGCTGGTGAGGCTGCTACTCTAGGGGCTAGTGTGTCTCCTGCTCTAGGTAAGGGTGAGGCTGCTGCTCCAGGTGCTGGTGAGTTCGCTCTCTCTGGTACTGCGGCTGCTGAGGCCTTGTACACCTTCACACTTGACTCTGGTGCTTCTCGCTCCTTCTTTCGCACCAGCACCACCCTCACGCCGCTCAGTCGGCCGGTTACGGTCTCGCTGGTAGACCCCTCAGGGGGTCCAGTCCGTGCGACCTCCTCCACTGTCCTCCCTTGTCGTGCTGTCCCATCCGGCACACTGTCGGGTCTTTACCTCCCCTTGTTCTCTACGAACTTTGTGGCGGGTTCTGCGCTCCACGACGCGGGTGTTCACCAGTTCACCCCTGCCTACGAGCATGTGACGCACTGCACGTGTGCTCAGACGGGTCGTCACCTGGCTACATTCACTCGGCAGCCGGGGTCGGGCCTGTACACACTGACCACTGAGTCCCCTCAGGTAGCTGCGTCCGCGTCTGCGTCAGGTCAGTTGTCGGCCCCCTGCTCGTGTCGCGCCTTGTCGCACCAGACCCTCCTTTAGCACCACCGCCTTGGTCACCCCTCGGTGCAGCGCCTTCATAGCATGCACCGCCCTGTCCTTGTCTCTGGTCTTCCCAGGGTTCTCCCTCGCCTCCCACCCTTGCTTGCTCCTCCCTGTCTTCCCTATGTCGAGGGGCGGCAGCGCGCCGCTCCTCACTCCTCCTCGTTCCCTCCCACAAAGGCTCCCTTGCAGACTCTCCACCTGGACGTGTGGGGCCCAGCGCGCGTCCGTGGACAGGGCCACGAGCGGTACCTCCTGCTGGTCGTCAAAGACTACACGCGACACACCATGGTCTTCCCCTTGCGCACCAAGGGTGAGGTCCCTGATGTTTTGATCCCTTGGATCCGCGCTGCTCGTCTCCAGCTCCGCGAGCGGTTCGGGACAGAGTTTCTCGTCTTGCGTCTGCACTCTGATAGAGGTGGGGAGTTTTCCTCCAACCTCTTGGCAGTCTTCTGTGCGGAGCACAGCATCAGCCAGACGTTCACGCTTCCGGCCTCTCCGCAGCAGAATGGGGTTGCTGAGCGCCTTATTGGCTTAGTCATGGAGGTCGCTCGTACCTCCATGATCCATGCGGCTGCCCCCCATTTTCTATGGCCGTTTGCGGTCCGGTTCGCCGTGCATCAGCTCAACCTCTGGCTCCGTGTCTCCTTGCCAGAGACCTCGCCCACACTACTGTGGACAGGGAAGGTTGGCGATGCGTCGCGTTTCCGTGTCTAGGGTGCTCGTGCCTTTATCCGCGATACCACAGCGGACAAGCTCTCCGCCCGCGCTGTTCCCTGTGTCTTCCTTGGCTTTGTCCCTGACGCTCCTGGTTGGCAGTTTTTCCACCCCACCACGCGCCGTGTCTTCCCCTCTCAGGACATCACGTTCGACGAGTCGGTTCCCTTTTACCGTCTCTTCCCCTACCGCACTACCCCTCTCCCCCCCCCCCCCCCCCCCCCCCCGCCGCTCTTCCTCGCTCCAGGTGCTCCTCAGGTATACCCCCTCCCCGCTCCCGGTCCTGCTCCTTTTGGTGTGTCTCAGGTAGACCCTCCTTCCTTGACTGCGCCGGTTGAGGTCACTGGTGACTCAGGTCCTGCTGAGGGTGCTCCTGCTCGGGGTACTGCTTCTGGGAGTGCTGAGCCTGGGGGTGCGGAGCCTGGGGGTGCTGAGCCTGGGGGTGCGGAGCCTGGGGGTGCTGAGCCTAGGGGTGCGGAGCCTGGAGGTGCGGAGCCTGGGGGTGTGGAGACTGGAGGTGCTGAGCCTGGACGTGAGGAGTCTGGGGGTGCTAAGCCTGGGGGAACTGAGTCTGGGGGTGCTGCACCTGGGGGCGCTAAGGCGTCTGGTGAGCAGTCTCCCTGGGGCGGCCGTCTCCGCAGTCGCTCTGCTGGTACCTCGCCGCTGCACTCTCGTCGTCGACTCCCTCTCTCCCCACAGCAGGTGCGTGAGTGGTACGTTGGCCGTCAGGGTCGCGCTGCTGGAGCTAGGGGCCCAGCTGCGGGAGGCGCTGGTGCTGGTGCCCCTGCTATTGGAGTTGTTTCTGCTGGAGGTTCTGGAGCTGCTGAGGGTGCTGGCGCTGGAGGTTTTGGAGCTGCTGCGGGTGCTGGAGCTGGAGGTTCTGGAGCTGCTGCGGGTGCTGGCGCTGAGGGTTCTGATTCTGCTATTGTGCAGTCTCCTTGGAGTAGCCACCTTCGTCCGCGTGTGCCTCTCACCTCACAGCAGCTGCACGACTGGTACGGTCGCCGTCAGGGTCGCGCTTCTGGAGGTACTTCTGCTGGCGTCACTGGAGCTGGAAGTGGTGCTGGTCCCGGAGGTGCTCGTACTCGAGGTACTGGAGCTGCTGGGGCTAGAGGTGCTGAGCCTGAGGGTGCTACTGCTGGAGACCCTGGGTCTGGGGGTGCTGCTCGTGGAGACACTGAGACTGGAGACCCTTGGATTGGAGGTGCCGGTTCTGGGGGTGGTGCTGCTGGTGGAGCTGGTCCTCGACGAGCTGGCGCTGAGGGTTCTGGAACTGGTGGAGGTGCTGGAGCTGTTGGGGGCGCTGGTGCTGCTGGTGCTGGTGGCGCTGCACAGCCGCGCCTGTTCTTGGCTCCACCGTCTCCGTCGTCTCAGCCACTGTCTGACTCTATACCTTGCCAGGTTCTTAGTCTCCCTTCGTCTACTGCTCTTCCGTTACAGCCTGGCTCACCGCTGCCTGCTCCTTCTCCTTACACTGAGCAGACAGGGGGGTCTTACTGAGCGTCGTGAGCCTGCGTCGCATCATGTATCGCCTGTCCGTTTTGGCCGTCCTGGTCGTCGTGTTCCTCGTTCGCGTCAGCCGGCTGTCACCGGCACCCACCTCGTAATCCGTCGTCCTTCCTCTCCTCTGCAACGTGTTCCCCTGCCGTCCCCTCCTGCGTCTTCTCTGCCTACCGTTCCTGAGCCTGAGTTTGACCGCACTCGTGCTGCTCACCCTACTGTCATGCGTCTACTAGCCACAGTTGTCACAAACCCGTCGTTTGAGTCTGCTGCTGCGTCTGCCTTAGTCGCTGAGCTTGTTGACTTTGCTGCTGCTTGTTGTCTAGACTACGCCGCTAGTCTGGTTGCTAAGTCTGAGTCTGTCTGTCCTCCGTCCGTCGGGGGTGAGTGTGCTCTTGGCACGGACGTCCTTGAGGACATGCACGAGGACCTTGAGTGTCTTGCAACCGCTGCGCCTCATCTCGTGTCCATGCTGCTTGCCCCTGAGGGAGACCCGGATGCACCAGACATCCCAACCCCGCGCTCTTACGCAGAGGCGATCGCGGGCGAGTACTCCTCTAAGTGGCAGAGAGCCATGGATGCAGAGATGGCATCCTGGAAGTCCACAGGCACGTACGTTGACGAGGTTCCCCCTCCTGGGGCGAACATTGTTAGTGGCATGTGGATTTTCAGGGTGAAGCGGCCACAAGGTTCTCCGCCTATTTTCAAGGCGCGTTACGTTGCACTAGGCTTCAGTCAGCGACAGGGAGTTGACTTCTTTCAGACTTTCTCCCCCACCCCGAAGATGACCACTCTTCGGGTGCTGCTGCGCGTTGCCGCTCAGCGTGACTACGAGCTTCACTCTCTTGACTTCAGCACAGCTTTCTTACAGGGTAGTCTGCACGAGGAGATATGGCTGCGCCGCCCACCTGGCTTCACTGGGTCGTTCCCTCTTGGTACCCAGTGGAGCCTCCGTTGGCCAGTCTACGGTCTCCGCCAGGCACCACGTGAGTGGCACGACACACTTAAGACTACACTTGCGGCTCTTGGGTTTGCTCCGTCGACTGCTGACTCGTCGCTGTTTCTGCGCACCGACACGTCGCTGCCGCCGTTCTACATCCTCATGTACGTCGAGGACTTGGTTTTTGCCACTACTGACACTGAAGCTCTCGCCCTGGTGAAGTCAGAGCTGCAGAAGAGAGACACGTGCACAGACCTTGGTAAAGTGCGCAGCTACCTTGGCTTGCAGATCACCCGGGACAGAGCACGTCGCACCATTACACTGACTCAGTCACACGTGGTGCAGCAGGTCCTTCAGCGCTTCAGCTTCACCTGGTCCTCGCCACAGCACACTCCTCTGGCTAGAGGCCACTTGCTCTTAGCTCCACCTTCGGATGAGTCTGTAGAGCCGAGTGGCCCGTACCCTGAGCTCGTGGGCTGCTTCATGTACCTGATGACCTGCACTCGACCTGACCTTGCATGCCATCTTGGCCTTCTGGCTCGCTACGTGGCTCCTGGTCGGCACCGAAAGGTGCACATGGATGCTGCGAAGAGGGTACTGCGCTACTTGTGCGGTACATCGGGCATGGGGCTCGTGCTTGGAGGGCGGAGTGCAGTTGTCTATCAGAACATTATAGCTTATACATTTGTGTAGGCTGTAGTGGGGTAGCCCATAAGGGGTACAACCCAATTAGGTTTAGTACTTGTACCCAACTGTTTTAGAGTTTATTCATTCCATTCTCATTCTCGTCATGGTATCGAGCAGGTTCCCGAGTGGGAATACTGCCTAGGGCCCACCACGAACTTTTTTTTTTCCTTCCCTGCGCGGAGCGCGCTTAGCTCCTAACCCGAGTAGCGCCTCGAGCCGCCTTAGTGGCCCCTATTGGCCGCCCTTACTACCCCTCGAGCCGCCCTCTACGGCCTCGCTTAGGCCGCTACGGCCCCGCTACGGCCCCGCTTAGGCCCCGTCGGCCCCGCTACGGCCCCGCTTAGGCCCAGCTACGGCCCCGCTACGGCCCCGTCGGCCCCGCTTAGGGCCCGCTACGGCCCCGCTACGGCCCCGCTACGGCCCCGTCGGCCCCGCTTAGGCCCCGCTACGGCCCCGCTACGGCCCCGTCGGCCCCGCTACGGCCCCGCTTAGGCCCCGCTACGGCCCCGCTACGGCCCCGCTACGGCCCTGCTACGGCCCCGACGGCCCCGCTTAGGCCCCGCTACGGCCCCGCTACGGCCCCGTCGGCCCCGTCGGCCCCGCTACGGCCCCGCTACGGCCCCGCTTAGGCCCCGCTACGGCCCCGCTTCGGCCCCGCTTAGGCCCCGCTCCGGCCCCGCTACGGCCCCACTTCGGCCCCGTCGGCCCCTCTACGGCCCCACTTAGGCCCCACTTCGGCCCCGTCGCCACCGCGGCCCCGCCCACCCTTGCGGCCCGCCGCCACCTGCGACCTCGCCACCACCTGGGACCCCGCCTCCCAGCACCCGCAACGCCAAGCAGCCGAACCGCCGACCTCCCGAGCCGCCCAGCAGCCGAGCCGCCCGACAGCCGAGCCGCCCAGCACCGTGCAGCCGAGCCGCCCAGCAGCCGAGCCGCCCAGCAGCCGAGCCGCCCAGCAACCGAGCCGCCCCGCACCAGCAGCCGAGCCGCCCAGCAGCCGAGCCGCCCTGCAGCCCAGTCGCCCGACAGCCGAGCCGCCGAGCAGCCCGATCGCTCCACCTACCTGGTAAGAGCACAGTCTCTGCCACTGCACTGCCCTGCCTCTGGCTGTTATGGCTTTTTCTAGCGTTCTCACCTTTGACGCTGAGGGTCGGGCAGTGGACTTTGAGGTCTGGGAAGATGATCTGCAGATTTTCCTGTAGTGCGATAGGGCAGACGGCCTCTCCCTGTTTGACCTCAGTTCTGGTGCCTCCCCTGCCCCTGCTGCTGATGCTGACGCCACTGTTCGCTCACAGTGGGCCACACGTGACGCTGCTGCTCGCCTTGCTGTGCGCCGCCACTTACCGACCACTGAGCGTGCACACTTTAGCCAGTACAAGAGTGCTTAGACCTTGTACGACGCTGTAGTTGCACGCTTCTCTTCCCCTGCCACTGCTGCACTGAGCCGCCTCATGCTACCGTACCTATGCTCTGACCTTGCTGCCTTTCGCACTGTTGCTGACCTCATTACGCACCTCCGCACTAGTGACACTCGCTACCGCGCTGCGCTTCCTGCTGAGTTCTGCGCCAAGAACCCCCCCCCCCCATGTACATCACCCTCTACTACATAGTCACCCGTCTCCCTGACTCTCTCCGTATAGTCACGGACCACTTCCTCTCAGTTTGCCCCACCACTCTCACCGTTGACCTCCTCGAGAAGGCCCTCCTAGCGATAGAGAAGAGCATAGTCGCTGTAGGAGCCTCTCGTGGTGACCCTCGCACCCCCGTCTTTGAGGGGTGTTCTCCCTCCCCCCTCTTGCCCTCTGTTGCCTCTGCTGCTGCGGCCGACCTCGTTGGTTTCGAATCGGTCGGCGCTGCGTCTGCCCCGAGCGGGAGACGCCGCACCGGCAAGGGCAAGGGTGGCAAGGGCACTGGAGGAGGTGGAGGGGGCGGTGGAGGTGGTGGTGGAGGCGGTGGAGGGAGTGGGGGTGGTGGTGGGAGTGGTGCTGGGGTTGGCGGCAGCGGCGGCAGCAGTGGAGGCGTCGGAGGCGGTGGAGGTGGCGTAGGGAGCGGAGGCGGCGGAGGTAGTGGAGGAGGCGGAGGTGGAGGAGGCGGCGGAGGCGGCGGAGGCGGCGGCGGCGGCGGAGGCAGCAGTGGTAGAGCGAGTCGCGACTCTACGTCGAGGAGTGGCGCCGATGGTGGTCAGCGCCAGCAGCAGCAGCGGAGTGGTGTGACCCTTTCCCCTCAGTAGCTTCGTGAGTGGTACACTGCACGCCAGCGCGGTGGGGGTTTTGGGTCCCTGCTCTTACGTTCTCCGTACCGGCGACCGCACTGGTGAGCAGTGCGGGGGTCCGCACTCCACCCAGCGCTGCTTTGGTCGCCTGACGGACGCGTGGCATCGCCAGTTCCCTGAGGCGTCAGAGATCCCTCGCTGGGGAGATCTGGCTAAGGCCGGGGTTGCGATCTTTGATCTTGACTTAGATGCTATTCTTGCTGCCATGTATGCTATTGCTGATAGTGTTGAGGGTGCCTGTTACATGTGTGTACCGCTTGACCCGGGCATTGAGGCTGCTGCGCTAGGTGCTGGTGAGACTGCTTCTCTAGGTGCTAGTGCGTCTGCTGCCCCAGGTGCCAGTGCGTCTGCCGCCCAAGGTGCTGGTGAGTCTGCTCTCTCAGGTACTACGTTGGCTCAGGCCTTCCACACCTTCACCCTAGACTCAGTTGCGTCCCGCTCCTTCTTTCGAGACCGCACCACTCTTACGACGCTTAGTCGGCCAGTTGCAATCTCCCTAGCAGACCCCTCTGAGGGTCCTGTCCTTTCCACTGTCCTTCCGTGCCCTGCAGCCCCCTCTGGCACCCAGTCTGGTCTCTACCTCCCCTCGTTCTCTACGAACTTGGTGAGTAGAGCAAACCTACAGGATCGAGGGGTTGACCAGTTCACTCCTGCGAGTCAGCGAGTGACCCACTGCAGATGTGCTCGGACAGGCCGACACTTGGCCACGTTCACCCGTCGGCCAGGGTCGAGCCTGTACACCCTTACTGCTGAGTCTCCTCCTACTGCTGAGTCTGCCCAGGTAAATGCGTCGAGTTAGGTGTTTGCTGCGGCGTCCAGGTCTGGTCCTGAGTCTGCCCCCTGCTCGTGTCGTCTGCTGTCCCACCAGACTCTCCTTTGGCACCACCGCCTTGGTCACCCCTCCTTGCCTCGTCTCCGAGGCATGGCCTCCCGTGTCCTTGTCTTTGGTCTTCCCCGGTCCCTCCCTCCCCTTCCTCCGGGGCCTGGCCCTACCTGCGTCCCCTGCGTCGAGGGGCGACAGCGCGCCGCCCCTCACTCCTCCGAGTTTCCTCCGACAAAGGCTCCGCTGCAGACTCTACACATGGACAAGTGGGGCCCAGCCCGCGTCAGTGGGCAGGGGAGAGAGCGGTACTTTATGCTGGTCGTTGACGACTACTCGCGTTACACCACAGTCTTCCCCTTGCGCAGCAAGGGTGACGTCACTGAGGTGTTGATCGACTGGATCCGCGCAGCTCGTCTCCAGCTCAGAGAGAGTTTCGGCTCGGACTTTCCTGTTTTGCGTCTGCACTCAGACAGAGGCGGGGAGATTTCCTCTGCCCGTCTGGGAGCTTTCTGTTGGGCACAGGGCATCCGCCAGACCTTCACGCTTCCGGCCTCTCCACAGCAAAATGGGGTTGCTGAGCGCCGCATTGGCATGGT
Organism: Closterium sp. NIES-65; assembly: GCA_948144175.1. Lineage (NCBI taxonomy): Eukaryota > Viridiplantae > Streptophyta > Zygnematophyceae > Desmidiales > Closteriaceae > Closterium > Closterium sp. NIES-65. The sequence continues at coordinate 1,584,646 of CANXME010002068.1, forward strand.
CATGGACGTCGCGCGTGATGCATGCGGCTGCCCCCAATTTTGTGTGGCCGTTTGCGGTTCAGTACGCCCCGCATCAGCTCAACCTTCAGCCCCGGGTCTCCTTGCCAGAGACCTCCCCCGCCTTGCGGTGGACAGGGAAGGTTGGCGATGCGTCTGCGTTTCGGGTCTGGGGATCTCGGGCGTTTGTCCGCGACTTGTCAGCGGACAAACTGTCCCCCCGTGCTGTTCCTTGCGTCTTCCTTGGCTTCCCCCCTGACGCGCCACGCTGACAGTTTTACCAACCCACCACGCGTCGTGTTCTGTCCTCCCAGGACGTCACCTTTGACGAGTCGGTGCCTTACTACCGTCTCTTCCCCTACCGCACTTCGCCCCTCCCCCCGCCGCCGCTCTTCCTTGCGCCAGGTGCTACTCAGGTAGACCCTCTCCCTCCTTAGGGTCCTGCCCCTTCAGGTGTGTCCCAGGTAGACGCAGTCGAGCCTGACGAGGTAGCTGTAGACTCTGGTGCTTCTAGAGGTGCTGAGCCTGCGGGTGCCGGGTCTGCGAGTGCCGGGTCTGGGGGTGCTGAGTCTGGGGGTGCTGAGACTGGAGGTGCTGAGCCTGGGGGTGCTAAGTCTGGGAGTGCGGAGCCTGGGGGTGCTGGGTCTGCTCCTGTGGCCGCCGGCGGTACTTCGTCGAGGCGGGAGCCGCTCTCTCCACAGGAGCTGCGCGTGTGGTTCGCCCGCCGCTGGAGACGTGCTGCTGAGTCTCGGGGTGTTGGCGCTGGTGTTTCTACTGGTGCTGGTGCGTCTGGGGGTGCTGCTGAGGCAGCTGGTGCTGACGGTCCTACTGGAGTTGGTGCTGCTGGAGCTGGAGCTGCTTGGGGTGTTGGCGCTGGTGTTTCTACTGGTGCTGGTGCGTCTAGGGGTGCTGCTGAGGCAGTTGGTGCTGACGGTCCTACTAGAGTTGGTGCTGCCGGAGCTGGAGCTTCTGGGGGTGTTGGCGCTGGTGTTTCTACTGGTGCTGACGGTCCTACCGGAGTTTGTGCTGCTGGAGCTGGAGCTGCTGGGGGTGTTGGCGCTGGCGGTGCTGCTGGCGCTGGTGCTTCTGAGGGTACTGGAGTTGGCACTGTTGGAGCTGGAGGTTCTGCTGGCGCTTGTGCTGCCGCTGGGGGTACTGGTGCCGTACTTGCTGGTTCTAGAGGCGCTGCGCAGCCGAGGCCGTACTTCGTTCCGCTCCTGGAGCAGGTTCTTGGTCTCCCGCCCTCTACTCATCCTGCTCCTCCCCTAGAGTGTCCACCACCTGTCCAGTCGCAGTCACAGTTACCGCCCGCCTCCCCTCTACCTGCTCCTTCTCCCTACACTGGTCCTACTTGAGGTCTTGCTGAGCGTCGTGAGCCTGCATCTCGTCCCGCGTCACCTGTTCGTGCTGCTCGCACTAGTGGTCGTACTAGGCGTCCGCGTCCTCCTGCGGTCCCCGTCACAAACCAGATGGCACTGCGTCCTTCCACTGCTCCTCTGCGTGTCCCGTTGCCGTCTCCTCCAAAGTCCTCTCTTCCTTCTCTTGCTGACCCGGAGTCTGACTCCCTTCGTGCTGCTAGTCCTTCGATCACGCGCCTTCTTGCTACTGTCGTCAATGACCCTTCCTTCGAGTGTGCTGCTGCGTCTGCTCTCGTTGCTGAGCTTGTTGTCTTCGCTGCTCGCTGTCGTCTAGACTACGCTGCCAATCTTGTTGCTGAGTCTGAGTCTCTTTGTCCTCCATCCGTCGGGGGTGAGTGTGCTCTTAGCACGGACGTCCTTGAGGACAGGCAGGAGGAGTTCTAGTGCTTTGCGGCTGCTTTGCCCCATCTCGTGTCCATGCTGATTGCCCTTGAGGGAGACCCGGATGCACCAGACATCCCGACTCCTCAATCGTACGCTGAGGCAATCGAGGGTCCCTACTCCTCTCAGTGGCAGTCGGCCATGGACGCAGAGATGGCTTCCTGGAAGTCCACTGGCACCTACGTCGACGAGGTTCCCCCACCTGGGGCGAACATCGTCAGTGGGATGTGGATCTTTAGGGTGAAGCGGCCGCCGGGCTCTTCGCCTGTCTTCAAGGCGCGTTACGTGGCTCGAGGCTTCAGTCAGCGGCAGGGAGTTGACTACTTTCAGACCTTCTCTCCCACCCCGAAGATGACCACTCTTCGGGTGCTGCTGCACATAGCCGCTCAGCGCGACTATGAGCTTCACTCTCTTGACTTCAGCACTACTTTCCTGCAGGGCAGCCTGCACGAGGTGATCTGGCTGCGCCGCCCTCCTGGCTTCACTGGGTCGTTTCCTCCTGGCACCCAGTGGAGCCTCCGGCGGCCAGTCTACGGTCTCCGCCAGGCGCCCCGTGAGTGGCACAACACACTGAGGACTACACTTGCGGCTCTTGGGTTTGCTCCTTCTAGAGCCGACCTTTTCAGAATCCCAACCACTAGACCATTGGGATAAAAGGGCTTGTTTCAGTAGCGGGTCAGTGCGCCCATAACCCCCCAGGCAAACGTGCCTGTAACCCTTCCTTAGGATCGATCGGGGATCACCAGTGGACCTCTGACACCCCCCCGCACTGGGATGCCCGAAGTGCATACACCGGGATTCGAACCCGAGACCTTCGCTCTGATACCATTTCAGAATCCCAACCACTAGACCATTGGGATAAAAGGGCTTGTTTCAGTAGCGGGTCAGTGCGCCCATAACCCCCCAGGCAAACGTGCCTGTAACGCTTCCTTAGGATCGATCGGGGATCACCAGTGGACCTCTGACAGACCTGTCGCTGTTTCTACGCACCGACACCTCTTTGCCGCCGTTCTACATCCTCGTGTACGTCGACGACCTGGTCTTTGCCACCGCTGACACTACTGGACTCGCCCACGTGAAGTCCGAGCTGCAGAAGAGACACACGTGCACAGACCTGGGTGAACTGCGCAGCTACCTTGGCTTGCAGATCACCCGGGACAGAGCACAGCGCACCATTACCCTGACTCAGTCACACATGGTGTAGCAGGTCCTTCAGCGCTTCGGCTTCACGTACTCCTCGCCTCAGGCCACTCCTCTGTCTACTCGCCACTCGCTCTCAGCTCTGCCTTCGGATGAGTCCGCAGAGTCGAGTGGCCCGTACCCAGAGCTTGTTGGCTGCCTCATGTACCTGATGACCTGCACACGACCTGACCTTGCATACCCTCTTAGCATCTTGGCACGCTATGTTGCTCCTGGGAGACACTGACCAGAGTACATGGCTGCAGCGAAGAGGGTGTTGCGCTACGTGTGCAGTACGTCGGGCATGGGGCTAGTGCTTGGAGGGCGACGTCGAGTAGTCCTCACAGGTCATGCTGACGCTTCTTGGGCTGACGACCAGGCTACGCAGCGGTCGTCACAGGGTTACACCTTCAGCCTTGGCTCCGGCTCTATTTCGTGGCGGTCTACCCGCTCGTCTTCTTTTCTTGGCTCCAGATATGAGTCTGCGATCTACGCTGGGGCCATGGCTGCACAGGAGCTACACTGGCTCACCTACTTGCTGACTGACCTAGGAGAGCCGCCTCGTTCTCCTCGAGTTATGTACGTAGACAACAAGGCCATGCTGGCCTTGTGTCGGGAGCACAGACTGGAGCACAGAACGAAGCACATTGCTCTCCGCTACTTCCTGTCCCATGAGCTGCAGCAGCGTGGTCAGCTCTGCCTCACCTACGTGGCCTCTGAGGCCAACAATGCTGATATCTTCAGCAAGGCCCTTCCGCCTTGTGATCACCAGCGCTTCTGTACTGTGCTAGGTCTTGTGCCTACCTGGCCTCACTTACTCACTTCTTGATCTTGTTTGTACTGTCTACTTTCTTTACCTGCCCTTGCTTGTTTTACCTTTATATATATGACCTTGCATGTGAACTGGCCTTGTGGCCTTACTCTTGTGCTTGGACTGTGTGGTGACTTTGTGATCCACCCTGAGCTTGCTTTGCTTTGCTTTGCTTTGCTTGACTGGTCTTGTGACCACTTGTTCTCCCCCACTTTGCCTATGGGGGTGTGTCAGAACATTATAGCTTATACATTTGTGTAGGCTGTAGTGGGGTAGCCCATAAGGGGTACAACCCAATTAGGGTTAGTACTTGTACCCAACTGTTCATAGTTCATTCATTCCATTCTCACTTCTCAACATTGTCCTCACTGGGCACTTAGACGCTTCTTGGGTTGATGACCAGGCTACGCAGCGGTCGTCACAGGGTTACACCTTCAGCCTTGGCTCTGGCTCAGTTTATAGGCGTTCTCACTCGCCTTCTGTTCTCAGCTCCAGTTGTGAGGCTGAGATCTACGCCACAGCCATGGCTGCACACGAGTTACGCTGGCTCACCTACCTGCTGACCGACTTGGGAGAGTGGCCTCGTTCTCCTCTAGTGTTGTACGTCGACAACAAGGCCGCCATTGCCTTGTGTCAGGAGCACAGACCAGAGCATAGAACGAAGCACATCGCTCTGTGTTACTTCGAGGCTCGAGAGTTGCAGCAGCGTGGTCAGCTTTGTCTTGCTCACGTGACCACTCGGGCCAACACTGCTGATACATTCACCAAGGCACTTCCGTCTGGTGATCATCAGTGTTTCTGCACTTTGTTAGGCCTTGTGCCCATTTTGCCTCACTTGCTGTAGACTTTGCTTGTATTGTGATCTATATATATATATATATACCTGCATGTCTGTTCTGCTAGGTAGAGATCACTGTGCTTTTGTTGTTGCATTTATACCTCTGCCTGTGCCTTGTGGCCCTTTGCTTGTGCTCACTGTGTGTGGTGACGTTGTGATCCACACTGAGCTTGCTTTGCTTCTCTTGACTGGTCTTGTGACCCCTTGCTCTCCCCCACTTTGCCTATGGGGGTGTGTCATATGTTATATCTGCTATATATGTTTAGGCTGTGGTGGGGTAGCCAATATGGGGTACAGCCCACTTAAGGGTTTCATATTTGTACCCAACTCTTTCATAGTTCAATCATTCCTATTGTCAGATTCTAACAAGTAATTCCCCGCATGCCCCCAGCCTTGTGACCACCATCTCCTAAAACGCCTCCGCCACTGCCTTGCGGAGATAAATACTACAACGCGAGCTAGACTACGGGTTGGGCACGGGTGCTCGTGTGATCTCTGCATTCATTGGTCCTTAGTCGTTTTCCTAGTGCTCACACTGCTTGCTAGTTCACGGGGCAATTTGGCAAGAGCTTCACTAGAGAAAGTTGATAAGAATGGTACAATGAAGTTCATTACATCAGAGCTAGCATTCAGGTCGGTCGACTGCTAGTGCAGCATGGTCGACCGCGTTCCAGCACGACTTGGTCGACCGCGCTCCAGTAGTGCAAAGTCGACGGCGTGACAACGTCATAGGTTGACGGCGTGCAAGCGCTGCTCAAGCAGAAAAGCAGCGCACCCGCTTCGTAGGTGCTCGTAGGTGATTGGCGAGCTGAGCCTCGTCACCTGCACAACGCACAATCCAAGTCAACCTGGCGCTGATGACTGCTTCTGATCAGCCACGTTGACCTCGGGATACCACCACCGAGGTCGGGCTCGCTAACTTCGCCTGGGCGACCGTCGCAGTCCTCCGCAGAACCTCGTCACCCAGGTAACCTGGTCGACCGAGCAACCACGTCGACTCGCTGCTCCCGTACGTGCGCGTCGACCTCCCAAGTCGACGGCCACCTCCAAGTCGACCTCACCAGGTTGACCACGCCCCTGGTCGACCAGCTCCAGGTCGACGTCCCTTCTGGTCGGACAGCTCCACGTCGACCAGCATTCCTAGTCGATCAACTCCATGTCGACCACCGCAGTTGTCAGCCGACCTCCCAAGTCGGCTACCCGAAGTCGGCGTCATGAAGTTGACGCCCAGCTACTCGAAGCCCAACTGCTCGGCGTCCTGAGTCGAGGTCGACGTCGGCCCCTCCTTCGTCGACCACCGAGTCAGGTCGACCACCAGCAGGTCGACCGGCAGGCCTGGTTGACCAACCACCAGGTCGACCAGCAGTCCGTCAGCTGACCACCGAAGTCGGCTGCCCAAGTTGACGTCACCAAGTTGACGTCCTCCCCAGGTCGACTTCCCACGTCGACCTCCACGAAGTCAGCCTCATATTGAAGTCGACCCGGTGCAGTGGTTCCCGGCAAGTCGACCTCCTCATCAACCAGCTCGACCACTGCTGCAAGTCGGCTGCTCCCCTCACACCCGACCATGAAATCGGCTCCGCCCAAGCGAGGACGGGGCCAACACACAACTCCCGTTGACACTCCCCTGCCGCATTCACGCTTGGGCCTCCAGCCCACACGGCAGTACTCCTCAGAGAAAAGCTCGTCGACGTGCACCCAACACACAGCACGTTGTCCACCGCACCAGCCATGCAAGAGGGCATGGCACTTACTGCTGCACGTCGTCAACTTCGTCGTCCACGCCGGCCAAGCGCAACTGGCCGATGGCGACGGAGCACCGGTTGAATCCGGGTAGTGCATCGCCTTCGTCAGGTTATCGGCCGGCTACTTGGTGGTTGGGATGTACCTCAGCGAGAACTTCCCGCGCTTCACCATGTGTTGCAGCCATGCCTGTCGCCGCTCCATGTGTTTGAGGTTGCCTGTCAACCCCATGCCCTCTGCGACCGTGATAGCCGACTTGTTGTCCACCCGAAGGACAGTCGGCTTCCCAGCATCCAGCTGCTGGAACTTTGCGAGGAGGAAGCAAAGTCGACGTCCCTCCTTCCCGGTTTCCGTGGCCGCCACATACTCCGACTCGGTCGACGACAACGTTGCGCACTTGATGCGCTGGCTCGACCAAGAGACTGCGGCCCCTCCGTAGACGAACGCATAGACGCCCGTACTCGTCCTGTTCTGCTTGTCACCGGCATCGTCGGCGTCCACGTAGCCGACCAGCTCCAGTGACTCAGGTCCACCACCGAACTCCAGGGCGGTGTCACGCGTGTTGGCGAGGTAGGCGAGGCAGCGGTCGACCTCGCGCCAGTGCTGGTCGCTCCTCACCGTGAGGCCGCTCCCCAGCTTGCTGCAGACGAAGGCGATGTCCGGCCTCGTCGTCGTCGCCGTGAACTGCAGCGAGCCGGCCTTCTGCCGGTACTCCTCCTCCTCCTCCTGTCGCTCTTGTGCCTCCTTGTCATTGAAGGTGAGCTCGCCGTAGGCGTCGACCGAGACCGGCGTCTTCGAAGTGCACCCGGTCTGCTCCTCGTTGATAAAACGCCCACGCAGATTGTCGGCGTAGCCCTGCTGGTGCAGCCACAGCTTCCCCGCCGACCTGTCACGGTCGATCTCCAGCCCGAGGTACTTCTGCACCGGCGAGATCTCACGCAGCTCGAAGGCGGACTCCAGCAGCTCCTTCAGCTCGTTCAGCATCTCGGTGCTGCTGCTGGCGGCGAGCAGGTCGTCGACGTAGACCAGCACCCAGCAAGCCACTTCGTCGTCTCCGACCTTGAAGTAGAGAGCCTCGTCGACCTGGCTCTTCTTCCACCCGGCGTCGACCAGCACGTCGTTGGGCACCAAGTACCACAGTAGTGGCGACTCCTTCAGCCCGTACAGGCTCTTCAGCAGCTTACAGACCTGGCCGGTTCCGTCGTTGAGGTAGTCCGGCTGAGTCATGTAGAGCCCCGGTCGAGCTTGCTCTTCAGGAAGGCGTTCTTCATGTCGAGCTGCATCAGGCTGAGGAAGGACGGCGACGATGCTGAGGAAGATCCTCAGCGTGATGTAGCTGCATTGGCGCGAACGTCTCGTCGTAGTCGGCGCCATACAGCTGAGTGAAGTCCTTCACAACCAGCCTCGCCTTCTCGCACTCGACGGTGTCGTCAACGTGGTACTTTGTCGTCAACACCCACCGGCTCTTCATGACGTTCACCCCCGGCGGGCGTTCGACCAGCTCCCAAGTGCCCATGTTGATGAGGCTGCGGATCTACTCCTCCATGGCGGCCTTCACCGCCGGGCCCTTCAAGCTCGCCAAAGCCTCCTCCACCGTCATCGTCAAGATGTCCCAACGGTGCTCGGGGTCGGCCAGCATGTCCGGGTCGAGCTCCGAAAACTCCTCATCCTCCTCGGCGTCGTCGTACAGCAGGTCGTCGTCATCGTCCACGTCGTACACCGTGGTGAAGGCAGCGGGGACGAAGAAGTCCGGCGGCCTCCGGACTCGGCCTGACTTCCGGGGTTCCAGCCGAACCTCCACCACGTCACTCTTGGTGGACATCTCGGCGTCCCCTCCATCGTCACCGTCTCGCTCGTCGTCCGGCTGCTCCTCGGTCGACTTCCTGGTCGACCTCTCCCCTGTAGTCGGCTTCCCGGCCGACTGCCTGGTTGCCGATTGCTCCGATGTCAGCTTCACTGCCGCCTGCTCCCCTGTCGGCTGCTGCTCCTCAACCTGCTCCTCCCCTATCTACGTCGACTTCAATCCCACGTCGACCTGCCCCTCGTCACGTCGGCCACCGGCGATGCCCTTGGCCGGCGCCGAAGGTTACGTCCCACTACTCCCCTCATCGCCGGAGGCCGACATAGGAGTCGGCCCGTGCAAGTTGGCCACGAGGGGAGGGGGAGTGGTCGCAGGGGAAGGGGGGGGAGGATGGACGACCTCGGCGTCCTCGTCAGCAAACTCACACACCCCGGGGAGCAGAGGCAGCGTCGCCTTCGAGGTATCGGTCGGCGGGGTGGGTGGCGTCAAACCTGACACCGGCCCGTGCTCCGACTTCCACACCTCCAGCTGTCAACAGGAGTTGTGTGTTGGCCCTGTCCTCGCTTGGGCGGAGCCGACCTCGTGGTCGGATCTGCGGGGGTTGCAGCCGACCTGCAGCAGTGGGCACGGGGGCCACTGCAAGGGCGCCTGGCTGGAGGGCGCCAAGCAAGAGGACGCCATCCTGGACGCCTGGCTAGCGTCGTGGACGCCTGGATGGCGTCTTGGGAAGCTGGACGCCGACCAGGGAGTCAGCACGACTACCCGGGCGCCTAGTCGACGTCGTGGGCGCCTGCACGGCGTCCTGGAAGGCCGGACGCCGACCTTGGCGTCCTGGGGGCCTGGACGCCGAGCTGGGCGTCTGGTTAGCGTCCTGGGAGGCTGGACGCCACTCTGGAGGTTTGCACGGCGTCCTGGGCGTCTGGACGCCGACCTGGGGGTTCGGACGGTGTCCAGGGCGCCTGGACGCCGGACTGGGGACGCCGGGCATTGGTGGCCGGCTACGGACCGCGCTGGTCGACCAGGCGTGGTTGCCCGATTGACCGGGATACTCGGGCGACGTGTGCGAGTGTCGTCAAGGTGGAGTCTGCGAGGGCGACCTCGGGGGTGGTATCCCGAGGTCGGCGTGGCTGGTGGGCGTAGTCACTGGCGTGGAGTCTACTAGGCGACTGCGCTGTGCTCGTGACTAGGTGTGGAGCGCCAACTAGCTGCACGCACCTACGAAGCGGATGCACCGTTGTCCTGCGGGTGCAACGCTGTGCAGCCAACTTGCTGCAGCGTTGGCACACCATGGACTTGCAACGTTGGCGCACCGCTACTCTGCAACGCTGGAGCGGTGCAAGCGCTGCTACGCTGGAGCGCGATCGACCGTGCTGCGTTGGAGGTCGACCAGCAGCCTAGCTAGCTCTGATGTAGCCTGTGTTGCCAATGTTGTTGCTAACCATTCTTGTCAACTTTCTCTAGTGAAACTCTTGCCAAATTGCCCCGTAAACTAGCAAGTAGTGTGAGCACTAGGAAAACGACTAAGGACCAACTAACGCAGAGATCACACGAGCACCCATGCCTAGCCCATAGTCTAGCTCCCGATGTAGTAGTTATCTCCGATGTCGACTTCACTGCTGCCTGCTCCCCTGTCGGCTGCTGCTCCTCAACTTGCTCCTCCCCTATCTACGTTGACTTCAATCCCACGTTGACCTGCCCCTCGTCACGTCGGCCACCGGCGATGCCCTTGGCCGGCGCCGAAGGCGGCGTCCCACTACTCCCCTCATCGCTGAAGGCCCACATAGGAGTCGGCCCGTGCAAGTTGGCGACGAGGGGAGGGGGAGTGGTCGCAGGGGAAGGGGGGGGAGGATGGACGACCTCGGCGTCCTCGTCAGCAGACTCACCGACCTCGGCGAGCAGAGGCAGCGTCGCCCTCGAGGTATCGGTCGGCGGAGTGGGTGGCGTCAGACCTGACACCGGCCCGTGCTCCGACTTCCACACCTCCAGCGACAAATCCTCGTGGAACACCACGTCCGGCGTGGTGACCACCCGGTTGGCGTCGATGTCGTGGAGCTCCCAGCCCTTGCTCTCTTCCGACACGCCAAGGTGAAGGCCCCACCTGGCCTTCGGCTTCAGCTTCCCACCACGCTACTGCTCGGGGACAAGGAACTGCGACATGCAGCCCCACACCCGCGCCAACGACAAGTCGGGCTTGTGGCCGGTCAGCAGCTGGTACGGCGTCGTCCCTGACGGCAAAGTCGACCTCTCAAGGTAGTTGCGGACCCAGACGGCCTGCCGCAGAGCGAGGTGCCACCAGTGGTGCTGCACGCCCATGTGCAGCAGCATCGTCCGCATCGACTCCACCACCGTCCTCATCTCCCGCTCTGCCATGCCGTTCTGCTGTGGGGTGTACGGGCAGGTAAGGTCGTGGACGATCCCCTTACCGTCCACGAAGTCGGGGAACTTCTTCCCGAGGAACTCCCCTCCTCGGTCGGAACGAAGCATCAGCACCGACTTCTTCGTCTGCCTCTCCACCAACACCAGCCACTTCTGGAACTCCAGCAGCACATCCGACTTCTTGGCGACCGACCTCACCCACACGTAGCGGGTCTTGCGGTCCTTTAGCAGTAGGAAGTAAAGGCTGCCGTCCTTGGCAGCCACGCGGAACGGCCCGCACAGGCCGATGTGCACGACGGCCAGCACGTCGTCGGCGTCGGAGCCGTGGTCGGGGAAGGTGTGCCGCGCCAGCTTCCCACCGACGCACGAGACACACGGTGAGTCAGCGCCCGTCGCCGACTTGAGGTCCAGCCCAATGGCGACCTCGTTCTTTGCCGAGCTCCTAATGGTGTCCACGCCGACGTGCGCAAGTCTAGCGTGCATCCTGTCTGGCGTTGACTTCGTCTTCGAGACGATCGCCCGCAGGGCCACAACCTCCGGCGTCGGCGACGTCGACCTCATTGAGCAGGGACGCAGGTCGGTGCAGAGGACACGCTCGGAGTATGTCGCCCGGCTGAGCACCTCTCCTACTGCCGAGACGAGCACCATCCCGTCGCCGTCCTTCTGCAGCTTCACGCCGTGCTCCTTCAGCTGGTCGGCCGACAGCAGGTTTGCCCGCACACCCGGGACGTACAGCACGTCGGGGATGAGCACCTGCTTTCCGGCCTCCCCTTGCAGGGCGACAGTGCCGCGGCCATGGACGTCCTACAGCGCCCCATTGAAGCCGCGCACGTGCTTGATGGAGCCGCTCGGCTGCAAGTCGACGAAGACTTCCTTCATCCCCATCAGGTGGTGGGAGCAGCCGCTGTCGAGCAAGACCACCGCCGGGTTCGCCTGCACAGCTGCCGCCACCGCCTAGAAGTCCTCTCCGGCCTATGGCGCCAGCGAGAAAATCGGCTCCACGACGCCGACCAGCGAGCAGGACGCCGTCTTGTCGTCCCGCGCCTTGCTACCATCAGAGGAGTCGGCGTCCTTCGTCGAGGTCGACGTCGTCGACTGCTTCTCCTTGTGCGGCTTGTTTGATCCTCGATGAGGACGACGGCTGCCAGACCTCCTACGGCCTCCCTTGGCGTCGTCATTGTCGGAGTCACTGCGGTCGGGGCACTCGAAGGAGAGGTGGTTGGGGTCGCCGCACAACCAGCACTCCCGACGTTGACCTCCTCCTCCTTGACCGCTGTCCTTGGTCGACTTCTTCTTGTCGACCTCCTTGGCTTGCTTCCAGCCACTGTTTCCACCGCCGCCAGGATGTCCGCGTTGCCCTGGTCGGCCACCTTGCTTTGCCGGGGCGACGAAGTTCGCTAGCGCAAAGAGCTCCTGTGATCGCTCAGCCTCTTGCATCGCCTCATCTTGCAGGATGTACGAGGTCAAGCTGTCCTCGTTGAGCGTCGTCCTCGTGCTCGGCGCCATTGACAGCCTCTTGAGGAGGTTATAGCTGCTCGAGAGTCCCTGCATGACGTGGGTGACGTACGACGCAGTCGAGTACTGCCCGCCGGCCATCCTGATGGTGACGAGAATTCGCTGGGCCCGGTTGCAGTAGTCGGTCGCTGTCTCCTCGTCGCCCATACGCAGGTGCCTCAGCTGCCCCTCTAGCTGGGCGATGAACAAGTCGTCGGTGACTTGGTAGGTCGACTCAATGAAGTGCCACGCCCGATGGCCGGCGTCGAGGTACTCTCGGCACCACTTCAAGGCGATCTCCACACCCGGCGAGCAGCACCGCGAGATGACTGTAATAGCTGAACGGCGCGGAACTCCGCACGCAAGTCGGCGTGATGCTCCTCCGGCGTCGCCACTGTCCCTTGGACGAAGCCGATCAGCCCGGCCATCTCCAGCTGGGGCTCGATAGCTTCCTTCCAAGTGAGAATGTCTTGTCAACGAGTGAGCGGTGGGGTGACCAGGATCCTGTCCGGCGTGAACTTGAAGTAGCCGTAGCTCGGAGCAATCCCGCCTGCCGTCACCTGAGTCGCCGACATCGGCGACAATCCGCTTCGTCGACCTCCAACGTTGCCCTGCGAGGATCCTGCAGCCGCCGACGACTGCCTTCCTCGAGCCTGAACGCCGCCGACTTCATCGGCGTGAATCACACCTCTCTGCCTCGACGTGCCTCCCGCACTGTTGCCGACTTGGCCAGCTCCGACGATGACGCCCACGTTGACGCCGCCTTCGTTGGTCACCGGTCGAGGAGAAGCCGGTCGAGAAGGGGGATGCTCCATCGCCCGCATGGAGCAGAGTCCAGCCTCGACGACTGCCCAGGGTATTGCCCCATACTCCTGGGCCTCATGGCATCTCCTCGCATCCTCCAGCCGTCCCTCCAGGGTGTCCATCACCTCTGTGTCACCTACGCGCACGCTAGGGACTGTACGGCTGCCGGCCTATGAGCAACTTAGGTAAGTGGCCTATACGTCGACCTAACTGAAAGGTAAGTCGTGTGCTGTCCACGCTCACCGCACCATGCGGAGATAACTACTACAACGTGTGAACTCTGCGTTCGTTGGTCCTTAATCGTTTTCCTAGTGCTCACACTGCTTGCTAGTTCACGCAATTTGGCAAGAGTTTCACTAGAGAAAGTTGACAAGAATGGTACAATGAAGTTGGCATGGCAAGACTACATCAGAGCTAGCATTCAGGTCGGTCGACTGCCAGCGCAGCATGGTCGACCGCGTTCCAGCACGACTTGGTCGACCGCGCTCCAAGTCGACGGCGTGCCAACGTTGTAGGTTGACGGCGTGCCAGCGCTGCTCACGCAGAATAGCAGCGCACCCGCTTCGCAGGTGCTCGCAGGTGATTGGCGAGCTGAGCCTCGTCACCTGCACAACGCACACACCAAGTCAACCTGGCGCTGATGACTGCTTCTGATCAGCCACGTCGACCTCGGGATACCACCACCGAGGTCGGGCTCGCCAACTTCGCCTGGGCGACCATCGCACTCCTCCGCAGAACCTCGTCACCCAGGTAACCTGGTCGACCGAGCAACCACGTCGACCAGCTGCTGCCGTACGTGTCCGTCGACCTCCCAAGTCAACAGCCACCTCCAAGTCGACCTCACCAGGTCGACCACGCCCCTGGTCTACCAGCTCTAGGTCGACGTCCCTTCTGGTCGGACAGCTCCACGTCGACCAGCATTCCTGGTCGATCAGCTCCATGTCGACCAGCGCAGTTGTCAGCCGACCTCCCAAGTCGGCTACCCGAAGTCGGCGTCACGAAGTTGACGCCCAGCTACTCGACGCCCAACTGCTCGGCGTCCTGAGTCAAGGTCGATGTCGGCCCCTCCTTCGCCAACCTCTGAGTCAGGTGGACCACCAGCAGGTCGACCAGCAGGCCTATTCGACCGACCACCAGGTCGACCAGCAGTCCGTCAGCCGACCATCGAAGTCGGCTGCCCAAGTTGACGTCACCAAGTTGACGTCCTCCCCAGGTCGACTTCCCAGGTCGACCTCCTCGAAGTCGGCCTCATACTGAAGTCAACCCCGTGCAGTGGTTCCCGTGCAGGTCGACCTCCTCGTCAACGAGCTCGCCTACTGCTGCAAGTCGGCTGCTCCCCTCACACCCGACCACGAAGTCGGCTCCGCCCAAGCGAGGACGGGGCCGACACACAACTCCTGTTGACATGCCTCTGCCGTTTTGTGTACGAGTGGTTTTGCCTCGGCCCACTTGCTGACGTTCTCCACTATCAGGAGTATGTACCTCCGTCCTTTCGCGGTGACCAGCAGCTCCCCCGCTATGTCCAAGGACCACCTGTAGCCCAGACTTATTATGGGTAAGGGCTGCAGCTCTGCCTTCTCCCTTTCTAGCACTGCTCTTTTTCTGCAGCATGCCTCACACTTCCACACCCATTCCTTGACCTGTCGCTGCATGCCTGCCCACCACCACCCCTTCTGAACCAGGTGCTACATGCGCAGGGGTCCGTAGTGCCCTAATTTCATGTGCACCTCACTGATGATACCTTCCCGTTCGGCCGGAGGCGGGACGTGCTTCCAACCCTCCCCTGTACGCAGTTGTACCTGCCCCTTGAACCAGCGGTAGTGCTCCTCCCTCGCGCGCACCCTAGCCGGCACCGCCCCTTCCTCCGTGGTTGCCCCCTGAATCCATGCCAGGGCTTCCTGGTCTTCCCAGATGTCGGCTGGTCCCCCTTTTCTCTCCCCCCACACCTGTCCCCTGTCTGCTTCCTTCGCCATCGCCATGAGGCAGGCTGATGGCTGCACCTCCGGTGGGTTCCTGGACAGGATATCAACATGCTGCATGGTCTTGCCTGGGCGGTGCTTGATCTCAAATTCGTATTCTTGCAGCTTCATTGCCCAGCGGGCGTTCCGCCCCGTGAGATTAGGTGTCTGCATCAGCCAAAGCAGCGGCTGGTGGTCGGTCACTAGCGTGAACTTCCTTCCTTGCAGGTAGACCCTGAAATGCTTCACCGCCCATACCACCGCTAGCCCTTCCCCTTCAAATGAAAAGTAGTTAGCCTCCGCCGCGTTGCAGCTGCGGCTCGCGAAGGCCACTACCTTCTCCACGTCGCCCTTCATGTGTGCCAGTACCGCTCCCATGCCTGCGCTGCTCCAGTCGGTGTAAAGTGTGAAAGGCATGTTCGCTCCGGGCAGCTCCAGCACCGCACCGTTCTTGATTGCTCCCATCAGATCGTGCACCGCCCTTTCTTGGTCTGGCTTCCATTCCCACTGCTTGTCCTCTCTGAGCAGCTGATTCAGCGCGGTGGTGCGGCTGCTGAAGTTCGGTACGAACTTGCGATAATAGTTCAAAAACCCCAGCAGCGCCCGCAAGGTGGTTCTGTCCTTCGGTGTGACCACGCGGTCTAGCACGTCAACTTTTGATTTCTGAATCTCTATCTTCCCTCCTTCCACCTCGAACCCAAGGTACTCCACCGTGGTTTGCCCAAACTTGCACTTCGCCGGATGACAAGTGAGCCCTGCTCCCTCTATGGCACTCAGTGTGGCTTCCACGTCCTTCACGTGTGAGCTGCTATCTATGCTAAACACGATGACACCGTCGATGTAGCATGCGGCATTCTGCACCTCCTTCAGCACCTGATCCATGACGCGCTGGAAATTTGGCGAGGCCGATTTCAAGCCGAAAGGTAGAAAGTTCCACTTGTACTGCCCGTCTGGCCCATGAAAGGCCGTCTTCTTCTTGACTGCTTCCGCTATGGGGATCTTAACACCTGCCGCAGGTCCAGCGTGGAGAAGATGAGCGCCTCTGCCAACAGATCGAAGATTTCATCTGGCATCAGAGTTTGGTATCTCTTCATGATCGTGACCTTGTTTAGTCCCCTGTAATCCCCACACATTCGCTTGGAGAGCACTTTTCCCGTCAGGTCCGTTCGCGCCGCTAGTACCGTCGCTGCTGCATATTTGGAGTTGGACTTCCGTATGAAGCTTGCCTCTAGTAACTCCTGACACTTCTCTTCCGCTGTCATCCGCCGCCGCCGCTGGTACACTAGGATGTCTGTTGTCAGCTCCAGGGTGACTTCCGCCCCACTTCCTTCAGCGAGTAGGCAAAGGCCGCCTGGTGCTTGGCCAACACCTGCTTCAGCTTGCCTGCGTCTGCTTCTGAGACGCCCTCTCCTATTACCCACTCCCATGCCCCTATGACTTGCCCAGATGCCTGCTGCTCCTCCTTCGGGTGCTCCGCTCTTTCTGTCCCCCTTGCCGACTGCTGTGCCACTTCTGTGCCCCCAGTCGTCTGCTCGCCCTGTGCCTCCACCCTTGTGGGACCGTCCTCTTTCGTTGCAGCCATGAGCGCGAAGTCGCTAAACCCAAATTCCCGCTCGTACCTCTCCCTGCTCTGCTGCCTTTTGATCGCCTCTTCCAACCAGCTGAAGTCCTCCCGCTTCTTGTCCACTGCTTCCTCCTCCCGGTCTCCTGGGAGCCAGATTTCTTCTTGTTCTGCATACACCACCGGTCTCTCATCCTCCTCCTCCCAAGGGTAGACCCAACTCCTGTCCAGCGGGTGCCCCCGCTCGTGCTGCCGCTCGTCATGTTCCTGGATCTCAACTAACATCGCCCGCACCAGCGCCTCCTTCGCGAGTGACCTTTCTGTTGGCAGTTGCACTACTGCCGCCTTGTCCCGCTTCCTTTCCCATCGCAGTTGTGAAATGTACATCTTGATGGTGGCTACCAGCCAATGCATCACGTATCCATAGCTCTTCCTAGCGCCCTCCGCCTCTCTTCCTCTGTTACTTCCGGGTGCGCCGTAGCGTCCACCATGAACCCCATGGCTAGTTCCCTTTGCAGCGCCGTCGGCTCCTGCCGCTCCTGCCACTCCTGCGCAGTGCAATCGTAGACCATGCCTGGGCTTGGCACCCCATCGTGCATCCTGATGGCTGCGGCTTCGTCGTGCAAGACGAACGTTGGCCAAGCCTGTCTTGGATTTCCCACTTTATTGTAGGGAAACTATGTCGAGTGATCTCGCTGGTCCACGGGTGCCGGCATTCTCCCAGGTTCTAGAATATCCTCCACCAGCAGGGGCATCGGCCGTTCCATCAGCGAGAGTCTATACTGCAGCACCGCCTCGCTCACCCCATTTGTCAAGTAGCGATGGACCCGGTGTGTCCTGCTTCCCGCTTGAGCCCCATCTGCTAACACGCCCGGCCCCAGGGCCGCCGTCACCTCCTCGTGTGCCACCTGCACCTGTTCCCTAATATCTCCTTCCATGTCTACGTTCTTGACGATGTATAGCACGTCACCTTGGATTCGCTTTATCAGCTCTAGCACACGCTTCAGTTCCCGGAACAAGTCGCTCCTTTCATCCCTCATGCCTCTTCCAGCTCCCGCTCGCGAGTAACCCTGGCACTCCCACCCCGCAAATGACCACATCGATCCTCCCCCATTGCCGCAGTTGGTGCTCGTCTATGCTTTGTATGTTGCATAGTAGGCTTCGCTCCAATGTCGCTGCGCAGAACTGGTGTGGGTATCGCTCATGCAGCTTGTGTGCGTGACGCACTGCCATTTTTGCCGCTTCCATGTCGCTTTCTACCAGGATCCACTTTTCCACGCTTATCCCCGCCTTCAGCACTGCCGCCAGCCTTGTCCCTATGCCTCCGAAGAGGTTTAGCACAACCGTGGGTCCCAACAGCCTTTTCGTGTTGGTGCACAATGCCTTCAAGTCTGCCTCCCCTCCATTCTGCTCCTACTGACCTGTTGGCATCCGCGTGATCTCCTGCCAGCTAGGGATGCCTAGCTCCTCGCGTAGTTTAGCCTCTGAGCACTGATAGGCCTCCCTTGGCTCCCTCCGCACGAAGCGCACCGGCAACGTGCCGATGGGCCCATCATCTTCCCAGTAGCAGACCCGATACTGCACCTTTTCTTCCCACATGCAGATAGTGGCTCCAATCCCGAACAGGTATTCCACCCCTATGAGCAGGTCGAAGTCTTCTTATTCCGACACCCCGCAGTACACCCGTAGTGAGCACTCCTCCGTAGTACCCGGGTTCAACATCAAGGCCATCGATTGCCTGGTCTTAGGCATCCACTTCGGCTCCCTGCCGTCCGCCGTCATTAGCAAATATCCTTCCGCAATCAGGCGCCCTGACTTATGTAGCTGCAGCTTTTTCGCCAGACGCCTGCCAATGACCACATGTACGGCTCCCGTGTCAATGATTTCCCGCTGCGCTGTGAAGCCGCCGATCGTGATTGCCCCAGCCGCTATCGTCATTACCGTGGCATGGCATGTCATTCTCTCGCGCGGATGCCGGTAGGCTGCTCCAGGTGCTTCAGTGCTTTCGCTTGCCCGCCGCCTCGGACCATCCTCTCGCCGTACGTCCTCGGGGAATTCCTGCGTCTGTGTAGCCCTCTGCAAACCCAGCTCGTCCCTGTCGCGTGCCGGCGGTGCCATCAGCATGAACTCCGGCTCGTCCGCTTCCTCCTCTTCGTGCGCGGCCATGGCTGGCTGCTTTTGCTCGGTTACCTCCAGTTCCGCCAATTGCGCTCGCAGATGTGCCATGGTGGCTTGCAGATCCTCTCTGATTTCTGTCCCTTGACGGTCCCTCCGTCCAGTGTAGCAATATGCTTCACGATGGGCTTTCCGGCCGCAGCGCGCGCAGGTGGGCGCTCCTGGGCAATCCCTTCTCATATGCTCCCGACTTCTACATAGCGAGCACGCCGCCAGATTTGGACAGTCTCGCTGTAAGTGCCCTGTCAGGCCATCGTTGTGACAGCAGCGCGGCTCCTCTCTGCCCCGTTCTTCTGATTCTGGGTAGGCTGATGTCGCTGCCCATGCCGGCCGTCTCCTCTCTGGTCCCCTATCGGCTATTCGTTCCACCTCGTATAGCCGCTGCACTGTTTCCACGCGCTTCACAATCTTGTATGCCTCCCTCAACGTAGCCTCCGGCCCCATCTCAAACACTCGCACCTGCACGTCCTGCTGCAGGGGCTGACTCAGCCCATTCACGAATTTCTCGATCAATCTTCCCTGATCCGTGCAGTTCATATCTTCCCCCAGCTCCACCAATCTCCCGTAGTAGGCTAACAAAGATTCTCCCTCCCTCCCTTGGAAGCCTCGGAACTCCACGACCCTTTCTGCCGTCTGCAGGGGAAACTGCACTTGGAGCATCGCCAGAAACCGTGAGGTGGGATCCCGTTCTCCCGGTGCCCTCCCGGCCGAACATTCGAGTAACTCCCTCTGTGAAATTCGGTAGTAGGTCTCCGCTTCTCCCGCCAAGGTATTCGCAAGTCCTCGAAAGAACTCCTCTGGATCCAGCCAGTCCATTGCCCAGCGTGCCAGCAGATACTCCAATTGCATGATATAGTTCTTTAGGCTCGGGCCCGGCCTGCTATCCCCCGAAAATCTCTCGGGCACCTCAATTTTTGGCAGCTGCGTATACTTCCAGCGCTGCACCGCCGCCTCATCTTCCATACCCTGCTGCCAGGCGCTCCGGTGGTAGCCACTCGGCCCCCGTTCCTGCGAGCGCGTCGGCGGTTGATCTCGCAGCCGTTCCCCTGGTCCTCCAGATGTGTTATTCCTGCCATCCCTTGGATCTATGCGAGCGCCGCCCTGTGGTCCGCTTGCGCCCTCGCTGGGCCCACCTTGCCCTTCCGTCCTCCCCGTCTCCTGCAACTCCTTCATTGCCTGATCCTTCTCCGTCTCATTCGCCATCTGCTGGCTTTGCTTTCCTCTAATCGTCGGTCATCCATGCTGCTTTCCTGCCTGCCCCCAGCTGGCGCTCCTATCTTCCAGCTCCATCCTCAACTCGGTGTCTGCAAGAGAAAACAAAGCACACACATGCACACCACACATCACACATTCGCACCCCCACGCCACGTCACCTCGCTACCGAGCCCGCCAGCGCACCTCCCTTCATTCAGCTCACCGCCCTACTCGGGATTGAATTCCTCAGTGCCACCCACCCTGCCGAGTCTCCCCTCTCGCCCCACCACTGCCATTACTGTTCCCCATCGCTGAGTGCTTCGCTTATATACAAATGTACACGCTTTCCTCCCTGTAGCATTCACTACACCCTCTGACAGCATTTCTTAGGTGTCAGCCTAAGAATTTTGACACCAAGGAGCACATGTGCTGTCCACAGCAGCTGTCCAAGAACCAGGTGTCTTTCCCGGACGCTTCGCTCTGGGCAATGGCTGCGTACATCGGATTCGGCTCCAATGATTTAAGGCAAGGGGTGCTTTCATCGATCTGTTCTTCTGGTGAGTAGTATGGTGGCGATCCGGTGATGCAGGAGCCTGTTATTCTTACTATGCAGCTTACGAAGTTTCTTGCGCCTAGTGTCAAGATTAGAAGCTAGAATGGATTGAACTATGAGAGATTTAGGTACATATAGAAACCTTCAAGGGGCTGTACAACATAGTGGCTACCCCACTATAGCCTACACATCATGATAGAACAGATATAGTTTCACACCGCCATAGGCACAGTGGGGGAGAACAAGGGGTCACAAGATCAGTCAAGACAAGCAAAGCAAGCTCAGGGTGGATCACAACGTCACCACACACTCCGAGCACAAGCAAAGGGCCACAAGGTCAGTTCAAATGCAAAGATATATATGCAACAGCAACAGTACAGTGATCACTACCTAGCAAGAGCAAGAATGCAGGTATATATATGGATCACAGTACAAGCAAAGTGACGAAGTGAGCAAGTGAGACGAAACAGGCACAAGGCCTAACATAGTACACAGGCGTTGATGATCACCAGACGGAAGTGCCTTGGTGAATATATCAGCAGTGTTGGCCCGAGTGGCCACGTGAGCAAGACAAAGCTGACCACGCTGCTGCAAATCTCGAGCCAGGAAGTAACGCATAGCAATGTGCTTCGTTCTGTGCTCCAGTCTGTGCTTTTAACACAAGGCAATGACGTCCTTGTTGTCTACGTACAGAACTGGAAGCGAACGAGGCCGCTCTCCCAAGTCGGTCAGCAAGTAGGTGAGCCAGCGTAACTCCTGTGCAGCCATGGCTATGGCATAAATCTCAGCCTCACAACTGGAGCTGAGAACAGAAGACGGGCGGGTAGACCGCCAAGAAACAGAGCCGCAGCTAAGGCTGAAAGTGTAACCCTGTGACGACCGCTGCGTAGCCAGGTCGTCAACCCAAGACGCGTCTGAGTGTCCAGTGAGAACAACTGAACCCCGCCCTCCAAAAACGAGCCCCATGCCCGATGTACTGCACAAGTAGTGCAACACCCTCTTAGCAGCCTCGAAGTGCTCTTGCCGGTGTCTCCCAGGTGCAACGTAGCGCCTCCAAGATGCTAAGAGGGTAAGCAAGGTAAGGTCGGGTGCATGTCATCAGGTACATGAGGCAGCCCACAAGCTCTGGATACGGGCCACTCGGCTCTACAAAGTCGTCCGAAGGTGGAGCTGAGAGCGAGTGACCTGTAGCCATAGGAGTGGACTGTGGCGAGGACCAAGTGAAGCCGAAGCGCTGAAGGACCTGCTGCACCATGTGTGACTGAGTCAGGGTGATGGTGCGGCATGCTCTGTCCTGGGTGATCTGCAAGCCAAGGTAGCTGCGCAGTTCACCCAGGTCTGTGCACGTGTGTCTCTTCTACAGCTTCGACTTCATGTGGGCGAGTGCCTCAATGTCAGTAGTGGCAAAGACCAAATCGTCGACGTACACGAGGATGTAGAACGGCGGCAGCGAAGTGTCGGTGCGCAGAAACAGCGACGGGTCAGCTGTCGAAGGAGCAAATCCAAGAGCCGCAAGTGTAGTCCTCAGTGTGTCGTGCCACTCACAAGGTGCCTGGTGGAGACCGTAGACTGGCCGTCGGAGGCTCCACAGGGTACCAGGAGGAAAAGACCTAGTGAAGCCCGGTGGGCGGCGCAGCCAGATCTCCTCGTATAGACTTCCCTGTAAGAAGGCTGTGTTGAAGTCAAGAGAGTGAAGCTCATAGTCACGCTGAGCAGCAACGTGCAGCAGCACCCGAAGAGTGGTCATCTTCGGGGTAGGGGAGAAGGTCTAGAAGAAGTCAAGTCCCTGTCGCTGATTGAAGCCTCGTGCGACGTAGCGAGCCTTGAAGACAGGCGGAGAATCCCGCGGCCGCTTCACCCTGAAAATCCACATGCCATCGACTATTTTCGCCCCAGGAGGGGGAACTGCATCGACGTAAGTGCCTATGGACTTCGAGGATGCCATCTTTGCGTCCATGGCTGTCTGCCACTAAGAGGAGTAGGGACCCGTAATCGCCTCTGCATAAGAGCGCGGCATCGGGATGTCTGGAGCATCCGTGTGAGGATCTTGTTTAGGAAAGATATATCTATTGTATGATCCACGTGGGTACAAGCCGAGGCTATATATAGGCTCGACACAAAGACAGTAACCCGGGTGTTACTAGAAGGTTCCGTGGGTCGCGAAGCGTCCCGAACGGGTCCTTCCCGAATTCGGTATAAGGCAATTTGGTGGCAAACGAAAAGCCTAGAATTTGGTGCACTCAACCTAGTTCGGTGCCTAAGACTATAATAAATATAGTAAACGCAACGAACCTAGAAAATTTAGCAAAAGCATGCAAGATAAAGCAAAGCTAAGCTAGATATTGCGTAATAAAGCAGTATCAAGCAAGTAAAGTCTAGCAAAGGCGTCGTACTCTCACAATCGGGGTCTCCCTCAGGTGCAAGCAGCATGGCCATGAGATGTACAGCAGCTGCAAGACACTCAAAGCCCTCTTGCCTGTCCTCAAGAACGTCCGTGCCAAGTGCACACTCACCCCCGACGGACGGAGGACAGACACACCCAGACTGAGCAACTAGACTAGCGGCGTAGTCTAGACGACAAGCAGCAGCAAAGTCCACAAGCTCAGAGACTAAGGCAGACGCAGCAGCAGACTCAAAAGAAGGGTCAGTGACAACAGTGGCTAACAGATGCGTCACAGTAGGACTCGTAGCACGAACTAGGTCAGACTCAGGGTCCGGAACGAGCGGAAGAGAGGACTCAGGAGGAGTCGGCAGGGGAACACGCTGCGGAACAGAGGAAGGACGAAGTGCCATGGCGTGCATGCCGGGGATAGGAGGAGGACGCTCACGAGGAACACGACGACTAGTGCGACCAGCGCGAACAGGCGAGGCAGGACGAGACGCAGGCTCACAACGCTCGGTAAGCGAGTCTGTCTGCTCAATAAGAGGAGAAGGAGCAGGCAGAGGAGAGCCTGGTTGTAACGGGAGGCCAGTAGTAGACGGGTGACTAAGAACCTGGCGAAGCATGGAGTAAGGCGGTGGAAGAGATGATGGCGACGACGGAGCGAAGAACAGTCGCGGCGGTGCAGTACCACCAGCACCAGCACCTCCAGGACGAGCACCAGCAGCTCCAGCTCCTCCAGCAGCTCCAAAACCTCCAGCTCTAGTGCCTCCAGTGCCAGCACCTCCACGTCAAGCGCCACCAGCAGCAGCACTTTCAGAACCGGCACCTCCAGCTCCGGTGTCTCCAACTCCAGTGCCTCCAGCAGCACCCCCAGAACCGGAACCTCCAGCTCCAAGGTCTCCAACCCCGGGGTCGACAGCACCAGCTCTAGGGCCTCCAACCTCAGTACCTCCAGCAGCAGCACCCCCGGAACCGGCTCCTCCAGTTCCAGTGTCTCCAGCTCCAGTAACTACAGCAGCAGCACCACTAGTCATGGCAGCTCCAGTACCTCCAGTACAAGCACCTCCAGAACCAGAACAACCAACACTCCTAGTGCCTCCACGACGAGTAGCTCCAGCAGCTCCAACCGCAGCACCTCGAGCTGTAGTACCTCCAGTAGCAGGACCTCCAGCTCCAGCAGCACGACTCCTCAGGCGGGCATGCCACGCAAGCCACTCGTGTAGCTGCTGTGGTGAGAGAGGCCCCCATCGTAAAAAGAGACGCCCACACTCCGCACTCGTAGGCTCAGCACCCCCAAGCTCCACACTCGCAGGCTCAGCACCCCCAGGCTCCGCACTCGCACGCTCAGCACCCCCAGGCTCCGCACTCGCAGGCTCAGCACCCCCAAGCTCTGCACTCGCAGGCAGAGCACCCCCAGGCTCCGCACTTGCAGGCTCAGCACCCCCTAGCTGCGCACCCCCCAGCACCTCACGCATAGGCTCAGCACCCCCAGACGCAGTACTCCGAGCAGCACCACCCGCAGCAGCAATTGAGACGCTAATGACCTCCACAGGCTCAGCCAAGGAGAGTGGGTCTACCTGAGACACACTGGAAGGAGCAGGACCCTGAGGGGGGAGGGGGTCTACCGGAGGGGGACCAGGAGCGAGGAAAAGGGGCGGGGGAGGGAGAGGGGCTGTGCGGTAGGGGAAGAGACGGTAGAAAGGAATCGACTCGTCAAAGGTGACGTCCTGAGAGGGGAATACACGGCGCGAGGTGGGGTGGTAAATTTGCCAGCCAGGCGCGTCAGGGACAAAGCCAAGGAAGACACGGGGAATGGTGCGGGAGGAGAGCTTGTCTGCAGACAAATCGCGGACAAGGGCACGAGCACTCCAGACCCGGAACAGCGACGCATCGCCAACCTCTCCCGTCCAATGCAGTGTGGGCGAAGTCTCGGGCAAGGAGACACAGGGCCAGAGGTTGAGCTGCTGCGCGGCGTACCATACCGCAAACGGCCACATAAAATGGGGAGCCATTGCATTGATCAAGGAGGTATGAGCGATCTCCATGATCAGGCCAATGCGGCGCTCAGCAACCCCATTTTGCTGCGGTGAGCCTGGAAGCGTGAACGACTCGAGGATGCCCTCCCACTGCAAGAAGGCCCACAAGAGATTGGAGGAGAACTCACCACCTCTGTCAGAGTGCAGACGCAGGACAGGGAGAACCTGGCTAAACCTGCGGCGGAGCTGGAGACGATCTGTGCGGATCCAAGGGATCAGGACATCACGGACCTCACCCTTGGTGTGCAAGGGGAAGACCGAGGTGTAACGCGAGTAGTCGTTGATAACCAGCAGAAAGTACCGCTCGCCGCCCAGGCCACGAACGCGGGCTGGGCCCCACAAGTCCATGTGGAGGGTCTACAGGGGAGCCTCTGTCGGGGGAAACGAGGAGAAGTGAGGAGCGGCGCGCTGCCGCCCCTCGAGGAGCGCGCAGGGGAGGCAGGGAGGGGAGGGAGAGACCTTGGAAGACCAGACACAAGGAGGCGATGGTGCATGCCACGTAGACGTGGCAAGGAAGGGTGACCTAGACGGTGGTGCTAGAGAAAAGTCTGGTGCGACAGAAAGCGACACTCGCAAGGGGAGGCTACCTGACCTGACGCAGATACCTGACCAGTAGCAGCTACCTAAGGAGGCGCAGTCGTCAGTGCGTAAAGACTCGACCCTGGCCGACGGGTAAACGTGGCCAGGTGACGGCCAGTCTGTGCACACGTGTAGATCACCACACGCTGCCATGCAGGGGTGAAGGTATTAACCCCCACATCCTGAAGGGCAGCGTTGCTCACCAAGTTCGTCAAGAACGAGAGGAGGTGGAGAGACCTGACAGTGAGCCAGACGGAACCGTCGGACACAGAAGAACAGTGGTGGAACGTGCAAGCACCGGGCCCCCTAAGGAGTCAGCCAGAGAGACTGCAACAGGTGCAGGGAGTGGTGTGAGTGCAGTACTATCACAAAGAAACAGCTGGAAGCACCTGAGTCAAGCGTGAAGGTGTGCAAGGCCTCAACAGGCGCAGTACCTGAGAGAGCAGACTCGCTAGCACCTAAGGCAGCAGCCTCTATACCGGGGTCACGTGGCACACACAAGTAATAGTCACTGTCTTCACTCACCTCCAATGCATACATGGCAGCAATAATAGCATCATAGTCAAGAGCAAAAACGTCTACACCAGCCCTAAGCAGCTCATGCCAACGAGGGCGCTCAGCCTCCTCGCCCATCTCCTCACTGTTAGAATATTATAGCTTATGCTTTTGTGTAGGCTATAGTGGGGTATCCCATAGGGGGTACAACCCAATTAGGGTTAGTACTTGTACCCACTTCACTCATAGTTCATTCATTCTCATTCTCATATTAATCTGACATGGTATAGAGCAGGTTCCCCTGTGGGAACTGTGCTTAGGGCCCAACACTTCGAACTTTTTTTTTCCTGCCCGGAGCGCGCTCCGGGCTCTCTCTCTCGATCTGTCGACCTACCCTACGGCTCCTAGACGCCCGCGCGCCGCCCGTCCCGGCCCTTTGACGCCCGCGCGCCGCCCTTAGCCGCCCGCGCGCCGCGCGTCAGGCCCCGAGCCGCCGTCGCGCCACCCTTAGGCGCTCGTGCGGCGCCCGTCCCGGCCCGTCGGCGCCGTGTGCCGCCCGTCCCGGCCTCGCGCCACCCGTGCGCCGCCCGTCAGGCCCCACGCCGCCGTCGCGCCGCCCGTTCTGGCCCGTCGACGCCGTGCGCCGCCCGTCCCGGCCTCACGCCACCCGTGCACCGCCCATCCCCGCCGCGCACAGCCGTCCCGGCCCCTCGGCGCCCGTGCGCCGCCCGTCCTGGCCCCTCGCCACCGTCCCGGCCCCAAGCCGCCCGTGCGTCGCTCGTCCCGGCCCCGCTCCCAGCCGCCTGTGCGCCACCCGTCCCAGCCGTGCGCCGCCGTCCTGGCCCCGCACCGCCCGTGCGCCACCTGTCCCTGCCGCACGCCGCCGTCCCGGTCCCACGCCACCCGTACGCCGCTGTGACATCCAACCGCCCGTGCCACCCGCGTCACCCGAGCCACCCGAGCCGCCTGCGCCGCTGAGGAGCCGAGCCGCACGAGCCGCCTGTGCCCCTGAGTGCCCGAGCCGCCCGAGCCGCCTGAGCCGCCCGAGCCGCCTGCGCCGCCCGAACCGCTCGAGTCGCCTGAGGAGCCGAGCCGCTGGTCCCGCGGAGCTGCTGTTGCTGCTGGGTCGACCGAGCTGCTGTGCTGCCGTGTTGCTGTGCTGCTGAGCTGCCCGACCCGTCCTGTCTGGTGAGACCATCGCCTGCTGTCATGGCTACCCCCAGTGTCCTTGCTTTTGACGCTGAGGGCCGCGCCATTGACTTTGAGGTCTGGGTCGACGACCTGCAGCTGTTCTTGCAGTGCGATAGGGTAGACGACCTTTCTCTCTTTGACCTTACCTCTGGCGCCGTCCCTGCCCCTGCTGCTGATGCTGACCCCACTGTTCGCTTCAAGTGGGCCACACGCGATGCTGCTGCACGTCTTGCTGTGCGTCGCCACCTACCTACCGCTGAGCGTGCACACTTTAGTCAGTACAAGAGTGCCCAGACCTTGTACGACGCTGTAGTTGCGCGCTACTCCTCCCCTGCCACTGCTGCACTGAGCCGCCTCATGCTCCCCTTCCTCTTCACTGACCTTGCCGCCTTTCCCACTGTCGCTGATCTCATTACGCACCTCCGCACTAGTGACACCCGCTACCGCGCAGCGCTTCCTGCTGACTTCTGCGCCAAGAACCCTCCCCCCATGTACATCACTCTCTACTTTCTAGTCACTCGTCTCCCTGACTCCCTTCGTGTAGTCCGGGACCACTTCCTCGCGGTCTGTCCCACCACTCTCACAGTCGACAGCCTCGAGAAGGCCCTCCTAACGGCGGAGAAGAGCATCGTCACTGTAGGAGCCTCTCGAGGTGACCCCCGCGCCCCCATCTTTGAGGGGTGTTCTCCTTCCCCTCTCTTGCCCTATGTAGCCTCTGCCGCTGCGGCCGACCTCGTTGGTCTTGAGTCGGTCGGTGTGGCGTCTGCCCCTAGCGGGAGACGCCGCTCTGGCAAGGGCAAGGGGGGCAAGGGAGCGGGTGGGACCAGCGGGGGCGGTGGAGGTGGAGGTGGAGGCAGCGGAGGGAGTGGGGGTGGCGGTGGAGGTGGTGGCGGGGGTGGGGGTGCTAGTGGCGGCAGTGGAGGCGGAAGTGGCGGCGGCGGTGGCGGTGGGAGCGGAGGTGGCGGAGGCGGTGGCGGTGGAGGAGGAGGCGGGGGTGGCGGTGGTGGAGGTGGTCGGAGTGGCGCTTCGCAGCAGAGCAGCACTGGAGGTGGTCAGCGTCAGCAGCAGCAGCAGTAGCAGCGTTCTCGCGACGTCCCCACCCTTCAGCAGCTCCGTGAGTGGTACACGCAGCGTCAGCGGGGTGGGAGTTTTGGTCCTTACACCTACGTTCTTCGCACAGGCGACCGCGCTGGAGAGTAGTGTGGGGGTACCCACTCCGCCCAGCGCTGCTTTGGCCGCCTGACGGACGCTTGGCGCCAGCAATTCCCGGAGGCTGCGGAGATCCCCCGCTGGGGAGAGCTGTCTAGAGCTGGTGTAGCTATTTTTGATCTTGACTTTGATGCTATCCTTGCTGCTATGTATGCTGTGACCATTAGTGATGAGGGTGACTGTTACCGGTGTTTCCCGCCTGACCCGGGCATTGAGGCTGCTGCTCTAGGTGCCAGTGCGTCTGTGCTCTCAGGTACTGGTGAGGCTGCTCTCTCAGGTACTAGTGAGTCTGCGCTCTCAGGTACTGCGTCGGCCTCTGCCTCCCACACCTTCACCCTTGAGTCTGGGGCGTCTCGCTCCTTTTTTCGGGACCGCACCACACTCACGCCGCTTAGTCGGCCGGTTGCGGTGTCCCTGGCTGACCCCTCTGGGGGTCGTATCCTGTCTCGCTTCTCCACAGTCCTTCTGTGTCCGGCGGCTCCCTCTGGCACCCTGCCTGGTCTCTACCTCCCCTCGTTCTCTACGAACTTGGTGAGTGGTGCAGACCTATAGGATGCGGGAGTCCACCAGTTCACCCCTGCTCGTCAGCGAGTGACGCAATGCACAGAGGCTAGCACAGGTCGTCACCTGGCTACGTCTACACGTCAGCCAGGGTCGAGCCTGTACACACTGACCACTCCTCCTCCAGTTCCTGAGTTTGGTAGGGTCCCTTCGTCCGGTCAGGTGTTTGCTGCAGCGTCCAGGTCTGGTCCTGAGTCTGCCCCCTGTTCGTGTCGTCGCCTGTCTCACGAGACTCTCCTATGGCACCACCGCCTGGGTCACCCCTCTTTGCTTCGGCTAAGAGGCATGGCCTCCCGTCTCATTGTCTCTGGTCTCCCCAGGTCCCTCCCTCCCCTTCCTCAGGGCCCTGGCCCTGCCTGTGTCCCCTGTGTCGAGGGACGCCAGCGTGCTGCCCCTCACTCCTCCCCGTTTCCTCCGACAGAGGCTCCGTTGCAGACGCTTCACATGGACGTGTGGGGCCCTGCCCGCGTCCGTGGACTCGGTCACGAGCGCTACTTCCTGTTGGTGGTTGACGACTACTCGCGTTACACCGCGGTCTTCCCCTTACGCAGCAAGGGTGATGTCACTGAGGTGCTGATCGACTGGATCCGCGCAGCTCGTCTCCAGCTCAGGCAGAGCTTTGGCTCGGACTTTCTTGTGTTGCGTCTGCACTCGGACAGAGGCGGAGAGTTCTCCTCTGGCCTTCTGCGTGCCTACTGTCGTGCGCGAGGCATCCGTCAGACCTTCACGCTTCCGGACTCACTGCAGCAAAATGGGATTGCAGAGCGCCGCATTGGCATGGTCATGGACGTCGCTCGTATGTCCATGATGCATGCGGCTGCCCCCCATTTTCTGTGGCCGTTTGCGGTCAGGTACGCGGCGCATCAGATCAACCTCCACCCCAGGGTCTCAAGGCCGGAGACCTCCCCAGCCCTGCTGTGGACGGGGAAGGTTGGCGATGCGTCGGCGTTCCGGGTCTGGGGATCTCGGGCGTTTGTCCGCGACTTGTCTGCGGACAAGCTGTCCCCTCGCGTCTTCCTGGGGTTCCCCCCCGACGCCCCTGGGTGGCAGTTCTACCACCCCACCTCTCGCCGTGTTCTGTCCTCCCAGGACGTCACGTTCGACGAGTCCGTCTCCTTCTACCGCCTCTTCCCCTACCGCACTCCTTTCCTCCCGCCGCCACCGCACTTCCTTGTGCCTGGTCCCCCCCCCGGTAGACCCCCTTCCCCCTCAGGGTCCTACCCTTTCAGGTGTGTCCCAGGTAGATGTAGTCGAGCCGGTCGAGGTTGCTGGTGACTCAGGTACTACTGGGGGTGCTGAGCCTGGGGGTGCTGAGCCTGGGGGTGCTGACTCTGGGAGTGCTGAGTCTGGGGGTGCTGAGCCTGGGGGTGCTGAGCCTGGGGGTGCTGCCTCTGGGGGTGCTGAGCCTGGGGGTGCTGACTTTGAGGGTGCTGCGCGCATGGGTGCTGAGCGTGGGGGTGCTGAGCCTGGGGGTGCTGCGTCTGGAGCTGCTGAGCCTGGAGGTGTGGAGCCTGCGGCCACTGGACCTCCCCTTGTGGCGTCTGGCGGTCCTGGGCCTGGAGGTTCTCCGGGTCTTTCATCTCGGCGGGAGCCACTCTCTCCACAGGAGCTGCGTGAGTGGTTTGCTTGCCGCTGGAGGCGTACTTCTCGAGCTGGCGCTTCTTCGGCCGCTGAGGGTGCTGGTGCCGCCGGTCCCGGAGTTGCTGGGCCTTCGGGTCCGCCTGGAGCTGGAGCTACTGAGGGTGTTGGTTCTGAGACTACTACTATCTGTCCTGGTGGTGGTCGTGCTGCGGGTGCTGCTGACGCTGCTGGAGGTCTTGCCGCTTGAGGTGCTGTTGGCGCTGGTGCTGTTGGCGCTGATGCTGCCGGAGGTGCTGAGGGTGCTCGTGCTGTCCCTGCTGTGTCTAGTGCCGCCGCGCGGCCTCGCCCGTACTTCGTTCCGCTCCTTCAGCAGGTTCTTGGTCTTCCTCCTCTCTTAGAGGGCCCACCGCCTGTCCAGTCGCAGTCATTGTTACCGCCGGCCTCCTCACTGCCTTCTCCCTCTCCCTACACTAGTCCTACTGGAGGTCTTGTTGAGCGTCGTGAGCCTGCGTCTCGTCCTGCGTCGCCTGTTCGTGCTGCTCCCACCAGTGGTCGTAGTTCGCGTCAGCGTCCTCCTCCTGTCCCTGGCACGCACCGGATGTCTCTTCGTCCGTCCACTGCTCCTCTGCGTGCCCCTTTGCCCTCTCCTCCTGAGTCCTCTCTTCCTGCACTTGCCGACCCTGAGTCGGACTCTCTTCGTGCTGCCAGTCCTACTGTCACGCGTCTCCTTGCTACTGTTGTCACTGACCCCTCCTTTGAGTCCACTGCTGCGTCTGCTCTTGTTGCTGAGCTTGTCGACTTTGCTGCTCGCTGTCGTCTAGACTACGCAGCTAGTCTTGTTGCTGAGTCTGCGTCTGTCTGTCCTCCGTCCGTCGGGGGTGAGTGTGCTCTTGGCACGGACGTCCTTGAGGACAGGCAGGAGGAGTTTCAGTGTTTGGCTGCTGCTTCACCTCATCTCGCGTCTGTACTGCTTGCCCCTGAGGGAGACCCGGATGCACTAGACATCCCGACTCCGCGCTCTTACGCGGAGGCCGTAGAGGGTCCCTACTCCTCTCAGTGGCAGGCAGCTATGGATGCAGAGATGGCTTCCTGGAAGTCCACAGGCACCTACGTTAACGCGGTTCCCCCTCCTGGGGCGAACATCGTCAGTGGGATGTGGATCTTCAGGGTGAAGCGGCCGCCGGGCTCTCCACCTGTCTTCAAGGCGCGGTACGTGGCTCGTGGCTTCAGTCAGCGGCAGGGAGTCGACTACTTTCAGACCTTCTCTCCCACCCCGAAGATGACCACTCTTCGGGTGCTGCTGCACATAGCCGCTCAGCGCAACTACGAGCTCCACTCTCTTGACTTCAGCACTGCTTTCTTGCCGGGTAGCCTGCACGAGGAGATTTGGCTGCGCCGTCCACCTGGCTTCACTGGGAATTTCCCTCCTGACACCCAGTGGAGCCTCTGACGGCCAGTCTACGATCTCCGCCAGGCACCGCGTGAGTGGCACGACACACCGAGGACTACGCTTGCGGCTCTTGGGTTTGCTCCCTCTACTGCTGACCCGTCGTTGTTTCTGCGCACCGACACTTCTCTGCCGCCGTTCTACATCCTCGTGTATGTCGACGACTTGGTCTTTGCCACAGCGGACACTGCTGGACTCGCCTACGTGAAGTCCGAGCTGCAGAAGAGACACACGTGCACAGACCTGGGTGAACTGCGCAGCTACCTTGGCTTGCAGATCACTCGGGATAGAGCACGCCGCACCATTACCTTGACTCAGTCACACATGGTGCAGCAGGTCCTTCAGCGCTTCGGCTTCACGTACTCCTCGCCTCAGGCCACTCCTCTGTCTACTCGCCACTCGCTCTCAGCTCTGCCTTCGGATGAGTCCGTAGAGCCGAGTGGCCCGTACCCAGAGCTTGTTGGCTGCCTCATGTACCTGATGACCTGCACACGACCTGACCTTGCATACCCTCTTAGCATCTTGGCACGCTATGTTGCTCCTGGGAGACACGGACCAGAGCATATGGCTGCAGCGAAGAGGGTGTTGCGCTACTTGTGCAGTACGTCGGGCATGGGGCTAGTGCTTGGAGGGCGGAGTCCAGTGGTCCTCACTGGGCACGCGGACGCTTCTTGGGCTGACGACCAGGCTACGCAGCGGTCGTCGCAGGATTACACCTTCAGTCTTGGTTCCGGCTCTGTTTCGTGGCGGGCTACTCGCTCGTCTTCTGTTCTCGGCTCCAGTTGTGAGGCTGAGATCTACGCCGGGGCCATGGCTGCTCAGGAGCTTCGCTGGCTCACCTACTTGCTGACTGACCTTGGAGAGCCGCCTCGTTCTCCTCCAGTGCTGTACGTAGACAACAAGGCCATGCTGGCCTTGTGTCGAGAGCAGCGCCTGGAGCACAGAACGAAGCACATTGCTCTCCGCTAGTTTCTTGCTCGTGAGCTGCAGCAGCGTGGTCAGTTGCGACTTGCGTGCGTGGCCTCTGAGGCCAACATTGCTGATGTTTTCACCAAGGCACTTCCGCCTTGTGATCATCAGCGTTTCTGTACTCAGCTGGGACTTGTCCCAGTCTTGCCTCACTTGCTTACCTCTTGACCTTACTTGTACTCTTGCATATATATATACCTGCTCTTGCTTGTTTAGACTTATATATATATATGTCTCCTCCTGCATGTGAACTGGCCTTGTGGCCTTGATCTTGTGCTCAGACTGTGTGGTGACGTTGTGATCCACCCTGAGCTTGCTTTGCTTTGCCTTGCTTGACTGGTGTTGTGACCCCTTGTTCTCCCCCACTTTGCCTATGGGAGTGTGTCAGAATATTATAGCTTATGCTTTTGTGTAGGCTATAGTGGGGTATCCCATAGGGGGTACAACCCAATTAGGGTTAGTACTTGTACCCACTTCACTCATAGTTCATTTATTCTCGTTCTATTATTCTCACTCACGCCAGGCGTCGTCAAGACGGGAGAAGCAGCGGTGCTGGGTGTGGAACTTCCCGCATGTCTGACCCTTGCGGTCACCTGTGCGAATGACATACGGGCAGCGACCACCACTTCCAGCCCTCCCACACTGAGCAAGCCAATCACGGAGCTGCTGGGGTGTCTGGAGACGTTGCTGCTGCTGCTGTCGCTGGCCAGCTCCAGCGCCTCCACCCCGACCGCCACCTCTACCGCCACCGCCGCCCCGGCCGCCACCGCCGCCTCGGCCGCCACCGCCGCCCCGGCCGCCACCGCCGCCGCCACCCCCTCTGCCGCCACCGCCTCCACCGCCACTACCGACGCTACCACTCCCGCCAGCACTCCCGCCACCACTCCCTCTGCCTCCCCCTCCTCCTCCACCGCCTCCACCACCACCCCCCCCCTATGACACCGCTACCCTTGGCTCCCTTGCCCTTGCCGTTGCGGCGCCTCCCACTAGGAGTAGAAGCAGCACCAACAGACTCAGCACCAAGCAGGTCAACCGGAGCGGCAGTAGCGTAGGAGGGGGCGAGGGGAGAGGGGAGAGGGAGAGCACCCCTCAAAGATGGGGGTGCGAGGAGCACCACGAGCAGCACCTACAGTGACAATGCTCTTCTCTGCTGCAAGGAGGTGCTCCTCTAGGAGGTCGACAGTGAGATCGGTGGACAACGAGTGAGAAAGTGGTCTTTGTCCGAGCGTAGAGAGTCAAGGAGACGAGTGACTATGAAGTGGAGGGTCCAGTACATTGGAGGCGGGTTCTTAGCACAGAACTTCTTGGGGAGGGCGGTGCGAAGGCGAGTGTCACTAGTGTAAAGGTGGGAGATGCGATGCAACTGTGGCAAAGGTGGACAGCTCAGGAAACAGGTAGGGCAGCATGAGGCGGCTAAGCTCAGCAGTGGGAGGGGAGGAGTATCGAGCAACTACAGCGTCGTAAAGGGCCTTAGCGGTCTTGTGTTCACCAAAATGCGTGAGTTTGGCTAACGGCTAGGCGCGCAGCAACATCACGAGTCTGCCACTGGGAACGGGCGCTAAGCTCAGCTGTGGCTGCAGGAGCGACTGAGGCACCAGACGTGTGGTCAAAGAGAGAGACATTATCCTTGCTATCGCTCATCAGGAACAGCTGCAGGTCATCGAGCCAGGTCTCAAACTGAATCGGGCGGCCCTGAGTATCGAACGACAGATTGCGGAGGGTGGCCATAGCTGCTGGCTCGGGACTGGCAGGGCAGAGCAATCGCAAGCAAGCAGCAGTAGCAGCAGCAGCAGCAATAGAAGCAGTAGTGCGGCAGAAGAATCCGGTCCGCCAGGCAACTATGCAGTGCGGCGCGGCTCAGCAGGGCAGCGTGGCTTGGGCAGTCCGGCGCGGCTCTGGCCTTGCAACGCGGCTCGGATGGTGCAGCACGGCTCGGGCGCGGCGGGGCAGTGTGGCGCTGGCAGCTGCAGCAGCGTAGCAGTGGCTGCAGCGCTGGCAGGGCCGGCAGAGCGCAGGGTAGCGCAGGCAGGCGGTGCGCGAGGCAGCAGGCGGCCGGCGGGGTAACAGGGCGGGCGGCGCGCTGGGCGTAGCGGGTGGCCGCAACTGTAGCAGGCAACACGCTAGATTGCAGGCGGCCGGCAGGGCAGCAGGACGGGCTACGCGCAGGGCGTAGCGGGCGGCCGCAACAGCAGGGCGGGCAGCGTACGAGGCTGCGGGGCAGCGCAACAGGTGGCGCGCAGCGCGTAGCAAGCAGCCGCGGCAAGGGCAAGCGGCGCGCGGGGCTACAGGCGGCGCGCAGGGCTGCAGGAGGCGCGCGGGGTGCAGATCGGGCAGCGCGCCTAAAGAAAAAACGCGCGCTGCAGCAGTGGCGCGCGGCCAGCAGGGGCAGCGCGCAGGTGGCGTGCACGAGGCAGCGCGACGCGGGGTAGGGTAGTGGGGTAACACAGTAACCGCAGTCAGAATGGTGGGCCCGGAAAAAAAAAAAAAAAAAAAACAGTCCTACAGATCTACTGCTCTCAATACCATGTCAAGATTAGAAGCTAGAATGGATTGAACTATGAGAGAGTTGGGTACAAATAGAAACCCTAAAGGGGTTGTTCCCCATAGTGGCTACCCCACTACAGCCTACACATTATAACAGAACAGAGATAGTTTGACACCTTGTGCAGGTTGTGTTGTCGATGTCGTTGAAGACTTTACTTGAGTAGTTGGATGCGCCTGTGTCAAAGCCACTTGACTACTTGAAGGTCGAAGTTGATGTTGCGACGGTGTTGACTGTTGCTGATTCGGGCAGTGAGTTCGAGGTTGTCCTGACGTCTTGCAGAGATGGCAGAACGGTGGTACGTACTGTTGAGCTTGATGTTTGTTCTGTCGATTGTTGTTGTAGCGCCGTTGGGTGTGAAACGCGAACTCAGGTGCTGACACTCTTTTCTTGTGTCGTTCTTCGTGTAGGTCTATGTCCTGCTGTTCAGCGTGAATTTCGGCACAGAGTGCCGCTTCGGAGATCTTCCTGTGAGCTTGGAGAATGGCTCGAGTGGAGCGCCAATGAGGACCGAGGCCAGTGATAACAACTGTTACGAAGGCTTCTTCGGATATCGATCCTCCGCATCGAAGGACTCTGTCGCGCAGTCCACGACAACGGTTGATATACACCATCCCCTTTTCGCCGAGTTTCATTTCTACTATTGTCAGCTGTGCCATGAGACGACTTTGATTAACACTGTTTGTTGCTTGATACAGGTTCTTCAGGTGGTTGTACGCGAGCTCGGCAGAGTTGCCGTATCCAAGATAAGACCGGATGTTCTGCTGCTCGTTCGGCGTTATGTTTCACAGAAGAATTGTATACGCCATCAGCGACTGATACGTGTACTGTTGCTTGTCGTACTATGTCCTGTGTGTTGGGTATGGCAAGGATCCGTCGAAGAATTCCAGAATATGCGCACCTTCCATCATCAGCTCAAATTCGAATGACCAAGTATGAAAGTCCTTTCCGTCAAAGGGTGTCAATGTCTGCAGTTTCAAGGCGTGTGCGAACTGTGATTGAACCTGAAGCGCGTCCAGTGTCTTCTCTTGTCCAGGTGAAGGCTGTTGTTGTGGCATGAAGCTGATGGAGCCACGTTGAGGCTCGTACGGGGCAAAGGTAGGTTGCTGCTGGTTTCCGCGCGCATAGGATGGACCGTCAAGGCTCATTGGAGTAACGCCATTGTTGTTGTCGCTGTTGTTTGATTGCGCAGGTGCTGCTTGTAGAAGGACATGAAGGAGAAGAATTTCTCCATCGTGCTTGGGTCGAAGCGTGTTGCCCGATTCGCAGGAGTTTCAGTCGACTCAGCTGCTGGTCTTGTCGCTGTGCCTCCTTCTGTTTGTAGGCCAGAGGCTGGAGGTGGAGTAGGAGTGGTACCGGGAGAGCCGTTAGAAGAGCTTCTCTCCTTCTGTGTTTCCATGTCTTTTGTTGTTGTACGAGTGTTAATGAAGTTGGGCCTTGCCTTGTGAGCTCTGATACCATGTTGGGCTGAAAAAAACCCTTAGGATCTTTTCAAGGCCAAGATCCTGAGTAGGAATGTTGTACTTGCGGAAGCATTTTTAGTGAACTTCTTGAACCAACTTGCACTAGTGTGTGAGAGCAAGAGATTGATTATAGCAAGGTAATACAAAGGCTTTTATAAGATTACAAGGAATATGAAAAGGTGCAACTAACTGATTTTGCTGTTGCGATTCGATATAGTGACGACTCGGGCAACTGCTCAATACCGAGTCAGTTGTTTTGTCCTTGCTATCGCGCTGTATTCCGTTGAGTCAAAGGTCGCTGACCGTTGACCTTCCCGTAACCTCCAGCTGTTACTTTCTGTAAACCTCCTCGGTTGACTCGCCGTTGCTTCGCTGTGATTCGACTCGTTTTCAGTCTATTGTTTCGATACGAGAGGAGCGTTAAATTACTTGTTTCCAACAACAACAACAAGGCGTCGATTCTCCTCTGTTGAGAGCCGCGACTGGAGAGCAGAGTGAAGCACATCAACGTCAGGTACTTTCTTCTGCGAGATTTGCAGAGGCGTGGACAGGCTCGCTTCGACTTTGTGGAGTCCGAGGCCAACACTGCAGACATTTTCACCAAGGCGCTTCCGCCTTGTGACCACTAGAGGTGTTGTGTGCAGTAAAGACTCGTTGACACAGGTTCTCGCCTTACGTAGTCTCGAGTTCTCTGCTTGCCTTGTTTGTACGCTTTATATACACCTCTGTGAACTCTTGAACTGGCCTTGTTGCTCTTTTGCTTGTGCTCGGAGTGTGAGGTGACGTTGTGATCCACCCTGAGCTTTGCTTCGTTGTGACTGGTCTTGTGACCGTACACTTTTGGTTTAGCTTGACACCCCTCACCTAGACTATGGGGGTGTGTCAAATGTTGTAGTCTTAGTGATGTGTGTTATAGGAGGTACAACTGTTAGGGTTAGGTTTATGTACCCCGACCAACCTTAGTCAAACACACACTTTCATTCTTGACAGAGGGCAGGTACATGGAGGGAGGGTAGAGAGAGCAGGTGACTGTAGGGTGGGTAGAGAGGGCAGGTACATGGAGGGAGGGTAATGAGAGCAGGTACCGTGAGGGAGGGCAGAGAGGGCAGGTGACTGTAGGGTGGGCAGAAAGGGCAGGTACATGGAGGGAGGGTAGAGAGGGCAGGTGACTGTAGGGTGGGCAAAAAGGGCAGGTACATGGAGGGAGGGTAGAGAGGGTAGGTGCTTGGAGGGTGGGCAAAGATGGCAGGTACCTAAATATTTGTCAGAGCAGTCCCTGTTGTTCATCCTGACCTTACAGGGCAAAACACAACGACCATCCTGAAATTTCAGGGCAAAACATATAGCATCACCCTGAGGTCACAGGGTAAAAAATCACAGCATCCTGAAATCACAAAGTAAAGTCAAAACATCATCCTGAAATCAGGGTAATGAGGATGTTTTACCCTCATACCATAGGCCCTGCTGTGTGCTAGAACAAACGAGGAGATCCTAGGGGAGATGGCCCCTAAGCATACCGTATGAAGGCAAAAACTCGGGCATTTTAGGCTACAACGCAGATTTAGGAGCTGCACGTGGATGGAAAAGTGATCATAGACACCCGCATCGACTTTCTTCTCATATATTTTCGGTGAATATCGCTTTGCAGCTCCAAAAAGTGGTCGCCAGCGCCAGGCAAGCGATTCTCACGGGCAGCAGCTGCGGGGGTGGAGGCGGACTGGATGGAAGCAGAGGTGAAGGCTGCTGGTATAAATGAAGGATCGAAGTGGATAGGATAAGATTGCTAAGTATAGAGAAGACAATGGAGTCTTAGTAATAAGCTTGTTAACAATTGAGAGAAAACAAGATAATTATAAGATAGAAGTACTATGGTATAAATAGCAAACTAGCTAGCCATGTACTCAGAGGGGTACATTCCCTTACTAACTGAATTGCATTGCTACAGTAACCACGAATATTGCTCTTCTTGACAGTTACCATGTTGCATCGCGTAAGTACCAAGTGCGGTTACTAGACGGTCAACAGTCACGACCTTTGACTTTCAGCGACTGTTGACCTTCTGGTGACTCTCTGTCTGCTGCGTGCTCTATATGAGCTATTGCGGTACTACTGTAGTAGCACTACTTTGTTATGAAATGGTGCGTGTAGGAGAGAACCTTTGGAAATGTTATTATAACCTTTTGGTTATTCCAACATGTCAGAACATTATAGCTTATACTTTTGTGTAGGCTGTAGTGGGGTAGC
The DNA here is from genome assembly GCA_948144175.1 of Closterium sp. NIES-65. NCBI lineage: Eukaryota > Viridiplantae > Streptophyta > Zygnematophyceae > Desmidiales > Closteriaceae > Closterium > Closterium sp. NIES-65. Next base: position 1,623,629 of record CANXME010002068.1, read on the forward strand.
CCATAAGGGGTACAACCCAATAAGGGTTAGTACTTGTACCCAACTGTTCATAGTTCAATCATTCCCGTTCAATTTTCACATGGTATAAAGCATGTTCCCCTGCGGGAACTGTTTGTAGGGCCCACCGTTTTTTTTTCCTGCCCGGAGCGCGCTCAGCCTCTGCCCGAGGCGCGCTCCCCTCTCACGACCCCGTCGCGCCGCCCTTAGCGGCCCCGTCGCGTCGCGCCTCCCTAGCGGCCCCGTCGAGTCGCCCTTGCGACCCCGTCGCGCCGCCCTCGCGGCCTCGTCGCGCCGCCCACGCGGCCCCGTTCCGCCGCCCTCGCGGCCCCGTCGCGTCGCGCCGCCCTTGCGGCCCTTTCACGCCGCCATCGCAGCCTCTTCGAGCCGCCCTAGCGACCCCTCCAAGCCGCCCTCGCGGCCCCGTCGCCTACCCTTGCGGCCCCGGCACCTACCCTCGCAGCCCCGTTGCCTACCCTGCGGCCCCGTCGCCTACCTTGCTGGCCCCGGCGCCTACCCTGCAGCCCCGGCAACTACCCTGCGGCCTCGTCGCCGACCTTGCTGGCCCCGTCGCCTACCCCTGCGGCCCCGGCGCCGCCCTTCCCAGCCCCGGCGCTGCCCTTCCCGGCCCCGGCGTTGCCTCTGCTGGCCCCGTCGCCTACCCCTGCGGCCCCGGCACCGCCCTTCCCGGCCCTGGCGCCGCCTCTGCTGGCCCCGTCGCCTACCCCTGCGGCCCCGAGCCGCCGCCCCACCTGAACTACCCGAGTCGCCGGGTCGCTGAGCTGCCGAGCCACCGTACCGCCGAGCCGCCGAGCCGCCAGCGCTGCCGAGTCGCCGAGCCGCAGTTGCTGCCGAGCCGCCGAGCCGCCCGAGCCGCCGAGCCGCTGAGCCGCCGAGCCGCCGAACCGCCGAGCCGCCCGAGCCGCCCTGTCCGGTAAGAGCAGCGCCTCTATCACTGCACTGCCCTTACCCTACTGTTCGCGCTGCTAGTCTACTGCTGTCATGGCTACCCCTAGTGTCCTCGCTTTTGACGCTGAGGGTCGGGCCATTGACTTTGACTTCTGGGTAGATGACCTGCAGCTTTTCCTACAGTGCGATAGGGCAGACGGTCTCTCCCTCTTTGACCTCACTTCTGGTGCCTCTCCTGCCCCTGCTGCTGATGCTGACGCCACTGTTCGCTCACAGTGGGCCACACGCGATGCTGCTACACGTCTTGCTGTGCGTCGCCACCTGCCTACCTCTGAGCGTGCGCACTTTAGTCAGTACAAGAGTGCTCAGACCTTGTACGACGCTGTAGTTGCACGCTACTCCTCCCGTGCCACTGCTGCACTGAGCCGCCTCATGCTACCGTACCTCTTCCCTGACCTCGCTGCCTTTCCCACAGTCGCTGACCTCATTACGCACCTCCGCACTAGTGACACTCGCTACCGCGCTGAGCTTCCTGCTGAGTTCTGCGCCAAGAACCCCCCCCCCCCCATGTACATCACCCTCTACTACATAGTCACCCGGCTCCGTGACTCCCTTCGCGTAGTCAGGGACCACTTCCTCTCACTTTGCCCCACCACTCTCACCGTTGACCTCCTCGAGAAGGCCCTCCTAACAGTAGAGAAGAGCATAGTAGCTCTAAGAGCCTCTCGTGGTGACCCTCGCACCCCCATCTTTAAGGGGTGTTCCCCCTCCCCCCTTTTGCCCTCTGTTGCCTCTGCTGCTGCGGCCGACCTCGTTGGTCTTGAGTCGGTCGGTGCGGCGTCTACCCCTAGCGGGAGACGCCGCCTTGGCAAGGGCAAGGGGGGCCGGGACGCTGGAGGAACTAGCGGGGGCGGTGGAGGCGGCGGTGGAGACGGCGGAGGGGGTGGGAGTGGCGGTGGGGGTGGTGGCGGGGGTGGAGGTGTCTGTGGCGGCAGTGGAGGCTGAGGCGGCGGCGGTGGTGGCGGTGGGAGCGGAGGTGGCGGAGGTGGCGGCGGTGGAGGAGGCGGTGGCGGAGGAGGTGGAGCTGGTCGGGGTGGCGCTGCGCAGAGGGTCGGCTCCGATGGTGGTCAGCGCCAGCAGCAGCAGCAGCAGCAGCGCACTCGTGACATCCCCCCCCCTCAGCAGCTCCGTGAGTGGTGCGCTGCACGCCAGCGAGGTGGGGGTACTAGTCCGTGTACCTACGTCCTACGCACCGGCGACCACGCGGGTGAGCAGTGCGGGGGTGCGCACTCCACCCAGCGCTGCTTTAGCCGCCTGATGGACGCTTGGTGTCACCACTTCCTGGAGGCCGCTGAGATTCCCCGCTGGGGCGAGCAGTCTAGGGCGGGAGTAGCTGTCTCTGACCTTGACTTTGATGCTATTCTTGCTGCCATGTATGCTGTGACTATTTGTGATGAGGGTGACTGTTACCGATGTTTTCCGCCCGACCCGGGCATTGAGACTGCTGCTCTAGATACTGGTGAGGCTGCTGCTCTAGGTGCTAGCGAGGCTGCTGCTCTAGGTGCTGGTGCGTCTGCTCCCTCAGGTACTGCGTCGGCTTCGGCCTCCCACACCTTGACCCTTGACTCGGGAGCTTCTCGCTCCTTCTTTCGAGACCGCACCATACTCACGCCGCTTGGCTGGCCAGTTGCAGTCTCTCTGGCAGACCCCTCTGGGGGTCCTTTCCTTGCTCACTTCTCCACTGTCCTCCCGTGTCCGGCGGCCCCCTCTGGCACCCTGTCTGGCCTTTACCTCCCCTCGTTCTCTACGAACTTGGTGAGTGGTGCTGACCTACAGGATGCGGGGGTTCACCAGTTCACTCCTGCGAGTCAGCGGGTGACCCACTGCACGGACGCTCGGACAGTCCGACACCTGGCCACCTTTATACGTAGGCTGGGGTCGAGCCTGTACACACTGAGCACTGCGTCTCCTCCAGTCACTGCGTCTGTTCAGGTAGCTGCGTCGAGTCAGGTGTTTGCAGCAGCGTCCAGGTCTGGTCCTGAGTCTGCCCCCTGCTCGTGTCGCCTCCTGTCTCATGAGACTCTCCTCTGGCACCACCGTCTTGGTCACACCTCCCTGCTTCGTCTCCGAGGCATGGCCTCTCGTGTCCTTGTCTCTGGTCTTCCCCGGTCCCTCCCTCCCCTTCCTCCGGGGCCTGGCCCTACCTGCGTCCCTTGTGTCGAGGGGCGGTAGCGGGCTGTCCCTCACTCCTCCCACTTTCCTCCGACAGAGGCCCCGCTGCAGACGCTTCACATGGACGTGTGGGGCCCGGTCCGCGTTTGTGGACAGGGTCACGAGCGCTACTTCCTGTTGGTGGTTGACGACTACTCGCGTTACACCACAGTCTTCCCCTTGCGCAGCAAGGGTGATGTCACTGAGGTGTTGATCGACTGGATCCACGCAGCTTGTCTCCAGCTCAGGCAGAGCTTTGGCTCGGACTTTCCTATTCTGCGTCTGCACTCTGACAGAGGCGGAGAGTTCTCCTCTGGCCTTCTGCGAGCCTACTGACATGCACGAGGCATCCGCCAGACCTTCACGCTTCCAGACTCTCCACAGCAAAATGGGATTGCTGAGTGCTGCATTGGCATGGTCATGGACGTCGCCCGTACGTCCATGATGCATGCGGCTGCCCCCCATTTTTCTGTGGCCGTTTGCGGTTCAGTACGCGGCGCATCAGATCATCCTTCACCCCAGGATCTACAGGTCGGAGACCTCCCCAGCTTTGCTATGGACGGGGAAGGTTGGCGATGCGTCTGCGTTCCGTGTCTGGGGATCTCGGGCGTTTGTTCGCAACTTGTCTACGGACGAGCTGTCCCCTCGTGCTGCTCCTTGCGTCTTCCTTGGCGTCCCCCCTGACGCGCCAGGGTGGCAGTTTTACAACCCCACCTCTCGCCGTGTTCTGTCCTCCCAGGACGTCACGTTTGACGAGTCGGTCCCCTACTACCGCCTCTTCCCCTACCGCACTCCGTCCTTCCCCCCGCCACCGCTCTTCCTTGTGCTAGGTCCCCCCCCGGTCGACCCCCTCCCCCCTCAGGGTCCTGCCCCTTCAGGTGTGTCCCAGGTAGACGCAGTCGAGCCTGTCGAGGTTACTGGTGACTCTGGTGCTGCTGAGGGTGCTGAGCCTGGGGGTGCTGACTCTGGGGGTGCTGAGCGTGTGGGTGCTACGCCTAGGGGTGCTGAGCCTGAGGGTGCTACTACTAGGGGTGCTGAGCCTGGGGGTGCTAAGCCTGGGGGTGCTACCACGAGGGGTGCTGAGCCTAGTGGTATTGAGCCTGGGGGTGCTACGCCTAGGGGTGCTGAGCCTTGGGGTGCTACGCCTGGAGGTACTGAGCCTAGGGGTGCGGAGCCTGAGGGAGCTGGGCCTGCTCGTATGGCGTCTGGCGGTGCTGGGCCTGGAGGTTCTCCGGATGCTTCGTCTCGGCGGGAGCCACTCTCTCCTCAGGAGCTGCGCGAGTGGTTTGCCCGGCGCTCCAGGCGTGCTGCTGGAGCTGGAGGTTCTTCGGCTGCTGAGGGTGCTGGTGCCGCGGGTCCCGGAGGTGCTCGTAATGGGAGTACTGGAGCAGCTGGGCGTGCGGATACGACCGGAGCTGGAGCTACTGAGGGTGTTGGCGGTGAGGCTACTGCTGTTAGTCCTAGAGGCGGTCCTACTGGGGGTGCTACTGGTGCCACTGGAGGTACTGGAGCTGGAGGTGCTGCTGGCGCTGGTGCTACCGCAGGGGGTACTGGTGTTGTCCGTGTTGTGTCTGGAGTCGCCGCGCGGCCTCGGCCGTACTTCGTTCCACTCCTTCAGCAGGTTCTTGGTCTCCCGCCTTCTACTGGTCCTCCTCCTCCCTAAAAGTGTCCGTAGCCTGTCCCGTCACACTTACAGTTACAGCCGGCCTCCCCACTGCCTTCTCCTTCTGCCTACACTGGTCCTACTGGAGGTCTTGCCGAGCGACGTGAGCCTGCGTCTCGCCCTGCGTCGGGTGTCCGTCCTGCTCGCACTAGTGGTCGTGGTTCGCGTCAGCGTCCTCCTCCTGTCCTTGGCACGCACCGGATGTCTCTGCGTTCATCCACTGCTCCTCTGCGTGCCCCTTTTCCTTCTCCTCCTGAGTCCTCTCTTCTTGCTCTTGCCGACCCGGAGTCGGACTCTCTTCGTGCTGCCAGTCCTACTGTCACGCGTCTCCTTTCTACTGTCGTCATTGACCGTTCCTTTGAGTCCGCTGCTGCGTTTGCCCTAGTTGCTGAGCTCGTCGACTTTGCTGCTCGCTGTCGTCTAGACTACGCTGCTAGTCTTGTCACTGAGTCTGAGTGTGTCTGTCCTCCGTCCGTCGGGGGTGAGTGTGCCCTTGGCACGGACGTCCCTGAGGACAGGAAGGAGGAGTTCTAGTGTTTGGCTGCTGCTTCACCTCATCTCGTGTCCGTACAGCTTACCCTTGAGGGAGACCCGGATGCACTTGACATCCCGACTCCGCGCTCTTCCGCGGAGGCGATAGAGGGTCCCTACTCCTCTCAGTGGCAGGCAGCTATGGACATAGAGATGGCTTGCTGGAAGTCCACAGGCACCTATGTTGACGAGGTTACCCCGCCTGGGGCGAACATCGTCAGTGGCATGTGGATTTTCAGGGTGAAGCCGCCGCCGGGTTCTCTGCCTGTCTTCAAGGCGCGTTACGTGGCTCGTGGCTTCAGTCAGCGGCAGGGAGTTCACTACTTTCAGACCTTCTCCCCCACCCCAAAGATGACCACTCTTCGGGTACTGCTGCACATAGCCGCTCAGCGCAACTACGAGCTGCACTCTCTTGACTTCAGCACTGCTTTCTTGCAGGGCAGCCTGCACGAGGAGATCTGGCTGCGCCGCCCACCTGGCTTCACTGGGTCTTTTCCTCCTGGCACCCAGTGGAGCCTCCGGCGGCCAGTCTACGGTCTCCGCCAGGCACCGCGTGAGTGGCACGACACACTGAGGACTACACTTGCGGCTCTTGGGTTTGCTCCCTCTACTGTCGACCCGTCGTTGTTTCTGTGCACCGCCGTTCTACATCCTCGTGTACGTCGACGACTTGGTCTTTGCCACAGCTGACACTGCTGGACTCGCCCACGTGAAGTCCGAGCTGCAGAAGAGACACACGTGCACAGACCTGGGTGAACTGCGCAGCTACCTTGGCTTGCAGTTCACCCGGGACAGAGCACGCCGCACCATTACCCTGACTCAGTCACACATGGTGCAGCAGGTCCTTCAGCGCTTCGGCTTCACGTACTCCTCGCCTCAGGCCACTCCTCTGCCTACTCGCTACTCGTTCTCAGCTCTACCTTCGGATGAGTCCATAGAGTCCAGTGGCCTGTACCCAGAGCTTCCTCATGTACCTGATGACCTGCACACGACTTGACATTGCATACCCTCTTAGCATTCTCGCACGCTATGTTGCTCCTGGGAGACACAGACCAGAGCACATGGCTGCAGCGAAGAGGGTGTTGCGCTACTTGTGCAGTACGTCGGGCATGGGGCTTGTGCTTGGAGGGCAGAGTCCAGTGGTCCTCACAGGTCATGCAGACGCTTCTTGGGCTGACGACCAGGCTACGCAGCGGTCGTCATAGGGTTACACCTTCAGCCTTGGTTCTGGCTCTATCTCATGGCGGACTACTCGCTCGTCTTCTGTTCTCAGTTCCAGTTGTGAGGCTGAGATCTACGCAGGAGCCATGGCTGCACAGGAGCTTCGCTGGCTCACCTACCTGCTGACTGACCTCGGAGAGCCGCCTTATTCTCCTCCAGTGCTGTACGTAGACAACAAGGCCATGCTGGCCTTGTGTCGGGAGTAGAGACTGGAGCACAGAACGAAGCACATTGCTCTTCGCTACTTCCTTGCTCGTGAGCTACAGCAGCGTGGTCAGCTGCGTCTTGCGTACGTGGCCTCCGAGGCCAACACTGCTGATATCTTCACCAAGGCGCTTGCGCCTTATAATCATCAGCGCTTCTGTACTCAGCTGGGTCTTGTGCCTGCCTTGCCTCACTTGCTCACCTCTTGACCTTGCTTGTACTGTTACATATATATATATATATACACCTGCTCTTGCTTGTCTAGCCTTTTATATGTATATGTAATCCTGCATGTGAACTGGCCTTTTGGCCTTGAACTTGTGCTCGGAATGTGTGGTGACTTTGTGATCCACCCTGAGCTTGCTTTGCTTTGCTTTGCTTGACTGGTCTTGTGACCCCTTGTTCTCCCCCACTTTGCCTATGGGGGTGTGTCAGAACATTATAGCTTATACTTTTGTGTAGGCTGTAGTGGGGTAGCCCATAAGGGGTACAACCCAATTAGGGTTAGTACTTGTACCCAACTGTTCATAGTTCAATCATTCTCGTTCAATTTTCACACAACACTCCCCTTATTTCTGAGGTGAGCCACGTGGGGTTAATTTTAGGATCCCGCAGAGGTCGGCGGAGTGCTGGAAATTCTGACGTGGTTGTTTCTTTGTCAGGAAATCGACTGCCATGTCACCAGTTGGGCAGTACGTGACTTTGATCTTGCCCTTGGCAATTTTGTCCTTGAGGAAGAAGTAGCGTAGTGCGACGTGTTTCGTGCGGTTCAGCCAGGCTCGTTCGTGATCTTGATTGCGCTCTGATTGTCGCACGGTAACGTGAAGTGCCCGTTCATCGTTACGTTCGCTTCATGCAAGAGCTCTATCAGGTACAGTCATTCACGAACAGCTGTACTAGCGGCAATGAACTCAGCTTCGGCTGACGAAAGAATGATGAGCTCGTGCTTCTGGGAGTGCCAGGAGATGCGTCCAGCTGGTTGGAGTTGAAAAATGAATCTTGTGTGGGAGCGTCTATAGTCGATGTCTTTCGCATGGTCCGCGTCTACGTGACCATGAAGTTGCAGGGTAGTAATAAGGTTGGCTTCTTAGGTGAGTCCGACGTCAAGTATAGAGATGAAGTATTGGAGTGGTTTGGGTAGATTCAATAGATTCTTCCTTCAGGTCACTTCAGATACTGTGCGAGCTGGCTTGCGACATAGGAGAGGTCCGGCCAGCACGTGACAGCGGCAAACAGGGGACACCCCAGCTGCTGCTGATTGAGCCGATGATCTTCAATGGAGAGTGGTGTGGTATCGGGTTCATGATTAGGATGAGGAGTCCGAAAGGGGGTAGTGAGGTTGATTGGGGCGTTGGCGAATTTCTTCGCAAGATTTTTCGCGTATTTGGCGGCAGAGAGGTGAATGGAGGTGGCGAGCTGGGTTATGTTGAGACCCACGAAATGCGTGACGTTGTGGTCGATTGTCACCTCTTGCTTCTCCATGATTTTTTCCTCAAACCGGTCGAGCAACTTCGTATCATTGCCGGTGTAGAGGAGGTCGTCGACGTAGGCGACGAGAAGGATGAATTTTCCGCGCGACTCCTTCCGGTAAATCCCGAGGTCATGCGGCAGCTGAGCGAATCCGAGCTCCGTGAGAACGGTGTGCAGGTACTGCTGTAGAAGGAAGATGGCACCGTCGCTTTCTTCGAAGGCGTGTGGTTTCTCGACGAAGATGATGGCGTTGACAGGTCCGTACAGGAATGCATTGCCGACATTGATTTGTCGGAGCAGTCGCTGCTTGACGGCAGCGATGCAAATGAGGATGCGCGATGAGGTGTGTCTTCTGACGAGCACAAAGGTCAAGCAGCCAGGCGCATGGTGATTTGCGTCAGAAAATGACATGGCGAGGAGAGGCAGCGTGGTGACAGCTCGAAGAAAATGGGGGCCGACCATCGTCCCGCCTGGGTGCGGCGGGTGTTGCTGCAGGAGGGTGCATCGTGGGCGTTTTTCGGCAAGAGCGGCACAGTGTGAGATGGAAGTTGTTCTTCAAACCACCAAATCTTTTTGGAAGAATTCACCTAGGACCAGACTGTTCAGGCTTGGGTGACTACTGCTTCTGGCACAATGATACTCGGCGAAAATTTTGGAGCAACAGTTGCAACCGATTCTGCACTTCAGGTGGTACAGTTTTGTCAAAACAGTAAGCAAAATGTAGAAACAGGAAAGAGGGTTTGGACTAGCAGCAGCAGGATCCATATACGAAACCCTAAATTGGGCTGTACTCGCTATAGACTACCCCACTGCAGACTAGACACACATAACATTTTGACACATCCCCATAGCCAAAGTGGGGTGTAATCAACACAATAGGCAAGCAGAGCAATAGTTCACAATAATAAGCAAAGCTAGAGGCTATCACAGAGGGCAAGTGAGAAGGAGGAGGAACTGTGAGAGGATAGAAGATGGGAGGCGACGGGTGAAGCTGCAGACACACGGGCAACAGGAGTGGCGCGCACAGTGGCTACCGGTGGCAAGGGCCCCGGACTACAGGAGTAACAGGCTCCGCAGCTAAGACGAGCGGTAGGAGCAACGGACCCACGGGCGACAGGCGCAGCAGGCTCTCTGGGCTACCGGCGGCAAGGGTCCCGGACTATAGGCGCTGCAGATGACAAGACTGCTGCCTCCACTCAACCTCCCCCAACTGTCCCACACCCCTTTCACACACCCCCTGCTAAACCCCCTAGCACTGCTCACACGCCACCCCCATAGTACTACTCCGACGGCTCCCACACATCCAACCCCCTTAGTGGCAGCTGCAGCAATGGGAGACGGAGGAGGAGGAGGAGCAAGGGAGGCCTCACACACCCTTCACCCCCATACTCGCCACCCCCAAACCCTAACACAGGCAGTACGGGGCGGGAGCGGGTGCACGCACGGTAGGGCAGGTGCGCGCGGGCCTGGAGCAGGCTGAACGGGCTGCGCATGGGCCTGGCGCAGGCCGTATGGGCCGCGCGCGGGCTGTACAGGTCGGGCGCGGGCCTGGCGCAGGTCGTACGGGCCGCGCGCGGGCTGCACGGGCCACGCGCGGGCATGACGCAGGCTTACGGGCCGCGCACGAGCTGTACCGTCCGCGCGCGGGCCTAGCGCAGGTAGTACGGGCCGCGCGCAGGCTTTACGGGCCGCGCGCGGGGCCCAGGGGCGCTTCAACGGGCGACGGGGGGCGACGCGCAGGTTCCCGGGGGCGCTTCGACGGGCGACGGGGGGGCGACGCGCTGGTCGACGGGGCAGGAAACCGCCGCACGCCTCGGAGCGCACGGCGGGCAGAAAACCGCCGCGCGGCTCGAGCGCTCGGCAGGCAGAAAACCGGCATGCGCCCTGAGCGCGTGGCGGGAAGAAAAAACATCGCGCGCCACGTTGCGCGCGATAGAGAGGACAGCAGCGGAAGCAGGCGGGCCCACAGGCAAGGAGCAAAATTGCTCTGATAGCATGTCAAAAAAGTAGGCAGAAAGTAGAAACAGGAAAGAGGGTTTGGACTAGTAGTAGCAGGATACATATACGAAACCCTAAATTGGGCTGTACTCACTATAGAGTACCCCAGTGCAGGCTAGGCACACATAACATTCTGACAAGTTTCCCCTGGCCAGAGGTACCTTTGTTTGCAGACAGCCCAGTACACCACGGGACAACGGTTCGGCGCAGCGTCTAGACCCTCGAACTTCGGGGGTTCTACCAGCTACAATAAACGGAGTTGTGACAAATACGGGTCCGGTGAGAGAAACGGGTTTCGACTTCAGGAGGCGAGAAAACGACCTACGGAGAATACTTTTTGCTGATGCCCGGTTTTGCGGCTAAGCGGCGGTAGCAGATAGAGCTCCTTACCAACCAAAGTGCCTCATACCAGGTGCCTCGAAGGCGTTATAAGACCTGTTGGACCTGGACGAATAAAGTGGGGCCCTGTATTTAGCCCTGTGCTGGTTAAAAAGCGCGAGTATTGCACAAGTTCAACAACTGGGCATGAAGAAAATTTCAAAGTGGAGCATGGATGGCGCGCACTGTTTCGGCCTCGACAAAAACGGACCATCACCAATGTTAACCCTGCAAAAAAAGTCAGAGCTGAAGAAGTTGTGGCAGTTTGTGGTGGTTCTCCTGTTTAAACGGTCAACCCGAAGACGGTGTAGCAGCAAAGACGGAGTCCCCGAAGCTCTGGAGATTAAACGCGATAGGCACGGTGGGCAGCGAAGCGACCGGCTGAGAGTTCAATATGATAAACTCGCTCCGACTATGATAGAGTTCGTGCCTTTACTAAACGCCGAAAAAGACGCGGGCACCGGAGAGAATACCTCATCCGATAAAAGCGGTCGCGGGGTGAATGGCGGCAAGCGAAATTATCGGGGGGTGAAGATAAAATAATCGGAGGTAAAGTTGTGGGTGATACAACACGTTTCCTCGGTGAAACGTTGAGCCCGTGCGCATCTCCACCGTGAATTTTGGGATCTACTCCGTGGACGTTGGAAGGATCGGAAATTTTAAACATGGAAGCACAGCGAGATGTGCATTGCCACGGATGCCTGGGATCTGCTAAGTAATTTCGACGGGAATGAAGACGGGTGAACGTCGGAGTACCAGGGTTGACGGCGGAAACGTCAGGGTTACACGGCAGAAAATGACTTCGGGACTGTTGCCGCAACCACAACTTTCGGGCTACACTTTTGCGATGGGAGACGGGTGAACGTCTGCTCACCAAATCATTTCCGGCGCTTTACGGTGTATTTCGAAGCCATCTGGGAAAGTTCTACAGCGAGATCTACGGCGTTGTTTCGGACTAGGTTCCGTAAAAAACGGTCTCGGTAGACCCATAGTTCTGGGTTCCACACGAAAGAGCCCCTCCTTTTGGTGGGTTGCTAGTGTGGTTAGCCACATGCGGTGACCGGGTGCGCGTGCTAGAAACACCGGTTCTTTCGAAGGACAACTTGCAGGTGACCAAAATTTACGGGGCGTGTTAATTTCCGACATTTGCGGGTACCACGAGTAGGTCTGAGGATGAATCTTAACAGACTCGGCGGGGTTGTCGATAGTATCCGTGCCCATGGCGGAGTTGCAGCGGTGCTTGATTAAACATGCAACAGCACTTGTTGTGAAAAGAAGTAGTCGTACAATTCGAAAGCTGTTTGGCGGTACCAGCGACAATACTGGGAGACATTTTGCAACATGTGGGGAGAGAAGGCGAAAACTATTTTCGTCCCTGCCTGGAAGTTCTTGGCGAGTCACGACAACGTCACAGAGGTAGCTGACGTCATCGCCAGTTCCAGTCCGAGTTTGAAAAAGAAATTGGGGGATCAGGGAAAGAAGCAGCTGTTTTTTGCCTCAAACCAGGAGGTTTCGGAGAAGCAGGACAAAAGCTCCGGCGAGTTACGACAAGATTGCCAGGGATGCTGACGTCGCACGACCCTGAGGACGGGTTCGATGGGATCATTTGAAGACAATTTTGTCTGTGTTACTGGACCCGACCTCCTCGCCGAATGTGGCCACCATGCTTGAATGAATTCGCAAAATCGCATCGACATATAGACACCGAGCAAAAACGATTTGGGTCACGATCAAAGGAGTTTTTGGATGGTTCTTCAACTACTTGATTCCGATAAAAGAACAACACGAGATTTTTTGGTGGCGTCTGCTGCAAGCTGGAGATGTCAGATGATTATATTACTGATGCATATATTTAGGCTGTAGTGGGGTAGCCCATAGGGGGTACAACCCAATTAGGGTTGGTACTTGTACTTGTTTCATTTCATAGTGCACTCATTCCTCGCCTCTATCTCAACATGGTATCGAGCAGGTTCCCTAGTGGGAACTGTTCCTAAGGCCCACCACTATTTCGTCCTGCCCGGAGCGCGCTCTGCCCTAGCCCGAGTCGCGCTGGGCCTTTTTTTTCCTTTGGCGGCCCGATCGCGTCGAGCCGCACGCCTTTTTTTTGGCGCGCCACTTCCGCGGCCTCGTCGCGCCGCCCCTAGACGGCCGCGCCGCGTCGCGCGCCGCCCCCCTCTGACCCTCGCGACCCCGCCGTCCCCTCTGACGGCCCCGCGATCGCCTGCGACGGCCCCGTCGTCCCCTCTAAAGGCCCCTCCGCTACGCTTAACGGCCCCGCCGTCCCCTCTGTCGGCCCCTGCCGCTGCACTTGACGGCCCCGCCGTCCCCTCTGCCGGCCCCGCCGCTGCACCCGGCGGCCCCGCTGTCCCCTCTGCCGGCCCCGCCGCTGCTTCAAACGGCCCCGCCGTTGCACCTGACGGCCCGCCGTTGCTTCAGACGGCCCCGCCACTGCACCTGACGGCCCCGCCGCTGCACCTTCCGGCCCCACCGCTGCACCTGACGGCCCCGCCGCTGCACCTGCCGGCCCCGCCGCTGCTTCAAACGGCCCCGCCGCTGCACCTGACGGCCCCGCCGTCCCCTCCGACGGCCCCGCCGCTGCACCTGACGGCCCCGCCGTCCCCTCTGACGGCCCCGCCACTGCACCTACCGGCCCCGCCGCTATCCCTGGCGGCCCTGCCACTGCATCTCCCGGCCCCGCCGCCCCAGCAGCCGAGCCGCCCCAGCAGCCGAGCCGCCCCAGCAGCCGAGCCGCCCCAGCAGCCAAGCCGCCCCAGCAGCCGAGCCGCCCCAGTAGCCGAGCCGCCCGAGCCGCCCGAGCCGCCGAGCCGCCCGAGCCGCCCAGCAGCCGAGACGCCGAGCCGCTCGAGCCGCCCGAGCCACACGAGCTGCTCGAGCCGCCCGAGCCGCCTGCACTGCCCTGTCTGGTGAGCACTGAGCTTTACTCTGCGCACTGCCCTCACCCTACTGCTGTCATGGCTACCCCCAGTGTCCTCACCTTTGACGCTGAGGGCAGAGCCATCGACTTTGACGTGTGGGTAGACGACCTGCTGCTTTTCCTACAGTGCGACAGAGCTGACGGCCTCTCTCTCTTTGATCTCACTTCTGGTGCCTCTCCCGCCCCTGCTGCTACTGAGGATGCCACTGTTCGCTCACAGTGGGCCACACGCGATGCTGCTGCACGTCTTGCTGTGCGTCGCCACCTCCCTCCCTCTGAGCGTGCACACTTTGGGTCGTACAAGAGTGCTCAGACCTTGTACGACGCTGTTATTGCACGCTACTCCACCCCTGCCACTGCTGCACTGAGCCGCCTCATGCTACCGTACCTCTTTCCCGACCTTGCTTCTTTTGCCACAGTCGCCGACCTCATTACCCACCTGCGCACTAGTGACGCTCGCTTCCGCGCTGCGCTTCCTGCTGACTTCTGCGCCAAGAACCCCCCCCCCAAGTACTTCACTCTCTACTACATTGTCACCCGCCTCCCTGACTCCCTTCGCGGAGTCAGGGACGACTTACTCTCAGTCTGCCCCACCACTCTCACCGTTGACCTCCTCGAGAAGTCCCTCCTAGCAGCCGAGAAGAGCATTCTCGCTGTAGGGGCCTCTCGTGGTGACCCGCGCACCCCCATCTTTGAGGGGTGTTCCCCCTCCCCCCTCCTGCCCTCTGTCGCCTCTGCTGCTACGGCCGACCTTGTTGGTTTTGAGTCGGTCGGTGCGGCGTCTGCCCCCAGTGGGAGACGTCGCTCTGGCAAGGGCAAAGGGGGCAGGAGCGGTGGTGGAGGCGGCGGGGGCGGTGGGAGCGGCGGTGGAGGCAGCGGAGGAGGTGGGGGTGGTAGCGGGAGTGGTGTCGGGAGTGGAGGTGTCAGCGGCGGCAGTGGAGGCGGGGGTTGCAGCGGCAGTGGTGGTGGGAGTGGAGGCAGAGGCGGCGGTGGCGGCAGCGACGGTGGGAGTGGCGGTGGCAGCGGAGGTGGTGGCGGCGGCGGCGGAGGAGGCGGCGGAGGAGGTCGTGGCTCGTCGCAGAGGAGTGGCTCCGGTGGCGGTCAGCGCCAACAGCAGCGGCAGCAGCGTGGTCAGGAGACCCTCTCCCCGCAGCAGCTCCGTGAGTGGTACGCTGCACGTCAGAGGGGTGGGGGTACTGGTCCGTGCACCTACGTCTTGCGCACGGGCGACCGTGCGGGTGAGCCGTGTGGTGGTCCACACCCCGCCCAGCGCTGCTTCGGCCGCCTGACTGACGCTTGGCGCCGCCAGTTTCCTGACGCCTCTGAGATCCCTCGCTGGGACCAGCTGTCTAGGGCAGAAGTAGCTATCTTTGATCTTGACTTTGATGATATTCTTGCTGCCATGTATGCTGTGACTATTAGTGAGGAGGGTGACTGTTACCGGTGTTTCCCGCCCGACCCGGGCATTGGTACTGCGGCTCTAGGTACTGTTGCGGCTGCTGCTCCAGGTGCTGGTGAGGCTGTCGCTCTAGGTGCCAGTGAGTCTGTGTCCTCAGGTGCTGGTGAGTCTGCTCTCTCAGGTACTACGTCGGCTCCGCCCTCTCTCACCTTCACTCTTGACTCAGGGGCGTCTCGCTCCTTCTTTCGAGACCGCACAACACTCACGCCGCTTAGTAGGCAAGTGGCGGTCTCCCTGGCGGACCCCTCTGGGGGTCCTGTTTTGGCTCGCTACTCCACTGTCCTGCCGTGCCCTGCGGTCCCGTCTGGCGCCCTATCAGGTCTCTACCTCCCCTCGTTCTCTACGAACTTGGTGGCGGGTGCTGACCTACAGGATGCAGGGGTCGACCAGTTCACCCCTGCACGCCGACGGGACACTCACTGCACGGACGCGGACACGGGTCGACACTTGACCACGTTCACACGTGGGCCGGGGTCGAGCCTGTACACACTCACTGTTCCGTCTCCTCCTCCTGCGTCTGGTCAGGTAGCTGCGTCCGGTCAGGTGTTTGCTGCAGCGTCCAGGTCTGGTCCTGAGTCTGCCCCCTGCTCGTGTCGCCTCCTGTCCCACGAGACCCTCCTGTGGCACCACAGGATGGGTCACCCCTCCCTGCCTCGTCTCCGGGGCATGGCCTCTCGCCTTCTTGTCTCTGGCCTTCCCCGGTCCCTCCCTCCCCTTCCTCCGGGGCCTGGCCCTCCCTATGTCCCCTGTGTCGAGGGTCGACTGCGGGCTACCCCTCACTCCTCCCCGTTTCCTCCGACGGAGGCCCCGATGCAGACGCTTCACATGGACGTGTGGGGCCCAGCCCGCGTCCGTGGACAGGGTCACGAGCGCTACTTCCTGCTGGTGGTTGACGACTACTCGCGTTACACCACAGTCTTCCCCTTGCGCAGCAAGGGTGAGGTCACTGAGGTGTTGATCGACTGGATCCGCGCAGCTCGTCTCCAGCTCAGGCGGAGCTTCGGCTCGGACTTTCCTGTTTTGCGTCTGCACTCGGACAGAGGCGGAAAGTTCTCCTCCGGCCTTCTGCGAGCCTACTGTCAGGCACGGGGCTTCCGCCAGACCTTCACGCTTCCAGACTCTCCACAGCAGAATGGGATTGCTGAGCGCCGCATCGGCATTGTCATGGACGTCGCCCGTACGTCCATGGTGCATGCGGCTGCCCCCCATTTTTTGTGGCCGTTTGCGGTGAGGCACGCCGCACATCAGATCAACCTTCAGCCCAGGGTCTCCAGACCGGAGACCTCCCCAGCTTTGCTGTGGACGGGGAAGGTTGGCGATGCGTCGGCGTTCCGTGTCTGGGGATCTCGGGCGTTTGTCCGCGACTTGTCTGCGGACAAGCTGTCCCCTCGTGCTGCTCCTTGCGTCTTCCTGGGTTTCCCCCCTGACGCACCTGGGTGGCAGTTTTACCACCCCACCTCTCGTCGTGTTCTGTCCTCCCAGGACGTCACGTTCGACGAGTCGGTTCCCTTCTACCGGCTCTTCCCCTACCGCACTCCGTCCCTCCCCCCCCCGCCCCTCTTCCTGGTCCCAGGTCCCCCCCAGGTAGACCCCCTCCCCCCTCAGGGTCCTGCCCCTTCAGGTGTGTCTCAGGTAGACGCGGTCGAGCCTGTCGAGGTCACTGGTGACTCTGGTGCTGCTGCGGGTGCGGAGCCTCGGGGTGCTGAGACTGGGGGTGCGGAGAGTGGGGGTGCTGAGCCTGGGGGTGCTGAGACTGGGGGTGCGGAGACTGGGGGTGCTGAGCCTGGGGGTGCTGAGACTGGGGATGCTGAGATTGGGGGTGCTGAGCCTGGGGTTACTGAGCCTGGGGGTGCTGCGACTAGGGGTGCTGAGCCTGGGGGTGCTGAGCCTGGGGGTACTGAGCCTGGGGGTGCTGAGCCTGGGGGTGCTGAGCCTGGGGGTGCTGTGCCTGGGGGTGCTGAGCCTGGGGGCTCTACGTCTGGGAGTGCTGCGCCTACTGCTTCTGTTCCTGGTGGTTCTCCATACCGTTCTTCGCGCCGCGAGCCGCTCTCTCCTCTGGAGCTGCGTGAGTGGTTTGCCCGGCGCTGGAGGGGAGCTGCTGGAGCCGGGGGTACTGCGGGTGTTGGAGGTTCCGTTGCTGCCGAGGGAGCTGGTACCACGGGTCCCGGAGGTGCTCGTACTGAGGGTACTGGAGCTGCCGGGCCTGGGGGTGCCTCTGGAGCTGGAGCTGCTGCGGGTGATGGCGCTGAGGCTACGACTGTCGGTCCTACTGCGGGTACTTCTGCAGCTGCTGGTGGTGGTGGAGTTGGAGCTGCTACTGGTGCTGGGTTGCTTCTGGAGGTGTTGGTGCTGTCCCTGCTGTCTCTGGCGGTGCTGCGCGGCCTCGGCCGTCCTTCGTTCCGCTCCTTCAGCAGGTTCTTGGTCTCCCACCTTCCACTGGTCCTTCTCCTCCCGTAGAGTGTCCGCAACCTGTCCCGTCACGGTCACAGTTACAGCCCGCCTCTCCTCTGCCTTCTCCTTCTCCCTACGCTGGTCCTACTGGAGGTCTTGCTGAGCGTCGTGAGCCTGCATCCCGCCCTGTGTTGCCAGTCCGAGCTGCTCGCACTAGTGGTCGCGCTTCGCGTCAGCGTCCTCCTCCTGTCCCTGGCACGCACCAGATGCCTCTGCGTCCGTCCACTGCTCCTCTGCGTGCCCCTTTGCCTTCTCCTCCTCAGTCTTCTCTTCCTACTCTTGCCGACCCGGAGTCGGACTCTCACCGTGCTGCCAGTCCTACAGTCACGCGTCTTCTTGCTACTCTTGTCACTGACCCTTCCTTTGAGTCCGCTGCTGCGTCTGCCCTAGTTGCTGAGCTGGTCGACTTTGCTGCTGCGTGTCGTCTGGACAACGCTGCCAGTCTTGTTGCTGAGTCTGCTGAGTCTGCGTATGCTGCGTCTGCGTCTGCCTGTCCTCCGTCCGTCGGGGGTGACTGTGCTTTGGGCACGGACGTCCTTGAGGACAGGCAGGAGGAGTTCCAGTGCTTTGCCGCCGCTTTGCCCTTTCTCGTGTCCATGCTTGTTGCCCCTGAGGGAGACCCGGATGCTCTAGACATCCCGACCCCACGCTCTTACGCAGAGGCGATGGCCGGTCCCTACTCCTCTCAGTGGCAGTCAGCCATGGACGCAGAGATGGCTTCCTGGAAGTCCACAGGCACCTACGTTGACGCTGTCCCCCCTCCTGGGGCGAACATCGTCAGTGGCATGTGGATCTTCAGGGTGAAGCGGCCGCCGGGTTCTCCGCCTGTCTTCAAGGCGCGCTTCGTGGCTCGTGGCTTCAGTCAGCGACAGGGAGTTGACTTCTTTCAGACCTTCTCCCCGACCCCGAAGATGACCACTCTTCGGGTTCTACTGCACGTCGCTGCTCAGCGTGACTATGAGCTACACTCTCTTGACTTCAGCACTGCTTTCCTGCAGGGCCGCCTGCACGAGGAGATCTGGCTGCGCCGCCCTCCTGGCTTCACTGGGTCGTTCCCTCCTGGTACCCAGTGGAGCCTCCGGCGGCCAGTCTACGGTCTCCGCCAGGCGCTGCGTGAGTGGCACGACACACTGAGGACTACACTTGCGGCTCTTGGGTTTGCTCCTTCTACTGCTTACCCGTCGCTGTTTCTGCGCACCGAAACCTCGCTGCCGCCGTTCTACATCCTCGTGTACGTCGACGACTTGGTCTTTGCCACTGCGGACACTGCCGCACTCGCCCACGTGAAGTCCGAGCTGCAAAAGAGACACACGTGCACAGACCTGGGTGAACTGACAAGCTATCTTGGCTTGCGGATCACCCGGGACAGAGCACGCCGCACCATTACCCTGACTCAGTCACACATGGTGCAGCAGGTCCTTCAGCGCTTCGGCTTCACGTACTCCTCGCCTCAGTCCACTCCTCTGCCTACGGGACACTCGCTCTCAGCTCTGCCTTCGGATGAGTCCGTAGAGTCGAGTGGTCCGTATCCAGAGCTTGTGGGCTGCCTCATGTACCTGATGACTTGCACTCGACCTGACCTCGCATACCCTCTCAGCATCTTAGCACGCTATGTTGCTCCCGGCCGTCACCGGAAGGAGCAAATGGATGCAGCTAAGAGGGTGTTGCGCTACTTGTGCAATACATCGGGCATGGGGCTAGTGCTTGGAGGGCGTGAGCGGCCTGTGCTCACCGGGCACTCAGACGCTTCTTGGGCTGACGACCAGGCTACTCAGAGGTCGTCTCAGGGTTACACCTTTAGTCTTGGCTCTGGCTCTGTCTCTTGGCGCTCTACTCGCTCTTCTTCGGCTCTCAGCTCCAGCTGTGAGGCTGAGATCTACGCCACGGCCATGGCTGCCCAGGAGCTTCGCTGGCTCACCTACCTGCTGACTGACCTTGGAGAGCGGCCTCGTTCTCCTCCAGTTCTGTACGTCGACAACAAGGCAACCATTGCCTTGTGTGAGGAGCACAGACTGGAGCACAGGACGAAGCACATTGCTCTGCGCTACTTCCTTGCTCGAGAGCTTCAGCAGCGTGGTCAGCTTCGCCTGCGTTTCGTGGCCACTGAGGCCAACACTGCTGATGTGTTCACCAAGGCACTTCCGCCTCGTGACCATCAGCGCTTTTATCTCTGCTAGGCCTTGTGCCCACTGGGCCTCACTTGCTTACCTCTTGACCTTGCTTGTACTGCTGCATATATATATCCTTGCTCTTGCTTGTTTAGCACTGTTATATATATATGCTCTGCTGCATGTGAATTGGCCTTGTGGCCTTGATCTTGTGCTCGGAATTTGTGTGGTATCCTTGAGATCCACCCTGAGCTTACTTTGCTTTGTTTTGCTTTGCTTGACTGGTCTTGTGACCCCTTGCTCTCCCCCACTTTGCCTATGGGGGTGTGTCAGATGATTATATTAGTGATGCATATATTTAGGCTGTAGTGGGGTAGCCCATAGGGGGTACAACCCAATTAGGGTTGGTACTTGTACTTGTTTCATTTCATAGTGCACTCATTCCTCGCCTCTATCTCAACAGGAGATGCTGCAGCAATCGAGGATTTTTATTCTGCCACTACATCAGGATAAAGGCAGTAGTTTTCGGGTTGCAGATGCTGAGAACTGTATATGATGCAGAACATCGGTTGATTTTATCAGAATCAAGAAGTGTTGCAAAAGAAGAATGACGAAAGAGGGGTTTCACTAGCAGCAGTTGGGATACATATAGCAAACCCTAACTGGGTTGTACTCGCTATAGAGCACCCCACTACAAGCTAGATAATAACATTCTGACATATTTGATGCTGCAGTAGCAATGAAGACAACAAGACAACAATAAGTTTGCTTCATGGAGTTTCATTTGAAGGTTTTCGAGTTCCGGACCCAACGACTTTATCTGCTCAAAGGATTCGACGCGATTTACCCAGAGGAGCTTTACGAATCATGATTTTGAAGTTTCGCCACTGATAACATTTTCGACCGTGCAGTTGCTAAAATTCAGAAAGGGGGTCAGAACACTTGGTATTCTGGCACACTCTTGGTGTATAGGGTGGTTTGGAGTTTCGTCCCCGTGCAGCTGAACTACAATGGTGGATTACCCTTCTCCTCAAGGGGGGGAGAAAGGAAAAAAAATTGCACTGTACTCAGCAATTTCAGACTGTCTCGTCAAACTCACTCAGCATGACGGACGCCCGCGATGGCTTCATCAACATCGACGGTTTCCAATTCACCGGCACCTGACATCAAGTCAGAATTCCCACCAACATTGCCAGCATCACTACCGTTCGATTCGCCTTTGCAACCTCAATGACTTCAGTTCAATCTCAGATTCAAGTCACCTTTGAAATCACAATCGTCAGACTGAAATCAGGACGATCAACGGCTAACATTCCAACTTTTTTCAAATTCGCCTGGTCAACTGGTCAGCCACGCGTCGACTCAGCGGTCAACGCTTCTCTACACCATCAGATCAGTTTCAATCGAAGATCTGCAATTTTCACGATTTTGCAAGACTCGGCTACGTATAAGGGCACCTTTCTTAGAAGGTGGGAGAGTATAATGAATATACAATTTATTACTGTACAGGCTGCTCTTAGCGAGGACAGCCCTGAGCACTTCGCGTCACTGTGACTCGGCCTACACTTTCGCACCGAACCAGCTTCAAGTCGCCCCGCACCAATTGCGACACACCCAACACTCGCTTGTCACGCGGTTCTCACCTATCTAGATCTGTTATGGTCACAGTAGGCTCAAACGTGCCTAAAACGAAAGATAGAGTGCATAGTCGGATTTCTGCACACCGGCTTCAAACGTTCAGAGCATTCTGGTGATAGCTCTAAATGACCTGCTTCAAATTGGATATGGAGTGACTTAACCTCATCTACAATAGACAATCTAGATCGCACGAAATCATCAAGTATGGACGATGCAGCGTCAGTTTGAACGAACAACACTATGGGAGCCACTATAGTCTTAGAACATAAATTATGCAGAGTTACGGAGTGGGAATGAATCCCAGCCTCTACAAACCCCAAGTCCGAGTTACAGTGATGTGGAACAGCGCCACACTGTCCCCAACCACGAAGGGTCTCGAAACTAACCTCCACAAGGGCCTACACCAAGAAAAATGTTACACTACACAAAGTAAAGTAACTATTCTCAATATCTTGAAGTGTACCCTTTTTGCGGGCTCCGAGATCACTTTAATCTTGAGACCAAGCCTTTGGTTCTTCATTATAACCTCATCCTGAGTTCTTGATTGGTCTACTGCACACACCTACGACACGCCGAACGTTCCACACACGACTAGCGATAACTCGCTATCGACTCGCCACACACACATTCGACATCGTGAATCATCATTCACACACTATTATGAGCATAAAATATATCTTATCTCATGCCCTTATACCATTCCATGCACACACGCATGCACGCACACGGACAACAAGCCGAGTGCAAACCGTAGGGTTGCACCAGCAGTTTCCCAACAGTTTGCTCGCTTTCTTCATTGTTTCGTCATTCTGTAAACACGTTCTCTTCATAAAGTCTTCCGCGCACTTTGTTTAGTACAACTCATTAAAAAGAAAAAGAAAACGTCTTGTCCGGATGAGCATTACGCGCCCTTAAATCAATAATTCAGCTGCCTCCACCATACCTAGTCAAACACACCGTGTAACGCTCATTGGTCCCCCACCGCGCAGTAAAGAAGCCTAATGTATACAAACCTTACAACAACTACTCTAACCCAGACATAAATCGATCGTGAGGGGAATCAAATGACGGTTCACACAAACCTGATGGTTATAAATCATGCCCACTATTCACCGCAAATCCTCAGTCACATTGCTTGCGCATTCCACTGACTTGATCGCGTTCCTCCTAGCGCATTCTGCAAGACCGTTGAACTCCCACTGAGAGCGTTCAAACTTTGTCTACAGCACCTGCAAGGGCAGCCATAAAATCGTCTCTTCCACCGCCTCTGTGCCATATCCTCGTGCTATATAATAGATTCACTACTCGTCGTGGCCCACGAGCTATACCATATCAGCAACCACTAGTGTCTTGTACCATCACAACGGCTGGCAACATCAATCCGAACCAGCTTCCTGACATTGCGCTACTGCCCATGCCTCACGCGAGTCACCTAGGAGTGCCGCAGCATTCTGCAGCAGAAAATCACCAAGTGACGCGGCACAATAGAAATCTAGCTGACACAAGAGTTACCCACGGATGTGGCACAATTTCTACCAGCATCATACGCAGCCCAAGATTACCTAGCTGACACGGCGACTGACCTCCATGGCCACTTCTCCTGCCGCGGAGCTTCTGCTCGTCCTTGCCATCATCTGCGGTGAGGCGTTTCTTTCTCGTTGTCGTTCCCAAGGGGTCTTGAATTCGGCTGCGTTTTTTTTTTTTTTTTTTTTTTTCACATTTTAAAAAGTCTTGCATGCTGTGTCACCTTCCTCTCACCCCTCTGTTCCCTCTCACCCCTTTGCTCCCACTCACGCAGCGGCAGGCGAGCACACAGATTGCCTGAATGCGGGCACGCGAGAGGCCGGCGCAGGAAGCGTGAAGAATGCAAGCATGCAGGCGAGGAGTCTCAAAAATGAGAGCATGGCGAGAGGCAGGAACGCGAGCATGCATGTGGGGGTGGCCGTGGGGAGCAACAACACAGGTAGGATAGTGGAGGTGAGGGTGTAGGTGAAGACACAGATCAAGGTGTCAGACGTCAGCCTTCCTGTCAGATTCGTCGCCCTCCGCTGCTTCACCCTCCCGAATGCGGCGACCAAGGCGCTCAAGGCGACGCGGGACATGCAGGTGTGGTGGCACGGGTTCCCAGGTGGCAGGACCAAGGCGAGTGTAGGTGGCAGCAAGGGCGGTAGTGGAGGTGGTTTGGGTGGGAAGGTTGCAAGCATGGTGGGGCCGGCAGGTGCGGCGTGCAAGCAGGTGCAGTTCTTTGCTAACCCCGCCTACAAGGGCAAGGCGCTGAATGAGGTGTTGCAGCTGCGATACGCTGGCCTGCGCAAATTCTTCAATGTCCCCAGGTGGGTCGTGGGGGCACGTAGGGGCAGTGTGCCCGGGCGGGTGGGTCGTGGGGGCACGTGGGGGTGGTGTGCCTAGGTGAGGAATTGTCCTCTGCATCTGTCGTGAGCCACTGTCGTGTGCCACTGTTGTAAGCCATTGCGTGAGCCACTGTCGTCAGCCATTGTCGTGAGCCACTTTCGTTCTCAACGCCTGATCCGATTGTGCTCCGCATATTCTTGCAGTGAAAAGAAGATCTCCCAATGGGCTTCTGTTTCTTGCAAGCTTGGCGCATTCCTTGCCTCCTTTCGTGCTTCCAGTCACCTTTCCACACTGCCTCTGTACCACACAAATCTCCTACATTTCCCTGTCACCTTTACAGTCACCGTACCACACACATCTCTTGCATTTCCTCCATACATACCAAGTATTGCATGTTTAGCATGAAAGAGTGTCTGCCAAGAATATGCTTACACCGGCCGTGCTGCGAACACAAGAGTGCGCTGCACATACAAACCTCTCCTTCCCTATAAGGCACACGGGGACTGTCTGCATGCCACGTGTCCAACCAATTGCACATGTATCCCAACGAGTGACAACAAGGGCATCACATGTGCATGCCACCAGGGCTTTGCTTCTGTCAATGGCACCTGCCTAGGTACGCTGCCAGTGATGCTACAGGCACTAGCTCTTGCTAGGGTATGCTGCTACTAATATCATTCATCTCTTCTCTTATCTCATGCGCTTTTTGCCATCGTCGCCTGGACCTGCCCACGTTATTTGAGGATGATATGAGGCCAAGCCAATGTAAAAGGTTGTTGCTAGGCATCTTGAATCTTGAAATCCGTTGCAACACAATTCTTCCTTTGTTGCTTGCTTATAGTGTTTTGTTACTGCTGATTCTTATTCTCATTCCCAAACTCATCTCAGCTCAACATACCTTCCCCTTTTCTCTTGTCGCCTGCGTCACAGGCAAATGCGCTTTGATAGAGTGTGGCGCCAACACTACACGCAGCGCAAGTAAGACATGGAATGCAACTTGTTCGTGTGACACGCGCTTTGAAACGCTTGCCAATGGCACTTGTGCTGGTGAGGCGTGGTGCGTCAAAACCCAAAACCTGGCTTCCAGTGTTTTGTTCTTGTTGCCTCGGTTTCCTTTGTGAAGAAATGAGGAATGAATGAACTAGGAAAGAGGTGGGTACAAGTAGGAAAACCTAGAAATGTTGTACCCCATATTGTCTACCCAACTACAGCCTACACAGACTATAGCATATATGCCTGACACACCCCCATAGGCAAAGTGGGGGAGAGCAAGAGGTCACAAGACCAGTCAAGCAAAGCAAAGCAAGCTCAGGGTGGATCACAACGTCACCACACATTCCGAGCACAAGTGCAAGGCCACAAGGCCAGTTCACATGCAAGATCATTTATATAAAGGTAAACAAGCAAGTGCAGGTATAGAAAGATCACAGTACAAGCAAGGTCAAGAAGTGAGCAAGTGAGGCCAAGTAGGCACAAGACCTAGCACAGTACAGAAGCGCTGATGATCACAAGGCGGAAGGGCCTTGGTGAAGATATCAGTAATGTTGGCCTTAGAGGCCACGTAGGTGAGGCGGAGCTGACCACGCTACTGCAGCTCACGAGCCAGAAGTAGCGGAGAGCAATGTGCTTTGTTCTGTGCTCCAGTCTGTGCTCCCGACACAAGGCCAGCATGGCCTTGTTGTCTACGTACAGAATTGGAGGAGAACGAGGCGGCGCTCCTAGGTTAGTCAGCAGGTAGGTGAGCCAGCGTAGCTCTTGTGCAGCCATGGCCCCCGCGTAGATCTCAGCCTCACAGCTCGAGCCGAGAACAGAAGACGAGCGGGTAGACCGCCACGAAACAGAGCCGGAACCAAGACTGAAGGTGTAACCCTGTGACGACCGCTGCGTAGCCTGGTCGTCAGCCCAAGAAGCGTCTGCGTGACCTGTGAGGACCACTCGATGTCGCCCTCCAAGCACTAGCCCCATGCCCGACGTACTGCACACGTAGCGCAACACCCTCTTCGCTGCAGCCATGTGCTCTGGTCGGTGTCTCCCAGGAGCAACATAGCGTGCCAAGATGCTAAGAGGGTATGCAAGGTCAGGTCGTGTGCAGGCCATCAGGTACATGAGGCAGCCAACAAGCTCTGGGTACGGGCCACTCGGTTCTACGGACTCATCCGAAGGCAGAGCTGAGAGCGATTGGCAAGTAGACAGAGGAGTGGCCTGAGGAGAGGAGTACGTGAAGTCGAAGCACTGAAGGACCTGCTGCACCATGTGTGACTGAGTCAGGGTAATGTTGCGCTGTGCTCTGTCCCGGGTGATCTGCAAGCCAAGGTAGCTGCGCAGTTCACCTAGGTCTGTGCACGTGTGTCTCTTCTGCAGCTCGGACTTCACGTGGGCAAGTCCAACAGTGTCAACAGTGGCAAAGACCAAGTCGTCGACGTACACGAGGATGTAGAACGGCGGCAGAGAGGTGTCGGTGCGCAGAAACAGCGACGGGTCGGCAGTAGAAGGAGCAAACCCAAGAGCCGCGAGTGTAGTCCTGAGTGTGTTGTGCCACTTACGGGGCGCCTGGCGGAGACCGTAGACTGGCCGCCAGAGGCTCCACTGGGTGCGTGGAGGAAAAGACCCAGTGAAGCCAGGTGGGCGGCGCAGCCAGATCTCCTCGTGCAGGCTGCCCTGCAGGAAAGCAGTGCTAAAGTCAAGAGAGAGAAGCTCGTAGTCGCGCTGAGCGGCTATGTGCAGCAGCACCCGAAGAGTGGTCATCTTCGGGGTGGGACAGAAGGTCTGAAAGTAGTGGACTCCCTGCCGCTGATTGAAGCCTCGAGCCACATAACGCGTCTTGAAGACAGGCGGAGAACCCGGCGGCCGCTTCACCCTGAAAATCCACATGCCACTGACGATGTTCACCCCAGGTGGGGGAGCCTCGTCGACGTAGGTGCCTGTGGACTTCCAGGAAGCCATCTCTGCGTCCATGGCTGGCTGCCACTGTGAGGAGTAGGGACCCTCGATCGCCTAAGCGTACGATTGAGGAGTTGGGATGTCTGGTGCATCCGGGTCTCCCTCAGGGGCAATCAGCGTGGACACGAGATGAAGCAGCAGCAAAACACTGGAACTCCTCTTGCGTGTCCTCAACGACGTCCGTGCTAAGAGCACACTCACCCCCGACGGACGGAGGACAGGCAGAGTCAGACTCAGCAACAAGACTAGCAAAGTAGTCTAGACGACAGCGAGCACTAAAGTCGACAAGCTCAGCAACTAAGGCAGACGCAGCAGTGGACTCAAAGGTAGGGTCAGTGACAGTAGGACTGGCAGCACGAAGAGAGTAAGACTCCAGGTCAGAAAGGACAGGAAGAGAGGACTCTAGAGGAGACGACAACGGGACACGCAGAGGAGCAGTGGACGGACGCAGTGCCTGGGACCACAGGACGACGCGGACGCGGAGCACGACTACTAGTGCGAGCAGCACGAACAGGCGACGCAGGACGAGACGCAGGCTCACGACGCTCAGCAAGACCTCCAGTAGGACCAGTGTAGGGAGAAGGAGCAGGCAGGGGGGAGGCGGGCTGTAACTGTGACCGCGACTGGACAGGCTGTGGTCACTCTAAGGGAGGAGCAGGACCAGTAGAGGGCGGGAGACCAAGAACCTGCTTAAGGAGCGGAACAAAGTACGGCTGCGGCCGCGCAGCATCTCAAGAACCAGCAGGGACAGCACCAGTACCCCCACCGGCAGCACTAGTGTAAGCAGCACCTCCAGCGCCAACACCAGCACCCTCAGACGCACCAGCGCCAGCAGCACCTCTAGCACCAACACCCCTAGCAGCTCCAGCTCCAGCAGCACCAGCAGCTCCAGCTCCTGCAGGACTGTCAACTCCAGTACCGCCAGCAGCTCCAGCAGTACCTCCAGCAGGACCAACTCCAGCAGCACCCCCAGTCTCAGCAGCTCCAGTACCGCCAGTACGAGCACCTCGAGGGCCAGCAGCAACAGTAGCACCTCCAACTCCAGCAGCACGACTCCAGCGCCGGGCAAACCACTCACGCAGCTCCTGCGGAGAGAGTAGCTCCCGCCTCGACGAAGCACCGCCCGAGGCCACACGAGTAGACCCAGCACCCCCATGCTCCGCACCCCCTGGCTCAGCACCCCCAGACTCCGCACCCCCAGGCTCATCACCCCTAGACTCAGCACCCCCAGGCTCAGAACCCCCAGGCTCAGCGCCCCCAGACCCTGCACCCGCAGGCTCAGCACCCCTAGCAGCACAAGAGTCAACAGCTACCTCGACAGACTCGACTGCGTCTACCTTGGACACACTTGACGGGGCAGGACCCTGAGGGGGGAGAGGGTCTACCGAGGGAGGACCTGGCGCAAGGAAAAGCGGCGGCGGGGGGAGGGGCGCAGTGCGGTAGGGCAAGAGACGGTAGTAAGGCACCGACTCGTCAAAGGTGACCTCTTGGGAGGACAGAACACGGCGCGAGGTGGGGTGGTAAAACTGCCAACCAGGCGCGTCAAGGGGGAAGCCAAGGAAGACGCAGGGAACATCACGGGGGGACAGCTTGTCCGCAGACAAGTCGCGGACAAACGCCCGAGATCCCCAGACACGAAACGCAAGGTGGGGGAGGTCCCCGGCAAGGAGACCTGGGGCTGAAGGTTGATCTGATGCGCTGCGTACCGAACCGCATATGGTCACAGAAAATGGGGAGCAGCCGCATGGATCATGGACGTACGAGCGACGTCCATGACCATGCCAATGCGGCGCTCAGCAATCCCATTTTGCTCTGGAGAGGCCGGAAGCCTGAAGGTCTGGCGGATGCCTTGTGCACGGCAGAAGGCTTCAAGACGGGCAGAGGAAAACTCCCCGCCTCTATTAGAGTGCAGATGCAGATTAGGAAAGTCGGATCCGAAACTCTCTCTGAGCTGGAGACGAGCTGCGCGGATCCAGTCGATCAACACCTCAGTGACGTCACCCTTGCTGCGCAAGGGGAACACCGTGGTGTAACGCGAGTAGTCGTCAACCACCAACAGGAAGTAACGCTCGTGACCCTGACCACGGACGCGGGCGGGGCCCCACACGTCCATATGAAGAGTCTGCAGGGGAGCCTCTGTTGGAGGAAACTCGGAGGAGTAAGGGGTGGCGCGCTGCCGCCCCTTGACGCAGGGAACGCAGGTAGGGGCAGGCCCCGATGGGAGGGTAGGGAGGGACCGGGGGAGACCAGAGACAAGGACACGGGAGGCCATGCCTTGGAGATGAGGCAGGAAGGGGTGACCAAGGCGGTGGTGCCAAAGGAGAGTCTGGTGGGACAGGAGACGACACGAGCAGGGAGCAGACTCAGGACCAGACCTGAATGCTGCACCAAACACCTGACTCGACGCATCTACCTGACCAGACTCAGCAGCCGGAGGAGACTCAGGAGTCAGTCTGTACAGGCTTGACCCCGTCCGACGGGTAAACGTGGCCAAGTGTCGGCCCGTCCGAGCACACGTACATTGGGTCACCCGCTGACTCGCAGGAGTGAACTGGTCAACCCCCCCATCCTGTAGATCAGCACCACTCACCAAGTTCGTAGAGAACGAGGGGAGGTAGAGACCTGACATGGTGCCAGAGGAGGCTGTCGGACACAGTAAGATAGTGGAGAAGCGAGGAAGGACAGGACCCCCAGAGGGGTCTGCCAGGGAGACCGCAACCGGCCGACTAAGCGGCTTAAGTGTGGTGCAGTCTCGAAAGAAGGAGCGGGAAGCACCCGAGTCAAGGGTGAAGGTGTGTAAGGCCTGAGTCGACGTGGTACCTCAGAGAGCAGACTCACCAGCACCTGGGGCGGCAGACGCACTGGCACCTAGACCAGCAGCCTCACCAGCACCTGGCGCAGCAGACGCACTAGCACTTAGAGCAGCAGCCTCAATGCTCGGGTCAAGCAGAACACATAGGTAACAGTCACCCTCATCACTAGTAGACACACCATACATGGTAGCAAGAATAGCATCATAGTCAAGATCAAAGATAGCAACCCCCGCCCTAGACAGCTCTCCCCAGCGAGGGATCTCAGTGGCGTCAGGGAACTGGTGACGCCAAGCGTCCGTCAGGCGGCCGAAGCAGCGCTGGGTGGAGTGCGAGCCCCCGCACTGCTCACCAGCGCGGTCGTCGGTACGCAAGACGTAGGTACAGGGACCAGTACCCCCACCTCGCTGACGCCCTGCGTACCACTCACAAAGCTGCTGGGGGGACGGGGTCTCACGAGTGCGCTGCTGCTGCTGGCGGTGACCACCACCTAAGCCGCCCCGCTGCGCAGAGCCACCCCGACTAGCTCCACCTCCTCCGCCGCCACCGCCGCTACCGCCGCCATCGCCTCCTCTTCTGCTCCCACCGCCACCGCTACCGCCGCCTCCGCCGCCACCGCCGCCACCGAAGCCCCCACCCCCGCCACCACTCCCACCACCACCCCCACTCCCTCCGCCTCCTCCACCTCCACCTCCACCGCCCCCGCCAGCCCCTCCAGTGCCCTTGCCCCCCTTGCCCTTGCCGGTGCGGCATCGCCCGCTAGGGGCAGACTCAGCGCCGACCGACTCGGTGCCAACGAAGTCGACGGCAGCAGCAGAGGCAACAGAGGGAATAAAGGGGGAGGGGTAGCACCCCTCAAAGACAGGGGCACGCAGGTCACCTCTAAAGGCTCCTACAGCAACTATACTCATCTTAGTTGCTAGGAGGCGCTCCTCAAGGAGGTCAACAGTGAGTGTGGTGGGGCAAACAGAGAGGAAGTGGTCCCTGACCGAGCGAAGGGAGTCAGGGAGCCGGGTGACTATGTAGTAGAGGGTGATGTACATGGGGGGGGGGGGGGGGGGGGGTTCTTGGCGCAGAACTCAGCAGGAAGCGCAGCGCGGTAGCGGGTGTCACTAGTGAGAAGGTGCGTAACGAGGTCAGCGACAGTGGGAAAGGCGGCGAGGTTAGGAAACAGGTACAGCAGTATAAGGCGACTAAGAGCAGCAGTGGCAGGGGAAGAGTAGCGTGCAACTACAGCGTCGTACAAGGTCTTAGCACTCTTGTATTGACTAAAGTGCGCACGCTCAGCGGTCGGTAAGTGGCGACGCACAGCAAGACGGGCAGCAGCATCCCGTGTGGCCCACTGTGAGCGAGCAGTGCTGTCACCATCAGCAGGCGGGGCAGGAGAGGCACCAGAGGTGAGATCAAACAAGGAGAGTCCGTCTGCCCTATCGCACTGTAGGAAGAGCTGGAGGTCATCGACCGAGACCTCAAAGTCAACAGCACGACCCTCAGCATCAAAGGTAAGGACATTGGGGGTAGCCATGACAGCAGTGGTCTAGCAGGGAGTGCTCTCACTAGTCCGGGTGGGTAGGGCCGGTGCGCGCCGGTAGGAACAGTAGCGGCTCGACGGCGGCTCGGCGGCAGCGGCTCGGTAGTGGCGGCTCGACGGCGTCCTCGGCGGCTCCGCGGCTCGGCGGCTCGGCTGCTGGGCGGCTCGGCGGCTGGGCGGCTCGGCTGCTGGGCGGCTCGGCTGCTGGCCGGCTTGGCTGCTGGGCGGCTCAGATGTTGGGCGGCTCGGCTGCTGGGCGGCTCGGCTTCTGGGCGGCTCGGCGGCTTGGCTGCTTGGCAGCTGAAGTGGCCGTGAAGGGCGGCGACGGGGCTGCTAGAGGCGGCGACGGGGCCGCGAAGGGCGGCGACGGGGCCGCAAAGGGCGGCGACGGGGCCGCGAAGGGCGGCGACGGGGCCGCTAGGGGCGGCGACGGGGCCGCTACGGGCGGCGACAGGGCCGCTAGGGGCGGCGACGGGGCCGCTAGGAGCGGCGACGGGGCCGCAAGGGGGGTCGCGAGGGGCCTCGAAGGGCGGCGACGGGGCCGCTAGGGGCGGCGACGAGGCCGCAAAGGGGCCGCGAGGGGCCTTGAAGGGCGGCGACGGGGCCGCAAGTGGCGGCGACGGGGCCGCGAAGGGGCCGCGAGGGGCCTAGAGGGGCGGCGACGGGGCCGCAAAGGGGCCGCGAGGGGCCTAGAGGGGCGGCGACGGGGCCGCAAGGGACGGCGACGGGGCCGTAAGGGGTGGCGACGGGGCCGCTAAGGGTGGCGCGAGGGGCCGTGAGAGGCGACGTGAGGGCGGCCAACGGGGCGTACCTCGGGCAGGGGCGACTCGCGCTCCGGTCAGGAAAAAAAATCGATTTCAGTGGTGGGCCCTGAAAAGCGTTCCCACTAGGGAACCTGCTCTATACCATGTGAAGAAATGAGGAATGAATGAACTAGGAAAGAGGTGGGTTCAAGTAGGAAAACCTTGAAATGTTGTACCCCATATTGTCTATCCCACTACAACCTACACAGACTATAGCATATAAGTTTGACATCCTTTTCCCAAAATGTTTTTCTATAGAACGTTTCTCATGCTGCTTCTGTCTAGTGCTTGTTGCTGTTGGCTCATTTTTGCGTTCTCAAGCTCAACTCGGCTCAATTCTTCCTTTGTTGCTTGCTTGCTGTGTTTTGTTACTGCTGAGTATTATTCTCATTCCCAAACTCATCTCAGCTCGACATACCTTCCCTTTTCTCTTATCGCCTACATCAAAAACAAATGCGCTTTGATAGAGTGTGGCGCCAACGCTACGTGCAGCGCAAATAAGACATGGAATGCAACTTGTTTGTGTGGCACGTGCTTTGAAATGCTTGCCAATGGCACTTGTGCTGGTGAGGCGTGGTGCATCAAAACCCAAAACCTGGGTTCCAGTGTTTTGTTTTTGTTGCCTCGGTTTCCTTTTCCCAAGATGTTTTTCTATATAACGTTTCTCATGCTGCTTCCGTGTAGTGTTTGTTGTTGTTGGCTCATTTTTGCGTTCCCAAGCTCAACTCAGCTCAACCAAGCAAACATTTTTCTTTTCGCTTGCGTCACAAGCAAGTGCTCTTTGATAGAGTGTGGCGCCAACTCCACGTGTAGCACGGATAAGACAGGGAAGGCAACCTGTTCGTGTGACTCGCGCTTCGAAATGCTTGCCAATGGCACTTGTGCTGGTGCGGCGTGGTGCTTCGAAAACCAAAACCTGGCATCCAGTATTTTGTTCTTGTTGTTTCTCATGCTGCTTTCGTGCAATGCTTGTTGCCATTGAATCATTTTCCCGCTTCCAAACTTAACTCGGCGTAAACACACCTATTCTCTTGCTGCTTGTGTCACAGGCAAATGCTCTTTGATATAGTGTGGCGCCAACGCCACGTGTAGCACGGATGAGACACGGAAGGCAACTTGTTCGTGTGACACAGGCTTTGAAAGGTGTCTCTATGGCACTTGTCCTCGTGAGACGTGGTTCTTCGAAACCCAAAACCTGGCTTACAGTCTGTCGTTCTTGTTGCCTCGGTTTTCCGTTCCCAAAATGTACCCCATTAGAACGTTTCTCATGCTGCTTTCGTACAGCGTTTGTTGCCGTTGAATCATTTTCCCGTTTCCAAACCTAACTCAGCGCAAACACTCCTCTTCTCTTGTTGTGTCACAGGCAAATGCGCTTTGATCAAGTGTGGCGCCAACGCCACGTACAGCACAGATAAGACAGAAAATGCAACATGTTAGTGTGATACGGGCTTCGAAATGCTTGCCAATGGCACTTAAACTGGTGAGGCTTTTTATTCAAAACTCTTTGACGTGCCTCTGTGACCAAAGGTGCACTTGTGATCAAAGGTGCACTTGTATCAAAGGTGCACTTTCAGTTTCGTTCGCTCCTACGCTCTTCATTCCCGTTCCCAACCTCTTGGCCCATCATGGTATGGTGTGATGGTTCTGCATGGTGCGATGGTTCCGCATGTTGTGATGGGTCTGCAGCTTGGAAGCATGGGGTGCAATTGTAGCAAGTGTTGCTTGACACCAATTTGTAAGTTCCATGCATTACCCACCCTTACCCATCTTCATTAAGGTGGATGTTGATTAGCAATGTTCTATCACCCCGGTGACTGCATGTACTGCCTCTCTCACACTCGTGGTGCGGCATCTGCCCCCCTGGAGCCACCTACAAGACCGCAAGTTTTAAGAGTGCTTCCAATGTTCCATACTGCGTGTGTCAGGATGGCGATGGCATGACGCCAGATGCTTGCATCAAAGGTGAGTTACCACCCTTCTGAAACTTCATGAGACACATTGTCTGACTGCTCTGCCTGATTGCATATGCCTTATTGCCATGTTGCATATGCCTTATTGCCTTGTTGCATATGCCTTGCCTTTGCCTTCTTGGATGTGTCTTATCACCTTTGCCTGATTGCATATTCTTTGATGCCTATTGGACGACTCGATTAATGTTCCTTATGAGAGAATCTGTATGGGGTGGCTTGAGTCCACTGCCACTCATGCAACATTGGTCGCAGCAGCAGCATCAGCAGGACAGTATCCACACTTCACTTCTCCGCTTTCTTACTTAAGGCCAGCCACTTAGGGGAAGTGCATTTACAGCCCACTCATTACTTTACTTCCCACTCCACTTGTGCCCCCGCTTGTCACTCCACTTGCACCTCACATTCCCAGGTGGCAAGTCCACAGTGGGAGCAGCGAGTGTGACGCTCATCCAGAACAAGAATGTAGTAAGCAACGCATCTCGGCCGTACATCGTGCGCGCCAACCTCAATAGGTGCACACAGCTTCCCAAGCATCTGGATGCCAACTACACGATACGATACAGCGTGTACAACATGAACGGCGCGTTGCGCTGCAACACCTACTCTTTCTTGGGGGGCGACAATTGTACAGGCGCTACCAACCACTCCATACCATACAGTTGTTGTATAGTGAGTGGCCCAAATCGTTCAGCTAGAGCAGCAATGCCCAAATATCCATTCACACTTGCCACCATTTTTTCCTCATTCTCTAATGCCTCTTTAATGTGCACCGATCGTCTTTTCACCTTTTCTTTCCCTCTCCCCATTCCCTTTTCACACCTGTTGCATGAATTGTCAGTACCATGGTAACTGATATCAAGTTCATCTGTTGCTAGGAGTAACTGCAGATCCAGGACGGCTGGACTACTAGAGAATTGGTATGGAATAATAATACTGTCATCGCTAGAATAGAAGACAGTTGCCCTATTTTGGGGTAAATTGAAGGGGACATATGTGCCATAAGACATGTCTTAGAAATTGATTTGGGTTTGGAATATGGTACATTTATACAATAATGTTGTCACGCCCTCGCTATCCTCATCCAAATAAGGGGAAGTCGGTGCTTTCGGTCAAATATCCGGGACATGCATTTGCATGTGTATTCTTAGGATAAGTTGAAATATACTGTAAAAAGTGCAGTTCCCTATATATGCCCTCATTTCTAATCTGTGTCTAAGTAGATGCATGTCTGCTGTTCAGGCTGTAGTGGTGCACTATTCACTAGAGAGTACAACCCTGTTTGAGCGTGTTCCTACAGCCTCATATCAGGCAACCTCGTATCGAATCCGCATCGAACCGCACTAAAACGCATCCAACCGCAGTCGAACACACTAAAACGCATTTCACCACGCGAAGCTAATACTGTCAGAACATTATAGCTTATACATCTGTGTAGGCTGTAGTGGGGTAGCCCATAAGGGGTACAACCCAATTAGGGTTAGTACTTGTACCCAACTGTTTCATAGTTCAATCATTCTCGTTCTAATCTTCACATGGTATAGAGCAGGTTCCCCCGTGGGAACTGTTCCTAGGGCCCACCGACCTTTTTATTCCTGCCCGGAGCGCGCTTGGCCCCTGCCCGAGTTGCGCCCCGTGTGACTCCCCTTCGTGGCCTCTAGCGGCCTCCCTCACGGCCCCTAGTGGCCCCGTTGTGCCGTCCTCACGGCCCCGTCGCACCGCCCTCGCGGCCCTCTTCGCAACGCCCTCGCGGCCCCCCCTTTCCGTGGCCCCGTCGCCACCCTTTCAGCGGCCCCGTCGCCGCCCTTTCCGCGGCCCCGTCGCCGCCCTTGCAGCGGCCCCGTCGCCGCCCTTCCGCGGCCCCGACGCCGCCCTTCCGCGGCCCCGACGCCGCCCTTCCGCGGCCCCGACGCAACCCTTCCGCGGCCCCGTCTCCGCCCTCCAGCGGCCCCGTCGCCGCCCGTAAGCGGCCCCATCGCCGCCCTTTCAGCGGCCCCGTCGCCGCCCGCCCTTTCAGCAGCCCTGTCTCCGCCCTTCCGCGGCCCCGACGCCGCCCTTCAGCAGCCCCGTCGCCACCCTTCCGCGGCCTCGTCGCCGCCCTTTCAGCGGCCAGTCGCCACCCTTTCAGCGGGCCGTCGCCGCCCTTCGAGCGGCCCTGTCGCCGCCCTTCCGCGGCCCCGTCGCCACTCAGCCGCCAAGCGCAAGAGCCGCCGAGCCGCCCAGCCGCCGAGCCGCCCAGCCGCCGAGCAGCCGAGCCGCCAAGCAGCCGAGCCGCCGAGCACCCAAGCCGCCGAGCAACCGAGCCGCCCTGCAGCCGAGTCGCCCGACCGCCGAGCCGCCCAGCAGCCGAGCCGCCGAGCCGCACAGCAGCCGAGGCGCTGCTGCCTGTCGGTCTGCCCGGGACCGCCCCACTTGCGTGGTAAGAGCAGCGCCTCTACCACTGCACTGCCCTGCCCCACTGTACTCACTGCCTCTCTACTGCTGTCATGGCCTCCCCTAGTGTTCTCACCTTTGACGCAGAGGGTCGGGCAGTTGACTTTGAGGTCTGGGTAGATGATCTGCAGCTTTTCCTACAGTGCGATCGGGTAGACGGTCTCTCCCTGTTTGACCTCACTTCTGGTGCCTCTCCTGCCCCTGCTGCTGATGCTAACGCCACTGTTCGCTCACAGTGGGCCACGCGTGATGCTGCTGCTTGCCTTGCTGTGCGCCGCCACTTACCGACCACTGAGCGTGCACACTTTAGCTAGTACAAGAGTGCTCAGACCATGTACGACGCTGTAGTTGCAGGCTACTCTTCCCCTGCCACTGCTGCACTGAGCCGCCTCATGCTACCGTACCTCTTCCCTGACCTTGCTTCCTTTCCCATAGTCGCTGACCTCATTACGCACCTCCGCACTAGTGACACTTGCTACCGCGCTGCGCTTCCTGCTGAGTTCTGCGCCAAGAACCCCCCCCCCCCATGTACATCACCCTCTACTACATAGTCACCCGGCTCCCTGACTCTCTCCGCGTAGTCAGGGACCACTTCCTCTCAGTTTGCCCAACCACTCTCACCGTTGACCTCCTCGAGAAGGCCCTCCTAGCAGCAGAGAAGAGTATAGCCGCTGTAGGAGCCTCTCGTGGTGACCCTCGCACCCCCGTCTTTGAGGGGTGTTCTCCCTCCCCCCTCTTGCCCTCCGTTGCCTCTGCTACTGCGGCCGACCTCGTTGGTTTCGAGTCGGTCGGCGCTGCGTCTGCCCCGAGCGGGAGACGCCGCACCGGCAAGGGCAAGGGGGGCAAGGGCGCTGGAGGGGCTGGCGGGGGCGGTGAAGGTGGTGGTGGAGGCAGTGAAGGGAGTGGGGGTGGTGGTGGGAGTGGTGCCGGGGGTGGCGGCGGCGGCGGCAGCAGTGGAGGCGGCAGAGGCGGCGGTGGTGGCGGAGGGAGCGGAGGCGGCGGAGGTGGCGGAGGAGGCGGAGGTGGAGGAGGCAACGGAGGCGGCGGTGGTGGTGGAGCGGGTCGCGACTCTGTAAAGAGGAGTGGCTCAGGTGGTGGTCCGCGCCAGCAGCAGTGGAGTGGTGTGACCCTGTCCCCTCAGCAGCTTCGTGAGTGGTACACTGCGCGTCAGCGCGGTGGGGGTTTTGGTCCCTGCACTTACGTCCTCCGTACCGGTGACCGAGCTGGTGAGCAGTGCGGGGGCCCGCACTCCACCCAGCGCTGCTTCGGTCGCCTGACGGACGCGTGGCGTTGCCAGTTCCCTGAGGCGTCAGAGATCCATCGCTGGGGAGATCTCTCTAGGGCGGGGGTTGCTGTCTTTGATCTTGACTATGATGCTATCTTTGCTGCCAGGTATTCTGTGACTACTAGTGTTGAGGGTGACAGCTACCTGTGTGTACCGCCTGACCCGGACATTGAGGCCACTGCTCTAGGTGCTGGTGAGGCTGCTGCTCTAGGTGCTAGTGCGTCTGCTGCCTGCTGTTCAGGCTCCGTCACTTTGAGAGCTTACGACGAACTCATTACTCAACTAAACGCAAATCCACTCGGTAGGAAGTTGCGCCTTAGGCTTAGCTGCCATCTCCAAGTTAAATCAGTCGTTAAGATGGTCTAGAGAGTGAGAACCATGTAAAAACGTCCAGCAGCCACATATCTAGAATGGTAGAGGAAGTACAAGCATGTAGGCATAGGAAGTTGGAGTTGGGGACTTCAAGAGAACCATGAGAGGGAAGGGGTTCTCCAAGAGCTAGGGAAGGATGGTAGGAACCTACCTAGCAGCAAGGATGCAACCCTCATCATGAGGTCCTTGAGGTGTCACATGCAAAATCCAATCTAGTTGGATTTTGCCTTGGTGTTGCAACATTTGCAACCCATGCTAGAAACTTCTAGCCACCCCAATCCAAAAGTCAAAGTTGCCTTCCCTAACCACCCAACCAAAGATCCCTTTATAGTCATGTCCCAAGTAATCACCCAAATTAGATAAAACCCTAAAAGGTGATATGAAATCCAAGTCTTTGAAATCTTGTAACTTGGGCGATCTTGGTCGGAATAAGGCGATCTTGGTATCGTTGGAAAGCTCTGGATTTCTCCTGCATGATCAAGCATTTAGACTTGGAGAAAAACACAGAGATGATAATATCCAACAGCCATGCACAATAACATACGCTCATGCAAATCATGCAAGCACAAATAGCACGAGCACTCGGCAGGATGTTAGGATGACATGCACTCAGAATGACGTGCATCCAACACTGCCCCAGGTGCCAGAGCGTCTGCTGCCCCAGGTGCCACTGCGTCTGCTGCCCCAGGTGCTGGTGAGTCTGCTCTCTCAGGTACTACGTCGGCTCAGGCCTTCCACACCTTCACCCTTGACTCGGGTGCGTCCCGCTCCTTCTTTCGAGACCGCACCACTCTTACGCCGCACAGTCGGTCGGTTGCGGTCTCCTTGGCAGACCCCTCTGGGGGTCCTGTCCTTGCTAGCTTCTCCACTGTCTTACCGTGCCCGGCAGCCCCCTCTGGCACCCTGTCAGGTCTCTACCTCCCCTCGTTCTCTACAAACTTGGTGAGTGGAGCGGACCTACAGGATAGGGGGGTTGACCAGTTCACTCCTGCGAGTCAGCGAGTGACCCACTGCACGTGTGCTCGGACAGGCCGACACTTGGCCACGTTCACTCGTCAGCCAGGGTCGAGCCTGTACACCCTCACTAGTGAGTCTCCTCCGGCTGCTGAGTCTGGCCAGGTAGCTGCGTCAAGTCAGGTGTTTGCTGCAGCGTCCAGGTCTGGTCCTGAGTCTGCTCCCTGCTCGTGTCGTCTCCTGTCCCACCAGACTCTCCTCTGGCACCACCGCCTTGGTCACCCCTCCCTGCCTCGTCTCCGAGGCATGGCCTCCCGTGTCCTTGTCTCGGGTCTCCCTCGGTCTCTCCCTCCCCTACCTCCAGGGCCTGGCCCTACCTGCGTCCCCGGCGTCGAGGGGCGACAGCGCGCCGCCCCTCACTCCTCCGAGTTTCATCCGACAGAGGCTCCGGTACAGACCCTCCACATGGACGTGTGGGGCCCCGCCCGCGTCCGTGGACAGGGGCACGAGCGTTACTTCCTGTTGGTGGTTGACGACTACTCGCGTCACTGAGGTGTTGATCGATTGGATCCGCGCAGCTCGTCTCCAGCTCAGAGAAAGTTTCGGCTCATACTTTCCTGTTCTGCGTCTGCACTCGGACAGAGGCGGGGAGTTTTCCTCTGCCCGTTTGGGAGCCTTCTGTCGTGCACAGGGCATCCGCCAGACCTTCACGCTTCCGGCCTCTCCACAGCAAAATGGGATTGCTGAACGCCGCATTGGCATGGTCATGGACGTCGCTCGTACGTCCATGATGCATGCGGCTGCCCCCCATTTTCTGTGGCCGTTTGCGGTTCAGTACGCCGCGCATCAGCTCAACCTTCAGCCCAGGGTCTCCTTGCCAGAGACCTCCCCCGCCTTGCGGTGGACCGGGAAGGTTGGCGATGCGTCTGCGTTTCGGGTCTGGGGATCTTGGGCGTTTGTCCGCGACTTGTCTGCGGACAAGCTGTCCCCCCGTGCTGTTCCTTGCGTCTTCCTTGGCTTCCCCCCTGACGCGCCTGGCTGGCAGTTTTACCACCCCACCTCGCGCCGTGTTCTGTCCTCCCAGAACGTCACCTTTGACGAGTCGGTGCCTTACTACCGTCTCTTCCCCTACCGCACTGCGCCCCTCCCCCCGCCGCCGCTCTTCCTTGCACCATGTCCTCCCCCGGTAGACCCCCTCCCCCCTTAGGGTCCTACCCCGTCAGGTGTGTCCCAGGTAGACGCAGTCGAGCCTGTCGAGGTAGCTGTTGACTCTGGTGCTGCTAGAGGTGCTGAGCCTGCGTGTGCGGGATCTGGGGGTGCTGAGACTGGGGGTGCTGAGCCTTGGGGTGCGGAGTCTGGGGGTGCTGAGACAGGGGGTGCTGAGTCTGGGGGTGCTGGGTCTAGGGGTGCGGAGCCTGAGGGTGCGGAGCCTGGAGGTGCGGAGCCTGGGGGTGCCAAGCCTGGGGGCGCTGGGTCTGCTCGTGTGGCCGCCGGGGGTGCTTCGTCGAGGCGGGAGCCACTCTCTCCACAAGAGAGGCGCGAGTGGTTTGCCCGTCGCTGGAGACGTGCTGCTGAGACAAGGGGTGCTGCTGGGGCTCCTGGAGTTGGTCTTGCTGGAGCTGCTGGCAGTACTAGTGCTACTGGAGCTGGAGCTGCTGAGGCTGTTGGAGCTGACGGTCCTACTAGAGTTGGTGCTGCTGGAGCTGGAGCTGCTGGGGGTGTTGGCGCTGGCGGTGCTGCTGGCGCTGGTGCTTCAGAGGGTGCTGGAGTTGGCGCTGTTGGAGCTGAAGGTGCTGCTGGCGCTGGTGCTGCCGCTTGGGGTACTGGTGCCGTCCTTGCTGGTTCTGGAGGCGCTAATTGGCCGAGGCCGTACTTCGTTCCGCTCTTGGAGCAGGTTCTGGGTCTCCCGCCCTCTCATGGTCCTGCTCCTTCCTTACATTGTCCACAGCCTGTCCAGTCGCAGTCACAGTTACAGCCCGCCTCCCCTCTACTTGCTCCTTCTTTTTACACTGGTCCTAATGGAGGTCTTGCTCAGCGTCGTGCGCCTGCGTCTCGTCCTTCGTCGCCTGTTCGTGCTACTTGCACTAGTGGTCGTACTGCGCGTCGGCGTCTTCTTGCGGTCCCCGGCACACACCAGATGGCGCTGCGTCCTTCCACTGCTCCTCTGCGTGTCCCGTTGCCGTCTCCTCCAGAGTCCTCTCTTCCTACTCTTGCTGACCCGGAGTCTGACTCTGTTCGTGCTGCTAGTCCTTCGGTCACGCGTCTCCTTGCTACTGTTGTCACTGACCCTTCCTTTGAGTCCACTGTTGCGTCTGCCCTAGTTGCTGAGCTTGTCGACTTCGGTGCTCACTGTCGTCTTGACTACGCTGCCAGTCTCGTTGCTGAGTCTGAGTGTGTCTGTCCTCCGTCCGTCGGGGGTGAGTGTGCTCTTAGCATGGACGTCCTTGAGGACACGCAGGAGGAGTTCCAGTGTTTTGCTGCTGCTTTGCCCCATCTCGTGTCCACGCTGATTGCCCCTGAGGGAGACCCGGATGCACCAGACATCCCGACTCCTCGATCGTACGCTGAGGTGATCGAGGGTCCCTACTCCTCTCAGTGGCAGTCAGCCATGGACGCAAAGATGGCTTCCTGGAAGTCCACAGGCACCTACGTCGACGAGGTTCCCCCACCTGGGGCGAACATCGTCAGTGGCATGTGGATTTTCAGGGTGAAGCGGCCGCCGGGCTCTCCGCCTGTCTTCAAGGCGCGTTACGTGGCTCGAGGCTTCAGTCAGCGGCAGGGAGTTGACTACTTCCAGACCTTCTCTCCCACCCCGAAGATGACCACTCTTCGGGTGCTGCTGCACATAGCCGCTCAGCGCGACTACGAGCTTCACTCTCTTGACTTCAGTACAGCTTTCTTGCAGGGCAGCCTGCACGAGGAGATCTGGCTGCGCCGCCCACCTGGCTTCACTGGGTCGTTTCCCCCTGGTACCTAGTGGAGCCTCCGGCGGCCAGTCTACGGTCTCCGCCAGGCACCCCGTGAGTGGCACGACACACTGAGGACTACACTTGCGGCTCTTGGGTTTGCTCCTTCTACAGCCGACCCGTCGCTGTTTCTGCGCACCAACACCTCTTTGCCGCCGTTCTACATCCTCGTGTACGTCGACGACTTGGTCTTTGCCACATCTGCCACTGCTGGACTCGCCCACGTGAAGTCCGAGCTGCAGAAGAGACACACGTGCACAGACCTGGGTGAGCTGCGCAGCTACCTTGGCTTGCAGATCACTCGGGAAAGAGCACGCTGCACCATTACCCTGACTCAGTCACACATGGTGCAGCAGGTCTTTCAGCGCTTCGGCTTCATGTACTCCTCGCCTCAGGCCACTCCTCTGTCTACTCGCCACTCGCTCTCAGCTCTGCCTTCGGATGAGTCCGTAAAGTCGAGTGGCTCGTACCCAGAGCTTGTTGGCTGCCTCATGTACCTGATGACCTGCACACGACCTGACCTTGCATACCCTCTTAGCATCTTGGCACGCTATGTTGCTCCTGGGAGACACCGACCAGAGCACATGGCTGCAACGAAGAGGGTGTTGCGCTACGTGTGCAATACGTCGGGCATGGGGCTTGTGCTTGGAGGGTGACGTCCAGTGGTCCTCACAGGTCACGTAGACGCTTCTTGGGCTGACGACCAGGCTATGCAGCGGTCGTCCCAGGGTTACACCTTCAGCCTTGGCTCCGGCTCTGTTTCGTGGCGGTCTACCCGCCCGTCCTCTGTTCTCAGCTCAAGCTGTGAGGCTGAGATCTACGCAGGGGCCATGGCTGCACAGGAGCTACGCTGGCTCACCTACCTGCTGTGTGACCTAGGAGAGCCGCCTCGTTCTCCTCCAGTTCTGTACGTAGACAACAAGGCCATGCTGGCCTTGTGTCGGGAGCACAGACTGGAGCACAGAACGAAGCACATTGCTCTCCGCTACTTCCTGTCTCGTGAGCTGCAGCAGCGTGGTCAGCTCCGCCTCACCTACGTGGCCTCTGAGGCCAACACTGCTGATTTCTTCACCAAGGCCCTTCCGCCTTGTGATCATCAGCGCTTCTGTACTTTGCTAGGTCTTGTGCCTACCTGGCCTCACTTGCTCACTTCTTGATCTTGTTTGTACTGTCTTCTTTCTATACCTGCACTTTGTCAAACATTATATGTTTGTGTGGTTCTAGGCTGTAGTGGGTCACACCATAGGGGGTACACCAGTTTAGGGTTTCATATTTGTACTGTTGTTCCTGCTAGTGACACACATTCCTGTTTCTCATTCTGACATGGTATTACGAGCCTAGGTTCCACCTAGGACCGGAACGTTAGGGCCCACCGTTTCCGCTAGCCGCGCCCTCGTGGGCCGCCTTTTCCTAGCGCCCTCGTGCGCCTCGTTCCTAGCGTCGCCCCTTCAGGCCCCTCACGGCCCCTCGCGTCGCCCCTTACGGCCTCTCACAGCCCCGTCTTAAGACCCCGCGCTAGCCCCTTAAGGCCCCGCGTCGGCCTCGTGCTAGCCTCTCACGGCCCCCTATGGCCCCGTGGTAGCCCCGAACGGCCCCGTGTAGCCCCGCGCTAGCCTCCCACGGCCCACCTACGGCCCCGCGCTAGCCTCCTACGGCCCCGATTGGCCCCGCGCTAGCCTCGAACGGCCCCGTGCGGCCCCCGCGCTAACCTCCC
The DNA here is from genome assembly GCA_948144175.1 of Closterium sp. NIES-65. Lineage (NCBI taxonomy): Eukaryota > Viridiplantae > Streptophyta > Zygnematophyceae > Desmidiales > Closteriaceae > Closterium > Closterium sp. NIES-65. The sequence goes on from CANXME010002068.1 coordinate 1,666,929, forward strand.
ACGGCCCCGTAAGGCCCCACGCTAGCCTCCCACGGCCCCTTCAGGCCCCGCGCTAGCCTCCCACGGCCCCTTAAGGCCCCGCGCTAGCCTCCTACGGCCCCCAAATGGCCCCGCGCTAGCCCCGACCAGCCCCCGAACGGCCCCTCCCGCGCTCGCTCCTCTACGGCCGAGCCGCACAGCGCGACCCCAGCTGCACCGCGCGACCCGAGCCGAACCGCGCGACCCAGCCGAGCCGCGCCGCCCCAGCCGAGCCGCGCCGCCCTAGCCGAGCCGCGCCGCCCTAGCCGAGCCGCGCCGTCCTAGCCGAGCCGCGCCCTCCTTACCTGAGCAGCAGCACCACTACTGCTACTGCTACTGCTACTACTACCACTGCTGCTGCTGCTACTGCTACTACTACTTCTGCTACTGCTACTTCAGCTATGGCTAGCCCTCCAGTTCTCTCGTTCGATGCTGAGGGCCGCCCGATTAAGTTTGAGACCTGGCTCGATAATCTGCACCTGTTCCTCCAGCTCACTGCCAGAGAGGATATCTCGCTGTACGATCACCACTAGGCACAGTCTCTCCTCCTGCTACTACTGCTGCTGCTACTGCTCGCTCACATTGGCAGACTCGCGATGCCCACGCCCGCTTTGCTATTCGCAACTCCCTGCCAGTCGACGAGCGCGAGCACTTTGGCCAGCATCAGACTGCGCAGGCCCTGTACACTGCTGTAGTTGCGCGCTACTCCTCCCCGGCCTCAGCTGCACTAGGCCGCCTCTCGCTTCCCTACCTGTTCCCCGACCTGTCCGCCTTCCAGACAGTCGCTGACCTCATCACTCACCTCCGCACTAGTGATGCCCGCTTCCGTGCAGCCATGCCCGCTGAGTTTCTTGCCTCCAACCCTCCCCCGCTCTGGCTCACTCTCTACCACCTAGTCACCCGCCTCCCTGACACTCTGCGTACAGTCAGGGACCACTTCCTAGCTCGCTGCCCCACTGAGCTCACCATTACCGCCCTAGAGAAGGAACTACTTGCAGCTGAGAAGAGTATTGTAGCTGTAGGTACCTCTCGTGGCGACCCCCGCACCCCTTTCTTCGAGGGGTGTTCCCCCTCCCCCCTGCTCCCCTCTGTCGCCTCTGCTGCTGCTGTCGACCTCCTTGGTGCTGAGCAGGTCGGCTCTGCGTCCGCTCCTAGCGGGCGTCGCAGCGGCAAGGGCAGGGGAGGCAAGGGCGGTGGAGGTGACGGCGGGGGAGGCGGTGGTGGGGGTGGTGGCGGCGGTGGGAGTGGTGGCGGGGCTGGAGGGGCTAGTGGCAGCGGTGGGAGTGGTGGAGGCAGCGGCGGCGGCGGTGGCCGGGGTGGGGGCGGTGGTGGTGGCGGTAGTGGACGTGGAGGCGGCAGGGGCGGTGGTGATCGTGGTGGAGGCGGCGGTGGTGGTCGTGGAGGCTCTGGCACTGGCCAGAACGCGCAGCACCCTCAATCCTCCCAGGAGCTTCGTGAGTGGTACTTACAGCACGGGGGTGGGGGGGGTAGCCTTAGCTGCACGTACGTCATCCGCACTGGTCGCCGCAAGGGACAGACGTGCGGGAGGGCGCACACTGCGCAACGCTGCTTCTCTCGCCTAGATGACGCGTGGCGTGCTCAGTTTCCTGACGTTCCTGAGCTCCCTCAGTGGGCTGATCTCCTCAAGATGGATATCGATATCTATGCTCCTGATTTTGATGTTATTCTCAAAGCCATGTATGCACTGACTATTAGTGGAGAGGAGGACCAGTACCTGTGTGTTCCGCCTGACCCAGGCATCCGCACTAGTGAGGCTGCCGCCCTAGGTGCTTGCGTGTCTGCTGCCCCAGGTGCTAGTGCGGCTACTGCTCTAGGTGCTTGTGTGTCCGCCACCCTAGGTACTACTGAGTCCACTGAGGCACTGCACACCTTCACTCTAGACTCAGGCGCTTCGCGCTGTTTCTTTCGTGACCACACTGCTCTTGAGCCCCTTGCTCGACCAGTCGCTGTCTCGCTCGCTGACCCCTCTAGGGGTCCGGTCATTGCGACCTCCTCCACTGTCCTTCCTTGTCCTGCTGTCCCGTCGGGCACACTGTCAGATCTCCACCTCCCCTCATTCTCTACGAACTTGGTGGCAGGTTGTGCGCTTCAGGATGGGGGTGTTCACCAGTTCACCCCTGCCTACGAGCGTGTGACACACTGCACGTGTGCTCGGACGGGCCGTCACCTGGCTACCTTCACTCGGCAGCCGGGGTCGGACCTGTACACACTGACCACTGAGTCCCCTCAGGTAGCGGCGTCTGCGTTTGCGTCTGCGTCAGGTCAGCTGTCTGCCCCCTGCTCGTGTCGCTCTCTAGCGCACAAGACTGTCCTCTGGCACCACCGACTTGGTCACCCGTCAGTGCAGCGCCTTCGGGGCATGCACTCCCGGTACCTTGTCTCTGGTCTTCCTCGGGTACTCCCTCCCCTCCCACCCTCCCTTGCTCCTGCTTGCCTTCCCTGTGTCGAGGGGCGGCAGCGCGCTGCCCCTCACTCCTCCTCGTTCCCCCCGACGACAGCTCCTTTGCAGACGCTCCACATGGACGTGTGGGGCCCAGCCCGCGTCCGTGGTCAGGGCCAGGAGAGGTACTTCCTGATCGTCGTTGACGACTACTCGCGCTACACCACGGTCTTCCCCTTGCGCACCAAGGGTGAAGTCCCTGATGTCCTGATCCCTTGGATCAGCAGAGCACGTCTTCAGCTACGAGAGCGTTTTCGCTCGGAGTTTCCTGTCCTGCGCCTGCACTCTGACAGAGGTGGCGAGTTCTCCTCCGACCTCTTGGCAGCCTACTGTGCCGAGCACGGCATTCGCCAGTCGTTCACGCTTCCGGCCTCTCCACAGCAGAATGGGGTTGCTGAGCGCCACATTGGCTTGGTCATGGAGGTCGCTCGTACCTCCTTAGTCCACGCGGCTGCCCCCCACTTTCTGTGGCTGCTTGCGGTCCGGTACGCTGCGCATCAGCTCAACCTCTGGCCCCGTGTCTCCGCTCCGGAGACCTCGCCCACACTGCTGTGGACGGGGGAGGTTGGCGATGCGTCACGCTTCCGTGTCTGGGGATCCCGAGCTTTTGTTCGCGACACGTCTGCGGACAAGCTCTCCTCCCGCACTGCTCCCTGTGTCTTTCTTGGCTTTGTTCCGGATGCGTCTGGCTGGCAGTTTTACCACCCCACCTCGCACCGCGTCTTTCCCTCTCAGGACGTTACTTTTGACGAGTCCGTGCCCTTCTACCGCCTCTTCCCCTACCGCACTGCCCCGCTCCCTCCCCCGCCTCTCTTCCTCGCGCCAGGTGCTGCAGTGGTAGACCCCCTTCCCCCTCAGGGTGCCGCTCCCTCAGGTGTCTCTCAGGTAGACCCGGTTGAGCCTGCCGAGGTAGCTGTCGACTCGCGTCCTGCTAGAGGTGCTGAGCCTGAGCGTGCGGAGCCTGAGCGTGCGGAGCCTGAGCGGGTGGAGCCTGGGGGTGCTGAGTCTGAGGGTGTTGAGACTAGGGGTGCTGAGCCTGGGGGTGCTGGGTCTGGGGGTACTGAGCCTGGCGTTGCTGAATCTGGGGGTGCTGAGCCTGGTGGTGTTGCAGTTGACTGTGAGGCGCCTGGAGGACCTCCCTCTTTGCAGCAGCTACGTGAGTGGCACTCACGGTACTGCAGCCTCCGGCAGGGTACGTCTCGGGCTCGTGGTGCTACTGGAGTTGGTACTCGTGTTTCCCCACCACGGCGGGAGCCGCCCTCTTCCCCACAGCTTCGAGAGTGGTACGCTCGGCACATCAGTCTCCGGAGTGGAGCTGCTGGTGCTGGGGTCCCCGGAGTTGACGCTGCTGCGGGTGCTGAGGACCTTGGTGCTGGAGGTGCTGCTGCTGCTGGCGGTGCTGCTAGGGGTGCTGCTCGTACTGAGGACCCGGGCGTTGGGGCTGCTGTGGGTGCTGCGGACCCTGCTGCTGGAGGTGCTGCTGCTGCTGGAGGTGCTGCTGGTGCTGCTGGAGGTGCTGCTGCTGCCGCAGGAGTGGGGGACCCGGAGGGTGGAGCTTCTGCTGGTGCTGAGGACCCTGCCGCTGGTGTCTCTGCTGGCTCGGGAGTTGCTGCACGGCCACGGCCGTACTTCATTCCGCTCCTTCAGGAGGTTCTTGGTCAGACTCCTCCTCCTTGTCCTCCTCTCGCCTTAGAAAGTCCGCCATCTGTCCAGTCACAGCCACAGTTACCGCCTGCCTCCCCACTCCCTGTGCCTACTCCTTACACTGGTCCGACTGGAGGTCTTGCTGAGAGACGTGAGCATGCGTCACGTCCTATGTCACCTGCGTCTCATCGAGCGTCGCCTGTTTGTGCTGCTACCACTGGTAGTCGTGTCCAGCGTTAGCGTCCTCCTGCTGTCCCAGGCACTCACCAGATGGAGCTTCGTCAGTCCACTGCTCCACAGCGTGTCGCTCTCCCGTCGCCTCCTGCGTCCTCTCTTCCTGCTCTTGCTGTCCCGGAATCAGACACCCTTCGCGCTGCCAGTCCTACTATCACACGTCTCCTGGCTACAGTTGTCACTGACCCTTCCTTTGAGTCCGCTGCTGCGTCTGCCTTAGTCACTGAGCTTGTCGAATTTGCAGCTGCGTGTCGTCTAGACTACGCTGCGAGTCTTGTTGCTGAGTCTGAGTCTGTCTGTCCTCCGTTCGTCGGGGGTGAGTGTGCTCTTTGCACGGACGTTCTTGAGGACAGACAGGAGGAGTCTGGTTGCCTTGCCGCTGCTTTGCCCCATCTCGAGTCCATGCTTGTTGCCCCTAAGGGAGACCCGGATGCACCAGACATCCCGACCCCACGCTCTTACGCAGAGGCGATAGCCGGTCCCTACTCCTCACAGTGGCAGTCAGCCATGGACACAAAGATGGCTTCCTGGAAGTCCGCTGGCACCTACGTCGACGAGGTTCCCCCACCTGGGGCGAACATCGTCAGTGGCATGTGGATTTTCAGGGTGAAGCGGCCGCCGTGCTCTCCGCCTGTCTTCAAGGCGCGTTACGTTGCACGAGGCTTCAGTCAGCGAGAGGGAGTTGACTTCTTCCAGACCTTCTCCCCGACCCCGAAGATGACCACTCTTTGGGTTCTGCTACACGTCGCCGCTCAGCGTGACTACGAGCTCCACTCTCTTGACTTCAGCACAGCTTTCTTGCAGGGTAGCCTGCACGAGGAGATCTGGCTGCGCCGCCCACCTGGCTTCACTGGGTCGTTCCCTCTTGGTACCCAGTGGAGCCTCAGGCGGCCAGTCTACGGTCTCCGCCAGGCGCCACGTGAGTGGCACGACACACTGAGGACTACACTTGCGGCTCTTGGGTTCGCTCCTTCTACTGCTGACCCGTCGCTGTTTCTACGCACCGACACCTCACTGCCGCCGTTCTACATCCTCGTGTACGTCGACGACTTGGTCTTTGCCACTTCTGACACAGCTGGTCTCGCTCACGTGAAGTTCGAGCTGCAGAAGAGACACACGTGCACAGACCTGGGTGAACTGACAAGCTATCTTGGCTTGCGGATCACCCGGGACAGAGCACGGCGCACCATCACCTTGACTGAGTCACACATGGTGCAGCAGGTCCTTCAGCGCTTCGGCTTCACGTACTCCTCGCCTCAGTCCACTCCTCTGCCTACGGGACACTCGCTCTCAGCTCTGCCTTTGGATGAGTCCGTAAAGCCGAGTGGTCCGTATCCAGAGCTTGTGGGCTGCCTCATGTACCTGATGACCTGCACTCGACCTGACCTTGCATACCCTCTCAGCATCTTAGCACGCTATGTCGCTCCCGGCCGTCACCGGAAGGAGCACATGGATGCAGCTAAGAGGGTGTTGCGCTACTTGTGCAGTACGTCGGGCATGGGGCTAGTGCTTGGAGGGCGAGACCGGCCTGTTCTCACTGGGCACTCAGACGCTTCTTGGGCAGACGACCAGGCTACTCAGCGGTCGTCTCAAGGTTACACCTTTAGTCTTGGCTCTGGCTCTGTCTCTTGGCGTTCTACTCGTTCTTCTTCTGTTCTCGGCTCCAGCTGTGTGGCTAAGATCTACGCCACGGCCATGGCTGCCCAGGAGCTTCGCTGGCTCACCTACCTGCTAACTGACCTTGGAGAGTAGCCTCGTTCTCCTCAAGTGCTGTACGTCGACAACAAGGCAACCATAGCCTTGTGTCAGGAGCATAGACTGGAGCACAGGACGAAGCACATTGCTCTGCGTTACTTTCTAGCTCGAGAGCTACAGCAGCGTGGTCAGCTTCTTTTGCGTTACGTGGCCACTGAGGCCAACACTGCTGATGTGTTCACCAAGGCGCTTCCGCCTGTTGACCATCAGCGTTTTTTCACTCTTCTGGGCCTTGTGCCGACTGTTCCTCACTTGCTTACTTCTTGACCTTGCCTGTACTGTGATCATTATATATATACCTGCATGTTTGCCCTTGCTAGGTTGTGATCATTGTACCTCTTGCTCTGTCATAAAACTGCATGTGAACTGGTCTTGTGACCGCTTACTTGTGCTCGGAATTTGTGTGGAATCCTCGAGATCCACCCTGAGCGTGTTTGCCTTGCTTTGCCTTGACTGGTCTTGTGACCCCTAGGTCTCCCCCACTTTGCCTATGGGGGTGTGTCAAACATTATATGTTTGTGTGGTTCTAGGCTGTAGTGGGTCACACCATAGGGGGTACACCAGTTTAGGGTTTCATATTTGTACTGTTGTTCCTGCTAGTGACACACATTCCTGTTTCTCATTCTGACACACTTGCTTGTTTACCTTTATATATATGATCTTGCATGTGAACTGGCCTTGTGGCCTTGCTCTTGTGCTCGGACTGTGTGGTGACTTTGTGATCCACCCTGAGCTTGCTTTGCTTTGCTTGACTGGTCTTGTGACCACTTGTTCTCCCCCATTTTGCCTATGGGGGTGTGTCAGAACATTATAGCTTATACATCTGTGTAGGCTGTAGTGGGGTAGCCCATAAGGGGTACAACCCAATTAGGGTTAATACTTGTACTAACTGTTTCATAGTTCAATCATCCTCGTTCTAATCTTCACAAATACAAGGTGTGTCTGATACAAGGTGTAGGAACACGCTCTTAGGCATACTTGTACACAAACTCATCCTAGTCAACACATTCCGCTCTGCTCTCTATCTTAACATGGTAACAAAGGATAGGTTAGGTCCGACTGCCGAACCTACTGTCGTACATGCTGTCGCTCGCCCTGCTGCCGACACGCTGTCCTCCCCTGCACGCCATCGCGCTGCCCTGCCCAGCGCGCCAACACCCCACCCTGCCTAGCGCGCCTACGTGCTGCCCTTCCCACCGCACCACCGCACTGCCCTACCCCGCACGCCACCGCGCCGCCCTGCCCCACACACCTGCGCACTGCCCTGCCCAGCGCGCCGCCATGCTGCCCTGCCCTGCGTGCCTACACGCCTCCCTGCCATGTGCACCTACGCGCTGCCCTGCCCAGCGTGCCGCCGCGCCGCCCTGCACAGTGCGCCACCGCGCTGCCCTGCCCCACGTGCCTACGCGCTGCTCTGCCCGGCGCGCCATCGCGCCGCCCTGTTTTGCGTGCCCTGCTGCCAGCGCGCCCCTGCTCTGCCCTGCCTGTGCTGCTAGCGTGCCCCCGCTGCCCCGCACGCTTTGCCGCTGCTGCTGCCGCCAACTGCTACCGCTTGCAGCCGCCCTAGGTGCTGCTGCTAGCGGCTGCCACCCTTGCTGCCGCCTGTGCACGCTGCTACAGTTGCTGCCGCTCCTACCCCTGCCACTGCACCTGCCGTTGTAGCTACCGCCGCTGCAGTCGCTACTTGCGCCGCTACTGCTGAATGTCGCCACCTGTCTTGTCCAAAATCACTATCCTAGCTGTTGACTCGGACGGGCGCCCTTTCGTGCTAGAGCTGTGGCTTGTAGGCCTACGCCGGTATCTCTGATGTTTCATTAGATAAGGTGCCTCCCTGTTCGAGCACACGTCGGGGTCCCTCCAAGCCCTCACAACTCCCACTGTCCCTGTTGATGACACTGGCGAGCACGAGTAGTGGCGGTAACGGGCGGCCCGTGTTGCCTACACACGGTGGACAGAGCACGACGCTGTCGCACAGCTTGTTGTTAGCGCTCACCTACCGACCAGAGGGGCCACTATTGTCAGGTGACGCCGGCCCATACTTTCTACGACGCTGTGGTTAGTCACGGTCAAAGGGAGTTGTGTGTTGGCCCCGTCCTCGCTTGGGCGGAGCCGACTTCGTGGTCGGTTGTGAGGGGAGCAGCCGACCTGCAGCAGTGGGCGAGCTGGTTGACGAGGAGGTCGACCTGCACGAAGACCACTGTACGGGCGCCGACTTTAGGGTGGCGCCGACTTCAGGGAGGTCGACCTGGGAAGTTGACCTGCGGAGGACGTCAACTTCGTGAGGTCAACTTGGGGCAGCCGACTTGGGTGGTCGGCTGACAATACTGCTGGTCGACCTAGTGGTTGGTCGACCAGACCTGCTGGTCGACTTGCGGTGGTCGACTTGGCCTGGTGGTCGACGAAGGAGTGCGACGGTCGACTCAGGACGTAGAGCAGTTGGGCGTCGAGTGGCAGGCCTCAACTTGATGACGCCAACTTCGCGTAGCCAACTTGGGCGGTCGGCTGACAACTGCACTGGTCGACATGGAGCTGGTCAACCAGGAGTACTGGTCGACGTGGAGCTGGTCGACCAGGAATGACGTCGACCTGGAGTTGGTCGACCAGGGGCGTGGTCGACCTGGTGAGGTCGACTTGGGGTGGCCGTCGACTTGGGAGGTCGACGAGCACATGCGGGAGCAGCTGGTCGACGTGGTTGCCCGGTCGACCAGGTTATTTGGGTGATGAGGTTCTAAGGAGGAGTGCGACGGTCGCCCAGGCGAAGTTGGCGAGCCCGACCTCGGTGGTGGTATCCAGAGGTCGACATGGCAGATCAGGCGGAGTCGTCAGCACGACGATGACTTGATGTGTGCGTTGTGCAGGTGACGAGGCTCAGCCCGCCAATCATCTGCGAGCACCTGCGAAGCTGGTGCAATGCTGTTCTGCGGGAGCAACGCTGGCACGCCGTTAAAACTGCGATGTTGGCACGCCGTCAACTTTGCACTGCTGGAGGGCGGTCGACCAAGTCGTGCTAGAACGCGGTCAACCATGCTGCGCTGGCAGTCGACCGACCTGAATGCTTGCTCTGATGTAGTCTTGCCATGCCAACTTCATTGTACCATTGTTGTCAACTTTCTCTAGTGAAACTCTTGCCAACTTGCCACGTGAACTAGCAAGCAGTGTGTGCACTAGGATAATGACTAAGGACCAGCGAACGCAGAGATCACACGAGCACCCGTGCCTAGCCCGTAGTCTAGCTCCCGTTGTAGTAGTTATCTCCGCATGGTGCGGAGAGCGTGGACAACACACGACTTACCTTTCAGTCAGGTCGACGTAGAGGTCACTTACCTAAGTTGTTCGTAGGCCGGCAGCCATGCAGCCACTAGCGTGCGCGTAGGTGACACTAAGGGAATGGAGACCCTGGAAGCACAGGTGGAGGACGCGAGGACACGCCATGGGGCCCAGGAGTACGGAACTATCCCTTGGGCGGTTGTAGAGGCTGACATTCGTACCATGTGGGCAATGTTGCACCCTTCTCGACCTGCATCTCCTCGACCGGTGGACACAGAGGGCGGCGTCTACGTGGGCGTCAACGCCGGTGGTGGCCAAGTCGGCAGCAATGCGGGAGGCACGTCAAGGCAGAGAGGTGTGATTCATGCTGATGAAGTCGGCGGCGTTCAGGCGCGAGGGGTGCGGTCGTCGGCGGCTGCAGGCTCCTCGCGGGGCCACGTCAATGGTCGACGAAGCGGGTTGTCGCCGATGTCGGCGACCCAGGTGACGGCAGGCGGGATTGCTCCGAGCTACGGCTACTTTAAGTTCACGCCGGACAGGATCCTGGTCACCCCACCGCTCACTGGTCAACCCGACATCCTCACCTGGAAGGAGGCCATCGAGCCCTAGCTGGAGATGGCCGGGCTGATCAGCTTTGCTCGAGGCACCGTGGCGACACAGGACGACCCCGACATGCGAGCGGAGTTCCGCGCCGTGCAGCTGTTTACCTTCACGGTTATCTCGCGGTGCTGCTCGCCGGACGTGCAGATCGCCTTGAAGTGGTGTCGGGAGTACCTCAACGCCGGCCACTAGGCGTGGCACTTCATCTAGTCGACCTACCAAGTCACGGACAACTTGTTCATCGCCCAGCTGGAGGGACAGCTGACGCACTTTTGTATGGGCGACGAGGAGACGGCGACCGACTACTGCAACCAGGCCTGGCAAATTCTTACCACCATCAGGATGGCCGGCGCGTAGTACTCGACAGCGTCGTACGTCACCCACGTCATGCAGGGACTCTCGAGCAGCTACAACCTGCTGAAGCGGCTGTCAATGGCGCCGAGTACAAGGACGACGCTCAACGAGGACAACTTGACCTCATACATCCTGCAGGACGAGGCGATGCACGAGGCAGAGCGGTCCACGAAGCTCTTGGCGCAGGCCAACTTAGTCGCCACGGCGAAGCAAGGAGGTCGACCGGGGCAGCGCAGACAATCTGGCGGCGGCGGTAGCAGTGGCTGGAAGCCGGCCAAGGAGGTTGACAAGAAGAAGTCAACCAAGGACAGCGGTCGAGGAGGAGGAAGTTGAAGTCGGGAGTGCTGGATCTACCACAGCCCTGACCACCTCTCCTTCGAGTGCCCCGACCGCAGTGACTCCGACGACGATGACGCGAAGGTAGGCCGCGGGAGTTCTAGCAGTCGTCGTCCTCGTCAAGGAGGAAACAAGCCGCGCAAGGAGAAGCAGTTGACCACGTCGACCTCGGGGAAGGACGCCGACTCCTTTGCTGGTGGCAAGACGCGGGACGACAAGACGGCGTCGTGCTCGCTGGTCGGCGTCGTTGAGCCGACCATCTCGCTGGCGCCGGAAGCTGGAGAGGACTTCCAAGAAGTGGCGGCAGCTGTGCAGGCGAACCCGGTCGTGGTCGTGCTCGACAGCGGTTGCTTTCACAACCTGATGGGGACGAAGGAAGCCTTCGTCGACCTGCAGCCGAGCGGCCCCATCAAGCACGTGCGCGGCTTCTGGACGTCCAGGGCCGCGGCACCGTCGCCCTGCAAGGAGAGGCCGGGAAGCAGGTGCTCATCCCGGACGTGCTGTATGTCCCGGGTGTGCGGGCGAACCTGCTGTTGGCCGGCCAGCTGAAGGAGCACGGCGTGAAGCTGCAGGAGGACGACGACAAGATGCTGCTCGTCTCGGCAGCGGGAGAGGTGCTCGGACGGGCGACGTACTCCGGGCGTGTCCTTTGCACCGACCTGCATCCTTTCTCAACGAGGTCGATGTCGCCCACGCCGGAGGTTGTGGCCCTGCAGGCGATCGTCTCGAGGACAAAGTCGACGCCAGACATGATGCATGCTAGGCTTGCGCACGTCGGCATGGACACCATCAGGAGCTCGGTGAAGAACGAGGTCGCCATTGGGCTGGACCTCAAGTCGGCGACGGGCGCCGACTCCCCGTGTGTTTTGTGCGTCAGCGGGAAGCTGGCGCGGCACACCTTCCCCGACCAAGGCTCCAACGCCGACGACGTGTTGGCCGTTGTGCACATCGACCTGTGCGGGCCGTTTCGCGTGGCTGCCAAGGATAGCAGCCTGTACTTCCTGCTGCTGAAGGACCGCAAGACCCGCTTCGTGTGGGTGAGGCCGGTCACCAAGAAGTTGGATCTGCTGCTGGAGTTCCAGAAGTGGCTGGTGCTGGTGGAGAGGCAGACGAAGAAGTCGGTGCTGATGTTGCGCTCAGACCGAGGAGGGGAGTTCCTCGGGAAGAAGTTCACCGACTTCGTGGACGGCAAGGGGATCGTCCACGACCTGACCTGCCCGTACACCCTGCAGCAGAACGGCATGGCGGAGAGGGAGATGAGGACGGTGGTGGAGTCGGTGCGGATGATGCTGCTACACATGGGCGTGCAGCACCACTGGTGGCACCTCGCTCTGCGGCAGGCCGTCTAGGTCCGCAACTGCCTTGAGAGGTCGACGCTGCCACCGGGAACGTCGTCGTACCAGCTGCTGACCGGGCAGAAGCCCGACTTGTTGATGGCGCGGGTGTGGGGCTGCATGGCGCAGTTCCTTGTCCCCGAGCAGCAGCGTGGTGGGAAGCTGCAGCCGAAGGCCAGGTGGGGCCTTCACCTTGGCGTGTCGGGGGAGAGCAAGGGCTGGGAGCTCCTGGACATCAACGCCAACCGAGTGGTCACCACGTCGGACGTGGTGTTCTACGAGGATATGTCGCTGGAGGTGTGGACGTCGGAGCACGGGCCGGTGTCTGGTCGGACGCCGACCACCCCACCGACCGATACCTCGACGGCGACGCTGCCTCTGCTCGCCGAGGTCGGTGAGCTTGTTGATGGGGACGCCGAGGTCGTCTGTCCCCCGTCCCCTTCCCCTACAACCCCTGCCCCTCCCCTCGTGGCTGACCTGCACGGGCTAACTCCTATGTCGGCCTCCGGCGATGAGGGGAGTTGTGGGACATTGCCTTCGGTGCCTGCCAAGGGCATCGCTAGTGGCCGACGTGACAAGCGGCAAGTCGACGTGGGATTGAAGCCGACGTCAATAGGGGAGGAGCAGGTCAAGGAGCAGCAGCCGGCTGGGGAGCAGGCAGCAGTGAAGCCGACCACGGAGCAGTCGGCAACCAAGCAGTCGGCATGGAAGCCGACCACACGGGAGAGGTCGGCCAGAAAGTTGACCAAGGTGCAACAAGAGGACGAGGGCAGTGAAGATGGTGATGAAGGAGGGGACGCCGGGAAGTCCACCAAGAGTGACGCGGTGGAGGTTCGGCCTTAACCCCAGAAGTCGGATAGACTTCGGTGGCCGTCGGACTTCTTCGTCCCCGCTGCCTTCACCACGGCGTACGACATGGACGATGACGACGACCTGCTGTACGCCGACGTCAAGGAGGATGAGGAGTTTCCGGAGCTCGACCCTGACATGCTGGCCAACCCCGAACACCGTTGGGACATCTCGACGATGACGGTGAAGAAGGCGTTGGCGAGCTGGAAGGGCACGGCGGTGAAGGTGGCATGAAGCAGTCGCTGCTGCTGTGGCACTTGGCGCTCAACGACGTGCTGGTCGGCGCCGGATGGAAGAAGAGCCAGGTCGACGAGGCTCTTTACTTCAAGGTCAGCGTCAACGGAGTGGCCTGCTAGGTGCTGGTCTACGTCGAGGACCTGCTTGCCGCCAGCAGCAACACCGAGATGCTGAAGGAGCTGAAGGAGCTGCTGGAGTCGGCCTTCCAGCTGCGTGAGATCTCGCCGGTGCAGAAGTACCTCAGGCTGGAGATCGTCCGCGACAGGTTGGCGGGGAAGCTGTGGCTGCATCAGCAGGGCTACGCCGACAAGCTGCGTAGGCGCTTCATCGACGAGGAGCAGACCGGGCGCACCCCGAAGACGCCGGTCTCGGTCGACGCCTACGCCGAGCTCGACGACGAGGAGGCACAAGAGCGACAGGAGGAGGAGTACCGGCAAAAGGTCGGCTTGCTGCAGTTCGCGGCGACGACAACGAGGCCGGACATCGCCTTCGCCTGCAGCAAGCTGGGGAGTGGCCTCACAGTGAGGAGCGACCAGCACTGGCGCGAGGTCGACCGCTGCCTCGCCTACCTCGCCAACAAGCGTGACACCGCCTTGGAGTTCGGCGGTGGACCTGAGTCGCTGGAGCTGGTCGGCTACGTGGACGCCGACGACGCCGGTGACAAGCAGAACAGGACGAGCATGGGCGGCTACGTGTTTGTCTATGGAGGGGCCGCAGTCTCCTGGTCAATCCAGCGCATTAATTGCGCCATGCTGTCGTCGACCGACTCGGAGTATGTGGCGGCCACCGAAGCCGGCAAGGAGGGACGCCAACTTTGCTTCCTTCTCGCAGATTTCCGGCAGCTGGATGTCAGGAAGCTGACTGTCCTTCGGGTGGACAACAAGTCGGCCATCACAGTCGCCAAAGGCATGGGGTTGACGGGCAACCTCAAGCACATGGAGCGGTTATAGGTCTGGCTGCAGCACATGGTGAGGCGTGGGAAGTTCTTGCTGAGGTACATCCTAACCACCGAGCAGCCGGCCGACTTCCAGACGAAGGTGCTGCACTATCTGGCCTTCAACCGGTGCTCCGTCGCCATCAGCCAGGTGCGCTTGGCCGACGTGGGCGACGAAGTTGACGAAGTGCAGCAGTAGGTGCCATGCCCTTTTGCATGGCTGGTGCGGTGGACGACGTGCTGTGTGTTGGGTGCATGTCGACGAGCTATTCTCCGAGGAGTACTGTCATGTGGGCTGGGGGCCCAAGCGTGAACGCGGCAGGGGAGTCTCAACGGGAGTTGTGTGTTGGCCCCGTCCTCACTCGGGTGGAGCCGACTTCGTGGTCGGTTGTGAGGGGAGCAGCCGACCTGCAGTAGTGGGCGAGCTGGTTGACGAGGAGGTCACATGAAGACTACTGTACGGGCGCCGACTTCAGGGTGGCGCCGACTTCAGGGAGGTCGACCTGGGAAGTTGACCTGCGGAGGACGTCAACTTGGTGACGTCAACTTGGGGCAGCCGACTTGGGTGGTCGGCTGACAGTTGTGCTGGTCGACCTAGTGGTTGGTCGACCAGACCTCCTGGTCGACTTGCGGTGGTCGACCTGGCCTGGTGGTCGACGAAGGAGTGCGTCGGTCGACTCAGGACACCGAGCAGTTGAGCGTCGAGTGGCAGGGCCTCAACTTGATGACGCCAACTTCGGATAGCCGACTTGGGCAGTCGGCTGACAACTGCACTGGTCGACATGGAGCTGGTCGACCAGGAGTGCTGGTCGACGTGGAGCTGGTCGACCAGGAGTGACGTCGACCTGGAGTTGGTCGACCAGGGGCGTGGTCGACCTGGTGAGGTCTACTTGGGGTGGCCGTCGACTTGGGAGGTTGACGGGCACATGCGGGAGCAGCTGGTCGACGTGGTTGCCCGGTCGACCAGGTTACCTGGGTGACGAGGTTCTGCGGAGGAGTGTGACGGTCGCCCAGGCGAAGTTGGCGAGCCTGACCTCGGTGGTGGTATCCCGAGGTCAACATGGCGGATTAGGCGAAGTCGTCAGCACGAGGATGACTTGGTGTGTGCGTTGTGCAGGTGACGAGGCTCAGCTCGCCAATCATCTGCGAGCACCTGCGAAGTTGGTGCGATGCTATTCTACGGGAGCAACGCTGACACGCCGTCAACCTGCGATGTTGGCACGCCGTTGACTTTGCACTGCTGGAGCGAGGTCGACCAAGTCGTGCTAGAACGCGGTCGACCATGCTGCGCTGGCAGTCAACCGACCTGAATGCTTGCTCTGATGTAGTCTTGCCATGCTAACTTCATTGTACCATTGCTGTTAACTTTCTCTAGTGAAACTCTTGCCAACTTGCCCCGTGAACTAGCAAGCAGTGTGTGCACTAGGAAAACGACTAAGGACCAGCGAACGCAGAGATCACACGAGCACCCGTTCCTAGCCCGTAGTCTAGTATTTATCTCCGTAGTCACTACTCCTTTTCTCCTACCACCCGGCCACTGCAAGAGCAGCTTCTGTTGTTATAGGAGGTATAGCAACTTGTTGAGGAGGCGAATGTAGATACCTGTGCGTCTGCTCGTACAGGTCGTGCCGCTGGTGGAGGCGAAGGTTTTGGGGGTAGACATCAGCGGCAGCAATGTCAGCCGGATACCCTCTCACATCAGCTGCCTCAAGAGTGGGTTTCCCAGCGACGCGTCCCTTGTGGTATAGAGGCTACGAGTCTAGGTGCCTCTGAGCCTGCTAGCACAGGTGCAGCTCATGCGGAGGCTTTGCACACTTTCACGCTTGACGCAGGCGCATCTCGCTGCTTCTTCCGCGACTGCACCACAGTCACACCTCTCACTGCACCTATCCTGTCACTCTGGTTGACTCCTCTAGTGGCCTAGTCGTTGCACGTGGCTCCACAATTCTCCCGTGTCCGGTAGCCCCGTGTCCGTGTCCATGTCCGTGTCCGTACCCGTATCCGTGTTCGTGACGAACTTAGTGAGTAATTCTGTCCTCCAGGACCATTTTGGCACTGTCACTACTCATAGGGGTGAGCTTGTGGCAATCTGTACGGACTCACGGACTGGCGGCCACCTCGCCTCGTTTACCCCGAGACCTGGGTATGGCCTGTACACAATGACCACTAAGTCTGCATAAGTAGCTGCGTCCGATCAGGTAGACGTGTCTTGCTCGTGTCGATTCCTCATGCACCCGTCTCTCCTCTGTCACCACCGCCTGGGTCACCCCTCTCTATTGCATCTGTGTAGCATTCACTCCCGTCTCCTTGTCTCTGGCCTTCCTAGGTCCCTGCCCCTGCTCCCGCGCTCGCCTGCACCGTCGTGCCTTCCCTTCGTCGAGGGGCGGCAGCGCGCCGCTCCTCACTCCTCCACGTTTCCTCCGACCACTGCTCCTTTGTGGACCTCTGCATTTCCCTCCCCGTCGCCTCCTCGTTGTGTCCCCTCTGGATCCCCTTCACATCGCCTCACTGTTGCGTCCCCTCCCCGTCCCCTTCCCGTCGCCTCCCCACTGTGTTCCCCTCCCCGTCGCCTCCCCGTTGTGTTCCCTCCGAATCGCATTCCCGTCGCCTCCCCATCCTTCTACGCCCACCACCCCCACTGAGGTCTCCCGATTATCCGCCCCTTTTCCCTTCTCCTCATTCCCACTCCTCCTCCTGGTCCTGCTTCTCCGCTAGCCCCAGCCACCCAAGTCCTGCCCCGTCAGGTGTATCTCACGCTACCCCTCCTCCCTCGGTAGTACGGCTAGTGTTTGTTGACGTTAAAAATCCTCGCCCTTGCTTAGGCAAAGCCGAATTCGTTGTTCGGCGTGCAAGGTGCAGCCAGCTAGGCTTGGTTAAGCTGACTTAGCGAAAACGACACCGGCATAGACGAATTCAGCGGTTAGCCGATTTCGGTGAAGCCGACCACTGCGAAGCCAACTTTGACGATGGCCGACAAAGGGAAGTTGGCCGGCAGCGTCCAACTTTGGCGGTCGACGATGAAAGCGGTCGGCGATGGCTGAGATGATGTTGACTTATGGACGTCGACCTATGGGTGTCTGCTGACCATTGGAAGTCGATGCCAACTTAGCAGCCTCTTCTGGTCAACCTGATACCTGGCTGGTGAAGTTTTGCCAGGGTGCACAGATATCTCCTGAGGTGGTTTTGACGAAGTCGACCTGCTGGACAAGCATCATTTGCTCGTCGACCTGGTACCCGCGCAATGTGCGTGACTGTTCAACCCTCTACCTGCACCTTCTTTGGTAGGTTTGCACATGTGCGCACATTATCATATGCAGTTGCAACGCTCACGAGCCGCCTTCCTGCAGCATTTGCAAGCCGCCTTGCTGTAGTGCTGGCAAGCCGCCCTCGTGCGATGCTGGCAGGTTGCCGTCTTGCCGAGTTTGCAATCCGCCTTCTAGCTACGTTGGTCCGCCGCTAAATCGCGGCATTGGCAAGCCGTCCTTGAAGTGTGCTGGAGGTCAACTTGCTAGGATGCTATGTTGCATTGTATTCTCATATTAGCTTTGTCATGCAATTGTGTGCATTTTCATTCCCTTCTTTCTTAGTAAAACTCTTGCCAAGTTTCTCCCTAAACATAGCAAGTAATGAGAGCACAAGTGGAGAGCTACAATCACTTATGCAACCACATGCCTTCCCACATAGTCCAGTCACCATTGAAGAGTGATTCTCCATAGTGTCGTCCCCTTCCCCACAGTCCCCTACACCGTCCTCTCGGTCGTCGCAGCATCATTCGGTGTTACCGTGGCAGGTTGCAGTGGATTCCGGGGGAGCTGGCGCTGGAGGTGCTGATTTAGGGGGAGCTGAAGTCGGGGGTGCTGGCACTGGAGGTGCTGGAGCCGGAGGTACTGGCTCTACAGATGCTGTTTCAGGGGGTGATAGAGCCTTAGGTGCTGTTTTTGGGGGTGCTGCAGCTGCGGCACCTGCCCCTGTCGTGCCTGTTGGTGCAACCTACGGTTTGCACTCGGCTTGTTGTCCGTGTGCGTACATGCGTGTGTGCATGGAATGGTATGAGGGCATGAGATAAGATATATTTCATGCTTAAAATAGCGTGTGAATGATGAGTCATGATGTCGAATGTGTGTGTCGAGTCAACAGCGAGTTATCGCTAGTCGTGTGTCACGCGGTCCTTTGTGTCCCGCGCGCGGTTTCTATCTTGTCGTTTATGTGTGTCGTGCAGTTTCTATTTTGTTGTGTGTGGAACGTTCGGCATGTCGCAAGTGTGTGCAGCAGACCCATCAAGAACTCAAGGATGACTTTATGATGAAGAACCAGAGCCTTGATGTCAAGATTCAAGTGATCGCGAAGCCCGTGAAAAGGAGTACACCTCAAGATGTTGAGAATAGTTATATTACTTTGTGTAGTGTAACATTTCACTTGGTGTAGGCCCTTGTGAAGGGTAGTTTCGAGACCCTTCGTGGTTGGGGACAGTGTGGCATTGTTCCACATCACTGTACCTCGGCTCTTGGGGTTTGTGGGAGGTGGGAGTCATTCCCAACTCGTAACTCTTCCTATCTTGTGTTCTAAGACTAGAGTGGCTGCTATAGTGCGATTCGATCAAACTGACGCTCTGTCGTCGATACTTGATAAAATAGTGAGATCTAAATCTCCAATTGTAGGCGACGTTAAGAGGCTCCAGATCCAATTTGAATCAGGTCATTTGAAGCTGTGGCTAGAACGCTATGAACTGTGCAAAAATCCGACTGTGCACTCTATCTTTCGTCTTAGGCACATTGAAGCCTACTGTGACTATAACAGTACCCTGTTACCTGACGAGGTTCCAGCTTCAGCAACAGCAGCAACTGTAGCAGCAACAACATTTGCCGCCACCTGTAAGTGGCCTTCGTCTCCTTGGTCTTCCTCCTCATGCGTCAAGCCACTCTCCGCCTTAGCCTGAGTACCGTCCCCAATTGCCCCTCCTGGCGCATCTCCATCTCGTTCTCCTCCTCTGCTGTCTCCTCCGTCAACTCCTTACCTCGTTCCCCGGGGGCTTGTTCCTTATCTCCTATTCCTGGACAGCTGTTGCAGCAACAAAAACATTTGTCGTCACTTATGAGTGGCCTTCGTCTCCTTGGTCTTCCTCCTCCTATGTCAAGCCACTCTCTGCCTTAGCCTGCGTACCGTCCCCCGTTGCCCCTCCTATCGCGTCTCCGGCTCGTTCTTTGTCAAAATAGTAGCATAAGTTGGAGCTGGAGTTTTGGTAGGGCCTAGGCCTACTAGCCTAGGCCAAGGAGGAAAGAGAGAGTTGTGCCAAGGAGAAATGGAGAGAGGATGATTGCACTATGAAATGAGGAGTACAAATAGGCAAGCAGCAAATACAACTAGGGGTGCAACACCAAACAGAGTACAGGATAACCACACTACAAATAAACAACGAGCAATTACATAAAATATATGAGACATATTTTGACACGCCCCATAATAGCTTGCGGAGTGTATTTATCACCCCTTGAAAGGGGTACACCAACACGGTAGGAACACCGGCAGGAAGAGAAGCACGGGAACGACACGGGAAGCACGGGGGACATGGGAGTGGGGTGAGAGGAGGAGGCGGTGGCTGATGCTGCAGTTGGACTCACACCACCCCCTCAACCTCCCCCCCACAGCAGCAGCAGCAGTGAGGAGAGAGAGGAGGAGGCATGGCGGCAGTTGCTGCAGTTGAGTCACCCACCACCCACACCCCCTAAACCTCCCAACCACTTCACACTCCCCCCCACCGGAGCAAGTGCGGGCATGAGAGGGAGGAGGCGAGCTGGCGCTGTAGGTGCAACCTCCCCCTCACACCCTCCCCCCCTCCCCCAACTGTGGAAGGGAGAGAAGAAGGAGAAGGTGGGGGGACGGGGTAGGGGCTGCGCCTGCGATTGCAGATGCGCGTGCGGAGGGGAGCAGCCGCGCGCACCGCAGCAGGGTGCTCGGGGAGCGTAGGGCAGCAGGGCGCGCGGGGCGGCAGGGCAGCGGGGCGCTAGCGGGTCGCCGGCGGAGCGCAGGGCAGACGCTCGCGGGCGGCGCAGAGTTGACGCATGGGGCAGGGCAGGTGTGCGCAAGGCAGTGCGCAGGCAGCTCGCGTGCAGGCGGCGCAGGCGCGGAAGAGGAAGGGGGAAGAAGGAGGAGGAGGGGAGAGGGAGGGGAAGAGAAGAGGGGTGATGGGGGAAGAGGGCGAAGGGGGAAAGAAGGAGTGAGGGCAGGACAAGTAGTGTAAAAAAGGGCTGCACCCTCCCATCCCATCCCACTCCACACCACCACACACTACACCACCCCACACCACCCACCTGCACCATGGCATCCACTTCATCCACCACCACGAGTCTCAGCGCGCGCCACAACGCCCGCCACCCAACCACCACCCTGCCTCTCCTTGCTGCAGCACACTCGCCCCGTTTGCTGCTCTCCCCCATAGGGCAGCGCGCGGGGCGCCGGCAGAGCGCAGGGCAGGTGCTCGCGGGTGGCGCAGGGCAGAAACCGACGCGCAACGGGCGCGCGACGGGCAGAGGCGCACGAGGCGTCAAGCAGAGGCCCATGAGGCGCCGGCAGAGGCACACGGGGTGCCGGGCAGAGGCGGACATCGTGACGGGCGATGCGACGTGGTGCGCCATAGCGAAAGTTAACGGTGGGCCCATTATCAACGGTCCGAGGAGGAACCGCTCTAATAGCATTTCAAAGTAGTAGCATAAGTTGGAGCGAGGGTTTTGGTAGGGCCTAGGCTTACTAGCCTAGGCCAAGGAGGAAAGAGAGAGTTATGTCAAACTTATATGCTTTAGTCTGTGTAGGCTGTAGTGGGGTAGACAATATGGGGTACAACACTTGTAGGTTTTCCTACTTGTACCCACCTGTTTGCCAGTGAATTTATTCCTCGTTCTTTCACATGGTATAGAACAGGTTCCCTAGTGGGAACGTTTCCTAGGGCCCACCGAAAATCGACTTTTTTTTTCCTGCCCGGAGCGCGCTTTGCCCCTGCCCGAGTCGCGCCCCGTGTGCCTGCCCTCCCGTCGCGTCCCCTGCCCTTAGCGGCCCGTCGCGCTCCCTTACGGCCCCGTAGTGGCCCCTCTCTCGGCCCCTCACGGCCCCTTTCACGGCCCTTCGCGGCCCCTTCAGGCCCCTCGCGGCCCCTTCGTGGCCCCTCGCGGCCCATTCGCGGCCCCGTCGCCGCCCTCCGCGGCCCCGTCGCCGCCCTTCGCGGCCCCGTCGCCGCCCTTAGCGGCCCCGACGCCGCCCTTCGAGGCCCCTCGTGGCCCCTTCTCGGCCCCGTCGCCGCCCTTCGCGACCCCGTCGCCGCCCATCTCGACCCCATCGCCGCCCTTCGCGGCCCCGTTGCCACCCTTCTCAGCCTCGTAGCCGCCCTTTGCGGCCCTTCTCGGCCCCGTCACCACCCTTTGCGACCCCTCGCGGCCCCTTCGCGGCCCCGTCGCCGTCCTCCGCGGCCCCTTCACGGCCCTTCGTGGCCCCTTCACCGCCCTTGGCGGCCCCTTCTCGGCTCCTCCGCGGCCTCTTCTCGGCTCCCTCATGGACCTGCCGCCCCGCCGTCGCCGCCCCTACAGCAGCAGCCAACGCCGCTCCAGCAGCGGGAGCCGCCACCGCCGGTGCCGCCGACAGCAGGCACCCGCCACCGCCACAGCCAGGGCCGCATCTGCCGCAGCAGCCTACAGCAGCAGCAGCCGCCAACAGCAGCAGCCGCAGCCGCCACAGTCGGGGCCGCAGCCGCCGCCTGCAGCTGCCGTCGCCGTCGACAGCAGGGGTCGCCGCCGCTGTCCCGGCCCTGCCCTGTAGAGCGGAGCACCGCTCCTCTGCCGCCCGGTAGCGGCCCCGTCCCTGCTGACGCGCCTCGGCCCTGCCCCACCACTTGCGGCACTCTACCCACCTGCCTTGGTAAGAGCACCACCGAGTCGCGCCCCTCCTGATGCTACTGCTGCTGCTGCCCCTAGCCTACTGTCACTGCTGTCATGGCTACCCCTAGAGTTCTCGCCTTTGATGCTGAGGGTTGGGCTGTTGAATTTGAGGTCTGGGTCGATGATCTACAGCTTTTCCTACAGTGCGATAGGAAAGACGGTCTCTCACTGTTCGATCTCACGTCTGGCGCCTCTGCTGCCCCGCCTGCCGATGCTGACAGCACTGTTCGCTCACAGTGGGCTACACGCAATGCTGCTGCCCGTCTTGCTGTGCGTAGTCACCTGCCGTCCACTGAGCGCGCGCACTTTAGTCAGTACAAGAGTGCTAAGACCTTGTACGACGCTGTAGTTGCACGCTACTCTTCCCCTGCCACTGCAGCCCTTAGCCGCCTCATGCTGCCGTACCTGTTCCCTGACCTCGCCGCCTTTCCCATTGCCGCTGACCTCATTACGCACCTTCGCACTAGTGACACCCACTACCGCGCTGCACTTCCTGCTGAGTTCTGCGCCAAGAAGCCCCCCCCCATGTACATCACCCTCTACTACATAGTCACCCGGCTCCCTGACTCCCTTCGCTCGGTCAAGGACCACTTCCTCTCTATTTGCCCCACCACACTCACCGTTGACCTCCTCGAGGAGCGCATCCTGGCAGCTGAGAAGAGTATAGTCGCTGTAGAAGCCTCTCGTGGTGACCCTCGTGCCCCCTTCTTTGAGGGGTGCTCCCCCTCCCCCCTTTTGCCCTCTGTTGCCTCTGCTGCTGCCGTCGACTTCGTTGGCACCGAGTCGGTCGGCGCTGCGTCTGCCCCTAGCGGGAGACGCCGCACCGGCAAGGGCAAGGGGGGCAAGGGAGCTGGAGGGGCTGGTGGGAGCGGTGGAGGTGGCGGTGGAGGCGGCAGAGGGAGTGGGGGTGGCGGTGGGAGTGGTGGTGGGGGTGGGGGCTTCGGTGGCGGCGGTGGAGGCGGAGGCGGTGGCGGCGGTGGCGGTGGGAGCGGACGAGGAGGCGGTGGCGGCGGTGGCGGAGGTGGCGGCGGCGGAGGTGGAGCTGGTCGGGGTGGCTCTGCGCAGCGGAGCGGCTTCGATGGTGGTCAGCGCCAGCAGCAGCAGCGCACTCGTGACACCCCGCCCCCCCAGCAGCTTCGTGAGTGGTACGCTGCGCGTCAGCGGGGTGGGGGTGCTGGTCCTTGTGCCTACGTCCTGCTTACCGGCGACTGCACTAGTGAGCAGTGCGGTGGCCCGCATACCACCCAAAGCTGCTTCGGCCGCTTGACGGACGCTTGGCGTCTCCAATTCCCTGACGCCACTGAGATCCCCCGCTGGAGTGAGCTGCGTAGGTCGGGGGTTGCTATCTTTGATCTCGATTATGATGCCATTCTTGCTGCCATGTATGTTGTGTCTACTAGTGATGAGGGTGACTGTTACCTGTGTGTCCCGCCTGACCCGGGCATTGACGCTGCTACTCTAGGTGTTGGTGAGGCTGCTGCTCTAGGTGCTAGTGCCTCTTCTGCCCCAGGTACTGGTGAGTCTGCTCTCTCAGGTACCACGTTGGGTCAGGCCTTACACACCTTCACCCTTGACTCGGGTGCTTCCCGCTCCTTCTTTCGAGACCGCACCACGCTATCCCCGCTTACTCGGCCAGTTGCGGTCTCCCTGGCGGACCCCTCTTGGGGTCCTGTCCTTCCTCGCTTCTCCACTATCTTACCGTGTCCGGCAGCCTCCTCTGGCACCCTGTCAGGTCTCTACCTCCCCTCGTTTTCTACGAACTTGGTGAGTGGTGCTGATCTACAGGATGGAGGGGTTGACCAGTTCACTCCTGCGAGTCAGCGGGCGACCCACTGTACGTGTGCTCGGACGGGCCGACACTTGGCCACATTTACCCGTCAGTCGGGGTCGAGCCTGTACACACTGACTACTGAGTCTCCTCCAGTTGCTGAGTCTGGTCAGGTAGCTGCGTCGAGTCAGGTGTTTGCTGTGGCGTCCAGGTCTGGTCCTAAGTCTGCTCCTGCTCGTGTCGTCTCCTGTCCCACCAGACTCTCCTCTGCCACCACCGCCTTGGTCACCCCTCCCTGCCTCGTCTCCGAGGCATGGCCTCCCGTTACCTTGTCTCTTGTCTCCCCCGGTCCCTCCCTCCCCTCCCTCCGAGGCCTGCCCCTACCTGCGTTCCCTGTGTCAAGGGGCGGCAGCGCGCCGCCCCTCACTTGTCCGAGTTTCCTCCAACAGAGGCTCCCCTACACACTCTTCATATGTACGTGTGGGGCCCCGCCCGCGTCCGTGGTCAGGGTCACGAGCGTTACTTCATGTTGGTGGTTGACGACTACTCGCGTTACACCACGGTGTTCCCCTTGCGCAGCAAGAGTGACGTCACTGAGGTGTTGATCGACTGGATCCGCGCAGCTCGTGTCCAGCTCAGAGAGAGTTTCGGCTCTGACTTTCCTCTTCTGCGTCTGCACTCTGATAGAGGCGGGGAGTTTTCCTCTGCCCGTCTGGGAGCCTTCTGTCGTGCACAAGGCATCCGCCAGACCTTCACGCTTCCGGCCTCTCCACAGCAAAATGGGATTGCTGAGCGCCGCATTGGCATGGTCATGGACGTCGCTCGTACGTCCATGATCCATGCGGCTGCTCCCCATTTTATGAGACCGTTTGCGGTTCGGTACGCAGCGCATCATATCAACCTTTAGCCCAGGGTCTCCATGGCGGAGACCTCCCCCACCTTGCGGTGGACGGGGAAGGTTGGCGATGCGTCTGCGTTTCGTGTCTGGGGATCTCGCACGTTTGTCCGCGACTTGTCTGCGGACAAGCTGTCCCCCCGTGCTGTTCCCTGCGTCTTCCTTGGCTTCCCCTTTGACGCGCCTGGTTTGCAGTTTTACCACCCAACCTCGCGCCGTGTTCTGTCCTCCTAGGACGTCACCTTTGACGAGTCGGTTCCTTACTACTGTCTCTTCCTCTACCGCACTGCGCCCCTCCCCCCGCCGCCGCTCTTCCTTGCGCCAGGTCCCCCTCCCGGTAGACCCCCTCCCCCCTCAGGATCCTGCCCCGTCAGGTGTGTCCCAGGTAGACGCAGACGAGCTTGTCGAGGTAGCTGTTAACTCTGGTGCTGCTAGGGGTGCTGAGCATTGGGGTGTTGAGTCTGGGGGTGCTGAGCCTGGGGGTGCTGAGCCTAGAGGTGCGTGTCGGATTATTATAACTGATGCATGTTTGTAGGCTATAGTGGGGTAGCACATATGGGGTACAGTTTTCTAGGGTTGTATTTGTACCCAACTCTGACTTAGTCATTTTCATTCCTGTTTTCCTTGCTTCACATGGTATAGAGCGGGTCCTGCCTTAGGACCGTTTTTTTAGGGCCCACCCAAGCGCGCCCCGAGGCGCGCCTTTTTTTTAGCGACCTCTCGGGTCGCCTTTTCCCTCGCGGCCCCGCTGTCCCTCAGACGCGGCCCCGCCACCTCTCCTGATCGCGGCGTCGCCGCCTGCTTGACGCGGCCCCGCCGCCTCCCCTGACGCGGCCCCGCCGCCTCCCCTGACGCAGCCCCGCCGCCTCCCCTGACGCGGCCTCGCCGCCTCCCCTGACGCGGCCCCGCCTCTACTGCCGCGGCCCCGCCGCCGCCTCTGACGGCCCCGCCGCTGCACCCTACGGCCCGCCGCTGCACTCTACGGCCCGCCGCCTCTGACGGCCCCGCCGCTGCCTCCTGCCGGCCCGCCGCCTCACCTGACGGCCCCGCCGCTGCTCCTTCCGGCTCGCCGCTGCACCTGCCGGCCCGCCGCTGCACCCAGCGGCCCGCCGCCTATGACGGCCCCGCCGCTGCACCCTACGGCCCGCCGCTGCTCCTGCCGGCCCGCCGCCTCACCTGACGGCCCCGCCGCTGCTCCTGCCGGCCCGCTGCTGCTCCTGCCGGCCCGCCGCTGCACCTGCCGGCCCGCCGCTGCACCCAGCGGCCCGCCGCTTCCCCTGACGGCCCCGCCGCTGCACCTGCCGGCCCGCCGCTGCACCCTACGGCCCGCCGCTGCACCCTACGGCCCGCCGCCTGCACCTGCCGGCCCCGCCCCTGCATCTCCTCGCCGAGCCGCCCGGGACCCGAGCCGCCCTGCCGCCGAGCCGCCCTGCACCCGAGCCGCCCAGCCGCCGAGCCACCCGGGAGCCGAGCCGCTGTGCACCCGAGCCGCCCGGTCGCTGAGCCGCCTTTCTGCATAGCTGCACGACCTGCCCTGCCTGGTGAGCACAGTCCCACTGCCACTGCGAGCTCTTTCCCTACTGCTTGCACTGCGTCGCTGTCGTCGCCATGGCTACCCCTAGTGTCCTAGCTTTTGACGCTGAGGGTCGCGCCATTGATTTTGAGGTCTGGTTAGACGACCTGCAGCTGTTCTTACAGTGCGACAGGGCTGACGACCTTTCTCTCTTTGACCTCACCTCTGGCGCCTCTCCTGCTCCTGCTACTGATGCTGATCCCGCTGTCCGCTCTAAGTGGGCCACCCGCGATGCTGCTGCACGTCTTGCTGTGCGTCGCCACCTCCCTACCTCTGAGCGTGCGCACATTAGTCAGTACAAGAGTGCTCAGACCTTGTACGACGCTGTAGTTGCGCGCTACTCCTCCACTGCCACTGCTGCACTGAGCCGTCTCATGCTTCCCTACCTCTTTCCTGACCTCTCTGCCTTTCCCACTGTCGCTGACCTCATTACGCACCTCCGCACTAGTGACACTCGCTACCGCGCCGCCCTTCCTGCTGAGTTCTGCGCTAAGAACCCCCCCCCCCATGTAAATCGCTCTCTACTACGTAGTCGCGCGCCTCCCTGACTCCCTTCGCGTTGTCAGGGACCACTTTCTCGCAGTCTGTCCCACCACCCTCATCGTCGACCTCCTCGAGAAGGCCCTCCTCGCAGCGGAGAAGAGCATAGTCGCTGTAGGTGCTTCTCGTGGTGACCCTCGCACCCCCATCTTTGAGGGGTGCTCTCCTTCCCCCTTGCTGCCCTCTGTTGCCTCTGCTGCTGCTGCCGACCTGCTTGGTCTTGAGTCGGTCGGCGCGGCGTCTGCCCCTAGTGGGAGACGTCGCTCCAGCAAGGGCAAGGGGGGCAAGGGCGCGGGTGGAGCTGGAGGGGGCGGTGGCGGTGGCGGCGGTGGCGGCGGAGGGAGTGGGGGTGGCGGCGGGACTAGTGGCGGAGGTGGTGGTGGTGGTGGCGGCAGTGGCGGAGACGGTGGTGGTGGTGCCAGCGGTGGTGGTGGAGGCAGCGGCGGTGGTGGAGGCGGCGGAGGTGGAGGCGGTGGAGGCGGCAGCGGAGGAGGCGGTGGTGGTGGAGGAGGTGGAGCTGGTCGAGGTGGTACCCAGCAGCGTAGCGGCGGTGGTGGTGGCCAGCGCTCCCAGCGGCAGCAGCAGCAGCGCTCGCGGGATATCCCTCCGCCTCAGCAGCTTCGTGAGTGGTATGCTGGGCGTCAGAGGGGTGGGGGTACTTGTCCCTGCACCTACGTTCTTCGTTCCGGCGACCGCGCGGGTGAGCAGTGTGGGGGTGCCCACGCCACCCAGCGCTGCTTTGGCCGCCTGACGGACGCTTGGCGTCAGCAGTTCCCTGGGGCTAGTGAGATCCCTCGCTGGGATGAGCTTCTCAGGGCTGGTGTAGCGATCTTTGATCTTGATTTTGATGCTATCCTTGCTGCTATGTATGTTGTGGATTATAGTGAGGAGAATGAGGGTTACCGTTGTTTCCAGCCCGACCCGGGCATTGGTACTACTGCGCTAGGTGCTTGTGAGGCTGCTGCTCTAGGTGCCAGTGCGTCTGTGCTCTCAGGTACTGGTGAGACTGCGCTCTCAGGTACTGCGTCGTCCTCGTCCTCCCTCACTTTCACACTTGACTCCGGACCTTCTCGCTCCTTCTTTCGAGACCGCACTACCCTTACGCCGCTCGGCCGACCGGTTGCGGTCTACCTTGCTGACCCCTCTGGAGGTCCTGTCCTGTCTCACTTCTCCACTGTCCTCCCGTGTCCGGCTGCCCCTTCGGGCACCCTGTCGGGTCTGTACCTTCCCTCGTTCTCTACGAACTTGGTGAGTGGAGCGGACCTGCAGGATGTGGGGGTTCACCAGTTCACTCCTGCGAGTCAGCGGGTGACCCACTGCACGGAGGCACGCACAGGCCGACACCTGGCCACGTTCTCGCGTCGGCCGGGGTCGAGTCTCTACACCCTGACCGTTGAGTCTCCTCCTGTCCCTGCGTCTGGTCAGGTGGCTGCGTCGGGTCAGGTGCTTGCTGCTGCGTCCCGGTCAGGTCCTGAGTCTGCCCCCTGTTCTTGTCGCCTCCTGTCTCACGAGACTCTCCTGTGGCACCACCGTCTTGGCCACCCCTCCTTGCCCCGTCTTCGGAGCATGGCTTCCTGTGTCCTTGTCTCTGGTCTTCCCCAGTCTCTCCCTCCTCTCCCCTCCGGGCCAGGACCTTCCTGTGTCCCCTGTGTCGAGGGTCGCCTCCGGGCTACTCCTCACTCCTCCCACTTCCCCCCGACAGAGGCTCCCCTGCAGACGCTTCACATGGATGTGTGGGGCCCAGCCCCCGTCCGTGGGCAGGGTTACGAGCGCTACTTCCTGTTGGTGGTTGACGACTACTCGCGTTACACCACAGTCCTCCCCTTGCGCAGCAAGGGTGCGGTCACTGAGGTGCTGATCGACTGGATCCGCGAGGCTCGTCTCCAGCTCAGGAAGAGCTTCGGCTCGGACTTTCCTGTTCTGCGTCTACACTCTGACAGAGGCGGAGAGTTCTCTTCTCGCCTTCTGCGGGACTACTGTCGTGCACGGGGGATCCGCCAGACCTTCACGCTTCCGGACTCACCACAGCAAAATAGGATTGCTGAGCGCCGCATTGGCATGGTCATGGATGTCGCTCGTACGTCCATGATGCATGCGGCTGCCCCCCATTTTCTGTGGCCGTTTGCGGTGAGGTACGCGGCGCATCAGCTCAACCTTCACCCCCGGGTCTCTCCGCCTGCGATGTCCCCAGCCTTGCTGTGGACGGGGAAGGTTGGCGATGCGTCTGTGTTCCGTGTCTGGGGATCTCGGGCGTTTGTCCGCGACTTGTCTGCGGACAAGCTGTCCCCTCGTGCTGCTCCCTGTGTCTTTCTTGGCTTCCCCACTGACGCCCCAGGGTGGCAGTTTTACCACCCCTCCTCTCGTCGTGTTCTGTCCTCCCAGGACGTCACGTTCGACGAGTCAGTCCCCTTCTACCGTCTCTTCCCCTACCGCACTCCTTCCCTCCCCCCTCCCCCGGACTTCCTTGTGCCGGTTCCCCCCCCGGTAGACCCCCTCCCCCCTCAGGTTCCTGCCCCCTCAGGTGTGTCCCAGGTAGACGCCGTTGACCCGGTCGAGGTTACTGGTGACTCTGGTGCTGCTGCGGGTGCTGGGCCTGGGGGTGCTGACTCTGGGGGTGCTGTGCGCGGGGGTGCTGAGCCTGGGGGTGCTACTGCTGGGGGTGCTGGGCCTGAGGGTGCTACTGCGGAGGGTGCGGAGCCTGGGGGTGCTGAGCCGGGGGGTGCTGTGCCTGGAGGTGCTGGGTCTGGGGGTGCTGGGTCGGGAGCTGCTGAGCCTGGGGGTGCTGAGCTGGGAGCTGCTGAGCCTGGGGGTGCTGCGTCTGGAGCTACTGAGCCTGGGGTTTCTCCTGCTGCTACAGCACGCCGGGAGCCCCTCTCTCCACAGGAGCTGCGCGAGTGGTTCGCTCGCCGCTGGAGGCGTGCTGCTGAGTCTGGAGGTGCTGCTGGAGCTGGAGCTGGAGCTTCTTCGACCGTCGAGGGTGCGGGTGCTGCCGGTCCCGGAGCTGCTGGACCTGCGGGTCCTCCTGGAGCTGGAGCTGCTGAGGGCGCAGGTGCTGAGCCTACTGCTGTTGGTCCTGCCGCTGGAGGTGTGGGTGGCGCTGGTGCTGTCGCTGAGGGTGCTGGTGCTGTCCCTGCTGCGTCTGGAGCTGCCGCGCGGCCTCGGCCGTACTTCGTTCCGCTCCTGCAGCAGGTTCTTGGTCTTTCTCCTCCAGTAGAGGGTCCACCGCCTGTCCAGTCGCAGTCCCTGCTGGAGCCTTCCTCTCCACTACCTGCTCCCTCTCCTTACACTGGTCCTACTGGAGGTCTTGCTGAGCGTCGTGAGCCTGCGTCTCGTCCCGCGTCGCCTGTTCGCACTGCTCGCGCTAGTGGTCGCAGTTCGCGTCAGCGTCCTCCTCCTGTCCCTGGCACGCACCGGATGTCTTTGCGTCCGTCCACTGCTCCTCTGCGTGCCCCTTTGCCTTCTCCTCCTGAGTCCTCTCTTCCTGCGCTTGCCGACCCTGGGTCGGACTCTCTTCGTGCTGCCAGTCCTACTGTCACGCGTCTGCTTGCTACTGTCGTCACTGACCCCTCTTTTGAGTCCACTGCTGCGTCTGCTCTAGTCGCTGAGCTCGTCGACTTTGCTGCTCGCTGTCGTCTCGACTACGCTGCTAGTCTTGTTGCTGAGTCTGCGTCTGTCTGTCCTCCGTCCGTCGGGGGTGAGTGTGCTCTTGGCACGGACGTCCTAGAGGACAGGCAGGAGGAGTTACAGTGTCTAGCGGCTTCTTCACCTCATCTCGCGTCTGTACTGCTTGCCCCTGAGGGAGTTCCGGATGCACTAGACATCCCGACTCCGCGTTCTTACGCGGAGGCCGTAGAGGGTCCCTACTCCTCTCAGTGGCAGGCAGCTATGGATGCAGAGATGGCTTCCTGGAAGTCCACAGGCACCTACGTTGACGCGGTTCCCCCTCCTAGGGCGAACATCGTCAGTGGCATGTGGATCTTCAGGGTGAAGCGGCCGCCGGGCTCTCCACCTGTCTTCAAGGCACGGTACGTTGCTCGTGGCTTCAGTCAGCGGCAGGGAGTTGACTACTTTCAGACCTTCTCTCCCACCCCGAAGATGACTACTCTTCGGGTGCTGCTGCACATACCCGCTCAGCGCGACTACGAGCTTCACTCTCTCGACTTCAGCACTGCGTTCTTGCAGGGTAGCCTGCACGAGGAGATCTGGCTTCGCCGTCCACCTGGCTTCACTTGGACTTTCCCTCCTGGCACCCAGTGGAGCCTCCGACGGCCAGTCTACGGTCTCCGCCAGGCACCGCGTGAGTGGCACGACACACTGAGGACTACGCTTGCGGCTCTTGGGTTTGCTCCTTCTACTGCTGACCCGTCGCTGTTTCTTCGCACCGACACTTCCCTGCCGCCGTTCTACATCCTCGTGTACGTCGACGACTTGGTCTTTGCCACAGCAGACACTGCTGGACTCGCCTACTTGAAGTCCGAGCTGCTGAAGAGACACACGTGCACAGACCTGGGTGAACTGCGCAGCTACCTTGGCTTGCAGATCACTCGGGACAGAGCACGCCGCACCATTACCTTGACTCAGTCACACATGGTGCAGCAGGTCCTTCAGCGCTTCGGCTTCACGTACTCCTCGCCTCAGGCCACTCCTCTGCCTACTCGCCACTCACTCTCAGCTCTGCCTTCGGATGAGTCCGTAGAGTCGAGTGGTCCGTATGCAGAGCTTGTTGGCTGCCTCATGTACCTGATGACCTGCACACGACCTGACCTTGCATACCCTCTGAGCATTCTTGCACGCTATGTTGCTCCTGGGAGACACAGACCAGAGCACATGGCTGCAGCGAAGAGGGTATTGCGCTACTTGTGCAGTACGTCGGGCATGGGGCTAGTGCTTGGAGGGCGGAGTCCAGTGGTCCTTACCGGCCACGCGGACGCTTCTTGGGCTGACGACCAGGCTACGCAGCGGTCGTCACAGGGTTACACCTTCAGCCTTGGTTCCGGCTCTGTCTCGTGGCGGTCTACTCGCTCGTCTTCGGTTCTCGGCTCCAGTTGTGAGGCTGAGATCTACGCCGGGGCCATGGCTGCACAGGAGCTTCGCTGGCTCACCTACCTGCTGACTGACCTTGGAGAGCCGCCTCGTTCTCCTCCAGTGCTGTACGTAGACAACAAGGCCATGCTGGCCTTGTGTCGAGAGCAGCGCTTGGAGCACAGAACGAAGCACATTGCTCTTCGCTACTTCCTTGCTCGTGAGCTGCAGCAGTGTGGTCAGTTGCGACTTGCGTACGTGGCCTCTGAGGCCAACACTGCTGATGTGTTCACCAAGGCACTCGCGCCTTGTGACCATCAGCGCTTTTGCACCCAGCTGGGTCTTGTGCCTGTCTTGCCTCACTTTCTCTCCTCTTGACTTCACTTGTACTGTGACATATATATATACTTGCTCTTGCTTGTCTAGTTTTATATATATGTCTGTACTCCTGCATGTGAACTGGCCTCTGGCCCTGCTCTTGTGCTCGGACTGTGTGGTGACGTTGTGATCCACCCTGAGCTTGCTTTGCTTTACTTTGCTTGACTGGTCTTGTGACCCCTTGTTCTCCCCCACTTTGCCTATGGGGGTGTGTCGGATTATTATAACTGATGCATGTTTGTAGGCTATAGTGGGGTAGCACATGTGGGGTACAGCTTTCTAGGGTTGTATTTGTACCCAACTCTGACTTAGTCATTTTCATTCCTGTTTTCCTTGCTTCACAGTGCGGAGCTTAGGGGTGCTGAGCCTGAAGGTGTGGAGCCTGGGGGTGCTGAGCCTGGGGGTGCGGAGCCTGGGGGTACTGGGTCTGCTCGTGTGGCCTCTGGCGGTGCTGGGTCTGTGGGTCCTTCGGGTGCTTCGTCTCGGCAGGAGCTACCCTCTCCACAGGAGCTGCGCGAGTGGTTTGCCCGGCACTGGAGCCGTGCTGCTGGAGCTGGAGGTGCTACTGTTGCTGCTGACCCTGGGGTCCACGCAGGAGGTAGTGGAGACCCTTGTCCTGGAGGTGCTCGTACTGGCGGTACTGGAGCTACTGCGAATGGGGGTGCTGCTAGGCCTACTGGAGTTGGTCCTGCTGGAGGTGCTGCGGGTGGTGCTAGAGGTACTTGAGCTGCTGGGGGTGTTGGCGCTGGAGGTGCTTCTGGCGCTCGTACTTCTGAGGGTGCTGGAGTTGGCGCTGCTGGAGCTAGAGGTGCTGCTGGCGCTGGTGCTGCCGCTGGGGGTACTGGAGCTGTCCCTTCTGTTTCAGGAGGCGCTGAGCGGCCGCGGCTGTACTTCGTTCCGCTCCTTGAGCAGGTTCTTGGTCTCTCGCCCTCTCCTGGTCCTGCTCCTCCCTTAGGTTGTCCACAGCCTGTCCAGTCGCAGTCACAGTTACAGCCCGCCTCCCCCCTACCTGCTCCTTCTCCCTACACTGGTCCTAATGGAGGTCTTGCTCAGCGTCGTGAGCCTGCGTCTCGTCCTACGTCGCCTGTTCGTGCTGCTCGCACTAGTGGTCGTGTTCCGCGTCCGCGTCCTCCTGCGGTCCCAGGCACACACCAGATGGCACTGCATCCTTCCAATGCTCCTCTACGTGTCCCGTTGCCGTCTCCTCCAAAGTCCTCTCTTCCTGTTCTTGCTGACTCGGAGTCTGACTCTCTTCGTGCTGCCAGTCCTACTGTCACGCATCTGCTGGCTACTGTTGTCACTGACCCTTCCTTTGAGTCCTCTACTGCGTCTACCTTAGTTGCTGAGCTTGTCGACTTTGCTGCTCGCTGTCGTCTAGACTACGCCGCTAGTCTCGTTGCTGAGTTTGAGTCTATCTATCCTCCGTCCGTCGGGGGTGAGTGTGCTCTGAGCACGGACGTCCTTGAGGACAGGCAAGAGGAGTTCCCGTGTTTTCCTGCTGCTTTACCTCATCTCGTGTCCATGCTGATTGCCCCCGAGGGAGACACGGATGCACTAGACATCCCGACTCCTTGATCGTACACTGAGGCGATCGAGGGTCCCTACTCCTCACAGTGGCAGTCAGCCATGGACGCAGAGATGGCTTCCTGGAAGTCCACAGGCACCTACGTCGACGAGGTTCCCCCACCTGGGGCGAACATCGTCAGTGGCATGTGGATTTTCAGGGTGAAGCGGCCGCCGGGTTCTCCGTCTGTCTTCAAGGCGCGTTACGTGGCTCGAGACTTCAGTCAGCAGCAGGGAGTTGACTACTTTTAGACCTTCTCTCCCACCCCGAAGATGACCACTCTTCAGGTGCTGCTGCACATAGCCGCTCAGCACGACTACGAGCTTCACTCTCTTGACTTCAGCACAGCTTTCTTGCACGGCAGCCTGCACGAGGAGATCTGGCTGCGCGCTCATCTGGCTTCACTGGGTCGTTTCCTCCTGGTACCCAGTGGAGCCTCCGGCGGCCAGTCTACGGTCTCCGCGAGGCGCCCCGTGAGTGGCAGGACACACTGAAGACTACACTTGCAGCTCTTGGGTTTGCTCCTTCTACTGCCGACCCGTCATTGTTTCTGCGCACCGACACCTCATTGCCGCCGTTCTACATCCTCGTGTACGTCGACGACTTGGTCTTGGCCACTGCTGACCCTGCTCGTCTCGCCCATGTGAAGTCCGAGCTGCAGAAGAGACACACGTGAACAGACCTGGGTGAACAGCGCAGCTACCTTGGCTTGCAGATCACCCGGGACAGAGCACAGTGCACCATTATCCTGACTCAGTCACACATGGTGCAGCAGGTCCTTCAACGCTTCAACTTCACGTACTCCTCGCTTCACGCCACTCCTCTGTCTACTTGCCACTCGCTCTCAGCTCTGCCTTCGGATGAGTCCGTAGAGCCGAGTGGCCCGTACCAAGAGCTTGTTGGCTACCTCATGTACCTGATGACCTGCTCTCGACCTGACCTTGCATACCCTCTTAGCATCTTGGCACGCTATGTTGCTCCTGGGAGACACCGACTAGAGCACATGGCTGCAGCGAAGAGGGTGTTGCGCTACTTGTGCAGTACGTCAGGCATGGGGCTAGTGCTTGGAGGGCGTCGTTCAGTGGTCCTCACCGGTCACGCAGACGCTTCTTGGGCTGACGACCAGGCTACGCAGCGGTCGTCACAGGGTTACACCTTCAGCCTTGGTTCCGGCTCTGTTTCGTGGCGGTCCACCCGCTCATCTTCTGTTCTCGGCTCCAGCTGTGAGGCTGAGATCTACGCGGGGGCCATGGCTGCATAGGAGCTACGCTGGCTCTCCTACCTGTTGACCGACCTGAGAGAGCTGCCGCGTTCTGCTCCAGTTCTGTACGTAGACAACAAGGCCATGCTGGCCTTGTGTCGGGAGCACAAACTGGAGCACAGAACGAAGCACATTGCTCTTCGTTACTTCCTTGCTCGTGAGCTGCAGCAGCGTGGTCAGCTGCGCCTTGCTTACGTGGCCTCCCAGGCCAGCACTGCTGATATCTTTACCAAGGCACTTCCGCCTTGTGATCATCAGCGCTGCTGTACGATGCTAGGTCTTGTGCGTACTTGGCCTCACTTGCTCACTTCTTGACCTTGCTTGTACTCTGATCTATCTATACCTGCACTTGCTTGTTTACCTTTATATATGATCTTGCATGTTAACTGGCCTTGTGGCCTTGAACTTGTGCTCAGAATGTGTGGTGACGTTGTGATCCACCCTGAGCCTGCTTTGCTTTGCTTGACTGGTCTTGTGACCTCTTGTTCTCCCCCACTTTGCCTATGGGGGTGTGTCAAACTTTTATGCTATAGTCTGTGTAGGCTATAGTGGGGTAGACAATATGGGGTACAACACTTTTAGGTTTTCCTACTTATACCCACCTATTTGCCAGTGAATTTATTCCTCGTTCTTTCACAAGTTATGCCAAGGAGAAATGGAGAGAGGGTGATTGCACTATGCAATGAGGAGTACAAATAGGCAAGCAGCAAGAACAACTAGGGGTGCACCGCCAAACAGAGTTTAGGATAACTACACTACAAATAAACAACAAACAATTATATCGACGCCATGGCAACCTCAATGAAGGCGTTGGAGAAGGCGGCGCAGGTGCTGGCCCTGTGGCAGAATCAGCATCTGGCCACGCGCGGGCGGTGGTGATAAACTGCTATGTAAACCCGATCTTGATCTTCCACGCACAGGTGTATCCTCCATCCCCGGCGGTCTGGAAGCGAACCTTAAAATATCTGCACAATTACACATTGGTGAACGAATAACTACACTACAAATAAACAACAAGCAATTATATCGACGCCATGGCAACCTCAATGAAGGCGTTGGAGAAGGCGGCGCAAGTGCTGGCCCTGTGGCAGAAGCAGCATCTGGCCACGCGCGGGCGGTGGTGATAAATTGCTATGTCAACCCGATCTTGATCTTCCAGGCACAGGTGTATCCTCCATTCCCGGCGGTCTGGAAGCGAACCTTAAAATATCTGCACAATTACACATCGGCGAACGAGGCGTCAGACGGCAAGTTTTTTATCCTTTGGAGCAAGTTCTTACTTTTCATGTCGAGGGAAGACGGCAGGCTCGGTGTCGCTGACCCATCGTGGGATTTGGCCGCCTTGGCGGTCCGGAGAGTCGGCATGCTGCTGATGGAGAAACATAGCATGAAGCGGGAGGTGGCAATAGAGGCTGCAGATCTCCCCGGGGTCTGGAGTCCCTGTGGGCGCATTCGGATATCCTGAAGCAGTAGAAGGGGCGTAGCGTTCGGTGGAAGCCGACGGTTGAGCTGTTGCACTAGTCAACGTTTGTGACGGAGTTAAGAGCAGCGTCGAGATGGGACGTGGAGCGGGAACTCCTGGCCTTCAACAGGGAGATACTGCCCAACGGCAAACCACCTGTGGGCAGGTAGAAGGCAGCGGCAGATCTAGAGGATGTGAGGCTCGGCAGCCTAGTTGAGGTGGCGTCTGACGGGCTACGTAAGCTGAAGGAGAAGGACAGGCTCAGCAGGGCAATCACGGGCATGAATATGGTCAAGCTGGTCACTAAGGCGTTTACGACTTTACAGCCGGACTAGAAGCGGGCGCTATCAGTGCCGGTATCTGCAGAAGCGATCATGGCGGCCACCCAGTTTGTCCGCAACAAGCTGGGTTGCGGTTTGTGGAAGCCCGTGGAGGTGTTGGAAGGCGAATTCGCCTGCCGAGCTGTGGATGAGAACGGAGCAGAGCGGGGGAGGGCAGTGCACCTCTGACAAGGTTCAAGGTGGAGGAGGTTGACCCCATAATGATCAAGGAGGGGAAAATGTTGGGGCCGTTGGGGCACGCGGAAACCCGCCTTCGCTGCTCATCAATGTTCGTTGGCGGGCAGCTGGCGCCCTTCAAAAAGTTGCGTGGTGCTTTCCGCATAGGGAAGGGAAAACCGAAGCAGAGGGAGGTCTGGGAGGCTGCATGGGGAAGGAGCATCGACTGGAAGCGGGTCGTTGCAATCCGAGATACTGCTGCCCTGCGACATCGCGCAAGGGTCGTGCTGTTGCGGGCTCACTGTCGAAACCTGCAATTGGGGGAGAGAATCTCGTTTCTTGGCAGTTGGGCGGGCTGCCCCCACTCTGGAGGGGCGGAAACTCTGGAGCACTGCTTGTACATCTGCCCAGTCATACAACCGGTGATTCGAGGTCTGATGTAGGCCCTAGACATGCTAAACCCGGGAAAAAAAGTTGGGTCACTCGGGGATCTGCTATTTCAGAAGAAGGGTAAAGGTCTGGTTTTCCGGAGGCCCCCCTTATAGTCATCACGCTGCATAAAATCTAGGTGGAGAGGTGTGACGCGGTTTTTTAACGAGGCAAGTTTAAGACCCGGCGGGTGCTAAGAAGAATTGCTGCTGCGTTTCATCTACATGCAAGGGTCTACGCAAGGGTTAAGGCTCGCACGAAATTTTGGACGTCCTAGAAAGACGACAAACGGAGGAAGGTGCTTGACAGGCTGGATGAGGAGGAACAGCTCATGCTGAGCAGAATCAGGGACAGATCAATCGCCACGCTGTCATGGTCGAGAGGCTTTGCATACATCTAGAACAACCCTAGGACAGTCTGAGAAGAAACGAGAATGAATGAACTATGAATGAATTGGGTACAAGTACTATCCCTAATTGGGTGATACCCCTTATGGGCTACCCCACTATAGCCAACACAATATGCATGAGCTATAATGTTCAGACACACCCTTATAGGCAAAGTGGGGGAGAACAAGGGGTCACAAGACCAGTCAAGCAAAGCAAAGCAAAGCAAGCTCAGGGTGGATCACAAAGTCACCACACATTCCGAGCACAAGTTCAAGGCCACAAGGCCAGTTCACATGAAGGAGTACATATATATAAAGAAGGCTAGACAAGCAAGAGCAGGTATATATATATGTAACAGTACAAGCAAGTTCAAGAGGTGAGCAAGTGAGGCAAGGTAGGCACAAGGCCCAGCTGAGTACAGAAGCGCTGATGGTCACAAGGCGCAAGCGCCTTGGTGAAGATATCAGCAGTGTTGGCCTCAGAGGCCACGTACGCAAGACGCAGCTGACCACGCTGCTGCAGCTCACGAGAAAGAAAGTAGCGGAGAGCAATGAGCTTCAATCTGTGCTCCAATCGCTGCTCCCAACACAAGGCCAGCATGGCCTTGTTGTCTACGTACAGCACTGGAGGAGAACGAGGCGGCTCTCCGAGGTCAGTCAGCAGGTAGGTGAGCCAGCGAAGCTCCTGAGCAGCCATGGCTCCTGCGTAGATTTCAGCCTCACAACTGGAGCTGAGAACAGAAGACGAGCGAGTAGCCCGCCACAAGACAGAGCCGCAACCAAGGCTGATGGTGTAACCCTGTGACGACCGCTGCGTAGCCTGGTCGTCAGCCCAAGAGGCGTCTCCGTGCCCAGTGAGGACCACTGGACTCTGCCCTCCAAGCACTAGCCCCATGCCCGACGTACTGCACAAGTAGCGCAACACCCTCTTCGCTGCAGCCATATGCTCCGGTCTGTGTCTCCGAGGAGCAACATAGCGTGCGAGAATGCTAAGAGGGTATGCAAGGTCAGGTCGTGTGCAGGTCATCAGGTACATGAGGCAGCCAACAAGCTCTGGGTACGGGCCACTCGACTCTACGGACTCATCCGAAGGCAGAGCTGAGAGCGAGTGGCGAGTAGGCAGAGGAGTGGCCTGAGGCAAGGAGTACGTGAAGCCGAAGCGCTGAAGGACCTGTTGCACCATGTGTGACTGAGTCAGGGTAATGGTGCGG
The DNA here is from genome assembly GCA_948144175.1 of Closterium sp. NIES-65. Classification (NCBI taxonomy): domain Eukaryota; kingdom Viridiplantae; phylum Streptophyta; class Zygnematophyceae; order Desmidiales; family Closteriaceae; genus Closterium; species Closterium sp. NIES-65. The sequence continues at coordinate 1,705,862 of CANXME010002068.1, forward strand.
CGTGCTCTGTCCCGAGTGATCTGCAAGCCAAAGTAGCTGCGCAGTTCACCCAGGTCAGTGCACGTTGGTCTCTTCTGCAGCTTTGACTTCACGTGGGCAAGTCCAACATTGTCAGCTGTGGCAAAGACCAAGTCGTCGACGTACACGAGGATGTAGAACGGCGGCAAAGAAGTGTCGGTGCGCAGAAACAGCGACGGGTCGGCAGTAGAGGGAGCAAACCCAAGAGCCGCAAGTGTAGTCCTCAGTGTGTCATGCCACTCACGTAGTGCCTGGCACAGACCGTAGACTGGCAGCCGGAGGCTCCACTGGGTGCCAGGAGGAAAAGACCAAGTGAAACCAGGTGGGCGACGCAGCCAGATCTCCTCGTGCAGGCTGCCCTGCAAGAAAGCAGTGCTGAAGTCAAGAGAGTGTAGCTCGTAGTCACGGTGAGCATCTATGTGCAGCAGTACCCGAAGAGTGGTCATCTTTGGGGTGGGAGAGAAGGTCTGAAAGTAGTCAACTCCCTGCTGCTGACTGAAGCAACGAGCCACGTAACGCGCCTTGAAGACAGGCAGAGAACCCGGCGGTCGCTTCACCCTGAAAATCCACATGCCACTGACTATGTTCGCCCCAGGAGGGGGAACAGCGTCAACGTAGGTGCCTGTGGACTTCCAGGAAGCCATCTCTGCGTCCATTGTTGCCTGCCACTGAGAGGAGTAGGGACCCTCTATCGCCTCCGTGTAAGAGCGCGGAGTCGGGAAGTCAAGTGCATCCGGGTCTCCCTCAGGGGTAAGCAGTACGGACACGAGATGAGGTGAAGCAGCGGCCAAGCATTGGAACTCCTCCTGCCTGTCCTCAAGGACGTCCGTGCCAAGGGCACACTCACCCCCGACGGACGGAGGATAGAGAGACTCAGACTCAACAACAAGACTGGCGGCGTAGTCTAGGCGACAGCGAGCAGCAAAGTCGACGAGCTCAGCAACTAGGGCAGACGCAGCAGTGGACTCAAAGGAAGGGTCAGTGACAACAGTAGCAAGGAGACGCGTGACAGTAAGAGTGGCAGCACGAAGAGAGTCCGACTCCGGGTCGGCAAGAGCAGGAAGAGAGGACTCGGGAGGAGAAGGCAAAGGGGCACGCAGAGGAGCAATGAACGGACGCAAAGACATCCGGTGCGTGCCAGGGACAGGAGGAGGACGCTGACGAGAACCGCGACCACTAGTGCGAGCAGCACGGACAGGCGATGTAGGGCGAGACGCAGGCTCACGACGCTCAGCAAGACCTCCAGTAGGACAAGTGTAGGGAGGCGGAGCAGGTAGTGGGGAGGCCGGCTGTAACTGTAACTGCGACAGGACAGGCTGTGGACACTCTAAGGAAGGAGGAGGACCAGTAGAAGACGGGAGACCAAGAACCTGCTGAAGGTGCGGAACGAAGTACGGCCGAGGCCGCGCAGCGACTTTAGACACAGCAGGGACAGCACCAGCACCCCTAGTGGCAGCACCAGCACCAGTAGCAGCTCCAGCTCCAGTACCTCCAGCAGCACTAGTAGTACCCCCAGCAGGACCGCCTCCAGGACTGACAGTATTAGCCTCCGCGCCAACACCCGCACCAGCTCCAGCTCCAGAAGTAGCCACAGGTCCAGCAGCTCCAGTACTCCCAGTACGAGCACCTCCGGGACCCGTGGCACTAGCTCCCTCAGCAGCAACAGAACCTCCAGTACCCGCAGCAACTCCAGCTCTAGCAGCTCGCCTCCAGCGTCGGGCAAATCACTCACGCAGCTCCTGTGGAGAGAGTGGCTCCCGGCGAGAAGAAGCACCCAGAGAACCGCCAAGCACAGCACCAGCAGGCCCACCTCCCTCAGGCTCCGCACCCCCAGGCTCAGCACCTCCAGGCGTAGCACCCCCAGGCTCAGCACCCCCAGGCTCAGCACCCCCAGGCTCAGCACCCCTAGGCGTAGCACTCCCAGGCTCAGCACCCCCAGACTCAACACCCCCAGGCTCAGCACCCCCACTCGTAGTACCCTCAGGCGCAACAACCCCAGGCTCAGCACCCACACGCTCAGCACCCACACGCTCAGCACCCCCAGAGTCAGCACCCCCAGGCTCAGCACCCTCAGCAGCACCAGAGTCACCAGCGACCTCGACAGGCTCAACAGCGTCTACCTGGGACACATTTAAAGGGGCAGGACCGAGAGGGGGGAGGGGGTCTACCGGGGGGGGACCTGGCACAAGGAAGAGCGGTGGCGGGGGGAGGGATGGAGTGCGGTAGGGGAAGAGATGGTAGTAGGGGACTGACTCGTCGAACGTGACGTCCTGGGAGGACAGAACACGGCGAGAGGTGGGGTGGTAGAAGTGCCACCCTGGCGCGTCAGGGGGGAAACCCAGGAAGACGCAAGGAGCAGCTCGAGGGGATAGCTTGTCCGCAGACAAGTCGCGGACAAACGCCCGTGATCCCGAGACATGGAACGCAGACGCATTGCCAACCTTCCCCGTCCACAGCAAAGCTAGGGAGATCTCCGGCATGGAGACCCTGGGCTAAAGGATGATCTCATGCGCCGCGTATCGAACCGCAAACGGCCACAGAAAAAGGGGGGCAACCGCATGCATCATGGACGTACGGGCGACGTCCATGACCATGCCAATGCGGCGCTCAGCAATCCCATTTTGCTGTGGAGAGTCCGGAAGCGTGAAGGTATGGCGGATGCCTCGTGCACGACAGTAGGCTCGCAAAAGGCCAGAGGAGAACTCTCCGCCTCTGTCAAAGTGCAGACGCAGAACAGGAAAGTCCGAGCCGAAGCTCCTCCTGAGCCGGAGACAAGCTGCGCGGATCCAGTCGATCAACACCTCTGTGACATCACCCTTGCTGCACAAGGGGAAGACTGTGGTGTAACGCGAGTAGTCGTCAACCACCAGCAAGAAGTAGCGCTCGTGACCCTGTCCACGGACGCGGGCTGGGCCCCACACGTCCATGTGAAGCATCTGCAGCAAGGCCTCTGTCGGAGGAAACTGGGAGGAGTGAGGGGTAGCCCACTGCCGCCCTTCGACACAGGGGACGCAGGTAGGGCCAGGCCCTGGAGGAAGGGGAGGGAGGGACCGGGGAAGACCAGAGACAAGGACACGGGAGGCCATTCTTTGGAGACGAAGCAGGGAGGGGTGACCAAGGTGGTGGTGCTAGAGGAGAGTCTCGTGAGACAGGAGGCGACACGAGCAGGGGGCAGACTCAGGACCAGACCTGGAAGCTGCAGCTAACACCTGACCCGACGCAGCTACCTGACCAGACGCAGGGACTGGAGGAGACGCAGTGGTCAGTGTGTACAGGCTCGACCCCGGCCGATGGTAAATGTGGCCAGGTGTCGGCCTGTCCGAGCGTCCGTGTAGTGGGTCACCCGCTGACTCGCAGGAGTGAACTGGTGAACCCCTGCATCCTGTAGGTCAGCACCACTCACCAAGTTCGTAGCGAACGAGGGGAGGTAGAGACCAGACAGGGTGACAGAGGGGGCCGCCGGACACGGGAGGACAGTGGAGAAGTGAGCAAGGACAGGACCCCCAGAGGGGTCTGCCAGGGAGACTGCAACTGGCCGACCAAGCGGCGTGAGTGTGGTGCGGTCTCAAAAGAAGGAGCGAGAAGCCCCCGAGTTAAGTGTGAAGGTGTGGGAGGTCGAAGCCAGCGCAGTACCTGAGAGCGCAGACTCACCAGTACCGGAGGAGGCAGATGCAATAGCACCTAGAGCAGCAGCCTCGCTAGCACCAAGAGCGGCAGCCTCACCAGCACCTAGAGCAGCAGTCGCAATGCCCGGGTCGGGCGAGAAACACCAGTAACAGTCACCCTCGTCACTAATAGACACAGTATATATCGCAGCAAGAATAGCATCAAATTCAAGGTCAAAGATAGCTACCCCTGCCCTAGACAGCTCGCCTCAGCGAGGGATCTCAGTGGCCTCAGGGAACTAGTGACGCCAAGCGTCGGTCAAGCGGCCAAAGCAGCGCTGGGTGGAGTGCGCACCCCCACACTGCTCACCAGCACGATTGCCAGTGCGCAGGACGTAGGTGCACGGACTAGTACCCCCACCCCGCTGGCGTGCAGCATACCACTCACGGAGCTGCTGAGGGGTCAGGGTCTCCCGACTGCGCTGCTGCTGCTGGCGGTGACCACCATCAGAGCCACTCCTCTGCGAAGAGCCACGACCTCCTCCTCCTCCTCCTCCGCCACCGCCTCCTCCACCTCCGCCACCTCCACCACCTCCGCTCCCACCGCCATCGCCGCCGCCGCCTCCGCCTCTACTGCCGCCGCCGACACCTCCACCCCCGCCACCACTCCCACCACCACCCCCACCCCCTCCACTGCCTCCACCGCCGCCTCCACCGCCCCCGCTAGCTCCTCCAGCGCCCCTGCCCCCCTTGCCCTTGCCAGAGCGACGCTTCCCACTAGGGGTAGACGCCGCACCGACCGACTAAAGACCAACAAGGTCGGCCGCAGCTATAGAGGCAACAGAGGTCAAGAGAGGGGAGGGGGAACACCCCTCAAAGATAGGGGTGCGCGGGTCACCATGAGAGGCCCCTACAGCGACTATACTCTTCTCCGCTGCTAGGAGGGCCTTCTCGAGGAGGTCAACAGTGAGAGTGGTGGGACAGACTGAGAGAAAGTGGTCCCTGACTACGCGAAGGGAGTCAAGGAGGCGGGTGACTATGTAGTAGAGAGTGATGTACATGGGTGGGGGGTTCTTGGCGCAGAATTCATCAGGAAGTGCAGCGCGGTAGTGAGTGTCACTAGTGCGGAGGTGCGTAATGAGGTCGGCGACTGTGGGAAAGGCAGCAAGGTCAGGGAAGAGGTACGGCAGCATGAGGCGGCTCAGTGCAGCAGTGGCACGGGAGGAGTAGCGTGCAACTACAGCGTCGTACAAGGTCTGAGCACTCTTGTACTGGCTAAAGTGCGCACGCTCAGAGGTAGGCATGTGGCGACGCACAGCAAGACGTGCAGCAGCATCGCGCGTGGCCCACTGTGAGCGGTCAGTGGCGTCAGCATGAGCAGCACGGGCAGGAGAGGCACCGGAGATGAGGTCAAAGAGAGAGAGACCGTCCGCCCTATCCCACTGTAAGAAAAGCTGCAGGTCATCTATCCAGACGTCAAAGTCAATGGCCCGACCCTTAGCGTTAAAAGCGAGGACACTAGGGGTAGCCATGACAGCAGTAGACTAGCAGTGCGAACAGTAGGGTGAGGGCAGTGCAGTGACAGAGGCGTTGCTCTTACCAGACAGGGCGGCTCGGGCGGCTCGGCTGCAAGGCGACTCGGCGGCTCGGCAGCTGGGCGGTAGGCGGCTCGGCAGCTGGGCGTCTCGGCGGCTCGGCTGCTGGGCGGCTCGGCGGCTCAGCTGCATGGCGGCTCGGTGGCTCGGCTGCTGGGCGGCTCGGTGGCTGGGCGGCTCGGCGGCTCTGCTGCTGGGCGGCTCGGCGGGGCCGCAAAGGAGGCGGCGGAAGGGCCGCTGAGAGGGCGGCGTCCGGGGCCGCTGAGAGGAGGCGGCTGGGCCGCCGAGAGGAGGGTGATTTTCGGAATGTACCTGCTCGATACCATGAGAAGAAACGAGAATGAATGAACTATGAATGAATTGGGTACAAGTACTAATTGTAATTGGGTTGTACCCCTTATGGGCTACCCCACTATAGCCTACACAATATGCATGAGCTATAATGTTCTAACACAGTCCGCAATCCCCCTTAGAAGCGCAAGATGGGTACGGCTACCCCGTTTAGCCTAGGCCCATCAGCTACAGTTACGATTATTATTGTGCTACTTTCATTAAAAAAAAAAACAACAATTATATCAAATATTTGAGATATATTTTACAGTATTTTCCTCTGATGTCTCCTTTGTTGCCTCCTCCATCTCTTCACTCTACTCCCTACTTCTATCATTTCCTGTTGGCTTGTCCCCCATCTCCTATTCCTAGACTCCACTCCCTTTTCCTTCTTTCTCTTCCTTGACGTGTCCCACCTCATTTTCTTGCGTTGTCTCAATCTCGATGCACAATCATTTGCGTACAGTGTAAAAAACACAAGAACATGCTAGAAAACATTTGAAAAACTCCATGGGCTAGGTTTTTTTGGGTTGCGTAGCAACCCTATATATTTGGTTTCACATTTTGGGGATATCATTTCAAGGGTGATTTTTAAGCACTCTTTAAAGCACCCGTTTGAACAATGTTTTAAAACCGTGTCCAATAGAATGCCTCAAAAAGTGGATACACCACCCTTGAATAAGATATCCTAAATGTGGAACCAAATACGCATGTTAAAGCCATGAATTTGTTCCGACCATCCCAGCTCGTCGATTAATACGGCGGATGGTACGATCGAACATGGCATCAACATGAATTAACACAACTATATCAATGAACAAGGTATGAAGTGTAGTGTGAATGCTTCAAGGTGAATGTTAGAATGTATCGATGCAGCAACAGCGATTGATGGGGTCGTTCAAACAGCGAAGACACGCTGCCCCAACGACGATGACAACCCCTAATTGCATACACGATGCATTGTAACACCACACCTTGAAACACACACACCACAACCACGAAATGCACACACAAAACTGCACAACATCACGTAAAGATTGAAAACGCATCAAAGTGGATGCTCAATATGCACCAATGTTGCAACTGAGATTGATGGGGTCGTTGAAACAGTGAAAACACACTGCCCCAACGACGATGACAACCTCAATTGCAAACACGATGCATACCAGCACCTCACTGTGAAGCAATTACAACCAACTGACATGAATAACATGTTGAACACACACACACACACACCACGCGCACATACACACACGCACGGACACACATGTATATACGCATACATACAACAAGGACAGAGAGCAAACAAGCATAGCAAAGAGTTGCAAGAAGTCTCCCATTCCAGTCTCCCCCTTCTCGGCATCCTATCCCCGTGCTCTCCACATCTTTGCCTCGATTTCCCTTTTCTGCTCCCCACAATGTGGCTCGTATGCCCTGCAAAACAAACAGGTCACGCAAACAATATATCCCTGTGAGCGAATGCAGCGAATTAAAAGTAAGGCGCGACTGCAGCAAGGCGCCACCACGCTGCAGAAAGGCATCATCGCTCCGCAGGAGGCATGATGGAAAGTGCTGATAAAAAAAATGCAAGAAATCCAATTTGACGTGGTTTATATTTAGATTCCAAGGCATCACGCGTACCACATCAGCATGCACGAAATGGAAAGAGAGGAAAGAGGTAAATTGCCACCAAAACCACACTCACAGCTCCAACCAAGTACAAACGCGCCAACTCCAAAGGCCAGACCCAATCACCGAAACGCCCATGGCGCTACTTCCATCAGTGCCCTAGAAGGTCAACGCCCATATGCACAAATGTGCCCAACGCGCCAGCACCTAAGGCGTGAGCGTCCTCAAGCCAACGCGCTTAGCACCAACGACTAAAGCGTGCCCAAAAGGCCTAAAGCAAACTCACCAATGCCATAAGCCCTGACGCTCAATGCGCAAGCACTCTAGGCGCCAACGCACATGGATCAAGCGTCGTTAGGTGCCAGCGCGCTAAGCGCCAGCGGAGCAAGCGCTGGTGCGTTAGTCACCAACGCGCTAGGCACCAGCGCGCAAGGCACCAGCGCCCAAAGGGCCAGCTCGCAAGGCGCTGTCAGAACATATAGCTTGTGCTTATTGTGTAGGCCATAGTGGGGTAGCCCATTAGGGGTACAACCCAATTAGGGTTAGTACTTGTACTCAGTTCATTCATAGTTCATTCATTCTCGTTTCAATCTTCTCATGGTATCGAGCAGGTTCCCTCGTGGGAACTGTGGCTAGGGCCCACCAAGTCGAAACTTTTTTTTTCCTGCCCGGAGCGCGCTCCGCCCGAGTCGCGTTCCCCTCTCTGACTTCGTCGAGCCGCCTTAGCGGCCCCTGATTCGTCACCCTAGCGACCCCGTCGCCCTACCTACGGCCCCGGCCCCGTCGCCCTACCTGCGCCCCGGCCCCGTCGCCCTACCTGCGCCCCGGCCCCGTCGCCCTACCTGCGACCCCGGCCCCGTCGCCCTACCTGCGACCCCGGCCCCGTCGCCCCCCCCTTGCGACCCCGGCCTCGTCGCCCTACTTGCGCCCGGCCCCGGCCCCGTCGCCCTACCTTCGACACGGCCCGGTCGCCCTACCTACGGCCCGGCCCCGTCGCCCTACCTACGGCCCGGCCCCGGCCTCGTCGCCCTCCCTACGACCCGGCCCCGGCCCCGTCGCCCTACCTACGGCCCGGCCCCGACCCCGTCGCCCTACCTAGGACCCGGCCCCATCGCCCTACCTACGGCCCGGCCCCGGCCCCGTCGCCCTACCTACGACCCGGCCCCGGCCCCGTCGCCCTACCTACGGCCCGGACCCGGCCCAATCGCCCTACCTTCGACCCAGCCCCGTCGCCCTACTTGCGGCCCGGCCCCGGCCCCGTCACCCTACCTGCGCACCGGCCCCGTCGCCCTACCTTCGGCCCGGCCCCGTCGCCCTACCTACGGCCCGGCCCCGGCCCCGTCGCCTTACCTTCACACCGGCCCCGTCGCCCTACCTTCGACCCGGCCCCGCCGTCCTACCTACGGTCCCGCCCGAACGCCTACGCAGCCGAGCCGCCCGCGCCGCTACGCCGCCCGAGCCGTCCGAGCTGCCCAGGCCGCCCAAGCCGCCTGAGCAGCTGAGGAGCCGAGCCGCGGGTGCCGCCGAGCTGCAGTTGCTGCCGAGCCGCCCAAGCTGCCCGAACCGCCCTGTCTGGTGAGCGCAGCGCCTCTGTCACCGCACTGCCCCTGCTCTACAGTTAGCGCTGCTAGTCTACTGCTGTCATGGCTGCCCCCAGTGTTCTCACTTTTGACACTGAGGGTCGGGCCATTGACTTTGACGTCTGGGTAGATGACCTGCAGCTTTTCCTACAGTGCGATAGGGCAGACGGTCTCTCCCTCTTTGACCTCACCTCTGGTGCTTCTCCTGCCCCTGCTGCCGATGCCGACGCCACCGTTCGCTCACAGTGGGCCACTCGCGATGCTACTGCACGTCTTGTTGTGCGTCGCCACCTTCCTACCACTGAGCGCGCGCACTTTAGTCGGTACAAGAGTGCTTAGACCTTGAACGACGCTGTAGTTGCGCGCTACTCTTCCCCTGCCACTGCTGCACTGATCCGCCTCATGCTGCCGTACCTCTTCCCTGACCTTGCTGCCTTTCCCACAGTCGCTGACCTCATTACGCACCTCCGCACTAGTGACACTCGCTACCGCGCTGCGCTTCCTGCTGAGTTCTGCGCCAAGAACCCCCCCCCCCATGTACATCACTCTCTACTACTTAGTCACTCGCCTCCCTGACTCCCTTCGCGTAGTCAAGGACCACTTCCTCTCAGTCTGTCCCACCACTCTCACTGTTGACCTCCTCGAGAAGTCCCTCCTAGCGGCCGAGAAGAGCATAGTCGCTGTAGGGGCCTCTCGTGGTGACCCGCGCACCCCCATCTTTGAGGGGTGTTCCCCCTCCCCCCTTCTGCCCTCTGTTGCCTCTGTTGCTGCGGCCGACCTCCTTGGTCTTGAGTCGGTCGGTGCGGTGTCTGCCCCTAGCGGGAGACGCCGCTCTGGCAAAGGCAGGGGGGGCAGGGGCACTGGAAGGGCGAGCGGGGGCGGTGGAGGTGGAGGTGGAGGCGGCGGGGGGAGTGGGGGTGGCGGTGGGAGTGGTGGTGGGGATGGAGGCGCCGGTGGCGGCAGTGGAGACGGAGGCGGCGGCGGCGGTGGCGGTGGGAGCGGAGGTGGCGGAGGTGGCGGCGGTGGAGGAGGCGGCGGAGGCGGCGGTAGTAGCGGCGGCGGCGGAGACGGCGGAGGCGGCGGGGGTGGCGGTGGAGCTGGTCGCGGGTCTACGCAGAGGACTGGCTCCGGTGGTGGTCCGCGCCAGCAGCAGCAGCGCGGTCGTGAGACCTTGTCCCCTCAGCAGCTCCGTGAGTGGTACACTGCACGCCAGCGGGGTGGGGGTTTTGGTCCGTGCACCTACGTCCTGCGCACCGGCGACCGTGCGGGTGAGCAGTGTGGGGGTGCGCACCCCACTCAGCGCTGCTTTGGCCGCCTGACGGACGCGTGGCGTCACCAGTTCCAGGAGGCCACAGAGATCCCTCGCTGGGGCGAGCTGTCTAGGGCGGGTGTTGCCATCTATGATCTTGATTTTGATGCTATTCTTTCTGCCATGTATGCTGTGTCTATTAGTGATGAGGGTGGCTGTTACCGGTGTTTCCCGCCCGATCCGAGCATTGAGACTGCTGCTCTAGGTACTGGTGAGGCGGCTGCCCTAAGTGCTTGCGACGCTGCTACTCTAGGTGCTTGTGCGTCTGCGTCCTCAGGTACTGGTGAGTCTGCGCTCTCTGGTACTACGTCGGCTTCGGCCTCCCTCACCTTCACCCTTGACTCTGGGGCTTCTCGCTCCTTCTTTCGGGACCGCACCACACTTACGCCGCTTAGTCGGCTGGTTGCGGTGTCTCTCGCTGACCCCTCTGGGGGTCCTGTCCTTTCTCACTTCTCCACAGTCCTCCCGTGTCCGGCGGCTCCCTCTGGCACCCTCTCTGGTCTCTACCTCCCCTCGTTCTCTACGAACCTGGTGAGTGGTGCTGACCTACAGGATGGGGGAGTACACCAGTTCACTCCTGCGCGTCAGCGGGTGACGCACTGCACAGAGGCTAGCACAAGCCGACACCTGGCTACGTTTACCCGTTAGCCGGGGTTGAGCCTGTACACACTGACCACTGTGTCTCCTCCAGTTGTTGAGTTTGGTAGGGTCGCTGCGTCGAGTCAGGCGTTTGCTACAGCGTCCAGGTCTGGTCCTGAGTTTGCCCCCTGTTCGTGTCGTCTCCTGTCTCACGAGACTCTCCTCTGGCACCACCGCCTTGGTCACCCCTCTCTGCTTCGGCTCAGAGGCATGGCCTCCCGTCTTCTTGTTTCTAATCTCCCTCGGTCCCTACCTCCCCTTTCTCAGGGCCCTAGCCCTACTTGTGTCCCCTGTGTCGAGGGGCGCCAGCGGGCTGCCCCTCACTCCTCCCAGTTTCCTCCGACAGAGGCCTCGTTGCAGACGCTTCACATTGACGTGTGGGGCCCAGCCCACGTCCGTGGACAGGGTCACGAGCGCTACTTCCTGCTCGTTGTTGACGACTACTCGCGTTACACCGCAGTCTTCCCCTTGCGCAGCAAGGGTGATGTCACTGAGGTGCTGATCGACTGGATCCGCGCAGCTCGTCTCCAGCTCAGGCAGAGCTTTGGCTCGGACTTTCCTGTTCTGCGTCTACACTCGGACAGAGGCAGAGAGTTTTCTTGTGGCCTTCTGAGAGCCTACTGTCGCGCACAAGGAATCTGTCAGACCTTCACGCTTCCGGACTCCCCACAGCAAAATGGGATTGCTGAGCGCTGCATTGGCATGGTCATGGACGTCGCTCGTACGTCCATGATGCATGCGGCTGCTCCCCATTTTCTGTGGGCGTTTGCGGTGAGGTAAGCGGCGCATCAGAGAACCTACACCCCAGGGTCTCCAGGCCGGAGACCTCCCCAGCCTTGCTGTGGACGGGGAAGGTTGGCGATGCGTCGGCGTTCCGGGTCTGGGAATCTCGGGCGTTTGTCCGCGACTTGTCTGCGGACAAGCTGTCCCCTCGTGCTGCTCCTAACGTCTTCCTTGGGTTCCCCCCTGACGCGCCTGGGTGGCAGTTCTACCACCCCACCTCTCGTCGTGTTCTGTCCTCCCAGGACGTCACGTTTGACGAGTCGGTCCTTTACTACCGCCTCTTCCCCTACCGCACTCCGTCCCTCCCCCCGCCGCCGCTCTTCCTTGTACCAGGTCCCCCTCCGGTAGACCCCCTCCCCCCTCAGGTTCCGTCCCCTTCAGGTGTGTCCCAGGTAGACGGAGTCGAGCCTGTTGAGGTCGCTGGTGACTTTGGTGCTGCTGAGGGTGCTGAGTCTGGGGGTGCTGACTCTGGGGGTGCTGAGCCTGGGGGTGCTGCGACTGGGGGTGTTGAGCCTTGGGGTGCTGAGCCTAGGGGTGCTGAGCCTGGGTGTGCTGAGACTAGGGGTGCTGAGCCTGGGGGTGCTGAGTCTGGGGGTGCTGCGCCTGGGGGTGCTGGGCCTGGGGGTGCTGAGCCTGGGGGTGCTGAGCCAGGGTGTGCTGAGCCTAGGGGTACTGAGCTTGAAGGTGCTCCGCATGGAGGTTCTCCGGGTGCTTCGTCTCTGCGGGAGCCACTCTCTCCACGGGAGCTGCGCGAGTGGTTTGCCCGACGCTGGAGGCGTGCTTCTGGTGCTGGAGGTTCTTCGGCTACTGAGGGTGCTGCTGTCGCGGGTCCTGGAGGTGCTCGTAGTGGGAGTACTGGAGCTTCTCGGCCTGCGGGTTTGACTGGAGCTGGTGCTGCTTAGGGTGTTGGAGCTGAGACTACTACTGGCGGTCCTGCTGCGGGTACTCTTTGTACTGCTGGAGGTTCTGGAGCTGCTGGAGGTGCAGCTGGAGCGGGTGCTCCTGCTGGGGGTTCTGGTGCTGTACCTGCTGTGTCTGGCGTCGCCACGCGGTCTCGACCGTACTTCGTTCCACTCCTGCAGCAGGTTCTTGGTCTTCTGCCTTCTACTGGTCCTCCTCCTTCTTTAGGGTGTCCACAGCCAGTCCCGTCACAGTTACAGTTGCAGCCTACCTCCCCTTTGCCTGCTCCTTCTCCCTACACTGGTCCTACTGGAGGTCTTACTGAGCGTCGTGAGCCTGCGCCTCGCCCTGCGTCGCCTGTACGTGCTGCTCGCGCTAGTGGTCTGGTTCGCGTCAGGGTCCTCCTCCTGTCTCTGGCACGCACAGGATGTCTCTGCGTCCGTCCACTGCTCCTCTGCGTGCCCCTTTGCCTTCTCCTCCTGAGTCCTCTCTTCCTGCTTTTGCCGACCCGGAGTCGGACTCTCTTCGTGCTGTTAGTCCTACTGTCACGCGTCTCCTGGCTACTGTCGTCACTGACCCTTTTTTCGAGTCCACTGCTGCGTCTGCCCTAGTTGCTGAGCTCGTCGACTTTGCTGCTCGCTGTCGCCTAGACTACGCTGCTAGTCTTGTCGCTGAGTCTTAGTCTATCTGTCCTCCATCTGTCGGGGGTGAGTGTGCCCTTGGCACAGACGTCCTTGAGGACAAGCAGTAGGAGTTCCAGTGTTTGGCCACTCCTTCACCTCATCTCGTGTCCGTACTGCTTACCCCTCAGGGAGACCCGGATGCACTTGACATCCCGACTCCGCGCTCTTACGCGGAGGGGATAGAGGGTCCCTACTCTTCTCAGTGGCAGGCAGCTATGGATGCAGAGATGGCTTCCTGGAAGTCCACAGGCACCTACGTTGACGCTGTCCCCCCTTTTGGGGCAAACATCGTCAGTGGCATGTGGATCTTCAGGGTGAAGCGGCCGCCGGGTTCTCCGCCTGTCTTCAAGTCGCGTTAAGTGGCTCGTGGCTTCTGTCAGCGGCAGGGAGTTGACTAATTTCAGACCTTCTCTCCCACCCCGAAGATGACCACTCTTCGGGTACTGCTGCACGTTGCTCCTCACCGTGACTACGAGCTGCACTCTCTCGACTTCAGCACAGCTTTCTTGCAGGGCAGCCTGCACGAGGAGATCCGGCTGCGTCGCCCACCTGGCTTCACTGGGTCTTTCCCTCCTGGTACCCAGTGGAGTCTCCGACGTCCAGTCTACGGTCTCCGCCAGGCGCCACATGAGTGGCACGACACACTGAGGACTACGCTTGCGGCTCTTGGGTTTGCTCCTTCTACTGCCGACCCGTCGCTGTTTCTGCGCACCGACACTTCTTTGCCGCCGTTCTACATCCTCGTATACGTCGACGACTTGGTCTTTGCCACAGCTGACACTGCTGGACTCACCCACGTGAAGTCTGAGCTGCAGAAGAGACACACTTGCACAGACCTGGGTGAACTGCGCAGCTACCTTGGCTTGCAGATCACCCGGGACAGAGCACGCCGCACCATTATCCTGACTCAGTCACACATGGTGCAGCAGGTCCTTCAGCGCTTCGGCTTCACGTACTCCTCGCCTCAGGCCACTCCTCTGCCTGCTCGCCACTCGCTCTCAGCTCTGCCTTCGGATGAGTTCGTAGAGTCGAGTGGCCCGTATCCAGAGCTTGTTGGCTGCCTCATGTACCTGATGACCTGCACACGACTTGACCTTGCATACCCTCTTAGCATTCTTGCACGCTATGTTGCTCCTGGGAGACACCGACCAGAGCACATGGCTGCAGCGAAGAGGGTGTTGCGCTACTTGTGCAGTACGTCGGGCATGGGGCTAGTGCTTGGAGGGCGGAGTCCAGTAGTCCTCACTGGTCACGCGGACGCTTCTTGGGCTGACGACAAGGCTACGCAGTGGTCGTCACAGGGTTACACCTTCAGCCTTGGTTCCGGCTCTTTTTCGTGGCGGGCTACTCGCTCGTCTTCTGTTCTCGGCTCCAGTTGTGAGGCTGAGATCTACGCCAGGGCCATGGCTGCAGAGGAGCTTCGCTGGCTCACCTACCTTCTGACCGACCTTGGAGAGTCGCCTCGTTCTCCTCCAGTCTTGAACGAAGACAACAAGGCCATGCTGGCCTTGTGTCGAGAGCAGAGACCGGAGCACAGAACAAAGTACATTGCTCTTCGCTACTTCCTTGCTCGTGAGCTACAGCAGCGTGGTCAGTTGCGGCTTGCGTACGTGGCCTCTGAGGCCAACACTGCTGATGTCTTCACCAAGGCACTTGCGCCTTGTGATCATCAGCGCTTCTGCACGCAGTTGGGTCTTCTGCCTGTCTTGCCTCCCTTGCTCACCTCTTGACCTTGCTTGTACTGTTGCATATATATACACCTGCTCTTGCTTGTCTAGTCCTTTATATGTATGTACTTCTGCATGTGAACTGGCCTTGTGGCCTTGAACTTGTGCTCGGAATGTGTGGTGACTTTGTGATCCACCCTGAGCTTGCTTTGCTTTGCTTTGCTTGACTGGTCTTGTGACCCCTTGTTCTCCCCCATTTTGCCTATGGGGGTGTGTCAGAACATATAGCTTGTGCTTATTGTGTAGGCCATAGTGGGGTAGCCCATAAGGGGTACAACCCAATTAGGGTTAGTACTCCGTTCATTCATAGTTCATTCATTCTCATTTCAATCTTCTCAGGCGCTAGAGCGCAAGGCGCCAGCGCGCAAGGCGTCAGCGCGCTAGGCGCCAGCGCGTTAGGCGCCAGCGCGCTAGGCGCCAGCGCGCAAGGGGCCAGCGCGCAAGGCGCCAGCACGCTAGGCGCCAGCGCGCAAGGAGCCAGCACGCTAGGCGCCAGCGCGCAATGCGCCAGCGCGCAAGGCGCCAGCGCGCTAGGCGCCAGCGCGTTAGTCGCCAGCGCATTAGGCGCCAGCGCATTAGGCGCCAGCGCGTTAGGCGCCAGCGCGCAAAGCGCCGGCGCGTTAGGCGCCAGCGCGTTAAGCACTGCCGCAGCAAGGCGGCAGCGCGCTTTGAGGTGCCTACGGCAATGCAGAAAGGCGCTAGCGCGCTACCATAACGGCGCCCTCTTAGCAGCTCTCTGGCGGCTTGCGTGCTAGGTGCCGGCGCGCTGCAGAAAGGCGCCAGCGTGTTGCCGCATCATGCCCTAGCGCGCTGAAGCAGCAAGGCGCCGACGCGCAAGCCACCAGCGCGCTGCTGCAGCAAGGCGTCAGCACGCAAGCTGCCAGCGCGCTGCCACAGCAGGGAGGATATCACTAATGTACTCACGAGCGTGTCGTTTATCATAGGCGCTTGTCATGGTCGCTTGTCACGGGCGTTTATCATGGGCGCCGGGCATTTTTCACGGGCACAAGGCCAGTTCCTGGTGACTAGAGCTATCGTGAGATGGCAAGAAAGTGTGTGGTTAGATGGTGAGAAAGCCGAGGTACCTGCTAGAATGATCTAGTTGACAAAATTAGAAGGAAGAAAGAGGAATGAACTAGCAGAAATGGGGATACAAATAGCAAACCCTAGAAGGGTTGTACTCGCTATAGAGCACCCCACTACAGGCTAGAACATAAGAATAATATTCTGACACACCCCCATAGCCAAAGTGGGGTGTAATCAGCAGAGCAGGCAAAGCAAAACAAGCTCAGGGTGGATCACAATGTCACCACACATTCTGAGCACAAGTTCAAGAAGAAATAGTTTAGAGTTCACAATTATAAGCAAAGCTAGTGGTAGTCACAACGGGCAAGTGAGGAGGAGGAGGGAGAGTGAGGGGAGAGGAGACAGGAGGCGACGGCTGAAGCTGCAGACACACGGGCAACAGGAGGCAGACTGGCACAACGGCTACCGGACAGCGCCCGGACTACAGGAGTAACAGGCCCCGCGGCTCAAATAGCGGCGGACGGGCAACGGACCCACGGGCGGCTGGCACAGCTGGCTACGACTGGGCTACCGGGACAGCGCCCCGGACTACAGGTGCTGCGGACGACAAGCCGGCAGCCTCCGCTCAACCTCCCGCAAACAGTCCCACCCCCCTGATACACACCCACTGCTACACCGCTAGCTCTACTCCCACGCACCCCCCCTTAAACCCTAAACCCCAGTCTCCCACACAACCACCCCCCTCAGCGACAGCTGCAGCAGTGGGAGACGAAGGAGGAGGAGGAGCAAGGGAGGAAGGCACACCGGCCACCCCCATACCCGCCACCCCACAGCTCGCCCCTCCCGTCTTCCGTCGAGGCGACCTGAGGGGGCCGCTTGCGGCCCCCGAAGGAGCCGCGACGGGCGACGGGAAATGGCAGGGGGAAGGGGGGGGGGGGGGGGGGGGCGGTGTGGTGAAAGGGGCCCACCACGGGCCTGGTTGGAGGGCGGGGCCGCGACGAGGGGCGGGACCGCGACGGTCGGGGCGGGGCCGCGACGAGGGGCGGGGCCGCGACGTAGGGCGGGGCCGCTTCGAGGGGCGGGGCCGCGACGCAGGGCGGGGCCGCGACGTAGGGCGGGGCCGCGTCGAGGGGCGGGGCTGCGACGGTCGGGGCGGGGCCGTGACATAGGGCGGGGCTGCTTCGAGGGGCGGGGCCGCGACGCAGGGCGGGGCCGCGACGTAGGGCGGGGCCGCGTCGAGGGGCGGGGCCGCGACGGTCGGGGCCGCTTCGAAGGGCTGGGCCGCGACGCAGGGCGGGGCCGCGACGTAGGGCAGAAGCCCGCCGCGCGCCTCGGGGCGCACAGCGGGCAAAGAACCGCCGCGCGCCTCGGGGCGCACGGCGGGCAGAAAACCGCCGCGCGCCTCGGGGCGCACGGCGGGAGGAAAAAGTAGCAGCGGAAGCGAGGTGGGAACACACCCACAGGATCGATCCAAGGGGATCGACCTGCTCTGATAGCATGTCAAAGTTTGAAGAAAGAAAGAGGAATAAACTAGCAGAAATGGGGATACAAATAGCAAACCCTAGAAGGGTTGTACTCGCTATAGAGCACCCCACTACAGGCTAGAACATAAGAATAATATTCTGACACTAGTTTCTTGGGATGTGTGTGTCAGAATGTTGTATTTGTCTAGCCTGCAGTGGGGTACTCTATAGCGAGTACAGCCCAATCTAGGGTTTCCTATATGTACTCAACTGCTTGCTAGTGCAATCTCTCTTTCTGCTTCTAAACTTTTTCTCATTCTTCTGACAGTGTGGGGGTTTGGTAATGAGCTGTTTGCACGCGTGAGCACGTGAAATTCAAGTGACTCAGCTAAAGCTGAATCACGTTTTGTTTGTGTTTTCTACAGTACTAGGAACGCTTATCGCATTACAAGTAGTTGCACATCATCAGAAACTTATCATTATTATAACAAATAGTATTAATATTACTACTACCGTTATTGTATACAATCATCCAGTTAAGATCGAATGGTTTTTATTAATCATTTTTTGTAACATACAGCCATGTCAAATCATTATGTTCTGTAGGCTGTAGTGGGGTAGCATATTTGTACCACTTTCCATTCCTTAGTGCATTCATTCTCGTTTCAATTCTCACATGGTATCGAGCAGGTTCCCTCGTGAGAACTGTGCCTGGGGCCCACCAAGTCGAAAGTTTTATTTTTGCCCGGAGCGCGCTCTGCCCGAGTCGCGCTCCCTTCTCTGACTTCGTCGAGCCGCCCTAGCGGCCAAGTCGCCCTAGCGACCCCGTCGCCCTACCTACGACCTCGGCCCCGTCGCCCTACCTTCGCCTCGGCCCTGTCACCCTACCTGCGCCCCGGCCCCGTCGCCCTACCTGCGCCTCGGCCCCGTCGCCCTACCTGCGCCCCGGCCCCGTCGCCCTACCTGCGACCCCGGCCCCGTCGCCCCCCCCCCCACCCCCTTGCGACCCTGGCCCCATTGCCATACCTGCGGCCCCGGCCCTAGCCCCGTCGCCCTACCTACGCCCCGGCCCCGGCCTCGTCGCCCTACCTGCGCACCGGCCCCGTTGCCCTACCTACGGCCCGACCCCGGCCTCGTCGCCTTGCCTACGGCCCGGCCCCGTCGCCCTACCTTCGACCCGGCCCCGTCGCCCTACCTACGGCCCGGCACCGGCCCCGTCACCCTACCTACGGCCCGGCCCCGGCCCCGTCGCCCTACCTTCGACCCGGCCCCGTCGCCCTACCTGCGCCCCGGCCCCGGCCCCGTCGCCCTACATGCGCACCGGCCCCGTCCCCCTACCTACGGCCCCGCCCGAACCGCCTACGCAGCCGAGCCGCCCGCGCCGCTCAGCAGCCCGAGCCGCCCGTTCCGCCCGAGCCGCCCGAGCCGCCTTAGCAGCTGAGGAGCCGAGCCGCGGGTGCCGCCGAGCAGCAGTTGCTGCCGAGCCGCCCGAGGTGCCCGAACCGCCCTGTCTGGTGAGCGCAGCGCCTCTGTCACTGCACTGCCCCTGCTCTACAGTCAGCGCTGCTAGTCTACTGTTGTCATGGCTACCCCTAGTGTCCTCGCTTTTGACGCCGAGGGTCGAGCCATTGACTTTGACGTCTGGGTAGATGACCCGCAGCTGTTCTTACAGTGCCATAGGGCAGACGGTCTCTCCCTCTTTGACCTCACCTCTGGTGCCTCTCCTGCTCCTGCTGCTGATGCTGACGCCACTGTTCGCTCACAGTGGGCCACGCGCGATGCTGCTGCACGTCTTGCTGTGCGTCGCCACCTCCCTACCTCTGAGCGTGCGCACTTTAGTCAGTACAAGACTGCTCAGACCCTGTACGACGCTGTAGTTGCACGCTACTCCTCCCCTGCTACTGCTGCGCTGAGCCGTCTCATGCTACCGTACCTCTTCCCTGACCTTGCTGCCTTTCCCACAGTCGCTGACCTCATTACGCACCTCCGCACTAGTGACACTCGCTACCGCGCTGCGCTTCCTGCTGACTTCTACGCCAAGAACCCCCCCCCCATGTACATCACTCTCTACTACATAGTCACTTGCCTCCCCGACTCCCTTCGCGTAGTCAGGGACCACTTCCTCTCAGTCTGTCCCACCACTCTCACTGTTGACCTCCTCGAGAAGTCCCTCCTAGCGGCCGAGAAGAGCATAGTCGCTGTAGGGGCCTCTCGTGGTGACCCGCGCACCCCCATCTTTGAGGGGTGTTCCCCCTCCCCCAATCTGCCCTCTGTTGCCTCTACTGCTGCAGCCGACCTCCTTGGTCTTGAGTCGGTCGGTGCGGCGTCTGCCCCTAGCGGGAGACGCCGCTCTGGCAGGGGCAAGGGGGGCAGGGGCATTGGAGGAGCGAGCGGGGGCGGTGGAGGTGGAGGTGGAGGCGGCGGGGGGAATGGGGGTGGCAGTGGGAGTGGAGGTGGGGGTGGAGGTGTCGGTGGTGGCAGTGGAGGCGGAGGCGGCGGCGGCGGTGGCGGTGGGAGCGGAGGTGGCGGAGGTGGTGGCGGTGGAGGAGGAGGCGGAGGCGGTGGTAGTAGCGGAGGCGGCGGAGGCGGCGGAGGCGGCGGGGGTGGCGATGGAGCTGGTCGCGGGTCTACGCAGAGGAGTGGCTCCGGTGGTGGTCCGCGCCAGCAGCAGCAGCGCGATCGTGAGACCTTGTCCCCTCAGCAGCTCCGTGAGTGGTACAGTGCACGCCAGCGGGGTGGGGGCTTTGGTCCGTGCACCTACGTCCTGCGCACCGGCGACCGTGCGGGTGAGCAGTGTGGGGGTGCGCACCCCACCCAGCGCTGCTTTGGCCGCCTGACGGACGCGAGGCGTCACCAGTTCCCGGAGGCCACAGAGATCCCTCGCTGGAGCGAGCTGTCTAGGGCGGGAGTTGCCATCTATGATCTTGATTTTGATGCTATCCTTTCTGCCATGTATGTTGATTCTATTAGTGATGAGGGTGACTGTTACCGGTGTTTCCCGCTCGACGCGGGCATTGAGACTACTGCTCTAGGTACTGGTCAGGCTGCTGCTCTAGGTGCCAGTGAGGCTGCAGCTCTAGGTGCAACTGCGTCTGCGTCCTCAGGTGCTGGTGAGTCTGCGCTCGCAGGTACCGCGTCGGCTTCGGCCTCCCTAACCTTCACACTAGACTCAGGGGCTTCTCGCTCCTTCTTTCGAGACCGCACCACACTCACGCCGCTTGGTCGGCCGGTTGCATTGTCCCTGGCAGACCCCTCTGGAGGTCCTGTCCTTTCTCACTTCTCCACTGTCCTCCCGTGTCCGGCGGCCCCCTCTGGCACCTTGTGTGGTCTTTATCTCCCCTCGTTCTATATGAACTTGGTGAGTGGTGCTGACCTACAGGATGCAGGGGTTCACCAGTTTACTCCTGCGAGTCAGCAGGTGACTCACTGCTAGGACGCTCGAACAGGCCGGCACCTGGCCACGTTTACGCGTCGGTTGGGGTCGAGCCTGTTCACCCTGACCACTGAGTCTCCTCCTGTCCCTGCGTCTGGTCAGGCAGCTGCGTCGTGTCAGATGTTTGCTGCAGCGTCCAGGTCTGGTCCTGAGTCTGCCCCCTGCTCGTGTCACCTCCTGTCTCACGAGACTCTCCTCTGGCACCACCACCTTGGTCACCCCTCCCTGCCTCGTCTCCGAGGCATGGCCTCCCGTGTCCTTGTCTCAGGTCTTCCCCGGTCCCTCCCTCCCCTTCCTCCGGGGTCTGGCCCCACCTGCGTCCCCTGTGTCAAGGGGCGGCTGCGGGCTGCCCCTCACTCCTCCCAGTTTCCCTCGACAAAGGCCGCGCTGCAGACGCTTCACATGGACGTGTGGGGCCCGGCCCGCGTCCGTAGACAGGGTCACGAGCGCTACTTCCTGCTGGTGGTTCACGACTACTCGCGTTACACCACAGTCTTCCCCTTGCGCAGCAAGGGTGATGTCACTGAGGTGTTGATTGACTGGATTCGCGCAGCTCGTCTCCAGCTCAGGAGGAGCTTCGGCTCGGACTTTCCTGTTCTGCGTCTGCACTCTGACCGAGGCGGAGAGTTCTCCTCTGGCCTTCTGCGAGCATACTGTCGTGCGCGAGGCATCCGCCAGACCTTTACGCTTCCGGACTCTCCACAGCAAAATGGGATTGCTGAGCGCCGCATTGGCATGGTCATGGACGTCGCCCGTACGTCCATGATGCATGCGGCTGCCCCCCATTTTCTGTGGCCGTTTGCGGTTCGGTACGCGGCCATCAGATCAACCTTCACCCCAGGGTCTCCATGTCGGAGACCTCCCCAGCTTTGCTGTGGACGGGGAAGGTTGGCGATGCGTCTGCGTTCCGTGTCTGGGGATCTCGGGCGTTTGTCCGCGACTTGTCTGCGGACAAGCTGTCCCCTTGTGCTGCTCCTTGCGTCTTCCTGGGGTTCCCCCCTGACGCGCCAGGGTGGCAATTCTACCACCCCACCTCTCGTCGTGTTCTGTCCTCCCAGGACGTCACATTTGACGAGTCGGTCCCCTACTACCGCCTCTTCCCCTACCGCACTCCGTCCCTCCCCCCGCCACCACTCTTCCTTGTGCCAGGTCCCCCCACGGTAGACCCCCTCCCCCTCAGGGTCCTGCCCCTTCACGTGTGTCCCACGTAGACGCAATCGAGCGTGTCGAGGTTATTGGTGACTCTGGTGCTGCTGAGGGTGCTGAGCCTAGGGGTGCTGACTCTGGGGGTGCTAAGCGTGTGGGTGCTACGCCTGGGGGTGCTGAGCCTGAAGGTGCTACTACTAGGGGTGCTGAGTCTGGGGGTGCTGAGCCTGGGGGTGCTACGCATGGGGGTGCTGCGCCTGGGGGTGCTGAGCCTGGGGGTGCTATGCGTAGAGGTACTGAGCCTAGGGGTGCGGAGCCTGAGGGAGCTGGGCATGCTGGTGCTGTGCCTGGCGGTTCTCCGGGTGCTTTGTCGTGCCGAGAGCCACTCTCTCCACAGGAGCTGCGTGAGTGGTTTGCCCGGCGCTGGAGGCGAGCTGCTGGAGCTGGAGGTGCTGCGGGTGCTGGAGGTTCTTTTCTTTCTGAGGGAGCTGGTGCCTCGGGTCTCGGAGGTGCTCGTACTGAGAGTATTGAAGCTGCTAGGCCTGCGGGTACTTCTGGAGCTGGAGCTGCTGCACGTGTTGGCGCGGAGGCTCCTGCTGTCGGTCCTGGAGGCGGTCCTACTAGGGGTACTACTGGTGCTGCTGGAGGTACTGGAGCTGGAGCTGCTACTGGTGCTGGTGCTGCCACTGGGGGTGCTGGTGCTGTCCCTGCTGTGTCTGGAGTCGCCGCGCGGCCTCGGCCGTACTTCGTTCCGCTCGTTCAGCAGGTTCTTGGTCTCCCGTCTTCTACTGGTCCTCCTCCTCCCTTAGAGTGTCCACAGCCTGTCCCGTCGCAGTTACAGTTACAGCCGGCCTCCCCACTGCCTGCTCCGTCTCCCTACACTGGTCCTACTGGAGGTCTTGCTGAGCGTCGTGAGCCTGCGTCTCGCCCTGCGTTGCCTGTCCGTGCTGCTCGCACTAGTGGTCGCGGTTCGCGTCAGCGTCCTCCTCCCGTCCCTGGCACGCACCGGATGTCTCTGCGTCCGTCCACTGCTCCTCTGCGTGCCCCTTAAACTTCTCCTCCTGAGTCTTCTCTTCCTGCTCTTGCCGACCCAGAGTCGGACTCTCTTTGTGCTACCAGTCCTACTATCACGCGTCTCCTTGCTACTATTGTCACTGACCCTTCCTTTGAGTCCACTGCTGCGTCTTCCCTAGTTGCTGAGCTCGTCGACTCTGCTGCTCGATGTCGCCTAGACTACGCCGTCAGTCTTGTTGCTGAGTCTGAGTCTGTCTATCCTCCGTCCGTCGGGGGTGAGTGTGCCCTTGGCACGGACGTCCTTGAGGACAGGCAGAAGGAGTTCCAGTGTCTGGCTGCTGCTTCACCTCATCTCGTGTCCGTACTGCTTACCCCTGAGGGAGACCCGGATGCACTTGACATCCCGACTCCGCGCTCTTACGCGGAGGCCGTAGAGGGTCCCTACTCCTCTCAGTGGCAGGCAGCTATGGATGCAGAGATGGCTTCCTGGAAGTCCACGGGCACCTACGTTGACGCGGTTCCCCCACCTGGGGTGAACATAGTCAGTGGCATGTGGATCTTCAGGGTGAAGCGGCCGCCAGGTTCTCCACCTGTCTTCAAGGCGCGATACGTGGCTCGTGGCTTCAGTCAGCGGTAGGGAGTTGACTACTTTCAGACCTTCTCTCCCACCCCGAAGATGACCACTCTTCGAATGCTGCTGCACATAGCCGCTCAGCGCAACTACGAGCTTCACTCTCTTGACTTCAACACTGCTTTCTTGCAGGGCAGCATGCACGAGGAGATCTGGCTGCGTCGCCCACCTGGCTTCACTGGGTCTTTTCCTCCTGGCGCTCAGTGGAGCCTCTTGCGGCCAGTCTACGGTCTCCGCCAGGCACCGCGTGAGTGGCACGACACATTGAGGACTACACTTGCGGCTCTTGGGTTTACTCCCTCTACTGCCGACCCGTCGCTGTTTCTGCGCACCGACACTTCTTTGCCGCCGTTCTACATCCTCATGTACGTCGACGACTTGCTCTTTGTCACACCTGACACTGCTGGACTCGCCCACGTGAAGTCCGAGCTGCAGAAGAGACACACGTGCACAGACCTGGGTGAACTGCGCAGCTACCTTGGCGTGCAGATCACCCGGGACAGAGCACGCCGCACCATTACCCTGACTCAGTCACACATGGTGCAGCAGGTCCTTCAGCGCTTCGGCTTCACGTACTCCTCGCCTCAGGCCACTCCTCTGCCTACTCGCCAATCGCTCTCAGCTCTGCCTTCGGATGAGTCCGTAGAGTCAAGTGGCCCGTACCCAGAGCTTGTTGGCTGCCTCATGTACCTGATGACCTGCACACGACCTGACCTTGCATACCCTCTTAGCATTCTTGCACGCTATGTTGCTCCTGGAAGACATAGACCGGAGCACATGGCTGCAGCGAAGAGGGTGTTGCGCTTCTTGTGCAGTACGTCGGGCATGGGGCTAGTGCTTGGAGGGCAGAGTCCAGTGGTCCTCACTGGGCACGCAGACGCTTCTTGGGCTGACGGACTAGGCTACACAGCGGTCGTCACAGGGTTACACCTTCAGCCTTGGTTCCGGCTCTGTTTCGAGGAGGGCTACTCGCTCGTCTTCCGTTCTCGGCTCCAGTTGTGAGGCTGAGATCTACGCAGGAGCCATGGCTGCTCAAGAGCTTCGCTGGCTCACCTACCTTCTGACTGACCTCGGAGAGTCGCCTCGTTCTCCTCCAGTGCTGTACGTAGACAACAAGGCCATGCTGGCCTTGTGTCGGGAGCAGCGCCTGGAGCACAGAACGAAGCACATTGCTCTCCGCTACTTTCTTGCTCGTGAGCTGCAGCAGCGTGGTCAGTTGCGACTTGCGTACGTGGCCTTTGAGGCCAACAGTGATGATATCTTCACTAAGGCACTTGCGCCTTGTGATCATCAGCGCTTGTGTACTCAGCTTGGTCTTGTGTCTGCCTTGCCTCACTTGCTCACTTCTTGACCTTGCTTGTACTGTCATATATATATATACTCCTGCACTTGTTTGTTTACCTTTTATATATATATGTGCTCCTGCATGTGAACTGGCCTTCTGGCCTTGAACTTGTGCTCGGAATGTGTGGTGACTTTGTGATCCACCCTGAGCTTTGCTTTGTTCTGCTTGAGTGGTCTTGTGACCCCTTGTTCTCCCCCACTTTGCCTATGGGGGTGTGTCAAATCATAATGTTCTGTAGGCTGTAGTGGGGTAGCGTGTATGGGGTACACATTTCTAGGGTTACATATTTGTACCACTTTCCATTCGTTAGTGCATTCATTCTCGTTTCAACTCTCACAAGACAAAAAAGCATTATGTATGCGACGAAACAATTGTAGATGGGGGACACACGAACATTAGTATTTTTTTTTTGCCTATATCGCGTATTTTGCACCTACGCAACCCATACGACGTTGAACGTCGAGTCTTTTTTTTTGCCTTTTATAAAACATTCAATTATTAACAGAATGAAATTACCGTAAGAAGGATTTGTAACCAGGGGGGTTATGTAGCAAGTATTTTTCTGCTTAAAGCTTGATCCGTGTTTCATCCTGGACTTAGCTGACTCAACAACCGTATTCCTGAGGGAATTTAGGGTGAGGGGACTAACATTAAATATGTATGCAACTGTTCTTTATTTACACCAATGAGAAATGTATACTTGCGTGTGTCTGGATGTGGAGACAGTTGTGGGGAGGATTTTTACGTCACACGTGTTATCTTCACATGGGCTGAACCCATTGGCGGTATTTGACGTGGCATGCTCCCAGTCCTCACAACTTTTTCTGGTCCTTCACTGGAGGGAGCTGGAAATCCAGTTGTCCCACACAAGTTCACCAAATAAGCGTTCCACATCTGTCACTGCACAAACGAGAACATATCGGCGACTGACCGGTTCAGGTCGGATTCATCCAACACCATCATGCAGAGCAGGTTGAATCATCCCTTCCGTCCCGTCACTCCTCCGTTACCCGCGCCAACCCAATCCCCACCTGCTCTCTCCTCTCCTACAATACCTCCCACCACCACCACCCACCCCGCCTGTTAACGTCCTCTTTTCTCGAGCCGCGCAATAAACTGCAACACAGCTGCTGTTCGTTCGACTATGCTTGTCCTCGCATGGCCGCATTTACTTAATCACCAACCAAGCGACACTTCTGCAAATTCCTTCACAGCATCATTCCATCTTCAGGGCCAGTCGTCGTGCCGCCATCGTCTCCCACCCCAATCGTTCCCGTTTTTCCTCCCTTCCGCCCGTCCCGAATGGCGTCACGCTCATCGTCACTTTTAGTGTCCCGCCCGCCACACGCATTCGCATCTTCCCAGTCACCGATTTTCCATCCCCGCACGCCCCGCTCTTCGCCAGCTCCTCTCCGCTCCGCCCGCGCCAAGCCCGCGCGCGTCATCGTTTCGCCAGTAGCCTGCCGCCTTTCCCCTACGCGCCCCGTAGCTACCAACGAGTTCTCCGGCGCGAGCTCGCGCGCAGGCAGCCGGAACAGGCGGCAACGACGAAACGTCTCGCGCGCAGGCATTTTCAGCGGATGGCGCGCGCCGCCTGCGGAAAGCCCGATCGGGGCAGAGAACACCGGCGGGACTGCGCCGGAGGGGACAGGCGGGATTGCGGCCCAGGGGGAGAGAGACGGGGATAGGTCGGGGGGTGAAGAGGGGGAAGGGTCGGCGGTGCGCGGCGAGATGGGCAGCTCGATCGCGGACTTCCTGCGGCTGCACGAGGACGCGGCGTCGCAGCGCGTGGAGCTGCAGACCGCCGTGCTGTCGTACCGCCGCCCCGCCCGCTGGTGGAACGCGCTGCGACCGCCCGTGCAGGTGAGGCGGCGGAGATGGAGAGGGAAGGCAAGGGGAGAGAGGTAAGGGCGGATGACAGTGAAATGGTGGAGGCGGTGATGAGTCAGGCGGGGGGAGGGGGAGGAGAGGGGAGTAGAGGGCAGGGGGAGGGGGAGACGAAGAAGGGAGATGGAAACGATGGAGGAGAGTGGAAAGCGCGCATAACGCCTGGATGATTAACTGGCATTAAGTACGCCGCTGGTCAGAAGCGCATTCGCTGTTCGCTGCTGCTCTCAGCGCACGCAGCCGTTGTAACCGTTAAAAGCTTAATGCGCGTCTCGATGTGCACGCTCAGACGACCTGCTAGCGACCCATTGCGGCGCTCAAGCCTCACCTTTCAATCGACTTTCGTGTATGTTTCTGCGCGTGCCTGTTTGCGTTTTCGGCGTGTGTGCGGGGCATGAGGGGTGGGTGTGGGCATGGGGATGCGCATGTGCGTGTGCATGGATGTATGTTTGTGCGCGTGCGTGCGTGCATGTGTGCGTGGCATTAGGTGGATCTGGTCTCCGTGGTGCACATCGCTGATCAAGAGTAAGCCGCGCCACACTCCCTTTCCCCGCCGGACCCCCCGTTCCCCCGATGGCCCCGACCCCACGCCCCCCGACGCTCCCACGCGCACCCTTGCCACCTTTCCGTCCTTTGCCGCACTGTTGTTGCTCGATGCCACGCTTGTCTCTCAATCCTCCCTCTGCTGCTCCTCTCGGTCTTACGCCGTCCGCATTTCTCCCATTCAACCTTTCCTCCCCTCCTCCCCCCCCCCCTCCCCTCCCCCTTTCCCCCTCTCCCCCCCGTTGCATCTTCCCCTTTCCCCCATCCTTTCCCTCTTCCCCTTTCCTCCTCCCCCTTTCCCCCTAGCCCCTTTTCCCTTCCCCCTTCCCCTGTCCCCCTCGTCCCTTCCCCCTCCCCATTCCCCCTTCCCCCATCCCCCGCGCGCAGGTACTACGACGCGTTACAGGCGGAGCTAGCGACGTACGACCGCGTGCTCTACGAGATGGTCGCCGATAAACAGCGCGCTTCCGCTTCCGCCGCCTCTGCCAAACCCGCGGGCGGCGACGCGGACGGCGAGGACGCGCAGCGACGGGACAGCAGATGGCGGCGGTTCGTGGGGCGCAAGGAGAGCGACCGCTGGATGCCGCCCAAGCGCAACCCCAAGCGCAGGTGCGCGCCGCGATGCGGGGGTGGGCGCCGGCACGGGGAACGGGGGGAAGAAGGGTCAGGTCAGGGGATGGGGAACTGGGGACTGGGGACGGGGAACCAATTGCTTCTGCGAGGGAAGGTGGCTGAAGGGTTGATTAGGGGCGCGATGCGTTGCAATGCGTGCGAGGAATGATGGATGGTGGCGACGTGTGTGTAGGGTCTAAGGGGTAGCCACTAGCCGAAGTCGCTTCATTCCTACTCCACCCGCTCCCTGCCTCCTCATTCTGCTCCGCACACCCTGCACCACCATACCCCAATTCCTGCACCCGCTCCTGCCTTGTTGCTTCTCCCTTACTGCGCGCGCTCCCCCCCCCCCCCTCCCCCCCCCCCTTTTTGCTCTCTCCTCGCTTCTCCACCTCTTCCAAAGAAAACATTTCTTCTTTCCCTCGTC
Organism: Closterium sp. NIES-65; assembly: GCA_948144175.1. Lineage (NCBI taxonomy): Eukaryota > Viridiplantae > Streptophyta > Zygnematophyceae > Desmidiales > Closteriaceae > Closterium > Closterium sp. NIES-65. Next base: position 1,734,187 of record CANXME010002068.1, read on the forward strand.
CATACTACCCTCCCCGTCCCGCACTCCTCCGTCCCCTTCCCCCACCTCCCCCCCTCCCCCTACCCCGACGCGGTACGGCAGGCGGCGGGGGGTGGTGGGGGCGATACAGAGCGGCATGGCGCGCATGTTACGGCTGTCGTTCCAGCTGGACCACGTGGACTACCGCCGCGCCAACTTCTACCATGCTGACCTCGACCTCGCCACCTTCCTCCAACTCCAGGCATGCCCGCTCTCACCTGCGCTCTCCCCCTCGCCTGCTCTCTTCCCCCCTCGCCTGCTCTCTTCCCCCCTCGCCTGCTCTCTTCCCCCCTCGCCTGCTCTCTTCCCCCCTCGCCTGCTCTCTTCCCCCCTCGCCTGCTCCCTCTCCCCCTTTCGCCCGCTCTCTCCCCCCTTCGCCTGCTCTCCCCTTCCCCCGCTCTCCCATTCGCCCGCACTCCGCTCGCCCGCTTCCTATCTTCCTTGCCTACACTCTCGCTTCTCCCCGTGACGATTCCCCCTCTCGCCCCGTCAGCCACTCCCTGCCTACCTGCCTGCTTGCATACCCATCCCCCCCTCATTCTCCGCTGCCACCGCCACCTCCCACCAATTACAAGCTGTCCATCACAGTGCACCTTCCCACAAGTCATGCTGTCTTTCTTCTCGTGGCCAGGCCAGCTTGCTTGTCTCCCTTCCCTCCCCCCACTTCCCCTGGCTTTCTTTTGACCATCACACCTGCCGTGGTCTCTGCGAGCTGTGAGGATCTTCTCTACCCCCCACTCTTAACATCACCCCTTTGCTTCTCATACCACCTCGTAGCAACTCACCGCCACCTACTCTCCTTCCCACCAACTCACCCCATCTCTCCCGACCTACGCCCCTATCCCCCATGCTCCTTCTCCGAGCAGGAGGAGCGGGGCGAGAGCATGCTATCATTCGCGCGCGAGGTAGCCCTGCGCTCCACCAAGGCCATCGTCCGCGCCACCGCTGCGCGCCCCCTCGCGGCCAACCTCGGCCCGCTGCGCCGCACGCTCCTCTGGGCGGCGCGCTTTGTCCCGATGCCGCTGGTGGGGCTGCTGGTGATTGAGGGCGTGTGTGCGCCTGAGGGCCCTGGCAGCAGTGCGCTGGTGAAGGGCGCTGAGTTCCAGGCCTTGCTGAACCTCGACCTGTCTTCTGCTCTTAAAGTGGTGCTTGCGAGGCAGATTACACTCGAGTGCGTGGTGGGATGGGAGGGGGATGGGGAGATGAGGGATGGGTGGGGGAAAAGAAGTGGGAGTGATGGTGGGGAAGGGTGAATGGAGGGTTGCAGGGAGTGAGTGTGTGGGGGGGTGAGACGTTGGGATGTGTGATTCCCTTTGTGAGAGGGTGGTGCCATTGCAGTGCTAAGAGGGGGGTGGGATGGCTATGGCTGGCATGCCATCCGCTTGTCCACAAATAATCCGCAGCATTGCGACGAAACACACCACCCGCTACCAAAATCACCTCACCTGCACTCTGCTGCTTCCCCCCTCTCCTTCCCCCCCACTCACTCTCTACCCCCTTTACCCCTGGCCCCGCCCTTTTTCAGCACGTTGGACGGGGCAGCGGGCGTGATGGCATCATCAGTGATCATAGGCGAGCGCAACCGGGCGTGCATGCAGGAGGTGCACAAGGCGCTCAAGGCGGGCAGCAGGCGCATTGCAGTGTTCTACGGCAGTGGGCACCTGCCGGACATGCACCTGCGCCTCACCACTGAGCTCGGTTTGGAACCGAGTGACTTGTCCTGGCGCACTGCCTGGTCCATCCCCACTCCTGCCTTCGCTCCTCTGCCTGCACCTCCTCCTCCTCCTGCCTCCTCTGCTGTGCTGCCTTCCGACGTGGATTCCGTTTCTGCTGCCTCTACTGCTGCAAGCGCAGCAGCAGCAGCTGGTTCGTCCGCTGCAGCGGCCTCTCCACCCGGTCTGCCCACGCTGCCCCGCCCTGCCTCACGTCGCACCTCGCCATCCCTCGCAAACCCCACCATGTTCAGCTCTGCCCACCCAACAACAACAACACCACCCACGTCGCCCTCCTCCTCCATCCCCACCTTCCGCTCCCCACACCTCACACACCTCTCCGAGCAAGCACACGCGCTGCTAGACAAGCTCCTGGGCCATCTAGCGGGCGCGACAGGGTGGCCGATGACGCGGCAGCAGACGGCAGCGCTGCTGCTGCTGTCGGTGGTGCTGGCGCTGGACCTGTGTCTCTGGGAGGTGGTGCTCGCCTCACTCTCAGACCTCGCTGTGCTGCTTCTGGGGGGTGTTGGCCAGATCCTGGACCAGGGCTGGGGGCTGTGAGGGCGTTGTGGGAGTGATTGGTGATGCCGGTTGCAGGATGTGTGGTGCGGTGTGGTTGCTGTTGCGCCAAGTGATGTGATGCGTTGCGGTGTGCAGCATGCTGTGAGTTGATGCCGGGGTGTGCGGGCTCTGTGGGGCTGCCTGGCTGTGCTACTGTTGGGTACGTGTGTTACTCACATGCCACGTGTTGGTACTGTTCCTGGATTGATCATGCCACCGGCCCATCGTGCTGTTGCCACAATGTGAGGCTGGGTGCTACACCCGCACTGCCCGTACCAGTGCTCACGTGTTACTGCATGCTGCTCTGCTTACGCTGGGCTGCGCTGTTGCTGCTCCTACCTATCCCTCACACCCGCCTGTCGCCTCGTGCTTCGCAGCACTCTAAGCGTACTGCATGCTGTGTGTGTGTGCCATTGTACAGTCTTGTATCTGCCTCGCCATCAGGGCCCAAAATATCAGGGTAAAACGCCCTGATTACCCTGGGGGCAGGCTGCTTTTTCAAGATTGCCCTGCCGAAATCAGGATTCCACGAAAGTTACCCTGATGCAAAAAGAGCATGTTTTTTTTTACCCTGATAGGATCTATGATTAGCCTGACAGTATTAGGGCATGTTCCTACGCTCTTATCAGGCAAACCTCTTGTCAGCCTTGCCTGGTAAAAGTAGCGAGGGTTAAGGTTTATGAAATTTTCAGTGTGTTTTGAAGCGAGCTTGATAAGAGGTTGGCCTGATAAGGGGCCGTAGGAACACGACCTTAGGGTAGGGTGTAGACTACCCTGCAGGCCCTCAGATATCAGCGTAAAACACGCTGATTAGGCTGATTTTGTAGCTGTGATTTTCGTTTTCCCTGGAAATTCAGCATATGCTTCAATTTTGCACTGAAATTTCAGTATGAACTACCTTGCCACACTGACCATTTTCCGTGTTGCTGTAGAAGTAACACTGACGAATCAGCGTAGTGTCGTGAGTCACACTGAAACGGACTTGACCGATTCGGGGGGGGGGGGGGGGGGGGGGGGGGGGGGGGGGGGGGGGGGGGGGGGGGTAAGCGTGTTTATAGTATGTACCTGGCCCGGGATTCACGAGACCCCACCCACACACTTGGAGATGCCATGCACTGTACAGCAGATCGCGTGCCGCCGTGCTTTGCATCGCTGGAAGGAACTCTCACAGCGGCAAACTTTGTTTTTCTTTTTTACACTGATGGTTCAGTCTACTTATGATTTTTACAATGGCAAAATCAGTATAAAAAAAACCATGAACGCTGATTTGGACACTTGGGCGGCCGGGGCACACTGATCGATCAGCATACCCTCAAACCAATCTGAGGGCCTGCTACCCTGATACCGAAACTTTTTTACAGCGGATCAGGCCATATTCCGCTTGGTGACGAACTGTACCACACCCACACAAGCAAGCGTTGTCGCTTCTTACCACTGGCATAAAACCAAGAGTCGTTGTCGGCGACACACCATGTCGCCTCATTGGTTGTTTCACCCAATGAGGCGACACCCAGTATGTAGAAGAAGTAGTAGGCAGTGTCAGAATGAGAACTACAGCGGAATGCGTTGGGTTGACAGAATTGGGGTACATCACCTAACCCTAACTAGTTGTACCCCATATAGCCCAACCCACTACAGGCTATAATATTTGACACACCCCCATAGCCTAAGTGGGGAATGCCAATCAACAACAAGCAACCTATGGTCACAAGACCAGTCAAAAACAAGAGAAAGAAAACAAAGCTCAGAGTGGATCACAACGTCACCACCTAATCTGAGCACAAGCAAAGGGCCACAAGGCCAGTCCAAAAGTGTGCAAACAAATATATATATATAAAGTACAAGAAAGCAACAGACAAAGAGCACCCTACAGCAGTCAACTAGACCTAGTCTCAACGAGGCCTAACTGCAGACAAAACCGACGGTGGTCACAAGGCTGGAGGGCCTTGGTGAAGATGTCTGCAGTGTTGGCCTCGGAGGCCACAAAGTCCAGACGAGCCTGTCCGCCTCTCTGCAACCCTCGAAGGAGGAAGTACCTGACGTCGATGTGCTTCACTCGGCTCTCCAGTCGAGGCTCATGACACAGGAGAATCATCGCCCTGTTGTCAGCAAACAGGGTCGGTGCAGAGCTCGGCCGCTCACCAAGGTCAGTGAGCAAAAAGGTCAACCAGCGTAGCTCCTGAGCAGCAAGGGCCCCAGCGTAGATCTCGGCCTCTGCGGTAGAAGTCGCAACAGAGGAGGACCAAGTAGACCTCCACGAAACAGCTCCAGAACCCAGGCTGAAACAGTAACCCTGCGTAGACCTCTGAGTCTCAACGTCATCAGCGTAGGAAGAGTCACAGTGACCGGTGAGTACAACTGGCTGTGTCCCTCCAAGTACAAGCCCCATGCTTGATGTCGCGCCAAGGTACTTCGCCACCCTCTTAGCCGCCGCCCAGTGAACAGGACGGTGTCTCCTAGTCGCAACAAAGCGAGACAGGATGCTAAGGGGGAAGGCGAGGTCCGGGCGAGTGCACGTCATCAGGTACATGAGGCAGCCCACCAGCTCTGCGTAGGGACCACTGGGCTCGAACGGCTCGTCAGGAAAAGGCCCAGTGAGTCTGTGGTCTACAGCAAGAGGAGTGGGGGCAGGAGAAGAGTCCTGAAGCCCGAACCGCTGAAGAACCTGCTGCACCATGTGTGACTGAGTGAGAGTGATGGTGCGAGCGGCTCTGTCCCTGGAGATCTGCAGGCCAAGGTAGCGGCGCGGTTCCCCAAGGTCAATGCAGGTGTGTCTCTTCTGCAGTTCGGACTTCACCTCCGCCAGTGCAGCTGTGTCGGCCGTGGCAAAAACCAAGTCGTCAACGTAGACTGGGACGAAGAAAGATGTACGGCCACGACGAACAAACAGCGACGGGTCGGCGGAAGACGGCTCAAACCCGAGGTCGGAGAGAGTAGAGCGGAGAGTGTCGTGCCACTCACGGGGTGCCTGGCGGAGACCGTAGACCGGTCGTCTGAGGCTCCACTGGGTCCCAGGCGGGAAAGTGCCAGTGAAGCCCGGAGGACGACGCAGCCAGATCTCCTCGTGTAAGCAGCCCTGGAGGAAGGCAGTGGAGAAGTCAAGAGAGTGTAGCTCGTAGTCTCTCTGCGCTGCTACGTGCAGTAACACCCGAAGAGTGGTCATCTTCGGGGTGGGCGCGAAGGTCTGAAAGAAGTCAACCCCCTCGCGCTGACTGAACCCTATAGCCACGTAGCGTGCCTTGAAGACTGGGGGAGATCCCGGCGGCCGCTTCACCTTGAAGATCCACATGCCGTCAACAATGTTCGCCCCTGGGGGGGGAACCTCGTCAACGTAAGTGCCTGTGGACCTGTAGGAGGCCATCTCTGCGTCCATGGCAGCTCTCCACTGAGAGGCCCAAGGCCCTGACACTGCCTCAGCGTAAGTGCGAGGAGTAGGTATGTCAGGAGCGTCGGGGTCTCCCTCAGGAGTGAGCAGCATGGCACAGAGATGAGGCGAAGCAGCTGCCAGGAACTCTAGCTCAAACTGTCTGTCCTCTAGGACGTCACAGCCAAGGGCACACACACCCCCGGCGGACAGAGGACGGACAGGAGGAGCTGCCACAACTCGAGTGGCGTAGTCAAGGCGACGCGTAGCAGTAAAGTCAGTGACAGCGGTAGTGAGGACCGCGACGGAGGAAGGAGAGGCACGAGGGTCTGTAACAAGAGAGGCGAGAACACGAGAGAGAGTGGGGCGGTACGTGCGGTAGTAGTCAGTGACCGGAGTGGACAGGGAGGCAGTGAGGGAAGACTCAGGAGGACGAGGAAGGATAGACGGAGGAGAACGAGGAGGACGAGGACGAAACAACACGGTACGGAGGTCAGTGACAGGGGACGAGGGACGAGCACGAGGAGGGCGAGAGGCCCAAGTGTGGGCGAGAGGAGGGGGGGACGGAGGAGACTGAGAACGAGGGAAGACAGCCGGAGTGGAGTCCGGAGGAGGAAACGTGGGACCGAACACAGGAGGAGAGGAGGGGAGACCAAGGGCTCGAAGGCCAGAAACAGGGGCCGGAGGCTGCTCCGGCAGCTGCGGCGGCTGCTGCTGCTGTGGCTGTGGCTGCGGCTGCTGCTGCTGCTGCTGCTGAAACTCCAACCGCTCACGCTCCACCCGCTGCTGAACCTCCGACCTCTCACGCTCCAAAGGCTGCTGCTCCTCACGCTCTAGATGACGAAGGGCCTGGTAACGAGTCGGGTAGGGGTGAGGAGGAGGAGTGGTGTCAGGAGACGACGAAGAAGAACCGGCTCTACCCTCGACAGGACCCGGTTGAGCACCCCCAGAGCGAGGACCCCCTGCGGCAGCACGACCAGTACCTGTAGGAGGTGTACCCGCACCCCCAGTCGTGGCGCCGCCAGTGGCACCAGCACCAGCCCCAGACTCTCCAGCTCCAGAAACACCACCAGCTCCAGCACCACCACCGACTCCAACACGCTCGGGACGTGCAGCTGCGGCAGGTGCACGCTCAGCTCCAACTCCAACACCCCCAGAACCAGCACCGCCAGAGCCCTCACCTCGAGCACCAACACCCTCAGAGTCCGCAGTGGCCGGGAGAGGAAGCGCCGACGGCTGCTGCAGAGGCTGTGAGGACGACTGTGGGGAAGGGGCAGAGACCTGGGGGGGGACCAAGGGAGGGGGGGTAGCCTGCGACACACCTGACGGAGCGGGAACCGGGGGGGGTACCGGAGGAGAGGGAGCGGGAGGAGGAGGAGCTGGGGCGAGGAAGAGGGGAGGGGGGGGAACCGGGAGACCTCGACAGGGGTACCGGACGAAGTAGGGGACGGACTCGTCGAAACTGACGTCACGAGAGTCAAAGAACCGGTGGGAGGGAGGGTGGTAAAAGGTGAAGTCAGAGGAGGCCTCAGGGAAACCAAGGAAGACACAGGGGACGCTGCGAGGTGAGAGCTTGTCCGCAGAGGTGTCGCGGACAAGTGCCAAGCAGCCCCAGACACTAAACCTCGACGCAACACCAGGGGACCCTGTCCAAAGACTGGTCGGTGAAGCCCCTGGCCGAGAGACGCGAGGCCAGAGGTTCAGCTGGTGAGCGGCGTACCGAGCCGCGTAGGGCCATAGAAAATGGGGCGCGCGGGCGTGGATCATGGAGGTGCGGGCAATCTCCATGACCAGGCCTAGCCGGCGCTCAGCAACCCCATTCTGCTGTGGAGAGTCTGGAAGAGTCCAGGACTGGGTGATGCCCTGCTCAGCACAGAATCTGGCGAGAATGCCGGAGCGAAACTCACCCCCACGGTCGGAGTGGAGACAACTGACACGACGACGACGAGTACTCTCGGTGGCGAGCAGCCACCGGATCAGCGTAGAAGTCACGTCGGACTTCTTCGCCAAAGGGAACACGGTGGTGTACCGAGAGTAGTCGTCAACGACCACTAGGAAGAAGCTCTCTCGCTCAGGTCCAAGCCGTGGAGCGGGGCCCCGGACGTCTAAGTGGAGTGTCTCAAAGGGCTCGGAGGCTGGACGAAGGGAGGAGGAGTGAGGAGTGGCGCGCAGCCGACCCTGGACACAAGGACCGCACGGAGGAGCGGGGGACGGCGGGAGCGGCGGGAGGTCGCGGGGGAGGCCTAAGACAAGACGCTGACTGGACATAGCGCGGAGACGAGAGAGGGACGGGTGACCAAGGCGGTGGTGACAGAGGAGGGCAGGGTGGGACAGCGTCCGACACGAGCACGATGCAGCCACTAGACCTGGCAGAGCTACCTGACTGGACCTGGCTACCTGGTGGGACGGGGGAACCGGACGGGTGTCGGTGTGGAGGGTGTACAGACCAGAGCCCGGCTCCTGACGAAAAGTGGCCAGAGGGGCGTACGTGTCACCGTCCACACAGACTGCAGTGTCACCCGAAGGCTCAAACCAGACCCCGACGTGCTGTCTCGCCAGAGGAGCCACACCAACCAGGTTCCTAGAGAAAGTAGGAACGTGGAGGCCGGTCAGAGAACCGGAAGGGGCAGCTGGGCATGGGAGGGTAGTGGCGTGAGTCGCAATGACCGGTCCCGAAGAGGGATCAGCCAGTGCTACAGAAACCGGCGCCGAGAGTGGAGTAAGAGTCGTGCTGTCGCGGAAGAAGCACTGCGTCGCTCCGGAGTCCAGTGTGAAGGAGAGCGACGCGTCCGCCGAGGGAGCACATGTACTAGTAGCTAGACAGGATCCTACACCAGCACCTACTCTAGCAACAGGCAAAGATCCTACGCTAGGTACAGGCAAGTAAACAGATCCGACAGCACTATAGTCAACATCAGCATACATGGCATAAGACCTAGCATCATCCATAGACATATCAAACACAGCAACACCACGAGCAAGGAGTGGTCCCCAGCGCGGTGGCGGGGGAGCGGAGGGACCGTGGTGCAGGACGTACAGGTCGTCAAGACGGCTGAAGCAGCGCGCAGCAGAGTGGTCAGGGCGGCCGCAGTACGTGCCCCTGCGCGGACCCGTCAGGATCCAGTACTCACAGGGACCAACGTCGCGGCCGGCCGAGCGGGGTCCCCGACTAGAAGGGGCACCACTGCGCCCAGTGCTCGGGGGGCCCGTAGGTCTCCACTGCTGCGGGAGGGCCCACTGCTGCGAAGGGCCCCACTGCTGCTGAGTGCCCCACTGCTGGGGCTGCTGCTGAGGCGAACGCTGCTGTTGGCCCTGGCGCTGCTGCTGCTGTCCAGGCGGTGGCAGCTGCTGAGAAGTCTGCTGCTGCTGCTGCGAAAACCCCTCACCACCGTCTAGAGGAGAGCCGTCAGGTCCCGAGTCACCCCCGCCGCCACCCCCGCCACTAGTACTACCGCCACCGCCGCCACCCGCAACACCCCCAGAACCCCCGCCGCCCTTCCCTTTCTTCTTGCCGGACTTGCCACGTTTCTGTCCGCCAGAGACAGAAACGGCCGCCGTCTCCTCAGAGGCAGAAGACGCGGCAGTGGCAAGCGAGGCAGTGAAGGTGGGAAGCTGTGGTACCGCACACCCCTCAAAGAGACGAGGAGGAGGCGCGGAAGAGGCGGAGGCAACAACGAGGAGGTTACTCTCGATCTTCGAGAGAGCGGTCTCAAGAAGATCGATAGTAAGCTCAGTGGGGTGCTTCAGGAGAAGCGCGTCGCGGGCTGTGGCTAGACGGTCAGGGAGGCGAGTGACTAACCAGTGAATAGTGAGCCACATGGGGGGGGGTGCAAGGGCAAGCTGTTCCTCAGTGCAAGCGGCCTTGAAGCGAGCTTCAAGGGAGCGCAGGTGGGTAGCGAGGTTAGCAACAGTCTCAAAGGAGGCGAGGTCAGGGTAGATAAAGGGGACGAGGAGGCGGCTGAGGGAGGCAGAGGAGGGAGTGGAGTAGCGAGCAACAATAGCAGTGTAAAGGTCTGCAGCAGACTCGACCTGAGTGAAGTGGACAGCCTCAGTCGGCGGGAGAAGGTCGGTCAGGGCGAGGCAGGCAGCAGCGTCACGAGACTCCCACACGTCACGAGCGAGGAACCGGCGCTGGTACTCAGCCTCCTGCTCGGAAGTAGGCGGTGGGGTAGTGGGCAGCGGTGAAGGCTGCGGCGGGGCGGGCAGAGCACCGGACGCATGCGCAAACAGGTGCACGCCATCCTGGCGCTGACTCCTAAGGTGGCGCTGGGCCTGCGTCAGCCAGGTACTAAAGTCGATCACACGCCCCTCAGGGTCGAAACGGAGCACGCGAGACGTCGCCATGAGGGGCGAGGACAAGTGATAGCGGCCGCCAGCCGCGAGAGGAGGAGGAGAGGGAGGTGAGTGCGAGGCGGGTGCGCGCAGGCGGGGTGCGCACTGACTGGGCGCGGGGCGGCGGGGCGCGCGCTAGCGGGGCGCGCTCCGGCGCGGCGCGCTGGCTGGCGTGGCGCGCGGGCGCGACGCGCTGGCGGGCGGCTAAGCAGGGCGCGCGCTGGCGGGCGCGGCGCGCTGGCGTGCGCGCTGGCGGGGCCCGCTGGCGTGGCGCGCTGGCGGGCGCGCTAGCGGGCGCGCTGGCGTGCGTGCTGGCGGGCGCGCTGGCGAGCTCGCTGGCGGGCGCGCTGGTAGGCGAGCCGGCGGGCTCGCTGGTGCGCCCGCTGGCGTGCGCGCTGGCGGGCTGGCGTGCAAGCGGGCTGGCGCGCAGGCTGGCTGGCGCGCTGGCGCGCTGGCAGGCTGCCGCGCTGGCGCGCTGGCTGGCTGACGCGCTGGCGGGCTGGCGCGCTGGCTGGCTGGCGCGCTGGCGGGCTGACGCGTTGGCTGGCTGGCGCGCAGGCTGCTGGCGCGCTGGCTGGCTGGCGCGCTGGCTGGCTGGTTGGCGCGCTGGCTGGCTGGCGGGCGCGCTGGCTAAGGGCGGGGAGGGGAGGGGCGCTGGCGGGCTGGTAGGGTGCAGTGGTAACCCTAGTGGTAGGGAAGGGCGGGCCTAGGACTAGGAGCGCTAACCTACTGCTGATACCATGTCAGAATGAGAACTACAGCGGAATGCGTTGTGTTGACAGAATTGGGGTACATCACCTAACCCTAACTAGTTGTACCCCATATAGCCCAACCCACTACAGGCTATAATATTTGACAGGCAGTGGGGGTGGCACTGAGTAGGTGTGTTGTGAATGTGATGCTCTTCCAGAGCTCATGGACTTCGTGAGTGCTACTTTATTATGTCATTGTAAATAACTTACCGGTAGCTCACAAAATAGTAACTGAAACAGGGTTGGCCTAAAACTACCCTGCTCAAATCAGGGTAGTGGTTGATTTACCCTGCTGCAAACAGGGTACGAAAAAATTTACCCTAGGGGTCGGGGTAAGGAGGGGCTGGAACCCTGATTTGTAAGGGTAGGCCTAAACCAATTTTGGGCCCTGCTCGCCATCTAATACCGTACTACCGGTGCTCACTCTCCAGCGCGCACTTGTAAAGCAGACTCACAAGTCATTTTCAATGCAGTCATTGGGTGGTGGTGCATGGCAGCAATCAAAGCTGTGTGCTTGCAGCAGCACCCCACCAAGCACAATGGATCATTCGGCATTGGGGTTGCTTGCTAGTGTGAGGCTGCAGTGTGTGCTTCAGCCCACACTACTCCTACCTGCCTCTTTTTCTGTGATTTGGGAATAGAACAGCACAGGGCCTCAGATTCACTTTAAGGGTCGTCACCCCATCAGGGTCCCCCTGCGTGTTAACTCTGATTTTCAGTGTCCCAAAATTAAAAAAGGCTGAAATGTCAGTGTTGCGATTTTTTAAAGCCTGATGCATCAGTGTACCTTTTGGAAAAACACTGACTCTATTTTAAAGTCCTACTTCTAGATGGCAGAAACGGTGGATGGGCTGGGCGGTGTGGAGGATGGCACGGTGCTTGCCAGCACAGCCCAAACCTAACGCATCGCACATGATGGGTACGGGGCAGGAACCTTGGCAGCCCGCCAGCACCACATGTCTGCCACATTCGGATTCGCCAACACTGGATGCTGCAGCGAAACGGCCCAATGGTGTGAGGCGCCCCGCCAAAAAAACACCTCTCAACGTGAACCTAAGGCAACATTTCTAAGGGTGGTCCCGCCACGGGTTGCCTACATACAGGGAATCTGAGATTCCCTGCAATTGCGGTCGAGGTGACATGTCACAGGTGAGATTCGCTTTCAGTGTCGGTTTCGTTACAACGTAGTGGCATCAGTGTACAACGGGAAAAAAACCTGAAATATCAGTGTGGCCAATAAAAAAACGCTGAAAGATCAGTCCTACAAAAATCCCAACTCTGACTTTTCAGGGTAGCTTGAAAATCGGCTGCCAAAATCAGGAATTTCAGGGTTTTTTTCCTGATATCTGAGGCCCTGGAACAGCAGTTTAGTGCCCCAGTTGGGTAGATGTGCCCTGTGATCATCTGTAAATCTTTGTGCTTTTCATGAAAAAAAATGTTCTTTCACTGGTCAATTCTCCGTTGTTCGCTTGCTGTGAAAAGTTTGGGTAGAGTTGACCAGTGAAAGTTTTGCTGCAAAACTTGTATACTTAAGCAAACGGACAACGGAGTGTACTTTCACTGGTCAATTCTCACAGCCTTCTGGCTGGAGTGAGTGATGTGACAAGGAGGGTGGTACTGTACGTACAGTAGCCACACCACAGCTTCACCAGCGCACAGCATAACAATAGCATTCCCCTCGCCATCACTCAGCGCCCATTGCGCCAGAAGCTGCACGTACCTCCGCACACCACCGCCCCTTTCCCTGGGGTGCAACCACCCTGTACCTCCATCCCTCCATCCTTCTCCGCCCGTCGTCTTCTCCGCACGACCGTTGCGGAGCCCGTTTCCCACCTCATTCCACCCCTGCCCTTCCGCCGTCCGCGCGTCGCGCAGGGGGCGGGCTCAGCGCCGCCGACAGCCGCCGCCGCAGAACGCGGAGCTGGATATGGAGGCGTCGCGTCGCGTGCTGGCAGCCGTGCGGGGATCACGGGCGGGGCTGTCGCGCGGGGCGCGGGAGCGACTGGGATACGGTGGGTGTGCATCGACGAATCTCCAGAGTGAGCGCGAGAGGCGGTAGAGCGCGAGTGGTTCGGGAGTAGCATCCGATGCTGAGTCAGCAGCAGCAAGAGGGCGTGTGCAGCGCCATGCGAAGAGCATCCCTTCCAGAGACTTGCCGCGCTGCTGCTGCTGCTGCTGCCGTGCTTGCATGGCACGTTGCATTCTCACGATGACCACACGCCACGCCACGCCACACTTTGTTCCAGAGTCGTCAGAAGCTGCCTGTTTCTTGTGCCTTGTGCCGTGTGGTGCGTGGTGTGTGCATGCAGACGTGCTGAGTCTGTGCCATGGGCTGCGCTGCTGTGTGCTGCTGGACTACTGCTGCCCCTCCTCGCATGACCTTGCTGCTCTGCTCACACACCTCAACCAGGTATGCCACTCGCTTACTCGCATGCTCACATGCTCGCATGGACTATGCACCATACTCCATTCACCACACTCCATGCACCATACTCCATGCACCTCTGCCCCTCTTCTCGCTCCTTCTCCATGCTCACAGCGCGCTGAACCTTGCCGCATTGCCACTTACTGGTCCCACTCTCCTCCCTATCCGTCTGCCTTCTCCCTCTTCCGCATTGCCTTCTCTTCTCTTACTGATCATTCGCACTCTGCTGCAGGAGCTATCGCCTCTCCTCTCAGCCTCCTGCCGTGCCTTTCCAAACCATCAACACCATCACCAACAACATTGCTCTCACCATCATCCACCCCAGCAGTCATCCCCCCTCCCACACCCGCTCCCCCCCTCCTCCACCTCTGCTGTTCCCCCCACCGCCTCCCCTCCACCCGCCTTCTCGCCTGCCCCCAACCCCTCCTCGCCCTACACCCCCCACGCTCCCGCTCACCTCTTGCCGCTGTGCGATGCGGCGGTGGCAGCGGCAGCAGGGGACGTGGGCGTGGTGGAGATGGGCGGGGCGTGCTACCTGGTGCGCGTCACTGCACTGCACTGCCTGGCTGCACAGGCAGAGCGAGGGACACACACTGGTGCATTGGGGGCGCGGCCATTGTCGCCACTGCCAGTGCGGCTGCCACCAGTGCACGATGAGGGCAAAGCGCCAAGCGTGGCAGCATGCACGGCACTGGGTGGCCTCTTACCCGTGCTGCCGCACATGCCGCCGCTGCTGCTTGCATGCCGCAATGCGTCTCTGCAGGTGAACCGTGTGCAACCTGGATGATGATGGGCATGGGGACAGGATTAGTGGCAGGGAGTATGAGAGTGTTGTGTTGTGGGTAGTGAGTGCTGTACGTCAAGTGCTTGCAGCCATTTCCGCGGCTCAGCTTAGCCAAGTGGGCTGTCTGCAGTCCTGAGTTGACTTCTTCCTACACTGCCTGCCAGCCATGCATGCATGCACATGTGCAAGTGTGCCCTCACTAATGCTCTCCCACTTGACCACTGTGTCATTCCATCCACTCTCTGCGTGTTTGCCATGTGAATGCTCATGCGAGCACTCATTCGAACGCTAATGTAAACACTCATGCGCATGCTTGTCTGCATTTGCCATCACACGTGCAGGAGGTGCCACCCGCTGACGCCCAGGCAACTCTCACCCACCTCCTCTCATTCGTCCTCAACCTCCTTGCCCCACCCATAGCTCTCGCCACCACACCCACACACCCCTCTCACCAACCGCCGCTGCAGCAGCAGCAGGGTGCGTGGGAAACAGCAGCAGCAGCGGCGGCAGAGGAGGGGAGAGGAGGAAACGAGAGGGTGGGGGAACCAGGGGGTGGGGAGCGTGCAGATGATGATGGGTTTGTACGAGTCGGCAAGCCCAGGAGAAAGGCCAGGCGATGGCAGCAGCAGCAGCACCAGCAGCAGCAGCAGCAGCAGCAGCAGCAGCAGGAACAGGAGAGGTTGCATGGGGATAATGGATGTTGTAGCAGAACAGGAGGAGTTGGGGAGGATGGAGAATGCAGGGGCAGTAATTGTGGTGTTGGGAGGGCGACAGGGGGCGGCAGAGGAGCAGTGGTGGTGATGCAGGGTGATGCGGCGTTGAGGGCATGCCATGTGGCCCTGCCCACTGTTAATGGGTGAGTGCTAGTGCCGCATATACAGCTCTTCCCCCACGCTCCCACTAACAAACGCACAGCCACACGCACGCACGCACACGCACACACATGCACCCGTACGCGCCATGTGCCGTGCCCCACACCCCCCCCCCCCCCCCCCCCCCCCGCGGCCGTGCATAGGTGTTCTTGCAAGCCAGTTAAAATACATCCGCTCTCTTTTTCCTCCAGTCTTCCCTTGCCGTTTTGTCCTTTTCTCCAAACGGCCAGGTTGCTTCACTGTTTCTTGCTTCTCAACACCAGCACTGCCATCTAGAGCTGATAACCACTGCTTCCTGTTACCCTCCATCAAGTCAAATCCCCTCAACTTCCCTATGTCCCGTACCATCCCTGCCCCTCCATCTCTCATCCTGCATGTGCCCTCCCCTGTTACCCACCCCCCCCCACCCCCGCCCCCACCCCCCAGCTGGCTGTTGGGTTACCCCGTGGTGTATCTGCTGCCCGCCCTGCACTCCTCACCTCAGCCGTTCCCGTCAGAGCAGCCAGCAGTGCCGCCCGGTGAAGCCATGGCTCGCTGCCTTGCTGCCACACCGCTCTCCGTGCTCTCTGTCTCCGCTGCCTGGTGCGTGCCGTGTATTGCTGTGCTCTGTGGCATGATGTGACGTGGCATGATGTGACGTGGCATGTTGTGACGTGGCATGATGTGACGTGGCATGATGTGACATGGCATGATGAGACATGGCATGATGAGACATGGCATGATGTGGCATGGCATGATGAGACATGGCATGATGTGATGTGGCATGATGTGACATGGCATGATGTGACATGGCATGATGTGCTCCCTTTGTTACCTCATAGAACCACACCCATCCCACTGCATGGCATCGCATAACTCCTATCCTATGTGAGCTCCTCCCATCATGATGCCTGCCACCGCATGCCACCGTACTGCACCGCATCTATTGAGTCGTTGCTCGGTCCCCCACAACAGCAGTGCAGGGGAAAAAGGCATCGAAGGGTCAAGGCCGCATGATTCACAGCAGCATGGCTCCCTCCTTCCCACCAACACCCACACACACGAGCTTCTCAGGTGAAGTCGCCGCCTGAATCTTCAACCCACACCCCATTCACCAAGCACCGAGTCTTTAGGCATGCATGGCTGTTCAGTTCCGTGCATGTGTGTAGCTGCCTCCTCTATGCTGCTGCATGGGCACTAGTTTTGAGGCGCCTCAAAACTAGCCCATTGAGTGTGCACCGAGTGTTGGCATGCACGGCTGTTCCGTGCAGACTCCATTGTGTGGCCTCTGCCTCCTCTATGTTGCATTGGTGCTCGTGTGTCACCCATTCACTTGGACACTCACTTGTTGCGCTCCAAACAGCTGCCCCCAGCACCCGAACCGCAGGCATCACCATCAGCAGCCAAAGACCTCACACCATCACGCACTCCTCTCCTTCCCACCCCTCTCTTTCCCATCCCTCTTTCTTTCCCACTTCTCCCCACCCGCCTTCCACCCCCCTCCCGTCTCCCCCCGGACCCCCACTGCAGGTTCTCCGTCCCATCCTTCTTGCTGTCTGCTCCAGACTCACCACCCCCACACCTGCACCACCCCTGGCTGCACTCACTCCTCACAGCCCTCCAATCAAGAGTCGCCAGCTGTCCCAGTGCACGAGATGGAGCGCCTAACGAGGTAGTTGAATCGGAGGATGGCAGGAGGGACAGTGGGGGAAGTGGGGGCAGTGAAGGCAATACCCTGGGAGTGCCGAATGGCAGTGTGGGGGGTGCTGCTGCTGCTGCTGCTGCATCATGCAGCGTGCAAGAAGAAAGGATGACCACGAGCTGTTGTACTGGGGCTATCGTGTGCCAGGCGTGGCATGAGAAGCAGCAGGAGGCTCGCGCTGGGAAGAGGCACAGCAGTGCCTGGTGGTGCTGGGAGCAGCTGAGAGTGGCTGTAAATCCTGCTGAGACATCGGCAGTAGTTTTGTAGGGCTGTGTACTGGTAACAACACCAGACTGTTCGTATCAGATTCACCCCTTTGAAGTTATTCTTTCAGATCTACCGTGTTTGGCCACGCAATGTTCTTTTACTTGAAGGTTCAGGTGGATACGCAATAGCAGAACTTCCAGACCAGCTACAGTATTAAGGTGTGGGGGGGAGAGGGTAGGGGGGAGGGGAGGTATGCCCTAAGCCAATTCGGGGTTCCATGGAACTAACAAAATCACACACACAAGCATTCAAAGAAAGGGTCTAAAACCAGCCCTTAAGCAAACACAACTGGGCTAAGAAGAACCCAACAATTTCCGGCAAACAACGAAAATGCCCTTCAAAGCTCTTGGGCACGAGTGATTAACGCTTCTTCTGTGTCGTAACATCAGACTGTAAACGAGGCGAACTACAGCGCAGCAATGGCGAGTCAACCGTGGAGGTTGACAGAAAAGGTAACAGACGGAGGTTACGCGAAGGTCAAAGGTGTTATGAGTTGTCAAAGAGAGTGCGCAGGTAAATGAATAACGAGGCTGTGACCAGGGGTTTTTTTATCAGTGTAATTTACTCTGTTTCTCTGAAAATCAGAGTGGTTTTTGGGGGGTCACTCTGTACCTCCTGGGTAAATATTTTGAGAGTTACTTGTTCTCTGATCAGTCAGGGTTTTTGTCTAAGTTCACTCTAGAGTGCCTGTGTTACTTTCCCGGATAGTGAGATTACTCTGTACAGGGGATACATGTACCCCCGAACCCCCACGTCCCCCCTTATCCCCTCGTTGCCGGTTTTGACCGGAGCGCAGGGATATCAGCCTTGGTTCGCTCGTGTGTTGGCACTACCTGAGGTTCTGATTGGCCGGTATGGCATATTTCGTGCCAGCGCACGCATTTGGCCACCCACCAGATACATCGCTGGCTTTGCGTACCCCGTCAGCAATGAACAACTCCTACTTTCGGGCATGATACGGCAGCTTCCTTTGGTGCGATGCTTTCGTGCGCGGCCCGCACGATCACACATGTTGCTCGGCTGACAGACGGGGTCACCACCAAACCCCATCCTGTCCTCCCATTCTGTTTCTTCCCACTGCACTACTCTTCAACGTTTCAGTATAGCGAGTGTGTAGTGGGCTTCTCCAGCCACAGCCCCTCCTCCTGCACCTTTTTTGTGCCGTCATTACCATGGATACTAGCGACGCTGATGGAGACGCGGCTGATCCCGACGACAGGCCGACATGTAGCACACCCCCTGCGACTAGGCTTCAGTTCCTACGCTCTGTGCGTGAGGATTACGTTCGCGATGAAGAGGCGCTGGGCGATGGCGGTACCGAATGGATGCGACGTACACGCAACGAATCTGGCGACATGGTAGATGCGAACGACGATTGTTGTCAATCTCCGCGCCCGATGAATGACGCTGCTGAGTCAGACGGTGTTGAGGAGTGGATCGCCTCGCCGCGAAACGAGGTTGCTGCAGAGCCAGCTGCAACGGTTGCAACGGAGCTTGTCGATGC
This sequence comes from Closterium sp. NIES-65, assembly GCA_948144175.1. Lineage (NCBI taxonomy): Eukaryota > Viridiplantae > Streptophyta > Zygnematophyceae > Desmidiales > Closteriaceae > Closterium > Closterium sp. NIES-65. The sequence goes on from CANXME010002068.1 coordinate 1,752,459, forward strand.
GGCCACTACTGAGTCGACTGGTTCAGTCGCTGCAAAGAAGCGACGATTAACGCAGCAGGTTTTACAGTGGGGAACACCGCCGCCGAAGCCTGTCGCTCCACCTCCCCGTCCTACCCCACCCCCCATTCGTCCCCTTTCAGACGAGGAGAAGAAGGAGAAGGCCTACCGGAAGGCGCAGAAGAGCTACACGTCTGATTGGCTACCGAAGTTTGACTGGCTGATTCTGGACAGGACCCCTGAGGGTGACCCGTGTCTGCGCTGCAGTGTCTGCACCGAGCACGGGAAGGACAACGCGCGTTACGGTCGCAATGGCGCTGGCGGTCGTGATCTGCAGATCGGGTCGATGCGGTGGCACGAGAACAGCGCGAAGCACGAGGACGCGATGAACAAGCAGGCGAACCTTCTGCAGAAAATAGCCGACCAGAAGAAAATTGAAGACTTCGCGAAGGGAGATCCAGAAGCCTGTCGTGTCGCGGTACTAATGCGAGCCATGCGATTTGTGTGCCGTACCGATACACCCATCCACATGTACCCACAGATCGTGCAGCTTCTCGCAGAGGAGGGGGTCGCCAACATACCGCGACAGAGCTATGGAGTGTACATCACACAGTGAGTCGTTGTCTCTGTTGTTCTTGAAGCAGCCGGTTATGTTTATGTATGCTAATGCGTTGTGCTATATGTCTGCGCAGGTACGGTTTCTCCGAGATGGCCAGGGCTCTCACCGTGTATCTGACCAGAGAACAATTGCGCCACCTCCACGCCTCGCCCTTCATCGGCATCATGTGCGACGAGAGTACCGATCGAGCCCGTGGCAAACACATGATTGTGTTTGTCACGTTCCTCAAGAACAGTGTGGTTGTAACCGAGTTCCTCGTGTTACTTACCGTACAGCAGTGTGATGCGGCATCGCTCATGAACGCACTGCTCCAGCATCTCGAGACGGTGGGCATCGACTTGCAGAAGATTTCAGGAATGTCCACGGACGGCGCGGCAGTGATGATCGGGGGCACGTCCGGCCTCGTCACACGACTGCGAGTCCACGTTCCCCACCTTGTCGGCTGCCACTGCATTGCGCATCGGTACGTGTGTTTTGCCTGCGAAATAGAGTGTCTGGTTAAACGTTATTTTGTGTTTCCAACTTATTCATGAAACGATCTTATTCATTGTTTTTAAGTTTTGCGTGCAGTGAAGCACTTGCTGTGAAGGAGACTGCCGGTGACGAGCGGTTCAAAGACTTTGGGATGGTAGACAAGGCCATCCGTGCAGTTGGCGAGATCGTGGGGAGATCCACGCCATGGTACGAGAGGTTCAAAGAGCTCCAACTCGTGATCCACAGCACCAACCTCGAGCATCAGGGACTGTTCGACGTGCGCTGGCTCTCCCGTGCTGACGCTGTCAACCGTCTTGTCAAAATTCTGGGGTCGGCAATCGTGCTTTTCCTGGAGTACAATCACAAGATCGCCGCGGTTGTGAAGACCCTGAAATTTCATTTTTGTCTGTACTTCCTGGCAGACATTTTGGGGGAGTTGAACTCCCTGAATCGTTTCTTCCAACGACGCAAGGTAAATGAGGCCTAAAAGGCTTGTTGATACACACGTTTAACCGTGTTCATTATTATTTTTAACGCAGAGACTAACAAAAAAAAATACCCCGTGTCGACCCGGCAGGTGGAGGTGACGCAAGTCACAGAGGAGGTCGACCGTGTGGTCTCCCTCATCGAGCACCGCTACATCGACTACGAGGGTGCTTTCGGGGCGGGTCTGAGCACCCACTTGTCTCCATTCATGGCACGTCTCAAGAACGGGGACAACAAGGTGAAGGTGGACGGTGTGGACGCTAGCGGCCGGCCCGTTAGGCACACCTTCGAGCTCAGCGAGTTGCCGGACAAACAGCACAAGTTCGGCGGGTCCCTGGCAGATTGCGTGAAGATGGGCAAGGCGTTCGCCCGTGAGGTAGTGTACAACCTGAAGCACCGCATGCGAGATCTTCGTCGAATGGGCGGCATGAAACTGTTCAAGGTGGACAAGTGGCCATCGAATCCGGACACGCGTGCGAGACGATGTGCCACATGGCTCCGTGAGAACTCACAACTCTTCAGCCACCAGCTGCCAGGTATTTGGACATCAAATTTCGATCTTTTTTGTTTTTTTTTTTCCTAAAATGCCTGTCGTAAATGTCTAACGAAAGTTCCCGTTCAAAGAAATGCCTCTGCTGTTCGTACTGTGTTGGCAGGATTCGACCTGCGGGCAGCCGAACTAGAACTGAAAACTTTCTGCCACATCATGAAGACGCACCACGAGGACGAGGACTTTTACCAGGCGCTGACGAACATGCTGAGGTCACGCGATTGGCCGCGAAGTTACCCCAACATCATGACCCTGTGGCAGGCGTTGGCCGTCCTGCCACTCAGCACTGTCGAATGAGCTGGCAGCGCACGACTCTCAACGACACGCGGCTCACTGAACTCATGAGCATCCACATGCTCGACTACAACGTGGAGTGGCCAGATGTCGTGGACATCTGGCGCAAGCACAAGAAGAGGCGGCCGACAAAATCCCCAGCACCCTTCCAACCAGCGGCTGACAGGAAGAAGCCTGAGTCCAGTGCGGACGACGAGGAAGAGGCTGACGTGGCAGAGTTTGATTGAGCTGTAGTAGTAGGATAGGATAGGACATTGTGTACATCGTGTCTAAGAATTATACTTGTAACATTTTTAACTATGCAACAGCACAAAAACAAACGCGTACACACACAACAGGGTAAACGAAAAAAGTACTCTGAGGTGCCAGGGTTTTTAAACGGAAAGCCTGTGTTACACTGACATTTAAGAGGAAGGCTCGCCAAACACTCTGAATTTCAGAGTACAGCCAAAAACGCCTCTGGAAACCAGTGTACTCTAAAACGAAAAAAAACCCCTGGCTGTGACTGAATGAACTGAGAATACAATGAATGCACAGACTAATGTAGGGCTAGCCTAGCTAGGAGGGAACCTCGGACGAGCGAGGTTGGGTGCAGGTTTGGCGATGGGAAATGCCGAAGGCGACGCGAGGAGCCTCGGCAGCGTTGAAATTGGCTGAACGTGCGAAGTCTGAAAATCGGGTTGTACGCGAAGCAGTCAACCCCGATAAGGAATTTGGGGAAATTCCTTACACTACCCCCCCCCTTAAGAAAGGCGGTCAATATCCGAAACACGCTTGTGCGCCAGGTAATCACCAACAAGTGGCGAGGCGTCGAGCGAGGCGGATGGCACCCACGTGTCGTTGTCACTGGTGCGGTCAGTCCAGCGGATCAAGAAATCCACGTGTCGGCCAGATGCGTCAATGCGGACCCGATGAGCGAGGATTTTCGAAGGGTCAAGAGTCGGCTCCGGTACAGGTCGTGCCGTCGGGGCAGCTTGCTGACGTGCGATGTCGGTTGTGGCTGGCACGAACTTGCGAAGAAGGCTGACGTGGAAGGCGTCGTGAATTCGTCAGTCGTCAGGTAGCAACAGCTTCCCGGTGAAGGGTGTCACCATCCTGATAATCTTGAAGGGTCCGCAAAATCGTGGCCGTAGTTTCGATGGGCCGGGCAGGTTCAGGTTCTTCGTGTCGAGTAGCACTAGTTGCCCAGTGGTCAAGACGAGTTCCCGTCGGAGAAGGTCGGTGTATTTGCGGGAAGTAATGTTCGCCTTGCAAATCGAGTCTGCGGCTTTTTCGCGGATGCTTTGAAGTTCCGTCACAAAATTTTCTGACCGTGGGACTGGGTTGTCGAGCGAGGTTGCCGTGGGAACCGTCGGATCCATCCCGTAATTCAGGAAGAACGAGGAGTGATTAGTCGTGCTCGACGGTGCGTTGTTGAAGGCAGACTCCAACATGGTGTCAGATTTATATGACTTAGCTGCTATATGCTATAGTGGGGTAGCACATATGGGGTACAGCTTTCTAGGGTTTGCACTTGTACCCAACTTTCCCTTAGTCATTTCATTCCTCATTTTTTCTCATGGTTTCAGAGCAGGTTCCCTAGTGGGAACGCTTTCTAGGGCCCACCTCGATTTTTTTTTTTTTTCTTGCCCGGAGCGCGCTTCGCTCCTGCCCGAATTGCGCCCCGCGTGCCCTCCCTACCGTCGCGCCGCCCTTAGCAGCCCCTCTCACAGCCCCTTGAGCCGCCCTTACGGCCCCGCGCACCGCCCTTGCGGCCCCTCGCGCCGCCCGTTGGCCCCTCGCGCCGCCAGTCGACCCCGCGCGCCGCCCTAGCGACCCCTGGCGCCGCCCGTCGGCTCCGCGCGCCGCCCTTGCAGCCCCTCGCGCCGCCCGTCGGCCCCCCCGTGCGCCGCCCTTGCGGCCCCTTGCGCCGCTTGTCGGCCCCTCGCGCTGCCCTCCCGGCCCCCCTTACGGCCCCTCGCGCGGCCCCTTACGGCCCCTCGCGCCGCTCTCGCGCCCCCCCCCCCCTACGGCCCATTCGCGGCCCGCCGTCGCCGCCTCCAGCAGCGGCCGCCGCCGTCCCTGCAGCAGCAGCCGCCACCGCCGTCCCTCCAGCAGCGGCCGCCGCCGCCGTCCCTGAAGCAGCGGCCGCCGTCCCCGCCTCCTACAGCGGCCCGCCGTCGCCGCCTCCTGCAGCGGTGACCACCGCCGTCCCTGCAGCAGCAGCCGCCACTGTACCTGCAGCAACCGCGCCGCCCGAGCCGCCGCGCCGCTCGAGCTGCTGAGCCGCTCGAGCTGCAGAGCCGCCGTTCCCGCCGAGCCACCCGAGCCGCTGAGCCGCCCAAGCCGCCCGAGCCGCCGAGTCGCCGAGCCGCCGAGCTGCTGTTGGTGCCGAGCCGCCGAGCCGCCGAGCCGCCGAGTCGTCCGAGCCGCCCTGTCCGCTACACTCGGTCCTTCTCGCCTGCCCGGTAAGAGCAGCACCTCTACTACTGCGCTGCCCTTAGCCTGCTGCTCGCGCTTCTAGTCTACTGCTGTCATGGCTACCCCCAGTGTCCTCGCTTTTGACGCTGAGGGTCGGGCCATTGACTTTGACGTCTGGGTAGATGACCTGCAGCTTTACCTACACTGCGATAGGGCAGACGGTCTCTCCCTCTTTGACCTCATTTCTGGTGCCTCTCCTGCCCCTGGTGCAAATGCTGACGCCAATGTTCGCTCACAGTGGGCCACACGCAATGCTGCTGCACGTCTTGATGTGCGCCGCCACTTGCCCACCGCTGAGCGTGCACACTTTAGCTAGTACAAGAGTGCTAGGACCTTGTATGACGCTGTAGTTGCACGCTACTCTTCCCCTGCCACTGCTGCACTTAGCCGCCTCATCCTGCCGTACCTCTTCCCTAACCTCGCCGCTTTTCCCACAGCCGCTGACCTCATTACGCACCTTCGCACTAGTGACATTCGTTACCGCGCTGCCCTTCCCGCTGAGTTCTGCGCCAAGAACCCCCCCCTTATGTACATCACCCTCTACTACATAGTAACCCGGCTCCCTAACACCCTTCGCGTGGTCAGGGACCACTTTCTCTCTGTTTGCCCCACCACTCTCACCGTTGACCTCCTCGAGGAGCGCCTCCTAGCAGCAGAGAAGAGCATAGTCGCTGTAGGAGCCTCTCGTGGTGACCCTCGTGCCCCTGTCTTTGAGGGGTGCTCCCCCTCTCCTCTCTTGCCCTCTGTTGCCTCTGCTGCTGCGGCCGACCTCGTTGGTCTTGAGTCGGTCGGTGCGGCGTCTGCCCCTAGCGGGAGACGCCGCACTGGCAAGGGCAAAGGGGGCAGGGGCGCTGGAGGAGCTTGCGGGGGCGGTGGAGGTGGCAGTGGAGGCGGCGGAGGGGGTGGGGGTGGCGGTGGGGGTGGTGGCGTGGGTGGGGGCGTCGGTGGCGGCAGTGGAGGCGGAGGCGGCGGCGGCGGTGGCAGTGGGAGCAAAGGTGGCGGAGGTGGCGGCGGTGGAGGAGGCGGCGGCGGAGGAGGTGGAGCTGGTCGGGGTTGCGCTGCGCAGAGGGTCGGCTCCGGTGGTGCTCCGCGCCAGCAGCAGCAGCAGCAGAGCACTCGTGAGATCCCCCCCCCTCAGCAGCTTCGTGAGTGGTACGCTGCACGCCAGCGGGGTGGGGGTACTAGTCCGTGCATCTACGTCCTACGCACCGGCGACCGCGCAGGTGAGCCGTGCGGGGGTGCGCACTCCACCCAGCGCTGCTTTGGCCGCCTGATGGACGCTTGGCGTCACCAGTTCCCTGAGGCCACTGAGATCCCTCGCTGGGGCGAGCTGTCTAGGGCGGGAGTAGCTATCTTTGACCTTGACTTTGATGCTATTCTTGCTGCCGTGTATGCTGTGACAATTAGTGATGAGTGGGGCTGTTACCGGTGTTTTCCGCGCGACTCGGGCATTGGGACTGCTGCTCTAGGTACTGGTGAGGCTGCTGCTCTAGGTGCTAGCGAGGCTGCTGCTCTAGGTGCCTGTGCGTCTGCTTCCTCAGGTGCTGGTGAGTCTGCTCTCCCAGGTACTGCGTCGGCTCCGGCCTCCCACACCTTCACCCTTGACTCGGGGGCTTCTCGTTCCTTCTTTCGAGACCGCACCACACTCACGCCGCTTGGTCGGCCAGTTGCAGTCTCTCTGGCAGACCCCTCTGGGGTACCTGTCCTTGCTCACTTCTCCACTGTCCTCCCGTGTCCGCCGGCCCCCTCTGGCACCCTGTCTGGTCTTTACCTCCCCTCGTTCTCTACGAACTTGGTGAGTGGTGTTGACCTACAGGATGCGGGGGTTCACCAGTTCACTCCTGCGAGCCAGCGAGTGACCCACTGCACGGACGCTCGGACGGGCCGACACTTGGCCACGTTTACACGTCGGCCGGGGTCAGGCCTGTACACACTAACCACTGAGTCTCCTCTAGTCACTGCGTCTGGTCAGGCAGCTGCGTCGGGTCAGGTGTTTGCTGCGGCGTCCAGGTCTAGTCTTGAGTCTGCCCCCTGCTCGTGTTGCCTCTTGTCTCACGAGACTCTCCTCTGGCACCACCGCCTTGGTCACCCCTCCTTGCTTCGTCTCCGAGGCATGGCCTCCCGTGTCCTTGTCTCTGGTCTTCCCCGGTCCCTCCCTCCCCTTCCTCCGGGGCCTGCCCCTACCTGCGTCCCCTGTGTCGAGGGGCGGCAGCGTGCTGCCCCTCACTCCTCCCAGTTTCCTCCGACAGAGGCCCCGCTGCAGACGCTTCACATGGACGTGTGGGGCCCGGCCCGCGTCCGTGGACAGGGTCACGAGCGCTACTTCCTGCTGGTGGTTGACGACTACTCGCGTTACACCACAGTCTTCCCCTTGCGCAGCAAGGGTGATGTCACTGAGGTGTTGATCGACTGGATCCGCGCAGCTCGTCGCCAGCTCAGGTAGAGCTTCGGCTCGGACTTTCCTGTTCTGTGTCTGCACTCTGACAGAGGCGGAGAGTTCTCCTCTGGCCTTCTGCGAACCTGCTGTCGTGCACGAGGCATCCGCCAGACCTTCACGCTTTCGGACTCTCCACAGCAAAATGGGATTGCTGAGCGCCGCATTGGCATGGTCATGGACGTCGCCCGTACGTCCATGATGCATGTGGCTGCCCCCCATTTTCTGTGGCCGTTTGCGGTTCGGTACACGGCGCAACAGATCAACCTTCAGCCCAGGGTCTCCATGCCGGAGACCTCCTCAGCTTTGCTATGGACGGGGAAGGTTGGCGATGCATCTGCGTTCCGTGTCTGGGGATCTCGGGCGTTTGTCCGCGACTTGTCTGCGGACAAGCTGTCCCCTCGTGCTGCTCCCTGCGTTCCGTGTTCTGTCCTCCCTGGACGCACGTTTGACGAGCCGGTCCCCTACTACCGTCTCTTCCCCTACCACACTCCGTCCCTCCCCCCGCCATCGCTCTTCCTTGTGCCAGGTCCCCCCCCGGTAGACCCCCTTCCCCCTCAGGGTCCTGCCCCTTTAGGTGTTTCCCAGGTAGACGCAGTCGAGCCTGTCGAGGTCGCTGGTGACTCTGGTGCTGCTATGGGTGCTGCTCGTGGGTGTGCTGACTCTGGGGGTGCTGAGCGTGTGGGTGCTACACATGGGGGTGCTGAGCTTGGGGGTGTTGAGTCTGAGGGTGCTAGGACTGGGGGTTCTGAGCCTGGGGGTGCTGAGTCTGGGGGTGCTGAGCCTTGGGGTGCTACGACTGGGAATGCTGAGCCTGGGGGTGCTACGCCTGGAGGTGCTGAGCCTGGGGGTGCGGAGCCTGAGGGAGCTGGGCCTGCTCGTGTGGCGTCTGGCGGTGCTGGGCCTGGAGGTTCTTCGGGTGCTCCGTCTCGACACGAGCCACTCTCTCCACAGAAGGTGCGTGAGTGGTTTGCTCCGCGCTGGAGGCGTGCTGCTAGAGCTGGAGGTGCTTCGGCTGCTGAGGGTGCTGGGGCCACGGGTCCTGGGGGTGCTCTTACTGGGAGTACTGGAGCTACAGGAGCTGGAGCCACTGCGTCTTCTCGTGGTCCGACTGGAGCTGGAGCTGCTGAGGGTGTTGGCGCTGAGGGTACTGCTGGCGGTACTGGAGGCGGTCCTGCTGGGGGTGCTACTGGTGCTGCTGGAGGTCCTGGAGCTACTGGAGCTGCTGGGGGTACTATCTCAGAAACCCAGCCACTAGACCACTGGGATAAAAGGGCTTGTTTAAGTAGCGGGTCAGTGCGCCCATAACCCCCCAGGCAACCGTGCCTGTAACCCTTCCCTAGGATCAAACGGGGATCACCAGTGGACCTCTGACACCCCCCCTCACTGGGATGCCCGAAGTGCTCACACCGGGATTCGAACCCGAGACCTTCGCTCTGATACCATCTCAGAAACCCAGCCACTAGACCACTGGGATAAAAGGGCTTGTTTAAGTAGCGGGTCAGTGCGCCCATAACCCCCCAGGCAACCGTGCCTGTAACCCTTCCCTAGGATCAAACGGGGATCACCAGTGGACCTCTGACATACTAGAGCTGGAGGTGCTGCTGGCGCTGGTGCTGCCACTGGGGGTACTGGTTCTGTCCCTGCTGTGTCTGGAGTCGCCACGCGGCCTCGGCCGTACTTCGTTCCGCTTCTTCAGCAGGTTCTTGGTCTCCCGCCTTCTACTGGTCTTCCTCCTTCCTTAGAGTGTCCAGAGCCTGTCCCGTCGCAGTTACAATTACAGCCGGCCTCCCCACTGCCTGCTCCTTCTCCCTACACTGGTCCTAGTGGAGGTCTTGCTGAGCGTCGTGAGCCTGCGTCTCGCCCTGCGTCGCCTGTCCGTGCTACTCGCGCTAGTGGTCGTGGTTCGCGTCAGCGTCCTCCTCCTGTCCCTGGCACGCACCGGATGTCTCTGCGTCCGTCCACTGCTCCTCTGCGTGCCCCTTTGCCTTCTCCTCCTGAGTCCTCTCTTCCTGCTCTTGCCGACCCGGAGTCGGACTCTCTTCGTGCTGCCAGTCCTACTGTCACGCGTCTCCATGCTACTGTTGTCACTAACCCTTCCTTTGAGTCCACTGCTGCGTCTGCCCTAGTTGCTGAGCTCGTTGACTACTTTCAGACCTTCTCTCCCACCCCGAAGATGACCACTCTTCGGGTACTGCTGCACATAGCTGCTCACCGTGACTACGAGCTGCACTCTCTTGACTTCAGCACTGCTTTCTTGCAGGGCAGCCTGCACGAGGAGATCTGGCTGCACCGCCCACTTGGCTTCACTGGGAATTTTCCACCTGGCACCCAGTGGAGCCTCCGGCGGCCAGTCTACGGTCTCCGCCAGGCACCGCGTGAGTGGCACGACACACTGAGGACTACACTTGCGGCTCTTGGGTTTGCTCCCTCTACTGCCGACCCGTCGCTGTTTCTGCGCACCGACACTTCTTTGCCGCCGTTCTACATCCTCGTGTACGTCGACAACTTGGTCTTTGCCACAGCTGACACTGCTAGACTCGCCCACGTGAAGTCCGAGCTGCAGAAGAGACACACTTGCACAGACCTGGATGAACTGCGCAGCTACCTTGGCTTGCAGATCACCCGGGACAGAGCACGCCGCACCATTACCCTGACTCAGTCACACATGGTGCAGCAGGTCCTTCAGCGCTTCGGCTTCACGTACTCCTCACCTCAGGCCACTCCTCTGCCTACTCGCCACTCGCTCTCAGCTCTGCCTTCGGATGAGTCCGTAGAGTCGAGTGGCCCGTACCCAGATCTTGTTGGCTACCTTTTGTACCTGATGACCTGCACACGACCTGACCTTGCATACCCTCTTAGCATTCTCGCACGCAATGTTGCTCCTGGGAGACATAGACCAGAGCACATGGCTGCAGCGAAGAGGGTGTTGCGCTACTTGTGCAGTACGTCGGGCATGGGGCTTGTGCTTGGAGGGCAGAGTCCGGTGGTCCTCACTGGGCACGCAGACGCTTCTTGGGCTGACGACCAGGCTACGCAGCGGTCGTCACAGGGTTACACCTTCAGCCTTGGTTGCGGCTCTGTTTTGTGGCGGGCTACCCGCTCGTCTTCTGTTCTCGGCTCGAGTTGTGAGGGTGAGATCTACGCAGGGGCCATGGCTGCACAGGAGCTTCGTTGGCTCACCTACCTGCTGACTGACCTCGGAGAGCCGCCTCGTTCTCCTCCAGTGCTGTACGTAGACAACAAGGCCATGCTGGCCTTGTGTCGGGAGCAAAGAGTGGAGCACAGAACGAAGCACACTGCTCTTCGCTACTTCCTTGCTTGTGAGCTACAGCAGCGTGGTCAGCTGCGCCTTGCGTACGTGGCCTGTGAGGCCAACACTGCTGATATCTTCACCAAGGCACTTGCGCCTTGTGATCATCAGCGCTTCTATACTCAGCTGGGTCTTTTGCCCACCTTGCCTCACTTGCTCACCCCTTGACCTTGTTTGTACTGTTACATATATATATACACCTGCTCTTGCTTGTCTAGCCTTGTATATATATGTAATCTTGCATGTGAACTGGCCTTGTGGCCTTGAACTTGTGCTCGGAATGTGTGGTGACTTTGTGATCCACCCTGAGCTTGCTTTGCTTTGCTTGACTGGTCTTGTGACCCTTTGTTCTCCCCCACTTTGCCTATGGGGGTGTGTCAGATTTATATGACTTAGCTGCTGTAGGCTATAGTGGGGTAGCACATATGGGGTATAGCTTTCTAGGGTTTGCAGTTGTACCCAACTTTCCCTTTGTGATTTCATTCTTCGTTTTTTCTCACATGGCGACGAAAACTTCCCAGCGGGCAGGGTCGGGGCAGTTGGTCCGTATCAGCTGCTCCATGGTCTGATTGGTCCGCTCGGTTTGTCCGTCCGTCTGTGGGTGGTATGCTGATGATGAGAACTGTAGCTTCGTTCCGTACTGCGCCCACGTCTCCTTCCAGAATTTCGACGTAAAGCTCGGATCTCTGTCGCTGATGATCGCCGAGGGGATGCCGTGCAGTCGCACAGCCGTTGAGATGAAGAGGCGCGCATTTTCTTCGGCTGTGATTGTTGTTCGGCATGGGGCGAAGTGCGCCATTTTCGTGAAGCGATAGACGACAACGAGAACAGCGTCGTTGCCGGATGGCCCAGCTGGCATCCCCGTGACGAAATCCATCGTCACTTGCTGCCACAGTCGTTGACAGCCCAGCTGGTCGTTGACGTGTCGATTTCATGGCTTGGCACACCCTGCATGAGGACACATAGTGCTGCACGTCGTTAGAGGAGTCAGGCGGTGCGTGGGATTGGGTAGCGAGATTTGATGGTCACCCTGTTCAACGCGCGATAGTCGATGCACATGCGAAGCCCGCCGTCCTTCTTCGGAGTGAACAGGATCTGCGCCGCGAACGGGGATGTGCTTGGCCGAATGAACCCTTTCTCCAACACTGCGTCAATTTGTCGGCGCAGCTCCTCTAGTTCCGGCTGGGTCAACCGCCACTGTGTCCGAACAGTTGGTTGCACGCCAGGCTCTAGCTGGATTTTATGGTCCTCGGGTCTCTCGGGTAGCAGCCCAGGTGGCAGATCTTCGGGGAAAATGTCGGGGTACTGTCGAATGAGCTCCGCTAAATCCGGAGGTATAGCTGTGCACAGCTTCTCGATGTCCTTTCCGTCGGTGTCCACTGCCAACTCGCGTAAGCAGATAGCAAACAGCTGTGCGCCCTTGTTGAAATGGCGAGCTATAGTGATGGCCTTGACGCACGGGGCTTGGATGTAGTCAGGTGTCCATGCAGGCAATTTAACTAACCCCTCGTGCTTGCTGATGCTGCACGATCCCGTGGTCCAGTCGATGACGGGGTTGTGTCGTCGCAGCCAATCACGTCCAAGCAGCACATCGCAGCCGTCCAGTGTCGTCGCGAGAAACTTCATGCTGAAGCCGAAATCGTCGCCGCATTCGATCTTGACCGTCCGTGTTTCTTCCGTTATCGCCAGAGGCGTCCCATCCACGAGGCGGGCATCAATTTCGGGCAGGCACCTGTCAAGTTGCAGCTTGCATCTTTTTGTGCTCGCCAAATTGAAGAGGCTATGGCTGGCCCCCCCATCGACGAACATTTTCAGATTATTTTTTAACACCTTTCTAGCGACTAGCACAGGGTGATCCACATGATTATCCCCGTTATTTGACCGAGTGCGATCGATTGCATGAATCGGAATCATGACTCGGTGGGGATGGTGGGGTTTGGGCGACGGAGCGTAGTCAGTAAAGGGCCCGCTAATTACTGACTTTTCTCATTTCCCTGCTCCTTCCTGTCGTTCCCTGTCGGCGACGTTTTCTCGGGGCAGTCTTTCATATAGTGACCTGTCTTTCCACACCGGTAACACGGTCCCTTAGGAGGGCGGTCGGGTGTATGGACGGCGTTGATAGTGGCCCGATGGGTCTGGCCACGAAAATGGTTTCCATCCCTGGAAGCTGTTCTCGCGTACTACATCAGTGCGTCCGTAGATTCCGCCAGCCGTACTACTTCAAGAGATGATGTCGGGCGGCCCCTGCGAACCTCGTATTGAATCTCGTACTTGAGGCCGCTGATGTACTTATCTAACCGCTCTGCTTCCGACATGTCATCAACTTGGTCGGCGAGTCCCATGAACGACGCTGTGTAGTCTTGGACAGATGCCATCTGCGACCAGGCACGCAGCTTCATGCGAGCTTGCTCCGAGGCGGATATGTGCGAGAAACGGTTTCGCAAGGCTACGCCCCACTCCTTCCACGTGCGTATCGTGGTCCCACAAAAGATTGATTCTGCCACTTGATTAGTTGCAGCAGAGGTCCCGTCTGCCGCATGTGTCACACCTGTCGGCGTCCCTGTTTCCAAGGTCCGGTGCCACCATTCAAGCGCCGCGCTCCGAAGAAGCGAAACCGCGTAATTAATACGCGTGGCATCGTCGTTAACGCCCGCAGCAGTGAAGAAGACCTTGACACCGAATAGCCACCCTTCTACTGTAGTCGTCTTGTCCGTAGGATTAAACGGGGGCGGGTTGACGGGCTTGATCTTGATCGTCGTTACTGCAACTAGCGCTGCTGCCGCTCGCTACCTATCCTCTTCTTCAAAGTCACGTGTGAGCGCATCCAGCGGATTGCTCATCGCCTGACTGTTGCCCTCGCCTGTGAAAATGAACGAGAATGAATGCACTATGAAAGAGTTGGGTACAAGTACTTGTCAAATTAAAATATTGTGTAGGCTATAGTGGGGTAGCCCATATGGGGTACACATTTCTAGGGTTGCATATTTGTATCACTTCCATTCCTTAGTCAATCATTCTCGTTCTACTTTCCTCATGGTATCGAGCAGGTTCCCCCGTGGGAACAATGCCTTGGGCCCACCACATCGATCTTTTTTTTTTCCTGCCCGAACCGCGCTCAGCCCGAGTCGCGCTCCGGGCTCTCACCTCTTCGAGCCGCCCTTCTCAGCGGCCCCGGCGCCCTTCTCAGCGGCCCCGCCGCCCTTCGCTGCGGCCCCGCCGCCCCACATTGCGGCCCCGCCGCCCTTCTTCGCGGCCCTGCCGCCCTTCGCTGCGGCCGCGCCGCCCCTCGTTGCGGCTCCGCCGCCGTTCGCTGCGGCCCCGCCGCCCGTCTCAGTGGCCTCGCCGCCCTTCTTCGCAGCCTCGCCGCCCTTCGTTGCGGCCCCGCTGCCTCACGTTGCGGCCCCGCCGTCCTTCGCTGCGGCCCCGCCGCCCGTCTCAGCGGCCCCGCCGCCCGTCTCAGCGGCCCCGCCACCCGTCTCAGCGGCCCCGCCGCCCTTCGCTGCGGCCCCGCCGCCCTTCACTGCGGCCCCGCCGCCTCTCTCGCTGCGGCCCCGCCGCCCTACTCAGCGGCCCCGCCGCCCTTCACTGCGGCCCCGCCGCCTCTCTTGCTGCGGCCCCGCCGCCCTACTCAGCGGCCCCGCCGCCCTTCACTGCGGCCGCGCCGCCTCTCTCGTTGCGGCCCCGCCGCCCTACTCAGCGGCCCAGCCGCCCTTTTACTGCGGCCCCGCCGCCCTTCTCAGGGGCCCCGCCGCCCTTCTCACCGGCCCCGCCGCCCTTTACCAGCGGCCCTGCCGCCCCTTCACTGCGGCCCCGCCGCCCCTTTCACCAGCGGCCCTGCCGCCCTACACCGCCCGCGCCGCCCGAGCCGCCCGAACCGCCCGAGCCGCCCGACCTGCCCGAGCCGCGCGAGCCGCCCAAGCCGCCCGACTCTCCCGAGCCGCCCGAGCCGCCCGACCAGCCCGAGCCACCCGAGCCGCCCGAGCCGCCCGAGCCACCAGAGCCGCCTGAGCCGCCCGAGCCGCCTGAGGAGCCGAGCCGCTGGTGCCACGGAGCCGCAGTTGCTGCTGTGCCGTCCGAGCAGCCGTGTTGACGTGCTGCTGTACTGCTGAGCTGCCCGACCCGCCCTGTCTGGGAGAGCAGCGCTTCTGTCACTGCACTGCCCCTGTCCTACGGTTGGTACTGCTAGTCTACTGCTGTCATGGCTACCCCCAGTGTTCTCGCTTCGAGCCATTGACTTTGAGGTTTGGGTAGATGACCTGCAGCTTTTCGTACAGTGCGATAGGGCAGACGGTCTCTCCCTCTTTGACCTCACCTCTGGTGCTTCCCCTGCCCCTGCTGCCGATGCCGACGCCACTGTTCGCTCACACTGGGCCACTCGCGATGCTGCTACACGTCTTGCTGTGCGTCGCCACCTGCCTACCACTGAGCGCGCGCACTTTAGTCAGTACAAGAGTGCTCAGACCTTGTACGACGCTGTAGTTGCACGCTACTCTTCCCCTGCCACTGCTGCACTGAGCCGCGTCATGCTACCGTACCTCTTTCCTGACCTTGCTGCCTTTCCCACAGTCGCTGACCTCATTACGCACCTCCGCACTAGTGACACTCGCTACCGCGCCGCGCTTCCTGCAAAGTTCTGCGCCAAGAACCCCCCCCCCCCCCCCCCCCCATGTAAATAACTCTCTATTATATAGTCACCCGCCTCCCTGACTCCCTTCGCGTAATCAGGGACCACTTTCTCTCAGTCTGTCCCACCACTCTCACTGTTGACCTCCTAGAGAAGGCCCTCCTAGCAGCGGAGAAGAGCATAGTCGCTGTAGGAGCCTCTCGTGGTGACCCACGCACCCCCATCTTAGAGGGGTGTTCCCCTTCCCCCCTGTTGCCCTCTGTCGCCTCTGCTGCTGCGGCCGACCTCGTTGGTCTTGAGTCGGTCGGTGCGGCGTCTGCCCCTAGCGGGAGACGTCGCTCTGGCAAGGGCAAGGGGGGCAAGGGCGCGGGTGGAGCTAGCAGGGGTGGTGGAGGTTGCGGTGGAGGCGGCGGAGGGAGTGGGGGTGGTGGTGGGAGTGGTGGCGGAGGTGGAGGTGTCGGTGGCAGCAGCGGAGGCGGAGGCGGCGGAGGGGGTAGCGGTGGGAGCGGAGGCGGCGGTGGTGGCGGAGGTGGAGGCGGCGGTGGTGGAGGAGGTGGAGCTGGTCGGGGTGGTGCTTCGCAGCGGAGCGGCTCCGGTGGTGGTCAGCGCCAGCAGCAGCAACAACGTTCTCAGCAGCCCCGTGAGTGGTACACGCAGCGTCAGCGTTGTGGGGGTTTTGACCCGTGCACCTACGTCCTTCGCTCCGGCGACCGCGCGGGTGAGCAGTGTTGGGGTGCCCACTCCACCCAGCGCTGCTTTGGCCGCCTGACGGACGCTTGGCGTCAGCAGTTCCCGGAGGCTAGTGAGATCCCCCGCTGGGGAGAGCTGTCTAGGGCAGGTGTCGCTATCTATGATCTTGACTTTGATGCTATCCTTGCTGCCATGTATGCTGTGACTATTAGTGATGAGGGTGACTGTTACAGGTGTTTCCCGCCCGACCTGGGCATTGGTACTGCTGCGCTAGGTGCTAGTGAGGCTGCTGCTCTAGGTGACAGCGCGTCTGCGCCCTCAGGTACTGGTGAGGCTGCGCTCTCAGGTACCGCGTCGGCTTCGGCCTCCCTCACCTTCACACTTGACTCGGGGGCTTCTCGCTCCTTCTTTCGAGACCGCACCACACTCACGCCACTTGGTCGGCCGGTTGCAGTCTCCCTGGCAGACCCCTCTGGGGGTCCTATCCTCTCTCACTTCTCTACTGTCCTCCCGTGTCCGGCTGCCCCCTCTGGCACCTTGTCTGGTCTTTACCTCCCCTCGTTCTCGACGAACTTGGTGAGTGGTGCTGACCTGCATGATGCGGGGGTTCACCAGTTTACTCCTGCGAGTCACCGGGTGACCCACTGCTCAGACGCACGCACGGGCCGACACCTGGCCACGTTTTCGCATCGGCCGGGGTCGAGCCTCTACACCCTGACCACTGGGTCCCCTCCTGTCCCTGCTTCTGGCCAGGTAGCTGCGTCGAGTCAGGTGTTTAATGCAGCGTCCAGGTCTGGTCCTGAGTCTGCCCCCTGCTCGTGTCGCCTCCTGTCTCACGAGACTCTCCTGTGGCACCACCGTCGTGGTCACCCCTCCCTGCCTCGTCTCCGAGGAATGGCTTCCCGTGTCCTTGTCTCTGGTCTTCCCCGGTCCCTCCCTCCCCTTCCTTTGGGGCCTGGTCCTTCCTGTGTCCCGTGTGTCGAGGGGCGGCTCCGGGCTGCCCCTCACTCCTCTCAGTTTCCCCCGACAGAGGCCCCGCTGTAGACGCTTCACATGGACGTGTGGGGCCCAGCCCGCGTCCGTGGACAGGGTCACGAGCGCTACTTCCTGCTGGTGGTTGACGACTACTCGCGTTACACCACAGTCTTCCCCTTGCGCAGCAAGGGTGATGTCACTGAGGTGTTGATCGACTGGATCCGCGCAGCTCGTCTCCAGCTCAGGAGGAGCTTTGGCTCGGACTTTCCTGTTCTGCGTCTGCACTCTAACCGAGGCGGAGAGTTCTCCTCTGGCCTTCTGCGAGCCTACTGCCGTACGCGAGGCATCCGCCAGACCTTTACGCTTCCGGACTCTCCACAACAAAATGGGATTGCTGAGCGCCGCATTGGCATGGTCATGGACGTCGCTCGTACGTCCATGATGCATGCGGCTGCCCCCCATTTTCTGTGGCCGTTTGCGGTTCGGTATGCGGCGCATCAAATCAACCTTCACCCCAGGGTCTCCAGGCCGGAGACCTCCCCAGCCTTGCTGTGGACGGGGAAGGTCGGCGATGTATCTGCGTTCCGTGTCTGGGGATCTCGGGCGTTTGTCCGCGACTTGTATGCGGACAAGCTGTCCCCTCGTGCTGCTCCCTGTGTCTTCCTTAGCTTCCCCCCTGACGCCCCTGGGTGGCAGTTCTACCACCCCACCTCTCGTCGTGTTCTGTCCTCCCAGGACGTCACGTTCGACAAGTCAGTCCCCTACTACCGCCTCTTCCCCTACCGCACTCCTTCCCTCCCCCCGCCACCGCACTTCCTTGTACCAGGTCCCCCCCCGGTAGACCCCCTCCCTCCTTAGGGTCCTGCCCCTTCAGGTGTGTCCCAGGTAGACGCAGTTGAGCCGGTCGAGGTTGCTGGTGACTCTGGTACTGCTGCGGGTGCTGAGCCTGGGGGTGCTGACTCTGGGGGTGCTGCGCGCGTGGGTGCTGAGCCTGGGGGTGCTGAGTCTGGGGGTGCTGCGACTAGGGGTGCTGAGCCTGGGGGTGCTACGACTGGGGGTGCTGAGCCTGGGGGTACTGCGACTGGGTGTGCTGAGCCCGGGGGTGCTACGACTGGGGGTGCTGAGCCTGGGGGTGCTACGTCAGGAGCTGCTGAGCCTGGGGGTGTTGCGGCTGGAGCTACTGAGCCTGGTGGTGCGGAGCCAGCGGCCGCGGGACCTGCTCGTGTGGCGTCTGGCGGTGCTGGGCCTGGAGGTTCTCCGGGTGCTTCGTCTCGGCGGGAGCCACTCTCCCCATACGAGCTACGCGAGTGGTTTGCCCGGCGCTGGAGGCGTACTGCTGGAGCTAGAGCTTCTTCGGCCACTAAGGGTACTGGTGTCGCCGGTCCCGGAGGTACTCGCCCTGGGAGTGCTGGAGCTGCTGGGCCCGCGGGTACGACTGGAGCTGGAGCTGCTGAGGGTGTTGGCGCTGAGGCTACTGCTGTCAGTCCTGGCGGTGGGTCTACTGCGGGTGCTGCTGGTACTGCTGGAGGTCCTACGGCTGGAGGTGCTGTTGACGCTGGTGCTGCCGCTGAGGGTGCTGGTGCTGTCCCTGCTTTGTCTGGAGTCGCCGCGCGGCCTCGGCCGTACTTTGTTCCGTAGGCAGAAGTACGGCCGAGGCCGCGCGGCGACTCCAGACACAGCAGAGACAGCACAAGTACCCCCTGCGGCAGCACCAGCACCAACAGCACCTCCAGCTCCAGTACCTCCTACAGCACCAGTAGCACCCCCAGCAGGACCGCCTCGAGGACCGACAGCAGTAGCCTCTGCGCCAACACCCACAGCAGCTCCAACTCCAGAAGTACCCGCAGGCCCAGCAGCTCCAGTACTCCCAATACGAGCACCTCCGGGACCCGCGGCACCAGCACTCTCAGCAGCAGCAGAACCTCCAGTACCCGCAGCACCTCCAGCTCCAGCAGCTCGCCTCCAGCGCCGGGCAAACCACTCACGCAACTCCTATGGAGAGAGTTGCTCCCGGCGAGACCAAGCACCCGAAGAACCGCCAGGCACAGCACCGCCAGACGCCACACGAGCAGGCCCAGCTCCCTTAGGCTCAGCACCTCAATTCTCAGCACCTCCAGGCGTAGCACCCCCAGGCTCAGCACCCCAAGGCTCAGCACTCCCAGGCTCAGCACCCCCAGGCTCAGTACCCCCAGACTCAGCACCCCCAGGCTCAGCACCCCCAGGCTCATCACTCCCAGGCTCAGCACCCCCACGCTCAGCACCCCCAGGCGTAGCACCCACACACTCAGCACCCCCAGAGTCAGCACCCCCAGGCTCAGCTCCCTCAGCAGCACCAGAGTCACCAGCGACCTCGACAGGCTCAACAGCGTCTACCTGGGACACACCTGAAGGGGCAGGACCCTGAGGGGGGAGGGGGTCTACCGGGGGGGGACCTGGCACAAGGAAGAGCGGTGGCGGGGGGAGGGACGGAGTGCGGTAGGGGAAGAGACGGTAGTAGTGGACCGACTCATCGAACGTGACGTCCTGGGAGGACAGAACACGGCGAGAGGTGGGGTGGTAGAACTGCCACCCTGGTGCGTCAGGGGGGAAACCCAGGAAGACGCAGGGAGCATCACGAAGGGACAGCTTGTCCGCAGACAAGTCGCGGACAAACGCCCGGGATCCCCAGACACGGAATGCAGACGCATCGCCAACCTTCCCCATCCACAGCAAAGCTGTGGAGGTCTCCGGCATGGAGACTCTGGGCTGAAGGTTGATCTGATGCGCCGCGTACCGGACTGCAAACGGCCACAGAAAATGGGGGGCAGCCGCATGCATCATGGACGTACGGGCGACGTCCATGACCATGCCAATGCAGCTCTCAGCAATCCCATTTTGTTGTGGAGAGTCCGGAAGCGTGAAGGTCTGGCGGATGCCTCGTGCACGACAGTAGGTTCGCAGAAGGCCAGAGGAGAACTCTCCGCCTCTGTCAGAGTGCAGACACAGAACAGGAAAGTCCGAGCCGAAGCTCTACCTGAGCTGGAGACGAGCTGCGCGGATCCAGTCGATCAACACCTCAGTGACATCACCCTTGCTGCGCAAGGGGAAGACTGTGGTGTAACGCGAGTAGTCGTCAACCACCAGCAGGAAGTAGCGCTCGTGACCCTGTCCACGGACGCGGGCCGGGCCCCACACATCCATGTGAAGCGTCTGCAGCGGGGCCTCTCTCGGAGGAAACTGAGAGGAGTGAGGGGCAGCCCGTTGCCGCCCCTCGACACAGGGAACGCAGGTAGGGCCAGGCCCCGGAGGAAGGGGAGGGAGGGACCGGGGAAGACCAGAGACAAGGACACGGGAGGCCATGCTTCGGAGACGAAGCAGGGAGGGGTGACCAAGGCGGTGGTGCTAGAGGAGAGTCTCGTGAGACAGGAGACGACACGAGCAGGGGGCAGACTCAGGACCAGACCTGGACGCTGCAGCAAACACCTGACTCGACGCAGCTACCTGACCAGACGCAGTGACTGGAGGAGACGCAGTGGTCAGCGTGTCTAGGCTCGACCCCGGCCGACGTGTAAACGTGGCTAGGTGTCGGCCTGTCCGAGCGTCCGTGCAGTGGGTCACCCGCTGGCTCGCAGGAGTGAACTGGTGAACCCCCGCATCCTGTAGGTCAGCACCACTCACCAAGTTCGTAGAGAATGAGGGGAGGTAAAGGCCAGACAGGGTGCCAGAGGGGGCCGCCGGACACGGGAGGACAGTGGAGAAGTGAGCAAGGACAGGACCCCCAGAGGGGTCTGCCAGAGAGATTGCAACTGGCTGACCAAGCGGCGTGAGTGTGGTGCAGTCTCAAAAGAAGGAGCGGGAAGCCCCCGAGTCAAGAGTGAAGGTGTGAGAGGCCGGAGCCGACGCGGTACCTGAGAGAGCAGACTCACCCGCACCTGAGGAAGCAGACTCACTAGCACCTAGAGCAGCAGCTGCACCTGTACCTGGAGCAGGAGACTCACTAGCACCCAGAGCAGCAGCCTCACCAGCAGGTAGAGCAGCAGGCTCTATACCCGGGTCAGGCGGTACGCACAGGTGACTGGCACGGTCAGCACTAGTAGGCAATGCATACATGGCAGTGAGAATCAAGAGCAAATATATCTACCCTCTGCCTAAGCAACTCCACCCAGTCGGGGAGCTCAGCCTCGTTGCCAAACTTGGTACGCCAGGCGTCGCTCAGACGGGCGAAGCAGCGGGACTGTGTGTGACTAGGTGTCCCACAAGGCTGACCAGTCCGAGCACGAGTGCGAATCACGTAAGAGCAGCGAACAGAACTGAGAGACCCTCCACTCTGAGCGTACCAGCCACGAAGCTGCTGGGGCGTGAGAGACGCGCGTGGGCGTCGCTGGAGCTGCATCTGGCCGCCGCCAGTAGTAGTAGCAGCAGTAGTGGTAGCAGTAGCAGCGCCGCCACCCCTACAACCCCAACCAGCGTACCACTCACGCAGCTGCTGGGGCGTGAGGGACTCACGCGGACGTCGCTGGGGCTGCATCTGGCTCCGCCAGTAGAAGCAGGAGCAGGAGTAGCAGCAGTAAGGCAGGCAGCCAGGCAGGCCGAAAGGCAGGCAGGCAGGCAAGCAGGCGGCGGGCAGCGCGCTAGCAGGGCAGGGGCTCACCAGTGGTGGGAAGAGCAGGCTCGGCGACTTGGTGACTCGGCGACTCGGCGGTGCGGGCGGCTCGGGCGGCTCGGCGGCACGGCGGCTCGGCAGCAACTGCGGCTCGGCGGCTCGGGCGACTCGGGCGGCTCGGCGGCAACTGCGGCTCGGCGACTCGGCGGCTCGGGCGGCTCGTCGGTACGGCGGCTCGGCAGCAACTGCAGCTCGGCGGCTCGGCGACCCGGCGGCTCGGGCGGCTCAGGTGGCGCTGCGGCTCAGGCGGCTCGGGTGGCTCGGGCGGCTCGGTAGCAGTTCGGCGGCGGCGGCGGCTCGGTGGTGACGGCGGGGCCGCTTGGGGACGGCGGCGGGGCCGGGTGGAGCGGCGACGGGGCCAGCAGAGGTGGCGCCGGGGCTGCAGGGTAGGTGACGGGGCTAGCAGAGGCGGCGCCGGGGCCGGGAAGGGCGGCGCCGGGGCCGGGAAGGGCGGCGCCGGGGCTGGGAAGGGCGGCGCTGGGGCCGGGAAGGGCGGCGTCGGGGCCAGCAGAGGTGGCGCCGGGGCCGGGAAGGGCAGCGCCGGGGCCGGGTCGGGAAGGGCGGCGTCGGGGTCGCCGGGGTAGGCGACGGGGCCAGCCGAGGTGGCGCCGGGGCCAGGAAGGGCAGAGCCGGGCCGCAGGGGCAGGCGACTGGGCCAGCAGAGGCGGGGCCGGGTCGGGAAGGGCGGCGTCGGGGTCGCCGGGGTAGGCGACGGGGCCAGCCGAGGTGGCGCCGGGGCCAGGAAGGGCGGAGCCGGGGCCGGGATGGGCGGTGCCGGGGCCGCAGGGGTAGGTGACGGGGCCGCTAGGGCGGCGCGACGAGATGGGGCCGCGACGGGGCAGCGAGGGGTCGCGCGCGGCTCCTCTGGGCGCCGCGACGGGGTAGCGGGGAGTGGCGCGCCTAGAAGGAACGGGGCCGCGCGCCTCGGGGCGCGCGCCAGAGAGAAAATAGGTCGCACGTCACGGGGCGTGCGACATATCGAGTAGCAGCGGAAGCAGTAGTAGGGCCAACAGGCCAGGAGCATATGTGCTCTGAAACCATGTGAAAATGAACGAGAATGAATGCACTATGAAAGAGTTGGGTACAAGTACTAACCCTAATTGGGTTGTACCCCATATAGGCTACCCCACTACAGCCTACACAAAAGCATAAGCTATAATGTTCTGATATCGCCTTCGTCCATAGGCGACTCCTGACGCGCTTCACCTCGCGTCTGGCGTAGCTCGGCGTTTTCCTTCCGCAACATTGTCACTTCCGCCATTAATGGCTACCTCCTGCATTTCTGCCACTTGCGCCATCAGCTTGTTAACAGCCTCCTGATCCATGTGCCTAGCACTACGTCTGGTGGGCAGTCGGGTACCCATGGCCTTCAGGCAAATGAAAACACGAACTATCAGAGTCGGGCAGGATTGAATTAACAATCCTTGCAGCCAACTGCCGTGTAGTCACTAAACCAGCCACACCCGTGCCACCAAACTACCCTCCAAAAGCGGGGTGAACTAGGAAAGTAGCTCTGATACCAGGTGTTATGAGTTGCCAAAGAGAGTGTGCAGGTAAACGAATAACGAGGCTGTGACTGAATGAACCGAGAATACAATGAATGCACAGACTAATGTAGGGCTAGCCTAGTTAGGAGGGAACCTTGGACGAGCGAGGTTGAGTGCAGGTTTGGCAATGGAAAATGCCGAAGGCGACGCGAGGAGCCTCGGCAACGTTGAAATCGGCCGAACGTGCTAAGTCCGAAAATCGGGTTGTACGCGAAGCAGTCAACCCTGATAAGGAATTTGGGAAAATTCCTTATAAAAGGTCAACGACCTTTGACTCGACAAATACAGCGCGACATCAAGGACAAACAACTGAGTCGGTATTGAGCACTTGCCCGAGTCGTCACTGTATCGAACCGCAACAGCAACAGTAAAACAGTTATTGCATCCTTTCATATTCCTTGTAATCTTATAAAATCTTGTATTACTTCTTTATAATCAATCCCTCTTGCTCTCACACACCAGCGCAAGGTGGTTCAACAATTTATAATTAAACGCTTCCGCAATACAACATTCTTGACAGAGTTTTAGCCTTGAAAGATCCTAAGGGCTTTTCGCATCCCAACATGGTATGAGAGCAGACAAGGCAAAACTCCACTTCGTTTAAACTCCTACAACATCAGAAGACATGGCAACACAGAAGGAGAGAAGTTCCTCTAACGGCTCTCCCGGCACTACTCCTACTTTACCTCCAGCCTCTGGCCTGCAGACAGAGGGAGGTACGGCTACAAGACGAGCAGCTGAGCCTACTGAGACACCTGCGAACAAAGCAACAGGCTTCGATCCAAGCATGATGGAGAAGTTCTTCTCCTTCATGTCCTTCTACGAACAACACCAGCAAACGGCACCTGCGTAGTCAAACAACAGCAACAACAACAACGATGTTACACCCATGAGTCTCGCTGGTTTATCCTATGCGCGCGAAAACCAGCAACAACCCACCTTTGCTCCATACGAGCCTCAACGTGGCTCCATCAGCTTCATACCGCACCAACAGCCTTCACCTGGAAAAGAAAAGACACTGGACGCGCTTCAGGTTCAATCGTAGTTCGCGCACGTCTTAAAACTGCAAACATCAAGGCCATTCGACGGTAAAGACTGATGGAAAGCGAGCGAATCTGGAGAGCGTACAAGAGATTAAGTCCGCCGACTTCGACGGAACATTGCGTGTAGCTCACGTATTCTTAAACTATGAGCAGGTATGCGTTAGAAAGGTCTTAATCTCTAATTTCCAGAATGGTAACGCACGCTTTCAACAAAGATCTAGGCCGATCGCTATCGCGATCTAAGTGCGACGGTGTATCCTGGCGGAATTACTAGGCAGCCATGGATTAGTTCAAGAAAGTAGCTTTAGCAAGAGTTCAGATCTGAAAAGTGACGAGTTGTTCAAACCCTACCAACCCAACCCTCGCCCTACAACAATCCCCAACAACCCAAAGTGCTAAACTAGCAACACCAAAGGTGTTGTAGTGAATAGCAAAGGTTTGTTGGTGCTTGTTGGGTGCGAGATCAATACCAGCCCGCAACAAGTCTAACTACCACATTTTGCCCAAACCCTTAGCCCACAACCAGCTAGAGCAAAATACCACAACCACTTACACAATCAACACTCCCCCTTGCTCGTGCTGGAGGTGGCTGAACACCACTGGGCAAAATCCTTCACTTCACTCCCCCTTGCCCAGGGAAGGGAGCCATCCACAGCATGAGGTCGTCAATGCAGAGAAGCACCAGTCCTCCCACATCCTGCTCCGGCACCATGCTGACATGGGGCTGCATCCCCATCAAGGACATGCACACACCATGCCGCTCAAAAGGGAGGGGTTTGGTGAGTATATCTGCTGCTTGACGGTTGGTGGGGCACCACCGGAGGATCACCTCGCCGCACGCCACCATCTCCCTGATGAAATGCCACCGAACCTGCATGTGCTTGGTGCGGCCATGCAAGCATGCATTCTGTGCAAGGGCAATGGCAGACTGGTTGTCCACAAACACAGGCACACCACCAGCAAACTCATGCCCAAACTCCCCAAACAAACGCTTCAGCCACACACCCTCCTGAATGCACTGACACAGACTGATGTACTCACTCTCAGTGGTAGACAATGCAACCACCGGCTGCCTCTTGCTCTGCCAAGAGATGGCTGCTCCATTAAGGCAATAGACATAGCCGGTGTGACTCTTGCGATCAGCTGAATCTCCAGCATAATCAGCATCACTAAAGCCCACCAACTCAACCTGAGGCTTGCTGTGTGCGGGGTAGAATATACCTGATTTGACACAACCTTTCAGGTACCTTAGCACTCTCTTAGCAGCCTGTAGGTGAAATGCCTTGGGACAAGACACCACCTTGGACAGCTGTGACACTGCATAAGCAATCTAGGGCTGTGTGGTCGTGCTTGCATACATGAGAGACCCCACAATACTTTGATAGAGCTGGACCAGCTCATCTCGCAGCAAGGGCTCCTCAGCGTGTGCATGCACGTCGAACCCTGTAGGGAGAGGGGTACGCACGGGGTTAGCCTCAGAAAGGCCAAAGGACTCAAGCATGTTGAGAATGTACCTCTCCTGATGAATCAAGATGCCACTCTCATCACGCTCAATCTGCACCCCCAAATAGTACTTAGCCTCCCCCAAGTCCTTCATGCGGAAACGAGAGGACAAGAGACCCTTCACCTCGTCCAGCAAGACCATGCTCGAAGACATGAGCAGAATGTCATCCACATAGAGGTAGAGGGACAGCCGGCCCTCATGCCTCACCAAGTGGTACAAGGCGGGGTCACACTCCGACCTCTCAAACCCAAAATCCATCAGCGCCTCGTCAAACTTGAGGTACCACTGCCTCGGAGCTTGCTTTAGCCCATAGATTGATTTCCTGAGCCGGCAAACTCTGCCGGACCCATCATCAAAACCAGGGGGCTGCCTCATCTATAGCTCCTCCTTCAAGACCCCATGAAGATAGGCAGTGGTCACATCCATGTGATGGATGTGAGACCCCGAGGATGCTGCCATCCCAAGGGAACCTCTCAGGGTGGTAGGTTTACCCACTGGGGTATATACCTGGTCATAGTGAACGCCTCGTGTTTGAGTGTTCCCCATGGCCACCAACCTGGACTTAGGCCTCTCAATACTCCCATCAGCCATGTGCTTATACTTCCACACCCACTGACACCTCAAGACCTCCATTCCAGGTGGCACACAAGCTGGATCAACCAGCTCAAAAGACTCGTTCACCCTATGAGACTCAAGCTCCGCACGCATGGACTCGACCCACTCAGGACGGGACAAGGCCTCCTTGACCGACTTGGGCTCATGCACCTGACCCATGAGACAAAAATCAAGCCCAAGCTCACCCCCCTCAGCATCCACAAGCATGCACTCCTCCATATCATGCACCTCATGATCATGCATGCAAGCATACTGTGCACTTGGTGTGAACCTTTCGGGTGGCCGGGAGATGTGTGTGGTGCGGCGCAGAGGTGATGCCTCCCCCTGCTCCAAACTTTGCAGCTTCTCCTTCCAAGTCACTCTCTTCATGGGAGACCGTGGTGACTTGGACAGCTGCTGCTGCAGTATTTGCTGCCACCTACCCGCAGGAACAGGTGGTGTATGCTCCTGTGGTGGCTGCTGCGGCTTCTCTTGTTGCTGCTGCTACCCCTGTGGCTGCTCCGGGTCATGGGCTGGTGCGTTAGGGTCAGGGGTAGAACCAGCAGTTGGTGACTCCTCATGGTGAGGTGCAGCTGCCTTTTGTTCCTCTTGCTGCTCCTCTACCTCCTCTCTAGGGTCCTCCCATGCCCCCTCAAAGATGGAAGAGGTGTAGGGATCCTGAAGGGAGTTCCCAATTGTACTAGCACCATGCTCTTTCCACCCCTTATAGCTCAGCCCCTCGTGGAAAACCACATCCCTGCTTTCCACCACCCGCTGATCCGCCACACTCCACAACATCCAAGCTTTACTCCTCTCCGACACCCCAAGAAAAATGCCCCATTGTGCCTTAGGATCCAGCTTCCTCCGTTGCTGGTCGGGCACTTTGTACTACGCCATGCACCCCCACACTCGTGCCATGGACACACTAGGCACCTTCCTGGTCCACATGAAGTAAGGGCTCTTGCCCCCTAGCCCCTTGCTGCCCATTCTGTTCTTAACCCAGTTGGCATATTGCACTGCTGCCCCCCACCAAGTATGGTCCAGCTGCGCATGAGCAAGCATGGCTCGGGCAAGGTCAATGAGGGTCCGGTTTAGCCGCTCCGCTGCCCCATTTTGCTGCGGTGTGTAGGCGACTGAAAGCTGGTGGGTGATGCCCTTGTCTTCAAGGAAAGACTCCAGATCCTTCCCCATGTACTCCCCACCCCGATCGGACCTAAGTATTTTCACCTTGGCCCCGGCTTCCCTCTCCGCATAGCGTATCCAACGCTTGAACACCTTGGCCACCTCATCCTTGGTTTTCACCAAGGTAACCCAACTTAGGCGGCTGAAGTCATCCAAGAAGGTGATGAAGTATTTGCTGCCCGTCTCCCTATCCGGTGTTTGCATGGGGCCACACACATCCGTGTGCACCAACTCAAGAGGTGCGGAGGCTCGAGTGGTGGAGGTAGGGAAAGAGGTCCTTGGCAGCTTCCCGGTCGTGCAATCAGGGCACTTGCTTGGCTGCCCACCACCCTCCTTGATCTCCACACCCTTCAGCTCCCCCTTCTTCACACACTCCACAAGTTGCTGCCTTCCTGCATGCCCCATGCGTAGGTGCAGCAAATCTGCCGTCACCTGCTCCACGTCCCTCCAACGGCTGCTACAAGCGGCTTCCTCGGCTTCAACTCCATGTGCCCTCTCCACCTGAGGCACACAAACTGGAACAAGGTATAGGCCCTTCTCTAATTTGGCCTCCACCACTACAGCTCCACCCTTGCGAACCGTGCCACCTTCCATGGCGAAGGTGCATATGTATTCTTGCCTCGCAAGTTGAGAGCATGAGAGAAGGTTGGCTGCCAAATCAGGAACATGAAGCACACCCTTCACATTCAGCACCCCCCCCTCCTTCCCCATGACGGTGATGGTGCCGATGCCGATTGCTTGCAGCGTATCTCCGCTCCCCACAATCACATTTCTAGAGTTAGGTGGGAGGGAGTGATAGGTGGTGAAGAGGTCGCGCCGAGGTACCATTCCACAGGTTGCCCCAGAGTCTAGAATGAGCTGTTTGGGGTCAGCCAACACACGACCAGCAAGCACCGTCTCCTTCTCCAAGGATAAGAAGGAGAAACCATCATCCGATGAGTCCTCTTTTCCCTTCTTATTCTCGTTTGCCGCCGTTGCTGCCAATTTCTCTTTGCAGCCCTTCTTGTTCCATGCTCCATTCTTCATCCTCCTCTCCACCCACTCAGGCCTAGTGACAGGTGGAGCCTCTCCTGGGTACCCTTGAGGCTTCCACCCATCTGGTCGACTCCAGCACTCCTTCCAAGAGTGCTTCCGGTTGCATCCAGGGACGAGGCACTTGTCGAGCTCCTTCTTCTTCCCCCCACCTCCTTGCCGCTGCTGGTATTTCTTGGAGACAGCCCTATCCCCTGCCCCCATTCCCCCTTCAACTATTCTACCAGCATCCCGTTTGCGAGCCTCATCAGAGACCAACACCTCCCATATCCAGGCCTTGGTCCATTTCTGTTGCTCAAGGTGAAGGTACTGCAGTAAGGCCTCGTTCACCTCTTGGTCCAGCCCCTGGAGTGCGGTGTAGATGATCTCCTTCTCATCTACAGTGTAGTTCAACTCCTCTAAGGCTCTCACATACTCATCCACCCTCTGGAGATACTGCACCATGGTCTCCCCATCGCCATAGTTGCGTTCCATGGTGTAGAACCGCTTCCTCCAGGTGAGTATGCTTAGCAACCCCTTTTGCAAATGTCGATCTTGAACTCTCTTCCATGCTAGTGCAGCTGCTCCTTGCTTGCCCTTCAAGTCAATCAGCATCTTTAGGAGCTCTAGTTGGCCTTCCAAGGCCCAACACAGGTACTGGAACGCTTGCTTGTCCTTGCGGTCCCATGCTTCCTGTGCCTTAAGAAGCTCCTCCGCACTAAGCCGTTGCCTTCCGGTTCGCGATGCTGCTGATCCACCTCCACTTCCCTCAGTTATGGATGAGCTAGAGGCTCCCCCAGCCCCTTCTCCCACTTGGCTAGAGACTCCAGTAGATGCCTTTCCTTCATCAGCTTCAGGTCTTCGCTCCGATCCCTCCAAAACGCCCTTTAGGTTTTTGATACCTAGCCAAAGCGTAAACTGGAA
Source organism: Closterium sp. NIES-65 (assembly GCA_948144175.1). Lineage (NCBI taxonomy): Eukaryota > Viridiplantae > Streptophyta > Zygnematophyceae > Desmidiales > Closteriaceae > Closterium > Closterium sp. NIES-65. The sequence continues at coordinate 1,781,822 of CANXME010002068.1, forward strand.
CCGCCATAGCGAAAAATCCGAGCCAGTGAACCTAGGAGGGCCATCTAATTTCTGGGCCATGACCAACCCTAGATCTGGAGGTCCTTCAACCAATTCGAAATATGATGAAAAGAGGGAATGTCGCAGGCCTAACCAGCTCTGATACCACTGATGGAAAGCGAGCGAATCTGGAGAGCGTACAAGAGATTAAGTCCGCCGACTTCGACGGAATATTGCGTGCAGCTCACGTAACCTTAAACTATGAGCAGGTATGCGTTAGAAAGGTCTTAATCTCTACTTTCCAGAATAGTAACGCACGCTTTCAACAAAGATCTAGGCCGATCGCTATCGCGATCTAAGTGCGACGGTGTATCCTGGCGGAATTACTAGGCAGCCATGGATTAGTTCAAGAAAGTAGCTTTAGCAAGAGTTCAGATCTGAAAAGTGACGAGTTGTTCAAACCCTACCAACCCAACCCTCGCCCTACAACAATCCCCAACAACCCAAAGTGCTAAACTAGCAACACCAAAGGTGTTGTAGTGAATAGCAAAGGTTTGTTGGTGCTTGTTGGGTGCGAGATCAATACCAGCTCGCAACAAGTCTAACCACCACATTTTGCCCAAACCCTTAGCCCACAACCAGCTAGAGCAAAATACCACAACCACCTACACAATCAACAAAGACTTCTATACCTGGTCATTCGAGTTCGAATTGATGATGGAAGGCGCGCAGATTCTCGGATTCTTCGACGGGTCCCTGCCATATCCAACACACGGGACGCAGCACGACAAGCAACAGTATACGTATCAGTCACTAATGGCGTGAAATTCGGCAAAACATTCGGTCTTATCGTGGAGACGGCAACTTCGCCGAGCTCGCGTACAACCACCTGAAGAACCTGTATCAAGCAACAGACAGTGTTAACCAAAGTCATCTCATGGCACAGATGACAACAATGGAAATGAAACCCGGTGAAAAAGGGATGGCTTATATCAGCCGTTGTCGCGGACTGCGCGACAGACTTCTTCGATGCAAAGGATCAATATCCGAAGAAGCTTTCGTGAGAGTTGTCATCACTAGTCTCGGTCCTCATTGGCGCTCAACTTGAGCTATCCTCCGAGCTCACGGGAAGATCTCCGAAGCGGCACTCTGCGCCGAAATTCACGCTGAACAGCAGGTCATGGACCTATACAAAGAATGACACAAGAAGAGAGCGTCAGCACCAGAGTTCGCGTTCCACACTCAACGGCGCTACAACAACAACAATAATCTGTCAAACTCATATGCTATAGTCCATGTAGGCTGTAGTGGGGTAGACAATATGGGGTACAACACTGTTAGGTTTTCCTACTTGTACCCACCTGCTTGCTAGTTCATTCATTCCTCATTTCTTCACATGGTATAGTGCAGGTTCCCTAGTGAGAACGCTTCTCAGGGCCCACCACTGAATATTTTTTTCCTGACCGGAGCGCGAGTCGCCCCTGCCCGAGGCGCGCCCCATTGGCCGCCCTCACGTTGCCTCTCACGACCCCCTCGCGCCACCCTTAGCGGCCCCGTCGCCACCCCTTACGGCCCCGTTGCCGTCCTTTGCGGCCCCGTCGCCGCCCCCCCTCTAGGCCCCTCGCGGCCCCTTCGCGGCCCCGTCGCTGCCCCTAGCAGCCCCGTTGCCGCCCTTCGAGGCCCCTCTTGGCCCCTTTGCGGCCCTGTCGCCGCCCCTAGCGGCCCCGTCGCCGCCCCTATCGGCCCCATCACCGCCCCTATCAGCCCCGTCGCCGCCTCTAGCGGCCCCGTAGCCGCTCCTACCGGCCCCGTCGCCGCCCTTTGAGGCCCCTCTCTGCCCCTTCACGACCCCGTCATCGCCCCTAGCGGCCCCATTGCAGCCCTTTGAGGCCCCTCTCCGCCCCTTTGCGGCCTCGTCGCCACACCTAGCAGCCCCGTCGCCGCCCCTATCGGCCCCGTCGCCGCTCCTAGCGGCCCCGTCGCCGCCCCTATCGGCCCCGTCGCCGCCCCTAGCGGCCCCGTCGCCGCCCTTCACGGCCCCCCTTCAGCTGCCAAGCGGCCGAACCACCGCGCCGCCGAACCGCCCAGCAGCCGAGCCGCCCAGCAGCCGAGCCGCCCAGCAGCCGAGCCGCCCAGCAGCCGAGCCGCCAAGCAGCCGAGCAGCCCAATAGCCAAGCCACCCAACAGCTGAGCCGCCCATCAGCCGAGCCGCCCAACAGCCGAGCCGCCCAGCAGCCAAGCCGCCCAGCACCCGAGCCGCCCAGCTGCTGAGCCGCCGAGCCGCCGTCGAGCCGCTACTGTTCCTACCGGCGTGCACCGGCCCTTCCCACCCGGACTGGTGAGAGCACTTCCTGTTAGACGATTGCTGTCATGGCTACCCCCAGTGTCCTTTCCTTTGATGTTGAGGGTCGTGCTGTTGACTTTGAGGTCTCGGTCGATGACCTCCAGCTCTTCCTACAGTGCGATAGGGCAGACGGACTCTCCCTCTTTGATCTCACCTCTGGTGCCTCTCCTGCCCCGCCTGCTACTGCTGACAGCACTGTTCGCTCACAGTGGGCCACACGCAATGCTGCTGCCCGTCTTGCTGTGCGTCGCCACTTACCGACCGCTGAGCGTGCGCACTTTAGTCAGTACAAGAGTGCTAAGACCTTGTACGATGCTGTAGTTGCACGCTACCCTTCCCCTGCCACTGCTGCTCTTAGCCGCCTCATGCTGCCGTACCTGTTCCCTGACCTTGCTGCCTTTCCCACAGTCGCTGACCTCATTACGCACCTTCGCACTAGTGACACTCGCTATCGCGCTGCGCTTCCTGCTGAGTTCTGTGCCAAGAACCCTCCCCCCATGTACATCACCCTCTACTACATAGTCACCCGACTCCCTGACTCCCTTCGCTTAGTCAGGGACCACTTCCTCTCAGTTTGCCCCACCACACTCACCGTTGACCTCCTCGAGGAGCGCCCCCTGGCAACAGAGAAGAGCATAGTCGCTGTAGGAGCCTCTCGTGGTGACCCTTGTACCCGCGTCTTTGAGGGGTGTTCCCCCTCCCCCCTCTTGCCCTCTGTTGCTTCTGCTGCTGCGCCCGACCTCGTTGGTTTCGAGTCGGTCGGCGCTGCGTCTGCCCCTAGCGGGAGACGCCGCACAGGCAAGGGCAAGGGGGACAAGGGCGCTGGAGGGGCTGGCGGGGGCGGGGGAGGTGGCGGTGGAGGCAGTGGAGGGGGTGGGGGTGGTGGTGGGAGTGGTGGCGGGGGTGGAGGTGTCGGTGGAAGCAGTGGAGGCGGAGGAGGCGGCGGCGATGGCGGTGGGAGCGGAGGCAGCGGAGGCGGCGGCGGCGGCGGCGGCGGTGGAACTGGTCGCGGCACTGCACAGAGGAGTGGCTCCGGTGGTGGTCAGCGCCAATTGCAGCAGCGCACTCGTGAGACCCCGTCCCCCCAGCAGCTTCGTGAGTGGTACGCTGCGCATCAGCGAGGTGGGGGTAGTGGTCCCTGTACCTACGTCCTCCGTACCGGCGACCGCGCTGGTGAGCAGTGCGGGGGCTCGCACTCCACCCAGCGCTACTTCGGCCGCCTGACGGACGCTTGGCGTCACCAGTTCCCTGACGCCACTGAGATCCCTCGCTGGGGAGAGCTGTCTAGGGCGGGGGTTGCTATCTTTGATCTTGACTATGATGCTATTCTTGCTGCTATGTATGCTGTGTTCGCTAGTGATGAGGGTGACTGTTACCTGTGTGTTCCGCCTGACCCGGGCATTGAGGCTGCTGCTCTAGGTGCTGGTGAGGCAGCTGCTCTAGGTGCTAGTGAGTCTGCTCTCTCAGGTACCACGTCGGCTCAGGCCTTACACACCTTCACCCTTGACTCGGGTGCTTCCCGCTCCTTCTTTCGAGACCACACCACGCTTACGCCGCTTAGTCGGCCGGTTGCGGTCTCCCTGGCGGACCCCTCTGGGGGTCCTGTCCTTGCTCGCTTCTCCACGGTCTTACCGTGTCCGGCAGCCCCCTCTGGCACCCCGTAAGGTCTCTACCTCTCCTCGTTCTCTACGACCTTGGTGAGTGGTGTGAACTTATACGATGGGGGGGTTGACCAGTTCACTCCTGCGAGTCAGCGGGTGACCCACTGCACGTGTGCTCAGACGGGCCGACACTTGGCCACGTTTACCCGTCGGCCGGGGTCGAGCCTGTAAACACTGTCTACTGAGTCTGCTCCGGTTGCTGAGTCTGGTCAGGTAGCTGCGTCGAGTCAAGTGTTTACTGCAGAGTCAATGTCTGGTCCTGAGTTTGCTCCCTTCTCGTGTCGTCTCCTGTCCCACCAGACTCTCCTTTGGCACCACCGCCTTGGTCACCCCTCCCTGCCTCGTCTCCGAGGCATGGCCTCCCGTGTTCTTGTCTCTGGTCTCCCCCGGTCCCTCCCTCCCCTCCCTCCGGGGCCTGCCCTTACCTGCGTTCCCTGCGTCAAGGGGCGGCAGCGCGCCGCCCCTCACTCCTCTGAGTTTCCACCAACAGAGGCTCCCCTGCAGACTCTTCACATGGACGTGTGGGGCCCCACCCACGTCCGTGGCCAGGGTCACGAGCGTTACTTCCTGTTGGTGGTTGACGACTACTCGCGTTACACCACGGTGTTCCCCTTGCGCAGCAAGGGTGACGTCACTGAGGTGTTGATCGACTGGATCCGCGCAGCTCGTCTCCAGCTCAGAGAGAGTTTCGGCTCGGACTTTCCTGTTCTGCGTCTGCACTCTGACAGAGGCGGGGAGTTTTCCTCTGTCCGTCTGGGAGCCTTCTGTCGTGCACACGGCATCCGCCAGATCTTCACGCTTCCGGCCTCTCCACAGCAAAATGGGATTGCTGAGCGCCGCATTGGTATGGTCATCGAGGTCGCTCCTACATCCATGATCCATGCGGCTGCTCCCCATTTTCTGTGGCCGTTTGCGGTTCAGTACGCAGCGCATCAGCTCAACCTTCAGCCCCGGGTCTCCTTGCCAGAGACCTCCCCCACGTTGCGGTGGACGGGGAAGGTTGGCGATGCATCTGCGTTTCGGGTCTGGTGATCTCGGGCGTTTGTCCGCGACTTGTCTGCGGACAAGCTGTCCCCCCGTGCTGTTCCCTGCGTCTTCCTTGGCTTCCCCCCTGACGCGCCTGGTTGGCAGTTTTACCACCCCACCTCGCGCCATTTTCTGTCCTCCCAGGACGTCACCTTTGACGAGTCGGTGCTTACTACCGTCTCTTCCTCTACCGCACTGCGCCCCTCCCCCCGCCGCCGCTCTTCCTTGCACCAAGTCCTCCCCCGGTAGACCCTCTCCCCCCTCAAGGTCCTGCCCCGTCAGGTGGGTCCCAGGTAGACGCAGTCGAGCCTGTAGAGGTAGCTGTTGACTCTAGTGCTACTAGGGGTGCTGAGCCTGCGGGTGCCGGGTCAGGGGTGCTGAGCGTGGGGGTGCGGAGCCTGGGAGTGCTGAGTCTCGGGGTGCTGAGCCTGCGGGTGCCGGGTCTGGGGGTGCTGAGCCTGGGGGTGCTGAGCCCGGGTGTGCTGAGCCTGGGGGTGCTGAGCCTGGGGGTGCTGAGCCTGGGGGTGCTGAGCCCAGGGGTGATGAGCCTGGGGGTGCGGAGCCTGGAGGTGCGGAGCCTGGGGGTGCTGGTTCTACTTCGTCGAGGCGGGAGCTACTATCTCCGCAGGAGCTGCACAAGTGGTTTGCCCGCCGCTGGAGCCGTACTGTTGGAGCTGGAGGTACTAGTGTTGCTGCTGGTCTTGGAGGTGCTCGTACTGGCGGTACTGGAGCTGCTAGGACTGGGGGTGCTGCTGGGGCTGCTGGAGTTAGTCCTGCTGAAGGTACTGCTGGAGCTGCTAGCGGTGCTGGAGCTGACATACCTGCTGGAGTTCGTGCTGCTGGAGCTGCTGGAGCTGGAGCTGCTGGGGGTGTTGGCGCTCGTGGTTCTGCTGGCGGTGGTGCTTTTGAGGGTGCTCGAGTTGGCGCTGTTGGAGCTGGACGTGCTGCTGGAGCTGGTACTACCGCTAGGGGTACTGGTGCTGTCCCTTCTAGTTCTGGAGGCGCTGCGAGGCCGAGGCCGTACTTCGTTCCGCTCCTTGAGCAGGTTCTTGGTCTCCCGCCCTCTACTGGTCGTGCTCCTCCCTTAGAGTGTCCACAGCCTGTCCAGTCGTGGTCACAGTTACAGCCCGCCTCCCCCCTACCTGCTCCTTCTCCCTACACTGGTCCTACTGGAGGTCTTGCTGAGCGTCGTGAGCCTGCATCTCGTCTTGCGTCGCTGTTCGTGCTGCTCGCACTAGTGGTCGTGCTCCGCGTCCGCGTCCTCCTGCAGTCCCCGGCACACACCAGATGGCACTGCGTCTTTCCACTGCTCCTTTGCGTGTCCCGTTGCCGTCTCCTCCATAGTCCTCTCTTCCTACTCTTGCTGACCCGTAGTCTGACTCTCTTCGTGCTGCCAGTCCTACTGTCATGCGTCTCCTGGCTACTGTTGTGACTAACCCTTCTTTTGAGTCCACTGCTGCGTCTGCCTTAGTTGCTGAGGTTGTCGACTTTGCTGCTCGCTGTCGTTTAGACTACGTTGCTAGTCTTGTTGCTGAGTCTGAGTCTGTCTGTCCTCCGTCCGTCGGGGGTGAGTGTGCTCTTAGCACGGACGTCCTTGAGGACAGGCAGGAGGAGTTCCAGTGCTTTGCTGCTGCTTTGCCTCATCTCGTGTCCACGTTGATTGCCCCTGAGGGAGACCCGGATGCACCAGACATCCCGACTCCTCGATTGTACGCTGAGGCGATCAAGGGTCCCTATACTCCTCACAGTGGCAGACAGTCATGGACGTAGAGATGGCTTCCTAGAAGTCCACAGGCACCTACGTTGACGAGGTTCCCCCACCTGGGGCGAATATCGTCAGTGGCATGTGGATTTTCAGGGTGAAGCGGCCGCCGGGTTCTACGCCTGTCTTCAAGGCGCGTTACGTGGCTCGAGGCTTCAGTCAGCAGCAGGGAGTTGACTACTTTCAGACCTTCTCTCCCACCCCGACGATGACCACTCTTTGGGTGCTGCTGCACATAGCCGCTCAGCGCGACTACGAGCTTCACTCTCTTGACTTCAGCACAGCTTTCCTGCAGGGCAGCCTGCACGAGGAGATCTGGCTGCGCCGCCCACCTGGCTTCACTGGGTCGTTTCCTCCTGGTACCCAGTGGATCCTCCGGCGGCCAGTCTACGGTCTCCGGCAAGCGCCTCGTGAGTGGCACGACACACTGAGGGCTACACTTGCGGCTCTTGGGTTTGCTCCGTCTACTGCCGACCCGTCGCTGTTTCTGCGCACCGACACCTCTTTGCCGCCGTTCTACATCCTCGTGTACGTCGACGACTTGGTCTTTGCCACAGCTGACACTGCTGGACTCGCCCACGTGAAGTCTGAGCTTCAGATGAGACACACGTGCAGAGACCTAGGTCAACTGCGCAGCTACCTTGGCTTGCAGATCACCCGGGACAGAGCACGCCGCACCATTACCCTGACTCAGTCACACATGGTGCAGCAGGTCCTTCAGCGCTTCAACTTCACGTACTCCTCGCCTGAGGCCACTCCTCTGTCTACTCGCCACTCGCTCTCAGCTCTGCCTTCGGATGAGTCCGTAGAGCCGAGTGGCCCGTACCCAGAGCTTGTTGGCTGCCTCATGTACCTGATGACCTGCACACGACCTGACCTAGCATACCCTCTTAGCATCTTGGCACGGTATGTTGCTCCTGGGAGACACCGACTAGAGCACATGGCTGCAGCAAAGAGGGTGTTGCGCTACTTGTGCAGTACGTCGAGCATGGGGCTAGTGCTTGGAGGGCGACGTCCAGTGGTCCTCACAGGTCACGCTAACGCTTCTTGGGCTGATGACCAAGCTACGCAGCGGTCGTCACAGGGTTACACCTTCAGCCTTGGCTCCGGCTCTGTTTCGTGGCGGTCTACCCGCTCGTCCTCTGTTCTCGGCTCCAGCAGTGAGGCTGAGATCTACGCAGGGGCCATGGTTGCACAGGAGCTACGCTGGCTCACCTACCTGCTGACTGACCTAGGAGAGCCGCCTCGTTCTCCTCCAGTTGTGTACGTAGACAACAAGGCCATGCTGGCCTTGTGTCGGGAGCACAGACTGGAGCACAGAACGAAGCACATTGCTCTTCGTTACTTTCTTGCTCGTGTGCTGCAGCAGTGTGGTTAGCTGCGCCTTGCTTACGTGGCCTCTGAGGCCAACACCGCTGATATCTTTACCAAGGCACTTGCGCCTTGTGATCATCAGCGCTTCTGTACGATGCTAGGTCTTGTGCTTACTTGGCCTCACTTGCTCACTTCTTGACCTTGCTTGTACTGTGATCTTTCTATACCTGCACTTGCTTGTTTACCTTTATATATTATCTTGCATGTGAACTAGCCTTGTGGCCTTGCTCTTGTGCTCGGACTGTGTGGTGACATTGTGATCCACCCTGAGCTTGCTTTGCTTTGCTTGACTGGTCTTGTGACCTCTTGTTCTCCCCCACTTTGCCTATGGGGGTGTGTCAAACTCATATGCTATAGTCAGTGTAGGCTGTAGTGGGGTAGACAATATGGGGTACAACGCTGTTAGGTTTTCCTACTTGTACCGACCTGCTTGCTAGTTCATTCATTCCTCATTTCTTCACATAATCGACAGAACAAACACCAAGCCCAACAGTACGTACCACCGTTCTGCCATCTCTGCAACGTCAGGACACCCTCTCACACATTGTCCGAATCAGCAGCAGTGAACTCCGCAGCGTCAACTTCGACCATCAAGCAGTCAGGTTGTCTATACACAAGCGCATCCCACCGATCAAGTACAGTCCTCAACGACATCAACGACAAAATCTGCACAAGGCGCAAGAAACATTGTAAGTTGCATGGCAAGAACGACAGACTCCTGCATCACCGGATCGCCACCATACTACTCACCAGAAGAACAACTTGACGAAAGCACCCCTCGCCGCGAATTACTAGAGCCCAACCCCGACGTACACAGCCATCGCTCGGAGCGAGCCGTCCGAGAAAGACACCTCGTTCTTGGACAGCTGCTCCTCGGGTCGCTTCGTTCAACGAGAACACCTACTGCAGCACGAAGTCGTCATTACCGTCGCCAAGAACCAGAACATGCGCACACGACGACAGGGGGTAGTTCCGCTTCAGTCGCGAGAAACCTACGTCATCCTGCAGATGTCGAAAGTCTTAATTGCAGAAGGACTCGGCTACAACTTACTCAGCGCCAGCCAGCTGATGGCGAAGGGAATTCATCTCGAAGCAGCAAGCACCACCCATGAGTTCAAACTGTACCACGGGAGAGGAAGACTCTACATCGGCAAGGCGGTCTTGAAGAACAACGTCTTTGTTCTTGACTTCGTTCCAGATCAAGGCACCGCCGACAACGTCGCCATCGTCAATTTCACCTCCTGGACACACTCGCCAGATCTCGACCCCGACTTCAGTCCCGGAGGATTCTGGTATTCACACACCATACCTGAAACAGAACGAACGAGAGCATTAGCCAAAAATCAATCGGCAGCAGCAGAGACAACATCGGCAGCAGCAGAGACAACATCGGCAGCAGCAGAGACAATATCGGCAGCAGCAGACACAACACCGGCACCAATCGCTGGCCCGTCAACAACATCGATCTTCATCGACAACACGCCACCAACTTCTGCGCAGCAGTTGACTCCCACCCCACGGGAAGTCCACAGAAGCGCAAACTTCACCGCAGGTTCTTACTCCAACTCCGACCTATACAGACGCTCACCCGGACATCGCGCCAGCAAATCAACCTGGCATGCAAGGATGGGATACCCAAGTAACGCAGCGTTAAAGAACACGATTCGAGTTGGAGTGCTTGACAAAGACTCCCTACTTCTAACAGACGGTAGAGAAGCAAGTCCGCGGAACGTGCTTTACCTGCCCTGAAGCCAACTTACCGCATCAACCGTTTGTCTGTCACCACAATCTGAGCGCACCAGCATACGCACCTCTGGAAAAAGTGTACAGCGAACTGTACAACCGCGAACCTGGACAAGGAGCATATAACTACGTCATCACGTTCATCGACGCCGCCACACGATACGTCTTGCACTGCAACCTCCCAAGTCGCGACATGGCCCTCGACGCTTTTGCCGCTTGGCTTCCAGCAGCAGAACGAGAATCAGTAGTGAAGCTAAAGAGTGTCAGAATGTTATCTTATGCTCTAGCCTGTAGTGGGGTGCTCTATAGCGAGTACAACCCTTCTAGGGTTTGCTATTTGTATCCTCATTCTTGCTAGTGCAACCCCTCTTCTTTATTCTAAACTTTTCACATGCTATGAGAGCAGGTCGATCCCCTAGGATCGATCCTGTGGGTGGGCTTACCACCTCCTTGCTTCCGCCGCAACTACTACCACTACTCTCTGAGCCGCACGCCCCGTGGCGTGCGGCAGTTTTTCTTCCCGCCGTGCGCCCCGAGGCGCGCGGCGGTTTTCTGCTCGCCGTGCGCCCCGAGGCGCGCGGCGGTTCTCTGCCCGCTGTGCGCCCCGAGGCGGGCGGCGGGCTTCTGCCCTGTCGTTCAGCGCGTCGCCCTCTTGAGGCGCCGCGACGGGCGACGGGGTCCCGCCCGTCGCCCCCCGTCGCCCGTCGTGGCCTGCGCGCGACCCGTACAAGCAGCGCGCGGCCCGTACGGGCTGCGCCAGGCCCGCGCGCGACCCGTACGGGCGGCGCCAGGCCCGCGCGCGGCCCGTACGGACGGCGCCAGGCCCGCGCGCGGCTCGGGCCGCCTGCGTGCGGCTCGGGCGTCTGTACTAGGCCCGTGGTGGGCCCGTTCCTCGCTGCCCCTGCCCTCCCCGCTGTCCCCCAGTGCTTCTACTGGCGCCCCACCCCTCCTACTCCCCATTCTCCTGAATTAGGGTTTGGGGGTGAGGGGTATGGGGGTGACTTCACTCTGTACCGTTCCCTGCTCCTCCTCCTCCTCCGTCTCCTTGTGCTGCAGCTGCCGCTGAGGGGGGGTGGACGTGTTGGAGCCGGTGGAGTGGTACTAAGGGGGGGTGAAGGGGGAGTGGAGCTAGCGGTGTAGCAGCGGGTGTGTGCCAGGGGGAGTGGGATAGTTTGGGGGAAGCTGAATGGAGGTTGCCGTCGTGTCCCCAGCAGCACTTGTAGTCAGGGGAGTTGCTCCGGTAGCCCAGTCGCAGCCAGCTGTGCCAGCCGCCCGTGGGTCCGTTGCTCGTCTGCCGCTACTTTAGCCGCGGGGCCAGTTACTCTAGTATTCCGGAGCGTTGTTCCGGTAGCCGCTGTGCCAGTGTGCCTCCTGTTGCCCGTGTGTCTGCAGCTTCATCCGTCGCCTCCTATCTCCTCTCCTCTCACTCTCTCTCCTCCTCCTCACTTGCCCGTTGTGACTATCACTAGCTTTGCTCATAATTGTGAACTTTAAACTATTGCTTCTTGAACTTGTGCTCAGAATGTGTGGTGACATTGTGATCCACCCTGAGCTTGTACCGCTTTGCTTGCTCTGCTGATTACACCCCACTTTGGCTATGGGGGTGTGTCAGAATGTTATCTTATGCTCTAGCCTGTAGTGGGGTGCTCTATAGCGAGTACAACCCTTCTAGGGTTTGCTATTTGTATCCTCATTCTTGCTAGTGCAACCCCTCTTCTTTCTTCTAAACTTTTCACAAAGAGCTTCCAGTCAGACGGAGGAGGAGAATATCAGTCACAAAGTTTCAAGGACTACCTGGCAGAAAGAGGCATCAAGCGGCTCATCTCCCTACCCTACGCTCATCAGCAACAAGGCGTGGCAGAAAGAATGAACAGAACCCTTCAAAACACCATGCGCCAGCTACTACGTGGCACGCGGCTACCCAACCACCAGTGGCCTGAGGCGATGGACCACGCCGTCATGCTGCAAAACTTGCTCTCGTGATCATTGCTCCCGAACAACGCATCACCGCATCTGCTGTGGACAGAAATATTGGGCAGCACAAAAATGTTACGAGTATTCGGCTGCATGGTACAATACCCACCCCCAGCTGCACGAGCCGGCCGATTCTCCCGCGCACAGTGGGGACTACACCTGGGCATCGAGAAACATTACAAGGCATGGAAAATCTTCGACATCAACACAAAGGAAACAGTGGCAGCACGTGATGTGATCTTCTACAAACGACTCACCCTCTTGACGTATCTTGCCAACTTGGAAGAAGGGAATCCGGACCTCTTGGACGGATTTCTTGGCGACCGAGCCTTTGCTTTGGCAGCAAACGAAGCTGACTGGGATGAGTAAAACGTGGATAGAGCTTCGGAGGAAGCCGGACCTCTTCCCTACTGTTCGGTCGACGTACCAATGGACGGCGAAAACCTTCGTGAAAGTATCAACGCCGAAGTCTACTACCACTTCGCCGACAATGGTTACGTTACACCCGCAAGAGTCAACACCGCCGAAGCAGAACGCGTAGGACCCAATTTCTCACCTGATCCAAAAACGGGAGACGAAGCAGTCTATCCGGAGGACACAACTCTCCCTCGCTACACACAGAGCGGACTGCAAATACTTGGACTCGTCACCGCCGTCCACGGAGCAACGCCACCTAAGGAGCCTGCTACAGTTCAGCAGGCTCTGGGGGGGGGAGCATAAGGAAAAATGGCGTGAAGCCATGGACAGGGAATTAAAAGCGCACGAACAAGGCAACACCTGGAAGGTCGTACCCATTGGAGTGGCACGCAACAAGACAATACTCACCGAGAAGTGGGTTTTCCGCGTGAAAACAAAAGCTGACGGAACAATCGACAAGTTTAAAGCACGCTGGGTCGTACGCGGCTTCGACCAAGAGCACGGACGAGGCTTCTTTGAAACATTCGCGGCAGTTAGTCGACACACTTCACTGCGGATTCTCCTCGCGATAGTGGCCATGAAGCGGAAGAAGCTCCGTCAAATCGACGACGCCAACGCTTTCCTCTACGCCCCCGTCGATGCTGAAATCTTCGTTGAACAACCGCACGGCTCCAACGCAGACCCTAACCAAGTCTGTCAGCTGTTGAAGTCCTTTTTCGGCATCAAGCAAGCTCCGAGGCTGTGGAGCAGTACCTACACGCCCGGCTAATTCGCATCGGATTTCGTCAACTGCCGCACGATCAAGGGATGTACCGACTCACGAAAGGCATCGACTACATCCTGCTCATTGTCTACGTAGACGATTTGCTCTACATCGGCTCGACCGACGGCATTACAACCTGGTTCGAAGGGGAGCTGCAGCGGGATCTCACACTCACCGTCTCCTCCATCGTGACACAGTACCTCGGGCTCAACATACAGGAAGGGGAAAACGCAATTCACCTCAGCACCGCGAAATATGCTGACACCATCGCGAAACGCTTCGGATTAACCCCGACCACAATCTCCATGCCATATCGCTACACGCACGGAAATCGCAAGGAAGCCTCCGCTCCACCCAAACCTGCCGGCATGCGTGACTACCAACGAGAACTGGGATGCTTGCTCTTCGCAGCCGTCGCCTGCCAACCTGACCTATCATACTCAGCGAGCCAACTCACCACCTACCTCAATGAACCTGAAGCAGAACACATACCGGAGCTCGACCGCGCACTTGACTACCTCGTCAGCACCCCGACGATTGGTCTGACCTACCACAAAACTTGTACCACAACGCCTAAGCTAATCGGCTACGTGGATGCTGACCACGCATGCGACTCTGACAACAGGCGTTCGCGCACTGGCTACATCTACCGACTCGAGCCTATCGGGCCTATCTCGTGGTAGTTGAACAAGCACGAACTAATCGCTCTCTCCTCAGCTGAAGCTGAATATATCGCACTCTGCTCAGCCACCAAGAAAGGACTGTACCTTCGCGAACTACTGGAAGAAGCGAAGCTGGCCCAATTATCCAGCTTCTCCTTGTTCTGCGACAACTAGTCAGCAATTCGCATAGCGAACAAGAACGGGTTCGCGAATCGAACGAAACATATCGCCCTACAATATTTCTTCGTGAATACGAGATCGAGAAGTTGTGACTTGAGCTATCCTACTGTCCCACGTCCGAGATGGCAGCCGATTACTTATCCAAGAAGATCGGAAAACAGAAGTTCGAGTTGACGAGAAGTGAGAAGGGAATGAATGAACTATGAAACAGTTGCGTACAAGTACTAACCCTAATTGGGTTTACCCCTTATGGGCTACCCCACTACAGCCTACACAAATGTATAAGCTATAATGTTCTAACATACCCCCATAGGCAAAGTGGGGGAGAACAAGTGGTCACAAGACCAATCAAGCAGAGCAAAGCAAGCTCAGGGTGGATCACAAAGTCACCACACAATCCAAGCACAAGAGTAAGGCCACAAGGCCAGTTCACATGCAAGGTCATATATATAAAGGTAAAACAAGCAAGGGCAGGTATAGAAAGAAGACAGTACAAACAAGATCAAGAAGTGAGCAAGTGAGGCCAGGTAGGCACAAGACCTAGCACAGTACAGAAGCGCTGATGATCACAACGCAGAAGGAACTTGCTGAAGATATCAGCAGTGTTGGCCTCAGAGGCCACGTAGGTGAGGCGGAGCCGACCACGCTGCTGCAGCTCACGAGACAGGAAGTAGCGGAGAGCAATGTGCTTCGTTCTGTGCTCCAGTCTGTGCTCCCGACACAAGGCCAGCATGGCCTTGTTGTCTACGTACATAACTGGAGGAGAACGAGGCGGCTCTCCTAGGTCAGTCAGCAGGTAGGTGAGCCAGCGTAGCTCCTGTGCAACCATGGCCCCTGCGTAGATCTCAGCCTCACTGCTGGAGCCGAGAACAGAGGACGAGCGGGTAGACCGCCACGAAACAGAGCCGGAGCCAAGGCTGAAGGTGTAACCCTGTGACGACCGCTGCGTAGCCTGGTCGTCAGCCCAAGAAGCGTCAGCGTAACCTGTGAGGACTACTCGACGTCGCCCTCCAAGCACTAGCCCCATGCCCGACGTACTGCACACGTAGCGCAACACCCTCTTCGCTGCAGCCATGTGCTCTGGTCGGTGTCTCCCAGGAGCAACATAGCGTGCCAAGATGCTAAGAGGGTATGCAAGGTCAGGTTGTGTGCAGGTCATCAGGTACATGAGGCAGCCAACAAGCTCTGGGTACGGGCCACTCGACTCTACGGACTCATCCGAAGGCAGAGCTGAGAGCGAGTGGCGAGTAGACAGAGGAGTGGCCTGAGGCGAGGAGTACGTGAAGCCGAAGCGCTGAAGGACCTGCTGCACCATGTGTGACTGAGTCAGGGTAATGGTGCGCTGTGCTCTGCCCCGGGTGATCTGCAAGCCAAGGTAGCTGCGCAGTTCACCCAGGTCTGTGCACGTGTGTCTCTTCTGCAGCTCGGACTTCACGTGGGCGAGTCCAGCAGTGTCAGCAGTGGCAAAGACCAGGTCGTCGACGTACACGAGGATGTAGAGCGGCGGCAAAGAGGTGTCGGTGCGTAGAAACAGCGATGGGTTGGCTGTAGAAGGAGCAAACCCAAGAGCCGCAAGTGTAGTCCTCAGTGTATTGTGCCACTCACAGGGCGCCTGGCGAAGACCGTAGACTGGCCGCCGGAGGCTCCACTGGGTGCCAGGAGGAAACGACCCAGTGAAGCCAGGAGGGCGGTGCAGCCAGATCTCCTCGTGCAGGCTGCCCTACAGGAAAGCAGTGCTGAAGTCAAGAGCGTGAAGCTCGTAGTCGCGCTGAGCGGCTATGTGCAGTAGCACCCGAAGAGTGGTCATATTCGGGGTGGGAGAGAAGGTCTGAAAGTAGTCAACTCCCTGCCGCTGACTGAAGCCTCGAGCCACGTAACGCGCGTTGAAGACAGGCGGAGAGCCCGGCGGCCGCTTCACCCTGAAGATCCACATCCCACTGACGATGTTCGCCCCAGGTGGGGGAACCTCGTCGACGTAGGTGCCTGTGGACTTCCAGGAAGCCATCTCTGCGTCCATGGCTGACTGCCACTGAGGAGTAGGGACCCTCGATCGCCTCAGCGTACGATCGAGGAGTCGGGATGTCTGGTGCATCCGGGTCTCCCTCAGGGGCAATCAGCGTGTACACGAGATGGGGCAAAGCAGCCGCAAAGCACTGGAACTCCTCATGCCTGTCCTCAAGGACGTCCGTGCTAAGAGCACACTCACCCCCGACGGACGGAGGACAGACAGACTCAGACTCATCAACAAGACTAGCAGCGTAGTCTAGACGACAGCGAGCAGCGAAGTCGGCAAGCTCAGCAACGAGAGCAGACGCAACAGCAGACTCAAAGGAAGGGTCAGTGACGACAGTAGCAAGAAGGCGAGTGACCGAAGGACTAGCAGCACGAAGGGAGTCAAACTCCGGGTTAGCAAGAGAAGAGAGGACTCTAGAGGAGACGACAACGGGACACGCAGAAGCGCAGTGGAAGGACGCAGTGCCATCTGGTGTGTGCCGGGGACCGCAGGAAGACGCGGACGTGCAGTACGACCACTAGTGCGAGCAGCACGAACAGGTGATGCGGGACGAGACGCAGGCTCACGACGATCAGCAAGACCTCCAGTAGGACCAGTGTAGGGAGAAGGAGCAGGTAGAGGGGAGGCGGGCGGTAACTGTGACTGCGACTGGACAGGCGGTGGACATTCTATGGGAGGAGCAGGACCAGTAGAGGGCGGGAGACCAAGAACCTGCTCCAGGAGCGGAACGAAGTAGGGCCTCGGCCGCGCAGCGCCTCTAGAACCAGCAAGTACGGTACCAGTACCCCCAGCGGCAGCACCAGCGGCAGCACCAGCGCCAGCAAAGCCTCCAGCTCCAAGAGCGCCAACTCCAGTACCCTCAGAAGCACCAGCGCGAGCAGCACCGCCAGCGCCAACACCCCCAGCAGCTCCAGCTCCAGCAGCACCAACTCCGGTAGGAACGTCAGCACCAGTAGAAACACCAGCGCCAACACCCCCAGCAGCTCCAGCTCCAGCAGCACCAACCCCAGTAGGACCGTCAGCACCAGCTGCCTTAGCAGCACCCCCAGACGCACCAGCACTAGTAGAAACACCAGCGCCAACACCCCCAGCAGCTCTAGCTCCAGCAGCACCAACTCTAGTAGGACCGTCAGCACCAGCTGCCTCAGCAGCACCCCCAGACGCACCAGCACCAGTAGAAACACCAGCGCCAACACCCCCAGACTCAGCAACACGTCTCCAGCGGCGGGCGAACCACACGCGCAGCTCCTGTGGAGAGAGCGGCTCCCGCCTCGAGGAAGTACCGCCGGTGGCCACACGACCAGACCCAGCACCCCCAGGCTCCGAACCTCCACTCTCAGCACCCCGAGACCCGGCACCCGCAGACCCGGCACCCGCAGGCTCAGCACCTCTAGCAGCACCAGAGTATACAGCTACCTCGACAGGCTCGACTGCATCTACCTGGGACACACCTGAAGGGGCAGGACCCTGAGGAGGGAGAGGGTCTACCTGAGAAGCACTTGGCGCAAGGAAGAGCGGCGGCGGGGGGAGGGGCGCAGTGCGGTAGGGGAAGAGACGGTAATAAGGCACCGACTCGTCAAAGGTGACGTCCTGGGAGGACAGAACACGGCGCGTGGTGAGGTGGTAAAACTGCCAGCCAGGCGCGTCAGGGGGGAAGCCAAGGAAGTCGTAAGGAACAGCACGGGGGACAGCTTGTCCGCAGACAAGTCGCAGACAAACGCCCGAGATCCCCAGACCCGAAACGCAGACGCATCGCCAACCTTCCCTGTCCACCGCAAGGCGGGGGAGGTCTCTGGCAAGGAGACCCTGGGCTGAAGGTTGAGCTGATGCGCGGCGTACTGAACCGCAAACGGCCACAGAAAATGGGGGGCAGCCGCATGCATCATGGACGTACGCGCGACGTCCATGACCATGCCATTGCGGCGCTCAGCAATCCCATTTTGCTGTGGAGAGGCCGGAAGCGTGAAGGTCTGGCGGATGCCCTGTGCCTGACAGAAGGCTCCCAGACGGGTAGAGGAAAACTCCCCTCCTCTGTCCGAGGGTAGACGCAAAACAGGAAAGTCCGAGCTGAAACTCACTCTGAGCTGGAGACGAGCTGCGCGGATCCAGTCGATCAACACCTCAGTGACGTCACCCTTGCTGCGCAAGGGGAAGACTGTGGTGTAACGCGAGTAGTCGTCAACGACCAGCAGAAAGTACCGCTCTCTCCCCTGCACACTGACGCGGGCTGGGCCCCACACGTCCATGTGTAGAGTCTGTAGCGGAGCCTCTGTCGGAGGAAACTTGGAGGAGTGAGGGGCGGCGCGCTGTCGCCCCTCGACACAGGGGACGCAGGTAGGGCTAGGCCCCGGAGGAAGGGGAGGGAGAGACCGAGGAAGACCAGAGACAAGGACACGGGAGGCCATGCCTTGGAGACGAGGCAAGGAGGGGTGACCAAGGCGGTGGTGCCAAAGGAGAATCTGGTGGGACAGCAGACGACACGAGCAGGGGGCAGACTCAGGACCAGACCTGGACGCCGCAGCAAACTCCTGACTCGACGCAGCTACCTGGGCAAACTCAGCAATAGGAGGTGACTCAGCAGTAAGGTTGTAAAGGCTCGACCCTGGCCGACGGGTGAACGTGGCCAAGTGTCGGCCTGTCCGAGCACACCTGCAGTGGGTCACTCGCTGACTCGCAGGAGTGAACTAGTCAACCCCTCGATCTTGTAGGTCCGCTCCACTCACCAAGTTCGTAGAGAACGAGAGGAGGTAGAGACCAAATAGGGTGCCAGAGGGGGCTGCAGGGCACGGAAGGACAGTGGAGAAGCTAGCAAGGATAGGACCCCCAGAGGGGTCTGCTAGGGAGACTGCAACCGGCTGACTAAGCGGCGTTAGAGTGGTGCGGTCTCGAAAGAAGGAGCGGGACGCACCCGAGTCCAGGGTGAAGGTGTGGAAGGCTTGAGCCGACGTAGTACCTGAGAGAGCAGACTCACCAGCACCTGGGGCGGCAGACGCACTGGTACCTGGGGCAGCAGACGCACTAGCACCTAGAGCAGCAGTCTCACCAGCACCTAGCGCAGCAGCCTCTATGCCCGGGTCAGGCGGTACACACAGGTAACAGGCACCCTCAACACTATCAGCAACAGCATACATGGCAGCAAGAATATCATCAAAGTCAAGATCAAAGATAACAACCCCGGCCTTAGCTTGATCTCCCCAGCGAGGGATCTCTGACGCCTCTGGGAACTGGCGACGCCACGCGTCCGTCAGGCGACCAAAGTAGCGCTGGGTGGAGTGTGGACCCCCCCACTGCTCACCAGTGCGGTCGCCGGTACGGAGAACAGCAGAGGCAACAGAGGGCAAGAGGGGGGAGGGAGAACACCCCTCAAAGACGGGGGTGCGAGGGTCACCACGAGAGGCTCCTACAGCGACTATGCTCTTCTCTATCGCTAGGAGGGCCTTCTCGAGGAGGTCAACGATGAGAGTGGTGGGGCAAACAGAGAGGAAGTGGTCCCTGACTACACGGAGGGAGTCAGGGAGACGAGTGACTATGTAATAGAGGGTGATGTACATGGGGGGGGGGGGGGGGTTCTTGGCGCAGAACTCAGCAGGAAGCGCAGTGCGGTAGCGAGTGTCACTAGTGCGGAGGTGCGTAATGAGGTCAGCAACAGTGGGAAAGGCAGCAAGGTCAGGGAAGAGGTATGGTAGCATGAGGCGGCTCAGTGCTGTAGTGGCAGGGGAAGAGTAGCGTGCAACTACAGCGTCGTACAAGGTCTGAGCACTCTTGTACTGGCTAAAGTGTGCACGCTCAGTGGTCGGTAAGTGGCGGCGCACAGCAAGGCGAGCAGCAGTGTCACGTGTGGCCCACTGTGAGCGAACAGTGGCGTCAGCATCAGCAGCAGGGGCAGGGGAGGCACTAGAAGTGAGGTCAAACAGGGAGAGGCCGTCTGCCCTATCGCACTGCAGGAAAAGCTGCAGATCATCTACCCAGACCTCAAAGTCCACTGCCCGACCCTCAGCGTCAAAGGTGAGAACGCTAGGGGAAGCCATAACAGCTGGAGGCAGGGCAGTGCAGTGGCAGAGACTGTGCTCTTACCTGGTAGGTGGAGCGATCGGGCTGCTCGGCGGCTCGGCTGTCGGGAGACTCTGCTGCAGGGCGGCTCAGCTGCTGGGCAGCTCGGCTGCTGGGCGGCTCGGCTGCTGGGCGGCTCGGCTGCTGGCGCGGGGCGGCTCGGCTGTCGGGCGGCTCGGCTGCTGGGCGGCTCGGCTGCTGGGCGGCTCGGCTGCTGGGCGGCTTGGCTGCACGGTGCTGGGCGGCTCGGCTGTCGGGCGGCTCGGCTGCTGGGCGGCTCGGGAGGGCGGGCGGCTCAGGTGGCCAGCGGTTCGGCTGCTCGGCGTTGCGGGCGCTGGGAGGCGGGGTCGCAGGTGGTGGCGAGGTCGCAGATGGCGGCGGGCCGCAAGGGTGTGTCAACTTATATTTGTAACTGCCTGTAGCTGTAGTTAGTGTAGTTATTTAAACTTTGTGTGGTGGTGCACCTTATGTGTTTCCTTTGCTATATGTACTTCTAACCCTATAGTGAAGCAAACATTCTCCCAACTTTTCTCAACTCACTCGATACTCTCCCCTAGGATCAACCCGCTCGACATTCAAGTAGGGCCTAGGCTACTAAGCCTAGGCCCTAGATTAATCTACACTTTAACTCTCGTTCTCAATTTCGACATGTTATCGGAGCTTTTTACGACCTGGCCTGTGGGCCCGCCCTACGCTTCCGCTATGATTTTTCGGTCGCGCGCCTAGGGCGCGTGACGATTTTTACTTAGTCCCGCCCACGGGTGTGTGACTCCTACTCTGCCCGTCGCGCGCCCCGAGGCACGCGACGGTGCCCTTCATCTGCCCATCGTGCGCCCCGTGGCACACGATGGTGCCCTGCTCGTCGTGCGCCCCTAGGCGCACGATCGGGCCCTTTTTCTTCTACTACCCGTCGTGCGCCCCGTGGCACTGGCACGCGACGGGCCTTTCCGCCCCTGCTCTCCCTGAAGCCGCCCCTGACCCATCTGCACCGACACCTTTTCGCCGCTCTGCGGCTTTCTTCCTTCCCACCCCCTTCTTCCTTTGTCTCCCTGCAGCCGTGGGGAGGAGGGTATGGGGGTGGAGGGTGTTGGAGTGTGGGGTCAACTCTCTCCCTTCCCCTCCTCCTTCTTTCAGTCCCACCGCTGCAGCTGCCGCTGGGGGGGGAGGGTGTGAGGATGTGGGGGAGCAGGGGGAGTGGTACCCGGGTGGCGGGTGTGAGGCAACATGCAGCCATCCCTCTACCTCTCCTCTCTTCCCCCCTTCTCTGCTGCTCCTGCAGCAGTGTGGGGGAGGGGAAGGAGGAGGGTGAGGAGATGGAGGGGGTGACCACTTAGTGTCAGCCCGCCTGCATTACCTGCTGTTGCTTGCCTTTTATTTTGCATGTGTACACCTGCAGGTTGCATTCTGCACATACTCCTGCTGCAGGCAGTTATGGGGGAGTGTCAACTTATATTTGTAACTGCCTGTAGCTGTAGTTAGTGTAGTTATTTAAACTTTGTGTGGTGGTGCACCTTATGTGTTTCCTTTGCTATATGTACTTCTAACCCTATAGTGAAGCAAACATTCTCCCAACTTTTCTCAACTCACTCGATACTCTCCCCTAGGATCAACCCGCTCGACATTCAAGTAGGGCCTAGGCTACTAAGCCTAGGCCCTAGATTAATCTACACTTTAACTCTCGTTCTCAATTTCGACAGGGTGGGCGGGGCCGCGGTGGCGACGGGTCCGAAGTGGGGCCTAAGTGGGGCCGTAGAGGGGCCGACGGGGCCAAAGTGGGACCGTAGCGGGGCCGCAGCGGGGCCTAAGCCGGGCCGAAGCGGGGCCGTAGCGGGGCCTAAGCGGGGCCGTTGCGGGGCCGTAGCGGGGCCGTAGCGGGGCCGTAGCGGGGCCGTAGCGGCCTAAGCGAGGCCGTAGAGGGCGGCTCGAGGGGCAGTAAGGGTGGCCAATAGGGGCCACTAAGGCGGCTCGAGGCGCTACTCGAGTTAGGAGCTAAGCGCGCTCCGGGTAGGGAAGGAAAAAAAAAGTTCGTGGTGGGCCCTAGGCAGTATTCCCACTCGGGAACCTGCTCGATACCATGACGAGAAGTGAGAATGGAATGAATGAACTATGAAACAGTTGGGTATAAGTACTAGCCCTAATTGGGTTGTACCCCTTATGGGCTACCCCACTACAGCCTACACAAATGTATAAGCTATAATGTTCTGACACGAGTACTGCATGCTGCTGACTGGACAAGGCCACGTCACCAGTAGCGACACTCGAGAAGCGAAGGGGAGTGTTGGAAACAAGAAATGGACGCTTCTTATTGTCAGAACATAATAGCTTATGCTTTTTTGTAGGCTCTAGTGGGGTATCCCATAGGGGGTACAACCCAATTAGGGTTAGTACTTGTACCCACTTCACTCATAGTTCATTCATTCTCGTTCTCACTTTCTCATGGTATCGAGCAGGTTCCCTCGTGGGAACTGTTCCTAGGGCCCACCGATCCTCCCTTTTTGTCCTGCCCGGGGCGCGTCCTGCCCCTGCCCGAAGCGCGCCTAGGGTCGCGCCCTCCTTAGCGGCCCGTCGCGTCGCCCTTAGCGGCTCGTCGCGTCGCCCTTAGCGGCCGCGTCGCGCAGCCCTAACGGCCGCGTCGCGCCGCCCTTTCACAAGCGGCCCGTCGCCGCCCTTCTCCTGCGGCCCGCCGCCCTCAACTGCGGCCCCGCCGCCCTCAACTGCGGCCCCGCCGCCCTTCTCTACGGCCCTGCCGCTTTCACCTGCGGCCCCGCCGCCCTCAACTACTGCGGCCTCGCCGCCCTCAACTGCTGCGGCCCCGCCGCCCTCAACTGCGGCCCCGCCACCCTCAACTGTTGCGGCCTCGCCGCCCTTAACTGCTGCGGCCCCGCCGCCCTCAACTGCGGCCCCGCCGCCCTTCTCTGCGGCCCCGCCGCCCTCTCCTGCGGCCCCGCTGCTCTCACCTGCGGCCCCGCCGCTTTCACCTGCGGCCCCGTCGCCCTCAACTGCTGCGGCCCCGCCGCCCTCAACTACTGCGGCCCCGCCGCCCTCAACTGCGGCCCCACCGCCCTTCTCTGCAGCCCCGCCGCCCTCTGCTGCGGCCCCGCCGCTCTCACCTGCGGCCTCGCCGCTTTCACCTGCGGCCCCGCCATTCTCGTTGGCGGCCCCACCGCTCTCATCTGCGGCCCCGTCACCTGCTGCAGCGCCGCCCGCCACCCGGGATTCCCGACCCGCCCCACCCAGCCGAGCAGCCAACCGCCGCGCCGCCCTGCTGCAGCACCGTCGAGCCGCCCGGGCAACCGAGCAGCCGGACAGCCGGCCGCCGAGCCGCCCAGCAGCCCTGCAGCCGAGTCGCCCAGCAACCGAGCCGCCCTGCAGCTGAGCCGCCCAGCAGCCGAGCCGCTGTACAGTCGAGCCACCGGACCGCCGAGCCGCACTACAGCCGAGCCGCCCAGCAGCTCAGTAGCCGAGCCACCGATCTGCCGAGCCGCCCTATTGCCGAGCCGCCCGAGCTGCCCTGTCCGGTGAGCACATTGCCTCTCTTGCTACACTGCCCTCACCCTACTGTTGCACTGCTAGTCTACTGTGGTCATGGCTACCCCTAGTGTCCTCGCTTTTGACGCTGAGGGTCGCGCCATTGACTTTGACGTCTGGGTAGATGACCTGCAGCTGTTCTTACAGTGCGATAGGGCAGACGGTCGCTCTCTCTTTGACCTCACCTCTGGTGCCTCTCCTGCCCCTGCTGCTGATGCTGATGCCACTGTTCGCTCCCAGTGGGCCACGCGCGACGCTGCTGCACGTCTTGCTGTGCGTCGCCACCTCCCTACCTCCGAGCGTGCGCACTTTAGTCAGTACAAGAGTGCTCAGACCTTGTACGACGCTGTAGTTGCGCGCTACTCCTCCCCTGCCACCACTGCACTGAGCCGTCTCATGCTACCGTACCTCTTCCCTGACCTTGCTGCCTTTCCCACTGTCGCTGACCTCATTACACACCTCCGCACTAGTGACACTCGCTACCGTGCTGCGCTTCCTGCTAACTTCTGCGCCAAGAACCCCCCCCCCAAGTACATCACTCTCTACTACATAGTCACTCGCCTCCCTGACTCCCTTTGCGTAGTCAGGGACCACTTCCTCTCAGTCTGTCCCACCACTCTCACTGTTGACCTCCTCAAGAAGTCCCTTCTAGCAGCCGAGAAGAGCATAGTCGCTGTAGGGGCCTCTCGTGGTGACCCGCGCACCCCCATCTTTGAGGGGTGCTCCCCCTCCCCCCTTCTGCCCTCTGTTGCCTCTGCTGCTACGGCCAACCTCCTTGGTCTTGAGTCGGTCGGTGCGGCGTCCGCCCCTAGCGGGAGACGCCGCTCTGGCAAGGGCAAGGGGGGCAAAGGCGTTGGAGGAGCGAGCGGGAGCGGTGGAGGTGGAGACGGCGGGGGGAGTGGGGGTGGCGCTGGGAGTGGAGGTGGGGGAGGAGGTGTCGGTGGCGGCAGCGGAGGCGGCAGCGGCGGTGGTGGTGGGAGCGGGGGTGGCGGAGGTGGTGGCGGTGGAGGCGGAGGCGGAGGCGGCAGTGGTAGCGGAGGAGGCGGAGGCGGCGGAGGCGGCGGGGGTGCCGGTGGAGCTGGTCCCGGGTCTACACAGAGGAGTGGTTCCGGCGGTGGCCAGCGCCAGCAGCAGCAGCGCGGTCGTGAGACACTGTCCCCTCAGCAGCGCCGTGACTGGTACACTGCACGCCAGCGGGGTGGGGGTTTTGGTCCGTGCACCTACGTCCTGCGCAGCGGCGACCGTGCGGGTGAGCTGTGTGGGGGTGCGCACCCAACCCAGCGCTGCTTTGGCCGCCTGATGGACGCGTGGCGTCGCCAGTTCCCGGAGGCCACAGAGATCCCTCGCTGGGGCGAGCTGTCTAGGGCGAGAGTTGCTATCTATGATCTTGATTTTGATGCTATTCTTTCTGACATGTATGATGTGTCCATTAGTGATGAGGGTGACTGTTACCGGTGTTTCCCGCCCGATCCGGGCATTGGGACTCCTGCTCTAGGTACTGGTGAGGCTGCTGCCCTAGGTGCTTGTGACGCTGCTGCTCTAGGTGCTAGTGCGTGTGCGTGCTCAGGTACTGGTGAGTCTGCGCTCTCAGGTACTGCGTCGGCCTCGGCCTCCCTCACCTTCACCCTTGACTCGGGGGCTTCTCGCTCCTTCTTTCGGGACCGCACCACACTCACGCCCTACCTGCGGCCCTACCGCCGCACTACATGCGGCCCGTCGCCCTACCCGTCGCGGCCCCGGCCCCGTCCCCGCCTTCCCCCCCCCCTTTTCCCGTCGCCTGTCGAGGCGACCTGAGGGGCGAGCGGTGGGGTGTCGGGTATGGGGGTGGCCGGTGTGCCTTCCTCCCTTTGCTCCTCCTCCTCCTTCGTCTCCCACTGCTGCAGCTGTCGCTGAGGGGGGTGGTTGTGTGGGAGACTGGGGTTTAGGGTTTAAGGGGGGTGCGTGGGAGTGGAGCTAGGGGTGTAGCAGCGGGTGTGTATCAGGGGGGTGGGACTGTCTGCGGGAGGTTGAATGGAGGCTGCCAGCATGTTGTCCGCAGCACCTGTAGTCCGGGGCGTTGTCCCGGTAGCCCAGTGAGCTTGTCGCTGCGCTAGTCGCCTGTGGGTCCGTTGCCCGTCTGCCGCTACTTAAGCCGCGGGGCCTGTTGCTCCTGTAGTCCGGGCGCTTAGTCCGGTAGCCATTGTGCTCGCCACTCCTGTTGCCCGTGTGTCTGCAGCTTCAGCCGCCGTCTTCTATCTCCTCTCCTCTCACTCTCCCTCCTCCTCACTTGCCCGTTGTGACTACCACTAGCTTTGCTCATAATTGTGAACTCTAAACTATTGCTTCTTGAACTTGTGCTCAGAATGTGTGGTGACATTGTGATCCACCCTGAGCTTGTACTGCTTTTCCTGCTCTGCTGATTACACCCCACTTTGGCTATGGGGGTGTGTCAGAATATTATCTTATGCTCTAGCCTGTAGTGGGGTGCTCTATAGCGAGTACAACCCTTCTAGGGTTTTGCTATTTGTATCCTCATTCCTGCTAGTTCAATCCCCTTTCTTTCTTCTAATTTTGTTAGGGTAGAGGTTGAAGTAACCTTGGTTTTTTCTGCTTGCTACTCTTCATGCGCTGGCACGTGTCGCATGAGGTGACGAACTGCTGCACGTCTGCTGCCATCCCAGGCCAGTAGTAATACTTCGCTATCCCTGCTAACGTCTTGTTGCTCCCGAAATGTCCCGCGTAAGGTACGTCGTGAAACTCCTCCAATAGGATCTGCCGTAGCGGGGCGTAATTCGGTACCCAAATCTTTCCTGAACCCTTCCTTACAGCTAAGTCTTTCTCCCACTGTAACAGCTTCTTGGTCTGTGCTGTAGCAATCTCTGCGTCCACGGAGTACCCATGTTGGAATAGACCCTTGAGCAGAGGGTTCATCCCGTCGAGCTGGATGCCTGCTACATGTCCGGGGCGGCTCAACGCGTCTGCCTTGTTGTGTAGCCCAGGCTTGTAGACGATGTCGTAGTGGAAGTGAGTTTCCAGGAAGTCCACCCACCGCACCTGTCGTCGTGAGAGCGTCGGCTGCGACTTCAGGTATTTGAGACTGCAGTGGTCAGTATAGACTGTAGTCTTGGCTCCCTCTAGGTAACACCTCCACGCCTTGAAGGCTATGACTATCGCTAAGGCTTCCTTGTCATGGATGGGGTAGTTCAGTTCTGCTCCGTGTAGCTTCTTACTTAGGTAGGCGATGGGCTGCAAACCGCGTCCGTGATCCTGCATCAGTACTGCTCCGACTGCTTGGTCACTAGCGTCTGCTTCCACCACGTAGTCCTTGTCTGGATCCGGCAAGATGAGTACTGGCGCTGTAGTCAGTACTGTCTGTAGCTGCTCCATGGCTTGCTGATGAGGGGTATCCCATTTGTAGGGCGTATCCTTTTTCAGTAGGTCGGTCAGTGGCGCTGCTATCTTAGCGTACTACGGCACGAACCTGTTGTAGTAGTTGGCGAAGCCTAGGAACTGCTGCAACTCCTTCACGTTCTCCGGTACTTTCCACTTCTTGACGGCTTCGATCTTCCGCGGGTCCACGTGTACGCCCTCGGCACTCACCATGTGCCCAAGAAACTACACTTTCTTCAGGGCGAAGTCGCTCTTCGACAGCTTCATGTAGAACTTGTTTTTCCGCAGGATCTCGAACACCTTCCGCAGATGCTCCACGTGCTCCTTCATGTTCTTGGAGTAGATGAGAATGTCGTCCAGGTACACCACCACGCACTCGTCCGGCAGGGGTCGTAAGATGTGATTCATCTCCGCTTGAAACGTTGCTGGTGCGTTGCAGAGTCCGAACGGCATCACCAAGTATTCGTAGGGAGAGGTGGATGGGCGGATCAGTTGTCTTTCCAGTAGATACTCTATCTGTTTCTTCATGTCTGTCAGCTCGGTCGGACTCATTCGGTATGGTGCACGTGAGACGGGTTTCGCACCTGGTTCCTCCACGATCTCGTGCTCGTGGGTGCGTGCTGGAGGTACGCCTGCAGGTAGGTCGTCGGGCATAATATTCTTGTACTGCTCCAAGACCTCCTTCACTGCTGCAGGTAGCTCCGAAATCTGCTTCTCCTCCTCTGCTGCTGCCATAACCAGTGCTAAGTAACCCGTGCTACTTTTGTTCACTGTCCGTTCGATCCATGCCAGTTTCATTTCAGGAACGCTCCCTGTATCCATCCAGCTTCGCAGCTCCACTCGTTTCCCGTTGTTGTAGATGCGCGCCTTCCTGTTGACCCAATCGATCTCGGGGTTGAATCGCTTTCGGAAATCTCGCCCCAAGATGAAATCTAAACCCTTGATGTTCGTGATCGGCAACGTCGGCTTCCACCTCAGCGCCCCTATATGTAGCTGTAGTGATGCTTTGCCGTGTATGGGAAGTTTCGTACCGTCCACCATTGTTGCCGAGAGCTTGGTCTCCTCCGATAATTCTCCGATTTTCTCCAACGTCCCGCGGTCGCACACCGAGTGGGACGCACCACTGTCCACCATTGCTTGGAGGCGTCGCCCATTGCAGATCACCTCGAGTAGTAGTGGTTTTTGCTGCTCCGAGTAACCGTAGATGGTCTCGCTTATAGGATCGTAGGGTACGTCAAATAGATCATCCCTTGGTCGTGCGCTCGAAGCTGCTGACTCCATATCAGTTTCCAACTGAGCAGGGTTAGAAGGATTTATCCGAGGCCGATTCAGCTTCGCCTTGGCCTGGAACCTTCCCTTAAGCCTTTGCAGCTGTGTAGGCTTCTGCTGTGGGCAATGGGGAGCCTTAACACTATGCTCCGGGGAGAGAATATGAACTCCTTGGAACGCACTCTGAAAATTTAGAAGAAAGAAGAGAGGTGCACTAGCAAGAATGAGGATACAAATAGCAAACCCTAGAAGGGTTGTACTCGGTATAGAGCACCCCACTACAGGCTAGAGCATAATATTCTGACACACCCCCATAGCCAAAGTGGGTTGTAATCAGCAGAGCAAGCAAAGCAGTACAAGCTCAGGTTGGATCACAATGTCACCACATATTCTGAGCAAAAGTTCAAGAAGCAATAGTTTAAAGTTCACAATTATGAGCAAAGCTAGAGGCTATCGCAGAGGGCTAGTGTGGAGGAGGAGGGACTATGAGAGGAGAGGAGGTAGTGGGTGGCAGCTGAAGCTGCTGGCACACGGGCAACTGGAGCAACTGGCACACTGGCAACTGGAGCATCTGGCACACGTGCTACTGGAGTAACTGGCTCCGCGGCTAACAGTAGCGGCAGACGAGCAACGGACTCACGGGCGACTGGAGCAACGGGCTCACGGGCGACTGGCGCAACGGGCTCACGGGCGACTGGTGCAACGGTCTCACGGGCGACTGGAGCTGCTGGCTTCTCGGCGGCCACCCCCTTCAACCTCCCCAAACTATCCCACCCCCATTTCACACACCCCCTACTGCACCCCTAGGGTCACTCATACCCCACCCCCTAGCACCACTCCGTCGACTCCCACACACCCACCCCCCTCAGCGGCAGCTGCAGCAGTGGGAGACAGAGGAGGAGGAGGAGCAGGGGAGACCACACACCCGCCACCCCCCACTCGCCACCCCCAAACCCGAACACAGGGCAGGGCGGGATGGCGGGTAGAGAGGATACGGGGGGGGGGGGGGGGCGGGGCCGACGCGCGGACTCCTTGGGCGCCAAAGCAGGCGGCAGAAGGGGCAACGCTCGCCCCTCTCCCCCAGGTCGCGGCCCCCCAAGGAGCCGCGACAGGCGACGGGAAAAGGGGGGGGGGGGGGGGGGGGGGGGCGGTGCACGTGCCCCCGGTGCGCCGCGGCTGGCGACGAGGCATGGCAGGGGCGGGGCCAGGGCTGCAAGTGGCGGCGACGGATTCTCTGGCGGCGACGACGGGGCCGCTGGCGGCGGTTCGGGGCCGATATGAGCGGCGACGGGGGGCGACGCGCGGGTCCCCGTCGCCCGTCGCAGCGCCTCCCGGGGGCGACGCGCCGAGTGACGGGGCAGAAACCCGTCGCGCGCCTCGGGGCGCACGGCGGGCAGAAAACCGCCGCGCGCCTTGGGGCGCACGGCGGGAAGAAAAACTGCCGCACGCCACGGGGCGTGCGGCACAGAGAGTAGCAGTAGCAGTTGCAGCGGAAGCAACGAGGTGGTGAGCCCACCCACAGGATCGATCCAAGGGGATCGACCTGCTCTGATAGCATGTGAAAATTTAGAAGAAAGAAGAGAGGTGCACTAGCAAGAATGAGGATACAAATAGTAAATCCTAGAAGGGTTGTACTCGCTATAGAGCACCCCACTACAGGCTAGAGCATAATATTATGACACGCACGACCCTTTTCAACGCTCCGGAGTGGTTTGCCCAACTTCTCACGTACCTGAATAATGTCTGAAGGCTTTTTCTTGGCCTTGAAATCTCCCCTGAATTTTTTAAAGGCTTGAAAACCTCGAGAGAAAATATTCTTACTCTCGGGGGTGTTCGGCTGGAGTTTCCCGGTCCGTGAAGAGTCTTGTTTCACGGAGCCTCCATTTGTCTCGGCGATTTCCCCTGTTGCCGGCCGGTTGTGGCGTTTTAAATTCGCGCCATCATGTCCTCCTTTTTTCGCCATCGTGGATGTCGCACTGTTGTTGCCCTGCAGCTCTGCTCGTGCCTTTTTCATTTTCCAACACGCCAAGAGTCGCAAAATTCGCACTTCTCATATTTTGTCGGCTGCTGCTTCGCGTCGATCTTGTCGATATCCATTGGGTCGGCGGTCGTGGGTGGTGCCGATCGCTTCGTGCCAAATGATCGGTTTGGCACGTGGCGTCGTGTCTCGGGTTCACATCGCATCAGCGCATCGAATCTCTCTGCTGCACACACCATGTCGCGATAGTTGTTGTAGTTCGCGGCAATCACCTGTCGGCGGACTTCCATTTTTAGCCCCTCAGTATACGCTTGGATTTTTTCTCCTTCAGTCAGGTCGGTAATTCGGTTGAAGAGGTTCTCCATCTGCTGCGTGTACTGTGTTACACTGCCGAACTGTTTATGCCGATGAATCTGCTGCCGCGCCATGTAGCTGGAGTTGATTGGTTCGAAACGTTGAATTAAAGCTTCCCGAAACTGCGTCCATGACCCCTCGCCTCGGATCTTATTGCTGTTGTAAATCCACTCGAGCGCCGTGCCTCATTATAGTGTCGCTGCGAGCCGAATCCGCATTGCATCGTGTGTCGGGGTCGTACAGCCAACGGCCTCGAAGTAAATTTCGAGAGTCGCAATGAATCGACGAACGTCAGTGTCTCTCGCATTCGGATTGAACGTTTCCGGTAGCCTCGGACGTGCCGCCTCAAGATTCACTGTAGCCGCTGCCGCTGGTGCTGGGTTAAGTGTCGGTGTCGCCGCTGCTGCATTCGCCGCTGCGTTCGCTGCTGCCGTGGCGGCTGCCGACTGGTTCGCGAGAAGCTCCTCTATTCGCTGGAGAGCCGCTTGCGTCTGGTCCAGGCCGGTGTGTAACTCCGTAATTTTTCGTACGGAATTATCACCATTTTCCTCCATTTGGCGATTTACAGGAAGATTTGCGACGGAAATAATTGATTTCTAGGCGCTGGTCATCTTACTGTGAGTCGAGTTGACTGCAGAAATGACGAGGGCTGATTCAGTAAGTCGCGTTTTTCTCCCATAGTTGAAATTCGCGTCTGATCTCGGCCGTTGAGAAGAAAGTCGATCCGACCCTCCAAATTCCAACCGTTTTGGTCGAAATTCCCAGGGCCGTTGAGATTCGAATCGATCCAACGGTCGAAATTCCAACTTTTTCGCCACTGGACCTGAGGAGTGTTTGAAAACCGGTTCGAGGGGGACGTTAGAAAATAGCGCGGAACTGGTTTACGTACCGTAACAAGGTGTTACGCGAAGGTTTCGCAGGCCGCGTAGCGTCCCGAACGGATCGTTACCGAATTCGGTAGAAGGCAATTCGGTGGCAACCGAAAAGGCCAGAAATCGGTGCACGCAACCTAGCTCGGTGCTATAACTATAATAAATTATAGGAAAGCACCCAGCCTAGGAAATCAAGCAATTCATGCATGCATATAATTATCCTATGCTAGAAATAGCATAACAAAGTAAAGGCAAGCAAGCATAGCTGGCATAAGCCTTCGTACTCTCACAAGAGCGAGACGCACCGCTTGAAGAGGGTCTCTCCCAACTGGAGTTGGAAACAGCTACACGGGTCGTATTCGGCACACCGGAACACCCTCTTCCCGGACCCGCATCCCAGCATCTCCAAGGAATGCTCCGCGGCGTTGGCGTCGGCACCTTCGACGCGCATGGGAATCCTCGGCCCTACACCGAACGAAAGGCGGCAGAGATCTACTCTCACCGGCGCGATTCCAAGAAACGGCTCTCGCCCACGGAAGAAGAGACATTGGCGCAACAAGAAGCCGAAGAGCTTCGGCGGAAGAGCCTCGCCGAAGCACGCGGAACGCTCGCCTGGGAGCAGGACGAGGAAAGCGCCTCCAATGAAGGGGGGTGGGGGAGCGCCGGCGGATGGGAAACGAGCGACACCAGCGGCTGGGGCACAGCAACAGGCGCATACATCGGCGGATGGGGCGCCGCACAAGGCGGCGAGATGAGCGGCTGGGGAGCTTTCCGCGAGGATCAAAAGGGGGAAGAGGAAGAAGAGCCTGCGCATGCTGAGGTCGAACCTCCTGTTGTTCCTCTCGGACGACCTCCGCGCCGCCCTGCGTTAGGACCACCGCCGCCTGACATCCCTTCAAGTAGTGACCCCTGGGACACCATTGACTGGGAAAGTGAACCACTCACCCCGCGATGCACTGTCTGCGGACCTGCCCCTGAACCACGCGAACCTGCGTTCGTACTTGGCACGATCCCCGGAACTAACATCCCCTACTCCATCATCCGCGACAGAGAATTTCTCGCCCTCATGCTAACAACGGCGAACGAGGAAGAGGAAGAGAACGAGGGAGCAGCGCCTACACCGGCACCGGCACCTGACAAAGACCCCGGAGCCGCACTGGAGCGCTACATGCGCACATCTGGATTCCGCGCCGACGACGCCATCTGGCATCAGCGCCTAGGTCACCCTTCGCGCGTGACCCTGAAGAACTGCATCGAAGCCGGCGTCTTTGCACCTGGCGCACTGTTGCGCCCTGACGGCTCGGAAGTGAGAGGAGGGACTCACCCGCGCAGCTGCACTGTCTGCCCCGAAGCTGCGCTGAGTCACCAGCCCTTCCCCCTACTCGAGCCAGGAACCAATCGCTACGCCACGCTTGAGAAGGTTTACAGCGACTTTCTCAACGCAGGACACTGCGGCATCAACGACGAACTCCACACACTCACCTTCGTCGACGTCGGAACGCGCCACGTGTGGGTCGTAAACGTGGAAGCGCGTAGCAGAGCCTACGAAGCATTCCGTCTGTGGCTGCCGCACGTGCAGCGGCAATCTGGGGAGAAATTGAAGATCTAGCAGTCCGATGGTGCGGCGGAGTTCAGGAGCAAGGAACTGCAGGATTACCTCACGCAAAAGGGGATCGAGCATCACATCTCCCTCCCCTACACGCACCAGCAGCAGGGCGTAGTGGAGCGCACGAATCGCACCCTCATGACGAAGGTACGGGCGCTAATGTGGCAGGCAAAGCTCCCGCCGATCTACCGGACCTACGCGATGCACCACGCCGTGCGGGTGCACAACCTGCTGTCAACCACCGGAATCATCGGCAACTCCTCGCCGCACGTGAAATGTACGGGAAGAAAGGGGGACACCTCCATGCTCCGCGTCTGGGGCTGCATGGTTCAATGCCGACCACCAACATCAACCATCGGGAAGTTCAAAAGCCGCGCGCGCTGGGGAATCCATCTCGGTATCAGCCACGAACACAAGGCGTGGATCATCCTAGATCTCCTAAGCCAGAAAATCAAGAATGCACGCGATGTCATCTTCTACGAGGGACTGTTTCTGCAACAATTTCGTGACGACGAGTTGACGAATGCAAACCGCGTCTACGCCAACGAGGGCCACAGCTACGCCTCACCTGAGGACGAAGCAGCAGCAGCAATTCTGGAGCAGGATCCAAGAGGCGAGTTCACAAGGGGCGATCGCCGCGACGACGACGACGACGACGATGATTCAGGTGAAGGAGGAACAGGCGCAACAGGAGGAGGTGCAGCAGGAGGAAGCAGAAGCGGCGGAGACACAGCACCGCCTGAACCAGAAAGCGATGATGACGACGTGCAGGAAGTCGTCACTCAACATCGCCACGACAGCACTGTCACCGGTCTCCAGCTACTTGGACTACACGCTGCCATCTCCACTGCTCCGCGCATCATCGAACCTAAGAACCCACAGCAAGGAGTGGCGCGAAGCAATGGATGCAGAAACCTGGGCACTCGAGTCGCGCGACACCTGGGTGCTCGTCGACCGTGCAGCAGTAAAGGGGAGAAGGATTCTCTTCGGCAAATGGGTCTTCCGAGTGAAGACAGGAGCCGACGGAAGGATTGAGCAATTCAAGGCACGCTGGGTGGTGCGCGGCTACGATCAAAGGCACGGGATCGATTTTGACCAGACATTTGCACTAGTCAGCCGTTACACGTCCGTCAGAATTCTCCTCGCCATCGCAGCCGCACGGCACCTACCACTCCGGCAGATCGATGTGAAGAATGCGTTCCTATACGCATTAGTGGACGCCATGATCTACGTGGAACAGCCACACACTTACGGCGACGGAGACCCACGCGTCTGTCAGCTACGCAAGTCCCTCTATGGGATCAAACAGGCACCAAGACTCTGCCAGCAGTACCTGCACAACATACTGCTTGAAATCGGGTTCAAGCAGCTGCCTCACGATCCTGGAATGTATCGCCGCGATTTCCGCGGCGAATACATCCTCCTCACGGTCTACGTCGACGACCTTCTCTACACAGGCTCAAGCAACGAACTGCTCGAGCAATTTGAGAGAAGCCTCGTAGGGCGCGTCGACATCACCTGCAATCATGACGTGAAGCAGTTTCTCGGACTCAACATCACCTACTCGCCGGAAGCCATTCATCTCTCAGCAGCGAAGTATGCGGAGGAGCTTAGCAAGCGCTTCAACATTGCGCCTGCACCACTCTCCACCCCTTACCGCACTCCAGGACCCAACCACAAGCCTGACAACAAAGCCCTGTCCCCTGCTGAGCTTCACACTTACCAGCAGCAGTTGGGATGCCTGCTTTTCGCATCTGTTATCTGCAGGCCCGACCTCTCCTACATTGCGAGCCAGTTGGCTCAGTACTCACGCAAACCAACGGATGAGAATCTCTCAGATCTTCAGCGAGCCCTTCAATTCTTCATCTCCACGCCCAATGTCGGGCTCAGTTTTTCCACCATCCCAACCACATCCTTCCGCCTCGTCGGCTACGTAGATGCCGATCACGCCGCTGACCCTGACAATCGACTTTCCAGGACAGGGTTCCTCTTCCGCCTCGAGCCCAGCGGCCCCATCTCCTGGAACTCTCAGAAGCAGGAGTTGGTTGCCTTGTCATCGGCGGAAGCTCAATTTATCGCAGCAACAGCAGCTGTTCGCGAAGGTCTCTACCTTCAGGAACTGCTGCAAGAAGCAAAAATTCCGGCCTCAACGAACTTTTGCCTACACTGCGACAATCAGAGCGCGATCAGGATCGCGAACAAACCTGGCTTCGTCAACCGCACCAAGCACATCGCACTGCGGTACTTCTTCGTCAAGGACGAAGTTGACAAAGGCAAAGTTGACCTGACATACTGCCCAACGGGTGACATGGCAGCAGACTTCTTCAAGAAGAGACTGCCGCGTCAGCAGTACCAGCACTGCTCCGAACTCAGCGGGGTAGTCAAGCGGGTCAATGCTCGCTACGGCCAGGAGTGAAGGGGGGTGTTATGAATAGTGGTTAATGAAAAACACTGTTGCGCACTCCTCACCGTAGCAAAGCCGAAGCACGCACTACCGAGAGTGAAGACGAAAAGGCAGAAGAAAGGCGAAGGGACAGACGGTTACGAGGAGCATCTGGACCGTCGGGCAGATAGCATCAGGCAGCAGCAGTGGGGAGGATTCCGCCCGAACAGTTACGTAACCACTCGGAGTCGCACGGTTGAATTTCGCTGCAATAAAGGAATGTACCCCTTAGAGTACATGGCTAGTTAGGTCGTTTCGAATTCCCTTGTACTCATATTTATATTCCTTGTACTGCACGTGTTAATCATCTCAAAGCATTTTACATTCACTCTGCTATTGAGGTCAAGGGCCCACCAACATCACTTCTCTGCGTGCAAACCTTCCTGAGTAGATCCTAGGCCACGATCAACTTCTGATCGCAGCAGTTATGCCTTGCCATTTTTAAGCAGATTCTGGTATACCGTAGGTGGGATGGAAAGGAGGATACAACCAATAGAGCAATAGTTTAACTGTTCTTAATTATTATTAATTGTTAGATTTCTTGCAAATTCTTATGATTATCATCTGCTGCTTTTCATCTCACTGGTAATGCATGTCTGCATGTTTCAAAGAGAAAACTCATCGGTCATTGTCAAACAAGGCTCAGTGGTGCACCACTATGACAGTGAAGCCATTTTGAGCTGGACTTGATCGGTGTAGTTCTTTCTTTGGGATTTGCAGATTGTATTGCTTCATGTCATGTTATTCATGGAACGTTTA
Organism: Closterium sp. NIES-65; assembly: GCA_948144175.1. Taxonomy (NCBI): domain Eukaryota; kingdom Viridiplantae; phylum Streptophyta; class Zygnematophyceae; order Desmidiales; family Closteriaceae; genus Closterium; species Closterium sp. NIES-65. The sequence continues at coordinate 1,817,949 of CANXME010002068.1, forward strand.
TACTGCCGTATCTTTCCCCCCATGCTAGGCTGGGGAAGCGGCAGCATAAATATCATTTTTTCGTATAACTTGAAACTTAAAACTTTCGACATGTATTCATCGATTCTATCGATAAATACATTCGTCTCTGTTGTGTTGTGAACTCATCAGAGATGGAACAGAAATATAATGATCGTTTTGCTCGATCGGTATATTTCTCCACTTAAAGCCCGCATGCAAAATAGTGACCCCCCCTTCTATTTGGGTCCACTTGATATACTGATTCACATGTTTTGTTTGTAGGGTGTAATGTGTTGCAGTTTTTCTTTTTTTCCTGTAAACTCTGAAGGTCTGCAACTACAAATTGCTTTTAAATATCAAAATGATAACATAGTGATCAGGTTTTAACATAGTGATCAAGATTTTTAATGATTTGAACATGTGAAGAACATGAATATTAGGATTAGAGGATGATCTGAGAAAAAACGTGTAGATTTTTTAGAGTTTGGGGAAAATACAGAAATACCCCGAAAAATAAATTTCCTTTTGGTCGATTGCAATATGTTGCTCCGCAACCCAAAAATTAGCCGTGACTTGACTACGATATAGGTGCAGTACGGCAGGAGCATTAGGGCAAGGCGGCCTTTGGACATGATTTGAGCTGCTTTTTGTAAGTCCAGCATTTGCATTTCACCTTTTCACGAAGGTATTTAACGATAACCATTTTTTATCAGCTTTGTTACTGCATAGCAGAAATTAGGGAACATTCCTGTGTTGACATTTGTGTCTCAATTCCCATTTTCCCGTATTGCGTCGAAACATTTTGTCAATCTCGCGTCACAAAAGATGAATGTATCGCGACACTAGGCGACCAGGCGAAATGCACAGCTGTGCGTATTGTCAAATTATATATGCGTTATATATGTGTAGGCTGTAGTAGGGTAGCCAATATGGGGTATAGCCTCTTTAGGGTTTGATACTTGAACCCAACTTTGACCCAGTTCATGTCAGACTTATATGACTTAGCCTATGTAGGCTATAGTGGGGTAGCACATATGGGATACAACACTTTTCTAGGGTTTGTACTTGTACCCAACCTTTCCACCAGTCAATCATTCCTCGTAATCTTCACATGGTATAGAGCAGGTTCCCTAGTGGGAACGTTTCCTAGGGCCCACCACTGAAAATCGAAAAAATGTTTCCTGCCCGGAGCGCGCTTCGCTCCTGCCCGAGTCGCGCCGCGCGTGCCTACCCTCCCGTCGCGTCCCCTGCCCTTAGCGGCTCGTCGCGCCCTCTTACGGCCCCTCGCGGCCCCCTCTCACGGCCCTTCGCGGCCCCTTCGCGGCTCCCTTGCGGCCCCTGCGCCGCCCTTCGCGGCCCCTCTCGCGGCCCTTCGCGGCCCTTCGCGGCCCCTTGCGGCCCCTGCGCCGCCCTTCGCGGCCCCTCTCACGGCCCTTCGCGGCCCCTTGCGGCCCCTCGCGGCCCCTTTGCGGCGCCTCGCGGCCCCTTCACGGCCTCGTCGCCGCCCTTCCCGGCCCCTGCGCGGCCCCTTCTCGGCCCCGCCGCCGTCCTTCGCGGCCCCTTCACGACCCTTCGTGGCCCCTTCGCCGCCCTTAGCGGCCCCTTCTCGGCTCCTCCACGGCCCTGCCGCCCGGCCGTCGTCGCCCCAGCAGCAGCAGCCGTCGCGCCGTCACAGCCGCCGCCACCACTACCGGGGCCGCCGCCGCCGCCGCTGCTGACAGCAGGAGCCGCCGCCACCGGTGCAGTGCGAGCAGCAGCAGCCGCCGCCGCCGACAACAGCAGCAGCCGCCGCCGCTGCCGTGACTGCCGCCGCCGCCGCTGCAGGAGCCGCGGCCGCCGCCGCCACCGCTCGGAGCCCCCGCCGCCATCGCTGCCGTGACAGCAGCCGCCGCCGCTGCTGAAGCCGCGGCGGCCGCCGCCATCGCCCGGAGCCGCCGCTGCCGTAACGGCCGCCGCCGCCGCTCCCGGGGCCGCAGCAGCCGCCGTTGCCACCAGCAGGAGCCGCTGCAGCTGTCACGACCTTGTCCCTGCAGGCGCGCCTCGACCCTGCCCCTCCACTTGCGGCACTCTACCCTCCCGCCCTGGTAAGAGCACCGCCGAGCTGCGCCCCTGCGACTGCACTGCACCTAGCCTGCTGCTACTGCCCCTAGCCTGCTGCTACTGCTGTCATGGCTACCCCTAGCGTTCTCGTCTTTGATGCTGAGGGTCGGGCTGTTGACTTTGAGGTCTGGGTCCATGATCTGCAGATTTTCCTACAGTGCGATAGGAAAGACGGTCTCTCGCTGTTCGATCTCACGTCTGGCGCCTCTACTGCCCCTGCTGCCGATGCTGAAAGCACTGTTCGCTCACAGTGGGCCACACGCGATGCTCCTGCCCGTCTTGCTGTGCGTAGTCACTTGCCGTCCTCAGAGCGCGCGCAATTCAGTCAATACAAGAGTGCTAGGACCTTGTACGACGCTGTAGTCGCACGCTACTCTTCCCATGCCACTGCTGCCCTTAGCCGCCTCATGCTACCGTACCTGTTCCCTGACCTCGCCGCCTTTCCCACAGTCGCTGACCTCATTACGCACCTTCGCACTAGTGAAACCCGCTACCGCGCTGCACTTCCTGCTGAGTTCTGCGCCAAGAACCCCCCCCCCCCCCCCCATGTACATCACCCTCTACTACGTAGTCACCCGGCTCTCTGACTCCCTTCGCTCGGTCAAGGACCACTTCCTCTCTGTTTGCCCCACCACATTCACTGTTGACCTCTTCGAGGAGCACCTGCTAGCAGTTGAGAAGAGTATAGTCGCTGTAGGAGCCTCTCGTGGTGACCCTCGTGCCCCCTTCTTTGAGGGGTGCTCCCCCTCCCCCCTTTTGCCCTCTGTTGCTTCTGCTGCTGCCGTCGACTTCGTTGGCACCGAGTCGGTCGGCGCTGTGTCTGCCCCTAGCGGGAGACGCCGCATCGGCAAGGGCAAGGGGGGCAAGGGCGCTAGAGGGGCTGGCGGGGGCGGTGGAGGTGGCGGTGGAGGCGGCGGAGGGAGTGGGGGTGGCGGTGGGAGTAGTGGCGGGGGTGGGGGCTTCGGTGGTGGCGGTGGTGGTGGAGGCGGCGGCGGCGGTGGCGGTGGGAGCGGAGGAGGAGGCGGAGGCGGGGGTGGCGGAGGTGGCGACGGCGGAGGTGGAGCTGGTCGGGGTGGCTCTGCGCAGCGGAGCGGCTTCGGTGGTAGTCAGCGCCAGCAGCAGCAGCGCACTCGTGAGACGCCGCCCCCCCAGCAGCTTCGTGAGTGGTACGCTGCGCGTCAGCGGGGTGGGGGTGCTGGTCCTTGTGCCTACGTCCTGCGTACCGGCGACCGCACTAGTGAGCCGTGCGGTGGCCCGCACACCACCCAGCGCTGCTAGGGCCGCCTGACGGATGCTTGGCGTCACCAGTTCCCTGACGCCACTGAGATCCCCCGCTAGGACGAGCTGCTTAGGTCGGGGGTTGCTATCTTTGATCTGGATTATGATGCTATTCTTGCTGCCATGTATGTTGTGTCTACTAGTGATGAGGGTGACTGTTACCTGTGTGTCCTGCCTGACCCAGGCATTGACGCTGCTGCTCTAGGTGCTGGTGACGCTGCTGCTCTAGGTGCTAGTGCGTCTGCTGCCCCAGGTGCTTGTGAGTCTGCTCTCTCAGGTACCACGTCGGCTCAGGCCGTACACACCTTCACCCTTGACTCGGGTACTTCCCGCTCCTTCTTCCGAGACCGCACCACGCTTACGCCGCTTAGTCGGCCGGTTGCGGTCTCCCTGGCGGACCCCTCTGGGGGTCCTGTCCTTGCCCACTTCTCCACTGTCCTCCCGTGTCCGGCGGCCCCCTCTGGGACCCTGTCAGGTCTCTACCTCCCCTTGTTCTCTACGAACTTGGCGAGTGGTGCTGATCTACAGGATGGGGGGGTTGACCAGTTCACTCCTGCGAGTCAGCGAGTGACCCACTATACGTGTGCGCGGACGGGCCGACACTTGGCCACGTTTACCCGTCAGCCGGGGTCGAGCTTGTACACACTGACTACTGAGTCTTCTCTAGTTGCTGAGTCTAGTCAGGTAGCTGCGTCGGGTCAGGTGTTTGCTGCAGCGTCCAGGTCTGGTTCAGAGTTTGCTCCCTGCTCGTGTCGTCTCCTGTCCCACCGGACTCTCCTCTGGCACCACCGCCTTGGTCACCCCTCCCTGCCTCGTCTCCGAGGCATGGCCTCCCGTTACCTTGTTTCTGGTCTCCCCCGGTCCCTCCCTCCCCTTCCTTCGGGGCCTGCCCCTACTTGCGTTCCCTGCGTCGAGGGGCGGCAGTGCGCCGCTCCTCACTCCTCTGAGTTTCCTCCGACAGAGGCTCCGCTGCAGACTCTTCACATGGACGTGTGGGGCCCCACCCGCGTCCGTGGCCAGGGTCACGAGCGTTACTTCCTATTGGTGGTTGACGACTAGTCGCGTTACACCACGGTGTTCCCCTTGCGCAGCAAGGGTGACGTCACTGAGGTTTTTGATCGACTAGATCCGCGCAGCTCGTCTCCAGCTTAGAGAGAGTTTCGGCTCAGACTTTCCTGTTATGCGTCTGCACTCTAACAGAGGCGGGGAGTTTTCCTCTGGCCTTCTGAGAGCCTTTTGTCGTGCACAGAGCATCCGCCAGACGTTCACGCTTCCGGCCTCTCCACAGCAAAATGGGATTGCTGAGCGCCGCATTGGCATGGTCATGGACGTCGCTCGTGCATCCATGGTCCATGCGGGTGCTCCCCATTTTCTGTGGCCCTTTGCGGTTCGGTACGTGGCGCATTAAATCAACCTTCAACCCCGGGTCTCCTTGCCAGAGACCTCCCCCACCTTGCGGTGGACGGGGAAGGTTGGCGATGCGTCTGCGTTTCGTGTCTGGGGATCTCGGGCGTTTGACCGCGACTTGTCTGCGCACAAGCTGTCCCCCCGTGCTATTCCCTGCGTCTTTCTTGGCTTACCCCCTGACGCGCCTGGTTGGCAGTTTTACCACCCCACCTTGCGCCGTGTTCTGTCCTCCCAGGACGTCACCTTTGACGAGTCGGTTCCTTACTACCGTCTCTTCCCCTACCGCACTGCGCCCCTCCCCCCGCTGCCCCTCTTCCTCGTGCAAGGTCCTCCCCCGGTAGACCCTCTCCCCCCTCAGGGTCCTGCCCTGTCAAGTGTGTCCCAGGTAGACGCAGTCGAGCTTGTCGAGGTAGCTGTTGACTCTGGTGCTGCTAGGGGTGCAGAGCCTGGGGGTGCGGAGCCTGGGGGTGCTGAGTCTGGGGGTGCTGAGCCTAGGGGTGCTGAGTCTGGGGGTGCTGAGCCTAGGTGTGCTGAGCCTGGGGGTGCTGAGCCTGGGGGTGCGGAGCCTGGGGGTGCGGAGCCTGGGGGTGTTGGGTCTGCTCGTTTGGCCTCTGGCGGTACCGGGTCTGGGAGTCCTTCGGGTGCTTTGTCTCGGCGGGAGCTACCCTCTCCACAGGAGCTGCACGAGTGGTTTGCCAGGCGATGGAGCCGTGCTGTTGGAGCTGGAGGTTTTGTTGTTACTGCTGACCCTGGGGTCGGCGCTGGAGGTGCTGGAGCCATTGGTCCTGGAGGTTTTGTACTGGCGGTACCAGAGCAACTGGGACTGGGGGTGCTGGAGTTAGTCCTGCTGGAGGTGCTGCTGGTGCTGCTGGAGGTACTTGAGCTGCTGGTGCTGCTGGAGATTCTGGAGCTACTGGGAGTGGTGGCGTTGGAAGTACCGCTGACGCTGGTGCTTCTGAGGGTGCTGGAGCTGACGATGCTGGAGCTGGAGGTGCTGCTAGCGCTAGTGCAGCCGCTTGGGGTACTGGTGCTGTCCTTGCTGTTTTAGGAGGCGCTGAGCAGCCGCGGCCGTACTTCGTTTCGCTCCTTGAGCAGGTTCTTGGTCTCGCGCCTTCTACTGGACCTGCTCCTCTCTTAGAGTGTCCACAGCCTGTCCAGTCGCAGTCACAGTTACACCTCGCATCCCCACTGCCTCCTCCTTCTCCCTACACTGGTCCTACTGGAGGTCTTGCTGAGCGTCGTGCGCCTACGTCTCGTCCTGCGTCGCCTGTTCGTGCTGCTCGCGCCAGTCGTCGTATTCCGCGTCAGCGTCCTCCTGCGGTCCCGGGCACGCACCAGATGGCAATGCATCCTTCCACTGCCCCGCAGCGTGTCCCTTTGCCGTCTCCTCCAGAGTCATCTCTTCCTGCTCTTGCTGACCCAGAGTCTGACTCTCTTCGTGCTCCCAGTCCTACTGTCACGCGTCTTCTGGCTACTGTTGTCACTGACCCTTCCTTTGAGTCCACTGTTGCGTCTGCCTTAGGTGCTGAGCTTGTTGACTTCGCTGCTCACTGTCGTCTAGACTACGCTGCGAGGGTTCTTGCTGAGTCTGAGTCTGCTTGTTCTCCGTCCGTCAGGGGTGAATGTGCTCTTAGCACGAACGTCCTTGAGGAGTTCCAGTGTTTTGATGCTGCTTTGCCTCATCTCGTGTCCATGGTGATTGCCCCTGAGGGAGACCCGGATGCACCAGACATCCGGACTCCTCGATCGTACGCTGAGGCGATCGAGGGTCCCTACTCCTCACAGTGGCAGTCAGCCATGGACGCAGAGATGGCTTCCTGGAAGTCCACAGGCACCTACGTCGACGAGGTTCCCCCACCTGGGGCGAACATCGTCAGTGGCATGTGGATTTTCAGGGTGAAGCGGCCACCGGGTTCTCCGCCTGTCTTCAAGGCGCGTTATGTGGCTCGAGGCTTCAGTGAGCGGCAGGGAGTTGACTACTTTCAGACCTTCTCTCCCACTCCGAAGATGACCACTCTTCGGGTGCTGCTGCACATAGCCGCTCAGCGCGACTATGAGCTTCACTCTCTTGACTTCAGCACAGCCTTCTTGCTGGGCAGCCTGCACGAGGAGATCTGGCTGCGCCGCCCACCTGGTTTCACTGGGTCGTTTCCTCCTGGTACCCTGTGGAGCCTCAGGCGGCCAGTCTACGGTCTCTGGCAGGCGCCCCGTGAGTGGCACGACACACTGAGGACTACACTTGCGGCTCTTGAGTTTGCTCCTTCTACTGCCGACCCGTCGCTGTTTCTGCGCACCGACACCTCTTTGCCGCCGTTCTACATCCTCGTGTACGTCGACGACTTGGTCTTTGCCACTGCTCACACTGCTGGACTCGCCCACGTGAAGTCCGAGCTGCAGAAGAGACACACGTGCACAGACCTGGGTGAACTGCGCAGCTACCTTGGCTTGCAGATAACCCGGGACAGAGCAAAGTGCACCATTTCCCTGACTCAGTCACACATGGTGCAGCAGGTCCTTCAGCACTTCGGCTTCACGTACTCCTCGCCTCAGGCCACTCCTCTGTCTACTCGCCACTCGCTCTCAGCTTTGCCTTCGGATGAGTCCGTAGAGCCGAGTGGCCCGTACCCAGAGCTTGTTGGCTGCCTCATGTACCTGATGACCTGCACTCGACCTGACCTTGCATACCCTCTTAGCATCTTGGCACGCTATGTTGCTCCTGGGAGACATCGACCAGAGCACATGGCTGCAGCGAATAGGGTGTTGCGCTACTTGTGCAGTACGTCGGGCATGGGGCTAGTGCTTGGAGGGCGGCGTTCAGTGGTCCTCACAGGTCACGCAGACGCTTCTTGGGCTGACGGCCAGGCTACGCAGCGGTCGTCACAGGGTTACACCTTCAGTCTTGGTTCCGGCTCTGTTTCGTGGCGGTCTACCCGCTCGTCTTCTGTTCTCGGCTCCAGCTGTGAGGCTGAGATCTACGCGGGGGCCATGGCTGCACAGGAGCTACGCTGGCTCACCTGTGAAAATATTAGGTGTGGGGCCTAGGCTTAGTAGCCTAGGCCCACACTAGGAGATAGGTAAGTTCGAGTGGGTTAGGTGAGAGTCGAGAAATTGGAAGGGGAGTGAAGTGACTAGCAAGAGTTGGGATACAAGTACATTGCCCTAAATTGGGTTGTACTCATTACAGAGTACCCCACTGCAGGCTAGACAGCAAATATATTCTGACATCACCTACCTGCTGACTGACCTAGGAGAGCCGCCTCGTTCTCCTCCAGTTCCGTACGTAGACAACAAGGCCATGCTGGCCTTGTGTCGGGAGCACAGACTTGAGCACAGAACGAAGCACATTGCTCTTCGCTACTTCCTTGCTCGTGAGCTACAGCAGCGTGGTCAGCTGCGCCTTGCTTACGTGGCCTCTGAGGCCAACACTGCTGATATCTTTACTAAGGCACAGTGCTTTGTGATCATCAGCACTGCTGTACGATGCTAGGTCTTGTGCCTACTTGGCCTCACTTGCTTACTTCTTGACCTTGCTTGTACTGTGATCTTTCTATACCTGCAGTTGCTTGTTTACCTTCATATATGATCGAACTGGCCTTGTGGCCTTGAACTTGTGCTCGGAATGTGTGGTGACGTTGTGATCCACAATAAGCTTGCTTTGCTTTGCTTGACCGGTCTTGTGACCCCTTGTTCTCCCCCACTTTGCGTATGGGGGTGTGTCAGACTTATATGACTTAGCCTATGTAGGCTATAGTGGGGTAGCACATATGGGGTACAACACTTTTCAAGGGTTTGTACTTGTACCCAACCTTTCTACTAGTCAATCATTCCTCGTGATCTTCAGAGTCCATTCATTCTCGCCTGCTTATTTCAACATGGTATTAGAGCAGGATCGTTCCTAGGGCCCACCGAACGTTCCGCCCTGCCCTAACTGAATTATTTTTTCCTGCGCTGCCCCTGCGACTGCGCTGCCCCTGCAGCCGCGCTTGCCCCTGCGACCGTGCTGCCCATGCAGCCGTGCTTACCCTTGCGACAGTGCTGCCCCTGCAGCCGTGCCTGCCCCTGAAACCGTGCTGCTCCTGCATCTGTGCATGCCCCTGCAGCCCGTGGGCGCTGCCTCTACAGCCCGCGCGCCGCCCTGCTGAGCCGCGCGTCGCCCCTGCAGCCCGTGCGCGCTGCCCCTGCAGCCTGCGCGCCGCCCTGCCAAGCCGCGCGTCGCCCCTGTTCGTCGCGACACCCTTGCGGGGCCCGCGTGGTGTCGCCCCAGCTCGTCGCGGCGCCCCCTGGGCGCCGTCCCTGCTCGTTGCGGAGCCCCCTGCCGCAGTCGTGGCTCTGCCCTGCAGCAGCTGCCGCGGAGCCCCTTGCGGCAGTCGCGGCCCCGCTCTGCAGCAGCTGCCGCGGAGCCCCCTGCCGCAGTCGCGGCTCCACCTTGCTGCAGCTGCCGCGGAGCCCCGTACCGCAGTCGCGGCCTCGCCCTGCCACAGCTCCTGCGGAGCCCCCTGCAGTAGTCGCGGCCCCGCTTTGCAGCAATTGCCGCGGAGCCCCCTGCCGCCGTCACGGCCCCGCCCTGCAGCAGCTGCCGCGGAGCCCCCTGCCTCCGTCGCGGCCCCGCCCTGCAGCTGTCGCGGCCCCGCCAGGCCGCTGTCGCGGCCCTGCCCTGCCGCTGACGCGGCCCTGCCCTGCCGCTGTCACGGCCTCGCCCTGCAGCAGCTGTCGCGGCCCTGCCTTGCCGCCGTTGCGGCCATGCCCTGCCGCCGTCGTGCGCCTACCTTGCCGCCGCCCGCCGAGCGCCGGCCTTGCTCGCCCGGCGAGCGCCTGCCCTTCCCGCCACCGGTGGCACCTGCCCTACCCGCCCCTGGTGAGCACCTGCCCTACCCGCGCTTCCCACGCGCCTCGCTCACAAGCGCGCTACCGCGCCAGCCTGCCTTCCTGCCTGCCGCGCTTGCCTGCCAGCCGAGCCGCGCCGCCCAGCAGAGCCGCTTCGCCCGGCCGAGCCGCGCGGTGCTGCCGGAATGTGCTGCCTTGCTCTACTGAGCCGCACTGCCGTGCCTGCGCTGCTACTGCTGCTACTGCTGTTACTGCTGCTACTGCTGCTACTGCTGTTATTGCTGCTACTACTGCTACTGCTCCTACTGGTGCTACTACTACTACTGGCGGTGGCCAGATGCAGCTCCAGCGACGTCCGCGCGAGTCTCTCACGCCCCAGCAGCTTCGTGAGTGGTACGCTAGTTGGGGTTGTGGCGGTGGCCGTCGTGGCTGTCGCCCTAGAGCTGGTCAGTCGGGAGCGTGCAGCTGCAGCGGCGTCCGCGCGAGACACTTACGCCCCAGCAGCTTCGTGAGTGGTACGCTCAGAGTAGAGGGTCTCAGAGTACCGTTCGCTGCCCGTGCGCCATTCGCACAGGTGATCGGGCTGGTCAGGCTTACAGGACGGTTGGTCACACACAGTCCCGCTGCTTCGCCCGTCTGAGCGACGCCTGGCGTACCGAGTTTGGCGACGAGGCTGAGCTCCCTGTCTGGGTGGAGCTGCTTGGGCGGAGGGTAGATATATTTGCTCTTGACTATGATGCTATTCTCACTGCCATGTATGCATTGCCTACTAGTGCTGACCGTGCCTGTTACCTGTGCGTACCGCCTGACCCAGGTATAGAGCCTGCTGCTCTAGGTGCTGGTGCGTCTCCCGCTCTAGGTGCTGGTGCGGCTGCTGCCCTAGGTGCTAGTGTGTCTCCTGCTCTAGGTGCTGGTGAGGCTGCTGCTCCAAGTGCTGGTGAGTCTGCTCTCTCTGGTACTGCGCCTGCTAAGGCCTTGCAAACCTTCACACTTGACTCTGGTGCTTCCCGCTCCTTCTTTCGCGACAGCACCACCCTCATGCCGCTCAATCGGCCGGTTGCGGTCTCCCTGGCAGACCCCTCTGGGGCTCCAGTCCTTTCGCACTCCTCCACGGTCCTGCCATGTTCGGCGGTCCCGTCTGGCTCACTATCAAGTCTTCACCTCCCCTCGTTCTTTACCAACTTGGTGAGTGGTGCTAACCTCCAGGACCAGTGGGTTGACCAGTTCACTCCTGGAGGTCAGCGCGTGACCCACTGTACGTGCTCCCGGACGGGCCGGCACCTGGCCACGTTTACCCGTGCGCCTGGCTCGAGTCTGTACACACTGACTACTATGTCCCCTCAGGTCGCTGCATCTGCGTCTCACTCCTCCTCGTTTCCCCCGATGACTGCTCCCCTGCACACCCTGCACATGGACGTGTGGGGCCCAGCCCGCATCCGTGGATAGGACCGCGAGCGGTACTTCCTGCTGGTTGTTGACGACTACTCGGGTATAGCCTCTTTAGGGTTTGATACTTGTACCCAACTTTGACCCAGTTCATTCATTCCTGCCTGCTTATTTCAACACGTATTTGATTGGGTGAAAAGAATGACTGTACACCCGATTCTTCAATCGCTCGGCTGGCGTGTGGTTTCGAACAGCGGGTTTTTTTTTTCGCGCGAAATTCGCTTTGCAGGTTGTCCAGATGCATTGACATTTCGAACCGCATGCGATTTTCTAATAATGACGAGTCGGTTTAGAATTTGTGAGCGACGTCAGCGCATTTCAAGCTGGCCAATAAAAAATACAGTAGTGGTCGCTGAAAGTCGACTCGCATTTGGGACACACTACAGTTTATGTTGTTTTTGGGTGTCCCAAAGCGATAGAGACATTTGTGTTGACAGAGGAATGTTCCCTTAGTCGAGTAGTAGACGAACTACAATGTTCTTGAGTTTTTTTGCTCGATTTTGGTTCACAAACTGCTTTAGAGCGTAGCCAACAGCTAAAATAGTGAACCCCATCCCAACTTGAAAATGAGTTTTTTCGTAAGCCCATTGAAGTGAGCTAGAACACTGTTTCAAACAACTCGTCTAAACAGATCGAGCTTACGTGATTGGCTCCCGCCAAAACAAAATTTTTGCCGCTTGTACAAGGAGTCGCATGTCAAAGCAGCTAGGTAAAACAGGAATGAAAAGAAGAGGGTTTCACTAGCAGGCAGTTGGGATACAAATAGCAATCCCTAACCGGGCTGTACGCACTATAGAGTAACCCACTGCAGACTAAACAAATATCACATTCTGACACACCCCCATAAGTGGGGTATAATCAGCACAGCAAGCAGTCACATAATAAGTTCACAAGCACAAGCAAAGCTAGTGGGAGACATAGAGGACTCGTGAGGAGGAGGAGGGACTCTGAGAGAAGAGGAGATTGGAGGTGGCGGCTGAAGCTGCTTGCACACGGGCTACTGGAGCAATTGGCACACGGGCTACCGGAGCAAGGGCCCCGGACTATTGGAGTAACCGGCTCCGCGGCTAAGACGAGCGGCTGGAGCAACAGACCCACGGGCGATTGGCGCAACGGGCTCGCTGGCTACCGGAGCAAGGGCATCCAGACTACTGGCGCTGCTGGCTCCACAATGGCTACCTCCGTTCAGCCTCCCCCACTATCGCAGACCCCCTTTTCACACACCCCCCTATACACTCTAGCTCCACTCCCACGGCACCCCCCTAGCGCCACTCCCTCGGCTCCCACACATCTACCCCCCTCAGCGTTAGCTGTAGCAGTGGGAGACGGAGGAGGAGGAGCAGGGAACGGCTCACACACCCGCCACTCCCATACCCGCCACCCCCATAGCCGCACGCGCAGGAGGGAGAGGAAGGAGAAAGGGGAGGGGCGGGGGGAAGCAGCCCCCGTGGCGCACGGGGTCAAGGGGCGGCGCGCGGGTCCCCGGGGGCGCCGCGACAGGCGACGGAGGACGGCGCGCGGGTCCCTGGGGGCGCCGCAACGGGCGACGGGGGGGCGGCGCGCGGGTCCCCGGGGGCGTCGCGACGGGCAACGGGGGGCGGCACCCGGGTCCCCGGGGGTGTCGCGACAGACGACGGGGACGACGCGGAAGTCCCCGGGGGCGCTGCGACGGACGACGGGGGGAGCGCGCGGGTCCTCGGGGGCGACGAGGGGCAACGCGCGGGTCCCCGGGGGCGCCACGACGGAGCTTGAAAACCGCCGCGCGCCCGGGGCGCGCGGCGGGCACGAAACCGCCACGCGCCCCGAGCACATGGCGGGCAGAAAACCACCACGCGCCTCGAGCGCGTGGCGGGAAGAAAAAACGTGGAAGCAGGTGGGCCCACAGGCCAGGAGCGTAGACGCTGTGATAGCATGTCAAAGCAGCTAGGTAAAACAGGAATGAAAGGAAGAGGGTTTCACTAGAAGGCAGTTGGAATACAAATAGCAAACCCTAACCAGGCTGTACTCACTATAGAGTACCCCACTGCAAACTAGACAAATATCACATTCTGACATCGCATTCGTATACCTGCACGACGGTTGCACAACATTGGCTTCGATCCCTGGACCCAGCTTCATGTTCAAGCCGTCCATGGGTTCACTACTACCATAGCTAGTTTCTACTCCCAAAGACTATTTTTCAGCCTAGCATAGAATAGCTGAGAACCTAGACATTTTCTGCCTAGGCGCGTCGATTATGTTTTAACTTGGATGCCTAATAATTTAGTAGAATATCGAATTGTTTTCCGCATATCACGCAATCGTCACATTCCAAGTCGCAATCGGCCTCGCTGTGACGTCGATGCGTCACTCTTTGCAACGTCGCCATCACGCTCGCAACGAAACGCTCTCCCGTCACCCTTCCTCTCTCCCGTCGCGTTCCTCTCTCCTATCACCTTTCCTCTCTCCCGTCGCGTTCCTCTCTCTTTTCGCCCTTCCTCTCTCCCGTCTCGTTCCTCTCTCTTATCGCCTTTCCTCTCTTCTGTCGCGTTCCTCTCTCTTATGGCCTTTCCTTTCTGCCGCCGACTTTCCACTCTCCCGTCGCCTTCCTCTCTCCCTTCGCCCTTCCTCTCTCCCGTCGTCCTTCCTCTCTCCCATCGTCTTCCTCTCTCCCGTCGCCTTGCTCTCTCCCCTCCCTTTCCGTCGCCCTCGCTCTCTGTCAGAATCCCAACCACTAGACCATTGGGATAAAAGGGCTTGTTTCAGTAGTGGGTCAGTGCGCCCATAACCCCCCAGGCGAACGCGCCTGTAACCCTCTCCAGGATCAATCGGGCATCCACAGTGCAGATCTACTGACACCCCCCCACACAGGGAGGCTCAGGACTAAGCACAACGGCAACGACCTACATGTGCATACACCGGGAATCGAACCCGAGTCCGCTCTGATACCATGTCCGAATCCCAACCACTAGACCATTGGGATAAAAGGGCTTGTTTCAGCAGCGGGTCAGTGCGCCAATAACCCCCCAGGCGAACGCGCCTGTAACCCTCTCCAGGATCAATCGGGCATCCACAGTGCAGATCTACTGACACTCTCTCCCCTCCCTTTTCGTCGCCCTCACGTTCTCCTCTCCCTTTTCGTTGCCCTCGCTCTCTCCCCTCCCTTCGCGACGCCCTCGCTATCTCCCCTCCCTTTGCATCGCCCTCGCTCTCTCCCCTCCCTCTCCGTCGCCCTCACGTTCTCCTCTCATCCCACCAACACCAATGACCCTCCCATCTCCCTACCATTCCGCGGATTTTGCTCACGCATCTCTCCTTTCGCGTCCTCGTTTCTGTTTAATTATGTTGTCATTGCCGCCCTAGCAGGGAAATGCTCTAAGGCATTTGCTTTGTGTGAGTCAAACTTGCTCTGCTTGAGTTGGACATTGCTTCACAATGTGAAATTGGCACTGGTTGTAAATGACTTGCACGTCGCAAACTTTGGAACGACGCTTTTGCACATGCTTGTGACGATTTATGTTTGAGAAGAAATGTCGAGAGTCGACCAGTATCATATGAGCTAGTAAAAAAAAAAAACAGAACAACACTTCAACTTTCAAATGGACCCAACTAGAAGGGGGGAATCACTATTTTAGCTGCGGGCTTTAAACCTACCCGGTCTGGTTCGGACATCTTGAACGTTGTCTTTCTCCCTCGATGTGGCATTCTTTACGACCGAATCTCGCCTAGCCGTCGCCACAAGTCTCCTTACAAGCCGCCCCAAGCCGAACTTTGCCTTGGGATCGCTTCGCATGCCCTAACGTGGCTGGTTTGGGAGGGAGTGCCCGTCATATTACCGCAGCTGGCAGCAATATTTTTTTGTCGCTTGAAAACCGAACCTACTGTAGACCCATGTCAAACTGTTATAATGTGTAGGCTGTAGGTGGGCGGCCCATAAGGGGTACAACCCCAAATTAGGGTTATACTTGTACCAATTTTCCACTAATTTCATTCATTCTCGTTCTATAATCTAACATGGTATCAGACCTTGTCGACCTGCTCGAGAAGCACCTCCTTGCAGCTGAGTCGCTCTTGGTGCTGCTCGTGGCACTCCTCACACACCCTTCTTTGAGGGGTGTTCCTCCTCCCCACTTGCCCCCTCTTACGCTTCTGCTGCTGCTGTTGACATCCTTGGTACAGAGGATGTCGGGGCTGCTTTTGCTCCTAGTGGGAAGTGCTGCGGCGGCAAGGGCAAGGGAGGCAAGGGTGGTGGAGGTGGCAGCGGGGGTGGTGGTGGTGGAGGCGGTGGAGGAGGTGGAGGTGACGGCGGTGGCGGTGGGGTTGGTGGCGGGTGTGGGGGCGTTGGTGGCGGCGGGGGTGGCAGCGGTGGGGGTGGTGGTGGCAGTGGTGGCGGCAGTGGGAGTGGTGGCGGCGGCAGTGGTGGCGGTCGGGGTGGAGCTGTTCAGAGGGGAGGTTCTCGCAGTGGCCCGAGGCAGCAGCAGCAGCGTCCGAGCGAGACCCCTACGCCCCAGCAGCTTCGTGAGTGGCTTGCTAAGCGTGGGGCATCTCGGGGTAGTGTTCGCTGCCCGTATGTCATTCGCACATGTGACCGCGCCGGTCAGACATGCGGGAAGTTTCACACCCAGCACCGCTGCTTCTCCCGCCTTGACAACGCTTGGCGTGCAGAGTTTGGCGACGAGGCTGAGCGCCCCCGCTGGCTAGAGCTGCTTAGGTCTGGTGTTGATGTTTTTGCTCTTGACTATGATGCTATCCTTGCTGCCATGTATATATTGACCGTTAGTGCTGAGGGTGACTGTTACCTGTGTGTGCCGCCCGACCCAGGTATAGAGGCTGCTGCTTTAGGTGCTAGCGAGTCTGCTCTCCCTGGTACTGCACTTGCTGAGGCCTTGCACACCTTCACGCTTAACTCAGGTGCTTCCCGTTGTTTCTTTCGCAACAGTACCACACTCACACTGCTTTGTGCACCTGTTCTAGTTAGACTGGCCAACCCCTCAGGGGGCCCAGTTCTTACACGTTCCAGCACTGTTCTCCCATGTCCGGCGATTCTGTCTGGCTCACTGTCAGGTCTTCACCTGCCCTTGTTCTAGACAAACTTGGTGAGCAGCGCCGCCCTTCAGAATGCATGGGTTGACACCTTTACTCCTGGAGGACAGCGTGTGGCAATTTGCACGTGCTCCCTGACTTGACGTCGCCTTACTACGTTCACTCGGCAGCCTGGGTCCAGTCTGTACACACTAACTACTGGGCCTATTCAGGTGGCTGCGTCTGGTCAGGTGACCGCGTCAGGTCAGGTAGCAGCCTCCTGTTCGTGTCGCCTCCTCTCGCACCAGACTCTCATGTGGCACCACCGTCGTAGTCACCCCTCCCTGCCACGTCTCCGTGGCATGCACTCCCGCCTTCTTATCTCTGGTCTCCCCAGGTCTCTGCCTCCTCTCCTACCCTCACTTGCCCCTCCTTGCATTCCTTGTGTCGAGGGGTGGCAGCGCGCCGCTCCTCACTCCTCCGAGTTTCCCCCGACGACAACTCCCCTGCAGACTCTCCACATGGACGTGTGGGGCCCAACCCGCGTTCGTGGACAGGGCCGCGAGCGATACTTTCTGCTAGTTGTTGACGACTACTCGCGTTACACCACGGTCTTCCCTTGCGCAGCAAGGGGGAGGTCCCTGATGTTTTGATCTCTTGGATCCGCGCTGTCCGTCTCCAGCTCCGCGAGCGGTTCGATACGGACCTTCCTGTCATGCGTCTGCACTCTGACAGACGTGGAAAGTTTTCCTCCGACCTTCTGCGGGGCTTTTGTCGTGGAGAGGGCATCCGTCAGACCTTCACGTTTCCAGCCTCCCCGCAGCAAAATGAGATTGCTTAGCGCCGCATCGGCTTGGTTATGGAGGTGGCTCGTACCTCCATGATCCATGCGGCTACTCCCCATTTTCTGTGGCCGTTTGCAGTCAGGTACGCCGCACATCAGCTCAACCTCTGGCCCCGTGTCTCCTTGCCAGAGACCTCGCCGACACAGCGTTGGACGCGAGAGGTTGGCGATGCGTCGGTGTTCCGGGTCTGGGGCTCTCGTGCCTTTGTCGGCGATACTTTCGCGGACAAGCTCTCCGCCCGCGCCATTCCCTGCGTTTTCCTTGGCTTTCCCCCTGACGCGCCTGGTTGGCAATTTTACCACCCCACCACGCGTCGTGTCCTGCCCTCTCAGGACGTCACGTTTGACGAGTCGGTTCCCTTTTACCGTCTCTTCCCCTACCGCGCTGCCCCTCTCCCCCCCCGCCGCTCTTTCTCGCTCTAGGTCCCCCTCCGGTAGACCCCCTCCCCCCTCAGGGTCCTGCTCCTTCAGGTGTGTCTCAGGTAGACCCCCTCCCCTTGGCTGAACCTGTCGAGGTCACTAGCGACTCTGGTGCTGCTGGGGGTGGTGCTGCTCGAGGTACTGTGTCTGGAGGTGCTGAGCCTGTGCGTGAGGAGCCTTGGGGTGCGGAGCCTGGGGGTGCTGGGTCAAAGGGTGCGGAGCCTGGGGGTGCTGTGCCTGGGGGTGCTGAGTCTGAGGGTGTGGAGCTTGAGGTTGCAGAGCCTGGGGGTGCTGAGCCTGGGGGTCGTGAGTTTGAAGGTGCGGAGCCTAGGGGTGCTGAGCCTGCGGGTACTGCGTCTGCTGGAGGTCCTCTGGGTGCCTCGTCACAGCAGCGTCTCTCGCCACACCAGGTGCGTGAGTGGTTTGCTTGGCGTACCCACCTTCGAAGTCGCGCTGCTGGAGCTGGAGGCCCTGCCGCTGGAGGCACTACTGCTGGAGGTGCTGACGCTGGAGGCGCTGGAGCTGCTGGTCCAGGAGGTGCTCGTACTGGACGTACTAGAGCTTCCAGGGCTGGTGGTACTCTAGAGCTAGAGGTACTGGTGGTGCTGGCGCTGCTGGTCCCGGAGGTGCTCGCATCGGAGGTCCTCGAGCTGCCAAAGCTGGTGGTGCTGCAGGCACTGGAGCTGGAGACCCTGGAGCTGGAGGCGCTGGAGCTGGAGGCACTGGAGCTGGAGGCACTGGCACTGGAGGTGCTGACGCTGGAGACACTGGAGCTGGAGGCGCTGGAGCTAGAGGCAGCACTGGCACTGGAGGTGCTGGCGCTAGAGGCACTGGAGCTAGAGGCCCTGGAGCGAGAGGCACTGGAGCTGGAGGCACTCGAGTTGGAGGCGCTGGAGCTGGAAGCGTTGGAGCTGGAGGCCTTTGGAGCTGGAGATACTAGCGCTGGAGGTGCGGCCGCTGGAGGTGCTGGAGCTGACGGTACTGGTGATAGAGGCGCTGTGCAGCGGTGATCGTTTTTCATTCGGCCGCCATCGTCGTCGCTGCCGCCACCTGACTTGGTACTTGCCATGTTCTATATCTCCCGTCTTCTACTGGTCTTACTCCACCCTTATTGTGTCCACCGCCTGACCAGTCGCAGCCACAGTTAAAGCTTTCTCCTCACTGCCTGCTCCTTCTCCTTACACTGAGCAGCGAGACTCTCTTGTTTTAGTCACAGTAGGCTCCAATGTGCCTAAAACGAAAGATAGAGTGCACAGTCGGATTTCTGCACAGCGGCTTCAAACGTTCATAGCGTTTTGGTCACAACATCAAATGACTTGATTCAACTTGGATCTGGAGCGTCTTAATCTTGCCTACACTAGGCAATTTAGATCGCACGATTTGACCAAGTATTGACGACACAGCGATGGTTTGAACGAACGGCACTATGGCAGCAACATAGTCTTAGAACACAAGATAGGAAGAGTTAGGAAGAGTTACGAGTTGGGAATGACTCCCAGCTCCTACAAACCCCAAGAGCCGAGGTACAGTGATGTGGAACAGTGCCACACTGTCCCCAACCACGAAGGGTCTCGAAACTACCCTTCACTAGGGCCTACACCAAGTGAAATGTTACACTACACAAAGTAATGTAACTATCTTCAATATCTTGAGGTGCACCCTTTTGGCTAGCTTCGAAATCACTTGAGGCTTGACACCAAGGCTCGGGCTCTTCATCACAAACTCATCCTTGAGTTCTTGATGGGTCTTCTACACACACCTGCGACACGCCGAACGTTCGACACAGGACAAAATAGAAACCGCGCACGACAAAATAGAAACCGCGTGCGAGACACAAACGACCGCGTAACACGCGTCTAGCGATAACTCGCTATTGACTCGACACACACACTCGACATCATGACTCAACATTCACACACAATTATAAGCATGAAATATATATTATCCCATGCCCTCATACCATTCCATACACACACACATGCACGCACACGGACAACAAGCCGAGTGCAAACCGTAGGGTTGCACCAACAAACTCCTCCTCGGATTGTTGGCCTTAGGATATGTTGCTCTCTCAGTTCAGAGCCATCCCACCCAGCTTGCAACACTTCCAATGCTGCTGCTCCACCAGCCTCTTAGTCATCATGTCAGCCGGCTGCCCCGTGGTCTTCACGTAGCGCAACTCAACTTCACCCGCGGCCACCATGCTCCTCGTCCAATGCCACTTCACCCTCATGTGCTTTGTGAGTCCATGCAACATAGGGTTCTTAGCAAGAGCAATGGCACCGTGGCTGTCACAGTAGAGTGGGGTAGGTCCTTGCTGCTCCTCCCCCAATTCAGCCAACAAACGCCGCTGCCACACAATCTCTCGTACGGCACGGAAGAGTGCCATGTACTCGGACTCCACCGAGCTCAAAGCTTGGTCAACCTGCTTCTTGCTCTCCCAAGCAGTTGGGCCTCCACCAACACAGCATATGAAGCCTCCCACACTTGTCATGTCCTCTGATTCCGATGCATATGACGCATCCGAGTAGGCGGTGAGGAACAAACGCCCGGGTTCAACACCATCCGCGCCCTTTTGGCGCCTTTGTGCCGCCGCCGAGTATTGCAGCCCAACGGTCGGTGTTTGGCCAAGATACTTGGCCACCCTCATTCCAGCTGCTACCTGCTCCTCATTAGGGCATTGCACAACCCTAGCCAGCTGCCCAGTAGAAAACGCGACGTCCGGTCGGGTGTTTACCGCCTCATACATGAGGCTGCCCACCAACGAGTGAAAATGGTGCCTCTCCTCTTCACAAACGCTCTCCTCCTCTGGTCCCTTCACACACTTGAACCCAGAGGGAAAAGGAGTAGCCACATGACCTTCACTCTGGCCAAAGTTGGCAGCCAACGCCTCCAGGTACTTCTGTTGGTGCACTCGCATGCTCCGCTTCTCCACGTCTCGTTCGATGTGGAGCCCAAGGTAGAAGTTCACGTCACCAAGGGACTTGCACTTGAACTTGTCATGCAGCTTCAGCATCACCTCCTTCAAAAGGTCAGAGGAGAGTGAGAATATAAGAATGTCATCCACATAAACCACCATGAAGCTCCTCTGCTCCCCCTCGCCAAGCATGAACAAGGAGTGATCGGCCGTTGAGGGAGTGAAGCGGTTCCCCTCCAACACTTTGCGCAGCTTCATGTACCATTGCCTAGGGGCCTGCTTCAGCCCATAGAGGGCCTTCTTCAGCTTCCACACTCTGCCACTACCATCATCAAACCCCTCTGGTTGCGCCATAAAAATCTCCTCCTCAAGGATGCCGTTAAGGAATGCCGTTACGATGTCCATTTGTTTTACTACCCATCCTTTGATGGCGGCTCCCGCGAATAGGGTTCGCAGCATCGTCGGCTTCACCACAGGGGCAAACAGCTCCTTGAAGTCCCCCTTCTCCTTCTGCTGGTACCCCTTGGCTACAAGCCTAGACTTGTAGCGCTCGATCTTGCCGTCGGCATCCGACTTGATTTTGAAGAGCCACTTGGACGTTATCGCCGTACGCCCCTCCGGTAGCTCCACCAATTCAAACGTGTCATTCTCCTTGATGCTCTTCAGCTCTCTCTCCATGGCCTTCTTCCACTCCTCAGCATCACTACTCTCCAAAGCCTCCTTGAGAGTTGCTGGTTCTCCCGGCATCTCCACCGGAGAGAAGAACGCGAAGGCACACTCCTCGTAGTCACTCTCCTCGTCGTCTCCGACCATCATTGCCGCTCCGGCCAGGGCTGTCTTGCCCTGCTTTCCCAGCGCATCATAGGTCAGCCTATTAGGGGGTTGAACTCTCCTCTTGCCCCTTCCTTCCTCCTCAGCTGCAGGGACTTGAAGGCCTTGGCGTTGCTGCGGTGTGGCTCGAATCCGTGGAGCACTCGTAGTACGGGAAGGGAGTGACGGTGCACGCTCGCTCACTTGCTGCACCTCCTCCCATTCTTCCTCTGCATCATTGGCCTCCTCTCCCCCATTCACAAGGGAGGATTGCCTTGTGGTTGTGCTGCCGCTGCTCAGCTCCAAAGGCAGCTCCACATGCTCCAAACCGGAACTCTTCACCTCCCCAAACCGCACGCCTATCTTCGCCTCATTCTCCGCCTTCCAATCTTTGTACATGAAGTTCTCCATGAACTTGCAGTCCCTGCTCACCAAGAACTTCTTGGTGAATGGGTCCCAAAGAAGCCATCCCTTGCTGTTTTGAGCCATGCCCAAGTGCACGGCCCACACCGCCTTGGCACCAAGCTTGTTGTGCCGAAGATGCTTAGGTACGAGCGCCATACACATGCACCCGAACACCCGAAGCATATCCACCTTTGGCTTCCTTCCTAGCCACTCCACATAGGGCACCCATTTGTCTGCTCCCACATGATTCAAGGCTCGGTTCTTGGCCACACACGCGCTCCGCACCGCATCAGGCCAGAAATAGTCGGGTAGCCTGGCTTCAATGAGCAACCCGCGTGCTGCCTCCGTGATTGTGCGGTTCGCTCGCTCGGCGATGCCGTTCATTGCAGGGGAGTATGGCATGGTGAGGGAGTGCCGAATACCATTCTTCTTCAGCCACAACCCAAACTCCTTGCTCAGGAACTCTCCCCCTCGATCGGTGCGGATTGACTTGACTAGACGGTCTTGTTGCCGCTCCACCATCGGGAACCAATCCGCCTTCAACGTTTCAGCCACGTCGCTCTTCTTGGCCAGCACGTACACCCAAGTCATACGGGTGTAGACGTCCACAATAGTGAGGAAGTACTCAGCTCAAGCAGCTCCAAGCTTCAGGGGGCCCACCACGTCCATCACCACCTCATCAAGTGGTGCCTTAGCCGTTGCCTCCGAACTAGAGAATGGGAAACGGGTGAACTTGGCTTGCATGCACGTCGGGCAGCCAAGTACCTCATCGGGCTCCCCCTTCACACGTATGCCAGCAACCATCTCATTCTTTACTAGCTGCTGCAAGATGGGCAGGGCCACATGCCCCATGCGCCGATGCAAGGTGAGCCAATCACACTCCCCCGTAGCCGAAGTTGGATTGGAGAATGCCGCGCTCGCAATAGCGCCCCACATACTCTCTCCGTAGTCCTCCTCCGCTGCTGCCTCGGGGTTCTCCTCACCCTTTTGCTGCTCCTTGGCTGCTGCACCTCTCTCCATAGGTTCACCAAGGTTGCTGGTCCCTCCAAGATTGCACTTCTTGGACTCCTTCTCCTTAGCGCGACCGTCCGCGCAATCGCCGCTACCAACCGCTCCACCTTTGGTGCTGACACTTGCTGCCACTTGCCTCTCCTTAGGCATTGGGACCACAGGGATCTGCCACATCTCGTTGTAGACATCTCTGTCCTCATGAAGGTCCCAAAGAATCCGATCGCCAAGCCTTGCGGTGTAGGTCTTGGCTCCCTTTGAGTTCGTGTCCATGCCGGCCTTTGCCAACCGCCGCACGGAAATCAGGTTGGCAGCAAGGCTGGGCACCCAAAGCACATTCTTGAGGCCCACCATCTTCCCATCAGCACCCTTAAACATGGCCTTGCCCATGCCTTTCACCTCCGCCCGCTGCCCCAAAGCTGATGTGACATGCTTCACCGGTGACGGTTCGAGTTCGGTGAGCAAGTCCGGGCGAGGTGTCATGCTATAGGTAGCGCCACTATCGATCACCCAATAGTCCAGAGGGTATAGAGTCACCTTCCCCACAGCTGCTGGCTCCTCAAAGCCTTCATCCTTCTCTGGACCAGTCGGTACTTGCGTCGACACGAAGTAGAATAGACCCGGGTACCGATCGTTGCTCGGGTCCTTGTCGTTGTCTCCGCTCTTCATGTTTGCAGCTCCGCCACCGCGACCGCCACGGCCTCCACGGCCTCTTCCTCTCCCTCCTCCTGCTCCTCTACCCTCTTGGCCTTGAGTAGGGGTCCAACCATCAGGGAGTTTGTAGCAGTCGCGCCACATGTGTCCGCTCTTGTGGCAATAGTGACACTCGCCGTCGAATCGGCCGCGACCGCGTCCGTAGCTCTTGTCGTCGCTGCCGTAACCGCCACTCCCGCGGCCTCCGCCGAAGTTGCTGCCACCAAACCTTCCTCCCCCTCGTCCTCTACCTCTTCCTCGACCATATCCACGGCCGATGCTCGCTGCCCCAGCGCCATCCGCACTCGCCAACTCACGGCGGCAGAAATCCTCTTGAAGGATAGCTCGCTTCACGTCTTCAAGCGAGAGGCGGGGCAAGTCGCGATTAAGGTTGATGATGAGCGAGGACCATGACTCAGGGAGTAGGGCCAGCAACTTGGTCTTCTGTTGGAGCTCACTATAGTTCAAATTAGCTCCCTCAAGCCGCGTCAACAAGTCGAAGAATTTCTGCACCCCTTCTTCAACCGCTTCATCCTCTTCAATTCGCTAGTGTCGCCATTTGCCGTTCCAACACCACAGCTACCGCCGCTGTTGCAGGAGCGTGTACACCCTTGAGAGCAGCCCATGCCTTTGGTCCCTTCTCTGGTTCACGCTGGAAAGGCTTGATGTGACGGATTTGGCTGCTCCCCAACGCTTGCCCAAGTAGGAGGTAGCCTTGTGCGCTCTTCCGCACCCACGGGCTCTTCTCCGGGTCGTTCTCGGGACGCTTCTCCGTTCCTTCCATTACCTCCAGCAGGTCATAGTGGTCAAATATGTTCTCCATTTTGAAGGACCACTCAGCAAAGTTGTCACCATTGAACTTGTCAAGGCCAAACACTCTAGGCTCATCCCTAGATGGGCCAACACTTGGTTGCACAGGCGCCATGGCTGAATCACGGGGTTAGCCTTGAGCTTGGGCTTCTCCTCTGCCACCAGCACCTCTGCCACCCCTTTCCTCAGGTCCAGCCATTGTCGAAACTGCTCCAAGGGGCTCTGATACCACTTGTTATAGTCACAGTAGGCTCCAATGTGCCTAAAACGAAAGATAGAGTGCACAGTCGGATTTCTGCACAGCAGCTTCAAACGTTCATAGCGTTTTGGTCACAACATCAAATGACTTTATTCAACTTGGATCTGGAGCGTCTTATTCTCGCCTACACTAGGCAATTTAGATCGCACGATTTGACCAGGTATTGACGACACAGCGTCGGTTTGAACGAACGGCACTATGGCAGCAACATAGTCTTAGAACACAAGATAGGAAGAGTTAGGAAGAGTTACGAGTTGGGAATGACTCCCAGCTCCTACAAACCCCAAGAGCCGAGGTACAGTGATGTGGAACAGTGCCACACTGTCCCCAACCACGAAGGGTCTCGAAACTACCCTTCACTAGGGCCTACACCAAGTGAAATGTTACACTACACAAAGTAATGTAACTATCTTCAATATCTTGAGGTGCACCCTTTTGGCTAGCTTCGAAATCACTTGAGGCTTGACACCAAGGCTCGGGCTCTTCATCACAAACTCATCCTTGAGTTCTTGATGGGTCTTCTACACACACCTGCGACACGCCGAACGTTCGACACAGGACAAAATAGAAACCGCGCACGACAAAATAGAAACCGCGTGCGAGACACAAACGACCGCGTAACACGCGTCTAGCGATAACTCGCTATTGACTCGACACACACACTCGACATCATGACTCAACATTCACACACAATTATAAGCATGAAATATATATTATCCCATGCCCTCATACCATTCCATACACACACACATGCACGCATACGGACAACAAGCCGAGTGCAAACCGTAGGGTTGCACCAACATCTCTTACAGAGCGTCGTGAGCCTGAGTCTCGTCCTGCCTTGCCTTTTCGCGCTGTTTTCCCTGGTCAACGTGTTCCTCCTCCGCGTCCTTCTCCTGTCCCCAGCACGTACACTATGGCACTTCGTCCTTCCTCTGTTCCACAGCGTGTCCCTCTGCCGTCTCCTCCTGCGTCCTCTCTTGCTGACAGTCCGGACCCTGAGTCTGACTTAGTTCGTGCTGCCAGTCCTATTGTCACTCGGTTTCTAGCCACTGACCCTTCGTTTGAGTCAGCTGTTGCGTCTGCCCTAGTTGCTGAGCTTGTTGACTTTGCTGCCACCTGTCGTCTCGACTACGCCGCTAGTCTTGTTGCAGAGTCAGAGTCTGACTGTTCTCCGTCCGTCGGAGGTGAATGTGCTCTTAGCAAGGAGGTCCTTGAGGACAGGCAGGAGGACTTTGAGTGTCTTGCAACTGCTGTACCTCATCTCTTGGCCATGCTGCTTGCACTTGAGGGAGACCCGGATGCACCAGAAATCCCGACCCCGTGCTCTTACGCAGAGGCGATTACGGGTCCCTACTCTTCTCAGTGGCAGATAGCCATGGACGCAGAGATGGCATCCTGGAAGTCCACATGCACTTATGTCGACGCAGTCCCCCCTCCTGGGGCGAACATAGTCGATGGCATGTGGATTTTTAGGGTGAAGCGGCCGCCGGGCTCTAAGCCTGACTTCAAGGCTCGTTACGTTGCACGAGGCTTCAGGCAGCGACAGGGAATTGACTTCTTCCAGACCTTCTCCCCTACCCCGAAGATGACCATTCTTTTGGTGCTGCTGCACGTCGCCGCTCAGCGTGACTACGAGCTTCACTCTCTTGACTTCAGCACTGCTTTCTTACAGGGAAGCATGCACGAGGAGATCTGGCTGCGCCGCCCACATGGCTTCACTAGGTCGTTTCCTACAGGTACCCTGGTAAGCCTCCGGTGGCCAGTCTACGGTCTCCCTCAGGCGCCTCGTGAGTAGCAGACACGTTGAGGACGACGCTTGCGGCTCTTGGGTTTGCTCCTTCGACTGCTGACCTGTTGCTGTTTATGCGCACCGACACTTCGCTGCCTGCATTCAACATCCTTGTGTACGTCGACGACTTGGTTTTTGCCACTGCTGACACTAAGGCACTGACCCTTGTGAAGTCGAAGCTGCAGAAGAGACACACGTGCACAGACCTGGGTGAGCTGCGCAGCTATCTTGGCTTGCAGATCATCCGGGTAAATCACAACGCACCATCACCCTAACTTAGTCACACATGGTGCACTAGGTCCTTAAAGCTGCGGTCTACATACTAAAATGGTTTTTCCAGGGTAATCTATGTGCACACCCTTTCGCGCTTGATGATTGAAGAGCGAAGTGTATTTTTTTCCAAAACACCAGTGCGAGAAATTCAAACGCCGCTTACGAGGCCTAACAATTCCGTGAGTGAGTTTGCTTGGGGGCTCAAATCCGCGGAAAGGCGGAGATTTCTGCACCCTACACAAACAACCAAGCGTAAAAAATTCTGTGCTCATCCCCCTCCTTCCTTCCGCCTAGATTATTTGTTTCTCCGACGTGACAGTGCTACCTTGCTTTCAAGTGATAAACCAGGGCCTGTCCCTCGAAATATGTAGATCGCAACTTTAAGTGCTTCGGCTTCCGGTACTCCTTGCCACAGTCCACTCCTCTGCCTACCGGTCACTCGCTCTCAGCTCCACCTTCAGTCGAGTCTGTAGAGCCGAGTGGCTTGTATCCAGAGCTGGTGGGCTGCCTCATGTGTGAAGAAATGAGGAATGAAGAAGAGAGGAGGTTGCACTAGCAGCAGTTGGCATACATATAGGAAACCCTAATTGGGTTGTACTCACTATAGAGTACCCCACTGCAGGCTAGACAATTATAACGTTCTGACATCATGTACCCGATGACCTGCACTCGACCTGACCTTGCGTACCCCCTTAGCATCCTGGCTCGCTATGTTGCGCCTGGGAGACATCGGCGAGAGCACTGGGAGGCTGCTAAGAGGGTGTTGCGCTACTTGTGCAGTACATCAGGCATGGGGCTTGGAGGCCAGAGTCAAGTTGTCCTAACTGGTCACACAGACACGTCTTGGGCTGACCACCAAGCTACGCAGCAGTCGTCACAGGGTTACACGTTCAGCCTTGGCTCCAGTTGTGAAGCTGAGATTTACGCAAGAGCCATGGCTGCACACGAGCTACGCTAGCTCACCTACCTGCTGACCGACTTGGGAGAGCGGCCTTGTTCTCCTCTAGTTCTGTACATAGACAATAAGGCAGCTATTGCCTTGTGTCAGGAGCACAGAACGAAGCACATCGCTCTACGTTACTTCCTTGCTCGAGAGTTGCTGCAGCGTGGTCAGCTTCGTCTTGCTTACATGGCCACTCAGGCCAACACTGCTAATATATTCACCAAGGCACTTCAGCCTGGTGATCATCAGCGTTTTTGTACTGTTTTGGGCCTTGTGCATACTTTGCCTCACTTGCTCACTTCGTGACTTTGCTTGTACTATGATCTTTATACATATACCTGCATGACTGCACTTGCTACGTTATGATCACTGTACTGTTTGTTCTCTTTTATATAACTCTGCATATGAAGTGGCTTTGTTGTCATTTGCTTGTGCTGAGAATGTGTGGTGACTTCGTGATCCACACTGAGCTTGCTTTGGTTTTCTTGACTGGTCTTGTGACCACTGGTTCTCCCCCACTTTGCCTATGGGGGTGTGTCAAACTGTTATAATATGTAGGCTGTAGTGGGGCAGCCCATAAGGGGTACAACCCACATTAGGGTTATACTTGTACCAACTTTCCACTAGTTTCATTCATTCTCGTTCTATATTCTAACAACCCACACCACTTGTGCTGTATTTTGGTGAATATGCTATTTTTTTCTATCTCGCAGGCGAGGAGGAACTACCTATGGTTGTCTGAGCTTGCAGGAAACTGTCAAACTCATATGCTATAGTTTGTGTAGGTTGTAGTGGGGTGGACAATATGGGGTACAACACTTTTAGGTTTTCCTACTTGTACCCACCTGCTTGCTAGTTCATTCATTCCTCATTTCTTCACATGGTATAGAGCAAGTTCCCTAGTGGGAACGCTTCCTAGGGCCCACCACTGAAAATCAAAAATATTTTTTCTGACCGGAGCGCCACTCGCCCCTGCCCGAGGCGCGCCCCGTGGGCCGCCCTCTCGTCGCGTCCCCTGCCCTTAGCGGCCTCTCGCGCCCTCCTAGAGGCCCCCCTTAGCGAACCCTCGCCACCCCTAGCGGCCCCGTCGCCACCCTTCGCGGCCCCGTCGCCGCCCCTAGCGGCCCCGTCGCCGCCCTTCGCGGCCCCGTCGCCGCCCCTAGCGGCCCCGTCGCCACCCTTCGCGGCCCCGTCGCTGCCCCTAGCGGCCCCGTCGCCACCCTTCGCGACCCCGTCGCCGCCTGTTACGGCCCCGTCGCCGTCCTTCGCGGCCCCGTCGCCGCCCTTCAAGGCCCCTCGCGGCCCCTTCGCGGCCCCGGCGCCGCCCCTAGCGGCCCCGTCGCCGCCCTTCTTGGCCCCATCACCGCCCTTCGCGGCCCCTTCGCGGCCCTGTCGCCGCCTCTAGCGGCCCCGTCGCCGCCCCTAGCGGCCCCGTCGCCGCCCTTCGCGGCCCCTCGCGGCCTCTTCTCGGCCCCGTCGCCGCCCTTCATGGCCCCGTCGTCACCCTTCGCGGCCCCTCCTCGGCTCCTCCGCCACCAGCAGCAGACGCCGCCGCCGCCAGCAGCAGCCGACAGCAGCAGACGCCGCCAACAACAGCGGTGGCCACCACCAGCAGCACTCGTCGCCGCCGACAGCAGCGACTGCCGCCGCCACTGACAGCAGGAGCTGCCGCCGCGGTCGTGGCTCTGTCCCTGCAGACCCGCCTCGGCCCTGCCCCACCGCTTGCCGACCCCCTACCTACCAGCCCTGGTGAGAGCACTGCCGAGCCACGCCTGCTACTGCTGCCCCTAGCTTGCTGCCACTGCTGTCATGGCTACCCCTAGTGTTCTAGTCTTTGATGCTGAGGGTCGGGCTGTTGACTTTGAGGTTTGGGTCGATGATCTACAGCTTTTCCTACAGTGCGATAGGAAGGATGGTCTCTCCCTGTTCGATCTCACGTCTGGCGCCTCTACTACCCCTGCTGCCGATGCTGACAGCACTGTTCGCTCATAGTGGGCCACACGCGATGATGCTGCCCGTCTTGCTGTGCGTAGTCACTGTCAGAGGTCCACTGGTGATCCCCGATCGATCCTAGGGAAGGGTTACAGGCACATTTGCCTGGGGGGTTATGGGCGCACTGACCCGCTACTGAAACAAGCCCTTTTATCCCAATGGTCTAGTGGTTGGGATTCTGAGATGGTATCCAGAGCGAAGGTCTCGGGTTCGAATCCCGGTGTATGCACTTCGGGCATCCCAGTGCGGGGGGGTGTCAGAGGTCCACTGGTGATCCCCGATCGATCCTAGGGAAGGGTTACAGGCACATTTGCCTGGGGGGTTATGGGCGCACTGACCCGCTACTGAAACAAGCCCTTTTATCCCAATGGTCTAGTGGTTGGGATTCTGAGAGTCACTTGCCGTCCACTGAGCGCGCGCACTTTAATCAGTACACAAGAGTGCTAAGACCTTGTACGATGCTATAGTTGCACGCTACTCTTCCCCTGCCACTGCTGCCCTTAGCCGCCTCATGCTGCCGTACTTGTTTCCTGACCTCGCCGCCGTTCCCACTGCCGCTAACCTCGTTACGCACCTTCGCACTAGTGACACCCGCTACTGCGCTGCGCTTCCTGCTGAGTTCTGCGCCGAGAACCCCCCCCCCCCCCCCCCCCATGTGCATCACCCTCTACTACATAGTCACCCGGCTCCCTGACTCCCTTCGCTCGGTCAAGGCCCACTTCCTCTCTGTTTGCCCCACCACACACACCGTTGACCTCCTCGAGGAGCGCCTCCTGGCAGCTGAGAAGAGTATAGTCGCTGTAGGAGCCTCTCGTGCTGACCCTCGTGCCCCCATCTTTTAGGGGTGCTCCCCCTCCCCCCTTTTGCCCTCTGTTGCCTCTGCTGCTGCCGTCGACTTCGTTGGCACCGAGTCGGTCGGCGCTGCGTCTGCCCCTAGCGGGCGACGCCGCACCGGCAAGGGCAAGGGGGGCAAGGGCACTGGAGGGGCTGGTCGGGGCGGTGGAGGTGGCGGTGGAGGAGGCGGAGGGAGTGGGGGTGGTGGTGGGAGTGGTGGCGGGGGTGGGGGCTTCGGTGGCGGCGGTGGAGGTGGAGGCGGCGGCGGCGGTGGCGGTGGGAGCGGAGGTGGAGGCGGTGGCAAAGGTGGCGGCGGAGGAGGTGGAGCTAGTCGGGGTGGCTCTGCGCAGCGGGGCGGCTTCGGTGGTGGTCAGCGCCAGCAACAGCAGCGCACTCGTGACACCCCGCCCCCCCAGCAGCTTCGTGAGTGGTACTCTGCGCGTCAGCGGGGTGGGGGTGCTGGTCCTTGTGCCTACGTCCTACGTACCGGCGACCGCACTGGTGAGCCGTGCGGTGGCCCGCACACCACCCAGCACTGCTTCGGCCGTCTGACGGACGCTTGGCGTCTCGAG
Source organism: Closterium sp. NIES-65 (assembly GCA_948144175.1). Taxonomy (NCBI): domain Eukaryota; kingdom Viridiplantae; phylum Streptophyta; class Zygnematophyceae; order Desmidiales; family Closteriaceae; genus Closterium; species Closterium sp. NIES-65. The sequence goes on from CANXME010002068.1 coordinate 1,848,577, forward strand.
TTCCCTGACGCCACTGAGATCCCCCGCTGGGGCGAGCTGCTGAGGTCGGGGGTTGCTGTCTTTGATCTCGATTATGATGCCATTCTTGCTGCCATGTATGATGTGTCTACTAGTGATGAGGGTGACTGTTACCTGTGTGTTCCGCCTGACCCGGGCATTGAGGCTGCTGCTCTAGATGCTGGTGGGGCTGCTGCTCTAGGTGCTAGTGCGTCTGCTGCCCCAGGTGCTGGTGAGTCTGCTCTCTCAGGTACCACGTCGGCTCCGGCCTTACACACCTTCACCCTTAACTCGGGTGCTTCCCGCTCCTTCTTTTGAGACCGCACCACGCTTACGCCGCTTAGTCGGCTGGTTGCGGTCTCCCTGGCGGACCCCTCTGGGGGTCCTGTCCTTGCCCCCTTCTCCACTGTCTTACCTTGTCCGGCAGCCCCCTTTGGCATCCTGTCACGTCTCTACCTCCCCTCGTTCTCTACGAACTTGGTGAGTGGTGCTGATCTACAGGATGGGGGGGTTGACCAGTTCACTCCTGCGAGTCAGCGGGTGACCCACTGTACGTGTGCTCGGACGGGCCGACACTTGGCCACGTTTACTCGTCAGCCGGGGTCGAGCCTGTACACACTGACTACTGAGTCTGGTCAGGTAGCTGCGTCGAGTCAGGTGTTTGCTGCAGCGTCCAGGTCTTGTCTTGAGTCTGCTCCTTGCTCGTGTCGTCTCCTCTCCCACCAGACTCTCCTTTGGCACCACCGCCTTGGTCACCCTTCCCTGCCTCGTCTCTGAGGCATTGCCTCCCGTGTCCTTGTCTCTGGTCTCCCCTGGTCCCTCCCTCCCCTCCCTCCGGGGCCTGCCCCTACCTGCGTTCCCTGCGTCGAGGGGCGGCAGCGCGCCGCCCCTCACTCCTCCGAGTTTCCTCTGACACAGGCTCCCCTGCAAACTCTTCACATGGACCTGTGGGGCCCCGCCCGCGTCCGTGGCCAGGGTCACGAGCGTTACACCACGGTTTTCCCCTTGCGTAGCAAGGGTGACGTCACAAAGGTGTTGATCGACTGGATCCCCGCAGCTCGTCTCCAGCTCAGAGAGAGTTTTGGCTCGGACTTTCCTGTTTTGCGTCTCCACTCTGACAGAGGCGGGGAGTTTTCCTCTTCCCTTCTGGGAGCCTTCTGTCGTGCACAGGGCATCCGCCAGACCTTCACGCTTCCGGCCTCTCCACTGAAAAATGGGATTGCTGAGCACCGCATTGGCATGGTCATGGACGTCACTCGTACGTCCATGATCCATGCGGTTGCTCCCCATTTTCTGTGGCCGTTTGCGGTTCAGTACGGAGCGCATCAGATCAACCTTCAGCCCCGGGTCTCTTTGGCAGAGACCTCCCCCACCTTGCGGTGGACGGGGAAGGTTGGCGATGCGTCTGCGTTTCGTGTCTGGGGATCTCGGGCGTTTGTCCGCGACTTGTCTGCGGACAAGCTGTCCCCCCGTGCGGTTCCCTGCGTCTTCCTTGGCTTCCCCCCTGATGCGCCTAGTTGGCAGTTTTACCACCCCACTTGACGCTATATTCTGTCCTCCCAGGACGTCACCTTTGACGAGTCGGTTCCTTACTACCGTCTCTTCCCCTGCCGCACTGTGCCCCTCCCCCCGCCGCCGCTCTTCCTTGCGCCAGGTCCCCCCCCGGTAGACCCCCTCCCCCCTCAGGGTCCTGCCCCGTCAGGTGTGTCCCAGGTAGACGCAGTCGAGCCTGTCAAGGTAGCTGTTGACTCTAGTACTGCTAGGGGTGCTGAGCCTGGGGGTGCTGAGTCTGGGGGTGCTGGGCTTGGGAGTGCGTAGCCTGGGGGTACGGAGCCTGGGGGTGCAGAGCCTTGGTGTGCGGAGCCTGGGGGTACAGAGCCTGGGGGTGCTGAGCCTGGGGGTGCGGAGCCTTGGGGTGCTGGGTCTGCTCGTGTGGTCTCTGGTGGTGCTGGGTTTGGGGCCCCTTCGGGTACTTCGTCGAGGCGGGAGCTACCCTCTCCACAGTAGCTACGTGAGTGGTTTGCCCGGCGTTGGAGCCGTACTGCTGGAGCTGGAGGTGCTGCTGTTGCTGCTGACCCTGGGGTCGGCACTGGGGTTACTGGAGCCACTGGTCGTAGAGGTGCTCGTAGTGGTGGTACTGGAGCTATTGGGCCTGGGGGTGCTGCTGAGGCTGCTGGAGCTGACGGTCCTGCTGGAGTTGGTGCTGCTGGAGCTGGAGCTGCTGGAGCTGCAGCTGCTGGGGGTGTTGGCGCTGGAGGTGCTGCTGGCGCTGGTGCTTCATAGGGTGCTGGAGTTGGCGCTGTTGGAGCTGGAGGTGCTACTGGCGCTGGTGCTGCCGCTGGGGGTACTGGTGCTGTCCCTGTTGGTTCTGGAGGCGCTGCGCGGCTGCGGCCGTACTTCATTCCGCTCCTTGAGCAGGTTCTTGGTCTCCCGCCCTCTACTTGTCCTGCTCCTCCCTTAGAGTGTCCACAGCCTGTCCAGTCGCGGTCACAGTTACAGCCCGCCTCCCCCCTGCCTGCTCCTTCTCCATACACTGGTCCTACAGGAGGTCTTGCTGAGCGTCGTGAGCCTGCGTCTCGCCCTGCGTCGCCTGTTCATGCTGCTCGCACTAGTAGTCGTGCTCTGCGTCCGCGTCCTCCCGCGGTCCCGGGCACACACCAGATGGCGCTGCGTCCTTCCACTGCTCCTCTGCGTGTCCCGTTGCCGTCTCCTCCAGAGTCCTCTCTTCCTCTCCTTGCTGACCCGGAGTCTGACTCTCTTCGTGCTGCCAGTTCTACTATCACGCGTTTCCTGGCTACTGTTGTCACTGACCCTTCCTTTGAGTCCACTGCTGCGTCTGCCTTGGTTGCTGAGCTTGTCGACTTTGCTGCTCGCTGTCGTCTAGACTACGCTGCTAGTCTTGTTGCTGAGTTTGAGTCTGTCTGTCCTCCGTCCGTCGAGGGTGAGTGTGCTCTTAGCACGGACGTCCTTGAGGACAGGTAGGAGGAGTTCCAGTGCTTTGCTGCTGCTTTGCCTCATCTCGTGTCCACGCTGATTGCCCCTGAGGGAGACCCGGATGCACCAGACATCCCGACTCCTCGATCGTACGCTGAGGCGATCGAGGGTCCCTTCTCCTCTCATTGGCGGTCAGCCATGGACGCAGAGATGGCTTCCTAGAAGTCCACAGGCACCTACGTCGACGAGGTTCCCCCACCTGGGGCGAACATCGTCAGTGGCATGTGGATTTTCAGGGTGAAGCAGCCGCCAGGTTCTCCGCCTGTCTTCAAGGCGCGTTACGTGGCTCGAGGCTTCAGTCAGCGGCAGGGAGTTGACTACTTTCAGACCTTCTCTCCCACCCCGAAGATGACCACTCTTCGGGTGCTGCTGCACATAGCCGCTCAACGCGACTACGAGCTTCACTCTCTTGACTTCAGCACAGCTTTCCTGCAGGGCAGCGTGCACGAGGAGATCTGGCTGCGCCGCCCACCTGGCTTCACTGGGTCGTTTCCCCCTGGTACCCAGTGGAGCCTCCGATGGCCAGTCTACGGTCTCTGCCAGGCGCCCCGTGAGTGGCACGACACACTGATGACTACACTTGCGGCTCTTGGGTTTGCTCCTTTTACTGCCGACCCGTCGCTGTTCTTCGCACCGACACCTCTTTGCCGCCGTTCTACATCCTCGTGTACGTCGACGACTTGGTCTTTGCCACTGCTGACACTGCTGGACTCGCCCACGTGAATTCCGAGCTGCAGAAGAGACACACGTGCACAGACCTGGGTGAACTGCGCAGCTACCTTAGCTTGCAGATCACCTGGGACAGAGCACAGCACACCATTACCCTGACTCAGTCACACATGGTGCAGCAGGTCCTTCAGCGCTTCGACTTCACGTACTCCTCGCCTCAGGCCACTCCTCTGTCTACTCGCCACTCGCTCTCAGCTCTGCCTTCGGATGAGTCCGTAGAGCCGAGTGGCCCGTACCTAGAGCTTGTTGGCTGCCTCATGTACCTGATGACCTGCACACAACCTGACCTTGCATACCCTCTTAGCATCTTGGCACGCTATGTTGCTCCTGGGAAACATCGACTAGAGCACATGGCTGCAGCGAAGAGGGTGTTGCGCTACTTGTGCAGTACGTCGGGCATGGGGCTAGTGCTTGGAGGGCAACGTCCAGTGGTCCTCACAGGTCACGCAGACGCTTCTTGGGCTGACGACCAGGCTACGCAGCGGTCGTCACAGGGTTACACCTTCAGCCTTGGTTCCGGCTCTGTTTCATGGCGGTCTACCCGCTCGTCTTCTATTCTCGGCTCCAGCTGTGAGGCTGAGATCTACGCGGGGGCCATGGCTGCACAGGAGCTACGTTGGCTCATCTACCTGCTGACTGACCTAGGAGAGCCGCCTCGTTCTCCTCCAGTTCTGTACGTAGACAACAAGGTCATGCTGGCCTTGTGTCGGGAGCACAGACTGGAGCACAGAGCGAAGCACATTGCTCTTCGCTACTTCCTTGCTCGTGAGCTGCAGTTGCGTGGTCAGCTGCGCCTTGCTTACGTGGCCTCTGAGGCCAACACTGCTGATATCTTTACCAAGGCACTTGCGCCTTGTGATCATCAGCGCTTCTGTACGATGCTAGGTCTTGTGCCTACTTGGCCTCACTTGCTCACTTCTTGACCTTGCTTGTACTGTGATCTTTCTATACCTACACTTGCTTGTTTACCTTTATATATGATCTTGCATGTGAGCTGGCCTTGTGGCCTTGAACTTGTGCTCGGAATGTGTGGTGACGTTGTGATCCACCCTGAGTTTGCTTTGTTTTGCTTGACTGGTCTTGTGACCTCTTGTTCTCCCCCACTTTGCCTATGGGGGTGTGTCAAACTCATATGCTATAGTCTGTGTAGGCTGTAGTTGGGTAGACCATATGGGGTACAGCACTTTTAGGTTCTCCTACTTGTACCCACCTGCTTGCTAGTTCATTCGTTCCTCATTTTTTCACGGAAACTGTGGTGTTTTGCCAGATTACTGTGGCAATCCTAGCTTCATACAAAGTGACTTTTGAACATGTTTGGTCGTCGTCGTGCCAGGTTGTTGTAGGATTCCCTGTGATTAGCGAGTGCATTATCGTCCACTGTCACAGAGGGGACTCGTACACGATAATGCGGTCGCTGGTGAAGAATGTGATTAGCCTGGAATGGCTGCACCAGCCAGCCATCCTTTTTGTACCAGCCTGATCTTGTTGTTGACATTCGCTTTACCTGGCAAAGCACTATGGCGTTACCACATGCGCTTTGGCGTGCTGCTCAGACGCTTAAAAAAAGAATCACAAATCCCACTAATACTCCTGGGAATGTTAGGAGCTGGTTGTTAGGAGCTCACGTATGCATCGCCGCCATTCCACGCTCACCACACCATGCAGAGAGTTACTTTACACTAGGAGTTGGACTATGTTGGGAAAGCATGATTGGTAGGTCGCAGCTTCTGGTCGTGTTCTCTCTACTTGCGCATTCATGGTGAAAGTTGGTAAGAGCTTCACTAGCAAAAGTTGGATACAAGGATGCAAAAGAGATTGGCAATTGTGACTACATTTGAGACCTAGCAAGCCTAGCAACGGGCAGGTGGACCTGCAGCGTCCACAGGGGCGGCCTGCCAGTGCGGCAAGTTGACGGCGTTCCAATGCAGCTCGAAGCCGGCTTGCCAACGCGGGAAGTCGACGACCTGCCAACACCTCACCAGCGGGGCTTGCCAACATTGCAGCCGCAGATGTAAGCGCATGCATGCGTACCTACTTCAGAGGTGCTTAAAGACGTCGTGCATTGCCACGCCCATCACGCAGGTGTGAAATCGGCCACATGCCGATAGTTGCGCCTGATATGTCACGTCGACATTGGGATACCAGCTAGTAGGCCGATTTTGCCAAAGCCCCTTGGGCGATGTCTGCGCACCCTCGCACGAATTCGTTGCCATGGTAACTAAGTCGACCGGGTAATGTACCCGGTGCCCACTGTCGAGAGTATAAGTTAAGTTGAGAGGTAGGGCCTAGGCTTAGGAGCCTAGGCCCGAGATTAGGTATCGAGTAGGTTTTCTCCTAGGCGAGGTATCGAGTGAGTTGAAGAGGAATTGGAGAATGATGGTGTTTCACTATAGGGTTCGAAGTACATATAGCATAGGAAACAAATAGGGTGCACCACCAACCACAGTTTAAATAACTACACTAACTACAAGAGTTATAACAAAACATGACAAATATATTTCGACACGCCCCCATAATGCTTGTAGGTAGATATGTAGTTACGCCATTCAAAAGAATAGCAAGCAACAGCAGGTACCTCTTCCATCTCCTCACCCTCCTCCTTCCCCTCCCCCACACTGCTGCAGGAGCAGCAGAGAAGGGGGGGAAGAGAGGAGAGGTGGAGGGACGGCTGCATGTTGCCTCACACCCGCCACCCCGGTACCACTCCCCCTGCTCCCCCACATCCTCACACCCTCCCCCCCCAGCGGCAGCTGCAGCGGTGGGACTGAAAGGAGGAGGGGAAGGGAGAGAGTTGACCCCACACTCCAACACCCGCCACCCCCATACCCTCCTCCCCACGGCTGCAGGGAGACAAAGGAGGAGGGGGGTGGGCGGGAAGAAAGCCGCAGAGCGGCGAAACGGTGTCGGTGCAGATGGGTCAGGGGCGGCTTCCGGGAGAGCAGGGGCGGAAAGGCCCGTCGCGTGCCAGTGCCACGGGGCGCACGACGGGTAGGATAAGAGATAGGGCCCGATCGTGTGCCTCGGGGCGCACGACGAGCAGGGCACCATCGTGTGCCACGGGGCGCACGATGGGCAGTTGAAGGGCCCCGTCGCGTGCCACGAGGCGCGCGACGGGCAGAGTAGGAGTCACACGCCCGTGGGCGGGACAAGGTAAAAATCGTCACGCGCCCTAGGCGCGCGACCGAAAAATCACAGCGGAAGCGTAGGGCGGGCCCACAGGCCAGGACGTAAGTGGCTCTGATAGCATGACAGAATTAGAAGAAAGAAAGGGGATTCAACTAGCAGGAATGAGGATACAAATAGCAAAACCCTAGAAGGGTTGTACTCGCTATAGAGCACCCCACTACAGGCTAGAGCATAAGATAATATTCTGACATACCCGTACCGGAGCAGCCATGGCAGGTCGTTAGCCTCAACTTCATCACACGACTTCCTTCGACCTCACGGGGACATGATTCCATCCTCGTGGTGATCGATGAGTTCTCCAAAATGGGTCACTTCATACCGACCAACGCCACAGCTACAGCTGAAGCAACTGCTCGCCTCTTCTTCGACCGCATCATCACCATCCACGGCATCCCCGCTACACTCATCTCAGACAGAGACCCAAAATTCACGAGTAAGTTCTGGAAGGAGCTCATGGGACTGTTGGGGACAAAGCTTGCAATGTCTTCAGCATACCACCCCCAGACTGACGGACAGACAGAGCGACTCAATCAAGTGGTTGAACAGTTACTGCGCACAGCTTGCAAGGACGACGTCAGCCACTGGGACACACAGTTACCGACCCTAGAGTTTGCTTACAACAATGCATCACATGCGGCCACAGGGAAAACTCCTTTCTTCCTGTGTTACGGACAAGAACCACTCACACCACAGCAGCCAACCACACCGGCACACGTCCAAGCCGCACATGACTTCGTCACCACCATGCAGCAGCTATGGGAAAAGACTCAGCGACGACTCACCACGATGCAGACCTCCTAGAAGCAGTATGCCGATCGTCAGCGACGTGATCACTCAGTAGCAGTCGGAGATCAGGTGCTTCTTGACACGCGCAACTTGAACCTGTCTCACCTCCCACCCAAACTCCAGCCTCGCTTCTGTGGTCCTTTTCTCGTAGAGGCACAGGTGACACCAGTTACATTCCGCTTGCGCTTACCTACTACTTGGAAGCTTCACAATGCTTTCCATGTGCAACTACTGAAACCCTTCAAGGACCCCAACCAACAGTTCCAGGGACGGCAGCTACCGCCACCTCCACCTGTTCTTGTGCAGGATGAACCTCAGTACGAGATAGAGCGCGTTCTCACTCATCGGCGCCGCGGTGGCAAGACCCTCAAGTTCCTGATATGCTGGAAGGGATACGACCCCACTGAGGACAGTTGGGTTGCAGAAACTGATATGGGCAATGCACGCCGTGCTCTCAAGGACTATCTTGTCAAGCAGGGTGTATCTCACGCCACCCAGCTTTGAGGGGGGGACGTGTGAGAGTACGACGGCTTATGCCAGCTATGCTTGCTTGCCTTTACTTTGTTATGCTATTTCTAGCATAGGATAATTATATGCATGTATGAATTGCTTGATTTCCTAGGCTAGGTGCTTTCCTATATTTTATTATAGTTATAGCACCGAGCTAGGTTGCGTGCACCGAATTCTGGCCTTTTCGGTTGCCACCGAATTGCCTTCTACCGAATTCGGTAAGGATCCGTTCGGGACGCTACGCGGCCCGCGGAACCTTCGCGTAACACCTAGTTACGGGGCCTTGTGTCGAGCTTATATATAGCCTCGTGTTGTACCTAGGTGATCATTCAATTCGATTCAATTCACATTCTCTTTTCTGAGCTCGATCCTAGATCCTCACAGCTCTGTTTCGCGAATGGCGGCAAGGCCACGGCCGGCGATCGCGCTCGTCGAAGACGTTGGTGAGTGGCAGTCCCTGCAGACACCGTTGGGATCGGGGTCGTGCAGCGCGAGCTCGCGGGGGTGTGAGTGGTGTGGCACCCAAGGGCGCCCATCAGGGTGCTTCCAATCGCGGCGATGAATGTGTTCGAAGCGCAGGGGGACAAGGTCAATCAATTCCTGCGAATCGCCGCTGCAGTCGGGAATGTCGAAGTCGAGAACGTATACGCCGTTCTTGGCGCGCGCCCGTCCGATCTACTTGCGCTTCTTGTTCGGCATCGTGAAGTGGAGCAGGATGTCGCGCGTGTCAGGGTCGGTGCTGAGAATGACTCCGCAATCCAGGAGTTGCGCCGCCGAGAGTAAATTAAAGCGCAGGTTCTGCACAATCAACATGTCGTTAAGTGTGATGTGCGTTCGGCTCCCTCGTGCCTTGAGCACCACGATACCTTGCGCGCTTGCGCGCAGCCGCGTGTTGTTCGCCACTGTGACGTAAGTGACGACGGGAGTGGAGACGGCGTCGGATATGTAACGCTCTGAGCCCACCATATGCTGCCCATAGCAGCTGTCCAGGTACCAGTTGTTGTAGCGCCTGTTGTCGTTTCGCGCGAGCAGCGCCAGTCGCGGAGTGACGATGTGTGGAGTGTCTACCTTCAAAAACTGTTCGCGCGCGATCCAGTCGATTGGTGCCGGCCGCATGTCAGGTACGTGCGGAGGGCTCTCAAGCAGCGGGACTGGTAGATTCCAGTCCTGGTTGTCGTCGTCGATGTAGTCGTGATGCGTGCTAAATGGATTGTTGTTTGGAGATGCCTCGATTGGGCCGGGCGCCGGCTCAGGAGAGAGTGAGCGTGCGCGCGGGCGACGAGAGCCTCTCGTCATGGTCATGTTCCCCATGACGTTGCGGACGGGGGCAGCTTGTGATGGCTGCTGCTGCGGTTGAGTTGTTGGATTCAGGTTGCGCGGTGGGGGTTGAGACCCCTGGGCGGGACACGTGTCGTTTCTTGCGTCTTGTCGGCCGGACCAAGTGCTCAGATTGGTCTGGCGAGGGCAAGATCGATGCTTGCATCGATCCGCCAAGTGCCCGAAATTTCTGCAGATCTTGCAGTAGAGGCGCCGTGGTCGTCGCTCTTCTGTGTTGTTTGTGTCAGAACATTATAGCTTATACATTTGTGTAGGCTGTAGTGGGGTAGCCCATAAGGGGTACAACCCAATTAGGGTTAGTACTTGTATCCAACTGTTTCATAGTTCATTCATTCCATTCTCACTTCTCGTCATGGTATCGAGCAGGTTCCCGAGTGGGAATACTGCCTAGGGCCCACCACGAACTTTTTTTTTCCTTCACTGCCCGGAGCGCGCTTAGCTCCTCACCCGAGTAGCGCCTCGAGCCGCCTTAGTGGCCCCTATTGGCCACCCTTACTGCCCCTCGAGCCGCCCTCTACGGCCTCGCTTAGGCCGCTACGGCCCCGCTACGGCCCCGCTTAGGCCCCGTCGGCCCTGCTACGGCCCCGCTTAGGCCCCGCTACGGCCCCGCTATGGCCCCGCTACGGCCCCGTCGGCCCCGCTTAGGCCCCGCTACGGCCCCGCTACGGCCCCGCTACGGCCCCGTCGGCCCCGTCGGCCCCGCTTAGGCCCCGCTACGGCCCCGCTACGGCCCCGTCGGCCCCGTCGGCCCCGCTACGGCCCCGCTTAGGCCCCGTCGGCCCTGCTACGGCCCCCCTTAGGCCCCGCTACGGCCCCGCTACGGCCCCGCTACGGCCCCATCGGCCCCGCTTAGGCCCCGCTACGGCCCCGCTACGGCCCCGCTACGGCCCCGCCGGCCCCGTCGGCCCCGCTTAGGCCCCGCTACGGCCCCGCTACGGCCCCGTCGGCCCCGCTACGGCCCCGCTACGGCCCCGCTTAGGCCCCGCTACGGCCCCGCTTCGGCCCCGCTTAGGCCCCGCTGCGGCCCCGCTACGGCCCCACATCGGCCCCGTCGGCCCCTCTACGGCCCCACTTAGGCCCCACTTCGGCCCCGTCGCCACCGCGGCCCGCCCACCCTTGCGGCCCGCCGCCACCTGCGACCTCGCCACCACCTGCGACCCCGCCTCCCAGCGCCCGCAACGCCGAGCAGCCGAACCGCCGGCCACCTGAGCCGCCCGACCTCCCGAGTCGCCCAGCAGCCGAGCCGCCCGACAGCCGAGCCGCCCAGCACCGTGCAGCCGAGCCGCCCAGCAGCCGAGCCGCCCAGCAGCCGAGCCGCTCGACAACCGAGCCGCCCCGCACCAGCAGCCGAGCCGCCCAGCAGCCGAGCCGCCCAGCACTCGAGCCGCCCTACAGCCGAGTCGCCCGACAGCCGAGCCGCCGAGCAGCCCGATCGCTCCACCTACCTGGTAAGAGCACAGTCTCTGCCACTGCACTGCCCTGCCTCCTGCTGTTATGGCTTCCCCTAGCGTTCTCACCTTTGACGCTGAGGGTCTGGCAGTGGACTTTGAGGTCTGGGTAGATGATCTGCAGCTTTTCCTGCAGTGCGATAGGGCAGATGGCCTCTCCCTGTTTGACCTCACTTCTGGTGCCTCCCCTGCCCCTGCTGCTGATGCTGACGCCACTGTTCGCTCACAGTGGGCCACACGTGACGCTGCTGCTCGCCTTGATGTGCGCCGCCATTTACCGAGCACTGAGCGTGCACACTTTAGCTAGTACAAGAGTGCTCAGACCTTGTACGACGCTGTAGTTGCACGCTACTCTTCCCCTGCCACTGCTGCACTGAGCCGCCTCATGCTACCGTACCTCTTCCCTGACCTTGCTGCCTTTCCCACTGTTGCTGACCTCATTACGCACCTCTGCACTAGTGACACTCGCTACTGCGCTGCGCTTCCTGCTGACTTTTGCGCCAAGAACCCCCCCCCCATGTACATCACCCTCTACAACATAGTCACCCGTCTCCCTGACTCTCTCCGTGTAGTCAGGGACCACTTCCTCTCTGTTTGCCCCACCACTCTCACCGTTGACCTCCTCGAGAAGGCCCTCCTAGCAATAGAGAAGAGCATAGTCGCTGTATGAGCCTCTCGTGGTGACCCTCGCACCCCCGTCTTTGAGGGGTGTTCTCCCTCCCCCTTCTTGCCCTCTGTTTCCTCTACTGCTGCGGCCGACCTAGTTGGTTTCGAGTCGGTCGGCCCTGCGTCTGCCCCGAGCGGGAGATGCCGCACCGGCTAGGGCAAGGGGGGCAAGGGCACTGGAGGAGGTGGAGGGGGCGGTAGAGATGGTGGTGGAGGCGGTGGAGGGAGTGGGGGTGGTGGTGGGAGTGGTGCTGGGGGTGGCGGCGGCGGCGGCAGCAGTGGAGGCGGCGGAGGCGGTGGAGGTGGCGGAGGGAAAGGAGGCGGCGGAGGTAGTGGAGGAGGCGGAGGTGGAGGAGGCGGCGGAGGCGGCGGAGGCGGCGGCGGCGGCGGAGGCGGCGGTGGTGGAGCGAGTCGCAACTCTGCGTCGAGGAGTGGCGCCGGTGGTGGTCAGCACCAGCAGCAGTAGCAGAGTGGTGTGACCCTGTCCCCTCAGCATCTTCGTGAGTGGTACACTGCACGCCAGCGCGGTGGGGGTTTTGGTCCCTGCTCTTACGTTCTCCGTACCGGCGACCGCACTGGTGAGCAGTGCGGGGGTCCGCACTCCACCCAGCGCTGCTTTGGTCGCCTGACGGACGCGTGGCGTCGCCAGTTCCCAGAGGCGTCAGAGATCCCTCGCTGGGGAGATCTGGCTAAGGCCGGGGTTGCTATCTTTGATCTTGACTTTGATGCTATTCTTGCTACCATGTATGCTGTTGCTGATAGTGTTGAGGGTGCCTGTTACCTGTGTGTACCGCCTGATCCGGGCATTGAGGCTGCTGCGCTAGGTGCTGGTGAGACTGCTGCTCTAGGTGCTAGTGCGTCTACTGTCCCAGGTACCAGTGCGTCTGCCGCCCCAGGTGCTGGTGAGTCTGCTCTCTCAGGTACTACGTCGGCTCAGGCCTTCCACACCTTCACCCTGGACTCGGGTGCGTCCCGCTCCTTCTTTCGAGACCGCACCACTCTTACGCCGCTTAGTCGGCCGGTTGCAGTCTCCCTAGCAGACCCCTCTCGGGGTCCTGTCCTTGCTAGCTTCTCCACTGTCCTTCCGTGCCCTGCAGCCCCCTCTGGCACCCTGTCTGGTCTCTACCTCCCCTCGTTCTCTACGAACTCGGTGAGTGGAGCGGACCTACAGGATCGAGGGGTCGACCAGTTCTTTCCTGCGAGTCAGCGAGTGACCCACTGCAGGTGTGCTCAGACAGGCCGACACTTGGCCACGTTCACCCGTCGGCCAGGGTCGAGCCTGTACACCCTTACTGCTGAGTCACCTCCTACTGCTGAGTCTGCCTAGGTAGCTGCGTTGAGTCAGGTGTTTGCTGCGGCGTCCACGTCTGGTCCTGAATCTGCCCCCTGCTCGTGTCGTCTGCTGTCCCACCAGACTCTCCTTTGGCACCACCGCCTTGGTCACCCCTCCTTGCCTCATCTCTGAGGCATGGCCTCCCGTGTCCTTGTCTCTGGTCTTCCTCGGTCTCTCCCTCCCCTTCCTCCGGGGCCTGGCCCTACCTGCGTCCCCTGCGTCGAGGGGCGACAGCGCGCCGCCCCTCACTCCTCCGAGTTTCCTCCGACAGATGCTCCGCTGCACACTCTACAAATGGACGTGTGGGGCCCAGCCCGCGCCAGTGGGCAAGGGAGAGAGCGGTACTTTCTGCTGGTCGTTGACGACTACTCGCGTTACACCACAGTCTTCCCCTTGCGCAGCAAGGGTGATGTCACTGAGGTGTTGATCGACTGGATCCGCGCAGCTCGTCTCCAGCTCAGAGAGAGTTTCGGCTCAGACTTTCCTGTTTTGCGTCTGCATTCGGCAGAGGAGGGGAGTTTTCCTCTGCCCGTCTGGGAGCCTTCTGTCATGCACAGGGCATCCGCCAGACCTTCACGCTTCCGGCCTCTCCACAGCAAAATGGGATTGCTGAGCGCCGCATTGGCATGGTCATGGACGTCGCGCGTACGTCCATGATGCATGCGGCTGCCCCCCACTTTCTGTGGCCGTTTGCGGTTCAGTACGCCGTGCATGAGCTCAACCTTCAGCCCCGGGTCTCCTTGCCAGAGACCTCCCCTGCCTTGCGGTGGACAGGGAAGGTTGGCGATGCGTGTGCGTTTCGGGTCTGGGGATCTCGGGCGTTTGTCCGCGACTTGTCTGCGGACAAGTTGTCCCCCCGTGCTATTCCTTGCGTCTTCCTTGGCTTCCCCTCTGACGTGCCTAGCTGGCAGTTTTACCACCCCACCACGCGCCGTGTTCTGTCCTCCCAGGACGTCACCTTTGACGAGTCGGTGCCTTACTACCGTCTCTTCCCCTACCGCACTGCGCCCCTCCCCCCGCCGCCGCTCTTCCTTGCGCCAGGTGCTACTCAGGTAGACCCCCTCCCTCCTCAGGGTCCTGCCCCTTCAGGTGTGTCCAAGGTAGACGCAGTCGAGCCTGTCGAGGTAGCTATAGACTCTGGTGCTGCTAGAGGTGCTGAGCCTGCGGGTGCCGGGTCTGCGGGTGCCGGGTCTGGGGGTGCTGAATCTGGGGGTGCTGAGACTGGAGGTGCTGAGCCTGGGGGTGGTGATTCTTGGGGTGCGGAGCCTGGGGGTGCTCGGTCTGCTCGTGTGGCCGCCGGCGGTACTTCGTCGAGGCGAGAGCCGCTCTCTCCACAGGAGCTGCGCGTGTGGTTCACCCGCCGCTGGAGACGTGCTGCTGAGTCAGGGGGTGTTGGCACTAGTGTTTCTACTAGTGCTGGTGCGTCTGGGGGTGCTGCTGAGGCAGCTGGTGCTGACGGTCCTACTGGAGTTCGTGCTGCTGGAGCTGGAGCTGCTGGGGGTGTTGGCACTGGTGTTTCTACTGGTGCTGGTGCGTCTGGGGGTGCTGCTAAGGCAGCTGGTGCTGACGGTCCTACTGGAGTTGGTGCTGCTGGAGCTGGAGCTGCTGGAGGTGTTGGCGTTGGTGTTTCTACTAGTGCAGACGGTCCTACCGGAGTTGGTGCTGCTGGAGCTGGAGCTGCAAGGGGTGTTGGCGCTGGCGGTGCTGCTGGCGCTGGTGCTTCTGAGGGTACTGGAGTTGGCGCTGTTGGAGCTGGAGGGCATGTGGATTTTCAGGGTAAAGCGGCCGCCAAGTTCTCCGCCTGTCTTCAAGGCACGTTACGTGGCTCGAGGCTTCAGTCAGCGGCAAGGAGTTGACTACTTTAAGACCTTCTCTCCCACCTCGAGGATGACCACTCTTCGGGTGCTGCTGCACATAGCCGCTCAGCGCGACTACGAGCTTCACTCTCTTGACTTCAGTACAGCTTTCTAGCAGGGCAGCTTGCACGAGGAGATTTGGCTGCGCCGCCCACCTGGCTTCACTTGGTCGTTTCCTCCTGGTACCCAGTGGAGCCTCCGGCGGCCAGTCTACGGTCTCCGCCAGGCGCCCCGTGAGTGGCACGACACACTGAGGACTACACTTGCGGCTCTTGGGTTTGCTCCTTCTACAGCCGACCCGTCGCTGTTTCTACGCACCGACACCTCTTTGCCGCCGTTCTACATCCTCGTGTACGTCGACGACTTGGTCTTTGCCACTGCTGACACTGCTGGACTTGCCCACGTGAAGTCCGAGCTGCAGAAGAGACACACGTGCACAGACCTGGGTGAACTCCACAGCTACCTTGGCTTGCAGATCACCCGGGACAGAGCACAGCGCACCATTACCCTGACTCAGTCACACATGGTGCAGCAGGTCCTTCAGCGCTTCCGCTTCACGTACTCCTCGCCTCAGGCCACTCCTCTGTCTACTCGCCACTCGCTCTCAGCTCTGCCTTCGGATGAGTCCGTAGAGTCGAGTGGCCCGTACCCAGAGCTTGTTGGCTGCCTCATGTACCTGATGACCTGCACACGACCTGACCTTGCATACCCTCTTAGCATCTTGGCACGCTATGTTGCTCCTGGGAGACACCGACCAGAGCACATGGCTGCAGCGAAGAGGGTGTTGCGCTACGTGTGCAGTACGTCGGGCATGGGGCTAGTGCTTGGAGGCCGACGTCGAGTAGTCCTCACAGGTCACGCTGACGCTTCTTGGGCTGACGACCAGGCTACCCAGCGGTCGTCACAGGGTTACACCTTCAGCCTTGGCTCCGGCTCTGTTTCGTGGCGGTCTACCGGCTCGTCCTCTGTTCTCGGCTCCAGCTGTGAGGCTGAGATCTACGCAGGGGCCATGGCTGCACAGGAGCTACGCTGGCTCACCTACCTGCTGACCGACCTAGGAGAGCCGCCTCGTTCTTCTCCAGTTCTGTACGTAGACAACAAGGCCATGCTGGCCTTGTGTCGGGAGCACAGACTGGAGCACAGAACGAAGCACATTGCTCTCCGCTACTTCTTGTCTCGTGAGCTGCAGCAGCGTGGTCAGCTCCGCCTCACCTACGTGGCCTCTGAGGCCAACACTGCTGATATCTTCACCAAGGCACTTCCGCCTTGTGATCATCAGCGCTTCTGTACTGTGCTAGGTCTTGTGCCTACCTGGCCTCACTAGCTCACTTCTTGATCTTGTTTGTACTGTCTTCTTTCTATACCTGCCCTTGCTTGTTTGACCTTTATATATATGACCTTGCATGTGAACTGGCCTTGTGGCTTTACTCTTGTGCTTGGACTAAGTGGTGACTTTGTGATCCACCCTGAGCTTGCTTTGCTTTGCTTTGCTTTGCTTGACAGGTCTTGTGACCACTTGTTCTCCCCCACTTTGCCTATGTAGGTGTGTCAGAACATTATAGCTTATACATTTGTGTAGGCTATAGTGGGGTAGCTTATAAGGGGTACAACCCAATTAGGGTTAGTAGTTGTACCCAACTGTTTCAAAATCCATCCATTCCATTCTCACTTCTTGTCAGTCTGCGTAGAATGCGAGACGTTCTCTCTCTCGTCGTGGCGCTGGTCGCTGCTGGTCCATATCCCGTTGTTCGACGAGGAGGGCGGCGCAAAGGGCGGCCTCCGAGATGACCCCCTGCTGTCGGAGAAGCGCCTTGCAGGGCCACCACTCTGGGCGGAGCCCTTGGTGCACGATGTTCACGAAGATTTCCTCAGAGATCGAGCTCCCCAATTTCGCGATTTGATCGCGTAGACTCCGACAGCGATTCAGGTTACTGTTGGCTTTCTCTCCTGGTGCCATCCTTGTTTCCAGTAACTGCTGGAGGAGGCGGCTCGACGACACTGAGTCCTTGGGTTGGTATACGCCATTCAGATGGCGCCAGGCGTTGAGGGCTGGAGCAGGGGAGGTCTTGTATGAGCGAATGCTCAATTGCTCCGTCGGCGACATATTCCGCAGAAGAACCCCATACGCCATCAGGGTCTCGTTGTAGTACTTGATTTTTGCGTCGTCAGTATCTTCCGTAGGCCCCGAGTAGCTTCCGTCGAAATAATGATAAATGTGCACGTTTTGCAGTAGCAGCTCCAGCTCAAAGCTCCAGGTATAGAAGTCTCTGCCGTCAAAGCACTTTATTTTTTATATGCTCAAAAACCTTGATTGCGCGGAGAGAATTGCTTCATCGCTGGGACAGGAAGTCTTGGGGGTTGAGCCGTTCGTATCGAGAGAGAAGCCTTGCGGGGCGGAGTTCTGGCCGTTTGAGGCCGGTTGAGTGGGTTGGGAAGAGGTTCCCGCATCGCCATTCCGCAAAGTCTGGAGCCCTTGCTCCAGGCTCGTGAGTCGCTGAAGCAGTTGTGCGAGGACGGCAGAAGGAATCGTCGTCGTTTCCTCGTTTTTCGCAGCCGGGTTGGGCTGCGCTTCAGCCGTCAGATTCGTCTGACCTCCAGATCCTCCGGCCATTCTTACACGTGATCGTGTGCCGGACGCCACTTTCCGAATGTCGCAGATTTCGGAGATGGCAGTGCGAAGGATTCCTGAGTCGCTCCCATACCATGCTGCGATCAGAAGTTGACCGTGGCCTAGGATCTACTCAGGAAGGTTCGCACGCAGAGAAGTGATGTTGGTGGGCCCTTGACCTCAATAGCAGAGTGAATGTAAAATGCTTTGAGATGATAAACACGTGCAGTACAAGGAATATAAGTATGAGTACAGGGGAATTCGAAACGACCGAACTAGCCATGTACTCTAAGGGGTACATTCCCTTATTGCAGCGAAATCCAACCGTGCGACTCCGAGTGGTTACGTTACTGTTCGGGCAGAATCCTCCCCACTGCTGGTGCCTGATGCTGTCTGCCCGACGGTCCAGATGCTCCTCGTAACCGTCTGTCCCTTCGCCTTTCTTCTGCCTTTTCGTCTTCACTCTCGGTAGTATGTGCTTCGGCTTTGCTACGCTGAGGAGTGCGCAACAGTGTTTTTCATTAACCACTATTCGTCACAATAACAAACACAGAACACACGTGTGGAAGGAAGAATAAGAAGGGAAGAGGAAAAAGAGAGAAACCAAAGACAAAACTAAAATCAGAAAACAAAAAAGAAAAAATGGTTTTGTTGGAGCAAAACTGACTAGAAATGAGGAAAACGACAGAGACAGAAGCAAACAAATGATTATGCGACAGAAGAACGGGCAGAAAACAAGGTAAGAAACAGGCATGAAAATATTACATTAGAAGAAAAGAGAAACTGACACGAAAATGAGATCGGACATCAAAATCCAAGAAGTATGAAGGAATAAGAAGAAATTGTGAAGAAATGAGGAATGAAATGAACTAGCTGTCAGAATCCCAACCACTAGACCATTGGGATAAAAGGGCTTGTTAAGTAGCGAGTCAGTGCGCCCATAACCCCCTAGGCCAACATGCCTGTAACCCTTCCCTAGGATCAATCGGGGATCACCAGTGGACCTCTGACACCCCCCCGCACTGGGTTGCCCGAAGTGCACACACTGGGATTCGAACACGAGACCTTCGCTCTGATACCATGTCAGAATCCCAACCACTAGACCATTGGGATAAAAGGGCTTGTTAAGTAGCGGGTCAGTGCGCCCATCAGCCCCCAGGCCAACGTGCCTGTAACCCTTCCCTAGGATCAATCGGGGATCTCCAATGGACCTCTGACACTAGCAAGGAGGTGGGTACAAGTAGGAAACCTAGAAATGTTGTACCCTATAGTGTCTACCCCACTACAGCCTAGATAGACCATAGAATATAAGTTTGACACACCCCCATAGGCAAAGTGGGGGAGAACAAGAGGTCACAAGACCAGTCAAGCAAAGCAAAGCAAGCTCAGGGTGGATCACAACGTCACCACACATTCCGAGCACAAGTTCAAGGCCACAAGGCCAGTTCACATGCAAGATCATATACAAAGGTAAACAAGCAAGTGCAGGTATAGAAAGATCACAGTACAAGCAAGGTCAAGAAGTGAGCAAGTGAGGCCAAGTAGGCACAAGACCTAGCATCGTACAGAAGCGCTGATGATCACAAGGCAGAAGTGCCTTGGTAAAGATATCAGCAGTGTTGGCCTCAGGACCACTTGAGCAAGGCGCAGCTGACCACGCTGTTGCAGCTCACAAGCAAGGAAGTAGCGAAGAGCAATGTGCTTCGTTCTGTGCTCCAGTCTGTGCTCCCGACACAAGGCCAGCATGGCCTTGTTGTCTACGTACAGAACTGGAGGAGAACGAGGCGGCGCTCCTAGGTCAGTCAGCAGGTAGGTGAGCCAGCGTAGCTCCTGTGCAGCCATGGCCCCAGCGTAGATCTCAGCCTCACAACTGGAGCCGAGAACAGAAGACGAGCGGGTAGACCGCCACGAAACAGAGCCGGAACCAAGGCTGAAGGTGTAACCCTGTAACGACCGCTGCGTAGCCTGGTCGTCAGCCCAAGAAGCGTCTGCGTGACCTGTAAGGACCACTCGACGTCGCCCTCCAAGCACTAGCCCCATGCTCGACGTACTGCACAAGTAGCCCAACACCCTCTTCGCTGCAGCCATGTGCTCTGGCCGGTGTCTCCCAGGAGCAACATAGCGTGCCAAGATGCTAAGAGGGTATGCAAGGTCAGGTCGTGTGCAGGTCATCAGGTACATGAGGCAGCCGACAAGCTATGGGTACGGGCCACTCGGCTCTACGGACTCATCCGAAGGCAGAGCTGAGAGCGAGTGGCGAGTAGACAGAGGAGTGGCCTGAGGCGAGGAGTACGTGAAGTCGAAGCGCTGAAGGACCTGCTGCACCATGTGTGACTAAGTCAGGGTAATGGTGCGCTGTGCTCTGTCCCGAGTGATCTGCAAGCCAAGGTAGCTGCGCAGTTCACCCAGGTCTGTACACGTGTGTCTCTTCTGCAGCTCGGACTTCACGTGGGCCAGTCCAGTAGTGTCAGCAGTGGCAAAGACCAAGTCGTCGATGTACACGAGGATGTAGAACGGCGGCAAAGAGGTGTCGGTGCGCAGAAAAAGCGACGGGTCGACAGTGGAAGGAGCAAACCCAAGAGCCGCAAGTGTAGTCCTCGGTGTGTCGTGCCACTCACGGGGCGCCTGGCGGAGACCGTAGACTGCCGCCGGAGGCTCCACTAGGTACCAGGGGGAAACGACCCAGTGAAGCCAGGTGGGCGGCGCAGCCAGATCTCCTCGTGCAAGCTGCCCAGTAGGAAAGCTGTGCTGAAGTCAAGAGAGTGAAGCTCGTAGTCGTGCTGAGCGGCTATGTGCAGCAGCACCCAAAGAGTGGTCATCTTTGGGGTGGGAGAGAAGGTCTGAAAGTAGTCAACTCGCTGCCGCTGACTGAAGCCTCGAGCCACTTAACGCGCCTTGAAGACAGGCGGAGAACCCGGCGGCCGCTTCACCCTGAAAATCCACATGCCACTGACGATGTTCGCCCCAGGTGGGGGAACCTCGTCGACGTAAGTGCGTGTGGACTTCCAGGAAGCCATCTCTGCGTCCATGGCTGACTGCCACTGTGAGGAGTAGGGACCCTCGATCGCCTCAGCGTACGATCGAGGAGTCGGGATGTCTGGTGCATCCGGGTCTCCCTCAGGGGCAATCAGCGTGGACACGAGATGAGGCAAAGCGGCAGCAAAACACTGGAACTCCTCCTGCCTGTCCTCAAGGACGTCCGTGCTAAGAGCACACTCACCCTCGACGGACGGAGGACAGACAGACTCAGACTCAGCAACAAGACTAGCAGCGTAGTCTAGACGATAGCGAGAAGCAAAGTTGATAAGCTCAGCAACCAAGGCAGATGCAGCAGTGGACTCAAAGGAAGGTTCAGTGACAACAGTAGCCAGGAGACGCGTGACAGTAGGACTGGCAGCACGAAGAGAGTCAGACTCCGGGTCAGCAAGGACAGGAAGAGAGGACTCTAAAGGAGATGGCAACAAGACACGCAGAGGAGCAGTGGAAGGACGCAGTGCCATCTGGTGTGTGCCTGGGACCGCAAGAGGACGTGGACGCGGAGCACGACGACGAGTGCGAGCAGCACGAACAGGCAACGCAGGACGAGACGCAGACTCACGACGCTCAGCAAGACCTTCAATAGGACCAGTGTAGGGATAAGGAGCACGCAGAGGGGAGGCGGGCTGTAACTGTGACCGCAACTGGACAGGCTGTGGACACTCTAAGGGAGGAGCAGGACGAGTAGAGGGCGGGAGACCAAGAACCTGCTCCAGGAGCGGAACGAAGTACGGCCGCGGCCGCACAGCGCCTCTTGAATCAGCAGGGATAGCACCAGTACCCCCAGCGGCAGCACCAGCGCCAGCAGCACCTCCAGCTCCAACAACGCCAACTCCAGCACGTTTAGAAGCACCAGCGCTAGCACCACCTCCAGCGCCAACACCCCCAGCTTCTCCAGCAGCTCCAGCTCCAGCAGGACCGTTAGCTCCAGTACCGCCAGTACGAGCACCTCTAGGACCAGCAGCAACAGTAGTTCCTTCAGCTCCAGCAGCACGGCTCCAGCGCCGAGCAAACCACTCGCGGAGCTCTTGCGGAGAGGGTAGCTCCCGCCTCGACGAAGCACCGCTAGAGGCCACACGAGCAGACCCAGCACCCCTAGGCCCCGCACCCCCAGGCTCAGCACCCCCAGGCTCCGCACCCCCAGGCTCAGCACCCCCAGACCCGGCACCCGAAGGCTCAGCACCCCTAGACTCAGCACCCCCAGGCTCCGCACCCCCAGGCTCAGCACCCCTAGACCCGGCACCCGCAGGCTCAGCACCCCTAGCAGCACCAGAGTCAACAGCTACCTCGACAGGCTCGACTGCGTCTACCTGGGACACACCTGACGGGGCGGGACGCTGAGGGGGAAGAGGGTCGACCGGTTGAGCTGATGCGCTGCGTACTGAACCGCAAACGGCCACAGAAAATGGGGAGCAGCCGCATGGATCATCGACGTACGAGCGACGTCCATGACCATGCCAATGCGGCGCTCAGCAATCCCATTTTGTTGTGGAGAGGCCGGAAGCCTGAACGTCTGGCGGATGCCCTGAGCACGACAGAAGGCTCCCAGACGGGTAGAGGAAAACTCCCCGCCTGTGTCAGAGAGCAGACGAATAACAGGAAAGTCCGAGCCGAAACTCTCTCTGAGCTAGAGACGAGCCGTGCGGATCGAGTCGATCAACACCTCAGTGACGTCACCCTTGCTACGCAAGGGGAAGACCGTGGTGTAACGCGAGTAGTCGTCAACCACCAACAGGAAGTAACGCTCGTGACCCTGGCCACGGACGCGGGCGAAGCCCCACACGTCCATGTGAAGAGTCTGCAGGGAAGCCTCCGTCGGAGGAAACTCGGAGGAGTGAGGGGTGGCGCGCTGCCGCCCCTTGACGCAGGGAACGCAGGTAGGGGCAGGCCCCGGAGGGAGGGGAGGGAGGGACCGGGGGAGACCAAAGACAAGGACACGGGAGGCCATGCCTCAGAGACAAGGCAGGGAGGGGTGACCAAGGCGGTGGTGCCAAAGGAGAGTCTGGTGGGACAGGAGACGACACGAGCAGGGAGCAGACTCAGGACCAGACCTGGACGCTGCAGCAAACACCTGACTCGACGCAGCTTCCTGACCAGACTCAGCAATCGGAGGAGACTCAGTAGTCAGTGTATACAGGCTCGACCCTGGCCGACGGGTAAACGTGGCCATGTGTCAGCCCGTCCGAGCACACGTATAGTGGGTCACCCGCTGACTCGCAAGAGTGAACTGCACAACCCCCCCATCCCATAGATCTGCACCACTCACCAAGTTCGTAGAGAACGAGGGGAGTTAGAGACCTGACAGGGTGCCAGAGGGGGCTGCCGGACACGGTAAGACATTGGAGAAGCGAGCAAGGACAGGACCCCCAGAGGGGTCCGCCAGGGAGACCGCAACCGGCCGACTAAGCGGCGTAAGCGTGGTGCGGTCTCGAAAGAAGGAGCGGTAAGCACCCGCGTCAAGGGTGAAGGTGTGTAAGGCCTGAGGCGACGTGGTACGTGAGAGAGCAAACTCACCAGCACCTGGGGCAGCAGACGCACTAGCACCTAGAGCAGCAGCCTCACCAGCACCTAGAGCAGCAGCCTCAATGCCCGGTTCAGGCGGAAAACACCAGTACCAGTCACCCTCATCACTAATAGTCACAGCATACATTGCAGCTAGAATAGCATCATAATCAAGATCAAAGATCGCCACACGCACCCTAAACAGCTCGCCCCAGCGAGGGATCTCAGTAGCGTCGGGGAACTGATGACGCCAAGCGTCCGTCAGGCGGCCGAAGCAGCGCTGGGTGGAGTGCGGACCCCCACACTGCTCACCCGTGCGGTCGCCGGTACGGAGGACGTAGGTACAGGGACCAGTACCCCCACCTCGCTGACGCACAGCGTACCACTCACGAAGCTACTGGGGGGACGGGGTCTCACAAGTGCGTTGCTGCAGCTGGCGCAGACCACCACCGGAGCCACTTCTCTGCGTAGAGCCGCGACCAGCTCCACCGCCGCCGCCGCCTCCGCCACCTCCGCCACCGCCGCCTCCGCCACCTCCGCCGCCTCCGCTCCCACCGCCACCGCCGCCGCCTCCTCCGCCTCCACTGCTGCCACCGACACCTCCACCCCCGCCACCACTCCCACCACCACCCCCACCCCCTCCACTGCCTCCACCGCCACCTCCACCGCCCCCGCCAGCCCCTCCAGCGCCCTTGCCCCCCTTGCCCTTGCCGGTGCGGTGTCTCCCGCTAGGGGCAGACGCAGCGCCGACCGACTCGAAACCAACGAGGTCGGCCGCAACAGCAGAAGCAACAGAGGGCAAGAGGGGGGAGGGGGAACACCCCTCAAAGACGGGGGTACGAGGGTCACCACGAGAGGCTCCTACATAGACTATACTCTTCTCTGCTGCCAGGAGGCGCTCCTCGAGGAGGTCAAGGGTGAGTGTGGTGGGGCAAACTGAGAGGAAGTGGTCCCTCGCTAAGCGAAGGGAGTCAGGGAGCCGGGTGACTATGTAGTAGAGGGTGATGTACATAGGGGGAGGGTTCTTGGCACAGAACTCAGCAGGAAGCGCAGCGCGGTAGCGAGTGTCACTAGTGCGAAGGTGCGTAATGAGGTCAGCGACTGTGGAAAAGGCAGCAAGGTCAGGGAACAGGTACGGCAGCATGAGGCGGCTAAGAGCAGCACTGGCAGGGGAAGAGTAGCGTGCAACTACAGCGTTGTACAAGGTCTTAGCACTCTTGTACTGACTAAAGTGCGCACGCTCAGCGGTCGGTAAGTGACGACGCACAGCAAGACGGGCAGCAGCATCGCGTGTGGCCCACTGTGAGCGAACAGTGCTGTCAGCAGTAGCAGGCGGGGCAGGAGAGGCACGAGAGGTGAGATCGAACAGGGAGAGTCCTTCTGCCCTATCGCATTGTTGGAAGAGCTAGAGGTCATCGACCCAGACCTCAAAGTCAACAGCACGACCCTCAGCATCAAAGGTAAGGACACTAGGGTTAGCCATGACAGCAGTAGTCTAGCAGGGAGTGCTCTCACCACTCCGGGTGGGTAGGGCCGGGGCGTGCCGGTAGGAATAGTAGCAGCTCGACAGCGGCTCGGCGGCAGCAGCTCGGTAGTGGCGGCTCGACGGCGGCCTCGGCGGCTCGGCGGCTCGGTGGCTCGGCTCGGTGGCTCGGCGGCTCGGCTGCTGGGCGGCTCGGCTGCTGGGCGGCTCGGCTGCTGGGCGGCTCGGCTGCTGGGCGGTTCGGCGGCTCGGCGGCTCGGCTACTTGGCGGCTGAAGGGGCCGTGAAGGGCGGCGATGGGGCCGCTAGAGGCGGCGACGGGGTCGCGAAGGGCGGCGACGGGGCCGCTACAGGCGGCGACGGGGCCGCGAAGGGCGGCGACGGGGCCGCTAGAGGCAGCGACGGGCCGCTAGGGGCGGCGACGGGGCCGCTAGGGGCGGCGACGGGGCCGCTAGGGGCGGCGACGGGGCCGATAGGGGCGGCGACGGGGCCGCTAGGGGCGGCGACGGGGCCGCAGAGGGGCCGCGAGGGGCCTCGAAGGGCGGCAACGGGGTCGCTAGGGGCGGCGACGGGGCCGCAAAGGGGCCGCGAGGGGCCTAGAGGGGCGGCGACGGGGCCGCGAAGGGGCCGCGAGGGGCCTAGAGGGGCGGCGACGGGGCCGCAATGGACGGCGACAGGGCCGTAAGGGGTGGCGACGGAGCCGCTAAGGGTGGCGCGAGGGGTCGTGAGAGGGGCCTCTAGGAGGGCGCGACAGGCCACTAAGGGCAGGGGACGCAACGTGAGGGCGGCCAACGGGGCGCGCCTCGGGCAGGGGCGACTCGCGCTCCGGTCAGGAAAAAAAAATCGATTTCAGTGGTGGGCCCTGAGAAGCGTTCCCACTAGGGAACCTGCTCTATACCATGTGAAGAAATGAGGAATGAAATGAACTAGCAAGGAGGTGGGTACAAGTAGGAAACCTAGAAATGTTGTACCCTATAGTGTCTACCCCACTACAGCCTAGATAGACCATAGCATATAAGTTTGACAGAAATGGACAGAAGCGAAAGAGGAAACACGGAGAAGCGTAAGAGATTAAAAGGAATCAAGATCTAAAGAAGAAGGATTAAGAAAAGAGGAACGCTTAGAATTAAGTGGTAAGAGATGTATTAGAGTGAATAAGGAAGTCACGGACAAAAAAGGGAGGTGGACGGGAGAATAGAGGATGGGAGAAAATCTAAGAAAGGTTGAAATTTAAGCACACTACGCTAAAGGAAACATCCATACACAAATAAGAGCCAATACCGGATGCTAGAGTAAGGATACGTAAATCGGGATAAAAGAGAATACGGGCAACAAGATCAACCGTAGTAAGTAGTGAAATAAAAACATAGTTTCCCTAAGCTTTCACAAAACCTAGAACTAAATCGCTCTGTTAGGAACTGAAGTAGAAATTCATAACAATTAACTCGAAAAACAAAGAGCGACAGCGATTGAAACGAAAGGAAGGAGTAGGGTGGAGAAAGAACGCTAAGACAACGACGTCAGTTGAAAGAAAAGCATATGAAAGAGATGAGTTAACGGTCAAATAAGCTCACCTTAGAACTTGGAGTGATGGGTTGTAGACATGGTATAGAGCAGGTTCCCTAGTGGGAACGCTTCTCAGGGCCCACCACTGAAATTTTTTTTCCTGACCGGAGCGCGAGTCGCCCCTGCCCGAGGTGCGCCCCGTTGGTCGCCCTCACGTCCCCTCTCACGGCCCCCCCTCGCGCCACCCTTAGCGGCCCCGTCGCCACCCCTTACGGCCCCGTCGCCGTTTTTTGCGGCCCCGTCGCCGCCCCCTCTAGGCCCTTCACGGTCCCTTCGCGGCCCCGTCGCCGCCCCTAGCGGCCCCGTCGCCGCCCCTAGCGGCCCCGTCGCCGCCCTTCGAGGACCCTCTTGGCCCCTTTGCGGCCCTGTTGCCGCCCCTAGCGGCCCCGTCGCCGCCCCTATCGGCCCCGTTGCCGCCTCTAGCGGCCCCGTCGCCGCTCCTACCGGCCCCTTCGCCGCCCTTTGAGGCCCCTCACGGCCCCTTCGCGACCCCGTCGCCGCCCCTAGCAGCCCCGTCGCAGCCCTTCAAGGCCCCTCTCGGCCCCTTTGCGGCCTCGTCGCCGCCCCTAACGGCCTCGTCGCCGCCCTTATCGGCCCCGTCGCCGCTCCTAGCGGCCCCGTCGCCGCCCCTATCGGCCCCGTCGCCGCCCCTAGCGGCCCCGTCGCCGCCCTTCACGGCCCCCCCCTTCAGCTGCCAAGCGGCCGAACCACCGAGCCGCCAAGCCGCCCAGCCGCCGAGCCGCCCATCACCCGAGCCGCCTAGCAGCCGAGCCGTCCAGCAGCCGAGCCGCCCAGCACCCGAGCCGCCCAGCAGCCGAGCTGCCCAGCAGCCAAGCCGACCAGCAGCCGAGCCGCCCAACAGCCGAGCCGCCCAGCAGCCGAGCCGCCCAGCTGCCGAGCCGCCGAGCCGCCGTCGAGCCGCTACTGTTCCTACCGGCGCGCACCGGCCCTTCCCGCCCGGACTGGTGAGAGCACTCCCTGTTAGACCACTGCTATCATGGCTACCCCCAGTGTCCTTACCTTTGATGCTGAGGGTCGTGCTGTTGACTTTGAGGTCTCGGTCGATGACCTCCAGCTCTTCCTACAGTGCGATAGGGCAGACGGACTCTCCCTCTTCGATCTCACCTCTGGTGCCTCTCCTGCCTCGCCTGCTACTGTTGATAGCACTGTTTGTTCACAGTGGGCCATGCACGATGCTGCTGCCTGTCTTGCTGTGCGTCGCCACTTACCGACCGCTGAGCGTGCACACTTTAGTCAGTACAAGAGTGCTAAGACCTTGTACGACGATGTAGTTGCACGCTACTCTTCCCCTGCCAGTGATGCTCTTAGCCGCCTCATGCTGCCGTACCTGTTCCCTGACCTTGCTGCCTTTCCCAAAGTCGCTGACCTCATTACGCACCTTCGCACTAGTGACACTCGCTACCGCGCTGCGCTTCCTGCTGAGTTCTGTGCCAAGAACCCTCCCCCCATGTACATCACCCTCTACTACATAGTCACCCGACTCCCTGACTTCCTTCGCTTAGTCAAGGACCACTTCCTCTCAGTTTGCCCATCCACACTCACCGTTGACCTCCTCAAGGAGCGCCTCCTAGCAGCAGAGAAGAGCATAGTCACTGTAGGAGCCTCTCATGGTGACCCTCGTACCCCCGTCTTTGAGGGGTGTTCCCCCTCCCCCCTCTTGCCCTCTATTGCTTCTGCTGCTGCGGCCGACCTCGTTGGTTTCGAGTCGGTCGGCGCTGCATCTGCCCCTAGCGGGAGAAGCCGCACAGGCAATGGCAACAGGGGCAAGGGCGCTAGAGGGGCTGGCGGGGGCGGTGGAGGTGGCGGTGGAGGCAGTGGAGGGGGTGGGGGTGGTGGTGGGAGTGGTGGCGGGGGTGGAGGTGTCGGTGGCAGCAGTGGAGGCGGAGGAGGCGGCGGCGATGGCGGTGGGAGCGGAGGCGGCGGAGGCGGCGGCGGCGGCGGCGGCGGTGGAACTGTTCGCGGCTCTGCACAGAGGACTGGCTCAGGTGGTGTTCAGCGCTAGCAGCAGCAGCGCACTCGTGAGACCCCGTCCCCCCAGCAGCTTCGTGAGTGGTACATGCACGTCAGCGAGGTGGGGGTACTGGTCCCTGTACCTACGTCCTCCGTGCCGGCAACCGCGCTGGTGAGCAGTGCGGGGGCTCGCACTCCACCCGGCGCTGCTTTGGCCGCCTGACGGACGCTTGGCGTCACCAGTTTCCTGACACCACTCAGATCCCACGCTGGGGAGAGTTGTCTAGGGCGGGGGTTGCTATCTTTGATCTTGACTATGATGCTATTCTTGTTGCCATGTATGCTGTGTCTACTAGTGATGAGGGTGACTGTAACCTGTGTGTTCCGCCTGACCCGGGCATTGAGGCCACTGCTCTAGGTGCTGGTGAGGCTGCTGCTCTAGGTGCTAGTGCGTCTGCTGCCCCAGGTGCTGGTGAGTCTGCCCTCTCAGGTACCACGTCGGCTCAGGCCTTACACACCTTCACCCTTGACTCGGGTGCTTCCCGCTCCTTCTTTCGAGACCGCACCACGCTTACGCCGCTTAGTCGGCCGGTTGGGGTCTCCCTGGCGGATCCCTCTGGGGGTCCTGTCCTTGCTCGCTTCTCCACTATCTTACCGTGTCCAGCAGCCCCCTATAGCACCCTGTCAGGTCTCTACCTCCCCTCGTTCTCTACGAACTTGGTGAGTGGTGCTGACCTACAGGATGGGGGGGTTGACCAGTTCACTCCTACGAGTCAGCGGGTGACCCACTGCACGTGTGCCCGAACGGGCCGACACTTGGCCACGTTTACCCGTCGGCCGGGGTCGAGCCTGTACACACTGACTACTGAGTCTCCTCCGGTTGCTGAGTCTGTTCAGGT
The DNA here is from genome assembly GCA_948144175.1 of Closterium sp. NIES-65. Classification (NCBI taxonomy): domain Eukaryota; kingdom Viridiplantae; phylum Streptophyta; class Zygnematophyceae; order Desmidiales; family Closteriaceae; genus Closterium; species Closterium sp. NIES-65. Next base: position 1,877,484 of record CANXME010002068.1, read on the forward strand.
AGCTGCGTCGAGTCAGGTGTTTGCTGCAGCGTCCAGGTCTGGTCCTGAGTCTGCTCCCTGCTCGTGTCGTCTCCTGTCCCACCAGACTCTCTTTTGGCACCACCGCCTTGGTCACCCCTCCCTGCCTCGTCTCCGAGGCATGGCCTCCCGTGTTCTTGTCTCTGATCTCCCCCGGTCCCTCCCTCCCCTCCCTCCGGGGCCTGCCCCTACCTGCGTTCCCTGCGTCGAGGGGCGGCAGCGCCCCGCCCCTCACTCCTCCGTGTTTCCTCCGACAAAGGCTCCCCTGCAGACTCTACACATGGACGTGTGGGGCCCCGCCTGCGTCCGTGGCCAGGGTCACGAGCGTTACTTCCAGTTGGTGGTTGACGACTACTCGCGTTACACCACGGTCTTCCCCTTGCGCAGCAAGGGTGACGTCACTGAGGTGTTGATCGACTGGATCCGCGCAGCTCGTCTCCAGCTCAGAGAGAGTTTCGGCTCGGACTTTCCTGTTCTGCGTCTGCACTCTAACAGAGGCGGGGAGTTTTCCTCTGCCCGTCTGGGAGCCTTCTGTCGTGCACAGGGCATCCGTCGGACCTTCACGCTTCCGGCCTCTCCACAGCAAAATGGGATTGCTGAGCGCCGCATTGGCATGGTCATGGACGTCGCTCGTACATCCATGATCCATGCGGCTGCTCCCCATTTTCTGTGGCCGTTTGCGGTTTAGTACGCAGCGAATCAGCTCTACCTTCAGCCCCGGGTCTCCTTACTAGAGACCTCCCCCACCTTGCAGTGGACAAGGAATGCTGGTGATGCCTCTGCGTTTCGGGTCTGGGGATCTCGGGCTTTTGTCCGCGACTTGTCGATGGACAAGCTGTCCCCCCGTGCTGTTCCCTGCGTCTTCCTTGGCTTCTCCCCTGACGCGCGCGGTTGGCAGTTTTACCACCCCACCTCGCGCCGTGTTCTGTCCTCTCAGGACGTCACCTTTGACGAGTCGGTGTCTTACTACCGTCTCTTCCCCTACTGCACTGCGCCCCTCCCCCCGCCGCCGCTCTTCCTTGCGCCAGGTCCTCCCCCGGTAGACCCTCTCCCCCCTCAGTGTCATGCCCGGTCAGGTGTGTCCCAGGTAGACGCAGTCGCGCCTGTCGAGGTAGCTGTTGACTCTGGTGCTGCTAGGGGTGCTGAGCCTGCGGGTGCCGGGTCTTGGGGTGCTGAGCCTGGGGGTGCGGAGCCTAAGAGTGCTGTGTATAGGGGTGCTGAGCCTGTGGGTGCCGGGTCTGGGGGTGCTGAGCTTGGGGGTGCTGAGCCTGGGGGTGCTGAGCCTGGGGTTGCTGAGCCTGGGGGTGCTGAGCCTGGGGGTGCTGAGCCTGGGGGTGCGGAGCCTGGAGGTGCGGAGCCTGGGGGTGCTGGGTCTGCTTTGTCGAGGCGGGAGCTACTCTCTCCGCAGGAGCTGTGCGAGTGGTTTGCCCGCCGCTGGAGCCGTGCTGCTGCAGCTGGGGGTACTACTGTTGCTGCTGGTCCTGGAGGTGCTCGTACTGGCGGTACTGGAGCTGCTGGGACTGGGGGTGCTCCTGGGGCTGCTGGAGTTAGTCCTGCTGGAGGTACTGCTGGAGCTGCTGGCGGTGCTGGAGCTGACGATCCTGCTGGAGTTCGTGCTGCTGGAGCTGGAGCTGCTGGGGGTGTTGGCGCTGGTGGTTCTGCTGGCGCTGGTGCTTCTGAGGGTGCTGGAGTTGGCGCTGTTGGAGCGGGAGGTGTTGCTGGCGCTGGTACTGCCGCTGGGGGTACTGGTGCTGTCCCTTCTGGTTCTGGAGGCGCTGCGCGGCCGAGGCCGTACTTCGTTCCGCTCCTTGAGCAGGTTCTTGGTCTCCTGCCCTCTACTGGTCCTGCTCCTCCGTTAGAGTGTTCACAGCCTGTCCAGTCGCGGTCACAGTTACAGCCCGCCTCCCCCCTACCTGCTCCTTCTCTTTACACTGGTCCTACTGGAGGTCTTGCTGAGCGTCGTGAGCCTGTTCGTGCTGCTCGCACTAGTGGTCGTGCTCCGCGTCCACGTCCTCCTGCGGTCCCCGGCACACACCAGATGGCACTGCGTCCTTCCACTGCTCCTCTGCGTGTCCCGTTGCCGTCTCCTCCAGAGTCCTCTCTTCCTACTCTTGCTGACCCGGAGTCTGACTCTCTTCGTGCTGCTAGTCCTCCTGTCACGCGTCTCCTGACTACTGTTGTCACTGACCCTTCTTTTGAGTCCACTACTTCGTCTGCCTTTGTTGCTTAGCTTGTCGACTTTGCTGCTCGCTGTCGTCTAGACTACGCTGCTAGTCTTGTCGCTGAGTCTGAGTCTGTCTGTCCTCCGTCCGTCGGGGGTGAGTGTGCTCTTAGCACGGACGTCCTTGAGGACAGGCAGGAGGAGTTCCAGTGTTTTGTTGCTGCTTTGCCTCATCTCGTGTCCACGCTGATTGCCCCTGAGGGAGACCCGGATGCACCAGACATCCCGACTCCTCGATCGTACGCTGAGGCGATCGAGGGTCCCTACTCCTCTCAGTGGCAGTCGGCCATGGACGCAGAGATGGCTTCCTGGAAGTCCACACTCGCCCCTAGAGGCCCCTTACGGCCATGCGCTCGCCCCTACAGGCCCCGAACGGCCCCGCGCTCGCCCTTAGCGGCCCCTTACGGCCCCGCGCTCGCCCCTAGAGGCCCCGAACGGCCCGTGACCGCCACAGCCCCTCCAAGACTGAGCCGAGCCGCGCGACCCGAACCGAGCCGCCCAGTCCGAGCCGAGCCGCGCGACCCGAACCGAACCGCGCCGCCCTACCCAAGCCGCGCCGCCCTACCTGAACTGAACCGCGCCGCGCGTACTGTCCGAGTCGCCCTACCTGTCTCACCCTCCTACTGCTGCTCCTACTGCTCCTATGGCTAGCCCACCTGTATTAGCTTTCGATGCTGAGGGCCGCCCAGTGAAGTTTGACACCTGGCTAGATGACCTGCACCTCTATCTACAGCTCACTGCCAAGGACGACATCTCACTGTACGACCACGCCCTAGGCCATGACACTGCCCCTGCTGCTACTGCTGACAGCACTGCCCGCTCACAGTGGCAGACTCGTGACGCCCATGCTCGCTTTGCCATTCGCAACTCCCTGCCGATAGATGAGCGCGAGCACTTTGGGCAGCACAAGACTGCACAGGCGCTGTACACTGGTGTCGTTGCCCGCTACTCCTCACCAGCCTCTGCCGCACTAGGCCGTCTCTCTCTTCCCTACCTGTTCCAAATAAAGCATCAAATGACACAAAGGCAAAAAACAGAGCATGAAGGAACGGACGTGAAGGTGTGAAAAAGAGATAGCAAAAATGAAGGACTTGCGAATCATACGAGAAGTAGGAACGGATGACAAAGGAAGAAAGAGAACAGACTACTGAGTAAGGAGTCTGGAAATAAGATTCGGTAAAACATGGGCAAGATTGAAGATCTAGCAAGAATGATAAGTAAGCGGCAGAACGAGAGAGATCTAGGGGAGCAAGAGTACACGGAGAAGACTAACATACTCCTAAAATGAAGTTCAAGTGGCTAATATCCATTTATACCTATGAAAAACGGTGTACCAGCTTGCACGAGAGAAGAGCCACGAAGGAACGAGACTCGAGTGGCGAGAGGAAGGAAAAGGAGAAAAAGGAAACCCTAGCAATGGACATTCGTCGCAAAAAGAAAATGTTGTTTTACACGAACCTGTTCCAACAAACAGCTGTTGTGACGTAGTGGTGAGAGATTTGGTGTGGAAACGAAAGGTCGATAGCTTCAATCCTTGCGTTCCCCTTTTGCATGTGAGTTTCATATTCGGTACTAGAGGTGATGCATAATAAGGTAATAATGAAAAAACGAGTTACATGCTTAGTATTACATTTGTATAAAATATGTTGTTTATGCAAAACGCTCCGCAACCCTAAGACGATTTCGTCGCCTCTTGTTTTTTTTTGTCAACCCTTACGATCAGTGCTGCATATGTTCAAAACTTTTGTTCTATTACATATTAATTGAGACATATCTACCACTCAATTTGATACAAAAGGAATCGGCAGGAATCGACCGCTCAACCACTCTTCGGGTTCTGCTGCACATCGCCGCTCAGCGTGACTACGAGCTCCACTCTCTTGACTTTAGCACTGCTTTTCTACAGGGCAGCCTGCACGAGGAGATCTGGCTGCGCCGCCCACTTGGCTTCACTGAGTCGTTCCCTCCTGGTACCCAGTGGAGCCTCCGACGGCCAGTCTACGGTCTCCGTCAGGCGCCACGTGAGTGGCACGACACACTGAGGACTACACTTGCGGCTCTTGGGTTCGCGCCTTCTACTGATGACCCGTCGCTGTTTCTACGCACCGACACCTCACTGCCGCCGTTCTACATCCTCGTGTACGTCGACGACTTGGTCTTTGCCACTGCTGACACTGCGGCACTCGCCCACGTGAAGTCGGAGCTGCAGAAGAGACACACGTGCACAGACCTGGGTGAAGTGACAAGCTATCTTGGCTTGCGGATCACCCGGGACAGAGCACGCCGCACCATCACCTTCACTCAGTCACACATGGTGCAGCAGGTTCTTCAGCGCTTCCGCTTCACGTACTCCTCGCCTGAGCCCACTCCTCTGCCTACCAGTCACTCGCTCTCAGCTCTGCCTTCGGATGAGTCCGTAGAGCCGAGTGGCCTGTATCCAGAGCTTGTGGGTTGCCTCATGTACCTGATGACCTACACTCGACCTGACCTTGCATACCCTCTTAGCATTCTTGCACGCTATGTCGCTCCCGGCCGTCACTGGAAGGAGCACATGGATGCAGCTAAGAGGGTGTTGCGCTACTTGTGCAGTACGTCGGGCATGGGGCTAGTGCTTGGAGGGCGAGACCCAGTTGTTCTTACTGGGCACTCAGACGCTTCTTGGGCAGACGACCAGGCTACTCAGCGGTCGTCTTAGGGTTACACCTTCAGTCTTGGCTCTGGTTCAGTTTCTTGGCGTTCTACTCGCTCTTCTTCTGTTCTCAGCTCCAGCTGTGAGGCTGAGATCTACGCCACAGCCATGGCGGCCCAGGAGCTACGCTGGCTCACCTACTTGCTGACCGACCTTGGAGAGCGGCCTCGTTCTCCTCCAGTGCTATACGTCGACAACAAGGCAGCCATTGCCTTGTGTCAGGAGCACAGACTAGAGCACACAACGAAGCACATTGCTCTGCGCTACTTCCTTGCTCGAGAGCTGCAGCAGCGTGGTCAGCTTCGTCTGCTTTACGTGGCCTCTGAGGGCAACACTGCTGATGTGTTCACCAAGGCGCTTAAGCCTTGTGACCATCAGCGCTTTTGCACTCTTCTAGGCCTTGTGCCTACTGGACCTCACTTGCTTACTTCTTGAGTCTGTTTGTACTGTGATCTCTCTATATATATACCTGCATGTTTACTCTTGCTAGGTTGTGATCTTTGTACCTCTTGTTCTATTATAAACCTGCATGTGAACTGGTCTTGTGACCACTTGCTTGTGCTCGGAATTTGTGTGGTATCCTTTAGATCCACCCTGAGCTTGTTTTGCCTTGCTTTTCCTTGACTGGTCTTGTGACCCCTAGTTCTCCCCCATTTCGCCTATGGGGGTGTGTCAAACATTATATATGTTGTGCTTGTTTAGGCTATAGTGGGTTAGCCTATAGGGGGTACACAATTCTAGGGTTAGGTACTTGTACTGATTTCACTGTTAGTTCAATCATTCCTGTTCGTTCATTTCAACATGAGCGCCTTCAGTGACCCTAAAAGATAAGCCGAAAACACAAAGTCGTCTTCTCGACAAGCCCCCCGCGACACAGCTAGTCGCACGTGCGCATCCCCCTGCTGACGAAGCCACCGCTGAAAACGACCGCCGAGACACCCCCACGTCTCAACTATCAAAGGGATGAACTGCACGCCCCGGTTGCGTGCAAGCAGAGGCGCGTAGTCACTCGTTTTGCGGCGCTCCCACTCCCTTGCCGCCACACCTATTTGACGCCCGCACTGTCCCAGCAGTGATGGAGACTGCGATAGCGGGTCCGCGACGCTGATCTCTAGGGCGTGAGCCTCTCCAGCCGTTGGACGTCGCACCGCCATATCAACCCGCTTCCCATGCAGCACCACACTATCCTCCATTGTCACCACCCCCCCCCCCCGACGCCTTAGAGATCTTCAAAACCCTGATTATCAGTGTGACCCCTTGTGGGAAAACTGATTTATCAGGGTTTCTACTTAGTTTGAATATTCAACCCTGAGGCATCAGTGTACAATGTTCTCGACAGTTGGCAATCAAGAATCCCGGGTTACAGGGTGGGGGCAGGCCCTCAGATTCACTTTTAGGGACGTTGATGCATCAGGGTCCCTGTGAAAAAAAGCCTGAATTTTCAGGGTTCCTAAGAAAAAAAGCCTGAATTTTCAGGGTTCCGGAAAACAAAAGCCAGAATTTTCAATCACATCATGCAATTGTGCAAGAGAGTAGCCTTCACGAACATGGCGGTAGAGGGATTCGAACCGGAAATCTTGCCATTCAATATCTACTTCGCTAGCCACTAAGCCAGTTCATCGAGTCAGCGACCAGTATTTTTCACACAGGATTTCATTATGTGGAAATGTTGGTTGACTTATTGTCTCGGGTGTTTTACGGGAAGGATTCGGAATGTGCATTCAGTCTTCCTGTGGAGTCAGGATTGCCATTTCACAGCAACTTGGCAAAACACTACAGATTCGTTTCGTGCAAGCCCGGCATGGCTACTCCTCGTCTGCGAGATTGAAAAAGCCAGCCTACTCGGAATGCGGTCTACTGTAGGCTCGGTTTTCAAGCGAGGAAAGAGTTTTGCTGCAAGGTACGGTAATTTGGCGGAAAAATATGCAAACCGTAACATTTATTAATCTCTATAACGCGTTCGGTAACCATTACATTGATTTTTCACGCGCTTTGTTACGAGTTGTAAAAGAGAGAGCGCAGAATAACGAATATCGAGAATGTGATTGGTCGAACTGACAATACAATGGAGGTACATGCTAATATAGTGACTACCATAGTTAGGAGGGAACCGAGGTTGGGTGCATGTTTGGCGATCGGAAAGCCGGAGGCGACGCGAGGAGCAGGGCTAATTTTTTGTATTCAGCAACCCTTGTGATCAGTGTTGCACAAGTTCAGAAACCTGATTATCAGTGTGACACCTTGTTCAAACCCTGATCCATCGGGGTTTTCCTAGTTTTATAATTATTATTATACCCTGTAGGATCAGTGTGCTAGAAAGGCATAGTGCCGGCGTAGCGAAATCCTTGATGTACGGTACTTCTTTATTACTGACAGCTTGACTTCTGCTGTCTCGCTTCAAAAGTCCTCAGAAGGCGCCTCAAAAGTCGGCTGCAGTAACCACTGGTGATGGTGGCCTCATTGCTCAAGACATTGATACTTCTTCAATATTGACAGCTTGGCTTTTGCTGTCTGCAGTTCCTGTGCTTGTCGGTGTATTCTGATTGCGTGTCTGCAAAGGCTGCTGGCATGCAGCGTAAAGGTCAAAGCAGGAGAGCTGAAGGCAGCTGCAGGACGGGTCTCGGACAGTTACATGATTGCCCAATTAAAGGGCGTGGGGAGAATAGTCAGAGGAATTGATTGCCATAAAAATATGCAGAACATGTAATAGTCAACTCAAAGGTTATGTACCCCTTCCATTTTGAAAGCCAGAATCACCCTGGGTGCGTTCTCCCCATCTGCTGACACTCAGTGAAAGAGAGAAAATCCTGCCATCCAGAACAGAACCACACAGTCCCATCCCATCTCACCATCTCTTTGGGTGCATTCTCCCCATCAGCAGACACCCAGCCGCCACACACCCTCACTTGCTGCACCAATGCCTGCAGCCACGCCGCATCTCCATCCCCACCATTCCCCGCCCGCATCTGCTCCAATGCCTGCTTGACACGTGGCAGCACCTCCTGTGCTGCCTGCATTGCCATAGCTGCCAGCACAGCCCCTTTTCCATACCTCCAACCTCCCACCCCTGCTGCTACTTCCCCCTTTTCTTCCCTCTCTTGTGCAATGCCCCCCTCTTCTCCTTCAGCTTCCCTCTCCTTCACCCTGACTGTCCACCCCGTTCCGTCACTCCCCTCCTCTCCCTCCTTCCAGATCTGAACCCCCATGGCAGTGAGGAGGGATAGCACGGGTGCTGTAGCAGTGGGAGGCTTCGCATGTGTGCTGCTTCTGCTCCTGCTGTTGCTCCCTTGTTCGCTGCTGCTATGGGTACTGATCCCATCACTGCCATTAGCAGTATCTGTCGCTGCAGCAGCAGCAGCAGAAGAGCTACCAGCAGCAGCAGAAGAGCTACCAGCAGCAGCAGCAGCAGCAGCAGCAGCAGCAGCAGCGACTGTACCGGACGCAGCGATAGCATCACCATTCCCACCTTCTGCAATAGACACTGCTGCTGCGACAGAGTGGTAAGGCCTCCGCAGCCCACCTGTCCATTATTGACAGGTGCTGCATCCAAGAGCATCTCGCGAAAAGGGATCGCAGCGTTTGTTGTTGAGGGGAGCGAACATAGAACAGAGAGCAGAGAGAGGAGAGCGTCTAGACATGCGTCTAACAACTTCTGCTTGGCGGCTGCTGCTGCTGCAGGTTTATAACTTGGAGAGTCAATAACGTCAGGACACAGCAGCAGTCCACCCACGTGCCTAACCTCCAACCTCCAACCTCCTCTCCATCCTTCCCTCCTTCTCTCCGCCGTTATCCCCTTCATCCCCCAGCTTCCCTCCCTCTTTCCCCTCTTTTCCCCCATCATTCACACCCCTCTACGACCCCAGTTCCCCTCTAGCTCCTCTCCACTCCATAGAACCGGTCTGCCTCCACCCCAACTCCACACCATCCCTCTCCCTCCCTGCCCTCTTTTCTCCTCCCCTCCCTGCCCTCTTTTCTCCTCCCCTCCTTCCCCTCTTTTCTCCTCCCCTCCCTCCCTCTTTGCTCCACCCCTCTTTGCTCCACCCCTCTTTTCTCCTCCCCTCTTTTCTCCTCCCCTCTTTTCTCCTCCCCTCCTTTCTCCTCCCCTCTTTTCTCCTCCCCTCTTTTCTCCTCCCCTCTTTTCTCCTCCCCTCTTTTCTCCTCCCCTCTTTTCTCCTCCCCTCTTTTCTCCTCCCCTCGCTCCTCTCTTTTCTCCCCTCCTCCCATCCCTCCACTCACTTTCTCTCCCCTCCTCCCATCCCTCCACTCACTTTCTCTCCCCTCCTCCCATCCCTCCACTCACTTTCTCTCCCCTCCTCCCATCCCTCCACTCGCTTTCTCTCCCCCCCTCACATCCCTCCCCTCCAACAGCCTCCTCTCAGCCACACTAGAGCCAGGTCGAGCCGTTGCTATCACCACTGCCACTGCCGCAGCTATAGCAGCCTCTGATTAAGAAGGGGAATGCTTTGCGTGGTCGGAAAGGCAGGAAAAGGCGTTGAACAAAAGAGAAGGCTCTGATGCTATTGTCACCTCTGAATTCAGAGCTGCCAGTAGCAACTACCACCGACAAAAGAAATGCCCCGAGTGAGGATCGAACTCACGACCTTAGGATGGCTCCGCCCAGCAGAGTGGGAGTCGGAATGCTATGAGACCTACGCGCTACCGACTGCGCCATCGAGGCATGTGATACAATTATAGGAGATTTAACTTTGTTAAATTTCAGTCGCAGTCTTCTCCAAGCGAGCTTTGGCCAGGATGGACAAGCTGCAGAGGAAATGAAAATGAGTGTTATTAAGCTGGTTCAACCTGCACGGTTCCGGCTGGTAGGCTGCCTGCAGGCGAGCGCATTCCTCCCTCCCTGTACGCCTCAGAGTTCGATGGCACAAGCGGGCTTGCAGCAGCGGGGGCATGTTGGGGAGTCAACCCACCTGCAAGGGACAAGGACAGAGGAGGGCAGAGAGACAAGGAGTGTTCATAGGAGTGAGGACTGGAAGGCACAGGTCGGGGTGCAGCAGCGGATACACTATGGGAGGGCGAGGGGGCAGGTGCAGGGGAGGGAGGGAGGGGGCGGTAGCACAGGGAAGAACGAGGAGGCAGTAGAGAGAAGGGGTGGTCGTAGGGGAGTTGGAGACCAGATGAGGCAGAAGGTGTGGCAGTGGGGAGGGGACACGACAACAGGAGGCTCACTCTTTTGAAAAAGGATCTGGGAGGGCGTCAACAAAGAACCACTTTTGAGGCGCCTAAAATTTTTGGAAGGGCGACGACAAGGAACAACTACCCCCTGCCAAGCCTCTCACTTGCCGAGCCTCTATTGCAGGCCCGTGAGCAGCGGCCGTCTGAACAGCAGCTCCTCTGCTACAGCTGGGGGCACCGCCACCCACAGAAACAGCTGCAGCAGGCCCAGCAGGGGGGGGGCTGCAGCGGCTGTAGCAGAGGCAGCTATAGCAGAGGCAGATGTAGCAGAGGCAGATGTAGCAGCCACACCCCCTCCGGTCCCATCAGGCAGCAACAAAGGACCCAGCAGCGAGGCTGCAGCACTCACACTATCCCCTCTGCCTCCTCCTCCTGCTGCTGCTGCTGCTAGTTCTGCTAATACCCCTTTCCCTTTCTCTACTGCCCCTGCCACAATTGCCTTCGACCAGCAATTGTTTCTCCCTATTAACGCTCCCCTCTTCCCATCCCCAGAAGATTGTATCTTACCGTTCATCGGAAGCCACAGAACAAGAGCATATACCAGCACCAGCCCTACAGTGTGGCCCCAAACTTCTCCTCAAACTGCTTGTCTGGAAAGTGGAGAAATTGGCGCAAACACATGGCTCTCTTTGTCCCCTCCAAGTTCACAAGCTGCTGCTCTGTAGCAGCTCTCCCTTCTGGTGCGTGATCGCCGAGAAATTCCTCAAGTGGCAGTTCCCTACCACCATCCTCCTCCCATTCGCACGGCTGCTCTTTCCTGTCACCCGTTCTTACGCTCTTTCTTTCTTCCGCTCCCCATTCAATCCCCTTCACTCCCTTCACTTCGTCAGAAAGTGAGGAGCAAACAGAGCCCAGCTTGTTCCTCCGTTGCCCAGCTCCAATCGAAACTTCCCTCCTGCCTCTAATACTCGTCCGACAAACCAACTCGTGTGGCACAACTACATAGCCCATTCGCACCAGTGCCACATGCCGGGCTCTGATTCGCCGATCCAGACTCAACCCAAGAAAGGGAGGGTAGGCAAGAACCTCCATTATAGAGAGCCCCATGTCCCGTTTTAAGTACTCCACCTTGGGCTTCAGGTTCTCTTTCCAACTACAATGGATACAAGTCGGGTACTTCATCACCAGATCCACCACCAGCTCACGAGCCCTACTCCTTTTGTCACCTTTGGCTGAGTTAAACAATCGAAACTCATTCCCACCTTCCAAGGAACTACCACTATCACCTTTCACCGAGCTTTGTGCTCCACTTCCCTCTTTTCCACTTCTCTCCAATGCCTCTTCCACTTCTCGCACAAGCCCTCTGAAACTTTCCTTCATGTTACCTTCGCTAGAAGTAAGTAGCAAAGGATATTGTGCCACCACCCGCGCAGCATTCTCACGGCCAATCAAATCACCCAATACCGTCACCTTCCCTTGCACGTTCTCCTTCGATAGTTGCAGAATTTCCAGGTATCTCCTCGCCACTCTTCCCGCTGCCTCCTCCCCCACCAGCTCCACAAAGAACTGGAGCTTAGCTGAAAGAGTTTCTGTGGTAAAATTGAAGATGGTGGGGGCCCGCCAAAGCACAGACGTCACAATGGAGGGGGTGTTTGGGGAAGTCCAGGACCGTGACTCATCTACTTGCTGCTTCAGGAGGGATGTGCTGGTGCTATCTGTTTCTACCTTCCCTCCAGATCTCGCTTTCAAAAAGAGTGATATCGTCTCAAGCTGCTTATTCACCGCCTCTTTGGTCCGAGTCAAGATGTCGGGACTTCTCTCAATAACCAAACCCAGCTTGTCCACAGGAACCCCTGCTCTCTCCACCAGAATGCCCAGGATCGTTGAACGCGGCTCTGAGCAGAGTACATTGCGTCCACGTCGGAGCACCGAGCTCAATCTGCTGCGATGGACGCCATGAGCCAAGAGAAACTCAAGGGTGTTTTGAAGTTGTGGAAGGGGGATTCGGAGCCAGGCTGGCCCTTTTTCAGTGACGAAGGCAATGTCGGCACGAGATATTCCATATGCCTGTAGCAGACGGACACGTGGCAGGAGGTCATTGGTGGGATTGGAGCGGAGGAGCGCAGGGTGGGAAGAGAGGAGGGAAGCGACAGTGGAAGGGGAGGAGATGCCGAGGTGGGAGGAGAAGAAGCGGTAGAGGGAGAGGAGGGAGGAGGGAGATACGACCCGCCGGCTCTTGCGTGGAGGAGGCGTTGTGGGAGGAGATGTGGTGGGCGGGAGATGCGAGGGTGGTGTGTCCTCCTCACTCAATTCTGCTTCGCTTCCTTCCCAACTCCTTCTACCCTCTCCTCCTCCTCTTCTTCCGCCTCCTCCTCTTTCACTATCTCCACCTCCTCTTCGTCCTCCCTGCTTCCTATCCCACCCCCCCACTCCTCTACCTCCTCTCTCACAATCTGAGGCCCAAACTTATCTCTCAGCACTCCAGCTATCACTGCCACTGCCTCCTCCTCCTCCCAGCCTCCCGTCCCATTACTCATCCCCCAGCCTCCCTTGCTCTTCCCCTCTGCATTCCTTGCTGTCCTTTCACCCCTCTGATCTCCACCTCCCGTTTCTCCCCCCTCCTCTTCACCCACTCCCCTGATGCTCCCCTGACCTCCTCCCGCATCCCCCCTATCCTCGTCCTTCACTGTACGCGTTTTAAGGTCCGCTTGCACCGCTACTAGAGGCTTGCTCCTGGGAAGTGATTTCGGCCCAGAGAAAGCAGTCTCCGTCTCGGAAGCTTTTGCGTTTGCTGGCCTGAAAAAAGCACCAGCGGCAGACCATGCCGCGAAGCTTCGGACGTGGGATGATAAGGTCTCTTGAGGCGTCTCGAAGCTTCGGCCTGGGTTTCGGAGTTGAGAAGACTCGTTTCGCGCTGGTTCGTTTGGATTCGATCCGATCCGATCGAGGCTTGGCGAGGAAGGAACAGAAAATCGCGATGCGATTTGGTGCATTTGAGACGTCTCACAAGTGATATATCTGGAAATCGGATCTATCAATGGCCGTGAGGTTTGAGGTAGGACTAGCCATAGCCAACGGCGGGCTGATCTACGGGAGGCGGCGTAGAAGTTCATGAATTCCTTTCCGTTGCCTACGTCGATTTTGTTGAACTCCTCGTGTATGCCTAGACCCTCGCTAACCTTGACGCGAAACGTGAAGTCGAGTTCACCTGTAAGAATTCGATCATCGAAATTTGAAGTGACTATGATGGACACTGCTAGTTTAGCTAGAAACTCGCTGATGTCCGACGATCACAAGGTAAACGACCTTGAAGTCCTAGGTGACGATTACAAGGTATTCTAGCTAGGTGTGGGGGATGATCACAAGGTAAACGAGTGCGGCTTCATCAGGTGCTTCACGTTTTAGAAAGCTAAAAAACGTAGAGTGGTTGAGTTAGTGCTAAGCGATTTCCCGCTCCGCTTGTCAACTCTTCCTCATCATCAGCTGTCGGGATTCTCGAGGTGAGCATTCCCACACACACAAATGGTCGGAGCCTGGGACATGACCGAACGAAACGAGCTGCCGAGGCTGTTTTCGCCGGAATCTGTAACTGTGGTTGCCGCCGCGACTTGCATGCCAATTCGTTCAACAAGGCCCAAATCTGGATTCGCCTGGTCGCCAACATTTGCCGTAGGTGTAAATTTTCGCCGTAGCGAAAGAGAGCGTGACCTACGTTGGAGTAAACGCATGAAACCGAACCGGACAATTAGAACTGCGATCTCATTTTCCCAGTGCGGGTTTGCAAATGCAATCTTTTCGGGCAGAACCAAGCGGCTGCCCGTGTTTAGGGTTGGGGCTCCCCGTGTTTAGGGTTGGAGCTCCCCTAATTGCATGCCATCCAGATGGGGTTTATTTTTTTCAGACCGCAGGCAGATTACGACCCATCAGATTCTTCCAGGCGGACTGTTAGGGATCGCATTTGCGAACCGCGCTGGCTTAATTGGATTGCAGCTGAAGTTGTCCCAAACCGAACCAAGGTATTCGAACTGGTTGAACCGACCCCCTTGCCTGGCTCGACATGAAGGCAAACAAAGTCACAACACTGTTCTAGTGTAAGGAATTTTCTTGGCATTCCTTACGGAGCCCGACTACATCGCGTACAGCAACAGCCGTTGTTCGCCCGTTACTGCTAACGGGACTTCGCCAACTTCGCGCGCACTGTTTTGCCAAACCTCGCACTGTTGGCCCGGCCGTGTCGGCCTACGCTTCGGGGCTAGCCCGAGCCTCGCTGCTAGCATAGCACTAGCTAGCTCGCACGCACCGCGTTACCGTTTGCATGTTTCGCGTATAAATGTTCGCTCATGCCTTCGCTCACATCTTTGTACTCGTTTGACACCTTAGTGCAATTCTCGCTACTTCGATTCATTGCACCCGTAACATCTAGACTTGAATGGTGAAATGTACAAAAATATACCATGTAAAAACAATTTCGAAAGCTTATTAGTGTTACGAGTGCAATTGAGTGAGCGAGCTAGAATTGCACTATCGAAGCAAGAGTACAATGAGCGAAGGCATGAGCGAAGAATATTTTGCGAAACTACAGTGGTAACGGTAATGGACTGTGGTTGCGCGCGACGGGCCTGGGACTGAGGTTTGGGAAAATGTCGAAGCGGAAGCCCGGAGCGCGGGTTACCCGCCGAGCCGTGAGGTCGGGGTGCGACGTGCGAAGGTGGCGGGAGGATTGTCGATGCGAGGGTTTGCGAGTGGTAACGGTGCTGACTATGGTGCTACAGTGGTATACGCGCTGAGCGTGGACGCGAAGTAAGGAAAAAGGAATTTTCCTTACATTACCCCCCCCCCCCTAAGGAGGTCCTCCTTACGAAAGCGCGTGTACATCCCTGAAGTTTCGGCCGCGCAGATACTCGGTGAGGACGGGGTGGTTTTCGATTCTGTCCAGGGGAACCCAGCTGTCTTCGGTGGGTGTAAGGTCTTTCCAGCGGATCAGGAACTCGATCCTTCGGGCTGCTCGAGGGTCACGAACGCTGTGGCTCATAAGTTTCTCGGGTGTGATGATTGGTTGAGTCGGCGGTCGTGTCATGCTGGCTGGGCGATTATGTGGGAGTTGGCTTGTGGACGGGACGTAAGGGCGAAGCAGGCTGACGTGGAATGAGGGGCTGACGTACCAGTCAGCGGGGAGGAGGAGGTGGGCGGTGACGGGTGTAATCGTGTGACTTATGCGAAACGGTCCACAGTATCGGGGGCGAAGTTTTGGGGTGATGGGCAGGCAGGGGTTCTGGGTGTCAAGTAAAACTAGGTCGTCGGGTTGGTAAGTGACAGGTCTGCGGTGGCGGTCGGCGTTGCGTTTAGCGATGATGTTTGATTTTTTTACTGCGTCGGCTGCCCGGTTTCGTGCTGCTTGTAAAATTTCGGCGAACTGTTGTGCTCGTGGCACCGGGTTGTCGGGATTCGGGGTCATGGGTACTGTCTGTGAAGAATGAGGAATGAAGAAGAGAGGGTTGCACTAGCAGCAGTTGGCATACATATAGGAAACCCTAATTGGGTTGTACTCGCTATAGAGTACCCCACTGCAGGCTAGACAATTATAAAATTCTGACACACCCCCATAGCCAATGTGGGGTGTAATCAGCACAATGAGCAAGCACGCATAGAGCAGGAGTTCACAATAGAGCAAAGCTAGAGTTAATCACAGCGGGCAAGTGAGGAGGAGGAGGAACTGTGGAGGGAGAGAAGATGGGAGGCAACGACTGAAGCTGCAGAGGCACGGGCACAGGAGCGGCTGACTCAGTGGCTACCGAAGCAAGGGCGACGGACTACTGGAGTAACTGGCTCCGCGGCTATAGACGAGCGGCAGGAGCAACGGACCCACTGGCGACTGGTGCAACAGGCTCACTGGCTACCGAAGCAAGGGCGACGGACTACAGGCGCTGCAGGCGACACGACAGCTACCTTCACACAACCTCCTCCCGCTGCCCCACACCCCTCGACACACACCCCCTGCTCAAACCCTAGTTCCACTCCCACAGCACCCCCTTTTCACACACCCCCTGCTGCACCCTAGGTTCACTCAAACCCCACCCCCTAGCACCACTCCGTCGACTCCCACACACCCACCCCCCTCAGCGGCAGCTGCAGCAGTGGGAGACAGAGGAGGAGGAGGAGCAAGGGAGACCACACACCCGCCACCCCCTACTCGCCACCCCCAAACCCTAACACAGGGCAGGGCCGGGCGACGGGTAGGGAGGTTACGGGGGGGGGGGGGTGTCAGAATATTATTCTTATGTTCTAGCCTGTAGTGGGGTGCTCTATAGCGAGTACAACCCTTCTAGGGTTTGCTATTTGTATCCCCATTTCTGCTAGTTCATTTCCCTTTCTTTCTTCTAACTTTTGTCATGCTATCAGAGCAGGTCGATCCCTTTGGATCGATCCTGTGGGTGGGTTACCACCTCGCTTCCGCTGCTACTTTTTCCTCCCGCCGTGCGCCCCGAGGCGCGCGGCGGTTTTCTGCCCGCCGTGCGCCCCGAGGCGCGCGGCGGTTCATTGCCCGCTGTGCGCCCCGAGGCGCGCGGCGGGCTTCTCCACTACGTCGCGGCCCCGCCCCGATCGTCGCGGCCCCGCCCCTTGACGCGGCCCCGCTCTACGTCGCGGCCCCGCCCCTTGACGCGGCCCCGCTCTACGTCGCGGCCCCGCCCCGGCCCGTCGCCGCCCGTGCGCCTGCCCGGCTCGGCCCCGCCCTTCGTCGCGGCCCCGCCCCGGCCCGTCGCCGCCCGTGCGCCTGCCCGGCTCGGCCCCGCCCTTCGTCGCGGCCCCGCCCCGGCCCGTCGCCGCCCGTGCGCCTGCCCGGCTCGGCCCCGCCCTACCTTCGCGGCCCCGCCCAACGTTGCGGCCCCGCCCTATGTCGCGGCCCCGCCCTACGTCGCGGCCCCGCCCTATGTCGCGGCCCCGCCCCGACCGTCGCGGCCCCGCCCCTCGTCGCGGCCCCGGCCCCGTCCCCCCCCCCCCCCCCTTTTTCTCCCCTCCCCGCGGCCCCCTCAGGTCGCCTCGACGGACGACGGGAGGGGCGCGCTGTGGGGTGGCAGGTATGGGGGTGGCCAGTGTACTTTCCTCCCTTTGCTCTTCCTCCTCCTTCGTCTCCCACTGCTGCAGCTGTCGCTGAGGGGGGTGATTGTGTGGGAGACTGGGTTTAGGGTTGAAGGGGGGTGCGTGGGAGTGGAGCTAGCGGTGTAGCAGTGGGTGTGTATGAGGGGGGTGGGACTGTGTGTGGGAGGTTGAGCGGAGGTTGCCAGTTTGTCGTCCGCAGCACCTGTAGTCCGGGGCGCTGTCCCGGTAGCCCAGTGAGCTTGTCGCTGAGCCGGTCGCCTGTGGGTCCGTTGCCCGTCTGCCGCTACTTGAGCCGCGGGGCCTGTTACTCCCGTAGTCCGGGGCGCTGTCCCGGTAGCCACTGTGCTCGCCACTCCTGTTGCCCGTGTGTCTGCAGCTTCAGCCGCCGCCTTCTATCTCCTCTCCTCTCACTCTCCCTCCTCCTCCTCACTTGCCCGTTGTGACCACTGCTAGCTTTGCTCATAATTGTTAACTTTGAACTATTTCTTCTTGAACTTGTGCTCAGAATGTGTGGTGACATTGTGATCCACCCTGAGCTTGTTTTGCTTTGCCTGCTCTGCTGATTACACCCCACTTTGGCTATGGGGGTGTGTCAGAATATTATTCTTATGTTCTAGCCTGTAGTGGGGTGCTCTATAGCGAGTACAACCCTTCTAGGGTTTGCTATTTGTATCCCCATTTCTGCTAGTTCATTTCCCTTTCTTTCTTCTAACTTTTGTCAGGGGGGGCGACGCGCGGCCTCCCAGGGCGCCAAAACAGGCGGCAGAAGGGGCGACGCTCACCCCCCCCCCCCCCCCCCCCTAGGTCGCGGCCCCCCAGGGAGCCGCGACGGGCGACGGGAAAAGAGGGGGGGGGCGGGGCACGTGCCCCCGGTGCCCCGCGACAGGCGACGGAGCATGGCCGGGGCGGGGGCGGGGCAGGGTCGAGGCAGGGCCGAAAGGGGCGGCGACGGGGCCGCAAGGGGCGGCGACGGGGCCGCTGGAGGCGGCGACGGGGCCGATAGGGGCGGCGGCGGGGCCGCGAAGGGGCCGCGAGGGGCCTGGAAGGGCGGCGACGGGTCGCTAGGGGCGGCGACGGGGCCGCGAAGGGGCCCCGAGGGCCTGAAAGGTCAGCGACGGGGCCGTTAGGGGCGGCGACGGGGCCGCGAAGGGGCCGCGAGGGGCCTGGAAGGGCGGCAACGAGGCCGCGAAGGGGCCGCGAGGGGCCGAGAAGGGCGGCGACGGGGCTGCGAGGGGTGGCGACGGGGCCGCTAAGGGTCGCGCGAGGGGCCGTGAGAGGGACCTCTAGGAGTGCTCGACAAGAGGGCGGCCGACGGGAAGAAAAATTCCGTCGCACGCCACGGGGCGTGCAGCACACAGAGTAGCAGCGGAAGCAGTTAGGTGGGCCCATAGGCCAGGAGCGTAGATGCTCTGATAGCATGTGAAGAATGAGGAATGAAGAAGAGAGGGTTGCACTAGCAGCAGTTGGCATACATATAGGAAACCCTAATTGGGTTGTACTCTCTATAGAGTACCCCACTGCAGGCTAGACAATTATAACATTCTGACACTATCGGGTCTTGTCCGTGGTTCAGGTAAAATGGTGACTGTTGGGTCGTGGCGGACGATGAGTTGTTGTATGCGGATTCAATGAGTGGCAACTGTTGTTCCCAGGTGGTTGGGTCGTCGCACGTGGTTCGGATGAGTTGCTCCATGGTCTAGTTTGTCCGTTCTGTCTGTCCGTCAGTTTCGGGGTGGTACGAAGAGCTGAATTGTAGTCGCGTGCCGAACTGCTGCCATAGGTTCCGCCAGAAGTTGCTGGTGAATTTCGTGTCGCGATCGCTTATTATTGCTGCTGGTATCCCGTGCAGTCGAACGATGGTGGAGATGAAGAGGCGTGCTGTTTCTTCGGCTGTGATTGTTTTTTTGCAGGCTGCGAAGTGTGTCATTTTCGTCAGTCGATCGACGACGACCAGGATCGTGTCGTTCCCACTCGCCCCGGCCGGTAACCCTATGACGAAGTCCATTGTCACCTGCTGCCAAGCACGCTATGGGGGTGGTTTCGGCTGCAACTGTCCTGCCGGTTGCTGCCGTGATGATTTCATGAGCTGGCAAGTGGGACACGATGCCACGTGTCGTTGTACATCGGCCAACATTTCGGGCCAGTAATAATACCGCTGCAGCTACTGCCGTGTTTTCTATACCCCGAAATGCCCCAAGATAACTCTGTCGTGTGCCTCCTATAACACTAATTCCCGTAGTAGTGTATACCCGGGCACCCAGATGCGGTCGGTCCCGGCTTTCACGTAATAGAATCCCCTTTCTGCTACGAACTGCTGCGAATTTCCTCCTGTGAAGAATGGATCCGTTTGGTACCCGTGGGTAAATAGGCCTTTCAGTAGGGGGCTGGTCTGGGCGAGTAGTATTGCGTGGATCTGGGCAGTGGGGCGGGTCAGTGCGTCGGCGATGTTCGAGGCTCCCTTTTTGTAGGTGACCGTGTAGTGAAAATTGGACTCGAGAAAATCGAGCCAGCGAATCTGTCGTGGGTTGAGGTGTGGCTGTGCGCGAAGGTACTGTAGTGATTTATGGTCTGACCGTACTGTCACGTCTGTGCCGGTCAAGTAACAGCGCCACACTTTGAACGCTTGCACGATCGCAAGCATTTTGCGGTCGTGTATCGGGTAATTTTTCTCGGGCGGATGCAATTTTCGTGACTCGTATGCGATGGGCTGTAGGCCGTTGCCGAAGTCCTGTAGCAGTACGGCTACGATGGCGATGTCGCTTGCCTCGGTAACTACTTCGAATGGGTGGTGTGAGTCGGCGATGTCAAACATTGCACATGTTTCTGTTTTGTAGGCTACAGTGGGTTAGCCTTTAGGGTGTACAATTCTCTAGGGTTTCATACTTGTACTCCCAAATGTTTCTAGTTGATCACTTCTTGTTTCTGACATGGTATTAAGAGCTTAGGTTCTAGACCTAGGACTTACCTAAGGGCCCATCGTTAGAAGCGCCCTCAAGCGCCGTATCGACTTAACGCCCTCGAGCGCCTCTCTCCTAGTGCGCCCTCGTGCGCCTCTCCTTCTCCTGCTGCCCGTGCGCAGCTCGCTAGTGCCGTGTGCGGCCTTTTTTTTTTTTTTTTTTTTTTTTTTAGCGCGCGTCGCCCGCTAGCAGCCCGCGCGCGGCCGTTTTTGCGCGCGCGCCGACCGTTAGCCGCCCACGCCGCCACAAGCAGCCCGCTAGCCGCCCGTCGACCGGCCCTCCTGGCCGCGCGTAGCCCGCTAGCGGCCCGCAGCCCCGCCCGTAGGCCGCCACGTCGCCCGCGTAAGCCGCCGCCCACGCACGACTGTAGCCCACGCACAGCCACGGACCGCGCGCTACAGCCGCCCACGCGCAGGCCCACCGTCGCGCCGTGCCGCGTAGCCTAGTTTGAGCCGCGCCGCGCCGCCCTGCCCGAGCCGCGCCGCCCTGCCCAAGCCGCGCCGCCCTGCCCGAGCCGCGCCGCCCTGCCCGAGCCGCGCCGCCCGAGTCGCACCACCCGAATCGCGCCGCCCTAACCGAGCCGCGCCGCCCCACGTGCAGCAACTACTGCTCCTGTTCCTGCTACTGCTGCTACTGCTACTGCTGCTACTGTTACTGCTACTGCTACTACTGTAACTGCTACTGCTACTGCTGCTACTGCTACTGCCACTATGGCCAGTCCCACTGTTCTCACTTTTGACGCTGAGGCCCGACCGATTAAGTTTGATGTCTGGCTCGATGACCTACACCTGTTCCTTCAGATCACTGCCAAGGACGACGTTTCCCTGTATGACCACACGTCCGGCACTGCCCCCGCACCTACTGCTACAGCTGTCAGTACTGCTCGCTCACTGTGGCAGACTCGTGACGCCCATGCTCGCCTAGCCGTTCGCAGTCACCTGCCGTTAGATGAGCGCGAGCACTTCGGCCAGCATAAGATCGCTAAGGAGCTGTACGATGCTGTAGTTGCACGCTACTCCTCCCCTGCTACTGCTGCGATAGGCCGTCTCTCACTGCCCTACCTCTTTCCGAATCTGTCTGCCTTTGCCACTGTAGCTGACCTAATCACTCACCTCCGTAGTAGTGATCTCCGCTACCGTGCCGCGCTCCCCCCCGATTTTCTAGCCAAGAACCCCCCCCCCCCCCCCGATGTACCTCACCCTCTACCACCTAGTCACTCGCCTCCCTGACTCTCTTCGCGCTGTCAGGGACCACTTTCTTGCTCTCTCGTCCACATACCTCACTGTTGACCTACTCGAGAAGGAACTCCTTGCAGCTGAGAAGAGCATTGTAGTTGTAGGTGCCTCTCGTGGCGACCCTCGCACTCCCTTCTTTGAGGGATGCTCCCCCTCCCCCCTTCTCCCCTCCATTGCATCTGCTGCTGCTGACGACTTCCTAGGTGCTGAGGGGGTCGGAGCTGCGTACTCTCCCAGTGGGCGGCGCAAAGGCGGCATGGGCAAGGGGGGCCGAGGTGGCGGAGGTGGCGGCGGGGGAGGTAGTGGTGGAGGGGGTGGAGGGGGCGGCAGCGGTGGCGGCGGTGGTGGGAGTGGTGCTGGTGGTGGGGGGGGCGGTGGCGGAGCCGGGGGTGGTGGAGGCGGCGGTGGTGGAGGTGGCGGGGGTGGTGGTGGCGGTGGTGGCGGCGGTGGAGCTGGTGGAGGGCGCGGTGGAGTGGTGCAGCGTGGCGAGCTCGGCGGCAGCCAGAGGCAGCAGCAGCAGCGTCCCAGCGAGACCCAGTCGCCCCAGCAGCTCCGTGAGTGGTACTCTCAGCGTGGGGGGTCTGGGGGTGGAGGTACCTGCCCGTACGTCATTCGCACAGGTGACCGCACTGGCCAGACCTGTGGGAGGTTTCACAGGGCGCAGCGCTGTTTCTTTCACCTCGACGACGCCTGGCGCAAGCAGTTTCCTGACGCCTTTGAGCTGCCCCGCTGGGCTGATCTGCTTAAGAAGGGGATTGATATCTTTGCTCTTGATTATGATGCTCTCCTTGCTGCTATGTATGCATTGACTATTAGTGTTGAGGGTGACTGTTACCTGAGTGTACCGCCCGGCCCGGGTATTGGGACCAGTGAGGCTGCAGCTCTAGGTGCTAGTGCGTCTGCTGCTCTAGGTCCTGGTGAGGCTGCTGCCCTAGGTGCTAGTGCGTCTGTGTCTACTGGTACCGCACCTACTGAGGCACTGCACACCTTCACACTGGACTCAGGTGCTTCCCGCTGTTTCTTTCGCGACCGCACTGCCCTAGAGCAGCTTCCTAGACCGGTTGCTGTCTCCCTGGCTGACCCCTCAGGGGGTCCGGTCCTTGCGACCTCCACCACTGCCCTCCCTTGTCCTGGTGTCCCGTCAGGCATGCTGTCGGGCCTCTACCTCCCCTCGTTCTCTACGAACTTGGTGGCGGGTTCCGCGCTCCAGGACGCGGGTGTTCACCAGTTCACTCCTGCCTACGAGCGTGTGACACACTGCACGTGTGCCCAGACGGGTCGTCACCTGGCTACCTTCACTCGGCAACCAGGGTCGGACTTGTACACACTGACCACTGAGTCCCCTCAGGTAGCTGCGTCTGCGTCTACGTCAGGTCAGCTGTCGGCCCCCTGCTCGTGTCGCTCCGTGTCGCACAGGACTGTCCTCTGGCACCACCGCCTTGGTCACTCGTCAGTGCAGCGCCTTCGCGGCATGCACTCTAGGTTCCTTGTCTCTGGTCTTCCCAGGGTTCTGCCTCCCCTGCCACCCTCGCCTGCTCCTCCCTGTCTTCCCTATGTCGAGGGGCGGCAGCGCGCCGCTCCTCACTCTTCCTCGTTCCCTCCCACAGAGGCTCTCCTGCAGACTCTCCACCTGGACGTGTGGGGCCCCGCCCGCGTCTGGGGACAGGGCCACGAGCGGTACTTTCTGCTGGTCGTCGACAACTACACGCGCTACACCACGGTCTTCCCCTTGCGTACCATGGGTGAGGTCCCTGATGTCTTGATCCCCTTGATCCGTGCTGCTCGTCTCCAGCTCCGCGAGCGGTTCCAGTCGGACTTTCCTGTCCTACGTCTGCACTCTGACAGAGGTGGCGAGTTTTCCTCTGACCTCTTGGCACCCTACTGTGCAGAGCACGGCATCCGCCAGACGTTCACTCTCCCGGCCTCTCCGCAGCAGAATGGGGTTGCTGAGCGCCGCATTGGTCTCGTCATGGAGGTCGCTCGTACCTCCATGATCCATGGGGCTGCCCCCCATTTCCTACGGCCGTTTGCAGTGCAGTACGCCGCGCATCAGCTCAACCTCTGGCCCCGTGTCTCTGTTCCGGAGACCTCGCCTACTCTGCGTTGGACGGGGGAGGTTGGCGATGCGTCTGTGTTCCGAGTCTGGGGATGTCGAGCCTTTGTCCGCGATACGTCCGCGGACAAGCTCTCCTCCTGTGCCGTTCCCTGTGTCTTCCTTGGCTTTGTCCTTGACGCGCCTGGCTGGCAGTTTTACCACCCCACCTCGCGCCGTGTCTTTGCCTCTCAGGACGTCACCTTTGACGAGTCGGTACGCTTTTACCGTCTCTTCCCCTACCGCACTGCCCCGCTCCCCCACCCCCGCCGCTCTTCCTCAACCCAGGTGTCCCGTCGGTAGACCCCCTCCCTCCCCAGGGTGCTGCCCCCTCAGGTGTTTCCCAGGTAGACCCGGTCGAGCCTGTCGAGGTAGCTGTTGACTCTGGTCCTTCGCGAGGTGCTGAGCGTGCTGAGCCTGGTGGTGCTGGGTCTGGGGGTACTGAGACTAGGGGTGCTGAGCCTGGAGGTGCGGAGACTGGGGGTGCTGAGTCTAGGGGTGCGGAGACTGCGGGTGCTGAGCCTGGGGGTGCTGCGACTAGGGGTGCTGAGCCTAGAGGAGCTGAGACCGGGGGTTCTGAGACTGATCGTACTGCGCATGTTGGCGCTCCCTCTTCACAGCAGCTGCGTGAGTGGTACTCCCAGCGTTACAGCCTCCATCGTGGGGCTACTGGAGCTAGGGGGTCTGCTGGAGTTGAGCCTGGTGGCCCTGCGGGTGCAGTGTCGCAGCCGGAGCCTCCCTCCCCTCAGCGGCTACGTGAGTGGTACGCTCGGCGCTACAGCCTCCGGAGTGGAGCTCCTGGTGTTGAGGTACCACCAGCTGGAGGCCCTGCTGCTACTGGAGGTCCTGGAGGTCCAGGAGGTGCTGCTGGTGCTGGTGCTGCTGGAGGAGCTGCTGGAGGTGCTGGAGCTGCTGGAGGTGCTCCTGTTGCTGCTGGAGGTACTGGAGCTGCTGGAGGTGCTGCTGGTGCTACTGGAGGTTCTGGAGCTGCTGGAGGTGCTGCTGGTGCTGGAATGGGTGCACTATGAAATGAAACAAGTACAAGTACCAACCCTAATTGGGTTGTACCCCCTATGGGCTACCCCACTACAGCCTAAATATATATGCATCAGTAATATAATCATCTGACACACCCCCATAGGCAAAGTGGGGGAGAGCAAGGGGTCACAAGACCAGTCAAGCAAAGCAAAGCAAAGCAAAGCAAGCTCAGGGTGGATCTCAAGGATACCACACAAATTCCGAGCACAAGGTCAAGGCCACAAGGCCAGTTCACATGCAGCAGAGCATATATATATAGCAGTGCTAAACAAGCAAGAGCAAGGATATATATATATATGCAGCAGTACAAGCAAGGTCAAGAGGTAAGCAAGTGAGGCCCAGTGGGCACAAGGCCTAGCAGAGTGCAAAAGCGCTGATGGTCACGAGGCGGAAGTGCCTTGGTGAACACATCAGCAGTGTTGGCCTCAGTGGCCACGAAACGCAGGCGAAGCTGACCACGCTGCTGCAGCTCTCGAGCAAGGAAGTAGCGCAGAGCAATGTGCTTCGTCCTGTGCTCCAGTCTGTGCTCCTCACACAAGGCAATGGTTGCCTTGTTGTCGACGTACAGCACTGGAGGAGAACGAGGCCGCTCTCCAAGGTCAGTCAGCAGGTAGGTGAGCCAGCGAAGCTCCTGGGCAGCCATGGCCGTGGCGTAGATCTCAGCCTCACAGCTGGAGCTGAGAACCGAAGAAGAGCGAGTAGAGCGCCAAGAGATAGAGCCAGAGCCAAGACTGAAGGTGTAACCCTGAGACGACCTCTGAGTAGCCTGGTCGTCAGCCCAAGAAGCGTCTGAGTGCCCAGTGAGCACAGGCCGCTCACGCCCTCCAAGCACTAGCCCCATGCCCGACGTACTGCACAAGTAGCGCAACACCCTCTTAGCTGCATCCATGTGCTCCTTCCGGTGACAGCCGGGAGCAACATAGCGTGCTAAGATGCTGAGAGGGTATGCGAGGTCAGGTCGAGTGCAAGTCATCAGGTACATGAGGCAGCCCACAAGCTCTGGATACGGACCACTCGACTCTACGGACTCATCCGAAGGCAGAGCTGAGAGCGAGTGTCCCGTAGGCAGAGGAGTGGACTGAGGCGAGGAGTACGTGAAGCCGAAGCGCTGAAGGACCTGCTGCACCATGTGTGACTAAGTCAGGGTAATGGTGCGGCATGCTCTGTCCCGGGTGATCCGCAAGCCAAGATAGCTTGTCTGTTCACCCAGGTCTGTGCACGTGTGTCTCTTCTGCAGCTCGGACTTCACGTGGGCGAGTGCGGCAGTGTCCGCAGTGGCAAAGACCAAGTCGTCGACGTACACGAGGATGTAGAACGGCGGCATCGAGGTGTCGGTGCGCAGAAACAGCGACGGGTCAGCAGTAGAAGGAGCAAACCCAAGAGCCGCAAGTGTAGTCCTCAGTGTGTCGTGCCACTCACGCGGCGCCTGGCGGAGACCGTAGACTGGCCGCCGGAGGCTCCACTGGGTACCAGGAGGGAACGACCCAGTGAAGCCAGGAGGGCGGCGCAGCCAGATCTCCTCGTGCAGGCTCCCCTGCAAGAACGCAGTACTGAAGTCGAGAGAGTGAAGCTCGTAGTCGCGCTGAGCGGCTATGTGCAGCAGCACCCGAAGAGTGGTCATCTTCGGGGTGGGAGAGAAGGTCTGAAAGTAGTCAACTCCCTGCCGCTGAGTGAAGCCACGAGCGACGTAGCGCGCCTTGAAGACAGGCGGAGAACCCGGCGGCCGCTTCACCCTGAAGATCCACATGCCACTGACGATGTTCGCCGCAGGAGGGGGAACCGCGTCAACGTAGGTGCCTGTGGACTTCCAGGAAGCCATCTCTGCATCCATAGCTGCCTGCCACTGAGAGGAGTAGGGACCAGCCATTGCCTCTGCGTAAGAGCGTGGGGTCGGGATGTCTAGAGCATCCGG
This sequence comes from Closterium sp. NIES-65, assembly GCA_948144175.1. NCBI lineage: Eukaryota > Viridiplantae > Streptophyta > Zygnematophyceae > Desmidiales > Closteriaceae > Closterium > Closterium sp. NIES-65. Next base: position 1,903,874 of record CANXME010002068.1, read on the forward strand.
GTCTCCCTCAGGGGCAACAAGCATGGACACGAGATGGGGCAAAGCGGCGTCAAAGCACTGGAACTCCTCCTGCCTGTCCTCAAGGACGTCCGTGCCAAGAGCACAGTCACCCCCGACCAACGGAGGACAGGCAGACACAGACGCAGCAGACGCAGACTCAGCAGACTCAGCAGACTCAGCAACAAGACTGGCAGCGTAGTCCAGACGACACGCAGCAGCAAAGTCGACCAGCTCAGCAACTAGGGCAGACGCAGCAGCGGACTCAAAGGAAGGGTCAGTGACAAGAGTAGCAAGAAGACGCGTGAGAGTAGGACTGCTAGCACGGTGAGAGTCCGACTCCGGGTCGGCAAGTGTAGGAAGAGAAGACTGAGGAGGAGAAGGCAAAGGGGCACGCAGAGGAGCAGTGGACGGACGCAGAGACATCTGGTGCGTGCCAGGGACTGGAGGAGGACGCTGACGCGAACCGCGACCACTAGGGCGAGCAGCTCGGACTGGCGACGCAGGGCGGGACGCAGGCTCACGACGCTCAGCAAGACCTCCAGTAGGACCAGCGTAGGGAGAAGGAGAAGGCAGGGGAGAGGCGGGCTGTAACTGTGACCGTGACGGGACAGGCTGCGGACACTCTACGGGAGGAGAAGGACCAGTGGAAGGCGGGAGACCAAGAACCTGCTGAAGGAGCGGAACGAAGTACGGCCGAGGCCGCGCAGCACCGCCAGAGACAGCAGGGACAGGACCAACACCTCCAGAAGCAGCACCAGCACCAGTAGCAGCTCCAACTCCAGCACCACGAGCAGCTGCAGAAGTACCCGCAGTGGGACCGACAGACGTAGCCTCAGCGCCAGCACCCGCAGCAGCTCCAGCTCCAGAGGCACCCCCGGGCCCGGCAGCTCCTGTACCCTCAGTACGAGCACCTCCGGGACCCGTGGTACCAGCTCCATCGGCAGCAACGGAACCTCCAGCACCCGCAGTACCCCCAGCTCCAGCAGCTCGCCTCCAGCGCCGGGCAAACCACTCACGCAGCTCCAGAGGAGAGAGCGGCTCGCGGCGCGAAGAACGGTCTGGAGAACCACCAGGAACAGAAGCAGCAGGCGAAGCACTCCCAGACGCAGAACCCCCAGGCTCAGCACCCCCAGGCACAGCACCCCGAGGCTCAGCACCCCCAGGCTCAGTACCCCCAGGCTCAGCACCCCCAGTCTCAGCACCCCCAGGCTCAGTACCCCCAGGCTCAGCACCCCCAGGCTCAGCACCCCCAGTCTCAGCACCCCCAGGCTCAGCACCCCTAGTCTCAGCACCCCCAGTCTCAGCACCCCGAGGCTCCGCACCCGCAGCAGCACCAGAGTCACCAGTGACCTCGACCGGCTCGACCGCGTCTACCTGAGACACACCTGAAGGGGCAGGACCCTGAGGGGGGAGGGGGTCTACCGGGGGGGGACCTGGGACCAGGAAGAGGGGCGGGGGGGGGAGGGACGGAGTGCGGTAGGGGAAGAGCCGGTAGAAGGGAACCGACTCGTCGAACGTGACGTCCTGGGAGGACAGAACACGACGAGAGGTGGGGTGGTAAAACTGCCACCCAGGTGCGTCAGGGGGGAAACCCAGGAAGACGCAAGGAGCAGCACGAGGGGACAGCTTGTCCGCAGACAAGTCGCGGACAAACGCCCGAGATCCCCAGACACGGAACGCCGACGCATCGCCAACCTTCCCCGTCCACAGCAAAGCTGGGGAGGTCTCCGGTCTGGAGACCCTGGGCTGAAGGTTGATCTGATGTGCGGCGTACGGAACCGCAAACGGCCACAGAAAATGGGGGGCAGCCGCATGCACCATGGACGTACGGGCGACGTCCATGACAATGCCGATGCGGCGCTCAGCAATCCCATTCTGCTGTGGAGAGTCCGGAAGCGTGAAGGTCTGGCGGATGCCTCGTGCCCGACAGTAGGCTCGTAGAAGGCCGGAGGAGAACTCTCCGCCTCTGTCCGAGTGCAGACGCAAAACAGGAAAGTCCGAGCCGAAGCTCCGACTGAGGTGGAGACGAGCTGCGCGGATCCAGTCGATCAACACCTCAGTGACCTCACCCTTGCTGCGCAAGGGGAAGACTGTGGTGTAACGCGAGTAGTCGTCAACCACCAGCAGGAAGTAGCGCTCGTGACCCTGTCCACGGACGCGGGCTGGGCCCCACACGTCCATGTGAAGCGTCTGCATCGGGGCCTCCGTCGGAGGAAACGGGGAGGAGTGAGGGGTAGCCCGCAGGCGACCCTCGACACAGGGGACACAGGGAGGGCCAGGCCCCGGAGGAAGGGGAGGGAGGGATCGGGGAAGGCCAGAGACAAGAAGGCAAGAGGCCATGCCCCGGAGACGAGGCAGGGAGGGGTGACCCATCCTGTGGTGCCACAGGAGGGTCTCGTGGGACAGGAGGCGACACGAGCAGGGGGCAGACTCAGTACCAGACCTGGACGCTGCAGCAAACACCTGACCCGACGCAGCCACCTGACCAGACGCAGGAGGAGGAGACGGAATAGTGAGTGTGTACAGGCTCGACCCGGGCCCACGTGTGAACGTGGTCAAGTGTCGACCCGTGTCCGCGTCCGTGCAGTGGGTGTCCCGTCGGCGTGCAGGGGTGAACTAGTCGACCCCTGCATCCTGTAGGTCAGCACCCGCCACCAAGTTCGTAGAGAACGAGGGGAGGTAGAGACCGGACAGGGCGCCAGACGGGACCGCAGGGCACGGCAGGACAGTGGAGTGGCGAGCCAGAACAGGACCCCCAGAGGGGTCCGCCAGGGAGACCGCCACTGGCCGACTAAGCGGCGTGAGTGTGGTGCGGTCTCGAAAGAAGGAGCGAGACGCCCCTGAGTCAAGAGTGAAGGTGAGAGAGGGCGGAGCCGACGCAGTACCTGAGAGAGCAGACTCACCAGCACCTGAGGACACAGACTCACTGGCACCTAGAGCGACAGCCTCACCAGCACCTGGAGCAGCAGCCTCAACAGCACCTAGAGCCGCAGTACCAATGCCCGGGTCGGGCGGGAAACACCGGTAACAGTCACCCTCCTCACTAATAGTCACAGCATACATGGCAGCAAGAATAGCATCAAAGTCAAGATTAAAGATAGCTACTCCTGCCCTAGACAGCTGGTCCCCGCGAGGGATCTCAGAGGCGTCAGGAAACTGGCGGCGCCAAGCGTCAGTCAGGCGGCCGAAGCAGCGCTGGGCGGGGTGTGGACCACCACACGGCTCACCCGCACGGTCGCCCGTGCGCAAGACGTAGGTGCACGGACCAGTACCCCCACCCCTCTGACATGCAGCGTACCACTCACGGAGCTGCTGCGGGGAGAGGGTCTCCTGACCACGCTGTTGCCGCTGCTGTAGGCGCTGACCGCCACCGGAGCCACTCCTCTGGGACGAGCCATGACCTCCTCCGCCGCCTCCTCCGCCGCCGCCGCCACCACCTCCGCTGCCACCGCCACTCCCACCATCGCTGCCGCCACCGCCGCCTCCGCCTCCACTCCCACCACCACCGCCGCTGCCACCCCCGCCTCCACTGCCGCCGCTGACACCTCCACTCCCGACACCACTCCCGCTACCACCCCCACCTCCTCCGCTGCCTCCACCGCCGCTCCCACCGCCCCCGCCGCCTCCACCACCGCTCCTGCCCCCTTTGCCCTTGCCAGAGCGACGTCTCCCACTGGGGGCAGACGCCGCACCGACCGACTCAAAACCAACTAGGTCGGCCGTAGCAGCAGAGGCGACAGAGGGCAGGAGGGGGGAGGGGGAACACCCCTCAAAGATGGGGGTGCGCGGGTCACCACGAGAGGCCCCTACAGCGAGAATACTCTTCTCGGCTGCTAGGAGGGACTTCTCGAGGAGGTTAACAGTGAGAGTGGTGGGGCAGACTGAGAGTAAGTCGTCCCTGACTCCGCGGAGGGAGTCAGGGAGGCGGGTGACAATGTAGTAGAGAGTGAAGTACTGGGGGGGGGGGGTTCTTGGTGCAGAACTGAGCAGGAAGCGCAGCGCGGAAGCGAGCGTCACTAGTGCGCAGGTGGGTAATGAGGTCGGCGACTGTGGCAAAAGAAGCAAGGTCGGGAAAGAGGTACGGTAGCATGAGGCGGCTCAGTGCAGCAGTGGCAGGGGTGGAGTAGCGTGCAATAACGGCGTCGTACAAGGTCTGAGCACTCTTGTACGACCCAAAGTGTGCACGCTCAGAGGGAAGGAGGTGGCGACGCACAGCAAGACGTGCAGCAGCATCGCGTGTGGCCCACTGTGAGCGAACAGTGGCATCCTCAGTAGCAGCAGGGGCGGGAGAGGCACCAGAAGTGAGATCAAAGAGAGAGAGGCCGTCAGCTCTGTCGCACTGTAGGAAAAGCAGCAGGTCCTCTACCCACACGTCAAAGTCGATGGCTCTGCCCTCAGCGTCGAAGGTGAGGACACTGGGGGTAGCCATGACTGCAGTGGGGTAAGGGCAGTGCGCAGAGTAAAGCTCAGTGCTCACCAGACAGGGCAGTGCAGGCGGCTCGGGCGGCTCGGGCGGCTCGGGCGGCTCGGCGGCTCGGCTGCTGGGCGGCTCGGGCGGCTCAGCGGCTCGGGCGGCTCGGGCGGCTCAGCTGCTGGGGCGGCTCGGCTGCTGGGGCGGCTCGGCTGCTGGGGCGGCTCGGTTGCTGGGGCGGCCCGGCTGCTGGGGCGGCTCGGCTGCTGGGGCGGCGCAGTTGCTGGGGCGGCGGGGCCGGGAGATGCAGCTGCGGGGCCGTTAGGGGTAGTGGCGGGGCCGGTAGGTGAAGCGGCGGGGCCGTCAGGTACAGCAGCGGGGCCGGCAGGTGAGACGGCGGGGCCTGCAGATGCAGCAGCGGGGCCGTCAGGGGTAGCGGCGGGGCCGGTAGGTGCAGTGGCGGGGCCGTCAGAGGGGACGGCGGGGCCGTTAGGTGCAGCGGCGGGGCCGTCAGAGGGGACGGCGGGGCCGTCAGGTGCAGCGGCGGGGCCGTCTGAAGCAGCGGCGGGGCCGGCAGAGGGGACAGCGGGGCCGTCGGGTGCAGCGGCGGGGCCAGCATAGGGGACGGCGGGGCCGTCAAGTGCAGCGGCGGGGCCGGCAGAGGGGACGGCGGGGCCGTCAAGTGCAGCGGAGGGGCCGGTAGAGGGGACGGCAGGGCCGTCGAAGGCGATCGCGGGGCCGTCAGAGACGGCGCCGGCGTCGCGAGGGTCAGAGGGGGCGGCGCGCGACTGGAGGGCGGCACGCGCGACATGGCGCGGCCATCTAGGGGCGGCGCGACGAGGCCGCGTAGGTGGCGCGCCAAAAAAATCGCGGGCGGCTCGACGCGATCGGGCCGCCAAAGGAAAAAAAAGGCCCTGCGCGACTCGGGCTAGGGCAGAGCGCGCTCCGGGCAGGACGGAATAGTAGGTGGGCCCTAGGAACAGTTCCCACTAGGGAACCTGCTCGATACCATGTTGAGATAGAGGCGAGGAATGGGTGCACTGTCAGAACATATATGTAGCTTATGCTGTTGTGTAGGCTACAGTGGGGTGTCCCATAGGGGGTACAACCCAATTAGGGTTTTGCTATTTGTACTCACTTCACTCATAGTTCATTCATTCTCGTTCTATTATCCACATGGTATCGAGCAGGTTCCCCCGTGGGAACTGTGCTTAGGGCCCACCACTTTTTAAACTTTTTTTTTCTGCCCGGTGCGCGCTCGGGCCCTCGCTCTCACTCTTTCGGCCTGCCCTGCGGCCCCCTAGCCGCCCGCGCGCGCCCGTTCAGGCCCTAAGCCGCCCGCGCGCCGCCCGTCCCGGCCCTTAGCCGCCCGCGCGCCGCCCGTCCCGGCCCCTAGCCGCTCGCGCGCCGCCCGTTCAGGCCCCTAGCCGCTCGCGCGCCGCCCGTTCAGGCCACTAGCCGCCCGCGCGCCGCCCGTCCCGGCCCTTAGCCGCCCGCGCGCCGCCTGTCCCGGCCCCTAGCCGCCCGCGCGCGCCCGTCCCGGCCCCTCACCGCCCGCGCGCCGCCCGACCCGGCCCCAAGCCGCCCTGTGCCGCCCGCCCCGGCCGCGCTCTCCTGTCTCGGCCCCTCGGCGCCAGGACGCCGCCCGTCCTGGCCCCCCTCACCCGTCCCGGCCTCACACCGCCCGTGCGCCGCCCGTCCCTGCTGCACGCCGCCGTCCCGGCCCCCCCCACGCCGCCCGTTAGCCGCCGTGCAGCCTGAGCCGCCCGAGCCGTCTGCGCAGCTGAGGAGCCGAGCCGCCCGAGCCGCCTGTGCCGCTGACCGCCCGAGCTGCCCGAGCCGCCTAAGCCGCCCGAGCCGCCCGAGCCGCCCGAGCCGCCTGAGCCGCCCGAGCCGCCCGAGCCGCCCGAGCCGCCCGAGCCGCCCGAGCCGCCCGAGCCGCAAGCGGCCCCCTCAGGTCGCCTCGACAGGCGACGGGAGAGGCCAGCTGAGGGGTGGCATGTGTGTGGTCTCCCCTGCTTCTCCTCCTCCTACACCCGAGCCTCCCAGCAGCCGAGCCGCCCTGCAGCCGAGCCGCTCTACACCCAAGCCTCCCAGCAGCCGAGCCGCCCTACAGCCGCGCCGCCGGGTCGCCGAGCTGCCGAGCTGCAGTTGCTGCCGAGCCGCCCTGCCGCCGAGCCGCCCGAGTCGCCCGAGCCGCAGAGCCGCCGTGCTGCCGGCCGCTGAGTCGCCGAGCCTACTCTACCCACCACTGGTGAGCCCCTGCCCTGCTAACACGCTGCGCGTCGCCTGCTTGCCTGCCTGCCTCCCTTTTTGGCTTGCCTGGCTGCCTGCCTTACTGCTGCTACTCCTGCTCCTGCCTCTACTGGTGGAGCCAGATGCAGCCCCATCGACGTCTGCGTGAGTCCCTCACGCCCCAGCAGCTGCGTGAGTGGTACGCTGGTTGGGGCTGTAGGGGTGGTGGCGCTACTACTGCTACCACTCCTGCTGCTTCTACTACTGGTGGCGGCCAGATGCAGCTCCCGCGACCCCCCCGCGCGTCTCTCACGCCTCAGCAGCTTCGTGAGTGGTACGCTCAGAGTGGAGGGTCTCTCAGTTTTGTTCGCTGCTCTTACGTGATTCTCACTGGTGCTCGGACTGGTCAGCCTTGTGGGACACCTAGTCATACACAGTCCCGCTGCTTCGCTCGTCTGAGCGACGACTGGCGTACCGTGTTTGGCGACGAGGCTGAGCTCCCCGACTGGGTGGAGTTGCTTAGGCAGAGTGTAGATATATTTGCTCTTGACTATGATGCTATTCTCACTGCCATGTATGCATTGCCTACTAGTGCTGACCGTGCCGGTCACCTGTGCGTACCGCCTGACCCGGGTATAGGACCTGCTGCTCTAGCTACTGGTAAGGCTGCTGCTGCTCTGGGTGCTAGTGAGTCTCCTGCTCCAGGTACAGGTGCGGCTGCTGCTCTAGGTGCTAGTGAGTCTGCTTCCTCAGGTGCGGGTGAGGCTGCGCTCTCAGGTACCACGTTGGCTTCGGCCTCCCTCACCTTTACACTTGACTCTGGGGCTTCTCGCTCCTTCTTTCGGGACCGCACCACACTCACGCCGCTTGGTCGACCGGTTGCAGTCTCCCTGGCTGACCCCTCTGGGGGTCCTGTCCTCTCTCACTTTTCCACTGTCCTCCCGTGTCCGGCTGCCCCCTCGGGCACCCTGTCTGGCCTGTACCTCCCCTCGTTCTCGACGAACTTGGTGAGTGGTGCAGACCTGCAGGATGCGGGGGTTCACCAGTTCACTCCTGCGAGTCAGCGGGTGACCCACTGCACGGACGCACGCACAGGCCGGCACCTGGCCACGTTCTCGCGTCGGCCGGGGTCGAGCCTCTACACCCTGACCACTGAGTCTCCTCCTGTCCCTGCGTCCGGTCAGGTAGCAGCGTCAGGTCAGGTGTTTGCTGCTGCGTCCAGGTCTGGTCCTAAGTCTGCCCCCTGTTCGTGTCGCCTCCTGTCTCACGAGACTCTCCTGTGGCACCACCGTCTTGGCCACCCCTCCTTGCCCCGTCTTCGGGGCATGGCTTCCCGTGTCCTTGTCTCTGGTCTTCCCCAGTCTCTCCCTCCCCTTCCTTCGGGACCAGGACCTTCCTGTGTCCCCTGTCTCGAGGGGCGCCTCAGGGCTGCTCCTCACTCCTCCCAGTTTCCCCCGACAGAGGCTCCTCTGCAGACACTTCACATGGACGTGTGGGGCCCTGCCCCCGTCCGTGGGCAGGGTCACGAGCGCTACTTCCTGTTGGTGGTTGACGACTACTCGCGTTACACCACAGTCTTCCCCTTGCGCAGCAAGGGTGCTGTCACTGAGGTTCTGATCGACTGGATCCGCGAGGCTCGTCTCCAGCTCAGGAGGAGCTTCGGCTCGGACTTTCCTGTTCTGCGTCTGCACTCTGACCGAGGTGGGGAGTTCTCCTCTCGCCTTCTGCGAGACTACTGTCGTGCACAGGGGATCCGCCAGACCTTTACGCTTCCGGACTCTCCACAGCAAAATGGGATTGCTGAGCGCCGCATTGGCATGGTCATGGATGTCGCTCATACGTCCATGATGCATGCGGCTGCCCCCCATTTTCGGTGGTCGTTTGCGGTTCGGTACGCGGCGCATCAGCTCAACCTTCACCCCAGGGTCTCTTGGCCCGCGATGTCCCCAGTGTTACTGTGGACGGGGAAGGTCGGCGATGCGTCTGCGTTCCGTGTCTGGGGATCTCGGGCGTTTGTCCGCGACTTGTCTGCGGACAAGCTGTCCCCCCGTGCTGCTCCATGTGTCTTCCTTGGCTTCCCCCCTGACGCTCCAGGGTGGCAGTTCTACCACCCCTCCTCTCGTCGTGTTCTGTCCTCCCAGGACGTCACGTTCGACGAGTCAATCCCCTTCTACCGCCTCTTCCCCTACCGTACTCCTTCCCTCCCCCCCCCCACCGGACTTCCTGGTGCCAGTTCCCCCCCCGGTAGACCCCCTCCCCCCTCAGGTTCCTGCCCCTTCAGGTGTGTCCCAGGTAGACACAGTCGAGCCAGTCGAGGTTGCTGCTGAGTCTGGTCCTGCTGCAGGTGCAGAGTCTGGGGGTGCTACGCCTGCGGGTGCTGAGCTTGGGGGTGCTGCTGCTGGGGGTGCTGAGCCTGGGGGTGCGAGGCCGGGGGGTGCTGAGCTTGGGGGTGCTGCTGCTGGGGGTGCTGAGCCGGGGGGTGCTACGTCAGGAGCTGCTGAGCCTGGGGGTGCTGAGCCTGGAGGTGCGGAGCCTGCGACTGCTGGACCTGGGGGCTCTCCGGTTGCTCCGTCTCGGCGGGAGCCGCTCTCTCCACAGGAGCTGCGCGAGTGGTTTGCTCGCCACTGGAGGCGTGCTGCTGGAGCTGGAGCTCCTTCGACTGCTGAGGGTGCTGGTGCTGCCGGTCCCGGAGCTGCTGGGCCTGCGGGTCCTACTCGAGCTGGAGCTGCTGAGCCTGGGGGTGCTGAGTCTGGAGCTGCTGAGCCTAGGGGTGCTACGTCTGGAGCCGCTGAGCCTGGGGTTTCTCCTGGTGCTGCGTCTCGGCGGGAGCCCCTCTCTCCACAGGAGCTGCGCGAGTGGTTTGCTTGCCGCTGGAGGCGTGCTGCTGGAGCTGGAGCTCCTTCGACTGCTGAGGGTGCTGGTGCTGCCGGTCCCGGAGCTGCTCGGCCTGCGGGTCCTACTGGAGCTGGAGCTGCTGAGCCTGGGGGTGCTGAGTCTGGAGCTGCTGAGCCTAGGGGTGCTACGTCTGGAGCCGCTGAGCCTGGGGTTTCTCCTGGTGCTGCGTCTCGGCGGGAGCCCCTCCCTACTGGAGCTGGGGCTCCTGAGGGCGTTGGTGCTGAGTCTGCTGCTGTCTGTCCTGACGGTGGTTCTGCTGCTGGTGCTGCTGGAGGTCCTGCCACTAGAGGTGTTGGTGGCGCTGGTGTTGCCGCTGAGGGTGCTGGTGCTGTCCCTGCTGAGTCTGGAGCTGCCGCGCGGCCTGGGCCATACTTCGTTCCGCTTCTGCAGCAGGTTCTTGGTCTTTCTCCTCCGGTAGAGTGTCCACAGCCTGTCCAGTCGCAGTCCCTGTTGGAGCCTACCTCCCCACTGCCTGCTCCCTCTCCTTACACTGGTCCTACTGGAGGTCTTGCTGAGCGTCGTGAGCCTGCGTCTCGTCCCGCGTCGCCTGTTCGTGCTGCCCGCGCTAGTGGTCGTGGTTCGCGTCCGCGTCCTCCTCCTGTCCCTGGCACCCACCGGATGTCTCTGCGTCCGTCCACTGCTCCTCTGCGTGCCCTTTTGCCTTCTCCTCCTGCGTCCTCCCTTCCTGTGCTTACCGACCCAGAGTCGGACTCCCTTCGTGCTGCCAGTCCTACTGTCACGCGTCTGCTTGCTACTGTCGTCACTGACCCCTCTTTTGAGTCCGCTGCTGCGTTTGCTCTTGTCGCTGAGCTCGTCGACTTTGCTGCTCGCTGTCGTCTAGACTACGCTGCTAGTCTTGTTGCTGAGTCTGCGTCTGTCTGTCCTCCGTCCGTCGGGGGTGAGTGTGCTCTTGGCACGGACGTCCTAGAGGACAGGCAGGAGGAGTTCCAGTGTCTGGCTGCTGCTTCACCTCATCTCGCGTCTGTACTGCTTGCTCCTGAGGGAGACCCGGATGCACTTGACATCCCGACTCCGCGCTCTTACGCGGAGGCGATAGAGGGTCCCTACTCCTCTCAGTGGCAGGCAGCTATGGATGCAGAGATGGCTTCCTGGAAGTCCACAGGCACCTACGTTGACGCGGTTCCCCCTCCTGCGGCGAACATCGTCAGTGGCATGTGGATCTTCAGGGTGAAGCGGCCGCCGGGCTCTCCACCTGTCTTCAAGGCACGGTACGTCGCTCGTGGCTTCACTCAGCGGCAGGGAGTTGACTACTTTCAGACCTTCTCTCCCACCCCGAAGATGACCACTCTTCGGGTGCTGCTGCACATAGCCGCTCAGCGCGACTACGAGCTTCACTCTCTCGACTTCAGTACTGCGTTCTTGCAGGGGAGCCTGCACGAGGAGATCTGGCTGCGCCGTCCACCTGGCTTCACTGGGACTTTCCCTCCTGGCACCCAGTGGAGCCTCCGACGGCCAGTCTACGGTCTCCGCCAGGCACCACGTGAGTGGCACGACACACTGAGGACTACGCTTGCGGCCCTTGGGTTTGCTCCTTCTACTGCTGACCCGTCGCTGTTTCTGCGCACCGACACTTCACTGCCGCCGTTCTACATCCTCGTGTACGTCGACGACTTGGTCTTTGCCACAGCGGACACTGCTGGACTCGCCTACATGAAGTCCGAGCTGCTGAAGAGACACACATGCACAGACCTGGGTGAACTGCGCAGCTACCTTGGCTTGCAGATCACTCGGGACAGAGCACGCCGCACCATTACCTTGACTTAGTCACACATGGTGCAGCAGGTCCTTCAGCGCTTCGGCTTCACGTACTCCTCGCCTCAGGCCACTCCTCTGTCTACTCGTCACTCGCTCTCAGCTCTGCCTTCGGATGAGTCCGTAGAGTCGAGTGGCCCGGACCCAGAGCTTGTTGGCTGCCTCATGTACCTGATGACCTGCACACGACCTGACCTTGCATACCCTCTTAGCATTCTTGCACGCTATGTTGCTCCTGGGAGACACCGACCAGAGCACATGGCTGCAGCAAAGAGGGTATTGCGCTACCTGTGCAGTACCTCGGGCATGGGGCTAGTGCTTGGAGGGCGGAGTCCAGTGGTACTTACAGGTCACGCGGACGCTTCTTGGGCTGACGACCAGGCTACGCAGCGGACGTCACAGGGTTTTACCTTCAGCCTTGGCTCCGGCTCTGTCTCGTGGCGGGCTACTCGCTCGTCTTCGGTTCTCAGCTCGAGTTGTGAGGCTGAGATCTACGCAGGGGCCATGGCTGCACAGGAGCTTCGCTAGCTCACCTACCTGCTGACTGACCTTGGAGAGCCGCCTCGTTCTCCTCCAGTGCTGTACGTAGACAACAAGGCCATGCTGGCCTTGTGTCGAGAGTTGCGTCTGGAGCACAGAACGAAGCACATTGCTCTTCGCTACTTCCTTGCTCGTGAGCTACAGCAGCGTGGACAGTTGCGGCTTGCGTACGTGGCCTCTGAGGCCAACACTGCTGATGTGTTCACCAAGGCACTCGCGCCTTGTGACCATCAGCGCTTCTGCACCCAGCTGGGTCTTGTGCCTGTCTTGCCTCACTTGCTCTCCTCTTCACTTTACTTATACTGTCACATATATATACCTGCTCTTGCTTGTCTAGCTTTATATATATATGTGTGTACTCCTGCATGTGAACTGGCCTTGTGGCCTTGCTCTTGTGCTCGGACTGTGTGGTGACTTTGTGATCCACCCTGAGCTTTGCTTTGCTTTGCTTGACTGGTCTTGTGACCCCTTGTTCTCCCCCACTTTGCCTATGGGGGTGTGTCAGAACATATATGTAGCTTATGCTGTTGTGTAGGCTACAGTGGGGTATCCCATAGGGGGTACAACCCAATTAGGGTTTTGCTATTTGTACTCACTTCACTCATAGTTCATTCATTCTCGTTCTAGTATCCACATGCACTATGAAATGAAACAAGTACAAGTACCAACCCTAATTGGGTTGTACCCCCTATGGGCTACCCCACTACAGCCTAAATATATATATGCATCAGTAATATAATCATCTGACAGCTCCCTCAGGTGTTTCCCAGGTAGACCCGGTCGAGCCTGTCGAGGTAGCTGTTGACTCTGGTCCTTCGCGAGGTGCTGAGCGTGCTGAGCCTGGTGGTGCTGGGTCTGGGGGTACTGAGACTAGGGGTGCTGAGCCTGGAGGTGCGGAGACTGGGGGTGCTGAGTCTAGGGGTGCGGAGACTGCGGGTGCTGAGCCTGGGGGTGCTGCGACTAGGGGTGCTGAGCCTAGAGGAGCTGAGACCGGGGGTTCTGAGACTGATCGTACTGCGCATGTTGGCGCTCCCTCTTCACAGCAGCTGCGTGAGTGGTACTCCCAGCGTTACAGCCTCCATCGTGGGGCTACTGGAGCTAGGGGGTCTGCTGGAGTTGAGCCTGGTGGCCCTGCGGGTGCAGTGTCGCAGCCGGAGCCTCCCTCCCCTCAGCGGCTACGTGAGTGGTACGCTCGGCGCTACAGCCTCCGGAGTGGAGCTCCTGGTGTTGAGGTACCACCAGCTGGAGGCCCTGCTGCTACTGGAGGTCCTGGAGGTCCAGGAGGTGCTGCTGGTGCTGGTGCTGCTGGAGGAGCTGCTGGAGGTGCTGGAGCTGCTGGAGGTGCTCCTGTTGCTGCTGGAGGTACTGGAGCTGCTGGAGGTGCTGCTGGTGCTACTGGAGGTTCTGGAGCTGCTGGAGGTGCTGCTGGTGCTGGTTCGGCTGGAGGTTCTAGTGCTGTCTCTACTGCTTCTGGGGGCACTTCACGGACGCGGCCGTACTTCGTTCCGCTCGTTCAGCAGGTTCTTGGTCAGCCGCCTCCTCCTAGTCCTCCTCCCTCCTTAGAGTGTCCTCCGCCTATCCAGTCGCAGTCACAGCTACCGCCTGCCTCACCACTTCCTGGTCCTTCTCCCTACACTGGTCCGACAGGCGGTCTTACAGAGCGTCATGAGCCTGAGTCTCGTCCTGTGTCGCCTGTGTCTCGTCCTGTGTCACCTGTTCATGCTGCTCGCACTGGTCGCCGTGTTCCGCGTGAGCGTCCTCCACCTATCCCTGGCACACACTATATGACTCAGCGTCCTTCCACTGCTCCACAGCGTGTCCCTCTGCCGTCTCCTCCTACGTCCTCTCTTCCTGTTCTTGATGACCCGGAGTCTGACTCTCTTCGTGCTGCTAGTCCTACTGTCACGCGTCTCCTGGCCACTACTGCCACTGACCCTTCCTTTGAGTCTGCTGCTGCGTCTGCCCTAGTTGGTGGGCTTGTTGAGTTTGCTGCTCGCTGTCGTCTAGACTACGCCGCGAGTCTTGTTGCTGAGTCTGAGTCTGTCTGTCCTCCGTCCGTCGGGGGTGAGTGTGCTCTAGGCACGGACGTTCTTGAGGACAAACAAGAGGACCTTGAGTGTCTTGCAGCCACTACACCTCATCTCGTGTCCATGCTGCTTGCCCCTGAGGGTGACCCGGATGCACCAGACATCCCGACCCCGCGCTCTTACCCTAAGGCGATCACGGGTGAGTACTTCTCTTAGTGGCAGTCAGCCATGGACACAGAGATGGCATCCTGGAAGTCCACTGGCACTTACGTCGACGAGGTTCCCCCTCCTAGGGCGAACATCGTCAGTGGCATGTGGATTGTCAGGGTGAAGCGGCTGCCAGGTTCTCCGTCTGTCTTCAAGGCTCGTTACGTTGCTCGAGGCTTCAGTCAGCGAGAGGGAGTAGACTTCTTTCAGACCTTCTCCCCCACCCCGAAGATGACCACTCTTTGGGTGCTACTGCACGTTGCTGCTCAGCGTGACTACGAGCGTCACTCTCTTGATTTTAGCACAGCTTTCTTGCAGGGCAGCCTGCACGAGAAGATCTGGCTGCGCCGCCCACCTGGCTTTACGGGGTCGTTTCCTCCTGGTACCAAGTGGAGCCTCCGGCGGCCGGTCTACGGTCTCCGCCAGGCGCCACGTGAGTGGCACGACACACTGAGGACTACGCTTGCGGCTCTTGGGTTTGCTCCCTCTACTGCCGACCCGTCGCTGTTTCTGCGCACCGACACTTGACTTTGAGTGGCGCACCGACACCGCGCTCTTACGCGGCTTGTTTCGGGCTTGGCCCGTCGCTGTTTCGCAGCTTGTTGCCGCAAACTCCACGTGCCGACGGGCTTCACGAGGCTCCCGCGGGCTTGGTGCGACCTTGTTTCCTCCCATGCCAGGCATCGGCTGGGCGACGCCATCACTGGCTGCGCCTGAGCGCTGTCCCACGCTGTCGTGTTGTGTTGGTGTGCCGGACGAAATGACGATCGGCTTGTCCGATTGTGCAGATGCGTTTGTCGGTACGTGTTGTGGCGCTGGAATGTTCGCCGTTGATTGCTGACGCGCGGAGTCACATTCCGCCGTGAGCGTCGCAATTTCAAGCGCCGATTCTTCAACTTGGCGCACCAGACGGTCAAGCTGCTTCTGCGTCAACGTTGCGAGCGTGAATTCGGCCATGGCGGGGGTGTCGGGCAAGCTCAGCGAGAGCCTCTGTCGTGGCCGTGCGTGCTTACGAAAGAGCACTACGAGCGGCGGTGCTGTGTCGCTGAGAGACGTCTACCCCCCCCCAAAAAATTGAGATAGTGAGGAAGCGAAGGTCTGGGTGCGGTCCGAGAAGAGATCGTAGGCTCTGATAACGAAGTGTTACATTGAGTGAGCGAGCGAGAATTGCACTATCGAAGCAAGAGTACAATGAGCGAAGGCATGAGCGAAGAATATATAGCGAAACTACATTGGTAACGGTAATGGACTGTGGTTGTCGCGCGACGGGCCTGGGACTGAGGTTTGGGAAAATGTCGAAGCGGAGGCCCGGAGCGCGGGTTACCCGCCTAGCCGTGAGGTCGGGGTGCGACGTGCGAAGGTGGCGGGAGGATTGTCGATGCGAGGGTTTGCGAGTGGTAACGGTGCTGACTGTGGTGCTACAGTGGTGTACGCGCTGAGCGTGGACGCGAAAGGAAAAAAGGTTTTTCCTTACAATTAGCCGTTTTCAACCTTTCTGTTTTCTCGAATTCTAGTTAAAGAAAGTGTTTTGAGAAAATTGGCACCGGCAAATTGAAGAGAGCAGGGGGGATTTCACGTTTCACGTTTCTCTTCTTCCTATCGCGCCTCACGTTTCCCCTCCTATCCCCTTCCTCAGCACCTGCGCCTCACGTTTCCCCCACTCTCTTGTACCTCTCACATCCACCTCACGTTTCCCCTCCTCTCATTCGCATGCGCATTTCGTTTGATCTCCGAGTTTCTTCCTCTCGCGTGCGCCTCGTCTCCCCCCCCTCTCTGCCTCCCCTCGCATGAGCCTCACCTTTCCCCTCCTCTCTTCCTCCTCTCTCATGCGCCTGACGTTTCCCCTCTCTCTTCATCCTCTCTCATGCGCCTGACGTTTCCCCCCCTCTCCCCTTCCTCAGGCATGCGCCTCATTTCCCAGTCACTCTTCTTCCTCTCTCATGCGTCTGACGTTTCCCCTCCTCCTTTTCCTCTCACATGCGCCGTCCGGTTACTCGTCCTCTCGTCCTCCTCTTGAATGCGCCTCACGTTTTCCCTCCTCTCTTCCTCCTCTCTCATGCGCCTGACGTTTCCCCTCCTCTCTTCATCCTCTCTCATGCGCCTGACGTTTCCCCCCTCTCCCCTTCCTCAGGCATGCGCCTCACATTTCCCATTCTCTCTTCTTCCCCTGTCGAGCGTCTGACGTTTCCCCTCCTCTCCTTTTCCTCTCACATGCGCCGTCCGGTTACTCGTCCTCTCGTCCTCCTCTTTACTGCGCCTCACGTTTTCCCTCCTCTCTTCCTCCTCTCTCATGCGCCTGACGTTTCCCCTCCTCTCTTCTTCCTCTCGCATGCACCTCTCGTTTCCCCTCTCTTTTTCCTCTCGCATGTGCCTCACTTTTCAAACCCTCTCTTCTTCCTCTCGCATGCACCTCACGTTTCCCCTCCTCTCTTCTTCCTCTCGCGTGAGCCTCGCGTTTCCCCCCCTCACTTCTTCCTCTAGCATGGTCTTCACGTTTCCCCTTGCCTCTTCTTCCTCTCACATGCGCCCCGCGTTTCCCCCCCCCCTCTTCTTCCCCTCGCATGTGCCTCACGTTTTCCCTCCTCTCTTCTTCCTCTCGCACGCGCCTCACACGTTTCCCTCGCCCCCTTCTTCCTCTCGCATGCGCCTCCCGTCATCTCTCCGCCCTCCATCCTCTCACATCCGCGTCTCGTTTCTCTACGTGTTTCATCCTCTCACATGCGCATCTCGTTTTTCCTCCGCGTTTTTTGCCAGAGACATGCGCCTCCCCCTTCCCTGCTTCCGCGCATCTTGCTCTCGCATTTGCGAATACGTTTTCCCTCCGCGTTTCTCGCTTTCCCTGAAGCGCCTCGCGTTTTACCTCCGCGTTTTTTGCTCTCACCTTTGCCTCACGTATTACCTCCGCGTATCTTGCTCTCGCATGCGCGTCTCGCCCTCCCTCCGCGTCTCTTGCTCTTACATTCGACTCACGGTTTCCCTCCGCGTCTCTTGCTCTCACCTTTTCCCTACGCGACTCTTGCGCTCACATTTGCCCTACGTTTTCCCTACGCGACCCCTGCGCTCACATTCTGCAAACGGTTTCCCTACGCGACTGTTGCTGTCAAATTCGCCCCACGTTTTCCCTACGCGACTGTTGCTCTAACATTCGCCTTACGTTTTCCCTACGCGACGCTTGCTTTCACATTCGCCTCACGTTTTCCCTACGCGACTCTGGCTCTCACATCCCCCAGACGTTTTCCCTACGCGACTCGTGCTCTCACATTCGCATCTATTCTCCCAATTCTAATAGTGGCGTGGCATCTTGAATGCTATGGTGCTCCTTGAGCTATGTTCTTTCCCTAAACGCTCACATTGAGTGAGGGAGTCGTCGTCATGACTGTCGTCGTCGTTCGTTGCGTGGAACCAGATAGGAACTGGAGCGTCGCGGTTTTCCCCTGCTGTTCGGCCTGTCGAGTGACTTAGGCTGTGCCCAACAGTTTGGTGGCGTGACGGTAATTCAGCTAAGGCATTGACTTTCCAGTTTGGGGCGGTTGCTTGGGGCCCAGTGTTGCGATTCACTTTGCTTTCGCCCATTCTTTTCGCGAATCATTGCGTTCGCTTTTGTTCCGAACCATTCCCCCAACCTCCTCCCGAACTTAGGGCGCGTGTGGTCTTACAAATTTGTGAAAGTTTATGTTTTAAGGTCGAATGTAGCATCGGAACAAAAGGTCGACATTCTTTCCAGCTAAGTTCGAATCTTGGGTCTCCAACACAGACGAGTCACAATCACACACCCAAGGTCGAACACAGAGATTCGACCTTTTAGGGATGGCGGCGAGCCGCCCGTAGGGGAGTAGGTTACCTGGTACAGCGCGACAAGTTAACGTAATGCCCAACGAAGCTCAACGACCTTCGCAAAGCGGTCGTGATTTTCGGATGGCCTTCGTACGTGCTGAAAACAACACACACTCGCCTCACGTGCACCCGCACGTTCACTCGTGTGATTCGAGTTGAGTTCACATTTGACATTCGAACTTATGTGCCCCAAAATTCTCATGCCTTCGCCAAAGCTTCCTGACGACATTAGCGAACCTGGTCACCACACAACGCTGGACCTTTTTTCCGAACTTGAAAATAGATCACACGCGCCCTTAGGTTTACCGAGTTGACCAGCTTTGAGTAATTCGGGGTTTGGCCTTTAAGGGAAAGACGTCTGGTTCGTCTGTCTGTTCACAGGAGGCGTGGTATAGACACTGACGGGACCATCGCATCTTACTCTCGATCGCCTGCATCGTAATAGTGCAATTCTAATTCCACGTTTTCCTCTTCGAAAAAAATATAAGGAGCATCAGAGTTCTTATTTTTTTTTTCTTTGCAGTCCAAACTACGATCGTAGACATCATGTGGCACGAGGCGCGTCGGTCGGAGAAGCGCGTGCACGAGATGATGGACGCGGCGAAGAAGCGCGCCGAGCGCCGCGCGTATCAGCGTGCTCGGCGCGCGGGGGATCCGACGCAGCTGCTGCGCGTGGCGGGCTCCAAGCTTCGCCTGCTTCACCACTCCGCCGTCTACCAGTCCGCGCACCTCTCCGGCCTGTCTGTGACCCCCTCCACTTCTACCGCATTCGCTTCTTCCCCTCTCCCTCTCCCCCCCTCTTCCCCCTCCCCCCCCCCCCCCCCCCCCCCCCCCCACTCGTCCCGTTCTCTTTCCGTTATTGTAAAAGGTGCTGCGCATGTAGGCGGAGCCTCCGTTCCGCCTCAACCCCACTTCTCCCTCGCCTTCTCTCCGCCCCGCACGGTTCCCTCCTCCCCCCTCCTTCTCTTCCCAATTTCCCCTCGTTCCACTCTCCTCCCCTCGTCCTCCTCTCTGCTGCTGTCCCACTCGCTCCAGAGAGTGAGCTGTGGGAGGGAGAGGGTGGGAGGTTGGGGATGGTGGGGTGTGGAGGACGTGTCCGTGGGTTCCGAGGACGTTATGATGCTGACACATGCGACAACCTGCACCGCGATTCTGTCCTTGCAGGTGTGTGACTGTAGCGGGGGTGGGATCGCAGGGACATTGGGTAGTAATGTGATGTGTCTATGTAGCTGGTTGGTTACAGACGCGTGTAGCAGATGCGTGGTTTCCACAATGACTTTTTGCAGTTGTCGAGGAAATCAGACCTTGATTTTCCCGAACGTACACCGCAACAGCATCCCGCTGCTTCACTGGCATGCGTTTTCTTGATGTGTATGCTTCTGCTTTTTGTTTGTTTCGCATGGAATACTGTACCCCCTCACGCGCCCTGTCGACCTTTATTTTATCGTCCGTTTTCGTCCTCGGGATTGGTTTGCTTGGGCTCGAGCAATGCTCGCAACCGCAGCAGAGTCGGAAACGCACGAACAGACTGCTGTGCCCATTGACCCGCTGCTGCTTATTGCGTATTTGACGTACCGACTTTCAACAAGTTCAGAAATATTATCTGGAATTTACTGGAGTCTTTGGCGTGACAATGGAGTGTCGCTCAGGAGCTTACAGAGCGATGCGTGGTAAACGCCTGAACACAAAACGAATTAGCACGCACGCACAATAACTAGAGTCGTTCGGCATTTACTGAAAGGCTGTTCACGAGCAAGCAGGACGAATAAATGTCGCCAGTGGTTTCTTACTTTGTGTATGTTTTTTTTCTTTATTTTCCATAGTCGGGTGAAAACTATATGTCGCCAGTGCTCGTTTTCCCTTTCCCAAAATGTCGCCATGTTCCGCATTCCTTTCAAATTGACTCAGCATTCGTCCTTCTCTTGCCCATCCATGGCAGGGCGAGGAGTCATTGAAATTGTTTTGCAGTTGACTGATTCGCGTCTTATTAGCAAGCGGTGTAGCTCATTTCGCCATGTTTCTTCCTACGGAGTCCTCTCAACCATCAGTCGTTCGTCCCTCTCCTCGTTCCGCTCTTTCTCTCCTCTTTCTTTCCTCTCTCTACTCTCCCCCTCTCTCTCCTCTCTCTACTCTCCCCCTCTCTCTCCTCTCTCTACTCTCCCCCTCTCTCTCCTCTCGTTCGCCATCCATGACAGGACGAGGAGTCCTTGGAGTCGTTCAGAGTCAACTGGAAGGCGGTTCAGGAGCAGGCGGGGCAGTGCGATGTTGCTTGCCATGTTCTGCGCTCCCTTGCCGGAATTCGACCAGCAGAAGCAGGTGGGTCAGCCCAACGCGAGAAAAGAATGCCATGTTTCTTTCAGAGAATCGCGTCCTTTTGAAACATTACGCGAAGGGATTGACGATATGATATAACGCACCACTCTTTATATACAACAGAGACATAACTTGTTGATTGAGTTTTTGCGTCACAACAACATTGCCTTTTTTTTTTTTGTCTTCTTCCTCTTCCTCTTTCTCGTCTGATTGCAGGTTGCTGGGTTGGTGGAGGCGGTGCGACTCCTGGCGTTGCTGCTTGTGACAGGTCACAGGGTCCACGTGGCATACTCCTTTTCCCTTCATGGCCATCCTCATCGTCGCATTCCTATCCCGCCACTTCTATTTCTCCCTCATCCTTCCTTTCCCGATTCATGCTTCTGCCGTCCCTACCCCTGCCGGCCTACTCCCGCCATCCCTAGTCCCGCCGTCCCTCCTTCCCACAACCCCCCTCCCCATCGATTCACCTCCACCCCCATATCGACCTCCACTTCCATCGCCGCCATCGCCGGTAGCCCACCCGCCGCGTTGAACGAGCCACGTGGCGTACCCGCAACTTCGAAAAGGCTTCGGATCTCGACACGTGGCGCGCGAACGACCGCTGCCTGGGTGCGGCGAGTGACACACCGGAAGGGAAGCGACGTGGTTCAAGCTGATTTGAGTCGAATCCAACTTGGTGCAGTCTGAAACGCTTGGTGCACTACCACTAAGTTGTGCTCGGCCCGGAATAATTGCGGTGAGTGAGAAAAGAAACGCGAGGCAGGCAGGCAGGTCTCTGGAAAGATCAATCGCATCGAGTTGATATCGCATGCGGTACCTTGCCTTGCCAATGCCTGAACCACGATAAGTAACTTGAATTTGTTGGACAAGCTTCCACTGCTTCTCGTATCCGATTCAGGGTCCCAGCGGGTCTAATTTGGTGCGTATCAGGCGAGCCTGAAAGCGAAGCGCTGGCTGAATCGTGCACCCGCGGTGGTAAACGTCGCCTGTAGCTTCGTTGACAGCCATTCCGAAAAGCTTACCTCTATCGTTATCATCAGACCACGTGGGCCTTCACCTCGCTGTGTCTTCAGGTGAGTCTCTCGAATCAGTCTGTAACGCGCATCTTGAGTCCCGTCGTTCCAACTGCTGCCTACCATTCCCTCCATGTCAGCTCAGGAAACACAAGACGGTGAAAACGCGAAACAAAGGGATTCGAAGGTTCGGAAGCAGCCGGTTCGGTTCATGATCCTAGGTCAGGCGGTGTGTGCATTTCTTCATTCCACTGCAGAGCAAAGAGCAAGCGAAGCTGAGTCGATTCAAGAGCACGCGAAGCTGTGGTCCGGATCCACCTACCATCAGAGTTCTTCCCGTGAAAATTGAACCGCGCTTGGAAGGCGAAGGCGGGCATGGTAAAGGCAAGGAAGGAACTGCAGAGGGTGTGTGTGACTGGTCCCGTCCCGCTGCTGCACCTGCTGCGGCCGTTGCTACTCTTCCTACTATCTCCACCACCACCGCACACCTGCTGTCGGAGTCGGACCTACTGCAGCCTGCTGCTCCTCTTCCGGCCGCAATCATCGCGCCACGCCGCGTGTAATTGTAATGGATTACAACAAGGGGGGGCATTCGTGACGATTCCCCACATGGACTCCAGTACCGCCGTGACGATTCAGAAGTCTCCTGCTCCTGCTGCTGCTGCTGCTGCTGCTGCCGCCAGGCCACATGGGATCGACTACAGCAAGTGGGACGACATGGACTGTACTGTAGCAGTGATGACGAAGAGGGGGTACCGACGGGGAAGAGAGACGGAGGAGGGAGTGGTGGAGCAAGAAGAAACACCAATAATCTCGTTGGAGAAGTTAGGCGAGAGACGGCTGTGGTGCAGGTGCGTTCAATGGCATCTTAGGCACATACAGTGAGTTGTGGAAGAAGCGCGAGGAGGCTGTGGTGTGAGAAGGTGGAAGTTTCTAGCACAGGCGGCGGTCGGAGCAGGAAAGACAAAAGTGTTTACGAGGCAGGGGGGGATAGGAAGAGTGGAAGGAACAGAGTCACGTGGGAAGCTGCAGCTGCTGCTGCGTCGGGCGGATATGGCGGATATGGGGAGGGAGGCTGGGGTGCGCGTGAGTGCGAATGCTGCTTGGAGCGCGCAGGGCAGTTTTCTGCAGGGCTCAGTGCGGGGTCTACATGAACAGCCTTCTGGGATGAAATATGCAAGCCGAGCTGAAGTCTGTTCCCTTGGCTCCCAACAAATAAGGTTTCTGTCCTCCAATTCAAGGCTGCTCTCGAGTGAGTTCTCCTCGAGCGTCCTCGCGTTTGGGGAGGAGCAGCAGAGGGAGGGAGCGGCCTGAGGTGCAGTTCTGTTGCAAGTGCGAGCGCCCTTGCTGTGAGCGTCGTGTGGGCGTGCTCATGGACCTGGGGAGGATCAGATCCCGCCTGCGGGCCATCCTGGCTGCTGTAGACGCCAGTACAGATGCCCGAGCGTGCAGGGACGCTGGTGCACATGCCCCTGCTGTTGCTGTTGCCCCCGACCCTGCTGGAGCCTCTCCAGCGGGGGCCTGCTGCTGGCGCTGCAGCAGCTGCTGGGCTGCCTACCGCCGTGCCGTCAGCTTCGCTGCCTCCCTCGTGCTTGTAGCAAGATCTTCCCACTTTGTGACTGACTCTGTGGAAGAATCGCATCGCATAGAGTCTCGGGATTTGGCCTACCATGCTGTATCGACCGAGCTGGGGGCGCGTAGGCAGGCGGAGAATGATTGCGCTGCGTCCATGAAGGAGAGTGCTGATCTGCAGGAAGGGTTTGGGTTGTGTGCAGCATGTGCTGTCAGGCGGGCTGGAGAAGGCGCATGCAGAGGAAAAAGGGAGAGGGGGAGCTGTTGGTGCAGTGGGGAGACTGGGTGCTGCTGATTACATGGCGGAGAAGGATGAGCAACGGAGGGAGCATCTGAAGGGGCGTGAGTGGGAGAGGTATGTGGATGGCATGGCTTGGATTCTGCAGCATGGAGGGGGGGAAGGGAGGGGGTTCCGGTGCAGCCACTGCAGTGAGGATGGCAGCAGCAGCAGCAACATTGCTGTAGGGTGTGGACGGTGGGGGGTGGTGGTGGGGTGAAGCTGAGAGTGGGTGTGGCAAGGTGGCGTATTGCAGCAGAAAGCGCCTAAAGGCGCACTGGCCCTTCCATTAGCTCACATGCCCCGGCAGGACCAGCGGCTGGACTGGTGGCAGCAGCAGTGGCAAGGTGAATGGTTAAGAGAGTGGCAAGGGGAGTGGCAAGGGGAGTGGCAAGGGGAGTAGCAAGGGGAGTGGGTGAGCAGTGCAGGTGTAAGGAAAGGTCGTCTGACTGGAGGCATCACATCCCGTTGTGGTCGCAAGGCCTCGTTCATTGACTGGTGGCATCACAGGCCAAGCTTGTATTGGCATGCAGCAAAGGACGAGGGTATGTGAAATTTCCTTTGTGAATTGCTGGACTGTTTTCTTCTGTACTTGCTGCTATGCGTGCTGCTGCGTTGCTGCTGTGCGTGCTCTTGTGCCTGCTGCCAGTCATCCTTCCTGTGCGGCACTTGTAGAAATCCTTTGAGGCGCCACAATAAAGGTGTGCGTGGATCTGAGTTTCACGATGCTAGGGTTGGCTTGTGTGCTGCTGTGCGTGCTGCCAGTCATCCTCCTTGTGGCACTTCTGAGAAATCTCAACCGTGCCCACAAGGAGGAGGGTGTGTATGGAGTTTGTTGGCATGTTTGCTGCTGCGTGCTGCTGTGTTTGCTGCCAGTCATGCGCCTTCTGCAGCAGCAGTTATTGCATTGGTCATACCCTTTCTTTTCACTGAGCTTTTTTTTATGAAATGACTAAAAAATATTTCCTTGCACTCTTGTTTCTTTCCGGGATTTTTCTTCTCTGCACAGGTGTAAGTGAGTGTGTTGTAGCTTCTTATGCAAAGCTTGACATTGGTGCCTCATTGTTTCAGACCTAATCCATTGCGGGATGCAAGCACGCTCGGGGCTACCCCTTTGACATCTCACACCCCAGAGCACCACACACAGCCCCTCCCAAACGAGCAGAATTACAGTCTTCTGCGCCGGTTTTTCTCTGCCGAACGGGGCCTTCAGGAGCTGATTTACCAGCAACTGTGCTGTTCAGCAGTGTTTCTGTGCTACCAGCAGCACGGGTGGATGAAGGGTCAACAGGGGAGGCAGGGCGGTAGCACGGCTCCCCCAGCAGCATCTCTCGCAGACAAGCCAGCAAATTGAATCCCCCTGGCCATGGCTTCAAATGCGCCGGCTCCTCCCCCTGCTTGCCCTTCCCATCAGCACCCCTCGTCCATCCATTCCCACGACGATAGCTTCTTCTTCCGGAGCAGTCGCTGCGATTGCTGCTCCCACTGGTAATTTCAGAAAACCGTTTCTCCCTTTCAATGTCTTCACAGAACCTGGGAATGGCAGCCCTCTTCCACAGGTCAAGCCACTTGTCACTCGTAATCTCCTCTTTCTCCACTCCAAACCAGCCGCCCCACTCCCTCTTTCCCTTGCATTTCCAACGCAATGCGGCGGCCCCCAGCTCCATGCCGCCCTGCCATGCCAACTCCACCGCCCGGCACCACATTTGCACCTCCTCCCACACCCTCCCGTCATCTTCCTTTCCGTCTCGCGGCCTGTGCAGGTACGTGCGGTCAGTGGTTCCCAGGATGGGGGAGGCCCATTTGTGGGCCACGGCCAAGAGGAAGAGCACAGGGTCGAGCTCTGCCTGAGTCTGCACCAGAGCGGACCTTAGAAAGCCAGGCACGCTGGCAGGGAAAGGCGGCACACCTATACGAGCAGCGAGCTGGCCGAATTCGGGAGAGAGAGGAGGGAAGATGGATACAAAGCGGTTGAAAAGGATGGTGGCAGGTCGGTAGGCGTAGTTGGCAATGAGCGCGAGGAAGGGGATGTTATGGGTGTAGACAGCAAGGCACTGCTTGCACTCAGCACATGCAGGTGGCTTCACCATATGCCCGGCAAATTCCAAAAGGAATTCGGCATCGGCAGTGCAGCGAACGATGGGGAATTTCCTCTGCACTAGCGGCTGTAGCCTTGTGAGCAGCTGCTGTAGCAGCCTCTCGTCTAAGTCACACTCCACTCCTCCAACTCTCTCTTCCTCCCCACGCCCTCTGCTCCTTTCCTCCTGCTTGCGCCTCCTTTTGTCTCCTTTCCCCCTCGTGGTCCCAATCTTGCCTCCTGCATGTGACTCCTGTCCGCCCTTCTTTCCTGCCCCACGCTCCCCTGCTGTCCCCTTCGCTTCCTCCACAATCCCCAGGTGGAAGAACCTCGCACTGGCGTTATCAGGAAGTTTCGCGGCAGCTTCCTCGCCCCGAGGCCACTCTTCCCACTCCAAGGGAAACTCGCCTTGGTCCAGAGGCTTGGGGATGGCGCCGAGCCTGACCAGCAGGCTCGGAAGGTCCCGAAGCGGGTGACGCATGGGCCGGACCTTCCCCTGGGGGCTGACCTTGCAGCATTGACTAGCAGGGACTAGGGATGAGCAAAGGGCGAACACGAACATGTTCGTCTTCGCCCCTTGTCGAACACCCTCTTTTGCCGAACCGAACACTGTTCGGTTCGGCGAACAGTTTAGGAAAAAACAGGTGTTCGCTGTTCGCCTGTGGAGGCGTGTTCGGGCGAACCTCGAACACTGTTCGTGTTCGTCGCGGGCAAATTTCAGCAGCGGCCCGAACACGAATGTGTTCGGGCGAACATCGAACACTGTTCGGCGAACGATTTGAGCTAAAAAACAAAACCTGTTCGGTTCGCCTCGAACGTGTTCGAGGCGAACCGAACAGGTGTTCGCCACCTTGCTCATCCCTAGCAGGGACGATTTCGGAGCCATAGGTGCGAGCCCACCGCAGAATGCAGGCAGCACGATACGTGAAGACTGCAACGACAGGGTTTGTGTTCACAGGAGTTGGGCTGGCAATTGCCGCTGCCACTGCTGATGGTGATGCTGATGCTGGTGGTGATGCTGATGCTGGTGGTGATGCTGATGCTGGTGGTGATGCTGATGCTGGTGGTGATGCTGATGCTGGTGGTAGTGCTGATGTTGGTGGTACTGCTGATGCTGGTGGTACTGCTGATGCTGGTGGTACTGCTGATGCTGGTGGTAGTGCCGATGCTGCTGGTGGTACTGCTGATGCTGGTGGTAGTGCTGATGCTGCTGGTGGTACTGCTGATGCTGGTGGTAGTGCTGATGCTGCTGGTGGTAGTGCTGATGTTGGTGGTACTGCTGATGCTGGTGGTACTGCTGATGCTGCTGGCGGTAGTGCTGATGCTGGTGGTAGTGCTGATGCTGGTGGTAGTGCTGATGCTGGCGGTAGTGCTGATGCTGGTGGTAGTGCTGATGCTGGTGGTAGTGCTGATGCTGGCGGTAGTGCTGATGCTGGCGGTAGTGCTGATGCTGGTGGTAGTGCTGATGCTGGTGGAAGTGCTGATGCTGTTGTTCCCACAGCTCTGCCTGCTGCCCCTCCTTCACCCCGTGCCATCCTGCTCAGCCTCTCCCTGGCCGTCTCAATGGCTGCATCCTCCACCCGTGTCTTGCTCGCAGCGTTCCCGTCTCGGAAGTACAAGTCACTTTCTTTGCAGTACTCTGGCGTGGACAGCACAGCAGCAACGGAAAGAGCAAAGTCGGTCGCACCCACGCCACTCACACACATGCCCTTGGGAAATGTCGCCGCGCCCACACTGCTGCTGCAGCTACCGCCACCAATGCTGCTGCTGCCGCTGCTGCTGCTGCTGCTGCTGCTGCTGCTCTCCCCCTCACTGCAGTGGCTGCACCGGAACCCCCTCCCTTCCCCCCCTCCATGCTGCAGAATCCAAGCCATGCCATCCACATACCTCTCCCACTCACGCCCCTTCAGATGCTCCCTCCACTGCCCGCCCTTCCCATCCCTACCATCCTTGCCACCGCCGTCCATCCATGACCCTTCTTCATTCCCATCATTCTCCATCTGCCCTCCAACTCCTGTCCCCCCTCTCCCTTCCTTCTCTGCATGCGCCTTCTCCAGTCCACCAGACAGCAGATTCTGCATGAGAGCACCAAATCCTTCCTCCAGGTCTTGGGTTTCTTTCATACCGAGGATCTGAACCAGCATGGAAGCAAAAATGTCATTTTCTCTCTGCCTGCGTGCCCCTAGCGCAGTCACAATGGCTGGATAGGCCTTCGAAGTTGCCGCATGAGCCCTGCATAGAGTCACAACCCGCGGGCACCTCGTTACAAGCACGAGGGAGGCAGCGAAGCTGACGGCCCGGCGGTCGGCAGCCCAGCAGCTGCTGCAGCGCCAGCAGCAGGACCCAGCTGGAGTGGCTCCAACAGAGGAACCAGAAGCAGCAGCAGGGGAAGCTTTTCTAGTAGTAGGGACATGTGCGGCACTTAGAATAGCAGGCAGACGAGATCTGACCACCCCCAGGTCCATGAGCACGCCCACACGAGGCTCAGCCAGCCACTCGAGAAGCATCGCTTCCACACACAGCAAAGGGGCTACATCACACTTTACTTGAAAATGCATGTGAGGTGGCGCTTTTAGGTGCGCTGCTGCCTCTGGCAGAGGAACCTTTAACGAAAACTCGTACATAGCCCGGGTCGGACGGTTGGGAGCGAGGGGGATGGACTCAGGCTGCTTTTCTCGCAGGTAAAAACGGGATTTGATTAGAGTCGTCATGTCGAGGGCGCGCTGTGTGCGCTGGCTCGCAGCTCGATTGAAGCAGCACTCGCACACAGCCAAGCCCCACGCTTCTCTCACGTCCAGGTAGTGAACCATGTCCGCCCGACACAGCAGCGGAAGCTTCTCTGCATGGTCCGCAGCTCTTGCCCTCTCTCGCCCCGCTCGTTTCCGCTCGTCCATCATCGGCTGATCTTGGGGTACCGATGTCAAGCGTCGAGGGTTTTGAAGTGTCAACTCATCCCATAGTGTCGTACGACTTTTTGGTCCCGTCATGAATGCACGTATAAAATACTCCATCTTGAGACTTCTCCGCCAGTGTGTACAGGCGCGAACGCGAGGCTACAGCTAAGGGGTTGTCATTAGTATCGCACTGGGAACTGATGCACCCAGAACAAGTTGTCGTGCAGAAGTCTTCTGATAGCGGTTTATTCCACCACGCTTCCCTAAAGACCGCCTCCTTTGCCGCTTCAGAGACGAACGTTGGAATGGCGGCGACGCATGCGTGACGCTTCTCCGCTCTGATTAAGAAACAGGGTATCGTTGTATTTTTTAACCGTTTGCAAACGTCTGGCTTGGCTCAGGAGTTGTCCCGAATCAGTAGCATTGTAAGAGCGTGGTATGGAAAACGTTTTGAATCCGGCGAAGCTGTGAGTTTTAGCGCCGCTTTGCCAGCTCCATAGACGTGGAGAACACTCTCTGAATCATGGCTGGAGGCTGAGCAACGAAGCTACAGCAAATGCGCTAAGAGCGAGTAGCGAGTAGTCAGCACTGAGGTGGTCTACCAGCAAGAAAGGTCAAATTGTCAAGGTTTGGTCGGCACGGCAATGAGGGGCTTCGCTTGGTCACTTGGGTTCGGCTTGGTTGGTTTGGTGTGGTAGGGTTTGTTTTGGTTTGGCTTCGGAGAGATGTTGGGAAGGTTTGGCTAGTTTTGGAGCGAAATTTAGGTATTGACGGAAGTGGCAACCTCAGGGTGTTGGTGGTGGATACTGGTTGGTGGCCGAACTCCAGTCGATACAAACCAACTCACGATGTGGGTCGTTCTGTCGACGAAATTATTATTGCACAAGTAACTTGCGAGAGCGACGATTTCCCGAGCTGGCTTGCCACAGTAAGTGTCATCGGCAAGGCAAGCTTCCGCATGCAATACAATACCGAGGCCATCGGTCTCTCCCGAGACTTGCCTCGCGCTCTTCCACTCACTCTCGCGACCCGGGTTCTCCTTTTTCCACAAATACAACCTACTAGGGGTGCAGGCTTCAGATTGCACAAAGGTGGACTCAAGTCGAATCAACTGAACCACGTGGCTGCCGGTTCGTTGTGTCACTCGCCGCACCCAGTCAGCGGTTGCTCGCGCACCACGAGTTGACGTCTGTAGCCTCTTCAAAGTTGCGGGTGCGTCACGCGGCCCGTTCAGCGCAGCGGGTGTTTGTGCTATCCGCGATGGCGACGCGAGGGGTGACGGTGGTGTTCGGCGAGGAGCGGTTCAAAATGGGCCTGGAGGTGAGGCGATGCGGGGGGTGTGAGTGTGAGAAAGTAGGGACGGGGAGAAGAAGGTGGGACCATGCAGGTGGATTCGCCGCTACTTTTCCCAGCCCAAAATGTTTGGAGGCGTCTAAAACAGCAGTTCGCCACTGCTTTGTCTGACCCAGAAAGTTGAAGTTCCGCTGAAAGAGTGTGACGCAGAAACGGGGGACGGAGGGGCGGAAGAAGAAGGAACAGGGGAAGGAGGGGCGGAAGAAGAAGGAACGGGGGAAGGAGGGGCGGAAGAAGAAGGAACGGGGGAAGGAGGGGCGGAAGAAGAAGGAACGGGGGAAGTAGGGACGGGGGGAGTAGGGACGGGGGGAGCATGGATGGGGAAAGGGGGAATGGGGTATCGAGGATGGGGATGAGCATGAAGGAGATGGAGAGCAAGCGCTTTGCTTACACCACAGGGAGGGATGGGTGAGTCGGTACATGACAGAGTCGAGAGAGGGCTGGAGCTGTTGTATTTTGAGTGGTGGGATGAGAGACGGAAATAAGCTTTGGGGCGCGTCAGAAGTCAGCTGTAGTGAGGGGTATGTATATGATAGCCATACGGTGTACCTGTGAGGAAGGCAATCGTGTCGTGAGAGGCGGATATGACACTATTCTCCACCCCGCCTGTTCCCCTGCATGATGCACAGGCTAACTAGCTTGGCCTCACTCCCTCTGATGTTGAGGGCACCTCAAAAATCATCCCAGCCAGCTTATCCACACCCCACCGTTTCGGACTTACCCTCCACCTGTGCCTACCTAAGGGCGCGTGTCCTTGAGGTCGAACTTTTGCCAAAGTTCGAACTTCTAGAAAGGTTGTGCACGGTATGATACAGTTGAGAAACGGGTCGCCACGGTACAAAGCGGTACCAGGCTCGAACTTTGACAATCTACACCAAAAGACACGCGCCCTAAGGGCTGTGCAAACCTAGTATCTTCCCTTGCCTGTTGGCAGTCATGGCCTTTCCATCCTCCCCCCACCCCTCCAACTGCTTCCTGAAGACTGTGCCTCACCTACTCAGGCCTGCTGCGAATCGTGCCATCCATCCCCCTCCCCCCTCCATCCATCTATCAGCGTTCCTGCATGCTATTAATCGCACCCATGTGCCATGCAATGATGTCAGGGCGTTTTCCAGTGCATGCATATTCGTGTGTTCACCGTGCGTCTAGACACCCACATGTCTTGCTCGGCACCTTGTGCACACCACCCGGCTACTGAGGTGCCTCGAAAGCTGTTTACTACCCACCGCGCTTGATATGCACATGCCTTACCTCACGTTGCTGCATCTTTTGAGTTTTGAGGCGCCTCAAAAGGAGGTGATATTATGCGCCTCAAAAGTCGTATAGTATGCGTCTGAACGTGCACATGCCTTGCCTCACGCTGCTGCATCTTTTGAGCTGTGCCAACACCCCCTCACACAGCAAGGCCAGTACCAGCCGTCAAAGGGGGAGTTCCGTAACGCTGTGTTGAGGCAGCTGCTGTGATATTCTAAGTCGACTCGAAACACTCTTGCTCTTCTGTGTCTGCCTGCCTCGTCCTCTCCCCATCCCAATATCAGCAAGGCCAGTACCAGCCTTCAGAGGGGGTATTCCGTGAAGCTGTGTGGAGGCAGTGTCTACCCTGTGCTGTGTTAACACTGTGTTGTCACCACCCTTGTGTCCCGTCAGCCCCCTCACCTCCCATTGCCCATCGCAGCAATGCCAGTACCAGCCATCAAAAGGGGAATTCCGTGACGCTGCGTTGAGGCAGCTGCTGGTTTGGTTCAAGTCCTGGTTCAGGTGATTGCAGTGCGGTTCAGCTGATTGGAGTGCCGGTGCAGATGTTTACTCTGTAAAAGTTTCACGTGACTGAGAGGAAAGCAAGTGCGTGCGGCAAGCTGGGGAAGGACGCCCGTGTCATCCCCATCCATCCTCCCTCCCCCTCACCACCATCTTCTTCTCCTATCTCCTCACCAACCCGTCACCTCCTCCTCACCAACCCGTCACCTCCTCCTCACCAACCCGTCACCTCCTCCTCACCAACCCGTCACCTCCTCCTCACCAACCCGTCACCATAACCTTGAATTGCCGGTTCCTCGTCTCCATGCCTTCGTCTGTCCTCTGCCCTCGTTTGTTCTTCCCTGCCCTCGTATATCCTTCCCTCTCCTTGTGCTCTCTCCCTCCCGCTTCCCCCCGCCTCTGCCTCCTCTTTGCACGCAGATGGGTGGACTCCCCTCCGTGCCCCCGCTGCCACACCCCCACCTGTGCCATCCCCTGACGACCTGCTGTGGGGGGGACAGCGCGTGCAGCTGCACAGGTGAGGGACGAGAGGGGAAAAGAGGGGAGGGAGGGGGGTGTGTGAGGCATAAGTTGGAGGGAGAGGAGTACCCTCACTGCTGCTCCCCCACATGTGCCTTCTCTTCCATGGCAACGGCACTCCTTCCACAGCGGGCCGAGCTGCACAGGTGGGGGAAGAGGGGAGAGGGGGGTATGATGCATAGTGTTAGGAGTGTCTAAGCTGCCGCACCCCTACCCGCTGCCGCACCCCCATCTGTGCCTTCCACGGCAGCGGCGCGCCTTCAAACGAGGACTTGCTGTGGGGGGGACAGCGGATGGAGGTGAGGCGGGAGCGGGGAAGGGAGGGGAGGGAAGAGAGGGGAAGGCTGGGAGCGGAGGGGAGGGAGAGGGAGGGCGGGGTTCGGCACAGGAGGGTTAGAGGAGTACGGAGGGTTAGACGAGTACCCCCACTGCCGCACTACCCCCACCTGTGCTTTACACGGCAATGGGTAGGCATTCACTAACGACCTGATGTGGGGGGGGGGGGGCAAGCACGTGAGGGAAAGGGAAAGAGAAGGGAAGGGGAGAAAGGAAATGGGAGGGAAGGCGAGCAGAGGGGAGGGGAGAGAGAGGAGGGAGGGGAAGGGAGGGGAAGGGAGGGGAAGGGAGGGGAAGGGAGGAGTGGGATGGGATGAATTTGGCACACCTTCCTCCCTTGGTGGACTGACGTACCTACCCCCTCCCTTTTCGCCTATTCTGAGCCCGACTCCTCCTCACCCTTCCCCTTCTCATTAGGCCTTCCCTTGCCCTTGTTCTCCCGCTTTTCCCTCCATGTGGCTCTCTTGCTCTGGATGTGTGCGTGGTGGAGGTGGGTGTCGCTCTCAGGTGCAAGCAGTGCAGCCTGGTGGCTCGCCTCGTGCGATACAACGACCCTGCCAGGGTATGTCGGATGAGGCACAAGACGAATACATGTACGGAAAAAGGCACAGCGACAGATACAGATGCAGATCAAGGCACATGGGCAGGTGTGTGCCTTACCAGTCACCATCAGGTGACTTGTGAGTCGACTCAAAAGTCACCTCTGTGCCTCGCTTCGTGCAGGACATAAAAGGACCCTGCCAGGGTAACCGGAAGGAGGCACAATGTCCTTACTGTCCTCTTCAAGAGGCTCGGAGGTGCGTTTCTCAACGAATTGGAATCTATCAATGGCACTGCTCGTCTCTGGCGGTGCTCTCACCACGGGTGCTTGATTGCTTACACTAATCCAGTCCAGCCAAACAAATCTGCTCTCAATGGTCTTCCACACCCACCCATAACCACCTTCCGCACATGCCACCTCGGTCTGACCTGTCACCTCCTCTGTCTGACCTGTCCATCTGAATCATCCTCTCTTCTCTACATGCCGTTTTAAGCAGGGATTAGCCAACCCTGAGTCATCCCTTTTTCCTTCTCTTTTCCTCCTCTCCTACCTTCCCCCCTTCCCCCCTCCTCCCGCCACACAGCTCATGGACACCAGGAAGGGCGGCTGTGGCGAGTGAGCCAACGCTTTCACCCTCTGCGGTGGGCAAGGCGGAGCTGTTTCACTCACATTTGCCCCGCTTTCTCCTGCTTCCTTCCCCTCCCTCCCTCCATCATCCAGCTCCCGGACACCAGGAAGGGCCGCTGTGGCGAGCCGGCCAACGCCTTCACTCTCTGCTGCCGGGCTCTGGGTGGGCTATGATGCCAGGCAGGTGTGTGTGATGTGACTTAGTGATGCCAGACAGGTGTATGTGGTGTGACTATAGTGATGCCAGGCAGGTGTGTGTGATGTGACTATAGTGATGCCAGGCAGGTGTGTGTGATGTGACTATAGTGATGCCAGGCAGGTGTGTGTGGTGTGACTATAGTGATGCCAGGCAGGTGTGTGTGATGTGACTATAGTGATGCCAGGCAGGTGTGTGTGATGTGACTATAGTGATGCCAGGAAGGTGTGTGTGATGTGACTTAGTGATGCCAGGCAGGTGTGTGTGATGTGACTTAGTGATGCCAGGCAGGTGTGTGTTATGTGACTATAGTGATGCCAGGCAGGTGTGTGTGATGTGACTATAGTGATGCCAGGCTGGTGTGTGTGATGTGACTATAGTGATGCCAGGCAGGTGTGTGTGATGTGACTATAGTGATGCCAGGCAGGTGTGTGTGATGTGACTATAGTGATGTCAGGCAGGTGTGTGTGATGTGACTATAGTGATGCCAGGCAGGTGTGTGTGATGTGACTATAGTGATGCCAGGCAGGTGTGTGTGATATGACTATAGTGATGCCAGGCAGGTGTGTGTGATGTGACTATTGTGATGCCAGGCAGGTGTGTGTGATGTGACTATAGTGATGCCAGTCAGGTGTGTGTGATGTGACTATAGTGATGTCAGTCAGGCAGGTGTAACTGTTTGAACTTTGAGGGAGTTAGTCTTGTGTGGTAGCTATCTGGTCAGGTCAGGAATATTGTGGTTCGCACATATATTGTATAGTTGCGCTTGATTCGCGCCTTAGCAGGTGTGACACATACGTGTAACGCAACATGAATTGCACGCTTGTGTGCGTGCACCAATTGCCGCTTCGATGCATGTGCTTGTGTGCGCACGTGCATGTTTGTGCATTTGCATGTGTGTGCATGTGCATGTGTGTGCACGCACATGTGTGTGCATTTGCATGTGCATGTGTGTGCATGTGCGTGCATGCGTGTGCATGTGTGTGCATGTGTGTGCATGTGCGTGCATATGTGTGCATGCATGTCCATGTGCATGTGCGTGCATGTGCATGTGTGTGCATGTGCGTGCATATGTGTGCATGCATGTCCATGTGCATGTGCGTGTATGTGCATGTGTGTGCATGTGCGTGCATGTGCATGTGCATGTGATGGCTACAGGCAGTGGATTGGAGAGTCCATGTGTGGACTGAGTGCTACTCGAACGCGAAGCAGAGGTGCGTGGAAAGGGCTTGTCATGCCATCATATCAATGGCAGAGCAGTGGTTTGCAGGGGTGTGTGGGGATACGTGGTGGGAATTGCGGCAGCGGCAGGCAGTGGATTGGGCAGACCATGTGTGGACTGAGTGCTACTGGCATGCCAAGCAGAGGCGCGTGCAATTTGATTCGTGATGAGGAATCAACGATAGGTTGAGCATACTGTTGTGACGTCTGGTGTGCTAAAATGCTGAGGGTGACTTTACGAGAAAAGTTGGGTGGAAAGTGGTTACATGGGGAGGTTTGGGTGGGGTGGGAATTGCAAGTGCTATGTGGGGACGGATTTGTGGAGACTTTTGCTGCTTGATATGAATTTCTGGGCAAGGCAAGAGTAATCACCATTTCTTGTATAACCGCGGTGCAATGCAATTGGGCGAAAGCGAGGTAGGGCGACTTCGTTCGCATATCCTTTCGTCTAATAAAAAACGTCGCAGAAAATGGCCGGTGGATTCGCCACCCTTCGTCCTCTTGCCAGGGTCCGCCTATCATCGTGGAAAACTGAGTGTGAGCCCGGGTTCTTGTAGCGAGTGGTAACTTCCGTGGCTTGCATTGGTTCAGACTCCTGAACCAGAAGAAGAGTCTTCGATGCTGACCTGGTTCCAGCCATAGAGCACCATGCGACTCATGCGTTACACAAAACGTAAACCGCACATCACAGACAGTGTATGAACGCAGAACGCAAATGTGGTGGACACAGCTCACGGTTTGGAGAGAAAAAAACCGTCGGGAGGAAAACGCAGTGTCTGAACCTGACGTGAATCGAACACGCAACCTTCTGATCTGGAGTCAGACGCGCTACCATTGCGCCACAGATCCTTGGATTTAACTATAATGCACGCAAATACAACATATTTTGACAGCTGTCCACATCCCACCTCATGGGTCTGACTGACTGGCTGTCAGCCACTGGTTGATCAAACCATGCCATGAAGGCAAAGAAGGGGTTGTTTGCACCCCATTTGTCGTTTCGTTTCCAGTCTCAGTGCTGTCTGCAGGGACAGCTTGCTATGGATGCATGCCGCACTGCAGATAGCACGTGCAATCGAATGCTGTGACTCTTTCTATCGTTTACTGTGCCTGGGCAAGCAGGTGGGGCAAGAAGAGCTGTCATACGTGTGACTGTTGAGTCGACTAAAAAGGCACCGTATTGCTGCATCCGCCCTCTCTCCCTCTCTTTTCTTGTATTGTGCATGGCCGAGCAGGTGGGGCAAGAAGCTGATATACGTGTTTGGAGTGGGGAGGTATGGGGTTGCTGACGTCATTTGAAGATACACACGAAAACGGGGTGAGGTAGGACACTGTGAGAGCAACAGAAGCCTTACGACCAACAACAGAGTTCTTATAATTGCAGAATATTGCTCACTTGTCTTCTACTACTGTCCTTCCTGCCACACTCCCTACCTCCTGCTACCGCCCACCCGACCACCCAAACCCCCTCGCCTCTCTTTCAAGCGCAGCCGCCCTTCCGTATCCCCTCTTTCCCCCACAGTGCAGACTGCATCCTTCGTCTTCCCCACACCGCCCAGCACTCTCCCGTCGAATAAGCTCCAACACAGGCGAAGAGAAGCATCGAAGGCATCTGTAGCGGCTGTTGCCGCAGCAGTGGCAATGGTTTTGCACAAGTGACAAGGAGAGCTGTACAGCTGGTTGCAAGTGCAAGCCATGCTCGCTCCCCAACCGCTGATTGGTTGCACGAGCTGGAGCTATCTGCAACAGTAGACCATGGCTTGCTCTTCTCTTCTTCAGGGACCATCCTTTCTTCTACCTCTCAACACCGAAACCTTTCTCTTCCCCCAACCGACCACCGAAACCCTCTCCCTCCCAATCAGCTTCAGCACAGGCGGACAGAACCATCAGAGGCAGGAGCAACCGCAGCAGTGGCAGCGGCCTTTGCATTGCAGAGCATCGGTCGCTTCTTTTCTTCAACCGGCCTTTTCCCCTCCCACTGTTCCCCCAACCGCCCAACCCTTACCCTCCAATCAGCTCCAGCACAGGCGGACAGAAGCATCAGAGGCAGCTGTAGCAGCGGCAGTGGCGGCGGTGACAGCAAGGGCTCGAGCCAGCCTTGGTGGGGATGAGAGGAGGCGGTTGGAGGAGAGGGATCCAAGGGAGAGAGAGGAGCTGAGCGGCGTGAGGGGAGGAGGGGAGGAGGAAAGAGGGGAGGGAGGGGAGAGGGATGGTGTGGTGTTGGGAGGGAGGCAGACCGGTTCTGTGGAGTGGAGAGCAGCAAGGGGGAAACTAGGTTTGGAGAGGAAGGGAGATGGGGGGAAAGAGGGAGGGAAAGGGGAGGCTGAGTGGGGTAAAGCAGGAGTGAAAGAGGGGAAGGATGGGAGGTTGGAGAGGAGGATAGAGGATGGGCATATGGGTGCGCTGCTGCTGGGAATTGGGGACATGTGCTGTGATGTTATTGGCTCTCCTGGTCTAGAAACAGCATCAACCACATTAGCAGCAGCGGAGCAAAAATCGTCAAATCCGTGTTTAGACGCTCTCCTCTCTCTGCTCTCTGTTCTGCGCTCACTCACCTTCCGCTCCTACTCGTTGCCACTCAACAACAAACAATGTGATCCATTTTGCAAGTCACTCTTGGATGCAGCAGCGATGTCAACGTTCAATGCGAGTGGCAGCAACGAAGGAACGAACGAACGAGAGTCCCTCCTGACTGCCATGGGGGTTCAGATCTGGAAAGAGGGAGAGAACAAGGGGAGTGAGGGGACAGGGTGGGTGATGGGGGTGAAGGACTGTGAAACTCGAAGAGAAGAGGGAACGTGTGAAAATGGGAAAGGGGGAGCAGCAGGGGTGGGAGGATGGAGGTACGGACAAAGGGTTGTGCTAGCAGCTATGGCATTACAAGCAGCACAGGAGGTGCTGCCACGTGTCAAGCAGGCATTGGAGCAGATGCGGGCAGGGAATGATGGGGATGGAGATGCGGCACGGCTGCAGGCATTGGTGCAGCATGCAAGGGTGTGTGGCGGCTGGGTGTCTGCTGATGGGGAGAGCGCACCCAGAGAGATGAAAGGGTCGATGGTACTTTATCCTTGAGATGGTGAGATGGGATTGCTTTTTTCCTTTTTGAGGATTCTCAAAAGTGAAGGTTAGATGGGTGGGTGTGGCTGCGGATGGAAGGGTGAGATGTGTTTCACTGGGTTGGGTCTCATGGCTCATCTTAGCGAGATGATGGTGAGACGGATGTGTGTGTGTGGCTGTG
Organism: Closterium sp. NIES-65; assembly: GCA_948144175.1. NCBI lineage: Eukaryota > Viridiplantae > Streptophyta > Zygnematophyceae > Desmidiales > Closteriaceae > Closterium > Closterium sp. NIES-65. The sequence goes on from CANXME010002068.1 coordinate 1,941,731, forward strand.
GTGTGTTTCAACTCAATGTATGCTCTCACTTTACATCTTTCCATGTGTCTGCCCCACATCCCAGGCCGTATCGGCATGCGATGCATCGCTGCACACCAAATGGCTGCACCATCAGGGAGGGAAAGGTATGCTGTTATCAGCTGCCATGCCATATTGTGCCATGCTGTGATGTTACTTGTTATACCATGCCATGACATGACATCCAATGCCATGCCGTGACGTGCCATGCCACCCATACCATACTATGACGTGCCATTCAAAGCCATCCAAGCCATTCATGAGCTTCATTAATTGTGAATGCAATCTCAAGCTAAATCCAGCTTGTGACATCATACCAGACGTTCTTGATCGGTTTGTGAACAATTCGCTGGAGCAGATCGCCTCGTTTGTATGCATTTGTGCTTGCGGTGTATACTTCTATTAATTAAAAAAAAATGGGGGTTGCGGTGCTACAGTACCTGGCTCGGCTGCTTTTACAGTCACCATGTATTCGATCACATCGGCCAATGATTGCTGTTGAGATTTGCATGTGCTTTTGAGTGGTAGTGGTGAGACCATTCGTTGCAATCAACATCTGACAAAAATGCATCACTTTATGGAATCACCATGTAATACACCGAACCCCGCTTTTCCTCTCAACATCCTGGCTCGCTTTGTTGCGATTGGGAGACACCATCCTATTCAGTGGTCGACAAATTTGAGGGTATCAGGGCCTCAATTATCAGGATAATTTATCCCGACTCTCCTGAATTCAGGATAGGTGTCGTGTGCTAGTCCTGGAAAAACAGCATAACAGGAATACCGTAATTGTCCTGTGATTTCAGTACAACGGTTATTTTGCGTACTGAAAACTCAGGATAAGGCTGTAGGTTCAGCCCTGACCCTGATGAGTCAGGATAGTGTCGAATCTCGCTTTGAAGCGAGATGTACTGTACGAAAATCTCCTGGGTTTCGGGGCCTAAAATACTTACGGCGAGCAGGAATCGAGTACAACATCTGTTGCATACGGCTTTGTCGTTTCACCCGCTACCACACTTCAACTGATACAAATCGTTGCATTGAGTTTACAGGCTGCAAGCAAATGTAGCACTGGCATTTCAGGATACCTCACCCTGTGCAGCCCTGATAATTCAGGGCAAATTCTGATTCCTAAAAACTGCCCTGAGGCCTCAGTGTACCCCCAAACGAATCTGAGGCCCTGGAGGGTATCGAAGTACCTGACGACTACATCATGCACGTGACTTGTACTTGGAGGGACACAGCTAATTGTGTTGACTCTTCCTATGCTAACGACGTAGAGACCGGCATGTCTAATCAAAGGTACTATTCCAGCCTGGGTTTTGGTACTGTGTCATGGATATCTATTCGACAGCAGGGCTCTCGCTAGGATTTTGGCCAGTCTGAAAACCTAAACCCAAAACCGTTTCGTCTGATGTTGAGACGGAATTTTTTCGCTGGTCTGTCTTTTCAGACGAAATTCCATTGCATGTCTGAAATCTCAGACGAAATATTTATCCACGTCTGATGTTGCAGCTTGCATCCTGATGACGTAGCCTGCAAGTTTGTGAGCAGTGAGGCGAGGGGCTTGAGGTGGGGAGCGGCTTGACTAGGGTAAGGGCGAGTGATGTGGGAGATGGGTTGGGCTGGGAAATGTGCGAGGGGCTTGGGGGAAGTGCCGGGCTGAAGTTGGTAGGGGGGCTAGTAGGGGCGAGGGGGGCTTACGGTAACGCTAGGCTGGCGGACGTGGGGGGGTGGGGCTTGGCTGGGCTGGTAGAGGCGAGGGTGGCTTGGCCGGGCTGGTAAAGGCGAGGGGGACTTGGCTGGACTGGTAGTTGCGAGGGGGGCTTGGCTGGGTTGGTAGCGAGGCGGGCCTTGTGCAGGTACAATAAACTACAATACGAAATTCGGCCAGGGAGGCAACGCGAATTATTACACGTGCGATTTCAGCCACCAAAGGTGCTAGAACTGACAGCCTATGGCCACGTGGGCAGAATTGTCGGTGTCAGATGAAACGAAACTCGCTATCTGAAATTTCAGACGAGGTATAGCGCATGCTCTGAAAATTCAGACGAACTAAAATCCTTTGTCTTATGGATCAGACGAAATTAAAATCACTGTCTTAAAAATTCAGATGAAAGCAAAAATGAAGGTCTGAAAATCAGACCACCAGGCCAATTTGGTCTGACAACGAGAGCCTTGCTCCGCAGTCGTCTCTGGCGCAGTCTTAAATCTGAAGCCGAGATCCACGCCAGTGCTGTGGATGCGTAGGTGCTTCGCTGGTTGACCTTCTTGTTCACCGACCTTGGTGAGCGGCCTCGCTCTGCTCCGACCTTGCTCACTGACAAAAAAGGTCGAGAGCCTCCAGTGTAGGGCAGACTGAAGCACATCGACATGAGACACTTTCTGCGGCGAGAGCTCCAACAACACGGGCAAGCACACTTGAACTTTGTGGCCTCGGCAGCCAACACTGCAGACATCTTCGCCAAGGCCCTTTCGCCTGATGACCACCACTGGTTCTCTTTGCGTTGTTGCTTCTCTTGATTGGTCCTCTCACCATTTGTGTTTCTGATTCTTCCTTGTTGTCCTTCAATCAGCCTACGGGGTTGTGTCATATTGTGTATTTGTGTGTTGGGATATAGTGAGGCACACGGATAACACTTTTTTCATGATGTAACCAAGAATCGTAGTGGACAGGATGAGCTAGCCAAGTTGTGAGAAAGACAGTGAGGTCTTGTGATGACGTTGTTATTGATAATTGACAGAGAACAACATGATTAAGTTAGAGATGTCGAAAGGTAAGCGGAAAGTTTAAAAGCAGAAAGAGAGGGTTGCACTAGCAAGCAGTTGAGTACATATATGAAACCCTAAGTTGGGCTGTACTCGCTATAGAGAACCCCACTGCAGGCTAGAGAAATACAGCATTCTGACACACCCCCATAGCCAAAGTGGGGTGTAATCAGCACAACAAGCATGCATAGCAATAGTTCACAATGATAAGCAAAGCTAGAGGCTATCACAGAGGGCAAGTGAGGAGGAGGAGAGACTGTGGGGGCGAGAAGATGGGAGGCGACTGCTGAAGCTGCAGACACACAGGAACGGCTGGCTCAGTAGCTACCGAAGCAAAGGCCTGGACTACAGGAGTAACTGGCTTTGCGGAGATTGTAGCCTCCTCACTGGAGCAACTGACCCACAGGCGATTGACGACTACCAGAGATTGTAGCCTCCGGACTACTGGCGCTGCTGACGACACGACAACTGCCTCCACTCGACCTCCCCCAGCTGCCCCACACCCCTATCACACACCCCCTGCTGCGCCCCTAGCTCCACTCCCACGACACCCCCCTTAAACCCTAAACCCTCGGCTCCTACACACCCACCCCCCTCACCGGCAGCTGCAGCAGCGCGAGACGGAGGAGGAGGAGGAGCTGCAGGTTACCCACACCATTTACCCCCATGACCGCCACCCCCAAACCCTAACGCAGGCAGGAGCTTGGAAGCAGTAGGGGCGTGTCACGGAGGGAAAGGGAGGCATCGGGGGGGTCTCCTGGGCGCCACGAAGGAGCAGGGCGCGGGCCCTCCGAGGGCGCTACGGCGGGTGACGGGAGGGGGGCCACGCACAGGCCCCCGAGGGCGGCTCGACGGGCGACGGAAGGGGCCGCGCGCGGGCCCCCAAGGCGCTGCGACGAGGCAACGAGAGGGGGCGACGCGCGGGCCCCTAAGGCACCGCAACAAGGCGACGGGAGGGGGCGACGTGCGGGCCCCCAAGGTGCCGCGACGAGGCGACGGGAGGGGGGGGACGTGCGGGCCCCCAAGGCGCCGCGGCGAGGCGACGGGAGGGGCCGGCGCGCGGGCCCCCAGGGCGCCGCGACGAGGCGATGGGAGGAGGACGACGGGGGGCAGCGCGCAGGTCCTCGGGGGCGCCACGACGGGCAGGAAACCGCCGCGCGCCTCGGGGCGCACGGCGGGCAGAAAACCGCCGCACGCCCCGAGCGCACGGCGGGATGAAGAACGCCGCACGCTCGGAGCGGGCGGCAGGGAGAAAGGGTCGCGCGCCCGGGGCGCGCGACAACAGTAGAGCAGTGGAAACATCGGGTGGGGCCCACCCACAGGATCGACCCACGAGGGTCGACCTGCTCTGATAGCATGTCGAAAGGTAAGCAGAAAGTTTCGAAGCAAAAAGAGAGGGTTGCACTAGCAAACAGTTGAGTACATATATGAAACCCTAAGTTGGGCTGTACTCGCTATGGAGTACCCCACTGCAGGCTAGAGAAATACAGCATTCTGTCAAGAGATACAAAGGGTTTGAATAGAAATCCTAGCTAGCCATGTACTCTGAGGGGTACATTTTCTTATTAACTGTATTACATTGGTATAGTAACCGCGGTTATTGCTATACTCGACATTTATCCTGTTGTAGCGTGTAACCTTTGAGTGCGGCTATTGGGCGGTCAAAAGTCACGACCGTTCACTTCTAGCGACTATTGACCTTTACGTGACTGACCGACTGCCGTGTGCTCTATATGAGCTAGCACGATATTGGTACAGGTGCTACTTCAGTATGAGGCAAATCGCTAAGGGAGAACCTTCGAGAATGTGTAATAACCTGATCTTTCATTTGTGACGGTGAGCCACGTGGGATTTCTTCGAGATCCCGCAAAGGTTGGCGTAGTGCTGGAACTTCTGACGTGGCAGCTTCTTGGTCCAAAGATCCGCTACCATGTCGCCATTCGGGTAATACGTGAGTTTAACTCTGCCTTAGTCAATCTTGTCCTTGACATAGAAGTAACGTAGTGCGATATGCTTCGTGCGATTGACAACGCCAGGCTTGTTCGCAATTTAGATTTCGCTCTGGTTGTCGTAGAGTAACGTGAAGTGCCCGTTCATTGTCACTTTCGCTTCTTGTATGAGCTCCATGAGGTACAGACATTCGCAAACAGCTACACTGGTGGCGATAAATTTGGCTTTGGCTGATGAATGAACGATGAGCTCCTGTTTCTGGGAGTTCCATGAGATGAGCCAAGCATGTTGGAGTTCAAATGTGAAGCCTATGCCAGAGCGTGTGTTGTTGACATCTCCCGCATGGCCCACATCTACGTAGCCATGAAGTTGAAGAGTAGCTGTTAGGTTGGCCGTGTAGGTGAGCGCGACGTCAGGAGTAGAGATGAAGTATTGGAGTGCTCGGCGTACGTCTTGTATGTTCTCCCCTTCAGGTCGGCACATGTACTGTGCAAGCTAGCTTGCGATATAGGAGAGATCCAGCCGGTACGTGATGGCGGCGAACAGTAGACACCCGTGTCAGAACATATAGCTTTTGCATATTGTGTAGGCTATAGTGGGGTAGCCCATAAGGGGTACAACCCAATTAGGGTTAGTACTTGTACTCAGTTCATTCATAGTTCATTCATTTCTCGTTCTCATTTTCTCATGGTATCAAGCAAGTTCCCTTGTGGGAACTGTGCCTAGGGCCCACCACTTCGAACTTTTTTTTCCCCTGCCCGAAGCGCGCTCCGCCCGAGTCGCGCTCTCACCTCATCAAGCCGCCCTAGCGGCCCCTACGCCCTAGCGGCCCTACCTCCCTTAGCGGCCCCGCCACCCGTTAGTGCGGCCCCGCCCGCTTTCACGGCCCCGCCGCCCTACTTCGCGGCCCCGCCGTCCGTTCGTGCGGCCCCGCCTGCATTCGCGGCCGCGCCGCCCTACGTCGCGGCCCCGCCGCCCTACGTCGCGGCCCCGCCGCCCTACGTCGAGGCCCCGCCGCCCTAAGTTGCGGCCTCGCCGCCCCTCTCTCCTGCGGCCCTGCCGCCCTACTTTGCGGCCCCGCCGCCCTACATTGCGGCCCCGCCGCCCATCTCCTGCGGCCCCGCCGCCCTACTCCTGCGGCCCCGCCGCCCTCTACGTCGCGGCCCCGCCGCCCTACGTCGCGGCCCCGCCGCCCTCCGTCGCGGCCCAGCCGCCCTCCGTCGCGGCCCAGCCGCCCTACTCCTGCGGCCCCGCCGCCCTCTACGTCGCGGCCCCGCCGCCCTACGTCGCGGCCCCGCCGCCCTCTACGTCGCGGCCCCGCCGCCCTGATCAGCGGTCCCGCCGCCCTGCTTCTGCGGCCCCGCTGCCCTACTTCGCGGCCCCGCCGCCCTACTCCAGCGGCCCCGCCGCCTTACTCCAGCGGCCCCGCCGCCCGACTCCAGCGGCCCTGCCGCCCGACTCCAGCGGCCCCGCTGCCCTGCTCCAGCGGCCCCGCCGCCCGTCTGCTGCGGCCCTGCCGCCCTTCTCAGCGGCCCCGCTGCTCTCACCTCCTGCATCGCCGCCCAAGCCGCCGACCGCCGCGCCGCCCTGCAGCAGCACGCCCGAGCCGCCGACCGCCGCGCCGCCCTGCAGCAGCACGACCGAGCCGCCCAGCAGCAGAGGAGCCGAGCCGCACTGCCGCCGAGCCGCCCGGCCGCCCACCAGCCGAGCCGCCGTGCAGCCGAGCCGCCGAGCAGCCCTAGCAGCCGAGCCGCCCTGTAGCCGAGCCGCACGAGCAGCCCTGTCCGGTGAGCACAGTCCCTCTGTCACAGCGTGCCCTTCCCCTACTGCTTGCACTGCTAGTCTACTGTTGTCATGGCTACCCCTAGTGTCATCGCTTTTGACGCTGAGGGTCGAGCCATTGACTTTGAGGTCTGGGTCGACGACCTGCAGCTGTTCTTACAGTGCGATAGGGCGGACGGCCTTACTCTCTTTAACCTCACCTCTAGCGCCTCTCCTGCCCCTGCTGCTGATGCTGACCCCAGTGTTCGCTCCCAGTGGGCCACGCGCGATGCTGCTGCACGTCTTGCTGTGCGTCGCCACCTGCCTACCACTGAGCGCGCACACTTTAGTCAGTACAAGAGTGCTCAGACCTTGTACGACGCTGTAGTTGCGCGCTACTCTTCCCCTACCATTGCTGCACTGAGCCGCCTCATGCTACCGTACCTCTTCCCTGACCTTGCTGCCTTTCCCACAGTCGCTGACCTCATTACGCACCTCCGCACTAGTGACACTCGCTACCTCGCCGCGCTGCCTGCTGAGTTCTGCGCCAAGAACCCCCCCCCCCCATGTACATCACTCTCTATTACATAGTCACCCGCCTCCCTGACTCCCTTCGCGTAGTCAGGGACCACTTTCTCTCAGTCTGTCCCACCACTCTAACTGTTGACCTCCTAGAGAAGGCCCTCCTAGCAGCGGAGAAGAGCATAGTCGCTGTAGGAGCCTCTCGTGGTGACCCTCGCACCCCCATCTTTGAGGGGTGTTCCTCTTCCCCCCTGTTGCCCTCTCTCGCCTCTTCTGCTGCGGCCGACCTAGTTGGTCTTGAGTCGGTCGGTGCGGCGTCTGCCCCTAGCGGGAGACGCCGCTCTGGCAAGGGCAAGGGGGGCAAGGGCGCGGGTGGAGCTAGCGGGGGTGGTGGAGGTGGCGATGGAGGCGGCGGAGGGAGTGGGGGTGGCGGTGGGAGTGGTGGCGGGGGTGGAGGTGGTGGTGGCGGCAGCGGAGGCGGAGGCGACGGCGGCGGTAGCGGTGGGAGCGAAAGCGGCGGCGGTGGCGGCGGTGGAGGCGGCGGTGGCGGAGGAGGTGGAGCTGGTCGGGGTGGTGCCTCGCAGCGGAGCGGCTCTGGTGGTGGTCAGCGCCAGCAGCAGCAGCAACAACAGCGTTCTCGGGACATCCCCCCTCCTCAGCGACTCCGTGAGTGGTACACGCAGCGTCAGCGTGGTGGGGTTTTTGGTCCGTGCACCTACGTCCTTCGCTCCGGCGACCGCGCGGGTGAGCAGTGTGGGTGTGCCCACCCCACCCATCGCTACTTTGGCCGCTTGACGGACGCTTGGCGCCAGCAGTTCCTCGAGGCTAGTGAGATCCCCCGCTGGGGAGAGCTGTCTAGGGCAGGCGTAGCTATCTATGATCTTGAGTTTGATGCTATCCTTGCTGCCATGTATGCTGTGACTATTAGTGATGAGGGTGACTGTTACCGGTGTTTCCCGCCCGACCCGGGCATAGGTAGTGCTGCGCTAGGTGCTTGTGAGGCTGCTGCTCTAGGTGCCAGCGCGTCTGCGCCCTCAGGTACTGGTGAGGCTGCGCTCTCAGGTACCACGTCGGCTTCGGCCTCCCTCACCTTCACACTTGACTCGGGGGCTTCTCGCTCCTTCTTTCGAGACCGCACCACATTCACGCCGCTTGGTCGGCCGGTTGCAGTCTCCCTGGCTGACCCCTCTGGGGGTCCTGTCCTCTCTCACTTCTCCACAGTCCTCCCGTGTCCGGCTGCCCCCTCGGGCACCTTGTCTTGTCTGTACCTCCCCTCGTTCTCGACAAACTTGGTGAGTGGTGCTGACCTCCAGGATGCGGGGGTTCACCAGTTTACTCCGGCGAGTCAGCGGGTGACCCACTGCTCAGACGCCTGCACAGGCCGACACCTGGCCACGTTTTCGCGCCGGCCGGGGTCGAGTCTCTACACCCTGACCACTGAGTCTCCTCGTGTCCCTGCGTCTGGCCAGGTAGCTGCGTCGGGTCAGGTGTTTGCTGCTGCGTCCAGGTCTGGTCCTGAGTCTGCCCCCTGCTCGTGTCGCCTCCTGTCTCACGAGACTCTCCTGTGGCACCACCGTCTTGGTCACCCCTCCCTGCCTCGTCTTCGGGGCATGGCTTCCCGTGTCCTTGTCTCTGGTCTCCCCCAGTCCCTCCCTCCCCTTCCTTCGGGGCCTGGTCCTTCCTGTGTCCCCTGTGTCGAGGGGCAGCTCCGGGCTGCCCCTCACTCCTCTCAGTTTCCACCGACAGAGGCTCCGCTGCAGACGCTTCACATGGACGTGTGGGACCCGACCCGCGTCCGTGGACAGGGTCACGAGCGCTACTTCCTGTTGGTGGTTGACGACTACTCGCGTTACACCACGGTCTTCCCCTTGCGCAGCAAGGGTGATGTCACTGAGGTGTTGATCGACTGGATCCGCGCAGCTCGTCTCCAGCTCAGGAGGAGCTTTGGCTCGGACTTTCCTGTTCTGCGTCTGCACTCTGACCGAGGCGGAGAGTTCTCCTCTGGCCTTCTACGAGCCTACTGTCGTGCGCGAGGCATCCCTTCACGCTTCCGGACTCTCCACAGCAAAATGGGATTGCTGAGCGCCGCGTTGGCATGGTCATGGACGTCGCTCGTACGTCCATGATGCATGCGGCTGCCCCCCATTTTTTGTGGCCGTTTGCGGTTCGGTACGCAACGCATCACATCAACCTTCACCCCAGGGTCTCCCGGCCAGAGACCTCCCTAGCTCTGCTGTGGACGGGGAAGGTCGGCGATGCGTCTGCGTTCCGTGTCTGGGGATCTCGGGCGTTTGTCCGCGACTTGTCTGCGGACAAGCTGTCCCCTCGTGCTGCTCCTTGTGTCTTCCTTGGCTTCCCCTCTGACGCACCCGGGTGGCAGTTCTACCACCCCTCCTCTCGTCGTGTTCTGTCCTCCCAGGACGTCACGTTCGACGAGTCAGTCCCCTACTACCGTCTCTTCCCCTACCGCACTCCTTCCCTCCCCCCGCCACCGCACTTCCTTATACCAGGTCCCCCCCCGGTAGACCCCCTTCCCCCTCAGGGTCCTGCCCCTTCAAGTGTGTCCCAGGTAGACGCAATCGAGCCGGTCGAGGTTGCTGGTGACTCTAATACTACTGCGGGTGCTGAGCCTGGAGGTGCTGACTCTGGGAGTGCTGCGCGCGAGGGTGCTGAGTCTGGGGGTGCTGCGACTGGGGGTGCTGAGCCTGGGGGTACTGCGACCGGGGGTGCTACAACTAGGGGTGCTGCGCCTGGGGGTGCTACGTCAGGAGCTGCTGAGCCTGGGGGTGCTGCGTCTGGAGCTACTGAGCCTGGAGGTGCGGAGCCTGCGACTGCTGGACCTGCTCGTGTGGCGTCTGGCGGTGCTGGGCCTGGAGGTTCTTCGGGTGCTTCGTCTCGGCGGGAGCCACTCTCTCCACAGGCGCTGCGCGAGTGGTTTGCCCAGCGCTGGAGGCGTTCTGCTGGAGCTGGAGCTGCTGAGGGTGTTGGCGCTGAGACTACTGCTGTCAGTCCTGGCGGTGGTGCTGCTGCGGGTGCTGCTGGTGCTGCTGGAGGTCCTGCAGCTAGAGGTGCTGTTGGCGCTGGTGCTGCCGCTGAGGGTACTGGTGCTGTCCCTGCTGTTTCTGGAGCTAACACGCGGCCTCGGTCGTACTTTGTTCCCCTCCTTCAGCAGGTTCTTCGTACTTCTCCTCCTATAGAGTGTCCACCGCCTGTCCAGTCTCAGTCACAGTTACCGCCTGCCTCCCCACTGCCTGCTCCCTCTCCTTACACTGGTCCTACTGGAGGTCTTGCTGAGCGTCGTTAGCTTGCGTCTCGTCCTGCGTCGCCTGTTTGTGCTGCTCGCACTAGTGGTCGCGGTTCGCGCCAGCGTCCTCCTCCTGTCCCTGGCACGCACCGGATGTCTCTGCGTCCGTCCACTGCTCCTCTGCGTGCCCCTTTGCCTTCTCCTCCTGAGTCCTCTCTTCCTGCACTTCCCGACCCAGAGTCGGACTCTCTTCGTGCTGCCAGTCCTACTGTCACGCGTCTCCTTGCTACTGTCGTCACTGACCCCTCTTTTGAGTCCATTGCTGCGTCTGCGCTTGTTGCTGAGCTCGTCGACTTTACTGCTCGCTGTCGTCTAGACTACGCTGCTAGTCTTGTTGCTGAGTCTGCGTCTGTCTGTCCTCCGTCCGTCGGGGGTGAGTGTGCTCTTGGCACGGACGTCCTTGAGGATAGGCATGAGGAGTTCCAGTGTTTGGCTGCTGCTTCACCTCATCTCGCGTCCGTACTGCTTGCCCCTGAGGGAGACCCAGATGCCCTAGACATCCCGACTCCGCGCTCTTACGCGGAGGCCGTAGAGGGTCCCTACTCCTCTCAGTGGCAGGCAGCTATGGATGCAGAGATGGCTTCCTAGAAGTCCATAGGCACCTACGTTGACGCGGTTCCCCCTCCTGGGGCGAACATCGTCAGTGGCATGTGGATCTTCAGGGTGAAGCGGCCGCCATGCTCTCCACCTGTCTTCAAGGCGCGGTACGTGGCTCGTGGCTTCAGTCGGCGGCAGGGAGTTGACTACTTTCAGACCTTCTCTCCCACCCCGAAGATGACCACTCTTCAGGTGCTGCTGCACATAGCCGCTCAGCGCGAATACGAGCTTAACTCTCCTGACTTCAGCACTGCTTTCTTGCAGGGTAGCCTGCACAAGGAGATCTGGCTGCGCCGTCCACCTGGCTTCACTGGGACTTTCCGTCCTGGCACCCAGTGGAGCCTCCGACGGCCAGTCTACGGTCTCCGCCAGGCACCGCGTGAGTGGCACGACACACTGAGGACTACGCTTGCGGCTCTTGGGTTTGCTCCCTCTACTGCTGACCCGTCGTTGTTTCTGCGCACCGACACGTCACTGCCGCCGTTCTACATCCTCGTGTACGTCGACGACTTGGTCTTTGCCACAGCTTACACTGCTGGACTCGCCTAAGTGAAGTCCAAGCTGCAGAAGAGACACAGGTGCACAGACCTGGGTGAACTGCGCAGCTACCTTGGCTTGCAGATCACTCGGGACAGAGCACGCCGCACCTTTACCTTGACTCAGTCACACATGGTGCAGCAGGTCCTTCAGCGCTTCGGCTTCACGTACTCCTCGCCTCAGGCCACTCCTCTGTCTACTCGCCACTCGCTCTCAGCTCTGCCTTCGGATGAGTCCGTAGAGTCAAGTGGCCCGTACCCAGAGCTTGTTGGCTGCCTCATGTACCTGATGACCTGCACACGACCTGACCTTGCATACCCTCTTAGCATTCTTGCACGCTATGTTGCTCCTGGGAGACACCGACCAGAGCACATGGCTGCAGCGAAGAGGGTGTTGCATTACTTGTGCAGTACGTCGGGCATGGGGCTAGTGCTTGGAGGGCGGAGTCCAGTGGTCCTCACTGGGCACTCGGACGCTTCTTGGGCAGACGACCAGGCTACTCAGCGGTCGTCACAGGGTTACATCTTCAGTCTTGGTTCCGGCTCTGTTTCGTGGCGGGCTACTCGCTCGTCTTCTGTTCTCGGCTCCAGTTGTGAGGCTGAGATCTACGCCGGGGCCATGGCTGCACTGGAGCTTCGCTGGCTCACCTACCTGCTGACTGACCTTGGAGAGCCGCCTCGTTCTCCTCCAGTGCTGTACGTAGACAACAAGGCCATGCTGGCCTTGTGTCGAGAGCAGCGCCTGGAGCACAGAACGAAGCACATTGCTCTCCGTTACTTTCTTGCTCGTGAGCTGCAGTAGCGTGGTCAGTTGCGACTTGCGTACGTGGCCTCTGAGGCCAACACTGCTGATGTTTTCACCAAGGCACTTCCGCCTTGTGATCATCAGCGCTTCTGCATTCAGCTGGGACTTGTCCCAGTCTTGCCTCACTTGCTCACCTCTTGACCTTGCTTGTACTCTTGCATATATATATATATACCTGCTCTTGCTTGTTTAGCCTTATATATATATGTCTACTCCTGCATGTGAATTGGCCTTGTGGCCTTGACCTTGTGCTCGGACTGTGTGGTGACTTTGTGATCCACCCTGAGCTTGCTTTGCTTTGCTTTGCTTGACTGGTCTTGTGACCCCTTGTTCTCCCCCACTTTGCCTATGGGGGTGTGTTAGAACATATAGCTTTTGCATATTGTGTAGGCTATAGTGGGGTAGCCCATAAGTGGTACAACCCAATTAGGGTTAGTACTTGTACTCAGTTCATTCATAGTTCATTAATTTCTCGTTCTCATTTTCTCAACCCGAGTTGCTGCTGGTAGAGACGATGGTCGTCGATGGAGAGCAGCGTGGTGTCGAATTCGTGATCAAGAGGAGGTGTGCGGAAGGGAGTGGTGAGGTTGATCGGTGTTATTGTAGATTTCTTCGCGAGCCTTTTCGCGTACTTCGCGGCTGAGAGATGGATTTCTTCGCGTAGTTGACTCGGTGATGTTCAGTCCAAGGAACTAGGTAACATTGTGGTTAATTGTCACTTCCAGCTTCTCTTTGATTTCTTCTTGGAAGTGGTCTAGAAGTTCATTGTTGTCACTACAGTAGAGTAAGTCATCCACATAGGTGGCAAGGAAAATGAAGTTGCGGCGCGATTCTTTCTGGTACGTCCCTTGGTCGTGCGACAGTTGGCCAAAGCCGAATTCGATAAAGACAATGTGCAGGTACTGCTGCCATAGACGGAGAGCATGTTTGATGCCGTAGAGCAATTTTGTAGGAGACAGGCGGCGTTGTCATTTCTTCGAAGGCGTGCGGCTGCTCGACGAAGATTATGGTGTCTCCAATTGCGTACATGAACGCATTGGAGACGTCAATGAGGCGGAGCGGGCGCTGCTTGACGGCGACGATGCATATGAGGATGTGGACCGAAGTGTGTCGGCCGACTGGTGCGAACGTTTGATCATAGTCCACAATGTGAGTTTGCTCAAATTTGCGCACCACCCACCGAGCCTTGTACTTGTCGATTGAACCGTCCACGGGTGTTTTAATCCTCTCCCCTTCGCAGTTGAACGACGAACCAGCTTCCAGATTTTGCGGCGCTTGAGTGCTGCTACCTCAGCTGCCATGGGTGTTCTCTGTTTCTCGCTGTCGAGGCCAGACAGAGCCTGGCACACTGTGGTTAGTTCCTTGGGTCAGAGTTGGCAAACTGCTACTACGAGCCGAAGGATGCGGAGGCTGCTTTCGTTGGTGTTTTCATAGGCGAGGCGATCGTGGTCGTACATGCTGGTAACTTCGACAATGTCTTCGTCACTGACGTTGCCGTTGCGGATCGTGTCTTGCGATGGATTTGATGGTTGTAACTCGGCATCTCGAATTTTGCGCGTGAGGTTGTTGAAGTTGTGGGCTTCGCAAGTTGTATCATCAAGGTTGAAACAGGTATGAAGGCCGGAGTCTGGAGGGGCCTTGTAAGGGGAATGTTTTGATAATGACGGTTGTCCAGAACACCCGCTGCATCTTCCGCCACGTTAGCTTTGTCCTGTGAAGCGGCAAAGCTGTGGTGTCATGTGAAGATGGTTTCTCATGCCTCGTCGACTTCGCGATGCTTTTTGAACAGTTCCAGCGTCAGCTTCTCGTAATCACGTAATTTTGACACTTCGTGTGTCGCGCAGTCCAGCACAATCTACGCTTTGAATTCTTTGGAGATTTTGAGTTGAATGCCCCATCGTGCCCAGTCTGTGAATTTTCCTGTTCGTGCCGTTTGGGGTCTATACTGCACCATGCAGTTGCATACTCGAAGCAAACGCGTGTCAGCTTTCCTGCCCATCCATGATCTATATGGTGAGGTGTTATCCTTCAAGATGTGCAGCCCAATAGCATGGTTCATCGCGAATGGCCAAAAATTTGTTGGGATGGCAGGCTGCTTCATGAGGGCTCTCATCCTTGTGGCGAGACTCCTGTTTGTCCTTTTTTCTACTCCCTACCATTCGTGTGGGTATGGTAGGGACACCAAGTGCTCAATCCCTTTCTTGGCAAAGAGTTTATTGAACTTAGTGGAGAAGCATTCCATCCCTCCGTCTGTTTGAAAGCTTTTCAGGTCGCTCGTCACGTTTCATCCAGATAATTAAGCAGTCGAAGGCACAAGAGTGATAGTCGATGCCGACGGCCCAAACGGAGCGCGTGCAAGCGTCGATGAACGTCATCGTGTTGTAGTCGCCGTCGAGGCCCGGTGGGCTAAGTATTATGAAGTCGCTATAAACTTTCTCGGGTGGCGTGTATCGTTCGTAGCCTGGAGGTAAGTCTGGGAAGGTTTTGTGAGCGAGTGACGCGGTCGGGCAGATGATGGACAGCAGGCCGTCCGATGTCGTTTTGAGTGTTTTGCCACCGAGCAAAAGCAATCCGCTCGTGTCAAAGACTTCAATCGCAATGGATTTTTTAGTGTGGCGTGTGAGGGGTGCTCGGGTCGCTGGTGCTATATCTTGGGAGTAGCACGGCAACCAGCCGTTCTCTTACAATATATGTTTCTTTCTTCCTCCTCTTGCTATGGTGTTGCATGTCCTTTGTCGGCGGTGGCTCGGACGTCAGCTGCGAAGGCCCTGGAGGATGTTTGCTCCGGCTCGGCCTTGGAGATCCCGACGATGTCGTTTGTGTCAATGATGTGAATGATGTCATCGGTAACTGGTAGAAGTTGTTGAGGTGGTGCCGCATTAGGCCATTTGGAAGCAGGGAGTCCATCCATCGGAGTCCGGAGGTAAAGGTATTTGTCGCCTGCAATTGGGATGAGCTGTGGTCCTTTCTTTGGTGGCGGCGGCTCCTATGTAGGTTCAGGTAATTTTGCTGGTTTGCCAAAGTCATAATTCTTGTCTTCTTCCTCTTCTCTCTCTTCTTATGTTGGCTCATAGGGGTATTGATCCGAAAGAGGAGGTCCGCCCTGGCTAGTGCCGCGTGTTGCCCAGTTTGGGTCTATTTCCGCAACAGCTTCGGGAAGAAGACTTGGAGCTTCAGGATAACCCCATCCGTTGCAACAAGTGTAGGTTCCCATCCGCAAGCTGGAACTCTTGATGGAAGCATCGGTGGGCCCCAGCCTCCTGCAAATTCTGACGGAGTTTCGACTTGCCCCCATGCTCCCGCCGTGACGTTGGTGCCCCATCCAAGGGTTGGAGTTTCTGTAGTTCCTCAGCCTTCGGTGTTGCCTTGTGTTATTGTTGCTTCTTCCGCTGACACTCTGCTTTCCGCCACTTCTTCCATTGGTGCTTATCTAGTGTTGCTGGGGTTTGTGGTTGAGGCGGTCGGAACGGCACGGGTGCGGCGAGGTCCATTTCTTCAGGATGTAACCTTTCGGCGCTTGTGTGGTCGTTGTCAGCAAGATGTTGGAGCAGGCTAGAGCTCGCTCTGGTCTTTATTTTGGTGTTCTTTTATTTTTTTGCCATGCTTAAAGTGAGTTATGCTTTTAGGTTCGTTTAAAGTTCATTATGTATTTTTCAGCCCAAATTGAATACACCTTAGGTTCAATTATCTCATTCTCTTTCAAATGTATCTCAACACTCTTGCTAATACAACTTATCCTACCTCTCTCACTAACCATGGCTACAACTCAATACTTAACATGGCATCTAGAGCCTAGTCCTTGGCGTTTTGTCCTTTTTCATATCTCTCACTACGGTTTAGGCCTTAGGCATTCGGTGCGCAACTTCTTATCTAATTGAAGTCTTTGTTCCCTATCATTTTGACCTTCAATTTTCCTCTAGGGCCTGGAGTGGTCCATGCTCAAGGAGGTGCGGGCATTTCTCTGTGCGATTAGACATAGGTACATTAGGACCATGTTTAGCGGGAATTTGGAAGCCATTATTAGTGGCGTTGGCAGCACTCGTTCGTTATTATTATAATGTTTAGGGTTTTTTATGACGTTTTAGAGTATTGGCCTCCAGCCAACAAGGTTCAGTAGAATGAGGTGCACGACTTAGTCAGGGTGGTGCACCTATGTCTCCACCATGACCTCCGCAAGTGCGAGTAGGTGACGGTCCTGCAAGAGTTGGTGCTTGTTTCGTTGGGGTGTTTCTGTCTGTTCCGGCGCCAACATCCCGTCACTCGTTACGTTACACTGGCACTCGACCCTCTCCTTCTGGACAGATGCGTACTACCACAACAAAGAGTGCTAGTGAGGAGGAGGATGAGAACGAGGAGGGTGAGGACAAGAACGAGGAGGACGAGGAGGATGAGGAGGGGAGCGGGGATGACAATGAGCCGGGGTGGGATCCCGAGACGCATGGCAGTGGGGAAGGGGGGGGAGATGAAGACGACGAGTTGGATGGGTTGGAGCCAGAGGAGGTGGAGGGGGTGGGAGAGGGAGGAGGGGTAACGACAGAGGCGGCCTCACAACATGTGGGTGAAGGAGGTGGGAGCGTGGGGGTTAAGGTGGGGAGAACGAGAGCATCCATTGGGCAGCCAAAGCGGAGGAAGAGGGCTCCCAAGTTGAGACAGCGAGCGTATCCATGCACCCTCACTAGGGAGCCCTTGGGAGAAGATGTGATCGCTCCTGAGTTTCTTGACGAGGAGGGAGGGTTCGAGAATAGTAGGGGGTCTGGCAAGGGTAAGAAGAAACTGGGGTGGCAAGTTCAGATGTTCGGGCCTAAAAGGTCAGACTACAAGCGACAGTGTAGCGATAAGATTTCATGGAAGGGGTCCACTACAACAGCATGTGAGCGTCATTTCTAGAGCTACCACACAGGCTACATGCACGTGTAGCATCACCGTTACCACACTCCACACGTTCAGTTGCCCGGCGAGACGTTTCCTCGAGGGGACTACAGGGGTGTGCCGGATGGCTACGTATGAGTGGCCATGCCACATGCTGGCTGAATCTCCCGAAGAAGAAAGGGAAGGCAGGGCGAGAGGTGAAGGGATCAGGCGGTATAGACGAGAAACTTTCAGCTGCGCATGGCCGTGCTAGAGTTTCGCGAGATGCACGAGCGTCATGGGGACGAGGAGATGGCGAAGGTGGTGGAGGAGACGGTGGTGCAGTGGGGATTGCAGGGGTGTTTAGTCTCACGGCCGACAACGTCTCTAGCAACATTGCCGCCTTCAGGCGATTGTCGGAGGAGGGTGCTGGTCAAGGCTTCTTCAACTCGCGCATGCACTTCCGATAAGTGTGGGAGTGTGCACGGGTTGGGTGTGTGGGTGTGTGTGCCTGTGCGGGTGTGTCCTTAGGGTTGAGACCATGTGTCGGTGTGTGGGGGAGTGGGGCGGTGCGGTTTGGGTGAGAGGGTGTGTGGGGTAAGGTGTGGGTGTGTGGGTGGCATTCACCACGTGTCTCTAAGTCCCCAACCCCTTGCCACTGCTGTTGTGTTCCACGCGCAGGTGCTTGGCACATGTGATAAACCTTGTAGGCAGCGCTGTCTGTGGAGACCATACGCAACCTGTTGAAGATCCTAAGAGTGATGGCGTCGTGGATTGGATTCTCGCCACAACGCTCGAGGGCGTTCTTAGGG
Source organism: Closterium sp. NIES-65 (assembly GCA_948144175.1). Classification (NCBI taxonomy): domain Eukaryota; kingdom Viridiplantae; phylum Streptophyta; class Zygnematophyceae; order Desmidiales; family Closteriaceae; genus Closterium; species Closterium sp. NIES-65. The sequence goes on from CANXME010002068.1 coordinate 1,959,653, forward strand.
CTCCAACGGAGCTTGAACACGCATGCCAACAACAACAAACCGCCGTTAAAGCTGGTGTAGGACAGTCTTATTGTTAAAGACTAAGGACGGAGTCTATAAAGATTATGGGCCTAAATTTCTCAAAATCGTTGGTCTCAATTTCTGGACAGAAAAGTCGAGTTCACAAGAAACGCCGTTGACAAAACGTTCACGATCAAAACGTCACTAAACTCAGATATGATGTAGCTTTACTCCGTGGCTACAATTCACAAGTTGAATCATACGAAAAGGTGAAGTATTTCTTGAGTTATCGATTTCGGCACACTAGGGGGTATGCTGCCATAGAATCTTAACTCAATCACAATAGTCTCACACAAGTTCACAATTACTACACAAGAGAGTTAGAGTAGCACTAAACCAGGTGGAAGGGATGAGTAGGATGAGAGGGAAGGCCCCAAGAGAGTCCCCAACCAAGGAAACCCCATGCCACACAATTCCCTTCCCCATAGGCAACCCAACTTTGACCTTTGTCACTATCCCAACCTCCACAATCCACCTCAACCCAACTTGGCCACACTTGCCAACCTGGTTTGGTTTCTCCCAACCATTTGGCAGCAACTACAGTAGAAAAGACGAATTTCCCAACCCCAAAAAGTCTGTACCCCATATTGAGTCAACCCCACAACTTCCCACAGTTGCCACAATCAAATATGAAAAGCATACGAACTCCAACGTTCGTAACTTTCTTGTTCGTGCTCCGATTGAAGTGATACTTGGTTCGTCGGAAAGCTCTTGAGCACAGGAGTCACTTCAGATATCTGCTCAAGTCAAATAACATTCACACACACTCAGAAAAATCAAACCACACCAAACACAAATTCTTGTACACGCTCACATCACGCATGCAACGCACGAACATGTGATGGGAGGAAGACAGACGTGAATGCATATGATTGCATCACACAACAAAATCCCCCTCTGGCTGCCAACCATCATCGCACATGCCATAGCTCAAGCATGCACCCTAAATGCACACTTATCCCAGCAAGCTTCATGCCCTTCTAGTGCTCATATTCAGCCAGGCGCTTGATGAGAATGTCAGCCGCCTGCTGATGGGTCTTCACAATCTCCAGTCGCACCTCCTTGTCCAGGAGCCTCCTCACCTAGTGCCACTTGGGCCTGATGTGCTTTGTCAGCCCATGAAGGCAGGCGTTCTTGGCAAGCTTCAGTGCCGACTCATTGTCACAGAACATGATTGTCGGCTCCCTCTGACCAACTCCAATCTCCTCCAACGAACGCCTCAGCCACACCACCTCCTTTGCCCCATGATGTAGGGCCATGTACTCTGTCTCACACGAGGACTGCCCCACCTCGTTCTGCTTCTTGTTGCGCCAGCTTACTGCACCACCTCCAAATAGGCACACATAGCCTCCAATGCTGGTGCCATCCGCCTTCACAGAGTTGAAGCTAGCGTCAGTGTAGCAAGTCAAGAGCATCTCCCCCTTGCTCAAATCAGCTGCACCCCTCTGCAGCCTCTGTCTCACAGCACTGTACTCCAAACCCACTGATGCCGTAGCGCTCACATAGCGGACCAACCTCTTGGCCGCTTCCAGCTGCTCATGACTTGAGCATGCAACCACACTTGCAAGCCTGGATGAAGCGAAGGCAATGTCAGGCCGCGTGTGGTTAGCCGCATAATTGAGGGCCCCCACCATGGAATGAAACAGCTTCCTGTCACTCTCACCCACCACCTCCTCATCAGCACAGGGCTCCACTGTGAACCCTGAAGGCAGTGGAGTGGCTGGCTTCCCTCCATTTTGCAGCCCATACTTCTCGGCCAGCCCCTCACAGTACTTCCTCTGGTGCAATCTCAACACTCCGTCCCTCTCCACATGCATCCCTAGGTAATATTTCACATCTCCCATCTTCAAGCACTTGAACTGCATCTCCAGCATCTCCTCCACATGCTCAATCATTGCAGACGACTCGAAGAAGAGGAGGATGTCGTCCACATACACCAGGAGCATGAGAAACTGCTCCTTCTCTTGTAGCAGGAACAGGGTGTGGTCACACTCACTCTTCTTGAACCCCCCAGCCAGCAGTGTCTCCTCTAGCTTGTGGTACCATGCACGAGGAGCCTGCTTTAGGCCATAGATGGCCTTCTTCAGCCTGCACACCCTGCCGCTCCCATCATCCAAACCCTTAGGCTGTAACATGTACAGCTCCTCCAGAATGATCCCATTGAGGAAGGCGGTGGTGATGTCCATCTGCTTCACCCGCCATCCACGGTTTGCTGCCATTGCCAGTGACACTTTCAATGTTGTGCCTTTCCCCACAGGAGCAAAGATCTCGTCAAAATCCTTCCCCTTTGTCTGTTGAAACCCCTCAGCTACAAGCCTTGACTTGTAGCGGGTCAGCTCCCCATCTGGTCCGTACTTATGATTGAAGATCAGCTTGGAAGAAATGGCCTTCTTCCCAGCTGACAGCTCACACAGCTCCCACGTCTCATTCTCCAGCAGAGAATCATGCTCCTCCTTCACACTCTGCTTCCACTTTTCAGCATCAGGCCCGCTCAATGCCTCAGCTAGCGTCTTGGGCTCAAGGTTGGCTGCCCAGTAGCAGTGTGCTCTCTCATCCTCATCACACTGCTCAGCCACACTCCCAGCCCTTACCACCTTTGGCTTGCCAAAGCTCGGATAGGTCAGCCGGTTAGGAGGGCGCACATCCCTCCTAGCACGGTCAGCCGGACGTGCGGCACCTTGTGGAGCACCTTGCTGCTGCTGCTCCTCCACCTCAGGTTCTCCCCCATCCTCAGTCACCCCAGAAATCTCCTCCTCTGAGACAGTGACCTGCATTTGCCTTGAAGGCTGCTGCACCTCATCAGCCGCAATGATCAGCGGTGTAGTAGGAAGCTTCTGCTGCTGCTGCTTCCACTCCTTGTCGTATAAGGACTCGAGGAACTTCACATCCCTTGACACAGTCAGCTGCTGGCTGGTCAAGTCCCTAATCAGCCAGCCCTTGTGATCCTTAGCAAGCCCCAAGTGCACACCCCAAGTGCATGCAACGCACGAACATCTGATGGGAGGCAGACACACGTGAATGCATATGATTGCATCACACAACACTTGTGAGGTGGGGGTCGACCCACGACATGGTTGACCGCACCTGCGTTCTGCAGAACCCCATCACAGTGTTCTTTTTCTCGACCCAGGTATGACATGGGGGTCTTGCTTTTTGGGTTTGTTAGGGCGTTTAATTACACTTCCCCTCAACGCTTTTGGTCGAGCTTGTATAAAAAATGCGCACAACACCCATAAAACTCTTACCATACTCACCCACCATACCGAACCGTCACCCGGACAGGGCTTGAAGAAGGCAGAGAAGGAGAAGATGGATAGTCCGCGCCTGATAGACGCTAACTGGGAGATTTTGCAGGCGTTGAAGAAATTTCTTAGCCTCTTCAACAAGGTCTCCAAGGCAGCTGAGGGGGCGGCGTACACGATTGTGTCGATGGTGGTGCCGTACTACAACAGCCTGATCGACACGATGGAGTCGCGCCTTGCCAAGGGGCCATCTGCGACGCTGGAGCCGATGATCATGGCGGCGCTGGGCCACTTGAAGAAGTATGTGTACATCACCAGCAACGAGTATCGGATCGCCACCTTCCTAGACCCATCCATGAAGGCGGTGTGGTTCGACGACGCGAACTAGGAGACGCTGTATCTTGACACACACAGGAGGGAGAGGTCGTGTCCCGCGTCCGGCAAGGTGATCACGCTAGTACGCGAGCGTGTGGTCGAGTACCAGGCCCGGGCTGCAGAGCTTGCTGTTGAAAGAGGTAGGAGAACCTAGGCTTAGGAGAAACCCTAACCTAGGTGAATGTCGAGAGTGTTGGCCAAAAGAGAGGGTTTCACTATAGGCTCAAGGGTACAAATATGAAAGAACAAGCATGAGAAGAGAGGTGCACCACCTAACAGGCAAGATAACTACACAAAGTCTACACTACAGGCAGTTATAGATTAATGTATACAATTACATTCTGACACACCCCCTAACTGCCTGCAGTGAAGAACCATGTGCAGAAACACCCCCGGAAGGGGTACACCAAGCACAGCGGAAGACGGCAGAGAAGAATGCGAGGAGGAGGAGGCGAGAGAGAGAGAGAGGAGAGGAGAGGGAGGAGGAGAGGAGGTGGGGGGAGCCAAGCGCGGGGAGCCCCTCTTACGAACCCCCAAGTCCACACCCTCTTTCAGCCACCCCCCTCAACCTCACCCCCCTTGTCAACCGCCCCCTGGAACCTCACGCCTTCCCCCCACCCTTCCTCCAACGCCACCCCCTCACCCTCCCCCCCCCCCCCTCCCCCCCACCCCAGGAGGGGCGGCAGGAAGAGAGAGGAGGTGGGCTGGCGCATGCTGGTCACCCCCGCCACCCCCTCACCCTCCCCCCCCCTTCTCCCCCCCACCCCAGGAGGGGCGGGAGGAAGAGAGAGAGGAGGAGGGACTGCTGCTGGTTGGTCTCACACCCGCCACCCCAGTGCCACTCCCCCGGCTCCCCCACACCCTCACACCCTCCCCCCCAGCGGCAGCTGCAGCAGTGGGAACGAAAGGAGGAGGAGGGGAAGGGAAACACACCACCCATCACCCCCACACCCGCCACCTCCATACCCTCCCCCCCACGGCTGCAGGGAGACGAAGGAGGAGGGGGGGGGCGGGGAGAGAGCCGCAGAGCGGCTACAGAGGGTCGGTGCGGGTAGGGCAGGGGCGGTTGACAAGGGGGGTGAGGTTGAGGGGGGTGGCTGAAAGAGGGTGTGGACTTGGGGGTTCGTAAGAGGGGCTCGCCGCGCTTGGCTCCCCCCACCTCCTCTCCTACTCCCTCCCCTCCCACCCTCCCTTGCTCCTCCTTGTCTTCCCTGTGTCGAGGGGCGGCAGCGCGCTGCCCCTCACTCCTCCTCGTTCCCCCCGACGACTGCTCCTTTGCAGACGCTCCACATGGACGTGTGGGGCCCAGCCCGCGTCCGTGGTCAGGGCCAGGAGAGGTACTTCTTGATCGTCGTTGACGACTACTCGCGCTACACCACGGTCTTCCCCTTGCGCACCAAGGGTGAAGTCCCTGATGTTCTGATCCCTTGGATCAGCAGAGCACGTCTTCAGCTGCGAGAGCGTTTTCGCTCGGAGTTTCCTGTCCTGCGCTTGCACTCTGACAGAGGTGGCGAGTTCTCCTCCGACCTCTTGGCAGCCTACTGTGCAGAGCACGGCATTCGCCAGTCGTTCACGCTTCCGGCCTCTCCACAGCAGAATGGGGTTGCTGAGCGCCGCATTGGCTTGGTCATGGAGGTCGTTCGTACCTCCTTAGTCCACGCGGCTGCCCCCCACTTTCTGTGGCCGTTTGCGGTCCGGTACGCTGCGCATCAGCTCAACCTCTGGCCCCGTGTCTCCGCTCCGGAGACCTCGCCCACACTGCTGTGGACGGGGGAGGTTGGCGATGCGTCACGCTTCCGTGTCTGGGGATCCCGAGCTTTTGTTCGCGACACGTCTGCGGACAAGCTCTCCTCTCGCACTGCTCCCTGTGTCTTTCTTGGCTTTGTCCCGGATGCGTCTGGCTGGCAGTTTTACCACCCCGCCTCGCACCGCGTCTTCCCCTCTCAGGACGTCACTTTTGACGGGTCCCGCACGGGCGTCGCGAAGAGCAGGAGCGGCGACGCACGGGTCCCGAAGGGGCGTCGCGACGAGCAAGAGCGGCGTCACGCAGGGCACCGCGAAGGGCAGGGTACGGGCGGGCAGAACAGGCCCGCGCGCGGACGTGGGGCAGGCGCGCAGGCAGCGTGAGGGCAGGCCGCGCGCGGGGCAGGAAGACGCCGCGCGCCCGGGGCGCACGGCGGGCAGAAAACCGCCGTGCGCCCCGAGCACACGTCGGGCAGAAAATCGCCGTGCGCCGCGCGCCCGAGGCGTGCGGCAGGATAACAGGCAGCGGAAGCAGACTGATAGGCCCGTTAAGGAAGGCCGCAGGAAGTTTCCTGCCCTGATTACCATGTTGAAAGAGGTAGGAGAACCTAGGCTTAGGAGAAACCCTAACCTAGGTGAATGTCGAGAGTGTTGGCCAAAAGAGAGGGTTTCACTATAGGCTCAAGGGTACAAATATGAAAGAACAAGCATGAGAAGAGAGGTGCACCACCTAACAGGCAAGATAACTACACAAAGTCTACACTACAGGCAGTTATAGATTAATGTATACAATTACATTCTGACACTTGCTCCCCAACTGACTACCCTTAGCACCGTTGCGGAGGAGGAGGAGGGAGGCGAGGGGGATGATGAGGACGACCGGTTTCTTCCTAGTTGCCAACGACTTGCGACGCATCTATCGGGAGGAAGGGAGGGAATGGTGCAGGATGATGAGGTTAGAACAACTTGTCCGAGTGGGTGCAGTATGACGTGACAGCTACAAAGTACTGGCGCACCGCCACCAACATGCAGACGCTGAGGCTCATGGCAAGGAATTATTTCGCCATCCCTGCCATGTCCGCTGCGAGCGAGCGGGTAATCTCTCTGGGTCGCAACCTCATCTCCTGGAAGCGGCACCACCTGGGCTCCAAGAGGACACGATCCGCCATGATTCCCATATCATGGTGCAGTTCACACCCTGGCCAGAGGATTGGCGAGGGCCGTCGACCGAGAGGAGTCACAGCACCAGAGTTCGCCATCAAGGGCGAGGAGGCGGTAGATGACGAGGAGTTCGCTATTGAAGGTGAGGGGTCGGAAGATGACAAGAAGGAGGAGGAGGAGGAGGAGGAGGAGGCAGATGTAGCTGGGGGTGGGGATGGTGTTGTTGGTAGCAGTGGGACTATGGTGTAGAATTTTTTATGTGGTTTTGTTGAACACAACACGATGTAGTGGCTGTTGGTACATTACATAAACCCCTAAACACCTTGAACCCCCCTACCTATCATCTCGCAGGGGAAAATTCTGTGTCTGCCATGTGTGACTATAGCGAAAATCTCCACTGGGCGAAAACAAATGTGTTTGCCTCGAACACGTTTGTGTTCGCCCCTTGCTCATCCCAACTACCCATTGCCCGCGGCCTCCCTGCCTAGTCACACGCCCCGTACGCCCCCTCCCCTAGTCGCGCACCTTGTTCCATCGTCGCGCGCTCCCCCCACCTCCCTTGCCCCGCCTCCTCGCACACCGTGCACATCATCGACGCGTGCTCCGTGCCCATCATCAACGCGCGCGGCCTGCCTATCGTCGACGCGCGTGCTCGGCCCGCCATCGACGTGCGTGTGCCCACTGCTCACCGCTGTCCCTCTCCCTGCCGCCCAGCCTTACCCCCTCGCGGCCGCCCTCCCTTACCCTCTCGCGGGCGTCCTGCTTCACCTCCTTGCAGGCACCTTCCCCTCCCCTCATGGTACGCCTCAATTTGCCTCGTTTACCCCACCTCCGCCCTCTCCGCCCACTCTATCTGCCTCTTCAACATCCCCCTCCTCTCTTCTCTCCATCCTCCCCTTTGTGCCTCTCCTTCCTTCTTCCACATCCTTCCCCTCCGCATCTGCTGCAGCTGCCTGTTGGTTGCTGGTTGCCACCTGGTGAACGCGCTCCTACATCCTTCTTATCCGCCCCTTCACCCTCCTCTCCTCTCTCCCTCAATTCCCCCCACTACCTCACCCGTTCCTCCTCCTCTTTCCTCTCCCCATCAGCTGTAGCGGGTAGTTGATATTGTCTCGTCGCCCTTCTTCGTCCTCACTTTTCCTCCTCAATATTTTCCCCTCAGCTGCTTAGCAGCAGACTACTTTGCCGTTAATCCTCCGCCTCTTAACTCTCCAGCCAGCGGCGAAGCAGCAGACTCCTTCGTTGTTATTCCTCCGCCTCTTACATCTCCCTGCACTGGCGCAACATCAGACTAGTCCGTCGTTGCTCCTCCGCCTCTTGAATCCCCCCCCCAGTGGCGCAGCAACAGACTACTCCGTCGTTATTCCTTCGCCTCTCAAATACCCCCCCAATGGCTCAGCAGCTGACTATTTCATCCCTATTTCTCCTCCTCATGTGTCTCCCATCAAGAGCTGACTACTTCGCCCCTATTCCTCCTCCTCTTGTCTCTCCCCTCAATGGCTCAGCATCTGACTAGCTTGCCCCTATTCCTCCTCCTCTTTTGTCTCCCTACATCTCCACTGTTGCTCTCTCCTCGCCCTTCCATCTCTTCCTTTGCGCCATTTCCCTCTACTCCTATTGCTGTACCTCCCCTCCTACCCCTGTCTTTCCTACCCCCTGCTTTATCCGTTCCCCCTTCCAACCCTTGTACCGCCTCTCCCACTTACTGCTGGACCCCCCCCTTCTCCAACCCCCTTGCTTGGATTCCGCTGTCTCATTAGCATCGCCACCCCTCTGCCCCGACCGTGCTTGCCACTGCGATCTCTGGTACTGGTTCTCTGGCCATTTTTTTAGTGTGACCATACCATCTCAAGATAGCATTCTTGGTGCTTCTCCTCTCATGATCCTTGATTTGCCATCTCACTTACTGCTCCTCTTCATAACAATGTTTTCGACTCTCCTAGTCCTACGGCTGTTGCTCTTTCTCTTCCTCGCACCTTGGAACTTGTCCTTGACAGTGCTGCCACCGGCTGTTTTCCATGATGATGGTGTCCTTCGTTCTTTTCCTCGCCCCCTCTATATTCTTGGAGCTGGGGAGACCATGACCATGACCTGTATTGGCACCTCCTCTCTTCCCTGTCCTGCCTCTCCCTCTGGTGCTATTACTGGCCTTTATGTTCCCTCCTTCCGTCATAACCTCCTATCCCTCTCTGCCCTCCAATGCCTGGGTGTGCAAGCAATCTTCCCTGCATGTCAACTCTATTGTGACCTTCATTACCGCGACTGTCACCTTGATTGTTTCACCCTTTCTCCTGCCTCTCGCCTCTACTCCCTCCGTGTCTCCATCCCCTCTTCTGTCCATCACACTTCCTCTGTTTTCGTCCCTTCCATCTTCTCTTGTGACTGTAGCTCTCTCACCCAACCTACCCTTCTTCTCCATCATCGTCTTGGCCACCCCAATTTTCCTCTCCTTCGCAGCATGGTCACTTCAAAGCTCCTTCATGATCTCCCCTCCTCTGTCCCGCCCCTTCCTCCCTCTCCCGCTCCTCCATGCACCCCTTGTGTTCAAGCCAAGCTCTCACAATCTCCCCATCCTTCTTCCCTATCCGCCTCTCCCAAATCCCTTGATCTCGTGCATATGGACGTTTATGGCTCCTCCCCCATTGCCTCCCGTCAAGGTCACCACTACTTTCTCCTTCTCGTTGATGATCATTCTCACTTTGCCACCGTTTATCACCTCCGGGCCAAATCTGACGCCCTCTCCCTCATTGTTCGCTGGGCTGAGCAGGCACGCCTTCGTTTTGGCTGCCTTGTCGCGCGTCTCCACTCTGATGGTGGTGGCGAGTTCTTTAACCACTCTCTCTCCTCTTATTGCTCCTCTCATGGCATTCGGCAAACATCCACCCTTCCACATTCTCCTAAACAGAATGGTGTTGTCGAGCGTCATATTCGCACTCTCATGAAGATCACTTGCTGTATCCTTACTCATGCCTCCGCTCTGCACTCCCTTTGGAGCCATGCTCTCATTCATGCCACTCTTCTCTCTAACCTCCGCCCTCATCCCCTTCATCCATCCATTACCCCCTTCCAGCTGCAGACTGGCTACCAGCCCTCTGCCCGCTCTCTTCGGGTGTGGAGCCGTATCACTCATGTCCTCATCAATCCGCTAATCAGGCGCGTTAGGGTGGGAAGCTCACTCCCAACACGCAGCTTTGAGCATTTATTGGCATCAACATTGATTGTCCTGGCTACCTTTTCTATGCTCTCTCCTCTCAACAGCTCATTCGCTGTCAGGATGTCATCTTCGATGAGACCCGCTCTCCATTCCCCCCCCCCCCCCCCCACCCCTCCTGCTCCCTCCCTCCTTTGGCCTGTCTTTGATCCACTGCCCTCTGTTTTTCCCTCCCCTCCTCCCCTTTCTCCTGCCCCTGCGCCTCCTACCCCGCCTACCTCTTCTACCCCCTCTTACGCTATCCTATTTGGCACCTCTCCTCTTCGGCTCCAATGCCCTCCCAGCCTCCTTCTGCTTCCCTTTCTTCCGCTTCTGCTCCCCCACTTTCTCCATGCCTCACCCGCTCCATGACCCGCGCGATGTCCAATTTTCAACACTTTGCTCTCTTCACTCACCTCTCTCCCTCTCAGGACCTTGATCTTCTCGATGAACGATTTGAGGAGCTTTTCTCTATTCATCGTGTTTCTCCTCTCCTTTGTGTCACCATTGGCGATTCCAGCCATTCTCCCACTCTTCTCTCTGTTGACATTGCCTCTATTCCCACCCCTCAGTCCTATTCCGACGTCATGTCGGGCTTTCACGCCACTGAGTGGATGGCTGCCATCATTGCCAAGTGTGAGACATTCACTAGGACTCATTCATACATTGACTCTAACCCCCCCCCCCCCCCCCTGGCGCCACCATTGTCAAGGGAAAATGGGTCTTTCGTGTCAGCAACTGTCTGAGGAGCTCCCTTTTTTAAAGGCCGTTACTTCACCAAAGGTTTCACCCAAAGGCATTGAATATTTTGCCACTTACTTCCCCACTGCTCGTCTCCCCACTCTTTGCCTCCTACTTGACCTAGGTGCCCGCAGGGATTGGGAAATCCATTCCATAGATGTCTCCAATGCCTTTCTCCAGGGCAAGCTTCATGAGCGCATATTCCTTGAGCGCCCTGCTGGCTTTCCTCGCCCCTTTCCTCCAGGCAATGTCTGGGAGCTGAAGCGCCCAGTGTATGGTCTCAATCAGGCCCCACGCAGTGGCATAACAAGTTCGCCTCCATTCTTCACTCTCTTGGCTTCTCCATCTCTTCTTCCGACCCTAGTCTCTTCATTCGCACTTCCCCCAACAGGCTGACATTCTTGCCTACGTCAATGACTTAGTGCTGCTCGTTGAGGACTCAGTCAACCTTGCTGCTGTTAAGAAGGCCCAGCAGCAGTGTCTCCTGTGCAAGGATCTCGGCAAGCTTCGTCACTACCCCGGAATGGAGATCCGTCGCGATCATGCTGCGTGCACCATCTCTCTCTCACTGTCATTCTACATCCACTCCATCGGGCAGTGGTTCAAGATGTCGCAGGCCAAGGCGGTCTCTACCCCTCTTCTGACTAACCATCAATCCACTGCCCCTGCCGTCCCTGCTCCCTCCTCTGAATTGCGGCCTTATCTTGAGCTCGTTGGGTCCCTCATGTATGCTATGATGTGTACTCGCCCCGATCTTGCTCACCCACTCAGTATTCTCTCTCGATCTGCAAGCCTTGGTCGTTATACTTGTGTGCACTGGGCAGTTGCCAAGCGCGTCCTGCGATATCTCCGTGCCACCTCTGATTTTGCTCTCACCCTTGCTCCGTTCCTCCCGTTCTCTCAGGTTACCGTGACTCTTCTTATGCTGACTCTCACCCTTATCACCGCTCTTCTTAGGGATATGGCTTTACTCTTGGCAATGGCCTCATCAGCCTACTATGGAACGAGTGGAGCAGTAGCTTATGAGGCCATAGTCTATGTAGGCTATAGTGGGGTAGACAATATGGGGTACAACACTTCTAGGTTTTCCTACTTGTACCCACTTGTTTCCTAGTTCATTCATTCCTCATTCTTCACATGGTATAGAGCAGATTCCTTCGTGGGAACGCTTCTCAGGGCCCACCACCTAACTCGATTTTTCATACCCGAGGCGCGACCCATAGGCCGCCCTCACGTCGCGCTACCTTAGCGGCCCCTCTCACGGTCCCTCGCGCCACCCTTAGCGGTCCCGTCACCGTCTTTTACGGCCCCGTCGCCACCCCTCTAGGCCCCTCACGGCCCCTTTGCGGCCCCGTCGCCGCCCCTCTAGGCCCTGTCGCCGCCCCTCTAGGCAACTTTGCGACCGCGTCGCCGGCGCTCTAGGCCCCGTCGCCGCCCCTCTAGGCCCCTCGCGGCCCCTTCGCAGCCCCGTCGCTACTCCTAGCGGCCCCATCGCCAACCCTCTAGGCCCCTTACGGCCCCTTCGCGGCCTCCTCGCCGACCCTCTAGGCCCCTTGCGGTCCCTCTTCGGCCCCATCGCCGCCTGTGAAGGCCCCGTCGCCGCCCTTCGCGGCCACCTCGCTGCCCTTTGCGGCCCCGTCGCCGCCCCTAGCAACCCCGTCGCCGCTCTTCGCGACCCCGTCGCCGCCTCTAGCGGCCCCGTCGCCGCCTTCACGACCCCGTCGCCGCCTCTACCGGCCCTGTCGCCGCCCTTCGCGGCCCCATTGCCGCCTCTACCAGCCCCGTCGCTGCCTCTACCTGCCCCGTCACCGCCTCTACCGGCCCCTTCACCACTGAGCTGCCTAGCAGCTGAGCAGCCGAGCCACCAAGCCGTCGAGCCGCCAAGCCGCCCAGCAGCTGAGCCGCCTAGCAGCCGAGCCGCCCAAAAGCCGAGCCCCCGAGCCGCCCAGCAGCTGAGCCGCCTAGCAGCCGAGCCACCCAAAAGCCGAGCCCCCGAGCCGCCTAGTAGCCGAGCCGCCGAGCCGCCCAGCCGCCCAGCAACCGAGCCGTCGAGCCGCCAAGCAGCCGAGCCAACAAGCCGCCCTGCCGTCGAGACGCTACTGTTCCTACCAGCGCCCCGGCCCTACTTACTCGGACTCATGAGATCACTCCCTGCTAGACCACTTCTGTCATGGCTACCCATAGTGTCCTTACCTTTGATGCTGAGGTTCGTGCTGTTGACTTTGAGGTCTCGGTCGATGACCTCCAGCTGTTCCTACAGTGCGATACGGCAAATAGACTCTCTCTGTTCAATCTCACCTCTGGTGCCTCTCCTGCTTTGCCTACTCATGCAAACACCACTGTTTGCTCACAGTGGGCCACACGCGATGCTGCTGCCCGTCTTGCTGTGCGTCGCCACTTACCGACCACTGAGCGTGCAAACTTTAGTTAGTATAAGAGTGCTAAGACCTTGTATTAGCTATAGTTGCACACTACTCTTCCCCTGCCAGTGCTGCTCTTAGCCGCCTCATGCTGCCATACCAGTTCCTTGACGCCACTGAGATCCCTCGCTGGAAAGAGCTGTCTAGGGCGGGGGTCGCTATCTTTGATCTTGATTATGATGCTATTCTTGCTGCCATGTATGCTTTGTCTACTAGTGTTGAGGGTGACTGTTGCCTGTGTGTTCCGCCTGACCCGGGCATTGAGGCTGCTGCTCTAGGTGCTGGTGAGGCTACTGCTCTAGGTGCTAGTGCGTCTGCTGCTCCAGGTGCTGGTGAGTCTGCTCTCTCAGGTACCACGGCGGCTCAGGCCTTACACACCTTCACCCTTGACTCGGGTGCTTCCCGCTCCTTCTTTCGAGACCGCACCACGCTTACGCCGCTTACTCGGCCAGTTGCGGTCTCCCTGGCGGACCCCTCTGGGGGTCCTGTCCTTGCTAGCTTCTCCACTGTTTTACCGTGCCCGGCAGCCCCCTCTGGCACCTTGTCAGGCCTCTACCTCCCCTCGTTCTCTACAAACTTGGTGAGTGGAGCTGATCTACAAGATAGGGGGGTTGACCAGTTCACTCCTACGAGTCAACGGGTGACCCAGTGCACGTGTGCTCGGACGGGCCGACACTTGGCCATGTTTACCCATCGGCCGGGGTCGAGTCAAGTGTTTGCTGCAGCGTCAAGGTCTGGTCTTGAGTCTGCTCCCTGCTCGTGTCGTCCGCTGTCCCACCAGACTCTCCTTTGGCACCACCGCCTTGGTCACCCCTCCCTACCTCGTCTCCGAGGCATGGCCTCACGTGTCCTTGTCTCTGGTCTCCCCCAGTCCCTACCTCCCCTACCTCCGCGACCTGCCCCTACCTGCGTCCCCTGCGTCGAGGGGCGGCAGCACGCCGCCCCTCACTCCTCCGAGCTTCCTCCGACAAAGGCTCCGCTGCAGACTCTTCACATGGACGTGTGGAGCCCCGCCCGCGTCCGTGGCTAGGGTCACGAGCGTTACTTCCTGTTGGTGGTTGACGACTACTCGCGTTACTCCATGGTGTTCCCCTTGCGCAGCAAGGCTGATGTCACTAAGGTGTTGATCGACTGGACCCGCGCAGCTCGTCTCCAGCACAGAGAGAGTTTCAGCTCGGACTTTCCTGTTCTGCGTCTGCACTGTGACAGAGGCGAGGAGTTTTCTTCTGCGCATCGGGGAGCCTTCAGTCGTGCACAGGGCATCCGCCAGACCTTCACGCTTCCGGCCTCTCCACAGCAAAATTGGATTGCTGAGCGCCGCATTGGCATGGTCATGGACGTCGCTCGTACGTCCATGATCCATGCAGCTGCCCCCCATTTTCTACGGATGTTTGCGGTTCAGTACGGAGCGCATCAGCTCAACCTTCAGCCTTGGGTCTCCTTGCTAGAGACCTCCCCCACCTTGCGGTGGACGGGGAAGGTTGGCGATGCGTCTGCGTTTCGTGTCTGGGGATCTCGGGCGTTTGTCCGCGACTTGTCTGCGGACAAGCTGTCCCCCCGTGCGGTTCCCTGCGTCTTCTTTGGCTTCCCCCCTGACTCGCTTGGGTGGCAGTTTTACCACCACACCTCGCTCCGTGTTCTGTCCTCCCACGACGTCTCCTTTGACGAGTTGGTGCCTTATTACGGTCTCTTCCCCTACCACACTGCGCACCTCCCCCCGCCGCCGCTCTTCCTTGCGCCAGGTCCTCCCCTGGTGGACCCTCTCCCCCCTCAAGGCCCTGCCCCATCAGGTGTGTCCTAGGTAGACGCAGTCGAGCCTGTCGAGGTAGCTGTTGACTCTGGTGCTGCTAGAGGTGCTGAGCCTGAAGGTGCCGGGTCTGGAGGTGCTAAGCCTGGGGGTGCGGAGCCTGGGGGTGCTGAGTCTGGGGGTGCTGAGCCAGGGGGTGCTGAGTCTGGGGGTGCTGAGCCTGAGGGTGCTGAGTCTGGGGGTGCTGAGCCTGGGGGTGAGGAGCCTAGGGGTGCTGGGTCTGCTCGTGTGCCCTCTCGAGATGCTTCGTCGAGGCGGGAGCTACTCTCTCCGCAGGAGCTGCACGAGTGGATTGCCCGGCGCTGGAGCCGTGCAGCTGGAGCTAGAAGTACTACTGTTGCTGCTGGTCCCAGAGGTGCTCGTACTCGCGGTACAAGAGCTGCTGGGACTGGGGGTGCTGTTGAGGCTGCTGGAGTTAGTCATGCTAGAGGTACTGCTGGAGCTACTGGCGGTACTGGAGCTGCCAGTCCTACTGGAGCTGGTGCTGCTGGAGCTGCTCGAGCTGGAGCTGCTAGGGGTGTTGGCGCTGGTGGTTCTGCTGGCGCTGGAGCGTCTAATGGTGCTGGAGTTGGCGCTGTTGGAGCTGGAGGTGCTACTGGCGCTGGTGCTGCCGCTGGGGGTACTTGTGCAGTCCCTGCTGCGTCTGGAGGCGCTGCGCGGCCGAGGCCGTACTTCGTTCCGCTCCTTGAGCAGGTTCTTGGTCTGCCGCTCTCTTTTGGTCCTGCTCCTCCCTTAGAGTGTCCACAGCCTGTCCAGTCGCAGTCACAGTTACAGCCCGCCTCCCCCCTACCTTCTCCTTCTCCCTAGACTGGTCCTACTGTAGGTCTTGCTAAGCGTCGTGGGCCTGCGTTTGGTCCTGCCTCCCCTGTTCGTGCTGCTCGCACTAGTGGTCGTGCTCCGCGTCCGCGTCCTCTTGCGGTCCCAAGCACACACCAGATGGTCCTTCGTCCTTCCACTGCTCCTTTGCGGGTCCCGTTGCTGTCTCCTACAGAGTCCTCTCTTCCTCTTCTTGCTGACCCGGAGTCTGACTCTCTTCGTGTTGCCAGTCCTATTGTCACGCGTCTCCTGGCTAATATTGTCACTAACCCTTCCTTTGAGTCCACTTCTGCGTCGGCCCTAGTTGTTGAGCTTGTCGACTTTGCTGCTCGCTGTCGTCTGGACTACGCTACAAGTCTTGTTGCTGAGTCTGAGTCTGTGTGTCCTCCGTCCGTCGGGGGTGAGTGTGCTCTTAACACGGACGTCCTTGAGGACAGGCAGGAGGAGTTCAAGTGTTTTGCTATTGCTTTGCCTCATCTCGTGTCCACGGTGATTGCCCCTGAGGGAGACCCGTATGCACCGGACATCCCGACTCCTCGATCGTACGCTGAGGCGATCGAGGGTCCCTACTCTTCTCAATGGCAGTCAGCCATGGACACAAAGATGGCTTCCTAGAAGTCCACAGGCACCTACGTTGACAGGGTTCCCCCTCCTGGGGCGAACATCATCAGTGGCATGTGGATTTTTCAGGGTGAATCGGCCGCCGCGTTCTCCGCTTGTCTTCAAGGCACGTTACGTGGCTCGAGGCTTCAGTCAACGGCAGGGATTCGACTACTTTCATACCTTCTCTCCCACCCCGAAGATGACCACTCTTTGGGTGCTGCTGCACATAGCCGCTTAGCATGACTACGAGCTTCACTCTCTTGACTTCAGCACAGCGTTCCTACACGATAGCCTGCACGAGGAGATCTGGCTGCGCCGCCCACCTGGCTTCACTGGGATCTTTCCCCCTGGTAACCGGTGGAGCCTCCGGCGGCCAGTCTACGATCTTCGCCAGGTGCCCCATGAGTGGCATGACACAGTGAGGACTACACTTGCGGCTCTTGGGTTTGCTCCTTCTACAGCCGACCCGTCACTGTTTCTGCGCACCGACACCTCTTTGCCGCCGTTCTACATCCTCGTGTACGTCGACGACTTGGTCTTTGCCACTGCTGACACTGCTGGACTCGCCCACGTGAAGTCCGAGCTGCAGAAGAGACACACTTGCAAAGACGTGGGTGAACTGCGCAGCTACCTTGGCTTGCATATCACCCGGGACAGAGCACAGCGCACTATTACCCTGAGTCAGTCACACATGGCGCAACAGGTCTTTAGCGCTTCGACGTCACGTACTCCTCGCCTCAGGCCACTCCTCTGTCTACTCGCCACTCGCTCTTAGCTCTGCCTTCGGATGAGTCCGTAGAGTCAAGTGGCCCATACCCCGAGCTTGTTGGCTGCCTCATGTACCTGATGACCTGCACACGACCTGAACTTGCATACCCTCTTAGCATCTTGGCACGCTATGTTGCTCCTGGGAGACACCAACCAGAGCACATGGCTACAGCGAAGAGGGTGTTGCGCTACTTGTGCAGTACGTCGAGCATGGGGCTAGTGCTTGGAGGGCGACGTCGAGTGGTCCTCACAGGTCACGTAGACGCTTCTTGGGCTGACGACAAGGCTTTGCAGCGGTCGTCACAGGGTTACACCTTCAGCCTTGGTTCCGGCTCTGTTTCGTGGCGGTCTACCCGCTCGTCTTCTGTTCTCAGCTCCAGCTGTGAGGCTGAGATCTACGCCGGGGCCATGGCTGCACAGGAGCTACGCTGGCTCACATACCTGCTGACTGACCTAGGAGCGCCGCCTCGTTCTCCTCCAGTTCTGTACGTAGACAACAAGGCCATGCTCGCTTTGTGTCGGGAGCACAGACTGGAGCACAGAACGAAGCACATTGCTCTCCGCTTCTTCCTGGCTCGTGAGCTGCAGCACCGTGGTCAGCTACGCCTTGCTTACGTGGCCTCTGAGGCCAACACTGCTGATATCTTTACCAAGGCACTTCTGCCTCGTGATCATCTGCGCTTCTGTACGATGCTAGATCTTGTGCCTACTTGGCCTCACTTGCTCACTTCTTGACCTTGTTTGTACTGTGATCTTACTATACCTGCACTTGCTTGTTTACCTTTATATATGATCTTGCATGTGAACTGGCCTTGTGGCCTTGAGCTTGTGCTCGGACTCCCTGAGCTTGCTTTGCTTTGCTTGACTGGTCTTGTGACCTCTTGTTCTCCCCCACTTTGCCTATGGGGGTGTGTCAAACTGTTATGCTATAGTCTATGAGGCTGTAGTGGGGTAGATAATATAGGGTACAACACTTCTAGGTTTTCCTACTTGTACCCACCTGTTTCCTAGTTCATTCATTCTTCATTCTTCACAGCCACTAATGCCAACCTTGTTGACATTTTCAATAAGGCCCTCCTTCATGGGCCTCACAGTTTTTACGTGTGAGCGCTTGGACTCACTCATCTTGCCAGGTCTGGGGGTGTTCCGGTTCGGTAGGCGTTGTGCTATGTTCCAAAGCTTCACCTAGCCTGGGGGTGTGTTGGGGTGTGTTAGAGCTCGCTCTAGTCTATACTTTGGTGTTATTTTGTGATTTTGCCATGCTTAGAGTGGGTTACGCTTTCAGATTCATTTTAGGTTCATTTTGTAGTTTTCTGCCCAAAATGAACACACCTTAGGTTTAATTAGGGTTTTCTAATTCTCCTTCAAATGTGTCTCGACACTCTTGCTAATACAACTCATATCACCTCTCTCACTAGCCATGGCTACAACTCAATACCTAACACAGGAGTGTCCTCTCAAAGTCACCAGTGTTTCCTTGTGACTCCAAGTTCAGGACAACAACTCCGTTGTCCTTGATTGCCTTCCAGATGTAGGTGTTCTTGTAAACCAGCTCGAAACATTTTTCTTCGCAGTTGGTTCTGATCTCGACGCCGCATTTCAGGAGTTGTGCTACAGAAAGAAGATTGAATTGAAGGTCGGCAACGACGAGCACATTTCTCATGTGAATGGTGCAGTTAGCATCATTTGACTGCACGTACACTTCTCCAATGTCGTAAGCTTTCAGCCGATTGTTGTTTACAACTGTAGTTTTGCACAGTCGTCGCTGATCAAAATTGTTGACCCCACCATATGTTGTCCGTAGCAGCTATCTGTCAGAAACTAACGAGCAGGAAAGATTGTATTGAGTAAGAATGTGATACAAGTACTAACCCTAATTTGTGTTGTACCCCATATAGGCTACCCCACTACAGCCTACACAACATACACAACATGATAGTTTGACAAACCCCCATATGCAAAGTGGGGGGGAACAAGGGGTCACAAGACCAGTCAAGAAAAGCAAAACAAGCTCAGGGTGGATCACGTGTCATGTCATCCTAACGTCCTGCCGAGTGCTCGTGCTATTCATGCGTGCATTCTTTGCATGAGCATATGTCATTCTGCATGGCTGTTGGATATTTTCATCTCTGTGTTTTTCTCCAAGTTTAAATGCTTGATCATGCAAGAGAAATCCAGAGCTTTCCAAAGATACCAAGATCACCTTATTCCGACCAAGATCGCCCAAGTTACAAGATTTCCAAGGCTTGGATTTCTTATTACCTTTTGGGGTTATATCTAATTTGGGTGATTACTTGGGACATGACTATAAAGGGATCTTTGGTTGGGTGGTTAGGGAAGGCAACCTTGACTTCTTGATTGGGGTGGCTAGAAGTTTCTAGCATGGGTTGCAAATTTTGCAACACCTAGGCAAGATCCAACTAGATTGGTTTTTGCATGTGACACCTTAAAGACCTCATGATGAGGATTGCATCCTTGCTGCTAGGAAGGTTCCTAAAATCCTTCCCTAGCTCTTGGAGAACCCCTTCCCTCTCATGGTTCTCTTAGAGTCCCCAACTCCAACTTTCTATGCCCTAATACTTGTACTTCCTCCACCATCCTAGTCATGCGGCTGCTGGACGTTTTTACTTGGTTCTCACTCTATATGTCATCTTAACGACTGATTAAACTTGGAAATGGTAGCTAAGCCTAAGGCGCAAAATCCTATTGAGAGGATTTGCGTTTAGTTGAGTAATGAGTTCCTCGTAAACTCTCAAAGTGACGGATCCTGAACAACATCACGAAATCACCACACAATCTGAGCACAAGCAAATGGCCACAAGGCCAGTTCACATGCAGAGTTCTATAAATAAGAACAAACAGTCCAGTGTTCACAACCTAGCAAGTGTAAGCATGCAGGTATATATATATAAATCACAGTACAAGGAAAGTCATGTTATGTGATGCTATCATTTACATTTATGTCTGTCTGCCTCCCATCATATGTTCTTGCGTTGCATGCGTGGTGTGACCGTGTGCAAGAATCTGTTTTTGGTGTAGTTTGGATCCTCTAGGTGTGTGTGAATGATGCTATTTTACTTGAGCAGATATCTGAAGTAACTCCTCTGCTCAAGTGCTTTCCGCCAAGCCAAGGATCGCTTCAATCAGAGCACGAACACGAAAGTTACGAACATTTGAAGTTCATATGCTTTTGATATTTGGTTGTGGCGACTATGGGAAGTTGTGGGGTTGACTCCATAAAGGGTATAGACCATTGGGAGTTGGAAAATTCGTCACCATCACTGTAGTTGCTGCCAAATGGTTGGGGGAAGCCAAACCAGTTTGGCAAGTGGGGCCAAGTTGGGTGAAATATATTTGAGAGGTTGGGAAAAAGACAAGGGTGAAAGTTTGGTTTCTATAAGGAGGGAATCTTGTGAGCATATGGGGTTTCCTTGGTTGGGGACTCCTTCGGGGCCTTCCTTCTCTTCCTCCTCATCCTCTCCCACCTGGTTTCTAGCTACTCAAACTTTCTTGAGTGGTACTTATGAGACAATTGTGATTGAGTTAAGTTTCTATGGCGGCATAACCCCTAGTGCGCCGAGATTCATAACTCAAGATTTACTTAACTTTTTGATACAACTCAAATTGGGAATTGTAGCCACTGTCTAGAGCTACAACATATCTAAGACGATGAACTTTCCATAGAGAGCGTTTCTTAAGAAGTCGCCAATTCTGTCCATAGAATTAGTCCAACGTTTTTGAGACATTTCGGCCCCTAGACGTTCATAGACTCCGTCCTCAGTCTCTAACAAGTCATGCAGTGAGCAAGTGAGACGAAGCAGGTAGAAGGCCAAAAGCAGTACTAAAACGCTGATGATCACCAGACTGAAGTGCCTTGGTGAATATATCAGCATTGTTGGCCCGAGAGGCCACGTAAGCAAGGCGTAGCTGAACACGCTGCTTCAAATCTCGAGCAAGGAAGTAACGCAGAGTGATGTGCTTTGTCCTGTGCTCCACTCCGTGCTCCTGAAACTTGGCAATCATGGCCTTGTTTTCTACGTACAAAACTGGAGGAGAATGAGGCCGTTCTCCCAAGTCGGTCAGCAGGTAGGTGAGCCAGCGTAACCCCTGTGCAGCCATGGCCCCTGCATAGATCTCAGCCTCACAACTAGAACTGAGAAAAGAAGACGAGCGGGTAGACCGCTAAGAAATAGAGCCGGAGCCAAAGTTGAAAGTGGAACTCTGTGATGACCGCTGCGCAGCCAAGTCGTCAACCCACGAAGCATCTGCGTGTGTAGTGAGGACAAATGGGCCATGTCTTCCAAGCACGAGCCCCATGCCCCATGTACTGCACAAGTAGCACAACACTCTCTTAGCGGCCTCCTAGTGCTCTGGTCGGTGTCTCACCCAGATCTGTGCACGTTTGTCTCCTCTGCAGCCCCAACTTCACAAAGGCCAATGCCTTAGTGTCAGCAGTGGCAAAAACCAAGTGATCGACGTACACGAGGATGTAGAACGGCAGCAACGAAGTGTCGGTGCACAGAAATAGCGACGGGTCAGTAGTCGAAGGAGCAAACCCAAGAGCAGCAAGCGTCGTCCTCAGTGTGTTGTGCCACTCACGAGGCACCTGGCGAAGACCGTAGACTGGCCACCGGAGGCTCCACTGGGTACCTGCAGGAAACGACCTAGTGAAGCCAGGTGGGCGACGCAGCCAGATCTCCTCGTGCAGGCTGCCCTATATGAAAGCAGTGCTGAAGTCAAGAGAGTGAAGCTCGTATTCACGTTGAGCGGCAACGTGCAGCAACACCCGAAGAGTGGTCATCTTTGGGGTAGGGGAGAAGGTCTGGAAGTAGTCAACTCCCTTTCACTGACTGAAGCCTCATGCCACGTAACGAGCCTTGAAGACAGGCGCAGAACCCGGCGGCCGCTTCACCCTGAAAATCCACATGCCATCGACTATGTTCGCCCCAGGAGGGGGAACCTCGTCGACATAAGTGCCTGTGGACTTCCAGGATGCCATCTCTGCGTCCATGGCTGTCTCCCATTGAGAGGAGTAGGGACCCATAATTGCCTCTGCGCAAGAGCGCGGGGTCGGGATGTCTACAGCATCCGTGCCTCCCTCAGGTGCAATCAGCATGGACACGACATGAGGTACAGCAGGTGCAAGACATTCAAAGTCCTCCTGCATGTCCTCAAGGACGTCCGTGCCAAGAGCACACTCACCCCCGACGGACCAAGCACAGACAGACTTTGAATTGGGCCTGAACTGGGCCCCCTGAGGGGTCAGCTATTTTGATTGCAATAGGTGCAGGGAGTGGTGTGACTGTGGTACTGTCGTGAAAGAAACAGCGGGAACCACTTGAGTCCAGCGTGAAGGTGTGCAAGGCCTAAGCAAGTGCAATACCAGGGAGAGTAGACTCACTAGCACCTAGAGAAGCAGCCCCTATACCTGGGTCGGGCGGCATACACAGGTAACAGTCACCCTCAGCACTAACAGTCAAAGCATACATGGTAGCAAAGATAGCATCATAGTCAAGAGAAGATATCCACACCCTGCCTAAGGAGCTCTAGCTAGCGGGAGAGCTCAGTCGCGACGGAAAACTCTACGCGCCAGGCGTCTTCAAGACGGGAGAAACAACAGGACTGTGTGTGACCAACCTTCCCGCATGTCTGATCGGAGCGGTCACCTGTGCGAATGACGTACTGAGAGCAAACACTACCCCCAGACACCCCATACTAAGCAAGCTACTCACGAAGCTTCTGGGGCGTAGGGGTCTCCCGCTGACGCTACTGATGCTGCCTCTGACCACAGCCAGAAACTCCCCTATGACAGGGTCCACCCCGACCGCCACCACTGCCGCTGCCACCACTCCCACTGCCATCACCACTGCCGCCGCCACCACTCCCACTGCCGCCACCACCGCCGCCACCAACTCCTCCACTCCCACCACCACTCCCTCCTCCACCACCGCCACCTCCAACGCCTCCACCGCCTCCACCACCGCCTCTACCGCTGCCACCCCGACTACCCTTGCCTTCATTGCCTCTACCGCTACGGCGCCTACCACTAGGAGCAAACGCAGCACCGACCTCCTCAACATGAAGGAAGTCAACAGCAGCAGCAGAAGCTTAGGAGGGGGCAAGGGGGGAGGTGGAACACCCCTCAAAGAAGGGACTGCGAGGAGTGCCACGAGCAGCACCTACAACAACTATGCTTGTCTCAGCTGCAAGGAGGTGCTTCTCGAGCAGGTCAACGGTGAGTTTGGCGGGGTCCATGGCAAGAAAGAGGTCCCTATTTTTGCTAAGAGAGTCAGGGAGGCGAGTGACGATGACGGTAGCAAAGGCGGAAAGCTCGGGAAAGAGGTAGGGCAGTATAAGTCGGCCGAGAGTAGCAGTGGCAGGGGAGAAGTAACGAGCGACTACAGCGCCATACAGGGCTTTAGCAGTCTTGTGCTGGCCAAAGTGAGCTTGTTTGGCTAACGGTAGGTGGTTTCAAACGGCTAGGCAAGCAGCAGCATCACGGGTAAGCCACTGTGAGCGAGTGAGACTTTCAGCTGTGTCAGGAGGGGCGACTGAGAAACCAGACGTGTGGTCAAACAGGGATACGTCGTCTTTAGCATCGCTCATTAGGTACAGTTGTTGGTCATCGAGCCATGTTTCGAACTGGATCAGGCGGCCCTCAGGATCAAACGAGAGTACGCTGAGACCAGCCATAGCTGGGTGGCACGAGACTAGTAGGGCGGAGCGTGTGCAGGGCAGAGCGGCGTGCGGGCAGGGTAGGGCAGCGCGTGGCTAGAAAAGGCGGCGCACGGCCAGCAGGGCGGCACGCGAGTAGGTAAGGGCGGCGCACGGGCAGCAGGGCGGCACGCGGCCAGCAGGGTGGCGCACAGGCTGCAGAAGACGGCGCGCGGGCCGGCAGGGGTGGTGCGCGGGCATGCAAGGGCAACGCGCGGCCAGCAGGGCGGCGCGCGGACTGCAATGGGCGATGCGCGGGCAGGCAGAGGCGGCCCGCGGTCAAGCAGAGGCGGCGCGCGGGCAAGAAGGGGCGGCACGCGGCCAGCAGGGCGGCGTGTGGGGCTGCAAAGGGTGGCGCGCGGGCTGCAAAGGCGGCGCGCGGGCTGCAAAGGGCAGCGCGCGGGCTGCAAAGGGCAGCGCGCTGCTAGCAGGGTGGAGAGCGGGATGCAGACGTGTGGCGGGGGGGCTGCAAGGGGCAGGGCAGGGCGTGCGCGGGCGGCGCAATGCAAGGCACAGCGTACGTGGGGCGGTGCAATGCCGTGCAGGGCAGGGCGCGCGCTGGCGGCTCGACGCAAGACAGGGCGCGCGCGGGGCAGCGCAATGCAGGGCAGGGCGTGCACGTAGCGCGGTAACCAAAGTCCGTCACAAGCTAATAGTGGGCCCCAAAAAAAACGGTCCTAAGGACCTACTGCTCTGAGACCATGTCAGAAACTAACGAGCAGAAATGATTGCATTGAGTAAGAAAGTGATACAAGTACGAACCCTGATTTGGGTTGTACCCCATATAGGCTACCCCACTACAGCCTACACAAAACACACAACATGATAGCTTGACTTTGTCAAGATACCACTTGTTGAAGTTGTCGCGGCTTCGACATGCGATGGTGGTGATCTTCGGGGGAACAATGTAGTCAAGGTCAACGTAGAAGCCCGAAAGGATGTTCTCGTGGGTCGAAGGAAAGCCGGGAGGTGATTCGGGGGTGTTCTTAGGCAACTCGTAATCAGGTGGGGCTCCAGAGTCCGATCGTAGGATCATTGTTCGAGCTCGGTACGATGGGCTTGATTGGTGTGATAGGTGGGAACTGGACACCGTCATAGTAGTAAATGCTTCAAAGAAGCGCCTTGCAACTTAAGAA
The DNA here is from genome assembly GCA_948144175.1 of Closterium sp. NIES-65. Lineage (NCBI taxonomy): Eukaryota > Viridiplantae > Streptophyta > Zygnematophyceae > Desmidiales > Closteriaceae > Closterium > Closterium sp. NIES-65. The sequence continues at coordinate 1,984,429 of CANXME010002068.1, forward strand.
TGTTCCTTTTCCCTTTTCCTTGGATGAGATGCATGCGGGGCCTTGCAAGGTACTTGCGACTGCTGGAAGCGGCATGGTCGCTGTTGCAACTAGTGTTGAAGAGGACACTCCAGGTTGTTGGCCGAGTGAGTTTTTTGAGAAAACTGAAACGAGAATGTGGTACAAATATGCAACCCTAGAAATGTGTACCCCATATCGGCTACCCCACTACAGCCTACTAAATATTATGATTTCACACACCCCCATAGGCAAATTGGGGGTGAACAAGGGGTCACAAGACCAGTCAAGCAAAGCAAAGCAAAGCTCAGGGTGGATCACAAAGTCACCACACATTCCGAGCACACGTTCAAGGCCAGAAGGCCAGTTCACATGCAGGAGCACACATATATATAAAAGGCTAAACAAGCAAGAGCAGGAGTATATACATGTGACAGTACAAGCAAGGTCAAGAAGTGAGCAAGTGAGGCAAGGCAGGCACAAGACCAAGCTGAGTACAGAAGCGCTGATGATCACAAGGCGCAAGTGCCTTAGTGAAGATATCAGCAGTGTTGGCCTCAGAGGCCACGTACGCAAGTCGCAACTGACCAAGCTGCTGCAGCTCACGAGCAAGAAAGTAGCGGAGAGCAATGTGCTTCGTTCTGTGCTCCAGGCGCTGCTCCCGACACAAGGCCAGCATGGCCTTGTTGTCTACGTACAGCACTCGAGGAGAACAAGGCGGCTCTGCGAGGTCAGTCAGCAGGTAGGTGACCCAGCAAAGCTCCTGAGTAGCCATGGCTGTGGCGTAGATCTCAGCCTCACAACTGGAGCTGAGTACAGAAGAAGAGCGAGTAGAACGCCAAGAAATAGAACCAGAGCCAAGACTGAAGAAGTAACCCTGAGACGACCGCTGAGTAGCCTGGTCGTCTGCCCAAGAAGCGTTTGAGTGCCCAGTGAGAACAACTGGGACTCGCCCTCCAAGCACTAGCCCCATGCCCGACGTACTGCACAAGTAGCGCAACACTCTCTTAGCTGCATCCATGTGCTCCTTCCGGTGACGGCCGGGAGCGACATAGCGTGCAAGAATGCTGACAGGGTATGCAAGGTCTGGTCGAGTGCAGGTCATCAGGTACATGAGGCAACCCACAAGCTCTGGATACGGGCCACTCGGCTCTACGGACTCATCCGAAGGCAGAGCTGAGAGCGAGTGACCGGTAGGCAGAGGAGTGGGCTGAGGCGAGGAGTACGTGAAGCGGAAGCGCTGAAGGACCTGCTGCACCATGTGTGACTGAGTCAAGGTGATGGTGCGGCGTGCTCTGTCCCGGGTGATCCGCAAGCCAAGATAGCTTGTCAGTTCACCCAGGTTTGTGCACGTGTGTCTCTTTTGCAGCTCCGACTTCACGTGGGCGAGTGCCACAGTGTCAGCAGTAGCAAAGACCAAGTCGTCGACGTACACAAGGACGTAGAACGGCGGCAGTGAGGTGTCGGTGCGTAGAAACAGCGTCAGGTCAACAGTAGAATGTGCGAACCCAACTGCCGCAAGCGTAGTTCTCAGTGTGTCGTGCCACTCACGAGGCGCCTGGCGGAGACCGTAGAGTGGCCGTCGTAGGCTCCACTGGGTACCAGGAGGGAACGACCCAGTGAAGCCAGGTGGACGGCGCAGCCAGATCTCCTCGTGCAGGCTGCCCTGCAGGAAAGCAGTGCTGAAGTCAAGAGAGTGGAGCTCGTAGTCACGCTGAGCGGCGACGTGCAGCAGAACCCGAAGAGTGGTCATCTTTGGGGTCGGGGAGAAGGTCTGGAAGAAGTCAACTTCCTGTCGCGGAGTGAAGCCTCGTGCAACGTAACGCGCCTTGAAGACAGGCGGAGAGCCCGGCGGCCGCTTCACTCTGAAAATCCACATGCCACTGACGATGTTCGCCCCAGGCGGGGGAACCTCGTCGACGTAGGTGCCTGTGGACTTCCAGGAAGCCATCTCTGTGTCCATGGCTGACTGCCACTGAGAGGAGTAGGGACCGGCCATCGCCTCTGCGTAAGAGCGTGGGGTCGGGATGTCTGGTGCATCCGGGTCTCCCTCACGGGCAACAAGCATGGACACGAGATGGGGCAAAGCGGCAGCAAAGCACTCAAATTCCTCCTGCCTGTCCTCAAGGACGTCAGTGCCAAGAGCACACTCACCCCCGACGGACGGAGGACAGACAGACTCAGACTCAGCAACTAGGCTAGCAGCGTAGTCTAGACGACAGCGAGCAGCAAAGTCGACAAGCTCAGCAACTAAGGCAGACGCAGCAGCAGACTCAAAGGAAGGGTCAGTGACAACATTAGCCAGGAGACGCGTGACAGTAGGACTGGCAGCACGAAGAGAGTCTGACCCAAGGTTAGGAAGAGCAAGAAGAGAGGAAGCAGGAGGAGACGGCAGTGGGACACGCTGTGGAGCAGTGGACGGATGAAGCGCCATCCGGTGAGTGCCTGGGACAGCAGGAAGACGCTGACGCTGGACACGACTACTAGAGAGAGCAGTGCGGACAGGCGACTCAGGACGAGACTCCGGCGACGCTGGACGAGACTCAGGCTCACGATGCTCAGTAAGACCTCCAGACGGACCAGTGTAAGGAGCAGGACCAGGGAGAGAGGAGGCAGACGGTAACTGCGACTACAACTGGACAGACGGAGGACACGCTAAGGAGGGAGGAGGACAAGGAGGAGGGAGCTGACCAAGAACCTGCTGAAGGAGCGGAACGAAGTACGGCCGGGACCGTGCAGCGACACCAGAGTCAGCAGGGACACCCGCACCAGGGTCCTCAGCACCAGCGGAAGCTCCAACACCGAAGTCCTCAGCACCAGCCGCAGCCCCAACGCCCGGGTCTGCAGCACCAGCTGTAGCTCCAACGCTCGGGTCCTAAGCACCAGCAGCAGCTCCAACGCCCAGGTCCGCAGCACCAGCAGCAGCTCCAACGCCCGGGTCCTCAGCACCAGCAGCAGCTCCAACGCCCGGGTCCGCAGCACCAGCAGCAGCTCCAACGGCAACGGGGTCCGCAACACGAGGCACGCCACTCCAAAGGGTGCAGCGCCGCTCGTGTCACTCACGGATCCGCTCGCGGGAGGGGAGCTCCCTAACGGGAGAAGAGGCACTAGCACCAGTCCCAGCAGTACGTCCGGCTCGAGCAGTACCTCTCCGGAGGCTGCAGTACTGTAAGTACCACGTACGCAGCTACTCCGAGGAGAGGGCTCCTCCAGGTGTAGGACTCCCAGGCCCAGTACCTCCAGACCCAGAACCCCCAGACTCCGGACTCTGCAGCTCAGCACCACGAGGCTCCACACCCCCAAGCTCAGCACCCCCAGGCTCCACACCCCCAGGCTCCACACCCCCAGGCTCAGCACCCCCAGGCTCCACACCCCCAGGCTCCACACCCCCAGGCTCAGCACCCCCAGGCTCAGCACCCCCAGGCTCAGCACCCCCAGCAGGACGAGAGTCGACAGCGACCTCAACAGGCTCAACAGGGTCTACGTGAGACACACCTGAGGGAGCAGCACCCTGAGGGGGGAGGGGGTCTGCAATAGCAGCACCTGGCGCGAGGAAGAGAGGCGGGGGGGGGAGCGGGGCAGTGCGGTAGGGGAAGAGGCGGTAGCAGGGGACGGACTCGTGTAAAAGTGACGTCCTGGGAGGGCAAGACTCGGCGCGAGGTGGCGTGGTAAAACTGCCAACCAGACGCATCCGAGACAAAGCCGAGGAAGACGCAGGGAACAGCACGGGAGGAGAGCTTGTCCGCAGACGTATCGCGGACAAAAGCTCGAGACCCCCAGACCCGGAAACGCGACGCATCGGCAACCTCTCCCGTCCACAGCAGCGTGGGCGAGGTCTCCGGCAAGGAGTCACGGGGCCAGAGGTTGAGCTGATGCGCAGCGTACCGGACCGCAAACAGCCACAGAAAGTGGGGGGCAGCCGCATGGATCAAGGAGGTACGGGCGACCTCTATGACCAGGCCAATGCGGCGCTCCGCAACCCCATTCTGCTGTGGAGAGGCCGGAAGCGTGAACGACTGCTCAATGCCGTGCTCAGCACAGTAGGCTGCCAAGAGGTCGGAGGAGAACTCACCACCTCTGTCAGAGTGCAAGCGTAGGACAGGAAAGTCCGAGTGAAAACGCTCGCTGAGGTGGAGACGGGCGCTGCGGATCCAAGGGATCAAGACATCAGGGACCTCACCCTTGGTGCGCAAGGGGAAGACCGAGGTGTAGCGCGAGTAGTCGTCAACAACGATCAGGAAGTACCTCTCCGGACCCTGACCACGGACGTGGGCTGGGCCCCACACGTCCATGTGGAGCGTCTGCAAGGGAGCAGTCGTCGGGGGAAATGAGGAGGAGTGAGGAGCGGCGCGCTGCCGTCCCTCGACACAAGGGAGACAGGTAGGAGCAGGCGAGGGTGGGAGGGCAGGAAGGACCCTGGGCAAGCCAGAGACAAGGTACCGGGAGTGCATGGCACGAAGCCGCTGCATAGACGGGTGGCCAAGGCGGTGGTGCCAGAGGACAGTCTCGTGTGCCAGAGAGCGACACAAGCAGGGGGCGGACAGCTGACCTGACGCGGACGCGGACGCACACGCAGCAACCTGAGGGGACTCAGTAGTCAGAGGGTACAGGTCCGACCCCGGCTGCCGAGTGAAGGTAGCCAAGTGACGGCCCGTACGAGCACACGTGCAGTGTGTCACGCGCTCGTAGGCAGGGGTGAACTGGTGAACACCCCCGTCCTGGAGCGCACATCCTGCCACCAAGTTCGTAGAGAACGAGGGGAGGTGGAGACCTGACAGTGTGCCCGACGGGACCGCAGGACAGGGAAGGACAGTGGAGGAGGTCGCAATGACCGGACCCCCAAAGGGGTCAGCAAGGGAGACAGCAACTGGCCGAGCAAGCGGCTCAAGGGCAGTGCGGTCACGAAAGAAGCAGCGAGAAGCACCTGAGTCCAGTGTGAAGGTGTGCAGTGCTGCAGTCGACTCAGTACCAAGGGGGGCAGACACACAAGCACCTAGAGCAGCAGCCTCATCAGCACCTGGGGTAGCCGACACGCGAGTACCTGGAGCGGCAGACGCACTGGCCCTAATGCCCGGGTCGGGCGGCACACACAAGTACTCAGCACCCTCTCCACTAGTAGACATCACATACGTGGCAGATAGAATAGCATCAAAGTCTAGAGCATAGATATCAATCCCCTTCTTTAGGAGATCAAGCCAGCGGGGCAGCTCAGTGGCCTGAGGGAACTGAACACGCCAAGCGTCGTCGAGACAAGAGAAGCAGCGCTGTGTGGCGTGCGGTCGTCCACACTGCTGACCAGTGCGGTCACCAGTGCAAATGACGTACGTGCAGCTAAGACCACCCCCACCCCCGTGCTGAGAGTACCACTCACGGACCTTCTTGGGCGAAGGAGTGTGCTGCTGGCCCTGGCCACCGCCAGCGCCTCCACGGCCACCACCATTGCCGCCACCTCCTCGACCACCCCAACCCCTGCCGCCGCCTCGTCCACCGCCACCCCAACCACCGCCTCCACTCCTGCCACCTCCCCCGCCGCTGCCGCCACCACCCCCATCGCTACCACTCGCCCCTCCAGCCGAGCCACCACCCCCACTGCTTCCACCGCCCCCACCGCCGCCTCCCCCGCCGTCACCGCCACCACCCTTGCCCCCTTTGCCCTTGCCGCTGCGGCGCCCGCTCAAGGCAGACGCAGCGCCGACCTTCTCAGCACCAAGAAGGTCGACAGCAGCAGCAGAGGCGACAGAGGGAAGAAGGGGGGAAGGAGAACACCCCTCAAAGAACGGGGTACGGGGGTCGCCACGAGAGGCACCTACAGCGACTATGCTAGTCTCAGCTGCAAGCAGCTCCTTCTCGAGGAGGGCAATGGTGAGCTCAGTGGGGCAGCGAGCTAGGAAGTGGTCCCTAACAGCACGCAGTGTTTCAGGGAGGCGGGTGACTAGGTGGTAGAGAGTGAGCCAGAGTGGAGGGGGGTGCATGGCAAGGAACTCAGCGGGCATGGCGGCACGGAAGCGGGCCTCACTAGTACGGAGGTGCGTGATGAGGTCAGCGACTGTGTGGAACGAGGCCAGGTCGGGAAACAGGTAGGGGAGGGAGAGACGGCCTAGCGCGGCAGAGGCAGGTGAGGAGTAGCGAGCAACGACAGCTGTGTACAGTGCCTGTGCAGTCTTGTGCTGGCCAAAGTGCTCGCGTTCGTCTATCGGCAGAGAGTTGCGAATAGCAAAGCGAGCGTGGGCATCACGAGTCTGCCACTGCGAGCGAGCAGTGCTGTCAGCAGTAGCAGCAGGGGCAGTGACATGGCCTAGGGCGTGGTCGTACAGTGAGATGTCGTCCTTGGCTGTGAGCTATAGATAGAGATGCATGTCATCTAGCCAGGTATCGAACTTCACTGGGCAGCCCTCAGCATCGAAAGCTAGCACAGGAGGGCTAGCCATAGCAGCAGTAGAGTAGCAGGTGTGCAGGAAGCGTTCACAAGTGTGCGGGAAGTGTGCACAAGTGTGCACAATTGTGCGGGAAGCGAGCACAAGTGTGCTGGAAGTGTGCACAAGTGTGCGGGAAGCGAACACAAGTGTGCTGGAAGTATGCACAAGTGTGCACAAATGTGCGGGAAGCGTGCACAAGTGTGCGGCGTGCGGGCCGCTCGGTTCGGGTCGGGTCGCGCGGCTCGGGTCACGCGGCTCGGTTCGGTCGCGGGCTGCAGCGGGAACGGGCCGCCCGGGGCCTCTAGGGGCGGTGGGCACGGGGCCGGTCGAGGTGGCTTGGGGCCCTAGAGAGGCGAGCGCGGGGCCGATGGGGCCTGAACGGGGCTAGCGCGGGGCCGACGGGGCTTGAACGGGGCGGGCGTGGGGCCGACAGGGCCTGAACGATGCTAGCGTGGGGCCGATCGAGGCCTGAACAGGGCTAGCACGGGGCCGACGGGGCCTGAACGGGGCTAGCGCGGGGCCTACGGGGCCTGAAAGGGAGCCGACGGGGCCTGAACGGGGCTAGCGCGGGGCCGATCGGGGCCTGAATGGGGCTAGCGCGGGGCCGACGGGGCCTGAACGGGGCTAGCGCGGGGCCGACGGGGCCTGAAAGGTGCCGACGGGGCCTGAACGGGGCTAGCGCGGGGCTGATCGAGGCCTGAAAGGGGCCGACGGGGCCTGAACGGGGCCGCTAGGGAGAGCGGGCGTGGGGCCGAAAGGGCCTGAACGGGGCTAGCGCGGGGCCGTCAAGAGGGGCCTCTAGGGGCGTGACACAGTCGAGGCGCCCTAGGGTGCAAGTTGGTAGGTAGGTAGGTAGTTAGGTAGTGGTGGGCCCTTAGAAAATTTCGGTCCTAGGAAGGACCTGCTCTATACCATGTTGTAATAACTGAACAGGAATGAATGAACTAACAGTAAAATGAGTACAAGTACCTAACCCTAGAATTGTGTACCACCTATAGGCTAACCCACTGTAGCCTAAACTAACACAACATATATAATGTTTGACATTCACATTACTCTGCGATAACCAGAGTGCGATCAAGATCGCGAACAAGCCCGAAACACATCGCACTCCGTTACTTCTTCGTCAAGGATGAGATCGACAAAGGCAAGGTCAAACTCACATACCGCCCAACTGGTGACATGGCAGCCGATTTCCTGATAAAGAAACTGCCACGTCACAAGTTTCAGCACTTTGCCGACCTCTGCGGGATCTCAAAGAAATCCCACGTAGCTCACCTTAATGAATAAAGGGGAGTGTTAGAATAACCGAAGGTTATGATAACATTCCCGAAGGCTTCATTTAGCAAATCGCTTCATAGCGAGGCATCGCACCCGTACTACTATTGAGTTAACCTCGTATAAAGCACGTGGCGGCTCGAGAGTCACTCGAAGGTCAACAGTCGCTGTTAGTCAACAGTCGCTATTAGTCAACGGTCGCAACTGTTGACCGCCCAGTAACCGTACTCGGAGGTTACACAATGCATCACGATAACTGTCGAGTCGAGTAATTGTCGTGGTTACTGTAGCAATGCAAAACAGTTAATAAGGGAATGTAACCCTTAGAGTACATGGCTAGTTAGGATTGCTATTTATATTATTGTACTCCTATCCTAAAATCATCTTGTTCTCTTTCAACTAGTTTCAACAAGGTAATTACAAAGACTTAATTGTCTTCTTATAACTTAGCAGTCTTATCCTATCCACTACGATTCCCGGTTTATATCAACAGCAACAATTGTTCATGCCATTTTACTCGTAACACGGGGCTACAAAGAAGTTGATGTTATGAATGAACTTGCAGAGTGCGCAGTAAAACGAATAACGATAATGTGGAACTACAGAATGACAATACAAGGAAAGTGACGATGTCAAAGATAGCAGGTAGAAAGATAGAACAGGAAAGTGGGTTTGCACTAGCAGGCAGTTGAGTACGTATAGGAAACCCTAAATTGGGATGTACTTCTCAAACACAATATATGTGTTATTGTTGTGTAGGCTATAGTGGGTTAGCCTATAAGGGGTACACAACTCTTAGGGTTTCATACTTGTACTGCAATGTGGCCTAGTTCATTCACTTCTCTTATTCTGACATGGTATTACGAGCCTAGGTTAGGAACCTAGGACCGTTCCTAAGGGCCCACCGTTTCCGCTTGAAGCGCCCTCGTGCGCCGTTCTTCCTAGCGCCCTCGTGCGCCTCGCTCCTAGTGCGCCCTCGTGCGCCCTCGTTTTCTCCTCAGCTGCCTGTGTGCAGCCGCTAGACGCCCGCGTGCGCGGCCCTTTTTTTTTTAGGTCGCGTCGCCCGCTAGCCGCCCGCGCTCGGCCTGTTTCTTAGGGGCGCGGCCCGCTAGCTGCTCGCGCCGCCCTCTCTGGCCTCGCGCGGCCCTTAGCGCGGCCCGCCAACGCGGCCCTTAGCGCGGCCCCTCGACCGCCCCGTGCCGCCGCCGCGTCCCCTTAGGCCGCCGCCCGTGCTAGCCCGCCGCCCGCACGATCGCCGCCGCCCGCATAAACACAGCAGCGGCCCACGCGCAGCTACACCCTAGGCCCCGCTGCGCACTGTCGATAGGCCCGTCGTCGCACCGCCCTCTTTGCCCGAGCCGCGCCGCCCTGACCGAGCCGCGCCGCCCGAACCGCGCCACCCTGACCGAGCCGCACCGCCCTACCTGCAGCACCTACTGTTGCAACTGCTACTCCTACTACTACTACTGTTTCTACTGCTACTGCTACTACTACTTCTGCTCCTGCCACTATGGCTAGTCCCACTACTCTCACCTTTGACGCCGAGGGCCGCCCGATTAAGTTCGATGTCTGGCTTGATGACCTCCACCTGTTCCTCCAGATCACTGCCAAGGACAATGTCTCACTCTACGACCACACGTCAGGCGCTGCTCCCGCACCTCCCGCTACTGTTGACAGTACTGCTCGCTCCCACTGGCAGACTCGTGATGCTCACGCCCGCCTAGCCGTTTGCAGTCACCTGCCGGTAGATGAGCGCGAGCACTTCGGCCAGCATAAGACCGCTAAGGAACTGTACGACGCAGTAGTCGCGCGCTACTCCTCCCCGGCCACGGCTGCTATAGGCCGTCTCTCACTGTCCTACCTCTTCCCTGACCTGTCTGCCTTTTCCATTGTAGCTGACCTCATCACCCACCTCCGTACCAGTGACCTCCGCTACTGTGCCGCACTCCTAAGAACCACCCCCCCCTCGATGTACCTCACACTGTACCACCTTGTCACGCGCCTCCCCGACTCCCTTTGCACAGTCATGGACCACTTTCTAGCCCTCTCCCCCACTGACCTCACTGTCGACCTCCTCGAGAAGGAACTCCTAGCAGCTGAGAAGAGCATTGTAGCTGTAGGTGCCTCTCGTGGCGACCCTTGCGCCCCCTTCTTTGAGGGGTGCTCTCCCGTCCCCCTCCTCCCCTCCATTGCCTCTTCTGCTGCTGTCGACTTCCTCAGAGCTGAGGGGGTCGGGGCTGCATTTACTCCTAGTGGGCGGCGCAAGGGCGGCAGGGGCAAGGGGGGCAGGGGTGGTGGAGGTGGAGGCGGGGGCGACGGCGGTGGAGGGGGTGGAGGGGGCGGGGGTGGTGGAGGAGGTGGGAGTGGCGCGAGTGGTGGGGGGTTCGGTGGCAGCACAGGGGGTGGTGGAGGCGGCGGCGGTGGAGGTGTTAGGGGTGGAGGTGGCAGTAGTGGCGGCGGTGGAGCAGGTGGCGGGCGCGGTGGAGCGGTACAGCGAGGGGGGTTTGGCGGTGGTTCGAGGCAGCAGCAGCAGCGTCCCGGTGAGACTCCCTCGCCTCAGCAGCTCCGTGACTGGTACTCTCAGCGTGGGGGGTCTAGGGGTGGGGGTACTTGCCCGTACATCATCCGCACAGGTGACCGCACTGGCTAGACTTGTGGGAGGTTTCACACGGCACAGCGCTGCTTCTTTCGCCTCGACGACGCCTAGCGCGAGGAGTTCCCTGATGCCTCTGAGCTGCCCCGCTGGGCTGATCTGCTTAAGAAGGGAATTGATATCTTTGCTCTTGATTATGATGATATCCTTGCTGCTATGTATGCATTGACTATTAGTGTTGAGGATGACTGTTACCTGAGTGTACCGTCCGACCCAGGTATTGAGACCAGTGAGGCTGCAGCTCTAGGTGCTAGTGCGTCTGCTGCTCCAGGTCCTGGTGAGGCTGCTGCCCTAGGTGCTAGTGCGTCTGCGTCTGCTGGTACCGCACCTACTGAGGCACTTCACACCTTCACACTGGACTCAGGTGCTTCCCCCTGTTCCTTCGCGACCGCAGTGCCCTAGAGCAGCTCCCTAGACCGGTTGCTGTCTCCTTGGCTGACCCCTCAGGGGGTCCGGTCGTTGCGACCTCCACCACTGCCCTCCCTTGTCCTGCTGTCCCGTCTGGCACGCTGTCGGGCCTCTACCTCCCCTCGTTCTCTACGAACTTGGTGGCAGGTTCTGCGCTCCAGGTCGCGGGTGTTCACCAATTCACCCCGGCCTACAAGCGTGTGACACAATGCACGTGTGCCCGGACGGGCCGCCACCTTGCTACCTTTACTCGGCAGCCGGGGTCGGACTTGTACACCCTGACCACTGAGTCCCCTCAAGTAGCTGCGTCTGCGTCAGGTCGGTTGTCGGCCCCCTGCTCGTGTCGCTCCCTGTCGCACAGGACGGTCCTCTGGCACCACCGCCTTGGTCACCCGTCAGTGCAGCGCCTTCACGGCATGCACTCCAGGTTCCTTGTCTCTGGTCTTCCCAGAGTTCTCCCTCCCCTCCCACCCTCGCCTGCTCCTCCCTGTCTTCCCTGTGTCGAGGGGCTGCAACGCGCCGCTCCTCACTCCTCCTCGTTCCCTCCCATAGAGGCTCCCCTGCAGACTCTTCACCTGGACGTGTGGGGCCCCGCCCGCGTCCGGGGACAGGGCCACGAGCGGTACTTTCTGCTGGTCGTCGACGACTACACGCGCTACACCACGGTCTTCCCCTTGCGCACCAAGGGTGAGGTCCCTGATGTCTTGATCCCCTGGATCAGCGCTGCTCGTCTCCAGCTCCGCTAGCGGTTCCAGTCAGACTTTCCAGTCCTGCGTCTGCACTCTGAAAGAGGTGGCGAGTTTTCCTCTGACCTCTTGGCAGCCTACTGTGCGGAGCACGGAATCACCCAGTCGTTCACGCTCCCGGCCTCTCCGCAGCAAAATGGGATTGCTGAGCGCCGCATTGGTCTTCTCATGGAGGTCGCTCGTACCTCCATGATCCATGCGGGTGCCCCCCATTTCCTGTGGTCGTTTGCAGTGCAGTACGCCGCGCATCAGCTCAACCTCTGGCCCCGTGTCTCCGTTCCAGAGACCTGGCCTACCCTGCGTTGGATGGGGGAGGTTGACGACGCGTCGGTGTTCCGAGTCTGGGGATGTCAAGCCTTTGTCCGCAACACGTCCGCGGACAAACTCTCCTCCCGTGCCGTTCCCTGTGTCTTCCTGGGCTTTGTCCCTGACGTGCCTGGCTGGCGGTTTTACCACCCCACCTCACGCCGTATCTTCGCCTCTCACGACGTCACCTTTGACGAGTCGGTACCCTTTTACCGTCTCTTCCCCTACCACACTGCCCGGCTCCCCCCCCCCCGCCGCTCTTCCTCACCCAAGGTGTCCCGTCGGTAGACCCCCTCCCTCCCTAGGGTGTTGCTCCCTCAGGTGTTTCTCAGGTAGACCTGGTCGAGCCTGTCGAGGTAGCTGTTGACTCTGGTCTTGTGCGAGGTACTGAGTGTGCTGAGCCTAGTGGTGCTAGGTCTGGGGGCACTGAGACTCGGGGGGCTGAGCCTAGGGGTGCGGAGACTGGGGGTGCTGAGCCTGGGGGTGCTGAGACTGGGGGTGCTGAGACTGGGGGTGCTGAGCCTGGTGGCGCTCCCTCTTCACAACAGCTGCGCGAGTGGTACTCTCAGCGCTACAGCCTCTGTCGTGGCGCTACTAGAGGTGGGGAGTCTGCTGGGGTCGGGGTTGGTGGCCTCGCAGGTGCAGTGCCGCAGCCAGAGCCTCCCTCTCCTGAGCGGCTACGTGAGTGGTACGCTCGGCGCTGCAGCCTCAGGATTGGAGCTCCTAGCGTTGAGGTACCGTCTCCTGGAGGTTTTGCTGACACTAGTTCTGCCGGAGGTGCTACTGGAGCTCCTGGAGGTCCTGGAGGTACTGCTGGTACTGCTGCAGTTCCTACTGGTGCTGCTGGAGGTTTTGGAGCTGCTGGAGGTACTACTAGTGCTAGTGGAGGCCCTGGAGCTGTTGGAGGTGCTGCTGGTACTGGTTCGGCTGGAGTTTCTGGTGTTGTCTCTGCTCCTTTTGGGAGCGCTTCACGGCCACGGCCATACTTCGTTCCGCTCCTCAACACGGACGTCCTTGAGGACAGACAGGAGGACCTTGAGTGTCTTGCAGCCGCTGCGCCTCATCTCCTGTCCATGCTGATTGCCCCTAAGGGAGACCCGGATGCTCCAGACATCCCGACCCGGCGCTCTTACGTTGAGGCGATCGCGGGTGAGTACTCCTCTCGGTGGCATTCAGCCATGGATGCAAAGATGGCATCCTGGAAGTCCACTGGCACTTACGTTGACAAGGTTCCCCCACCTGGGGCGAACATCGTCAGTGGCATTTGGATTTTCAGGGTGAAGCGGCCGCCGGGTTCTCCGCCTGTCTTCAAGGCTCGTTACGTGGCTCGAGGCTTGAGTCAGCGAGAGGGAGTAGACTTCTTTCAGACCTTCTCCCCCACCCCGAAGATGACCACTCTTCGGGTGTTATTGCACGTTGCTGCTCAGCGTGACTACGAGTTTCTTGGCGTTCTACTCGCTCGTCTTCTGTTCTCAGCTCCAGTTGTGAGGCTGAGATCTACGCCACAGCCATGGCTGCACAGAAGCTACGCTGGCTCACCTACCTGCTGACCGACTTGGGAGAGCGGCCTAGTTCTCCTCCAGTGCTGTACATCGACAACAAGGCTGCCATTGCCTTGTGTGAGGAGCACAGACTGGAGCACAGAATGAAGCACATCGCTCTCCGTTACTTTTTGGCTCAAGAGCTGCAGCAGCGTGGTCAGCTTCGTCTGCGCTACGTGGCCACTCAGGCCAACACCGCTGATATATTCACCAAGGCACTCCAGTCTGATGGTCATCAGCGTTTCTGCACTTTGCTTGGGCTTCTGCCCACGTTTCCTCAATTGCTGTATGCTTTGCCTGTACTGTGATCACTATATATACCTACCTGCCCATTTGTTTTGCTAGGTTGCGATCATCTTGTTGTTTGTACTGCATATATGCCACTGCATGTGAACTTGCCCTGAGGCCCTTTGCTTGTGCTCGGAGTGTGTGGTGACGTTGTGATCCACCCTGAGCTTGTTTACCTTTCTTGACTGGTCTTGTGACCCCTTGCTCTCCCCCACTTTGCCTATGGGGGTGTGTCAAACACAATAAATGTGTTATTGCTGAGTAGGCTATATAGGGTTAGCCTATAGGGGGTACACAACTCTTAGGGTTTCATACTTGTACTGCAATGTTGCCTCGTTCATTCACTTCTCTCATTCTGACAGTACTCGCTATAGAGTACCCCACTGCAGGCTAGACAAATACAACACATTCTGACACACCCGCATAGCCAAAGTGGGGTGTAATCAACACAATAAGCAGTCATAGAGCAGGTTCACAAGGACAAGCAAAGCTAGAGGCATTCACAGAGGGCAAGTGAGGAGGAGGAGGAGGGAATGTAAGAGGAGAGGAGACCGGAGGCGACGACGGAAGCTGTAGACACATGGTGGCGGCTGGCTCAGTGGCAACCGAAGCAAAGGCCCGGACTACATTAGTAACTAGCTCCGCAGCTACTCCGAGCGGCTGGAGGAACTGACCTACGGGCGACTGGCGACTACTGGAGATTGTAGCCTCCGGACTACTGGCGTTGCTGGCGACACGACGGCTCAACCTCCGCTCAACCTCCCCCAACTGTCCCACCCTCCTTTCACACACCCCTTGCTGCACCCCTAGCTCCACTCCCACGTCACCCCCTTAGCACCACTTCTTCGGCTCCTACACACCCACCACCCTCAGCGGCAGCTGCAGTAGTGGGAGACAGAGAAGGAGGAGGAGCAGGGGACGGTTCACACACCCGCCACCCCCATACCCCCAACGCAGGGCAGAAACGCGGGCAGCAGCTGGGGCGGCGTGTGAGCGGAAGCGAGGCGCCGCGCGGGCCCCCAGGGCACCTCGACGAGCGACGGGAGGGGGCGATGCGCGAGCTCCCAGGGCGCCGCGACGGGCGACGGGAGGGGTGACGCGCGGCCCCTCAGGGCGCCGCGACGGGCGACGGGAGGGGCGACACACAGCCCCCCAGGGCACCGCGATGAGCGACGGGAGGGGGGGGGGGGGGGGGGGGGGGGGGGGACGCACTGGCCCCCTGGGCGCGGCGACGGGCGACGCGCGGCCCCCAGGGCGCCGCGACGAGCGACAGGAGGGGGGGGGGGGGGGGGGGGGCGGGGGACGCGCGGGCCTCCAGGGCTTCCCGACGGGCGACGGGAAGGGCGACGCGCGGCCCCCCAGGGCGTCGCGACGGGCGACGGGCGACGCGCAGGGCAGCGCGCAGGCCCCCGAGGCGCCTTGTGAGGCAGTAAACCGCCACGCGCCTCAGGGTGCAGGGCGGGCAGAAAACCGCCATGCACCTTGAGCGCGTGGCGGGAAGAAAAAACACGTCGGGCGCCACGGGGCGCGCAACAGACAGGATAGCAGCGGAACTAACGGTGGGCCCACAGGCCAGGAGCGTAACCGCTCTGATAGCATGTCAAAAAAAGCTGGTAGAAAAATATAACAGGAAAGTGGGTTTGCACCAGGCCTCTGTATAGGATTTGAGGTACTTTTTCTCGTAAGGCCAACACCTAGCTGTTACTCTTTCAATAAAGGTGGTTTATAGAAACTGCTCTTACCTTATATAAGGTGTCAGTGTTGCAGTGTGTTGAGTCATCGAAGACATGTGGAGGACAGGGCAAATTTTTGGATTTGACATACCCTTAAGATCAGTGTACCCCTATCTCAAAAAACTGATTATCAGTGTGACCCCCTACAGAAAAACTTTCACATCAGGGTATTTTTAACTTTTAAAAAATTTACCATGTCGCATCAGTGTAAGATTATTGTAAAGCCTGGTCATTTTTTTTAATGCTGCACACAATACAGATCCTACTCATCCTACGCAAACAAGCAGCGGAGCCTGCCTCAGTCGTGCAAGGAACGCGGTGCCCAGTGGGCTAGTGGGCACCGAATTGTTGCTGCAGTCAGCCAAGTTTCCAGCCAACCCGGCCTTGTTGTCAAGTCTGACAAACAGACCAACTAGCGGAGGTGGCGGTGCCAGCAAAGAAACAGTAACCCTGGCCAATAGTGGCCCTCTGTGTGCCAGCACAGGAGTTGTCAAGGCCGAAATTCCGGCCTCAGTGGCCTTGGTGGAATCCCAGGTTACGGGAAAGGGGGGGTGGGTGAACCGGG
Organism: Closterium sp. NIES-65; assembly: GCA_948144175.1. Taxonomy (NCBI): domain Eukaryota; kingdom Viridiplantae; phylum Streptophyta; class Zygnematophyceae; order Desmidiales; family Closteriaceae; genus Closterium; species Closterium sp. NIES-65. The sequence goes on from CANXME010002068.1 coordinate 2,000,360, forward strand.
GGGAGGGGGGGGGTAGGGTACGCGTTACAGGGTAAAACTTGTTACGGGATCCGTAAACCCTTGGCCATCAGTGTGCCTTACAAAAAAAACCAGACACATCAGGGTAAATCAACCTCCCCAAAAAAAAACCCTAGCCCATCAGTGTGACCATCAAAAACCACCCTGATTATCAGGGTATCAGGGTGATTTACACTGATAAAATTAGGCCTGGTGGAGGACCCATGATTGATACCCAGCAGGATCACACGACGTGGGAAATATGTTTTACGCGACCAATCCTAGAATCCTTTCTTAGATTGAACTCAATTTCATCGGTGCTACTACATTATGTAGCTCTGAATTATCAGTGTCGTAGAATCGAACATTTTTTTTTGTAAGGGTCGAAAACAAAACCAGTCTTGTAAAAAAGGGTGCATCGTAAAACCCGCCCATATAGTAAGGGTTATAAGGGTGAATCACTATGATATCGAGAGGCCAGGTTTGCACTAGCGGGCGGTTGAGTACATATAGGAAACCCTTAATTGGGATGTAGTCGCTATAGAGTACCCAACTGCAGGCTAGAAAAATACAACATTCTGACAGACGACCCCTAAATAGGGAAAGTCCTAGCTAGGCGGGGAGGTTGGGCGAGGATGGCTCGGTGATGGTTGCGATTGGTGCGGAGGCGACTCGGGAGTGGTTCGGTGCGACGAAATAGGAAGAACAGGTTCGTCGCGTGACCCTCGAGATGGCCTCGTTAACGAGTGCCTCAGTAAGGATTTGTAAATCCTTACAGTTGAAGTGAGAAGGTTACATTTTTTTTTAAATTATAGCAGAATATGCGTGGTTGCCTTGCATTATTCAGTGCTGCGATCCTAGAGCACCGACCATGAATTCGCCACCAATAATTGCATGGTCGTCGGTGCCTCTACCTCGTGTCGTCGTGGCGTGTCGTCGTCACCAACTGAGATCGGTGCGAACTTCTTGTCGGTTGGGTATGCTTCTGTAGAGGCCTTGTCGTTAGCATTGCTACTGAGACCGGATTTCACCCCGCTCCTCCTCGAACAACCCCACCTTCTCTGACATGTGTTTCCCTCCCCCAACCTTCAACCCGCTCTTGCGGTCCAACCACATCACATCCTCACAAAATACCCACCCATGTCGAGCATATTCTCGAAATATCCCGAGAATTCATGTGTATTCGAACATCACACCACACCACAGCTGATTTATTTTAGCGAGCATGGTTGACGTAAGATTCTAGATAGTGCTTTTGTTCGTGCGAGGGCAGGGACAACTGGCTAGCTGGGCAGGGAAACGCGGTTGTGTTGCGTTGCGTCGTGGCTGTGGAGTTGAAGCCCCTCCTGACAAGTCACACGCGTCGCTCCCAACCCAGCCAGCAAGCCCCAACCCGCCATTATTTAGGGCACTCGCATCATAGCCGAGGCGAATCTGATTTGAGACATTGTGTAGTTCACTTGCAGTTTTGTTCACAAGTTCAAGAATTTACCAATGCAGAGCAGCGCCACTACCTCTCAGATTGCTAGCGGTAGCAGCAGCACAGAACCCGACAATGAAGTTATTATCGCAGGTCGTTATCGCCGTGTGCGTCTCCTCGGTAAGGGCTCTCAAGCTACCGTGTGGGAGTGCGAAGATCTTCTCAACCCCTCAGGCCCTCACGTCGCATGCAAGTCCTTTTCCCGCCTTAAATCCTCCGCCAATCGCGCTATAATCAACGAGGTTCTCGCTCTGAAGAAGCTAAGAGGCCACTCGAATATCGTCGACTTTATAGATTTGATAGTCGAGGCTGACGAGTGCCACGCAATTGTAGAGCTCGCGCCGGAAGGCGACCTGGTTCTGGAGATAATGGAGCGCGGTCCGATGGTGAACGAGGCGCAGGCGGTGAACCTGGCGCGGCAACTCGCATCGGCCGTGGCGTTTTGCCACGCGAGCGGCATCGTGCATCGCGATATCAAGCCCGACAACGTGCTGGTCGTCATGCGCCCCGTGGACCATAACCACCACCATCACCTCCCGTCGTCCCCTTCCGCTGACGACTCCGATCTTCTGGCCGTCGATTTCCCCTCGTCTCCCAAATCTACCCTCAAAGACGCCGGGCCTCTCTCCTCCTCCTCGTTCTCCCCGTCCGCTTCTTCCTCCTTCTCCTCGTCGACCTTCTCCCCGTCAACTCCCTGCTCCTCGTCCCCGTCCTCTCCCACCATTACGACCAGCGGTTCCCGTCGTGGCGCTTCGCGGTCGCCGTGCTCCTTGGCCTCGTTCTGCCTGCTGGACTGGCTCTCCACCCCCGACGCAGCTCCCACTGCGGATAATTCCGAGTCCCCGTCCACCTCGCACCACACGGATGACCAATGTGGGATCGTGAATGGAGGTGCCACCGCCGCCCACAAAACTCCAGGAAATGAGAATGCAGGGGGGTCCGCGGATTTGGAGGTTGAGTCTCCGCCAGCAGCGCCGATGACGAGCGCACAGCGTCGTGAGCTGGTCGTCGGAGTGAAGCTGACCGACTTCGGGGGCTCTGCCGTGCTCAAGGGCGGGCTAAGCGGTGTTGTTAAAGGGCGGGGCGCGGGAACGCGCGGGTACATGGCGCCGGAGGTGATCACGGGACAGGCGTACGGGTGCAAGGCTGACGTGTTCAGCCTCGGGATCACTCTGTCCACCATGCTGACGGGACATATCCCCGCCACGCCTGTGGACTTCTCCAAGCCCATCTGGGAGAACGTGCCAGAAGGCGCGAAGGATCTAATCCGTCAAATGCTTTACATGGACCCGAATCGACGGCTGAGCTCGTTTCAGGTGATGGAGCATCCGTGGCTGAATCAGCCAGAGGCGAGGCGTGCGGATGTCACTACCAGGTACCCCAGCCTGCTGCAGCCTTTAGCAATGGTGACGACGGAGATGGCGTACTGTCAGGGCAGTACAAGTAAGGGCGGCAGCGGGGTCAGTGGGAGGAAGTGCTGCAGTGGTCAAAGGAATGCAGATCGAAGTGCTCAAGTTGAGTGCGAAGCAGCAGCCCCATAAAGGATCCATCGCAGAAGCTGTTTGCAGCAGCTCATTGCAGAATAAGGGAAAAGCCCTCAACAGCCACCTTGGCTAGTCATACGAAGCAATGTCAGTTGCTTCTAGAAACGTGGGAGGAGCTGCAGGTGATGCCCACATCACGCTGGGAGGGAGCCTGCTGGCTTGTAGACGATGTTCTGGCTGATTTCTTCCCGTCACAGCAACGCTGTGGAGTTGTGAGCAGTTGCTCTCGCCATGCACCGGAAGAGCAACTGGGCACAACACTTACAGCTTCATATTCTCTGCTACTGAGTTGAATGCTGGCACTGAGAGCCAGCAGTGATTAGCAGTGTTCTTGTGGTATTTGTCTCACAATTGAAGGCATCCTGCCATTTGGATGTTTTAGTACTGGCACACGGTACAATTGTGTCATTCATTATCCTACAGTGGTATTGTGTTTTGCAACAAATTGAAGGATGACCTACTGGTAAGAGTCAAGAAGAATTATCAAGAAGAACGCACATGCTAACTGAAGCCATCAGCAGCTGGACCTGTCACTGCACAACAGCCATACCGTACTTGCCCCCACAGAATGCTCAGGAGAAACTACACCAGCCAGTGCAGCAATTTATTTGAACGTGGGCTGCATGCGATCCTCAGGCAGCTCCTCCAGTGACGACCACCATGCACGCTCGTCCATGGACGCCCCCAGAAAGCTACGCTTTCTCTTCTGCGGAGTTTCTGTGGTGCTAGACTCCACGTAACCGAACGAGTCCTCGGGCACCCACACCCCAGACACGGGATCTGGCTTCCAGCACTGGATCTTCCTCGGTTTCGCGGAAGGTGATGCTGCTTGTAGCTCGTCGGTCTTAGCACTGCTGCCGGGGGGTGAAACGGCTGCGGCTGAAAAGGGCCTGCAGGAAGGGAAGAGGCGCGGATGCAACTAAACACAATGGGGAAAGATGGATCATGGCCACGGAGCAGAATGGGGGTAAGGCGACCAAACGTGATGAAGTACTGGAAAGAGGTGACAAGGAAACGAAAAAAGGAAACGGTGTATGTGAAAGATGGGGAGAACGAGGGTGGCCGAACTGGTGACGGCGGTGAATGAGCAAACGAGATGAAGTGCGTGAGTGATAGAAGCGTTTAAGGCAGCCAAACCTACCGCGAGAAAGCGAGGGCTGTAAGCCCTTGGCGACGAGAAAGGTTGGACCCTAGCCGCAACATATCAACAGCCGCCCTCGCCATAACCCCGTGATACTACTGGGGCTAGAAGAGCAAGCAGACGATGCCAGACGCCAGAAGATCGGACTGGGCTCAATCAGATATCCCAACTCTTGTTTAGTTTAGTCGCCGAAATGTAAAGTGTTGGGATGGTGTGTGTGTTGGGACAGGAGTGCTGGTGACGGGGCGGAGTGGAAACTGGGGAACACATGGGATATCATGACAGGTGGCGGACAAACCAATACCAACAGCGCTAGCGAATTGACGGATCGCGAAGCTGCTCGTCATGAACGCCATTTAGAACCGTGATTGGTGGGAAGTGTACCCTGAAAAGATAGTGCGGGTGTGGGTTCTAAGAACATCACATACACGTCAGAGGTGGGCCATACTAGCTTTGAAAAAGATGAGGTGGTCCCCACCTAGGACGCGGTACAAGTGCCCAGCCAGCTCGGATGGAGCCGAAATTTAGCTTCCTTCTACACAGACTAGCACTGTTTTATTTCAGCCATTCTTATTTTTACAAATGAACTGAAATGCACTCAAGATAGGAAACTACACAAGTGTGTAAAAACGCTAGAATAGCCCGAACCACATCAATGGTCGCTCGTGCCCCACAAATGCAATACTAGCTCTCATTTCGTTACACTCGTGCAAGTTCTATGTTTCTTTCTGTTTTTTTTTTCCGTATCGTTTACATATAATTCTGTCAGAAACTGAATTGTCTGTTCATTGATGTAGGTTGGAGTACATATAGCAAATCCTAATATTTATACCCCCTAAGACAAGTCTCACTACAGGCTACAACATTTGACAAATTCACTCCTTGCTCTGATTAACACACAAAATTGCTCTGCAGCAGTTGCGACTGTCAAGTATTGTGCACTTCTCTTTAGTGTATCTTTCATAAAGAAAAAATGTTCTGTAGGTCTCCTGTTCACATAATATAGCACCAAGGACCAGCTAGTTGTCAAGAATGAGTGAAAGCATCTGAAACATGCAATCTGGCACTTGCATGACCATATGCTGCAGCACTCGCCTACCGGTACATTGATATTATCTCGGTCATACGCACACTCACATCCTAGACTTCCACCATCGCCAATCCTATTAGTGCTTCCTGTTAGCAGCCACGTTAGCTCGCTCCTTTTTCCCGTGACTGTGCCTCGCTTTCTTAGCCCCATTCTTCTTGGCCCCATGTTTCTTCCTCCTCGACCCATCAGTGCTCTCTGTCCTCACCCTGCTGCTCACTAGGCCTGAGCTAGTCAGGCTGTTCGCGCTGGCCATACCGCCACTCGCTTTCCCGCATCCGCGAACCTGGTTGCAAGCGAGCAGTGCGCCGTTCTCCCCGCATGTGCACTGCTCACAGCGCCCCCTGGGGCCTGGCACGCCGTCTGTCCCCTCGACGTAAAACTTGGGACCCCAGCTCTTCCCCGCCGCCACGCACACCGCCTCCTCGCCAAACCCCTCGCACGTGCCCTGGTCCACTGGCCGACCATCGTTGTCCTGTCCTCCACCGCCCACAGTGTGAATCATGCACCTGGGGATTTTGACGCGGAGGAACAATGACGTGAGTGCGGGCAGTGAAAATTATATATACAGGAGAAAAAACCGTCGTCAAGGTTCAATATCATCCATGCCTCACCTTCGGGTCTCAGGGCAGATGATGCCGTTTCCCTTGGGCCCCTTCACCAGGTCGCCCTGCCAGTCCACGTAGCACGGACCCACGTCCTCGCAGTCGCACTCCGCCGTGTTCACCCCGATCAAGCTTCCAACACCGCTCCTCCCACCTGCTCCCCCCCGAGTCCCCGCTAAACGCCATCCCTCGATACTGTTTATGGAGGCGGCGTAGTCAGCAGCGGCGGCGGCGACGGCGGCCACCTCCTGGGCCTTCTCAGGGTGGTTGGTGCAGGTGCAGCGCGCGCAGGCCGGATTGCCCTTGATTCCCTGCGTGCCCACTGCATACGGCTGACTCGTGTACATGCAATGAGAACCCACTGCGGGTACAGGAGAAGGGAATGGGAGTCGAATGTGAGAAAGTGAGAAGCTTACACGGGATAAAGCGTAAAACGTCAACGAGTGAAAAGAAACGGACTGTACGTCTGTCACTAGAAACTAGCCGCAAATAGTGCGTCGGCTTAGTGGAAGGTGGGGTTGGGCAATGAAGTGAAGTGCGCTGCGACGTACGAGCGTAAGAAGAATTGCAGAAACCGGTGAAGAAGGCGCTCGCGGGTGTAGGAACACGCGTTACCACGCAACTGAAAGGTTCACAAGGGGTGGAAAGCCACGAAGTGCGGAAAAGTTACATTGCAACGCTTACGCCACGACGAACGAGGAGCGGAGGTGGTGGGTAGAGGAAGATGAGAACACGGACGAGCGAGGAGCGGAGTGAAGGGACTCAACTGGAAGGAGCTGGAGGCGCAGGGAAGGCCGATAGGTTGGTGGTTGGCGTTGAGCGTACACCTGGCGCCGTCGGGTAAGCCATCCTTGTTAGCAGCCGCTGTTGAGACAATTCGAGAGGTCTTGTGGCCTGTGTGTGTGTAAGGGAGAGATAGAAATGGACGGGTTTTTTATGGCAGCGAGGAGGTCAAAGGCGTATGAACAGGTGTTGATAGGAATTGAAGCCTGTGGAAGATACCTGGAAGAAACATGTGGGTATCGACAGAAACGCCACCGCGGACCTCAGGAATTACTCACCATGAGATAAGGCGAGGGGCATTGAAGCCAGTGTCAGCAGTACCGCCAACGTTACCACTAGCGCCCGCATTTCAAAGCCTTTCCAGCTGCGTGGCGTTGAGGCCGCCATCGGTCAGATGAGACGCAACCACAGGAAAACTCTAGCAAGACGTGGGTCGCACACGGAATCCAGTCAGTTTAGGAAGTGCAGATGTATTTTCCTTGTGGAGAACATGTATTTTTCTTGAACTTGCGCAAAGAGTGCTGAAATACGAGAAGCTGCTGAAGCGGATACGCAAGCAGTTCACGCCTTCATATGAGGAAGTGCTTGTTCGGTGGTTCTGATGTGATGGAGTGGGACCAAGTTTGATGATGTTTCAAATTGGGGCTGGGAAGAACAGGGGCGCATTGGCGGACGTGCCCGTTGCTGAAATCGAATCGCGTTTCGGGCAACATTGAAACACCGGCATCGCGATTTGTCAACGGCAATCAATTACTGGATCAGTATATCATGCAATTAGAACAATCTTCCGCAAACACGAATAAGCACAAGTTCCAACGACTCTTGGTTATTGTCCGCCAAAAAAAAAGTTTTTCACAGTTCGACCAGCTCTCATGTTATCAAGGTGTGGCAACGGCATTTGCAATTATGCGCGGTCGGAACTTGTTTGTGGGCTGAGGAAACCAATGTGCTTCGAAATTCGTGCCCGTGAAATGTGATGTTCCGTTGCGGGGCTGAGCGCTGTCGGCGGCAGGCACCCATGGCGCGAATCCACCACCCCCTTTTTGACTAGTTGGCCAAGACCCGACATAGCCACGTGTATTTTGTCTAACGATTTATGTAAGAAACGCATTATGGTAATCTCGTTGATGTTCATGCTACCGGTATGTGTAAGGAATTTTCTCTAACATTCCTTATTGCGACCATCAACATCGCATACAGCAGCAGCCGTTGTTTGCCCGTTACTGCTAACGGGGCTTCGCCAACTTCGCGCGCACTGTTTCACCAAACCATGCACCGCTGGCCCGGCGGAATCAGCCTACGCTTTGGGGCTAGCCCAAACCTCGATGCCAGCCTAGCAGTAGCTAGCTCGCAAGCACCGCGTAACCGTTGCATGTTTTCACACATAAGTAGCCGTTCACGCCTTGGCTCATACTATGTATCTTTTGCCCACATAGTGCAATCCTCGCTGTCTCGTTCCATTGCACCCGTAACACTTGGTATTCAGAGCCACTTTCTTTCGGACCGCGCATCTTCGCACTCCAGGAAATCAACTTTTGATTTTTGCTCGAAGGGACTCACGCCCGTTTGCACATAGGAGCCGTTGTCCTCGTGTTCTCTCGTAAACGCGTGCAGCCACGACTTCGCCTAAGACTAAGCTGACCCGACGCCCATTGGAATGGCCGAGCATCTCGACGTCACAAGATTCACGCAGGAGCGCTTGAACCAAGTGCTGCAGCAATTGCAAGCGCGGCCAGTGATGGCGTCGCCCGCAACGACAGAGACGACGACCACGGCCAACACACCCTGGAGCGACGAATGGGGCCAGAAGCCAACCTCGCGTCACCATTTCGGCGCCGACCGGCGAGTCAGCACTGCCGTCGCCAATGCTACTGAAGCCGTAGCGTCCGCCTTGCTTTGACCCGAGTCAATGAGGTGGTCCTACCGTTTAGGCGTTGTCATTCACCATGAACGTATTTTTCGACGTGAACTACGTCTCGGAGGATTCGACAAAGATTTGCTACTCCGTGTTCCTACTGCGAAGACCCGCCATGGATTGGTGGCGCTTCATCGTCACGAAGCCGACGGACTACAAGACTCTAGTGACATGAGAAGGACGAACCGGACCCTGGGCGCCGTCATATTTCGTGGAAGTGCCCCAGTATCTACGTGGGATGCGTGGTGCGCAGGTCTACGCGTCAGATTCGAGCCGATTGCAGCGTCAGAGGCTCTGCACTTGGCATTAGCTCCGTTCCGTCCAAGACTACACCAACGGATTTCTTGCATTGTACGAGCATGTGGGATACATATACGAGGGAGAGCGTATTGATCGCTACATCGGCGACTTGAAACATGAAATCACTCAGGAGATCCAGCTACGCAATGTCACTGAATTCAATGAAATCCTCGCCATGGCGGAAAAACTTTATTTTAATCGTCGGCCGAGATCGGTGTCCTACGGCAACAACAGAAGCTAGGGACATCGACCTTGCGGGACGAACGAGCACGCCGCGATACGCGCCGTTGCCGCAAATGCCACTGCCACACCATTCAAAGGGCGCTACTTCGCGTGCAATAGGCCGGGACACCGCAAAAGCGAATGTCCAGAAAACGATAAGGGAAAGGGGGAAGCTGAGCAGCAGAAACAGACCAAGCAGCACTGAAACGTTGAGAGTCAGTAGCGGACGAGCCCTCTACTCACAAGTCACTCCGCTCGCCCGACCCAACCGACCCTCACCAAATGATTGTGCTGTGAAGAAATGAGGAATGTATGAACTAGCAAGCAGGTGGGTACAAGTAGGAAAACCTAGAAGTGTTGTACCCCATACTATCTACCCCACTATAGACTACACAAACTATAGCATAAGAGTTTGACACACCCCCATAGGCAAAGTGGGGGAGAACAAGAGGTCACAAGACCAGTCAAGCAAAGCAAAGCAAGCTCAGGGTGGATCACAACGCCACCGCACAATCCAAGCACAAGGGCAAGGCCAGAAGGCCAGCTCACATGTAAGATCATATATAAAGGTAAATAAGCAAGTGCAGGTATAGAAAGATCACAGTACAAGCAAGGTCAAGAAGTGAGCAAGTGAGGCCACGTAGGCACAAGACCTAGCACAGAACAGAAGCGCTGATGATCACAAGGCGGAAGGGCCTTGGTAAAGATATCAGCAGTGCTGGCCTCAGAGGCCACGTAAGCAAGGCGCAGCTGACCACGCTGCTGCAGCTCACGAGCAACGAAGTAGCGAAGAGCAATGTGCTTCGTTCTGTGCTCCAGTCTGTGCTCCCAACACAAGGCCAGCATGGCCTTGTTGTCTATGTATAGAACTGGAGGAGAACGAGGCGGCGCTCCTAGGTCAGTCAGCAGGTATGTGAGACAGCGTAGCTCCTGTGCAGCCATGGCCCCCGCATAGATCTCAGCCTCACAGCTAGAGCCGAGAACAGAAGACGAGCGGGTAGACTGCCACGAAACAGAGCAGGAGCCAAGGCTGAAGGTGTAACCCTGTGACGATCGGTGCGTAGCCTGGTCATCAGCCCAAGAAGCGTCTGCGTGACCTGCGAGGACCACTCAACGTCGCCCTCCAAGCACTAGCCCCATGCCCGACCTACTGCACAAGTAGCGCAACACCCTCTTCGCTGTAGCCATGTGCTCTGGTCGGTGTCTCCCAGGAGCAACATAGCGTGCTAAGAGGGTATGCAAGGTCAGGTCGTGTGCAGGTCATCAGGTACATGAGGCAGCCAACAAGCTCTGAGTACAGGCCACTCGGCTCTACGGACTCATCCAAAGGCAGAGCTGAGAGCGAGTGGCGAGTAGACAGAGGAGTGGCCTCAGGCGTGGAGTACGTGAAGTAGAAGCGCTGAAGGACCTGCTGCACCATGTGTGACTCAGTCAGGGTAATGGTGCGCTGTGCTCTGTCCCGGGTGATCTGCAAGCCAAGGTAGATGCGCAGTTCACCCAGGTCTGTACACGTGTTTCTTTTCTGCAGCTCGGACTTCACGTGGGCGAGTCCAGCAGTGTCAGCAATGGCAAGGACCAAGTCGTCGACGTACACGAGGATGTAGAACGGCGGCAAAGAAGTGTCGGTGCGCAGAAACAGCGATGGGTCGGCAGTAGAAGGAGCAAACCCAAGAGCCGCAAGTGTAGTCCTCAGTGTGTCGTGCCACTCATGGGGCGCCTGGCGCAGACCGTGGACTGGCTGCCGGAGGCTCTACTAGGTACCAGGAGGAAACGACCCAGTGAAGCCAGGTGGGCGGCGTAGCCAGATCTCCTCGTGCAGGCTGCCCTGCAGGAAAGCTGTGCTGAAGTCTAGAGAGTGAAGCTCGTAGTCGCGCTGAGCGGCTATGTGCAGCAGCACCCGAAGAGCGGTCATCTTCGGGGTGGGAGAGAAGGTCTGAAAGTAGTCAACTCCCTGCGGCTGACTGAAGCCTCGAGCCACGTAACGCGCCTTGAAGACAAGCGGAGAACCCGGCGGCCGCTTCACCCTGAAAATCCACATGCCACTGACGATGTTCGCCCCAGGTGGGGGAACCTCGTCAACGTAGGTGCCTCTGTTCTTCTAGGAAGCCATCTCTGCGTCCATGGCTGACTGCCACTGAGAGGAGAAGGGACCCTCGATCGCCTCAGTGTACGATCGAGAAGTCGGGATGTCTGGTGCATCCGGGTCTCCCTCAAGGGCAATCAGCGTGGACACGAGATGAGGCAAAGCAGCAGCAAAACACTGGAAATCCTCTTGCATGTCCTCAAGGACGTCCGTGCTAAGAGCACACTTACCCCCGACGGACGGAGGACAGACAGACTCAGACTCAGCAACAAGACTAGCGGCGTAGTCTATACGACAGCGAGCAGCAAAGTCGACAAGCTCAGAAACCAAGGCAGACGCAGCAGTGGACTCAAAGGAGGGGTCAGCGAGAACAGTAGCCAGGAGGCGCATGATAGTAGGACTGGCAGCACGAAGAGAGTCAGACTCCGGGTCAGGAAGAACAAAAAGAGAGGACCCTGGAGGAGACGGCTACGGGACACGCAGAGAGCAGTGGAAGGACGCAGTGCCATCTGGTGTGTGTCTGGGACCGCAGGAGGATGCGGACGCGGAGCAGGATTACTAGTGCGAGCAGCAGGAACAGGCGATGCATGACGAGACGCATGCTCACGACGCTCAGCAAGACCTCAAGTAGGACCAGTGTAGGGGGAAGGAGCAGGTAGGGGGGAGGCGGGCTGTAACTCTGACTGCGACTGGATAGGGTGTAGACACTCTAAGGGAGGAGCAGGACCAGTAGAGGGCGGGAGACCAAGAACCTGCTCAAGGAGCGGAACGAAGTACGGCCGCGGCCGCGCAGCGCCTCTAGATCCAGAAGGGACAGCACCAGTACTCCCAGCGGCAGCACCAGCGCCAATAGCACTTCTAGCTCCAACAACGCAAACTCCAGCACCCTCAGACGCACCAGCGCCAGGGAACCACCAGCGCCAACACCCCCAGCAGCTCCAGCTCTAGCAGCTCCAGCAGCTCCAGCACCACCAGCCTTAGTAGGACCGGTAGCTCCAGTACCGCCAGCAGCTCCAGTAGTACCTCTAGCAGGACCAACTCTAGCGGCCCGTGCAGCACCCCCAGTCCCAGCAGCTCCAGCACTGCCAGTACGAGTACCACTTGTACCACCAGCAAGAGTAGTACCCCCAGCTCGAGCAGCACGGCTCCAGCGCCGTGCAAACCACTCGCGCAGCTCCTGTGGAGAGAGTAGCTCCCGCCTCGACGAAGCACCGCCTGAGGCCACACGAGCAGACCCAGCACCCCCAGGCTCCGCACCCCCAGGCTCATCACCCCCAGGTTCAGCACCCCGAGACTCAGCAACCCCAGGTTCAGCACCCACAGGCTCCTCACCCACAGGCTCAGCACCTCTAGAACTGGCACCCGCAGTCTCAGCACCTCTAACAGCACCAGAGTCAACAGCTACCTCGACAGGCTCGACTGCGTCTACCTGGGACACACCTGACGGGGCAAGACCCTAAGGGGGGAGGGGGTCTACTAGGGGAGGACCTGGCGCAAGGAAGAGTGGCGGCGGGGAGAGGGGCGTAGTGCGGTAGGGGACAAGACGGTAGTAAGGCACCGACTCGTCGAAGGTGACGTCCTGGGAGGACAGAACATGTCGCGAGGTGGGGTGGTAAAACTGCCAACTAGGCGCGTCAGGGGGGAAGCCAAGGAAGACGCAGGGAACAGCATGGGGGGACAGCTTGTCCGAAGACAAGTCGCGGACAAACGCCCGAGATCCCCAGACCCGAAACACAGACGCATCGCCAACCTTCCCCGTCCACCGCAAGGTGGGGGAGGTCTCTGGCAAGGAGACCCGGGGCTGAAGGTTGAGCTGATGCGCTGCGTACTGAACCGCAAACGGCCACAGAAAATGGGGGGCAGCCGCATGCATCATGGACGTACGAGCGACGTCCATGACCATGCCAATGCGGCGCTCAGCAATCCCATTTTGCTGTGGAGAGGCCGGAAGCGTGAAGGTCTGGCGGATGCCCTGTGCACGACAGAAGGCTCCCACACGGGGAGAGGAAATTTTCCCGCCTCTGTCAGAGTGCAGACGCAGATTAGGAAAGTCCGAGCCGAAACTCTCTCTGAGCTGGAGACGAGCTGCGCGGATCCAGTTGATCAACACCTTAGTGACATCAGCCTTGCTGCGCAAGAGGAAGACCGTGGTGTAATGCGAGTAGTCGTCAACCACCAACAAGAAGTAACGCTCGTGACCTTGTTTACGGACGCGGGCGGGGCCCTACAAGTCCATGTGAATGTCAGAAAATATATTTTAATATTTTATATATGTAACTGCCTATAAGATTGGTTACTGTAGTTATAGCGTTTTCCTATTTGGTGGTGCACCTTTCTTGCTTGTTCTTTCATATTTGTACCCTTTAACCTATAGTGTGTCCCCCTTTTCTCTCGACACTTTTCCTTTCAACTCGAACTCACTAGCCATGGCTCCTAAGCCTTGCTAGAAACCTTTGACAGTGAAGAGTCTGCAGCGGAGCCTCTGTCGGAGGAAAATCAGAGGAGTGAGGTTCGGCGCGCTGTCGCCCCTCGACGCAGGGGACGCAGGTAGGGGCACGCCCCGGAGGTAGGGGAGGGAGAGACCGGGGGAGACCAGAGACAAGGACACGGGGGAGGCCATGCTTTGGAGACGAGGTAGGGAGGGGTGACCAAGACGGTGGTTCCAAAGGAGAGTCTGGTGAGACAGGAGACGACACGAGCAGGGAACAGACTCAGGACCGACGCTGCAGCAAACACCTGACTCGACGCAGCTACCTGGCTAGGCTAAGCAGCCGGAGGAGACTCAGTAGTAAGGGTGTACAGGCTCGATCCTGGCCGATGGGTGAACGTGGCCAAGTGTTGGCCTGTCCGAGCACACGTACAGTGGGTTACCCGCTGACTCGCAGGATTGAACTGGTTAACCCCTCGATCCTGTAGATCAGCACCTGTCACCAAGTTCGTAGAGACCTGAGAGGTTGCCACAGGGGGCTGCCGGACAGGTTAAGACAGTAGAGAAGCGAGCAAAGGACAGGACCCCTAGAGGGGTCCGCGAGGGAGACCGCAACCGGCCGACTGAGCGGCGTAAGAGTGGTGCGGTCTCGAAAGAAGGAGCGGGTAGCACCCGAGTCAAGAGTGAAGGTGTGTAAGGCCTGAGACAATGTGGTTCCTAAGAGAGTAGACTCACCAGCACCTGGGGCATCAGATGCACTAGCACCTAGAGCAGCAACCTCACCAGCACCTACAGCAGCAGCCTCAATGCCTGGGTCAGGCGGAACACACAGGTAACAGTCACCCTCATCACTAGTAGGCAATGCATACATGGTAGTGAGGATAACAACATAGTTAAGAGTATAGATATCTAGCTTCAGCCAAAGCAACTCCACCCAGTCGGGGAGCTCAGCCGCGTTCCCAAACTTCGTATGCCAGGCGTCGCTCAGACGGGTGAAGCAGCGGGATTGTGCGTGACCCAACGTCCCGCAAGTCCGACTAGTACGAGCACCAGTGCGAATGACGTACGGACAGCGAGCACTACCCCATGACCTGTCACGCTGAGCGTACCAGTCACGAAGCTGCCGGGGCGAAAGGACCGCTCGTGGACGACGCTGAAGCTGCACCTGGCCACTACAAGATGCTGCTGATCTACTCACTCCAGGACGACTCCCACTATGGCCACACCGACAACCCCAAGTAGCGTACCACTCACGAAGCTGTTGGGGGGTGAGGGACTCTCGCGGGCGACTCTGCAGCTGCACGTGGCCACTATAAGCAGCTGTGGAACTACTCACTCCAGGACGACTCCCACTAAGGCCACCCCGACAACCCGAACGAGCGTACCACGCACTAAGATGTTGGGGGGTGAGGGACTCACGCGGGCGACGCTGGAGCTACATCTGGCTATGCCACGAGCACCAGTAGTAGTAGAAAGAGCAGCAGCAGTAAGAGCAGCAGTAACAGGATTACAGGCAGGGCAGTGCTCACTAATGGCGAGAAGGGTAGGCGTACGACGGCGGCAACGGCGAGACCGCTACCACTGTAGAGCGAGAGCTCCGCGGTAGCTGCAGGGGTGGCTGCTCCAGGGGCGGCAGTTGTAGGGGCGGCTGCTCCAGGGGCGGCTGCTCAAGGGGCAGCTGCTGCAGTGGCGGCTGCTCCGGAGGCGGCTGCTACAGTGGCGGCTGCTGAAGGGGCGGCTGCTGCAGTGGCGGCTGCTCCAGGGGCGGCTGGTGCAGTGGCGGCTGCTCCAGGGGCGGCTAGTGCAGTGGCGGCTGCTCCAGGGGCGGCTCGTCTGCTGGGCGACTCGGCACCTCAACTGCTGGGCGGCTCGGCGGCTCGGCGGCTCGGCTGCTCGCTAGGGGCGGCGACGGGGCCGGGTAGGGGCGGCGACGGGGCTGCTAGGGGCGGGGAGCGGCGACGGGGCGCTAGGGGCGGCGATGGGGCCGCGTAGGGAGGGGAGCGGTGACGGGGCTGCTAGGGGCGGCGACGGGGCCGCGTAGGTAGGGAGGCGATGACGGGGCCGCCGAGGGCGGCGATGGGGCCGCGTAGGGGCGGCGACGGGGCTACGTAGGGAGGGAGGCGGCGACGGGGCCGCTAGGGGCGGGGACGGGGCCGCGTAGGGGCGGCTATGAGGCCGCGTAGGGGTGGCGACGGGGCCGCTTAGGGAGGGAGGCGGCGGCGGGGCCGCCAAGGGTGGCGACAGGGCCGCGTAGGGGTGGCGACGGGGCCGCGTAGGGAGGGGAGCGGCGACGGGGCCGCTAGGGTCGGTGACGGGGCCGCGTAGGGGCGGCGACGGGGCCGCGTAGGGAGGGGAGCGGCGACGGGGCCGCGTAGGGGCGGCGACGGGGCCGCTAGGGGCGGCGATGGGGCCGCGTAGGGGCGGCGACGGGGCCGCGTAGGGGCGGCGACGGGGCCGCGTAGGGAGGGGAGCGGCTACGGGGCCGCTAGGGGCGGCGACGCGGCCGTGTAGGGGCAGCGACGGGGCCACTAGGGGCGGCGTTGGGGCCGCGTAGGGGCGACAACGGGGCTGCATAGGGAGGGAGGCGGTAACGGGGCCGCTAGGGGTGGCAACAGGGCCGCTAGGGGCGGCGACGGGACCGCGTAGGGGCGGCAACGGGGCCGCTAGGGGCTGCGAGGGGCCCGGAAGGGCGGGGACGGGGCCGCTAGGGGCGGCGACGAAGCCGCTAAGGGTGGCGCGAGGGGCAGTGAGAGGGGCCTCTAAGAGAGCCCGATAGAAGGGCGGCCCAGAAGGCGCGCCTCGGGCAGGAGCGACTGTCGCTCTGGCCAGAAAAAAAAAGGTTTTAGTGGTGGGCCCAAGGAAGCGTTCCCACTAGGGAGCCTGCTCTATACCGTGTGAAGAAATGAGGAATGTATGAACTAGCAAGCAGGTGGGTACAAGTAGGAAAACCTAGAAGTGTTGTACCCCATATTCTCTACCCCACTATGGCCTACACAGACTATAGCATAAGAGTTTGACATGTGCGGGTTTACGCAATTGACCACACCCAGCCGAATAAGGAGGGCACCGCGGTAAATAGCCCCATACTGCTTAGTGGGAGATTTGGGACAGATTTAGTTAAAATATTCGTAGACGGGGGAGCTAGCCACAGCCTCATCAACATTACCACAACATGAAAAATTAAGCTTCCACTGGACAGGTGTTTACCTGAGATTGCCACACGACTGGTCGATGGCACGCCAATGGCGATACGGGAACGTGTGGACCGAGTTCGGATTCGATGCGGGGGTAACTTCACGTTTAGCCAGGAAATGCTCGCAATGACCCTCGACGGAACCGAAATTTTACTCGGCCGTGATTGGCCGCGACGACACAATCCGCGAATCGAATGGACGACAGGTGATTGCACTGTGCGAGTGAACGGTAACTACAGTCGGAAAATATAATTTAATATTTTCTATATGTAACTGCCTGTAAGATTGGTTACTGTAGTTATAGCGTTTTCCTATTTGGTGGTGCACCTTTCTTGCTTGTTCTCTCATATTTGTACCCTTGAACCTATAGTGAAACCCCTCTTTCTCTCGACATTTCTCCTCCAACTCGAACTCAACTTCCTACCTCACTAGCTATGGCTCCTAAGCCTTACTAGAAACCTTGACATGGTATCAGAGCACTAAGGTCCTGACCTATGGGCCCACCCCACAGCTTCCGCTGTTAATCTGTGTTCGGCACACCCCGTGGCGTGCCCCTTGCCCTACTTTTCTGCGGCCCCGTCGCCTACCTCGACCCCGGCCCCGTCGCCTCCTTGCGGCCTCTGGCCCCTGTCGCCTACCTGCGGCCCCTGGCCCCTGTCGCCTACCTGCGGCCCCGGCCTCGTCGCCTACTTGCGGCTCCGGCCTCGTCGCCTACCTACGGCCCCGTCGCCTACCTGCGGCCCCGTCGCCTACCTGCGGCCTCGTCGCCTACCTGCGGCCCCGACCACGTCACCTACCTACGGCCTCTGGCCCCTGTCGCCTACCTGCGGCCCCGCCACCTGAGGCCCCGTCGCCACCTGCGGCCCCGCCCACCCTTGCGGCCCCGTCGCCCACTTCGGCCCCGATGCCACGTACGGCCCCGCCCACTTGCGGCCCCGACCCCGCCCCGGCCATGCCCCGTCGCCAGCTGCGGCACACCGGGGGCACGTGCACCGCCCCCCCCCCCCCCCCTTTTTCCGTCACCCGTCGCGGCTCCTTCGGGGGCCGCACGCGGCCCCCTCAGGTCGCCTTGACAGGTGACGGGAGGGGCGACCTGGAAGGGGGGGGCCGGCGTCGCCCCCTCTGCCGCCTGCTTTGGCGCCCGGGGAGACCGTGCGTCGCCCCCCCCCCCCCCCCCCCCCCTCTCCTCCTCCTTTTGTTCCCACTGCTGCACCTGCCGCTGGGGGGGAGGGTGTGAGGGTGTGGGGGAGCCCGGGGAGTGGCACTGGGGTGGCGGGTGTGAGACCACCCAGCAGCCATCCCTCCACCTCTCCTCTCTTCCCCCCTCTGCTGATCCTGCAGTAATGTGTGGGGGAGGGGGAAGGGGAGGGGGAGGGGGAGGGTGGGAGGGTGTGAGGGTGTGGGGGAGCCAGGGGAGTGGTATTATTGAAACACTTTTCTCCTCCTGCGCAATCGTGATGTACCCCTTCAGAGGGCGCTAACTGCATACTCATCTCCTACAGCCAGTTATGGGGGCGTGTCGGAAAATATAATTTTATATTTTCTATATGTAACTGCCTGTAAGATTGGTTACTGTAGTTATAGCGTTTTCCTATTTGGTGGTGCACCTTTCTTGCTTGTTCTCTCATATTTGTACCCTTGAACCTATAGTGAAACCCCTCTTTCTCTCGACATTTCTCCTCCAACTCGAACTCAACTTCCTACCTCACTAGCTATGGCTCCTAAGCCTTACTAGAAACCTTGACAACTACATCGCCTTACCTCGCTGGGGCTTGCCTGAGTCTTCGTCGGTGTGTATTAATGCCATCATGATGAAACGCGCCGTAGCGGCAGGAGCTGACGTGTATGCAGTTGACATTTGGGAAGCCGAGGTAGCAAACAAGGGGAGTGATTTGCAAAAACTGCTCGCCGACGTACCGGATGATCTGGAAGGGTTACTGAAGCAGTACAGTGGAATTTTCCTCGACGACTTGCCAATAGTACTGCCACCGCAGCGACCGCACAACCAGAGGATAGAAATAGAACCGGGGGCACAACCAACAGTACAGCGATAGTTCCCACTGACCCAACCCGAGCTGGACGAACTGAGGAAGCAGCTGGATTACCTGCTCGATAAAGAATTCATTCGCCCGAGTTCGTCACCCTTCGCAGCACCGACATTGTCCACACCGAAAAGGGATGGGGGATTTTGCATGTGCATAGATTACCGCGCATTGAACCGAGTTACCATCAAGTCCCGTTACCCGATCCCTAGAGCCGACGAACCGATCAACGAACTGCGCACAACCAGGGGTTTTTAAAAATTTGACCTTCAAGGAGGCTACCACCAGATCCGCATCAACCCACCCAACTGTCCGAAAACAGCTTTCCGAACACGCTACAAATCGTTCGAATACACGGTAATGCCCTACGGACTGACCAACGCCCCCGCAACTTTTCGAATGACCATGAACGAAGCCTTCTGCCCGCTTTTAGATAAGTGCATCATCGTGTACTTAGACGACGTACTGATTTATAGCTCAAACAGAGCACAACACCTGCAGGACAATCGAAGCAAAAAGAAGAAGAAGAAGAAGAAGAAGAAGAAGAAGAAGAAGAAGAAGAAGAAGAAGAAGAAGAAGAAGAAGAAGAAGAAGAAGAAGAAGAAGAAGAAGAAGAAGAAGAAGAAGAAGGAGAAGAAGAAGAAGAAGAAGAAGAAGAAGAAGAAGAAGAAGAAGAAGAAGAAGAAGAAGAAGAAGAAGAAGAAGAAGAAGAAGAAGAAGAAGAAGAAGAAGAAGAAGAAGAAGAAGAAGAAGAAGAAGAAGAAGAAGAAGAAGAAGGAGAAGAAGAAGAAGAAGAAGAAGAAGAAGAAGAAGAAGAAGAAGAAGAAGAAGAAGAAGAAGAAGAAGAAGAAGAAGAAGAAGAAGAAGAAGAAGAAGAAGAAGAAGAAGAAGAAGAAGAAGAAGAAGAAGAAGAAAAAAGAACCGCCTACTAACCAGAGAATCAAAGTGTGAGTTCCTACATGGCCGATTGGATTTTTGGGACACATAATTTCAGCCCACAAAGTGGAAGTAGACCCGAAAAAATTTGCGACGATTCAGGCATGGCACACGCCGACCAACTTGACTAAGTTGCTGAGTTTTTTGGGGTTTGTCAACTGCGTGCGTCGCTTCGTCCTCGACATGGCGAAGCTAACTGCCCCTTTGACTGACCTGCTGAGGAAGAAGGTTGAGTATACGTGAGGGGAGAAAGAGCAAGCTGCCTTCTCGGCCGCCAAGAAAATTTTGTGTTCGCCGCCCTTACTGCACATCGCTGATCCACACCGCTCGTTCAAACTGGTCACCGACTTAAGCGGCATCGCCGTGGGAGCAGTACTGTTGCAGGACTTTGGGAACGGCCTTCAGCCAATTGTGTACGAGTCCCGCAAGCTTCACCCGCCCAAACGCAACTTCATGATACACGACCGCGAGATGCTGGCGATCGTGCACGCATTCAAGGTGTGGCGATGCTACCTCACCGGAGCAGACGTGGCAGTACGGATAGATCACAGGCCACGTACAAAAAAGGGGCATCGAATATCGCTTACGCTCTCACCCGCCCCACCACCCAACTTCACGCCACCCTACTCACCCAGACTAACCCACTGTTAACAGGCCTATTCACCCACGGATACCGCACCGACCCATTCTTCATGACTGGAAATTCACAGCAACTGGCAGAAGCGAAAGGAGTCCATTACGAAATATAGGCACCAACCGCATTTGGGTACCTGCGTACCCACTACTGAGGGAACTGCTACTACAAGAGGCACACGACGGGGTTACATCGGGTCAATCCGGGGTAGAAAAATCACGACAGCAACTGCAGCAGTATTACTACTGGCCAGAGCAATTGACCGACGTATAGCACAACGTGGGCTCGTGTTATATGTGTCTGTCAAACATTATATGTTTGTGTGGTTCTAGGCTGTAGTGGGTCACACCATAGGGGGTACACCAGTTTAGGGTTTCATATTTGTACTGTTGTTCTTGCTAGTCACACACATTCCTGTTTCTCATTCTGACATGGTATTACGAGCCTAGGTTCCACCTAGGACCGGAACGTTAGGGCCCACCGTTTCCGCTAGCCGCGCCCTCGTGCGCCGCCTTTTCCTCGCGCCCTCGTGCGCCTCGTTCCTAGTGTCGCCCCTTCAGGCCCCTCACGGCCCCTCGCGTCGCCCCTTACGGCCCCTCACGGCCCCGTTTTCACGGCCCCGCGCTAGCCCCTTACGGCCCCGCGCTAGCCTCTCACGGCCCCCTATGGCCCCGCGCTAGCCCCGAACGGCCCCGTGTAGCCCCGCGCTAGCCTCCCACGGCCCACCTACGGCCCCGCGCTAGCCTCCTACGGCCCCTATTGGCCCCGCGCTAGCCTCGAACGGCCCCGTGCGGCCCCCGCGCTAACCTCCCACGGCCCCGTAAGGCCCCGCGCTAGCCTCCCACGGCCCCTTCAGGCCCCGCGCTAGCCTCCCACGGCCCCTTAAGGCCCCGCGCTAGCCTCCTACGACCCCCACATGGACCCGCGCTAGCCCCTACGGCCCCCGAACGGCCCCTCCCGCGCTCGCCCCTCTACGGCCGAGCCGCACAGCGCGACCCCAGCTGCACCGCGCGACCCGAGCCGAACCGCGCGACCCAGCCGAGCCGCGCCGCCCCAGCCGAGCCGCGCCGCCCTAGCCGAGCCGCGCCGCCCTAGCCGAGCCGCGCCGTCCTAGCCGGGCCGCGCCCTCCTTACCTGAGCAGCAGCACCACTACTGCTACTGCTACTGCTACTACTACCGCTGCTGCTGCTGCTACTGCCACTGCTACTACTACTTCTGCTACTGCTACTTCAGCTATGGCTAGCCCTCCAGTTCTCTCGTTCGATGCTGAGGGCCGCCCGATTAAGTTTGAGACCTGGCTCGATGATCTGCACCTGTTCCTCCAGCTCACTGCCAGAGAGGATATCTCGCTGTACGATCACGCACTAGGCACAGTCCCTCCTCCTACTACTACTGCTGCTGCTACTGCTCGCTCACAGTGGCAGACTCGCGATGCCCACGCCCGCTTTGCTATTCGCAACTCCCTGCCAGTCGACGAGCGCGAGCACTTTGGCCAGCATCAGACTGCGCAGGCCCTGTACACTGCTGTAGTTGCGCGCTACTCCTCCCCGGCCTCAGCTGCACTAGGCCGCCTCTCGCTTCCCTACCTGTTCCCCGACCTGTCCGCCTTCCAGACAGTCGCTGACCTCATCACTCACCTCCGCACTAGTGATGCCCGCTTCCGTGCAGCCATGCCCGCTGAGTTTCTTGCCTCCAACCCTCCCCCGCTCTGGCTCACTCTCTACCACCTAGTCACCCGCCTCCCTGACACTCTACGTACACTCAGGGACCACTTCCTAGCTCGCTGCCCCACTGAGCTCACCATTACCGCCCTAGAGAAGGAACTACTTGCAGCTGAGAAGAGTATTGTAGCTGTAGGTACCTCTCGTGGCGACCCCCGCACCCCTTTCTTCGAGGGGTGTTCCCCCTCCCCCCTGCTCCCCTCTGTCGCCTCTGCTGCTGCTGTCGACCGCCTTGGTGCTGAGCAGGTCGGCTCTGCGTCCGCTCCCAGCGGGCGTCGCAGCGGCAAGGGCAGGGGAGGCAAGGGCGGTGGGGGTGACGGCGGGGGAGGCGGTGGTGGGGGTGGTGGCGGCGGTGGGGGTGGTGGCGGGGCTGGAGGGGCTAGTGGCAGCGGTGGGAGTGGTGGAGGCAGCGGCGGCGGCAGTGGCCGGGGTGGGGGCGGTGGTGGTGGCGGCAGTGGACGTGGAGGCGGCAGGGGCGGTGGTGAACGTGGTGGAGGCGGCGGTGGTGGTCGTGGAGGCTCTGGCACTGGCCAGAGCGCGCAGCACCCTCAGTCCTCCCAGGAGCTTCGTGAGTGGTACTTACAGCACGGGGGTGGGGGGGGGTAGCCTTAGCTGCACGTACGTCATCCGCACTGGTCGCCGCAAGGGACAGACGTGCGGGAGGGCGCACACTGCGCAGCGCTGCTTCTCTCGCCTAGATGACGCGTGGCGTGCTCAGTTTCCTGACGCTCCTGAGCTCCCTCAGTGGGCTGATCTCCTCAAGAAGGATATCGATATCTATGCTCTTGATTTTGATGTTATTCTCAAAGCCATGTATGCATTGACTATTAGTGGAGAGGAGGACCAGTACCTGTGTGTTCCGCCTGACCCAAGCATCCGCACGAGTGAGGCTGCAGCCCTAGGTGCTTGCGTGTCTGCTGCCCCAGGTGCTAGTGAGGCTACTGCTCTAGGTGCTTGTGTGTCCGCCACCCCAGGTACTACTGAGTCCACTGAGGCAGTGCACACCTTCACTCTAGACTCAGGCGCTTCGCGCTGTTTCTTTCGTGACCGCACTGCTCTTGAGCCCCTTGCTCGACCAGTCGCTGTCTCGCTCGCTGACCCCTCTGGGGGTCCGGTCATTGCGACCTCCTCCACTGTCCTTCCTTGTCCTGCTGTCCCGTCGGGCACACTGTCAGGTCTCCACCTCCCCTCGTTCTCTACGAACTTGGTGGCGGGTTGTGCGCTTCAGGATGGGGGTGTTCACCAGTTCACCCCTGCCTACGAGCGCGTGACACACTGCACGTGTGCTCGGACGGGCCGTCACCTGGCTACCTTCACTCGGCAGCCGGGGTCGGACCTGTACACACTGACCACTGAGTCCCCTCAGGTAGCGGCATCTGCGTCTGCGTCTGCGTCAGGTCAGCTGTCTGCCCCCTGCTCGTGTCGCTCTCTAGCGCACAAGACTGTCCTCTGGCACCACCGACTTGGTCACCCGTCAGTGCAGCGCCTTCGGGGCATGCACTCCCGGTACCTTGTCTCTGGTCTTCCTCGGGTACTCCCTCCCCTCCCACCCTCCCTTGCTCCTGCTTGTCTTCCCTGTGTCGAGGGGCGGCAGCGCGCTGCCCCTCACTCCTCCTCGTTCCCCCCGACGACAGCTCCTTTGCAGACGCTCCACATGGACGTGTGGGGCCCAGCCCGCGTTCGTGGTCAGGGCCAGGAGAGGTACTTCTTGATCGTCGTTGACGACTACTCGCGCTACACCACGGTCTTCCCCTTGCGCACCAAGGGTGAAGTCCCTGATGTCCTGATCCCTTGGATCAGCAGAGCACGTCTTCAGCTGCGAGAGCGTTTTCGCTCGGAGTTTCCTGTCCTGCGCTTGCACTCTGACAGAGGTGGTGAGTTCTCCTCCGACCTCTTGGCAGCCTACTGTGCCGAGCACGGCATTCGCCAGTCGTTCACGCTTCCGGCCTCTCCACAGCAGAATGGGGTTGCTGAGCGCCGCATTGGCTTGGTCATGGAGGTCGCTCGTACCTCCTTAGTCCACGCGGCTGCCCCCCACTTTCTGTGGCCGTTTGCGGTCCGGTACGCTGCGCATCAGCTCAACCTCTGGCCCCGTGTCTCCGCTCCGGAGACCTCGCCCACACTGTTGTGGACGGGGGAGGTTGGCGATGCGTCACGCTTCCGTGTCTGGGGATCCCGAGCTTTTGTTCGCAACACGTCTGCGGACAAGCTCTCCTCCCGCACTGCTCCCTGTGTCTTTCTTGGCTTTGTCCCGGATGCGTCTGGCTGGCAGTTTTACCACCCCGCCTCGCACCGCGTCTTCCCCTCTCAGGACGTTACTTTTGACGAGTCCGTGCCCTTCTACCGCCTCTTCCCCTACCGCACTGCCCCGCTCCCTCCCCCGCCTCTCTTCCTCGCGCCAGGTGCTGCAGTGGTAGACCCCCTTCCCCCTCAAGGTGCCGCTCCCTCAGGTGTCTCTCAGGTAGACCCGGTTGAGCCTGCCGAGGTAGCTGTCGACTCGCGTCCTGCTAGAGGTGCTGAGCCTGAGCGTGTGGAGCCTGAGCGTGCGGAGCCTGAGCGGGTGGAGCCTGGGGGTGCTGAGTCTGGGGGTGCTGAGACTGGGGGTGCTGAGCCTGGGGGTGCTGGGTCTGGGGGTACTGAGCCTGGCGTTGCTGAGTCTGGGGGTGCTGAGCCTGGTGGTGTTGCAGTTGACTGTGAGGCGCCTGGAGGACCTCCCTCTTTGCAGCAGCTACGTGAGTGGTACTCACGGTACTGCAGCCTCCGGCAGGGTACGTCTCGGGCTCGTGGTGCTACTGGAGTTGGTACTCGTGTTTCCCCACCACGGCGGGAGCCGCCCTCTTCCCCACAGCTTCGAGAGTGGTACGCTCGGCACATCAGTCTCCGGAGTGGAGCTGCTGGTGCTGGGGTCCCCGGAGTTGACGCTGCTGCGGGTGCTGCGGACCCTGGTGCTGGAGGTGCTGCTGCTGCTGGCGGTGCTGCTAGAGGTGCTGCTCGTACTGAGGACCCGGGCGTTGGAGCTGCTGTGGGTGCTGCGGACCCTGCTGCTGGAGGTGTTGCTGGTGCTGCTGGAGGTGCTGCTGCTGCCGCTGGAGGTGCTGCTGCTGCCGCTGGAGTGGGGGACCCGGAGGGTGGAGCTTCTGCTGGTGCTGAGGACCCTGCCGCTGGTGCCTCTACTGGTTCGGGAGTTGCTGCACGGCCACGGCCGTACTTCGTTCCGCTCCTTCAGCAGGTTCTTGGTCAGACTCCTCCTCCTTGTCCTCCTCTCGCCTTAGAGTGTCCGCCGTCTGTCCAGTCACAGCCACACTTACCGCCTACCTCCCCACTCCCTGTGCCTACTCCTTACACTGGTCCGACTGGAGGTCTTGCTGAGAGACGTGAGCCTGCGTCACGTCCTGTGTCACCTGCGTCTCGTCGAGCGTCGCCTGGTCGTGCTACTACCACTGGTAGTCGTGTCCAGCGTCAGCGTCCTCCTGCTGTCCCAGGCACTCACTAGATGGCGCTTCGTCAGTCCACTGCTCCACAGCGTGTCGCTCTCCCGTCGCCTCCTGCGTCCTCTCTTCCTGCTCTTGCTGACCAGGAGTCAGACACCCTTCGCGCTGCCAGTCCTACTGTCACATGTCTCCTGGCTACAGTTGTCACTGACCCTTCCTTTGAGTCCGCTGCTGCGTCTGCCTTAGTCACTGAGCTTGTCGACTTTGCAGCTGCGTGTCGTCTAGACTACGCTGCGAGTCTTGTTGCTGAGTCTGAGTCTGTCTGTCCTCCGTCCGTCGGGGGTGAGTGTGCTCTTGGCACGGACGTTCTTGAGGACAGACAGGAGGAGTTTAGTTGCCTTGCCGCTGCTTTGCCCCATCTCGTGTCCATGCTTGTTGCCCCTGAGGGAGACCCGGATGCACCAGACATCCCGACCCCACGCTCTTACGCAGAGGCGATGGCCGGTCCCTACTCCTCTCAGTGGCAGTCAGCCATGGACACAGAGATGGCTTCCTGGAAGTCCACTGGCACCTACGTCGACGAGGTTCCCCCACCTGGGGCGAACATCGTAAGTGGCATGTGGATTTTCAGGGTGAAGCGGCCGCTGGGCTCTCCGCCTGTCTTCAAGGCGCGTTACGTTGCACGAGGCTTCAGTCAGCGAGAGGGAGTTGACTTCTTCCAGACCTTCTCCCCGACCCCGAAGATGACCACTCTTCGGGTTCTGCTACACGTCGCCGCTCAGCGTGACTACGAGCTCCACTCTCTTGACTTCAGCACAGCTTTCTTGCAGGGCAGCCTGCACGAGGAGATCTGGCTGCGCCGTCCACCTGGCTTCACTGGGTCGTTTCCTCCTGGTACCCAGTGGAGCCTCAGGCGACCAGTCTACGGTCTCCGCCAGGCGCCACGTGAGTGGCACGACACACTGAGGACTACACTTGCGGCTCTTGGGTTCGCTCCTTCTACTGCTGACCCGTCGCTGTTTCTACGCACCGACACCTCACTGCCGCCGTTCTACATCCTCGTGTACGTCGACGACTTGGTCTTTGCCACTTCTGACACAGCTGGTCTCGCTCACGTGAAGTCCGAGCTGCAGAAGAGACACACGTGCACAGACCTGGGTGAACTGACAAGCTATCTTGGCTTGCGGATCACCCGGGACAGAGCATGGCGCACCATCACCTTGACTCAGTCACACATGGTGCAGCAGGTCCTTCAGCGTTTCGGCTTCACGTACTCCTCGCCTCAGTCCACTCCTCTGCCTACGGGACACTCGCTCTCAGCTCTGCCTTCGGATGAGTCCGTAGAGCCGAGTGGTCCGTATCCAGAGCTTGTGGGCTGCCTCATGTACCTGATGACCTGCACTCGACCTGACCTTGCATACCCTCTCAGCATCTTAGCACGCTATGTCGCTCCCGGCCGTCACCGGAAGGAGCACATGGATGCAGCTAAGAGGGTGTTGCGCTACTTGTGCAGTACGTCGGGCATGGGGCTAGTGCTTGGAGGGCGAGACCGGCCTGTTCTCACTGGGAACTCAGACGCTTCTTGGGCAGACGACCAGGCTACTCAGCGGTCGTCTCAGGGTTACACCTTCAGTCTTGGCTGTGGCTCTGTCTCTTGGCGTTCTACTCGTTCCTCTTCTGTTCTCGGCTCCAGCTGTGAGGCTGAGATCTACGCCACGGCCATGGCTGCCCAGGAGCTTCGCTGGCTCACCTACCTGCTGACTGACCTTGGAGAGCAGCCTCGTTCTCCTCCAGTGCTGTACGTCGACAACAAGGCAACCATAGCCTTGTGTCAGGAGCACAGACTGGAGCACAGGACGAAGCACATTGCTCTGCGTTACTTTCTAGCTCGAGAGCTACAGCAGCGTGGTCAGCTTCTTCTGCGTTACGTGGCCACTGAGGCCAACACTGCTGATGTGTTCACCAAGGCGCTTCCGCCTGTTGACCATCAGCGTTTTTGCACTCTTCTAGGCCTTGTGCCGACTGTTCCTCACTTGCTCACTTCTTGACCTTGCCTGTACTGTGATCATTATATATATACCTGCATGTTTGCCCTTGCTAGGTTGTGATCATTGTACCTCTTGCTCTGTTATAAAACTGCATGTGAACTGGTCTTGTGACCGCTTACTTGTGCTCGGAATTTGTGTGGAATCCTCGAGATCCACCCTGAGCTTGTTTGCCTTGCTTTGCCTTGACTGGTCTTGTGACCCCTAGGTCTCCCCCACTTTGCCTATGGGGGTGTGTCGAACATTATATGTTTGTGTGGTTCTAGGCTGTAGTGGGTCACACCATAGGGGGTACACCAGTTTAGGGTTTCATATTTGTACTGTTGTTCTTGCTAGTCACACACATTCCTGTTTCTCATTCTGACAGTGTCAGGTGATGAAGAGCTCGCGGAAAAGAAAGGCAGGTCAGTTGCAGCCGATTCCACCACCCGAGCGCACCTGGCAGCAGGTTGTTAGAGACTGAGGACGGAGTCTATGAATATTAGGGGCCGAAATATCTTAGAACCGTTGGACTAATTCTCTGGACAGAAAACCCGACTTCACAAGAAACGCCGTCGATGAAAACCTCACAATTAGAATTCTCTAAAACTTGAATATGTTGTAGCCCTTGACTGTGGCTAATCCCAATTTGAATCGTATAAAAAGATGAAGTATATATCGAGTTGTTAATTTCGGCGCACTAGGGGGTACACTGCCATAGAAACTTAATTCAATGACAATTATCTCTCAAGATTCACACAAGAAAGTTAGTGTGGCTAGAAACGAGGTAGGAGGGGATAAAGAGGACATTTGTCATTTTTCCAAGGTCCCAAGAGAGTCCCCAATCAAGGAAACCTCAAGCCACACAACTTTGACATTTGTCATTTTTCCAACCTCCACAATCCACCTCACCCAAGTTGGCCACACTTGCTAACCCAATTTGGTTTCTCCCAACCACTTGGCATCATCTACAGTGATGGGGACGACTTTCCCAACCCCCAAAAGTCAGTACCCCATGTTGAGTTAACCCGCAAATTGCCATAGACGCCGCATCACAATCAAAACTCCGAACGATCATAACTTTCTCGTTCTTGCTCCGATCGCAGCGATTCTTGGTTCGTCGGAACGCTGTCGAGGAGAAGAGTCATATCAGATATCTGTTCAAGCAGAATAACATCCATACACACTCAGAGAATCCAAACCACACAAAACACAAATTCTTGCACACGCTCATACCACACATGCAACGCACGAAAATATGATGGGAGGCAGACTGACGTGGATGCAAATGATAGCATCACACAACACTGTCAAAACTTATACTTGTAACTGCCTGTAGCTGTAGTTAGTGCAGTTATTTAAACTTTGTTTGGTGGTGCACCTTATGATTTTCCTTGCTATATGTACTTCGCACCCTATAGTGAAACACCCAAATTCTCCCAAATTCTCTTCCAACTCACTCGATACTCACCGTAGGAAAAACTGCTCGACACCTAATCTCGGGCCTAGGCTCCTAAGCCTAGGCCCTACCTCTCAACTTAACTTACATTCGTGTTCTTTAATTTCACATGCTATCAGAGCGACATTCGTCCTGGCCTGTGGGCCCACCTCATGCTTCCGCTGCTACGCTTTTTCGGTCGCGCGCCTAGGGCGCGTGGCGAATTTTTATTGTCCCGCCCCCGGGCGTGTGACTCCTTATCTGCCCGTCGCGCGCCCCGTGGCACGCGACGGTGCCCTATGTCTGCCCGTCGTGCGCCCCGTGGCACGCGACGGTGCCCTGCCCGTCGTGCGCCCCGTGGCACGCGACGGTGCCCTGCCCGTCGTGCGCCCCGTGGCACGCGACGGTGCCCTGCCCGTCGTGCGCCTCGTGGCACGCGACGGTGCCCTGCCCGTCGTGCGCCCTGTGGCACGCGACGGTGCCCTGCCCGTCGTGCGCCCTGTGGCACGCGACGGTGCCCTGCCCGTCGTGCGCCCCGTGGCACGCGACGGTGCCCTGCCCGTCGTGCGCCCCGTGGTACGCGACGGGCCCTTCCGCACCCGCTCTCCATTAAGCCGCCCCTGACCTATCAGCGCCGACACTGTTTAGCCGCTCTGCGGCTTTCTTCCCGCCCACCCCCTCCTCCTTTGTCTCCCTGCAGCCGTGGGGAGGAGGGTATGGGGGTGGCGGGTGTTGGAGTGTTGGGTCGACTCTCTCCCTTCCCCTCCTCCTCCTTTCAGTCCCACCGCTGCAGCTGCCGCTGGGGGGGAGGGTGTGAGGGTGTGGGGGAGCAGGGGGAGTGGTACCGGGGTGGCGGGTGTGAGGCAACAAGCAGCCGTCCCTCCACCTCTCCTCTCTTCCCCCCTTCTCTGCTGCTCCTGCAGCAGTGTGGGGGAGGGGAAGGAGGAGGGTGAGGAGATGGAGGGGGTGACCAGCTAGTGTCAGCCCGCCTGCATTACCTGCTGTTGCTTGCTTTCTATTATTTTGCATGTGTACACCTGCAGGTTGTATTCTGCACATACTCCTGCTGCAGGCAGTTATGGGGGAGTATCAAAACTTATATTTGTAATTGGCTGTAGCTGTAGTTAGTGTAGTTATTTAAACTTTGTTTGGTGGTGCACCTTATGAGTTTCCTTGCTATATGTACTTCGCACCCTATAGTGAAACACCCAAATTCTCCCAACTTCTCTTCCAACTCACTCGATACTCACCCTAGGAGAAACCCACTCGACATCCTAGTTGGGCCTAGGCTACTAAGCCTAGGCCCTAGTTTAATCTACTCGTACTTCATCCTCGTTAAACTCTCGACAAACACAGGTTACCATGGATTTTGTCACAAGGTTACCTTCGAAACCTGGTGTGAGGATCTAGGATCGAGCTGAGAAAATTGGGTTGGAATTCAATGATCCACCTGGGTACAACACGAGGCTATGTATAGTCTCAACACAAGGCCAGTTACCCAGGTGTTACGGGAATGTTATGAGGGTCGCGAAGCGTCCCGAACAGAACCTTCTCGTACTCGGTAGAAAGCAATTCGGTGGAAACCGAATAGGATTGAGTTTGTTACACGTAACTGTTAGAATACTAAGAGTAGATCAAGAACTATAGTTTAGGGTTTAAGCACAAACTAGGAACAAGAGAGAGGAGTCCAACTAAGAAGGAGGATTTGCACTATGGAATGTTAGGCACAAATAGAAGAGAAGCAGGCTAGGAGTGGTGCACCACCACACAGAATACATTTGTGACTACACTATAGCTAGACCGCATGAACTAATACAAAACATATCCAATATATGTTATGACAGTAACTATAACTAAAATAAAATATAGGAATGCACCTAACCTAGGAAATGAAGCATATCTATGCATGATAAATTAAACCCAAGCTACATATAGCATGATAAAGTCCAAGCAAGCTAGCAAGGCCAGCATAAGCCGTCGTACTCTCACACGTCCCCCGCCTCAATGCTGGGTGGCGTGAGATACACCCTGCTTGACAAGATAGTCCTTGAGAGCACGGCGTATGTTGCCCATATCAGCTTCTGCAATCCAACTGTCCTCAGTGGTGCCATGTCCCTTCCAGCGTATCAACAACTCGAGGGTCTCGCCGAGCGGCGCCGATGAGTGAGAACGCGCTCCATTTCATACTCGAGTTCATCCTGTATGAGAACAGGGGGTGGTGGCGGTAGCTGCCGTCCCCGGAACTGTTCGTTGGGGTCCTTGTAGGGCTTTAGTTGCTGAACATGGAAAGCATTGTGAAGCTTCTAGGGAGTAGGTAAGCGCAAGCGGAATATTACTAGTGTCACCTATGCCTCAATGAGAAAAGGACAACAGAAGCGAGGCCGGAGTTTGGATGGTAGGTGAGACAGGTTCAAGTTGCGCATGTCAAGAAGCATTTGATTAAGTGATCTCGTCGCTGTCGATCGACATACTGCTTCATGGAGTTTTGTGTCAAACTCTTATGCTATAGTCTGTGTAGGCTATAGTGGGGTAGACAATATAGGGTACAATACTTCTAGGTTTTCCTACTTGTACCCACATGCTTGCTAGTGTCAGAACATTATAGCTTATACATTTGTGTAGGCTGTAGTGGGGTAGCCCATAAGGGGTAAAACCCAATTAGGGTTAGTACTTGTACCCAACTCTTTCATAGTTCAATCATTCTCTCGTTCTAATCTTCTCATGGTATAGAGCTGGTTCCCTCGTGGGAACTGTTCCTAGGGCCCACCGATTTTTTTTTTCCCTACCCGGAGTGCGCTTGACCCCTACCCGACTCGCGCCTCGTGTCGTTCCCCCTCGCGGCCTCTAGCGGCCCCTCTTACCGCCCCTAATGGCCCCGTCGCGCCGCCCTTTAAGCGGCCCCGTCGCCGCCCCATACTTCGACCCCGTCGCCGCCCTTAGGCGGCCCTGTCGCCGCCCTTTAAGCGGCCCTGTCGCTGCCGTTTTAGCGGCCCCATCGCCGCCCCTAACTGCGGCCTCGTCGCCGCCCTTCAGCGGCCCCGTCACAGCCTTTCAGCGGCCCCGTCACCGCCCTTCCGCGGCCCCGTCGCCTCCCTTTCAGCGGCCCCGTCGCCGCCCATCCCTTCAGCGGCCCCGTCGCCGCCCTTTCACCGGCCCTGTCGCCGCCCTTCCGTGGCCTCGCCGCCGCCCTTCAGCGGCCCTGTCACCGCCTTTCAGCGGCCCCGTCGCCGCCCTTCCGCAACCCTGTCGCCGCCCTTTCAGCGGCCCCGTCGCCGCCCCTACCTGCGGCCCCGTCGCCGCCCTTCAGCGGCCTCGTCGCTGCCCTTCCGCGGCCCTATCGCCGCCCTTTAAGCGGCCCCGTCGCCGCCCCTACCTGCGGCCTCGTCGCCACCCTTCAGCGGCCCCGTCGCCGCCCTTCCGCGGCCCCGACGCCGCCCTTCAGCAGCCCCGTCGCCGCCCTTCCGCGGCCCCGACGCCGAGCCTCAGCGGCCTCGTCGCCGCCCTTCAGCGGCCCTGTCGCCGCCCTTCAGCGGCCCCGCCGAGCTGCCGAGCTGCTGCGCCTCCGAGCCACTGAGCCGCTGAGCCGCCGAGTCGCCTGTGCTGCCGAGCCGCCGAGTCACCTTTGCCGTCGAGCCGCCTTTGCCGCCGAGCCGCGTTTTGCCACCGAGTCGCACTGCAGCCGAGGCACCGCCGCCTTTCGGCCTGCCCGCGTCCACCTCACTTACCTGGTAAGAGCAGCGCCTCTGCCACTACACTGCCCTGCCCCACTGTACTCATTGACTGTCTACTGCTGTCATGGCCACCCCTAGTGTTCTCACCTTTGACGCTGAGGGTCGAGTAGTTGACTTTGAAGTTTGGGTATATGATCTGAAGCTTTTCCTACAGTGCGATAGGGCAGACGGTCTCTCCCTGTTTGACCTCACTTCTGGTGCCTCTCCTGCCCCTACTGCTGATGCTGACGCCACTGTTCGCTCACAGTGGGCCACCCGCGATGCTGCTGCTCGCCTTGCTGTGCGCGGCCACTTTGGTGCCTTTCCCACAGTCGCTGACCTCATTACGCACCTCCGCACTAGTGACACTCGCTACCGCGCTGCGCTTCCTGCTGAAATCTGCGCCAAGAACCCCCCCCCCCCATGTACATCACACTCTACTACATAGTCACCCGGCTCCGTGACTCTCTCCGCGTAGTCAGGGACCACTTCCTCTCTGTTTGCCCCACCACTCTCACCGTTGACCTCCTCGAGAAGGCCCTCCTAGCAGCAGAGAAGAGCATAGTCGCTGTAGGAGCCTCTCGTGGTGACCCTCGCACCCCCATCCTTGAGGGGTGTTCTCCCTCCCCCCTCTTGCCCTTTGTTCCCTCTGCTGCTGCGACCGACCTTGTTGGTTTCGAGTCGGTCGGCGCTGCGTCTGCCCCGAACGGGAGACACCGCACCTGCAAGGGCAAGGGGGGCAAGGGCGCTGGAGGGGCTGGCGGGGGCGGTGGAGGTGGTGGTGGAGGCAGTGAAGGGAGTGGGGGTGGTGGTGGGAGTGGTGCTGTGGGTGGCGGCGGTGGCGGCAGCAGTGGAGGCGGCGGAGGCGGCGGTGGTGGCGGAGGGAGCGGAGGCGGCGGAAAAGGCGGAGGTGGAGGAGGCGGCCGCGGCGGCGGCGGTGGTGGAGCGGGTCGCGACTCTGTGCAGAGGAGTAGCTCTGGTGGTGGTCCGCGCCAGCAGCAGCGGAGTGGTGTGACCCTGTCCCCTCAGCAGCTTCGTGAGTGGTACACTGCGCGTCAGCGCGGTGGGGGTACTAGTCCCCGCACTTACGTCCTCCGCAGCGGCGACCGAGCTGGTGAGCAGTGCAGGGGCCCGCACTCCACCCAGCGCTGCTTCGGTCGCCTGACGGACGCGTGGCGTGGCCAGTTCCCTTAGGCGTCAGAGATCCCTCGCTTGGGAGATCTGTCTAGGAAGGGGGTTGCTGTCTTTGATCTTAACTATGATGCTATCCTTGTTGCCATGTATTCTGTGACTACTAGTGTTGAGGGTGACTGTTACCTGTGTGTACCGCCTGACTCGGGCATTGAGGCCACTGCTCTAGGTGCTGGTGAGGCTGCTGCTCTAGGTGCTAGTGCGTCTGCTGCCCCAGGTGCCAGTGCGTCTGCTGCCCCAGGTGCCAGTGCGTCTGCTGCCCCAGGTGCAGGTGAGTCTGCTCTCTCAGGTACAACGACGGCTGAGGCCTTCCACACCTTCACCCTTGACTCGCATGCGTCCCGCTCCTTCTTTCGAGACCGCACCACTCTTACGCCGCTCAGTCGGCCGGTTGCACTCTCCCTGTCAGACCCCTCTGGGGGTTCTGTCCTTGCTAGCTTCTCGACTGTCTTACCGTGCCCGGCAGCCCCCTCTGGCACCCTGTCTGGTCTCTACCTCCCCTCGTTCTCTACGAACTTGGTGAGTGGAGCAGACCTACAGGATAGGGGGGTTGACCAGTTCACTCTTGCGCGTCAGCGAGTGACCCACTGCTCGTGTGCTCGGACCGGCCGACACTTGGCCACGTTCACCCGTCGGCCAGGGTCAAGCCTGTACACCCTTACTACTGAGTCTCCTCCGGCTGTTGAGTCTGCCCAGGTTGCTGCGTTGAGTCAGGTGTTTGCTGCAGCGTCCAGGTCTGGTCCTGAGTCTGCTCCCTGCTCGTATCGTCTGCTGTCCCACCAGATTCTCCTTCGGCACAACCGCCTTGGTCACCCCTCCCTGCCTCGTCTTCAAGGCATGGCCTCCCGTGTCCTTGTCTCTGGTCTCCCTCGCTCTCTCCCTCCCCTACCTCCGGGGCTTTGCCCTACTTGCTTACCCTGCGTCGAGGGGTGACAGCGGCCTCCCCTCACTCCTCCGAGTTTCCTCCGACAAAGGCTCCGCTGCAGAATCTCCACATGGACGTGTGGGGCCCAGCCGGTGCAATGAGCAGGGGCGTGAGCAGTACTTCCTGCTGGTGGTTGACGACTACTCGCATTACACTACAGTCTTCCTCATGCGCAGCAAGGGTGACGTCATCGAGGTGTTGATCCACTGGATCCGCGCAGCTCGTCTCCAGCTCAGAGAGAGTTTCGGCTCGGACTTCCCTGTTCTGCGTCTCCACTCAGACAGAGGCGGGGAGATTTCCTCTGGCCGTCTGGGAGCCTTTTGTCATGCACAGGGCATCCGCCAGACCTTCACGCTTCCGGCCTCTCCACAGCAAAATGGGATTGCTGAGCGCCACATTGGCATGGTCATGGATGTCGCTCGTACGTCCACGATGCATGCGGCTGCCCCCCATTTTCTGTGGCCGTTTGCGGTTCAGTACGCTGTGCATCAGCTCAACCTTCAGCACCGGGTCTCCTTGCCAGAGACCTCCCCCACCTTGCGGTGGACGGGGAAGGTTGGCGATGCGTCTGCGTTTCGGGTCTGGGGATCTCGGGCGTTTGTCCACGACTTGTCTGCGGACAAGCTGTCCCCCCGTGCTGTTCCCTGCGTCTTCCTTGGCTTCCCCCCTGACGCGCCTGGGTTGCAGTTTTACCACCCCACCTCGCGCCGTGTATTGTCCTCCCAGGACGTCACCTTTGACGAGTCGGTGCCTTACTACCGTCTCTTCCCCTACCGCACTGCGCCCCTCCCCCCGCCGCCGCTCTTCCTTGCGCCAGGTCCTCCCCTAGTAGACCCCCTCCCCCCTCAGGGTCTTGCCCCGTCAGGTGTGTCTTAGGTAGACGCAGTCTAGCTTGTCGAGGTAGCTGTTGACTCTGGTGCTGTTAGAGCTGCTGAGCCTGCGGGTGCCGGGTCTGGAGGTGCTGAGTCTGGGGGTGCTGAGCCTGGAGGTGCTGAGTCTGGGGGTGCTGAGCCTGGGGGTGCTAAATCTGGAGGTGCTGAGCCTGGGGGTGCTGAGTCTGGGGGTGCGGAGCCTGGGGGTGCGGAGCGTGGGGGTGCTGGGTCTGCTCGTGTGGCCGCCGGGTGTGCTTCGTCGAGGCGGGAGCCACTCTCTCCAATGGAGCTGCGCGAGTGGTTTGCCCGGTGGTGGAGTCGTGCTGCTTGAGCTGGAGGTACTTCTGTTGCTGCTGGTCACGGAGGTACTTCTGTTGCTGCTGGTCACGGAGGTACTTCTGTTGCTGCTGGCGGTGCTGGAGCTGCTGGGACTGGGGGTGCTGCTGGGGTTGCTGGATTTGGTTCTGCTGGAGGTATTGTTGGAGCTACTGGCGGTATTGAAGCTGCCGATTCTGCTGGAGGTGGAGCTGCTAAGGGTGTTGGCTCTGGTGGCGCTGCTGGCGCTAGTGCTTTTGAGGGTGCTGGAGTTTGCGCTGTTGGAGCTGGCGGTGCTGCTGGCGCTGGTGATGCTGCTGGGGGTACTGGTGCTGTCCCTGCTGGTTCTGGAGACGCTGCGCGGCCGCGGCCGTACTTTGTTCCGCTCCTCGAGCAGGTTCTTTGTCTCCCGCTCTCCACTGGTCCTACTCCTCCCTTAGGGTGTCCGCAGCCTGTCCACTCGCAGTCACAGTCACAGCCCGCCTCCCCTCTACCTGCTCCTTCTCCCTACGCTGGTCCCAGTGGAGGTCTTGCTGAGCGTCGTGAGCTTGCGTCTCGTCCTGCGTCGCCTGTTCGTGCTGCTCGCACTAGTCGTCGTGTTCCGCGCCCGCGTCCTCCTGCAGTCCCAGGCACACACCAGATGACACTGCTTCCTTCCACCGCTCCTCTGCGTGTCCCGTTGCCGTCTCCTCTAGAGTCCTCTCTTCCTGTTCTTGCTGACCCTTAGTCTAACTCTTTTCGTGCTGCCAATTCTACCATCACGTGTCTCCTGGCCACTGCAGTCACTGACCCTTCTTTTGAGTCCACTGCTGCAAAGGCCCTAGTTGCTGAGCTTGTTGACTTTGCTGCTCGCACTAGTAGTCCTGCTCCGCGTCCGCATCCTCCTGCGGTCCCAGACACACACCAGATGGCACTGCGTGCTTCCACTGCTCTCTGCGTGTCCCGTTGCCGTCTCCTCCAGGGTCCTCTCTTTTTGTTCTTGCTGACCCAGAGTCTGACTCTCTTCGTGCTGCCAGTCCTACTGTCATGCGCCTCCTGGCTACTGTTCTCGCTGACCCTTCCTTTGAGTCCACTGCTGCGTCTGCCTTGGTTTCTGAGCTTGTCGACTTTGCTGTTCGCTGTCGTCTAGACTAAGGTGCTAGTCTTGTTGCTGAGTTTGAGTCTGTCTATCCTCCATCTGTTGGGGGTGAGTGTGCTCTTAGCATGGACGTCCTTGAGGACAGGCATGAGGAGTTCCAGTGTTTTGCTGCTGCTTTGCCCCATCTTGTGTCCACGCTAATTGCCCTTGAGGGAGACCCGGATGCACCAGACATCCCGACTTACGTTGAGGCGATCGAGTGTCCCTACTCCTCACAATTGTTGCCAGCCATGGACGCAGAGATGGCTTCCTGGAAGTCCACATGCACCTACGTTCACGAGGTTCCCCCACCTCGGGCGAACATCGTCAGTGGCATGTGGATTTTCAGGGTGAAGCAGCCGCCGGGTTCTCCGCCTGTCTTCAAGGCGCGTTACATGGCTCGAGGCTTCAGTCAGCGGCAGGGAGTTGACTACTTTCAGACCTTCTCTCCCACCCCGAAGATGATCACTCTTCGGGTGCTGCTACACATTGCCGCTCAGCGCGACTACGAGCTTCACTCTCTTGACTTCAGCACAGCTTTCCTGCAGGGCAGCCTGCACGAGGAGATCTGGCTGCGCCGCCCTCCCGGCATCACTGGGTCATTTCCTCCTGGTACCCAGTGGAGCCTCCGGCGGCCAATCCACGGTCTCTGCCAGGCACCCCGTGAATGGCACGACACACTTAGGACTACACTTGCGGCTCTTGGGTTTGCTCCTTCTACAACCACCGTTCTACATCCTTGTGTACGTCGACGACTTGGTCTTTGCCACTGCTTACACTGCTGGACTCGCCCACGTGAAGTCTGAGCTGCAAAAGAGAAACACGTGCACAGACCTGGGTGAACTGCGCGTCTACCTTGGCTTGCAGATCACCCGGGACAGAGCACAGCGCACCATTACCCTGACTCAGTCACACATGGCTAGGAGACACCGACCAGAGCACATGGCTGCAGCCAAGAGGGTGTTGCGCTATTTGTGCAGTACGTCGGGCATGGGGCTAGTGCTTGGAGGGCGACGTCGAGTGGTCCTCACAGGTCACGCAGACGCTTCTTGGGCTGACGACCAGGCTTTGCAGCGGTCGTCACAGGGTTACTCCTTCAGCCTTGGCTCCGGCTCTGTTTCGTGGTGGTCTACCCGCTCGTCTTCTGTTCTCAGCTCCAGCTGTGAGGCTGAGATCTACGCGGGGGCCATGGTTGCACAGGAGCTATGCTGGCTCACCTATCTGCTGACTGACCTAGGAGAGCCGCCTCTTTCTCCTCCAGTTCTGTACGTAGACAACAAGGCCATCCTGGCCTTGTGTCGGGAGCATAGACTGGAGCACAGAACGAAACACATTGCTCTTCGCTACTTCCTTGCTCATGAGCTGCAGCAGCGTGGTTAGCTGCGCCTAGCTTACGTGGCCTCTGAGGCCAGCACTGCTGATATCTTTACCAAGGCCCTTCCGCCTTGTGATCATCAACGCCTCTGTAGGATGTTAGGTCTTGTGCCTACCTGGCCTCACTTGCTCACTTCTTCACCTTCCTTGTACTGTGATCTTTCTACACGTGCACTTGCTTGTTTACCTTTACATATGATCTTGCATGTGAACTGGCCTTCTGGCCTTGCTCTTGTGCTCGGAGTGTGTGGTGACATTGTGATCCACCCTGAGCTTGCTTTGCTTTGCTTGACTGGTCTTGTGACCTCTTGTTCTCCCCCATTTTGCTTATGGGGGTGTGTCAAACTCTTATGCTATAGTTTGTGTAGGCTATAGTGGGGTAGACAATATAGGGTACAACACTTCTAGGTTTTCCTACTTGTACCCACCTGCTTGCTAGTTCATTTCATTCCCCAATTCTCACATTTTGCATTGTGGTGAGACGTCGCCGAGTCTTCTCCCATAGCTGGTGCATGGTGGTGACGAAGTTGTGTGCGGCTTGGACGTGTGCCGGTGTTGTTGGCTGCTACGGTGTAAGTGGTTCCCATCCGTAACACAGGAAAAATGAGTTTTCTCTGTGGCCACATGTGACGTGTTGTTGTAAGCGAACTCTAGGGCCGGTAACTATATGTCCCAGTGGCTGATTTCATCTTTGCAAGCTGTGCGTAGTAACTGTTCAACCACTTGATTGAGTCGCTGTGTCTGTCCGTCAGTCTCTGGGTGGTATGCTGAGGACATTGCAAGTTTAGTCCACAATAATCCCATGAGCTCCTTTCAGAACTTACTCGTGAATTTTGGTCTCTATCTAAGATGAGTGTAGCGGGGCTGCCGTGGATGGTGATGATGCGGTCGAAGAAGAGGCGAGCAGTTGCATCAGCTGTAGCTGTGGCGTTGGTCAGGATGAAGTGACCTATTTTGGAGAACTTGTCGATCACCTTAAGTATAGGGTCATGCCCTCGTGAGGTCAAAGGAAGTCCTGAGATAAAGTCGAGGCTAACGACCTGCCATGGCTGCTCCGGTACAGGTAGAGGCTGAAGTAACCCTGCTTTTTTCTGCTTGCTGCTCCTCAATGGCTGGCACGTGTCGCAAGAGGTAACGAACTCCTGCACGACTGCTGCTATCCCCGCTAACATCTTGTTGCTCCCGAAATGTTCCGCGTATGGTATGTTGTGAAACTCCTCCAGTAGAATCTGTCGGAGCGGGGCATAGTGCGGTACCCGAATATTTCCTGTGCCCTTCCTTACAGCTATGTTTTTCTCCCACTATAACAGCTTCTGAGTCAGTGCTGTGGCGATCTCTGCGTTTACGGAGTATCCATGTTGGAATAGACCCTTGAGTAGAGGGTTCATCATCGAGATGGATGTATGCTACATGTCCGGGGTGGCTCAACACGTCTGCCTTATTGTGTAGCCCGGGCTTGTACATGATGTCGTAGCGGAAGTGAGTATCCAGGAAGTCCACCCACCGCACCTGTCGTCGTGAGAGCGTCGGCTGCGACTTCAGGTATTTGAGACTGCAGTGGTCAGTATAGACTGTAGTCTTGGCTCCCTCTAGGTAACACCTCCACGCCTTGAAGGCTATGACCATCGCTAATGCTTCCTTGTCATGGATGGGGTAGTTCAGTTTGGCCCCGTGTAGCTTCTTAGTGAGCAGGCGATGGGCTGCAAACCGCGTCCGTGATCTTGCATTAGTACTACTCCGACTGCTTGGTCACTAGTGTCTGCTTCCACCACGTAGTCATTGTCTCAATCCGGTAAGAAGAGTACTGGCGTTGTAGTCAGTGCTGTCTGTAGCTGCTCCATGGCTTGCGGATGAGGGGTATCCCATTTATAGGGCGTATCCTTTTTTCAGTAGGTCGGTCAGTGGCGCTGCTATCTTAGCGTACTAGGGCAAGAACCTGTTGTAGTAGTTGGCAAAGCCTAGGAACTGATTTAACTCCACGTTCTCTGGTACTTTCCACTTCTTGACGGCTTCGATCTTCCGCGGGTCCACGTGTACGCCCTCGGCACTGGCCATGTGCCTGAGAAACTGCACCTTCTTTAGTGCGAAGTCGCACTTCCATAGCATCACGTGGAACTTGTTTTTCCGGAGGATCCCGAACACCTTCCGAAGATGCTCCACGTGCTCCTTTATGTTCTTGGAGTAAATTAGAATGTCGTCCTTGTACACCACCACGCATTCGTCCAACAAGGGCCGTAGGATGTGATTCATCTCCGCCTGGAACGTCTCTGGTGCGTTGCAGAGTCCGAACGGCATCACCAAGTATTCATAGGAGCCGTATTCGGTACGCAGCTCCGTCTTGTGAATCAAGTTGTCTGCCATCTTGATCTGCTAGTAACCCGATCGTAGGTCCAGCTTTGAAAAGACTATTGCACCACGCAATTAGTCCAGTAGGTCGTCTATGCACGGTATGGGATAATTGTTTATAACTGTCTGTTTGTTAAGTGCGTGGTAGTCGATGCACATGCCTAAACTACCGTCTGGTTTTGGAGTGAAGAGGACTGGCGCACCGTAGGGAGAGGTGTATGGGCGGATCAGTTGTCTGTCCAGTAGATACTCTATATGCTTCTTCATGTCTGTCAGTTCAGTCGGACACAGTCGGTATGGTGCACGTGAGACGGGTTTTGCACCTGGTTCCTCCACAATCTTGTGCTCGTGGGTTCGCGCTGGAGGTACTCCTGCAGGTAGGTCGTCTGGCATGATGTCTTTGTACTGCTCCAACACCTCCTTCACTACTGCAGGTAGCTCTGCGTTCGGCTTCTCCTCCTCCGCTGCTGCCATAATTAGTGCTAAGTAACCCGTATTGCTCTCGTTCACCATCTGTTCGAACGTGCCAGTGTCGTTTCATGAACGTTCCCTGTATCCGTCCAGCTTCTCAGCTCCAGTCGTTTCCCATTGTTGTAGATGCATGCTTCCGGTTGACCAAGTCAATCTCGGGGTTGAACCGCTTTAAGAAATCTTGCCCCAAGATGAAATCTAAACCCGTGATGTTCGTGATCGGCAACGTCGACTTCCACCTCAGTGCCCCTATGTGAGAATAACGAGGAATGAAGAAAGGAGGGGTTTTCACTAGCAGTAGTTGGGAAACATATAGCAAACCCTAACAGGGTTGTACTCGCTATAGAGCACCCCACTACAGGCTAGATAATAACATTCTGACACACCCCCATAGCCAAAGTGGGGTGTAATCAGCACAATGAGCAGGAGTTCACAATAATAAGCACAGCTAGAGGTAATCACAGCGGGCAAGTGAGGAGGAGGAGGAACTGTAGAAGGAGAGAAGATGGGAGGCAACGACTGAAGGTGCAGAGGCACGGGCACAGGAGCGGCTGACTCAGTGGCTACCGAAGTAAGGGCGATGGACTACTGGAGTGACTGGCTCCGCGGCTAAGACGAGCGGCAGGAGCAACGGACCCACTGGCAACTGGTGCAACAGGCTCACTGGCAACCGAAGCAAGGGCGACGGACTACAGGTGCTGCAGACAACACGACAGCTACCTCCACACAACCTCCTCCAACTGACCCACACCCTTGACACACACCCTAACTGCTTCACCCCTAACTCCACTCCCATGTCACTGTTGTGTGATGCAATCATATGCATTCATGTCTGTCTGCCTCCCATCATATGTTCGTGCGTTGCATGCGTGGTGTGAGTGTGTGCAAGAATTTGTGTTTTATGCGGTTTGGTTTTTCTGAGTGTGTGTGAATGTTATTTGACTTGAGCAGATATCTGAAGTGACTCATGTGCTCAAGAGCTTTCCGACGAACCAAGTATTGCTTCAATCGGAGCACGAACAAGAAAGTTACGAACGTTGGAGTTTGCATGCTTTTCATATTTGATTGTGGCAACTGTGGGAAGTTGTGGGGTTGACTCAATATGGGGTACAGACTTTTGGGGGTTGGGAAATTCGTATTTTCTACTGTAGTTGCTGCCAAATGGTTGGGAGAAACCAAACCAGGTTGGCAAGTGTGGCCAAGTTGGGTTGAGGTGGATTGTGGAGGTTGGGATAGTGACAAAGGTCAACGCCTCTTGGGCCGACGACCAGGCGACTCAGCGTTCGTCACAGGGCGACACTTTCAGTCTGTCTCGTGGAGGTCCACTTGTTCTTCTTCTGTGCTTGGTTCCAGTTGTGAGGCCGCGATC
The DNA here is from genome assembly GCA_948144175.1 of Closterium sp. NIES-65. Classification (NCBI taxonomy): domain Eukaryota; kingdom Viridiplantae; phylum Streptophyta; class Zygnematophyceae; order Desmidiales; family Closteriaceae; genus Closterium; species Closterium sp. NIES-65. The sequence goes on from CANXME010002068.1 coordinate 2,043,056, forward strand.
TACGCTGGGGCCATGGCTGCACAGGAGCTCCGTTGGCTGACCTACCTGCTGACCGACTTGGGGGAGCGGCCTCGTTCTCCTCCAGTTCTGTACGTCGACAACAAGGCAATGCTTGCCTTGTGTCGCAAGCAGAGACTGGAGCACAGAACAAAGCAAATTGCTCTGCACTACTTCCTTGCGCGTGAGTTGCAGCAGCGTGGTCAGCTGCGCCTTGCTTGCGTGGCCTCTCGGGCCAACACTGCTGATGTCTTCACCAAGGCCCTTGGGGCTAGTGATCATCAGCGTTTCTGCACTGCTCTTGGGCTTGTGCCCACTCTGCCTCACCTGTTGGCTGCTTGACTTGCTCTTGTTGTACACTGCTATATATATCTTTATACCTGCATGTTTACTTTTGCTAGGTTGTAATCGGTGTACTGCCTTGCTATTTTAAATCTGCAAGTCAACTGGCCTTGTGGCCGCTTGCTTGTGCTCAGATTGTGTGGTGTCCTTGAGATCCACCTTGGGCTTTGCCTTGTTTTTTCTCTTGCTTTACTGGTCTTGTGACCACTGTTAGGTTTGGCTATCCCCTACTTCTCCTATGGGGGTGTGTCAAAACATATTGTCATGTTCTTACTCTAGGTTGTGTAGGGTCACACCTAAGAGGGTACAACCCAACTCTCTCGACATCCTTGTACCCCCTCCCTCTTACCTAATCCACATTTCATTCCTCACCTAGCTAGTGATTTCAACACGAACCTCGATGCCAGCCTTGCACTAAATAGCTCGCACGCACCGCACAACCATTGCATGTTTTCGCACATAACTATTCGCTCACTCCTTCGCTCATACTTTGTATCTTTGCTATCTCGTTCCATTGCATCCGTAACACTATGAAAAAAGGTATGTGAGTATGGAAATGTATCTTTCCTTATCGAGGTTGACTGCTACACGTAGAAACCCCAAAACTTTTGGACTCCGCACGTTCGGCCGACATCCACAATACCGAGGCTACCTCGCGTCGCCTTCGGTTTTCCCTTCACCAAACCTGCACCCAACCTCGTTTTCCCGAGGTTTCTTGCTAGCTAGGGCAATCACTATATTATTACGTGCCTTCATTGCATTATCAATTAATTGAGTCACAGCTTCGATATTCATTTTCCGCGCAGCTCTGTTTTCCAACTTATAACAGTGTGCACAAATACAACATGAAAAAGCTACAACTATGCCATATATGTGAAGACTTGTGCAAGATATAGCGAGTGATCTGAGCAAGGCGGGGATGTGTTGGAGTAAGGCTAGAATTGCTTTTAGCAATCCAGAAGGTGCTGATTACCCCAATATAGCCTATAGCAATATATGATGTTTGACACACCCCCACGACTAAGTGGGGGACAGCAAACGGTCACAAGACCAGTCAAGAGAAGAATCAAAACAAAGTTCAGGTTGGATCTCAAGATCACCATACAGTTTGAGCATAAGGCCAGCTCACATGCAGAGTTATAATACCCAAAACGGTACACTGAGTATAACCTAGCAAGTGTAAACATGTAGGTATAAACATACATTTCAGTGTACAATAAGTGCAAGGCGAGATCAAGAGACAAGCACGTGAGGCACAGTGGGCACAAACCCAAGAGCAGTGTTTAAGAAACACTGATGATTGCCTGAATCGAGGGCCTTGGTGAAGATATCAACAATGCTAGCCTTTGAGGCCACGTAAGCAAGACGAAGCTGACCACGCTGCTGTAACTCTCGTGCAAGGTAGTAACGAAACACAATGTGCTCCGTTCTGTGCTCCAGTCTTTGCTCTCGACACAAGGCAATCATGGCTTGTTGTCTACGTAAAGAATCGAAGGAGAACGAGGCCGCTCACCCAAGTCCGACAGCAAGTAGGTCAGCCAACGTAACTCTTGTACAGCCATGGCCTCCGCATAGATCTCAGCCTCACAACGGGGAGCAGAGTACAAAAGACGAGCGGGTAGACCTCCAGGAGATAAAACTAGAGCCGAGACTGAAAGTGTAACCATGTGACGACCGCTGAGTCTTCTAGTCGTAGCCCAAGAAGCGTTTGAGTGACCTGTGAGGACAACTCAGCCCCCTCCTCCAAGCACAAGCCTCATGCTTGATGTACTGGCCATGTAACGCAACACCCTCTTAGCAGCGGTCCAGTGCTGTGTTCGGTGTCTACCGGGAGCAACGAAGCGCGCTAGGATGCTGAGAGGGTACGCGAGGTCAGGCGGAGTACAAGTCAACAAGTACATGAGGCAACCCACAAGCTCTAGATACCACTCTGCTCTACGGACTCGTCCAAAGGTGGAGCTAAGAGCGAGTGGACTGTGGCGAGGAAAACGGAAGGCGGAAGCGCTAAAGGTCCTGCTGCACCAAGCGTGACTGAGTTAGAGTGATGGTGCGCGCTGCTCTATCCCAGGTAATCTGCAAGCCAAGATAGGTTCGCTGCTTGCCAAGGTCAATGCAAGTGCGCCGCTTAACAAGTATAAATGCCTCAATGTTAGCAGTAGCAAAGACCAAGTCGTCAACATACACGAGGATGCAGAAAAACAACGGCAGAGAAGGGTCGGTGTGCAAAAACAACGACGGGTCAGCATTCGAAGGAGCAAACCCAAGAGCTGCAAGTATCATCCTCAGTGTGTTGTGCCACTCATGGGGCGCCTGGCGGAGACCGTAGACTGGCTGCCGGAGGCTCCACTGGGCCCCCTTTGGAAACGACCCAATGAAGCAAGCTGGGCGGCGTAGCCAGATCTCCTCATCAAGGTTGTTTTACAAGAAGGTTGTGTAGAAGTCAAGCGAGTGGAGCTCGTAGTCACGCTGTGCTGCAACGTTAAGTAGCACCCAAAGAGTGGTCATCTGCAGGGTGGGGGAGAAGGTCTGGATCAAGACAACTCCCTGTCACTGACTAAAGCCTTGAGCAACGTAACACGCCTTGAAGACAGGCGAAGAACCTGGTAGCCGCTTCACCCTTAAAATCCACGTGCGATCGACTTTGTTCGATGTAGGCGCCTGTGGACTTCCATGATGCCATATCTGCATCAATGGATGTCTGCCTCTAAGAGGAGTACTTACCCTGAATCGTCTTTGCGTAGGAGCGCGAGGTCGGGATGTCCAGTGCATCCGGGTCTCCCTCAGGGCAAAGCAGCATGGCAGCAAGATGAGGTACAAGAGTCGCGATGCACTCGAGCTAAAATTGCATGTCCTTAAGGACGTCACTGCCAAGGGCAAGCCCACCCCCAACGAGGGGTCAGCCAAAGTGATATGGATAGGTGTTGTGAGCGGTCTAACTGTGGTGCAATCACGGAAGTAGCAGCAAGATGTGTCGGAGTCCAGCATGAAGGTGTGCAGAACCTCCATTGGAACTGTAGCTATGCTAGTGGACTCGTAGGCACCTACACTAGCAGCCACTACACCGCCAGAGCTAGGCACAGCCGAGTAATAGTCACCCTCAACACTAGTAGAAGAAGCATTTATAGCATGCATCCCAGCAAGGATCTGGTCCCACTCTAGAGGAAACACATCTTGAGCAATCCTAACCAGTTCGGTACGTATGTCTTCTCACCAAACTCCTCGCGAAAAGCGTCCTCAAGGCAGAAAAAGGAGCGAACCTCACTGTCGCCCTACATGCCGCAGACGTCTCCTGCGCGGGGACCCGTGCACCTGACATAGGTGCAGCGAACTTCTCCTCCGGGGCCACCTCGCTGAACCACCCACTCACGCAGCTGCTGCGGCAAGAGGGTCTCTTGCCGACGCCAGTGCTGCTGCTGTCCACCCCCAGAGCCTCCGCCTCCACTAGGTGTGCACCCAGACGAAGCCCACTGACCGCTACCCCCGCTAGCTCCACTACGACTACCATCCGAGCAACATCCACCACCCCAAATTTCCCACCACCCCTGCCACCCCCACCACCCCCGCCACCCCCACCACCCCCGCCACCACCACCTCCACCACCCCCACTACCAGCACCACCACCGCCCCCACTACCGCCACCACCACCACCCCCGCCACCACCACCCCCACCGCCAAGCCCACCACCCTTGCCCTTCTGATGTCCACCCTTGTTGCGCCTCCCGCTAGGAGCAGACACCGCACCGGCCTCCTCAGCACTGAGGAAGTCAACAGTAGCAGTAGAGTTGACAGAAGGCGCGAGGAGGGAAGGAGCACACCCCTTAAAGAAAGAGGTGCGTGGAGTACCACGGGAGGCAGCTACATTGTGGTCACTGGTCTCAGCCTCCAAGGGCTTAGACTCAAATGAGGCTAGGGTGAGCTCGGTGGGGTCGAGAGAGAGGAAGTGGTCTTGGACGCGGCGAAGGGAGTCAAGGAGACGGGTCACTAGGAAGTAGAGAGTGATGTACATTGGGGAGGGAGGGGGGGGGTTCTCAGCCAGGAACGCTGGCGTGAGAGCAGCACAGTAGCGAGGGTCACTGGAGCGCAGGTGAGTCATGAGGTCAGCGATAGTAGGGAGAGGTACGGCAGTAGCAAGAGGCCTAGGACGGCAGAGGAGGGGGAGGAATAGCGCTTCACTATAGCGTCATAGAGCTCTTTGACAATTTTTAGCTGGTGAAAGTGGGTGCAATGGCTGCCCTGCCAAGCCGCTTAGCCTATCTGCGCCGCTCAGGCCCAGCACTGCCTTTCGATCCTAGCACTACTTCTTCTACTACTCACTATGGCGACACCCACAATCCTTGAGTTTGACGCCGAGGGTAGCCCTATGGATTACGAATAGTGCCTTGATGGGCTTCACCTGTACATGCTTAGTGTTACTAGAGATGACATATCTCTCTTTGAGCACACCTCAGGCTCCTTCCTGGCCCCGCTCACTTCGACTGCCCCTGCCCCTACTGCGCCTGTAGAAGCACACCAGAAATATAAGGCTGACCGAATAGCTAGTACACAGTGGTTAGCACGCGACACCATTGCCGCGCTTGCATTTTGCAGCCACCTCAGGGCAGCAGGCGCAAAGCAGCGCAGGCGGCAGTGCAAGGCAACGCAAGCGGCAGTGCGGGCGACCAGATTGAAGCGCGGGTGGCAGTTAAGGCAGCGGCCAGCGGACGGCTCGGGTGCGTAGTAGGGTAGGGCAGCAGTAACACAAGCAGCAATGCTCGGGCGGGGCAGCAGGGCAGCGCGCAGGGCAGTTCGCTGGAGGGCGGCGCGCCACAGCAGGCAGCAGCGCGTGCGGTAGAGCCGCAGCACAGGCAGCAATAAGGGCAGCGGAGGGCTGGTAGCTCGAGCGCACGGCAGGGCAGTGCGCAGGCTCATCGCCCAGTAGGCAAGGCGCGCGACAGGGCAGCACGTGGGCAGCGTGGCAAAGTAGCGCGCAGGCAGTGCGGCTGGGCAACTCGCGGGTAGTGCAAGGGGGGCGGGATGGGCAGAAAATGGGCATACGCTAGGGGCGTGCGACTGGCAGCGAAGGCGCGCACGCTAGGGGTGCGCTCCGGCCAGAAAAAACGGCGTGCACTAGAGGCGCGTGAAGGGCAGCGAGGAAGCGCACGCTAGGGGTGCGCCATGTGCAGCGGAAAAAGCAGTGTTAATGATGGGCCGGAAGAAAAAGAGAGGTTCTAAAGGGCGGTCCTTAGGACCTAACCGCTCTATACCATGTTGAGAAGAAACTGCAGCAATGTGATTGACTATGGGAATTCAGGGTACAAATATGAACCCTAATGGGTTGTACTCTCTTCTGAGTTCCCCAATATAGCCTAGAGCAATATATAATGTTTGACAGCAACAACACGTATCACCACCTCATTAGCCGATAAAGGGCACGCATGTCAACAGTCGCAGGTCAACTGTCGCGACCGTTGACCGACCTGGACCAAGAGGTTGCGACCTACTTCCGCAACCGTATCGAAGGTTATCACAATAGTTAGTGCTACTGTAGCAATGCCTGTACTACCTGTAATAAGGGAATGTACCCCCTAGAGTACATGGCTAGCTAGGATCTATATGTTTGCGAGTAATGTTTATTTTAAATTAAAATCGTTATTTACATTCACTATGATCAAGGTTCATGTCAAACTAGTTTTTTATTAGTATATAGGCTGTAATGGCTTGCATGTTAGGGGATACAAAAAATCCCTTGACACTTTGACCTCCATTACTCACGCTACCTATGTTAGTTTGTACTTAAGATGGTATCATGAGTAGGTGAGTTCCTACCCTAGAAACGACTCGCCCCGCCCCTTAGCACGTCGTGCACCGTGACCTTAGCAGGCCGCACCCTGCCCGTTCGCAGGCCCCGCCCCTAGCCTGCCTCATACCCGTCACGCCCCTCACCCATCCACGCCCCACCTCGTCCCGTACCCTCGTGCCAATTGCACGTGGCCGCGCCACTAGCACGTAGATCCGCATGTTCGAGAAGCTGCGCATACGCAAAAGTGCACGTGCACGCGCTGCACGTGTGCCAGCACCACGAACAGCAGCCGCGCACTGCAACTGCCGTCCGCACGTACGCCCATCATGCGCGCATAGTAGCGTCAGCACGCGCAACAGCTACCGGCCGTGCAACAGCCGTAGCTCGCGTAGCAGCAGTAGCAACAACCGCGCAGCAGCTACCGCGCGCACAGAAGTAGCCTACACGCCCATGCAGCCACGCATTCCTTTGCAGGCGCACATGCAGCTCCACCAGCAGCCCCACGCGGAGCTGCCTATGCACTAGGAACCATGCACAAACAGCACATGTCTGACCGCACTCCACCGCACTCCACAGCTTCCCACTTCTCCCGAATGCACTCCATCGCACTGAACCATACCTAACTGCTCCCCACCACACTAGATCGCACCCAACCACGCCTTGCCGCTCGTGCATCACCTTCCAGCATCTACTACCACTGGCGTTCCACCCGCAATGGCTGGCAGCCGCTATACACTTTACAATCGTGAATTAGGTCCGTTTTATAAGTAGTGTCCCTAGCCTTGCCTCTCTTGCCTTGCTCATTCCCCGTTTCGGCTCTTTCTAGCCTAATCACTCTAGCTTAGGTCGTTACTAGATCAAGCCATTATTCGCCTTGTCTCTTTGAGCACTGTACACCTCTAGCCTTGTGGTTCTAGGCCGGTAGGTCCCTCGTTATGGCGGCCCCTCACGTACTGCGTTTTCATGCTGAGGGTAGAGCCAAAAAGTTCCCCTCCAGTCTCATTGGTGCAGAGCGGTTTATCACGAGCCAGCGCCAAGACAATGAAACACTATGAGCGCACGCTTCTGGTGACATATCTGAGCCTCCCCCCCCTGCTGCCCTGGGTGCTGAGCCTGATGAGGCAGCCCAGACGCTCTTTGATAAGGCCCATACAGCTCGTTCGGTGTGGCAGTCGCGAAACCCTGCGGCCTGCATTGCCCTCGACAGCCTTCTCTCTGAGACTGAGGAGGCTCACTTCTCTCAAGCTCGATTTGCCAAGGACCTTCTCGCTACAATTAAGACAACCTATTCAACTCCCACATCCGCCTCTCTTGGTCGCCTCTTTCTTCCATTTCTCTTTTTACCTAGGCACGTTTGATCGCGCTGCTGATCTTATCACTCACTTGCGCTTGCTAGACGTCAGCTACCGTGTTGCTTGTACTGAGGCTCTGCTTGCACTTCCCCCCCCCCCTTCGCCCATGGCAATCACTATTCACTTCATCGTCACTAGCCTCCCTAACGGCCTTGGACTTGTCTAGGACGAGCTTCTTTGGAATTACCCCATTGAGCTCACCATCGATGTCCTTGAGACCGCTCTCAAGGGCATAGAGAGCAACACCTGCTCCGTTGCCTCTGCCTTTGGCACTGTAATTCCCCCACTCTTTCATGGGTGCACTGTCCCACAGCTTCCCACCTTCATTGCTTCTCTTGCCTCTACTGCGTATCCAACTATTGTGAAGACTGCGGCCATGTCCACCGTGGGTGGGTATTCCAAGGGTAGGGGAGGTAAGAAAGGGGGGAAAGGTGGCGACACTGGTATTGGTGGTAGGGGTGGTGGAGTCCTTGGTGACGCTAGTGCATCCAGTGAATGCGACACTGGAAGCGGCCCTGGGCCTGCAGGCCCGTCTGGAGGGGGTGCTGGTGCGGCCACGTGGTACATGGTGCTACGGCGATAGCAGTCCCAGCAGCAGCAGCCACATTCGGGACAGTCGGAGTAGCAGGGACAACCACAACAGCAGGTTCAGCGGCATGTGCAGCAGCAGCCTCAGCAGTGGGGAACTAGTGGACCAGAGAGCGCTGGTCGTGGTGGTGATCCGACCAGCTCGGCGTCGCGTGGTCTCACTCCGCCTCCATGCCTGTACGTGGTTCAGTTGGGCGGTCCTGCGGTTGGATCTGTTGCTGTTTCCATGCTCCGGGTCAGTGCTTTGCGTAGCTTACCGTCTGCGTCCTCGTACAGTTCAGCCTTGGCCCCGCTCCGAATTGGGCCCCGCTTGCTTGCACTCGTGGATCCGCTTTGTGGGATATGTCTGTTGTAGATTAGAGCTGCAGGCGGGGAGGGTAGAGGATGACCCACGGCCACAGCAGTAAGTGCAGCTGCAGCTGCAGCAGTAGGTGCAGCTGCAGCCGCAGCAGGTGAGGGTAGAGGAGGAGCCACAGCCGCAGCAACAGGAGGAGCAGCAGGGGCAAGTGCCGCAACAGCAGGTGCCGTAGAAGCAGCTGCCAGAGGAGGTGGAGCAACAGTGAATGAGAGACCTACCTGACTCAGCGCCTGCATGCATTGTTCATGGTACCCTACCATCTCCCCCCCCCTCTCTTATTCCCCCTGGTCTCGTCGTACTCCTCTCAGTCGAGTTGTGTCTCCAAAGCCTCGTTGGTCCCGTTACCATGCCGACAACCCGTTTTACCTTGTTCTCCGCTCTCGTGTTCCACCTCCTCCAGTCCTTCCATAGCCTCATGAATCGTCCCATACTGTGTCTCAAGACTCGTTCTCTGACTATCTCCGTGCCTCTTGTCCTCTTGTCGCCCGTGTTTTGTCGCACGTATTGCTCCCCTGCTGTCTCTATCGGCTCTTGTTACCACTATCGCTGACTTTGCCTTGTCCCACCACCTTGAGTACGCCTCTCACCTGGTAAATGGCCATGCTCGTTCTCCGTCCAATGGGGGTGTTCTCGTCTTTCCCCTAAAGGGCTTGGAGGATAGGCAGTTCGAGCTCGGTTTCCTTGTGACCACTGTTCCTCATCTCTGCGCCATGCTTCTTGCCCCTGAGGAGGATCCAGATGCGGAGGCGAAGGCAGTTGCAAGACCTTACCTCCCATACTGGATCGCAGCTGAGGAGGCAGTGATGGCATCTCATAGGTCCACAGGCACCCACCTTGTTGTGCCAACACATTACAGTGGCACGGTCATCGCACTCCCATTCGGCCTACAAGCCTGCTCAGCTTCTGGAATTTTGTGGGGAGGTTGTTCAACATGTGTTCTTCAAACCCTCAAAGTTTCAGAGTTTGTGAAGCAGTTACCAAGGCGTGACAACATTTTATGTTTCAAGATTTATGGCATCCCGGAAGTGTGTGTTACTCCTTTTTGGTAACACCCGAGTTCACCATTTCGGCTGCTGACTCGTCTACCAAGCTCTGATTGGTCTGAAATTCGGTCTGGCAGTTCTATTCCCCGCTGTGCAGGTTTTCACCAAGTTTCAGAACGGTCCAACATGTGAGCATTGCGTGACAGCTGCCGAAATGCACTGTTCCGTAGTCATGGTGCACTGTTGGCAGCATTTCCCTTGCCACCCTTTCATTGTTGTCATGCCAATGGTGCAGGGACGGAGAATGAGACAAGAAGTAGAGGTGGTCAAGTGGGACTCTACAGCCCTCCTTTTGAGAAGTGTGGTCTTCCTGGAACCAGCTTGCAAGAGGGTGCAAGTGGGAAGACAAGCTGACTCATGGTTGGCTTAACTCACAATTGGTTGCCTTGAGTACAGCTCTGAACATCCATGTGTGGTTGGCTTTGCTGACCTAGCTAGGACGTTTCCCATCCTTCTCTAGCCTTTCTTCCCTAGGACTCAACATTCTCTGAGTTCCCAGGATGACCCAACCCCTTATGAGTCCCCTAGGCAATGTTGTACTCACCTCTTCCTTTCATCAATGAGACTACACGTTTTTCAGCCGAGCTTACGTTTTCGCTCACTGTGTAGTGCACACACCTCTGATAATAGCAAGAAATATACCGTTGGAAAGGAGACACCTAAGGCTAACCGCTGTCAAAGTTTCAGCCTCGTATGTTTTTGGAGCTGATCGTGACGGCGTTTTGAACAGAGGCGGTTTGAAGACGTCAGATTCTGCTTAGGGGGTTTCATGGGCATCTGCGACCTCTAAGTCGACTCTTGACTATAACACACCTCCTGGGGCAAATGCCATCTGTGGCATGTTGCTCTATAAGGTGAAGCACCTGCGTGGATTACCTCCGATGTTCAAGGCACACTATGTGGCGAGAGGCTTTAGTAAGTGAGAGGGGGTAGACTTCTTCCAGACATTCGCTCCCACACTGAAGATGACCACTCTTCGGGCGTTGCTACACATTGCAGCGCAGCGCGACTACGAGTGGCATTCCTAGGACTTCTCCACATCGTTCTTTCAAGGGAGCTTGCACAAGCAGATCTGGCTTCGTTGTCCGCCAGACTTCACTAGATCTTTCCCTCCTGGGGCCCTGTGGCACCTGCGTCGACCAATCTACGGCCTGCGCCGGGCTCCCCGCGAGTGGCACAACATGCTTCGTACAACCCTTGTTGCAGCTGATTTCTTTCCGACATTTTCCGAGCCGTCGATGTTCATTCTTTGGTTTCGTACATAGACCTCATTCTTTGTTCTAGGTTACGTAGAAAACCTGGTATTCACCACTCCCAACCGCACAGCAGTGGCCTCTGTGAAGGAGGAACTACAGAGAAGTCACACTTGCACTGACCTTGGTGAGCTGCAGCACTACCTTGGCCTGCACATTACCAGGGACATGGCAGCTTGCACCATTACACTCATACGATCGCAAATGGTCGAGCAAATCCTCACACGGTTTTGCTTCCCGTTCTCCAAAGTATAGCTCAACCCTCTTCGGCTCCACCTTCGGACAAATCATTTGATTCCAGTGGTCCATATCCTGAGTTGGCCGAAAGCGCCGATCGAAGTCGGAGAACAGGAAAACGTTGTGAAGAATGAAGAATGAATGAACTAGCAAGCACGTAGGTACAAGTAGGAAAACCTAGAAATGTTGCACCCCATATAGTCTACCCCACTACAGCCTACACAGACAATAGCATATAAGTTTGACACACCCCCATAAGCAAAGTGGGGGAGAACAAGACGTCACGAGACCAGTCAAGCAAAGCAAAGCAAGCTCACGGTGGATCACAACGTCACCACACAATCCGAGCACAAGAGCAAGGCCAAAAGGCCAGTTCACATGCAAGATTATATATAAAGGTAAACAAGCAAGTGCAGGTATAGAATGTTCACAGTACAAGCAAGGTCAAGAAGTGAGCAAGTGAGACCAAGTAGGCACAAGACCTAGCAGAGTACGGAAACGTTGATAATCACAAGGCGGAAGTGCCTTGGTAAAGATATAAGCAGTGTTGGCCTCAGAGGCAACCTAAGCAAGGCGCAGCTAACAACGCTGCTGCAGATCACGAGCAAGGAAGTAGCGGAGAGCAATGTGCTTCGTTCTGTGCTCCAGTCTGTGCTCCCAACACAAGGCCAGCATGGCCTTGTTGTCTACATACAGACCGGAGGAGAACGAGGCGGCTCTCCTAGGTCAGTCAGAAGTTAGGTAAGCCAGCGTAGCTTCTGTGCAGCCATGGCCCCCGCGTAGATCTCAGCCTCACAGTTGGAGCCGAGAACAGAAGACGAGCGGGTAGACCGCCACGAAATAGAGCCGGAACCAAGGCTGAAGGTGTAACCCTGTGACGACCGCTGCGTAGCCTAGTCGTCAGCCCAAGAAGCATCTGCGTGACCTGTAAGAACCACTGGACGTCGCCCTCCAAGCACTAGCCACATGCCCGACGTACTGCACAAGTAGCACAACACCCTCTTCGCTGCACCCATGTGCTCTGGTCGGTGTCTCCCAGGAGCAACATAGCGTGCCAAGATGCTAAGAGGGTATGCAAGGTCAGGTCGTGTGCAGGTCATCAGGTACATGAGGCAGCAAACAAGCTCTGGGTACGGGCCACTCGGCTCTACGCACTCATCCGAAGGAAGAGCTGAGAGCGAGTGGCGAGTAGGCAGAGGAGTGGCCTGAGGCAAGGAGTTTGTGAAGTCGAAGCGCTGAAGGACCTGCTGCACCATGTGTGACTGAGTCAGGGTAATGGTGTGCTGTGCTCTGTCCCGGGTGATCTGCAAGCCAAAGTAGCTGCGCAGTTCACCCAGGTCTGTGCACGTGTGTCTCTTTTGCAGCTCGGAATTTACGTGGGCGAGTCCAGCAGTGTCAGCAGTGGCAAAGACCAAGTTGTTGACGTACACGAGGATGTAGAACAGCGGCAGAGAGGTGTCGGTGCACAGAAACAGCGACGGGCTGGCTGTAGAAGGAGCAAACCCAAGAGCCGCAAGTGTAGTCCTCAGTGTGTCGTGCCACTCACGGGCGCCTGGCGGAGACCGTAGACTGGCTGCTGGAGGCTCCACTGGGTACCAAGAGGAAACGACCCAGTGAAGCCAGGCGGGCGGCGCAGCCAGATCTCCCCAGTGGGTGTCACTAGTGCGGAGGTGCGGTATGAGGTCAGCGACTGTGGGAAAGGCAGCAAGGTCAAGGAAGAGGTACGGTAGCATGAGGCGGCTCAGTGCAGCAGTGGCAGGGGAAGAGTAGCGTGCAACTACAGTGTCGTACAAGGTCCGAGCACTCTTGTACTGGCTAATGTGTGCACGCTCAGTGGTCAGTAAGTGGCAACACACAGCAAGACGGGCAGAAGCATCGCGTGTCTCCCAGTGTTAGCGAACAGTGCTGTCAGCAGTAGCAGGCGGGGCAGGGTAGGCACCAGAGGTGAGGTCGAACAGAGAGAGGCTGTGTGCCCTATCGCACTGTAGGAACAGCTGGAGGTCATCGACCTAGACCTCAAAGTCAACAGCACGTCCCTCAGTATCAAAGGTAAGAACAACGGGGGTAGCCATGGTTGTAGAGGTCTAGTAAGGATTGAGCTCACCAGTCCGAGTAAGTAGGGCCGGGGCGCGCCGGTAGGACGAGTAGCGGCTCGACGGCAGAGCGGCTCGGCGGCTCAGCGGCTCGGCTTCTGGGCGGCTTGGCTGTCGGGCGGCTCGGCTGCTAGGCGGATTGGCTGTCGGGCGGCTCGGCGGCTCGGCTGCTGGGCGGCTCGGCTGTCGGGCGGCTCGGCGGTTCGGGTGCTGGGTGGCTCAGCTGCTGGGCGGCTCGGCTGTCGGGCCGCTCGGTGGTTAGGCGGCTCGGCTGCTGGGCGGCTCGACGGCTCTGCTGCTGGGCGGCTCGGCGGCTTTGCTGATGGGCGGCTCGGCGGCTCTGTTGTTGGGCTGCTCGGTAGAGGCGGCGTTGGGGCCACTAGGTGTAGCGATGGGGCCGCGTAGGGAGGGGAGCGACGACAGGGCCGCTAGGGGCGGCGAGTGGGCCGCGTAGAGGTGGCGTCGGGGCCGCTTAGGAGCGGCAGCGGGGCCGCTTAGGGGCGGCGTCGGGGCTGCGTAGGGTGAGAGGCGGCGACGGGGCCGCTAGGGTCGGCGACGGGGCAGCTAGGGGCGGCAAAGGGGCCGCTAGGGGCGGCAACGGGGCCGCATGGGGGGGCGGGGACGAGGCCGCTAGGGGCCACTAGGGGCCTGGAAAGGGCGGCAAAAAAGGCGCGCCTCGGGCAGGAGTGACTGGCGCTTCAAGGAAAATTTCAGTTGTGGGCCGAAGGAAGCGTTCCCACTAGGGAACCTGCTCTATACCTTGTGAAGAATGAGGAATGAATGAACTAGCAAGCAGGTGGGTACAAGTAGGAAAACCTAGAAATGTTGTACCCCATATAGTCTACCCCACTACAGCCAGCACAGACTCTAGCATATAAGTTTGACAAACGTCGCTGTCAACCTTCCGCTTATGCGAGTACTTCTTCCTGGGCGGCTCCCCTTCCATGGCTCACTGCGGCTCCTTCGTTTAGGGCTAACAAAAATACTGAGACGATGGTAAGATGATGGTGGTCAGGACGCCGTCGCTTTTGCTTTCTCCAACCTAGCGTGATGTCATTAAACCCTAGCATCCAAAAAGATGGACTATGAACTCGTCGCTGTATACGTCCTTCATTGCAGCATGTATGCACCGTGAACTGGATCTCATCTGTTGTGACAGTTTGTTAAGGGTGCGTTTTAGGGCGCGGTGCTTTTGAATCGAAGCTCAGAAAACAGGTCGAGCTTGAGCTGGTTATTGAGTTCTTGAATGTCGTACTAGTCTTTGCAAGAAACCAGGTCAATGTTTGAATACTGACTCGTAAGTCAAGTAACAGACAGTCAGTCGACCGCGTGTTCAACGGGCATTCGAGCCGTGCTTACAAACGTGGTCATCTTAGCAGCTTCACGAACACGACGAAACTTGACGACATCTACAGTTGATACTCCGACAAAGACGTTAGAGCCACGTAGGTTAATCGAGTAACCTAAATTGATTATTGCAACCGAATCGGCCTACGCTTGGGGACTAGCCCGAACTTCGCGCCAGCGTAGCACTAGCTAGCTCGCACGCCCAGCGTTACCGTTTGCATGTTTCGCCTTAAAGTATTCGCTCATGCCTTCGCTCATACTTGGTACTCAATGAACACTTAAACTCAATCCTTCCTACCTCGATTCATTGCATCTGTAACAACTATGCACAACAAATGCCCATCTTTTCCATGTGTTTCTTTCGATCGATGCTTTTCTCCGCGCCAAAAATGCGGATTTAGGGCGTGCACAGAGAGTGCGTCTGAATGCGGTTGAACAGGGTTTGACGCTGATCCAGAAAGTTCTATTTAACGAACAAAGTGGTTGGGTAGGGTTCTTGGCGAATACGTATTTTCTTGGACCCGATGTCAGTTTGTACAATTCTTTTCAATTCATATATCATGGCTCAGGAGGGTTCCACACGGTGGAAACCGGCTCTTTGGGTTTACCGTTTTGCACCGTGCCGAAGCAAAGTTTACTGAAGAGAGCGTACAATTTTTTTTTTTTTTTTTTTTAATCATTGATAGTGTATACCGATACAGGCAAGCATATACCATCAAACGGTCGTAACCGTGGGTGAGGGACACCAGCCTATCTATGTCAGAACATTATAGCTTATGCTGTTGTGTAGGCTATAGTGAGGTATCCCATAGGGGGTACAACCCAATTAGGGTTTCCTATATGTACTCACTTCATTCATAGTTGATTCATTCTCGTTCAGTCTTTCTCATGGTATCGAGCAGGTTCCCCTGTGGGAACTGCGCCTAGGGCCCACCACTTCGATTTTTTTTTTTTTACTGCCCAAAGAACACCCCCCCCCATGTACATCACTCTCTATTACATAGTCACACGCCTCCCTGACTCCCTTCGCGTAGTCAGGGACCACTTCCTCTCAGTCTGTCCCACCACCCTCACTGTCGACCTCCTCGAGAAGGCCCTCCTGTCGGCGGAGAAGAGTATCGTCACTGTAGGAGCCTCTCATGGTGACCCTCGCACCCCCATCTTTGAGGGGTGTTCTCCTTCCCCCCTGCTGCCCTCTGTTGCCTCTGCTGCTGCTGCCGACCTGCTTGGTCTTGAGTTGGTCGGCGCGGCGTCCGCCCCTAGCGGGAGACGCCGCCCTGGCAAGGGCAAGGGGGGCAAGGGCGCGGGTGGAGCTGGCGGGGGCGGTGGTGGTGGTGGAGGCGGCGGAGGGAGTGGGGGTGGCGGTGGGAGTGGTGGTAGTGGTGGTGGCGGCAGCGGGGGCGGAGGCGGTGGCGGCGGCAGCGGAGGGAGCGGAGGCGGCGGTGGTGGCGGAGGCGGAGGCGGAGGTGGTGGCGGAGGTGGAGGCGGCGGTGGCGGAGGGAGTGGAGCTCGTCGGGGTGGTGCCTCGCAGCGGAGCGGCTCTGGTGGTGGTCAGCGCCAGCAGCAGCAACAGCAGCGTTCTCGGGACATCCCCTCGCCTCAGCAGCTCCGTGAGTGGTACACGCAGCGTCAGCGTGGTGGGGGCTTTGGACCGTGCACCTACGCGGGTGAGCAGTGTGGGGGTGCCCACCCCACCCAGCGCTGCTTTGGCCGCCTGACGGACGCTTGGCGTCAGCAGTTCCCCGAGGCTAGTGAGATCCCCCGCTGGGGAGAGCTGTCTAGGGCAGGTGTAGCTATCTATGATCTCGACTTTGATGCTATCCTTGCTGCCATGTATGCTGTGACTATTAGTGATGAGGGTGACTGTTACCGCTGTTTCCCGCCCGACCCGGGCATTGGTACTGCTGCGTTAGGTGATTGTAAGGCTGCTGCTCTAGGTGCCAGTGCGTCTGCGCTCTCAGGTACTGGTGAGGCTGCGCTCTCAGGTACTGCGTCGGCATCGGCCCCCCTCACCTTCACACTTGACTCAGGGGCCTCTCGCTCCTTCTTTTGAGACCGCACCACACTGACGCCGCTTGGTCGGCCGGTTGCAGTCTCCCTGGCTGACCCCTCAGGGGGTCCTGTCCTTTCTCACTTCTCCACTGTCCTCCCGTGTCCGGCTGCCCCCTCGGGCACTCTGTCTGGTCTGTACCTCCCCTCGTTCTCGACAAACTTGGTGAGTGGTGCTGGCCTGCAGGATGCGGGGGTTCACAAGTTTACTCCTGCGAGTCAGCGGGTGACCCACTGCACGGACGCACGCACAGGCGGACACTTGGCCACGTTCTCGCGTCGGCCGGGGTCGAGCCTCTACACCCTGACCACTTAGTCTCCTCCTGTCTCTGCGTCTGGCCAGGTAGTTGCGTCGGGTCAGGTGTTTGCTGCTGCGTCCCGGTCTGGTCCTGAGTCTGCACCCTGCTCGTGTCGCCTCCTATCTCACGAGACTCTCCTGTGGCACCACCGTCTTGGCCACCCCTCCTTGCCTCGGCTTCGGGGCATGGCTTCCCGTGTCCTTGTCTCTGGTCTTCCTCAGTCTCTCCCTCCCCTTCCTTCGGGGCCAGGACCTTCCTGTGTCCCCTGTGTCGAGGGGCGGCTGCGGGCTGCCCCTCACTCCTCTCAGTTTCCCCCGACAGAGGCTCCTCTGCAGACGCTTCACATAGACGTGTGGGGCCCGGCCCGCGTCCGTGGACAGGGTCACGAGCGCTACTTCCTGCTGGTGGTTGACGACTACTCGCGTTACACCACAGTCTTCCCCTTGCGCAGCAAGGGTGATGTCACTGAGGTGTTGATCGAGTGGATCCGCGCAGCTTGTCTCCAGCTAAGGAGGAGCTTCGGCTCGGACTTTCCTGTTCTGCGTCTGCACTCTAACCGAGGTGGGGAGTTCTCATCTGGCCTTCTGCGAGCCTACTGTCGTGCACGAGGCATCCGCCAGACCTTTACGCTTCCGGACTCTCCGCAGCAAGATGGGATTGCTGAGCGCCGCATTGGCATGGTCATGGACGTCGCTCGTACGTCCATGATGCATGCGGCTGCCCCCCATTTTCTGTGGCCGTTTGCGGTTCGGTACGCGGCGCATCAGCTCAACCTTCACCCCAGGGTCTCCTGGCCGAAGACCTCCCCATCCTTGCTGTGGACGGGGAAGGTCGGCGATGCGTCTGCGTTCCGTGTCGGGGGATCTCGGGCGTTTCTCCGCGACTTGTCTGCGGACAAGCTGTCCCCTCGTGCTGCTCCCGGTGTCTTCCTTGGCTTCCCCCCTGACGCACCAGGGTGGCAGTTCTACCACCCCGCCTCTCGGCGTGTTCTGTCCTCCCAGGATGTCACGTTCGACGAGTCCGTCCCCTTCTACCGCCTCTTCCCCTACCGCACTCCGTCCCTCCCCCCGCCTCCGCACTTCCTGGTACCAGTTCCCTCCCCAGTAGACCCCCTGCCTCCTCAGGGTCCTGCCCCTTCAGGTGTGTCCCAGGTAGACGCGTTCGAGCCGGTCGAGGTTGCTGGTGACTCTGGTCCTGCTGCGGGTACTGCGCCTTGGGGTGCTGGGTCTGGGGGTGCTGCGACTGGGGGTGTTGAGCCTGTGCGTGCTACGCCTGGGGGTGCTGAGCCTGGGAGTCCTGCGTTTAGAGCTGCTGAGCATAGAGGTGCTGAGTATGGAGCTGCTTCGCCTGGGGGTGCTGCGTCTGGAGCTGCTTCGCCTGGGGGTGCTGCGTCTGGAGCTGCTTCGCCTGGGGGTGCTGCGTCTGGAGCTGCTGAGCCTGGGGGTGCTGAGTGTGGAGCTGTTGAGCCTGAGGGTGTGGAGCCCGCGGCCGCTGGACCTGCTCGTGTGCAGTCTGGCGGTGCTGGGCCTGGTGGTTCTCTGGGAGCGTCGGCTCGGCGGGAGCCACTCTCTCCACACGAGCTGCGCGAGTGGTTTGCCCGGCGGTGGAGGCGTACTGCTGGAGCTGGAGTTTCTTCGGCTGCTGAGGGTGCTGGAGCTGCTGTACCTGCGGGTACGACTGGTGCTAGTCCTGCGGAGGGTGGTGGCACGGAGGCTACTACCGTTGGTCTTGCCGGTGGTTCTACTGCGGGTACTGCTGGTGCTGGTGGCGCTGGTGTTGCCGCTGAGGGTGCTGGTGCTGTCCCTGCTGTGTCTGAAGTCGCCGCGCGGCCTCGGCCGTACTTTGTTCCGCTCCTTCAGCAGGTTCTTAGTCTTCCTCCTCTGGTAGAGTGTCCACCGCCTGTCCAGTCCCAGTCACAGTTACCGCCGGCCTCCCCTCTACTTGCTCCTTCTCCCTACACTGGTCCTACTTGAGGTCTTGCTGAGCGTTGTGAGCCTGCGTCTCGTCCTGCGTCGCCTGTTCGTGCTGCTCGCGCTAGTGGTCGCGGTTCGCGTCAGCGTCCTCCTCCTGTTCCTCGCACGCACCGGATGTCTCTGCATCCGTCCACTGCTCCTCTGCGTGCCCCTTTGCCTTCTCCTCCTGAGTCCTCTCTTCCTGCGCTTGCCGACCCGGAGTCGGACTCTCTTCGAGCTGCTAGTCCTACTGTCACGCGTCTTCTTGCTACAGTCATCACTAACCCCTCTTTTGAGTCCACTGCTGCGTCTGCACTGGTTACTGAGCTCGTCGACTTTGCTGCCCGCTGTCGCCTAGACTACGCTGTTAGTCTTGTTGCTGAGTCTGCGTCTGTCTGTCCTCCGTCCGTCGGGGGTGAGTGTGCTCTTGGCACGGACGTCCTTGAGGACAGGCAGGAGGAGTTCCAGTGTCTGGCTGCTGCTTCACCTCATCTCGCGTCTGTACTGCTTACCCCTGAGGGAGACCCGGATGCACTTGACATCCCGACTCCGCGCTCTTACGCGGAGGCCGTAGAGGGTCCCTACTCCTCTCAGTGGCAGGCAGCTATGGATGCAGAGATGGCTTCCTGGAAGTCCACAGGCACCTACGTTGACGCGGTTCCCCCTCCTGGGGCGAACATCGTCAGTGGCATGTGGATCTTCAGGGTGAAGCGGCCGCCGGGCTCTCCACCTGTCTTCAAGGCGCGGTACGTGGCTCGTGGCTTCAGTCAGCGGCAGGGAGTTGACTACTTTCAGACCTTCTCTCCCACCCCGAAGATGACCACTCTTCGGGTGCTGCTGCACATAGCCGCGCAGCGTGACTACGAGCTTCACTCCCTTGACTTCAGCACTGCTTTCCTACAGGGTAGCCTGCACGAGGAGATCTGGCTGCGCCGTCCACCTAGCTTCACTGGGACTTTCCCTCCTGGCACCCAGTGGAGCCTCCGACGGCCAGTCTACGGTCTCCGCCAGGCACCGCGCGAGTGGCACGACACACTGAGGACTACGCTTGCGGCTCTTGGGTTTGCTCCCTCTACTGCTGACCCGTCGTTGTTTCTGCGCACCGACACCTCTCTGCCGCCGTTCTACATCCTCGTGTACGTCGACGACTTGGTCTTTGCCACTGCTGACACTGCTGGACTCGCCCACGTGAAGTCCGAGCTGCAGAAGAGACACACGTGCACTGACCTGGGTGAACTGCGCAGCTACCTTGGCTTGCAGATCACCCGGGATAGAGCACGCCGCACCATTACCTTGACTCAGTCACACATGGTGCAGCAGGTCCTTCAGCGCTTCGGCTTCACGTACTCCTCGCCTCAGGCCACTCCTCTGTCTACTCGCCACTCGCTCTCAACTCTGCCTTCGGATGAGTCCGTAGAGTCGAGTGGCCCGTACCCAGAGCTTGTTGGCTGCCTCATGTACCTGATGACCTGCACACGACCTGACCTGGCATACCCTCTTAGCATTCTTGCACGCTATGTTGCTCCTGGGAGACACAGACCATAGCACATGGCTGCAGCGAAGAGGGTGTTGCGCTACTTGTGCAGTACGTCGGGCATGGGGCTAGTGCTTGGAGGGCGGAGTCCAGTGGTCCTCACTGGCCACGCGGACGCTTCTTGGGCTTACGACCAGGCTACGCAGCGGACGTCACAGGGTTACACCTTCAGTCTTGGTTCCGGCTCGATTTCGTGGCGGGCTACTCGCTCGTCTTCTGTTCTCGGCTCCAGTTGTGAGGCTGAGATCTACGCCGGGGCCATGGCTGCACAGGAGCTTCGCTGGCTCACCTACCTGCTGACTGACCTCGGAGAGCTACCTCGTTCTCCTCCAGTGCTGTACGTAGACAACAAGGCCATGCTGGCCTTGTGTCGGGAGCAGCGCCTTGAGCACAGAACGAAGCACATTGCTCTCCGCTACTTTCTCGCTCGTGAGTTGCAGCAGCGTGGTCAGTTCCGACTTGCGTACGTGGCCTCTGAGGCCAACACTGCTGATGTTTTCACCAAGGCTCTTCCGCCTTGTGATCATCAGTGCTTCTGCACTCAGCTGGGCCTTGTGCCTGTCTTGCCTCACTTGCTCTCCTCTTGACCTCACTTGTACTCTTCCATATATATATACCTGCTTTTGCTTGTTTAGTCTTATATATATATGTTGTCTTGCATGTGAACTGGCCTTGTGTCCTTGACCTTGTGCTCGGACTGTGTGGTGACTTTGTGATCCACCCTGAGCTTGCTTTGCTTTGCTTTACTTGACTGGTCTTGTGACCCCTTGCTCTTCCCCACTTTGCCTATGGGGGTGTGTCAGAACATTATAGCTTATGCTGTTGTGTAGGCTATAGTGGGGTATCCCATAGGGGGTACAACCCAATTAGGGTTTCCTATATGTACTCACTTCCTTCATAGTTGATTCATTCTCGTTCAGTCTTTCTCAATCTACTGTTCCAGGGATAAGGAGCCCTAAAACCCTAAACCCTAAGTTCCGAGGATAAGGCAGTGCTCCAGCGTCTCCTGCTCCCCGTAGTACGGGCAAACTGGCCTGCTTGTGAGGAACGCCAGCCTTTCCCCCACCTGCAGATTCAAGCCATGGATGCAGACAAGGACATCTCTTGGATGGCTGGGGACAGCCAAGGAGTCCCGCGTCAGCACCACCTGTTTCCAATCGATGGGGTTACCCCATCGCACCCCCCACTTCTGCTACTTGTACGATTGACCGAAAGTCCCCTTCCACCCTGTCGAGAGTCTAAGTAATTTAAGAGTAGAAACGGGGGCCTAGGCTTAGTAGCCTAGGCCCTAACTTAGGTATCGAGCGGGTTTTCCCCTAGGAGCAATGTCGAGTGAGTTGAGAGGGAAATTGGTGAAAAGGTGGTTTCACTATAGGTTCAGGGGTACATATAGCATAGAAACAAAATAAGGTGCACCACCAACAAAAGTTTACATAACTACACTAACTACAACTACAAGCAATTATAAAACATGACAAAATATTTCGACACGCCCCCATAATGCTTGTAGGTAGGTATGTAGTTACAGCAACAGCAGGTATCCCTACCATCTCCTCACCCTCCTCCTTCCCCTCCCCCACACTGCTGCAGAAGCAGCAGAGAAAGGGGGAAGAGAGGAGAGGTGGAGGGACGGCTGCTTGTTGCCTCACACCCGCCACCCCGGTACCACTCCCCCTCCTCACCCACATCCTCACACCCTCCTCCCCCAGCGGCAGCTGCAGCGGTGGGACTGAAAGAAGGAGGAGGGAAAGGGAGAGAGTTGACCCCACGCTCCAACACCCTCCACCCCCATACCCTCCTCCCCACGGCTGCAGGGAGACAAGAGAAAGGGGGGGGTGGGAAGGAAGAAAGCCGCAGAGCGGCGAAGAGGCGTCGGTGCAGATGGGTCAGGGGCGGCAGCAGGGAGTGCAGGGGCGGAAAGGCCCGTCGCGGGCCAGTGCCACGGGGCGCACGACGGGTAGCATAAAAGGGCCCGATCGTGTGCCTCGGGGCACACGACGAGCAGGGCACCATCGTGTGCCACGGGGCGCACGATGGGCAGTAGAAGGGCACCGTCGCGTACCACGGGGCGCGCGACGGGCAGGGAAGGAGTCACACGCCCGTGGGCGGGACAATGTAAAAATAAAGTCGTCACGCGCCCTAGGCGCGCGACCGGAAAACCTTAGCAGCGGAAGTGTAAAGTGGGCCCACAGGCCAGGACGAACCTAGCTCCGATAACATGTCGAGAGTCTAAGTAATTTAAGAGTAGAAACGGGGGCCTAGGCTTAGTAGCCTAGGCCCTAACTTAGGTATCGAGCGGGTTTTCCCCTAGGAGCAATGTCGAGTGAGTTGAGAGGGAAATTGGTGAAAAGGTGGTTTCACTATAGGTTCAGGGGTACATATAGCATAGAAACAAAATAAGGTGCACCACCAACAAAAGTTTACATAACTACACTAACTACAACTACAAGCAATTATAAAACATGACAAAATATTTCGACACGCCCCCATAATGCTTGTAGGTAGGTATGTAGTTACAGCAACAGCAGGTATCCCTACCATCTCCTCACACCCCTCTTTCATTCACCTCATGGAGACTACCCGCCCGCCTTCCAGAATTGGAACCCGCAGGGGAGAGCCAGTCGAGCGTGGAGGGGCTGTAGGGAAACCCGGTAGCCTTTGCCAGTAGGACGGGATCGCTAACAGCGCTTTCATCGCTAGCTTGGCCGACCCGTTGCCTCCCTACTACTGCTTCAGTACCACCATGGATTTTACCACCGCAACCCCATCTTCCTCTCCATCCAACAAATTCGTGTGTGTCTCAGGCTCTGGGCCTCTTTCTGCCCCCCCCAGCGGATTAGTACCGTTGAGTAGAATATCTTTATTGAAGAAAATCCGCTCCCGCAGAACCTCCTCCTTGCTCCCCACCAAGTTCCTGACTGAGAAGGGTGACCGCATAAAACTCTCCGCCATCTGCTTCCACCTTGAACTGCCACAGCCCCAATGTTTCAGCAGTTTTTCGTGCGCAGTGAAGGAGTCCTCTCCCAACGGAAGCTTCGCCGCGTGCTCCATGAGGTCTTTCTTTAGCGGGTTTTGCTCCGTGAGGAACAAACCAACTCTCCTTGCCGCCAATCATGTGATGAGTATCTCCGGGTCTCTGACCCCGATCCCGCCGTCTAGCCTCGGAGTGTAGAGCAGCTCCCTGCTCCAGAGGATAAAGCTTTTTGCCGTTGCTACTCTGTTTCCCGATGTGAAGCTGTGCAGTAAACGCATGATTTCCAACCAAATGGCTGCCGGTGGCGGGTAATTTTGTGCTTGAAATGCCAGGATCGGTGTGATATAGTAATTAACGTCTGTTGCCCTTGCTATGATTGTCAGGTACTTTAACTGCCACTTGGTCAGTTTCTCCGACACACGGGCCCACGTCTTCTCCCAGGTCGGCTGACCGTTACCGGACGCCGTCACCCACACCCCCTGTAACCGTTCCGCCTCATCCACACCGGCCCATTTGAAGCCGCCGGTCCCGCCATCTATCACTCCAATATTGTCCCCCAAAGGTAAAACCACTGATTTCAATTTGTTCGTCGCCAAACCTGATGCCTTCTCAAAACACTCTAGTAATTCCTCCGCCTAACCGATCTGCTCCCTCCATTGCAGGATGAGAGTTGTATCGTCCGCGTACCCAAGATATCCAAGCCGGTGCCCCTCTTTTTCAAGACCGAGCCCTCGCCTCTCCACTTCCTGAGCTAGTGGCTCCACCATGCACATAAACAGGTATGGCGCCAAGGGGCAGCCCTGCCTGACACCAAAAACCACGTCAACCCCGTCTCTGAGCCAGCCGTTGATAAGGAGTTTTGTTGTCGTTCCCTCATGCAGGCCTTAAACCCAGCCAACAAGCCGCTCCGGGAAGCCCATCTTCTCCAACACGCTGAAGAGAAATACCCTCGAGACTGAGTCAAAGGCCTTCTGGAAATCCACCAGAAGCAGGTACCTGTCCTCATTTCCGTCTTTTGCGCCCTCAATGATATCTGCCACCAGAGCAACCGCATCCGACAGACGGCAACCAGGGATGAAGCCATATTGCTCCGGTGAGATCACCATGTGCAGCACTGATTTCATGCGATCCGCCACCACCCGCGCTAGCACTTTGTAGGTGAAGTTCAGCAGAGTTATGGGGCGATAATTATTAAGCTGCTCTTTGTCTCCCTTCTTGTGCAGCAGAATCGTCATCGCTTCCTTCAATTTAGCTGGCAGAGAAGCGCTGCTCTCGAAGCTCTTTGCCATGACCATGAAGCTTTCCCCCAGCAGGTCCCAATGTGCCTCAAACAACTCCTTTCGCAGACCGTCGCTACCAAGGGACTTGTTCCTCGCCATTTCCGCAAACCCCTTTTTAACCTCCTGTTCTGTCCAATCCGCTGTTAGTGTTTCAGCCACCATCTCGTCCAAACGACGAACCGGATTAAAACTCCACTCCGCACCCTCAACTCGACGGTCAGCACCGAAGATATTCCGGAAGTAGCCAGACGCCGCCTCCAGAATTTCCTTTGAGCCAGTAATTGACCCCGCGCCATCCTTCAGCTCCATGATTTGGGTATGAACCTTCCGCGCCTGCACCTTCGCCGAGAGATTCTTAGAGGCGATTTCTCCTGTCATCTCCGCCGTGGAACCCGCCTGAATGTGCAGCCGCTTCTTCTTAGCTGCCTGGTACATTTTCAGCTGCCCCTCCTTCACCTTCAGCAACTCCTTCGTTCTGGTGCAGAGGGGTTCCCCCATCAGCCTCTGCATCAGAATTGCAACCGTGTTGGTCAGGTAAACCACCGTCGCTCTGACCCTCTTGCTTTCATCCCGTGTGTAGGCTCTGAGCCCTGCACTCAGCCTCGCCACCAATAGTTCAGAACTGCTTCCGTCGTTAACCGGAGTCCTCCGCACCGTCGCTTCAATGATTTTCCTCACCCCCGGCCTATTCACCATTGAAGCGTGTAAACGCCACAGCCCTGGTCCCGTGCAGACCTTCTCATCCAACCGGAAGGAAGTTAACACCGCGAAGCCATGATCCGCTATCGGCTAGTCAGGCTTCACATGTGCTGCGACCGTTAGGTAAGGAAGAAGTGATTATGAGAATAAGGCTCTATGTATCCGCATACTAACCCGTTTTGACTTAGAGAAGAAAGTGTACTCTCTGCAGCCTGGATGGAGAATACGAAAAGCGTCAGAGAGCTGAAAAACCTTGCATCTGTGAAAAAGCCTCTCGTTTTCGTTTGATGCGCCTTTTCCTAATGACTTGTCTAACTTGGGATTTTCTAAATGGTTGAGGTCGCCTATTATCAGCAGGTGGTCCGTCACCGAGATCTGATCAACCAGTGGTCCAAGGGAGTCACGAAGGAAAAGCGACCTACACTATGGGCTGGCAGGGAAATACACCGCGAGCAGTGTGAGGTCTGGACCGAGACCCCTGACTGAGGTCCTTACTATTCTACCGGATGAGTGAGACAGTGTGTCCTGGAGGATGATGAAGGGGTTACTACTGAGAATGGCTACCCGCCGGCTCTCGACCTGGAGGTTGTCGCTAAAACTGTATGAGTTGAGAGGGTTTTCCAGTATGGGTGGTCTGCATCTATTCTAGTGTCTACTAAGACTGCTATGTCTCCTGCTTGTTTAAGCCAGCTGTTAACTTGACTTTGCTTTGCTACATCTGAGGCCGTTGAGATTGAGGCTGGATATGGTGAGGTGGTTTTTCTTAATCATGATTCCACACTCTTGCAGCCCCTAATAATCCACAGGCTGATGAAAGATACAACACATGCAACGCTGACACCCATACTCCATGTCGCGGCCATCGCGAGCTGCCGGACAGTAACGTCTATGACGAGAAATGAGAATGGATGAATGAACTATGAAACATATGGGTACAAGTACTAACCTTAATTGGGTTGTACCCCTTATGGGCTACCCCACTACAGCCTACACAAATGTGTAAGCTATAATGTTCTGACACACCCCCATAGGCAAAGTGGGGGAGAACAAGCGGTCACAAGACCAGTCAAGCAAAAACAAAGCAAGCTCTAGGTGGATCACAAAGTCACCACACAGTCCGAGCACAAGAGTAAGGCCACAAGGCCAGCTCACATGCAAGAACATATATATAAAGGTAAACAAGCAAGTGCAGGTATAGAAAGAGTACATTACAAACAAGATCAAGAAGTGAGCAAGTGAGGCCAGGTAGGCACAAGACCAAGCAAAGTACAGAAGCGCTGATGATCACAAGGCGGAAGGGCCTTGGTAAAGATATCAGCCGTGTTGGCCTCAGACCCCACGTAGGTGAGACGCAGCTGACCACGCTGCTGCAGCTCACGAGCCAGTAAGTAGCGGAGAGCAATGTGCTTCGTTCTGTGCTCCAGTCTGTGCTCCCGACACAAGGCCAGCATGGCCTTGTTGTCTACGTACAGAACTGGAGGAGAAAGAGGCGGCTCTCCTAGGTCAATCAGAAGGTAGGTGAGCCAGCGTAGCTCCTGTGCAGCCATGGCCCCTGCGTAGATCTCAGCCTCACAACTGGAGCTGAGAACAGACGTCGAGCGGGTAGACCGCCACGAAACAGAGCCGGAGCCAAGGCTGAAGGTGTAACCCTGTGACGACCTCTGCAGAGCCTGGTCGTCAGCCCAAGAAGCGTCAGCGTGACCAATGAGGACTACTCAACGTCGCCCTCTAAGCACTAGCCCCATGCCCGACGTACTACACACGTAGCGCAACACCCTCTTCGCTGCAGCCATGTGCTCTGGTCTGTGTCTCCCAGGAGCAAAATAGCGTGCCAAGATGCTAAGAGGGTATGCCAGGTCAGGTCGTGTGCAAGTCATCACGTACATGAGGCAGCCAACAAGCTCTGGGTACGGGCCGCTCGACTCTAGGGACTCATCCGAAGGCAGAGCTGAGAGCGAGTGGCGAGTAGACAAAGGAGTGGCCTGAGGCGAGGAGTACGTGAAGCCAAAGTGCTGAAGGACCTGCTGCACCATGTGTGACAGAGTCAGAGTAATGGTGCGCTGTGCTCTATCCCGGGTGATCTGCAAGCCAAGGTAGACGCGCAGTTCACCCAAGTCTGTGCACGTGTGTCTCTTCTGCAGCTCGGACTTCACGTGAGCGAGTCCAGCAGTGTCAACAGTGGCAAAGACCAAGTCGTCGACGTACACGAGGATGTAGAATGGCGGCAAAGAGGTGTCGGTGCACAGAAACAGTGACGAGTCGACAGTAGAAGGAGCAAACCCAAGAGCCGCAATTGTAGTCCTTAGTGTGTCGTGCTACTCACGGGGCGCCTGGCGGAGACCGTAGACTGGCCATCGGAGGCACCACTGGGTACCAGGAGGAAACGACCCAGCGAAGCCAAGTGGGCGGCGCAGCCAGATCTCCTCGTGCAGACTGCCCTGCAAGAAAGCTATGATGAAGTCAAGAGAGTGAAGCTCGTAGTCGCGCTGAGCGGCTATGTGCAGCAGCACCCGAAGAGTGGTCATCTTCGGGGTGGGAGAGAAGGTCTGAAAGTAGTCAACTCCCTGCCGCTGACTGAAGCCTCGAACCACGTAACGCGCATTGAAGACAGGCGGAGAACCCGGCGGCCGCTTCACCCTGAAATCCACATGCCACTGACGATGTTCGCCCCAGGTGGAGGAACCTCGTCGACCTAGGTGCCTTTGGACTTCCAGGAAGCCATCTCTACGTCCATGGCCGACTGCCACTGAGAGGAGTAGGGACCCTCGATCGCCTCAGCATACGATTGAGGAGTCAGGATGTTCGGTGCATCCGGGTCTCCCTCAGTGGCAATTAGCGTGGACACCAGATGGGGCAAAGCAGCCGCAAAGCACTGGAACTCCTCCTGCCTGTCCTCAAGGATGTCCGTGCAAAGAGCACACTCACCCCTGACGGACAGAGGACAGACAGACTCAGACTCAGCAATGAGACTGGCAGCGTAGTCTAGACGACAGCAAACAGCGAAGTCGACAAGCTCAGCAACTAGAGCAGACGCAGAAGTGGACTCAAAGGAAGGGTCAATGACGACAATAGCAAGAAGGCGCGCGAGCGAAGGACTCCGGGTCAGCAAGAGAAGGAAGAGAGGACACTGGAGGAGACGGCAACGGGACACGCAGAGGAGCAGTGGAAGGACGCAGTGCCATCTGGTGTGTGTCGGGGACCGCAGGAGGACATGGATGCGCAGCACAACGACTAGTGCCAGCAGCACGAATAGGCGACGCAGGACGAGACGCAGGCTCACGACGCTCAGCAAGACCTCCAGTAGGACCAGTGTAGGGAGAAGGAGCAAGTAGAGGGGAGGCGGGCTAGACTGAGACTGCGACTGCATAGGCTGTGGATACGCTAAGGGAGGAGCAGGACCGGGAGAGGGCGGGAGACCAAGAACCTGCTCCAGGAGCGGAACGAAGAACGGCCTCGGCCGCGCAGCGCCTCCAGAACTAGCAAGGATGGCACCAGTACCCCCAGCGGCAGCACCAGCGCTAGCAGCACCTCCAGCTCCACCAGCGCCAACTCCAGCACCCTCAGAATTACCAGCGCTAGCAGCACCGCCAGCGCCAACACCCCCAGCAGCTCCAGCTCCAGCAGCACAAACTCCAGTAGGACCGTCAGCACCAGCAGCCTCAGCAGCACCCCCACACGCACCAGCACCAGTAGAAACACCAGCGCCAAAACCCCCAGCAGCTCCACCTCCAGCCGCACCAGCACCGACAGCAGCTCCAGCAGGACCAACTTCAGTAACTCCAGCAGCACCCCCAGACTCAGCAGCACGTCTCCAGCTGCGGGCGAACCATTCGCACAGCTCCTATGGAGAGAGCGGCTCCCGCCTCGACAAAGCACCGCCTGCGGACACACAAGCAAACCCAGTACCCCCACGCTCCGCACCCCCACGCTCAGCACCTTGAGGCGCAGCACCCCCATGCTCAGCACCCCAAGTCTCATCACCCCCAGGCTCAGCACCCCCAGTCTAAGCACCCCCAGACTCAGCACCCCCAGACCAGGCACCCGCAGGCTCAGCACCTCTAGCAGCACCAGAGTCAACAGCTAGCTTGTCAAGCTCGATTGCGTCTACCTGGGACACACCTGACGGGGCAGGACCCTGAGGGGGGGAGGGTGACTACCTTGGTAGCACCTGGCACAAGGAAGAGCGGCGGCCGGGGGAGGGGCGCAGTGCGGTAGGGAAAGAGACGGTAGTAAGGCACTGACTCGTCAAAGGTGACGTCCTGGGAGGACAGAACACGATGCGAAGTGGGGTGGTAAAACTGCCACCCAGGCGCGTCAGGGGGGAAGCCAAGGTAGACGCAGGGAACAGCACGGGGGGACGGCTTGTCCACACACAAGTCCAGACAAACGCTCGAGATCCCCAGACCCGAAACGCAGACGCATCGCCAACCTTCCCCGTCCAACGCAAGGCGGGGGAGGTCTCTGGCAAGGAGACCCGGGGCTGAAGGTTGAGCTGATGCGCGGCATACTGAACCGCAAACAGCCACAGAAAATGGGGGGCAGCCGCATGCATCATGGACTTACGAGCGACGTCCATGACCATGCCAATGCGGTGCTCAGCAATCCCATTTTGTTGTGGAGAGGCCGGAAGCGTGATGGTCTGGCGCATACCGTGTGCACGACAGAAGGCTCCCAGACGGGCAGAGGAAAACTCCTCGCCTCTGTCCGAGTGCAGACGCAGAACAGGAAAGTCCGAGCCGAAACTCTCTCTGAGCTAGAGACGAGCTGCGCGGATCCAGTCAATCAACACCTCAGTGACGTCACCCTCGCTGCGCAAGGGGAAGACTGTGGTGTAACGCGAGTAGTCGTCGACCACCAACAGGAAGTACCGCTCGCGTCCCTGTTCACTGACGCGGGCTGGGCCCCACACGTCCATATGGAGAGTCTGCAGCGGAGCCTTTGTCAGAGGAAACTCAGAGAAGTGAGGGGCGGCGCGCTGTTGCCCCTCAACGCACGGGACGCAGGTAGGGCCAGGCCCCAAAGGAAGGGGAGGGAGAGACCGAGGGAGACCAGAGAGAAGGACACGGGAGGCCATGCCTCGGAGACGAGGCAAGGAGGGGTGACCAAGGCGTTGGTGCAAAAGGAGAGTTTGGTGGGACAGCAGACGGCACGAGCAGAGAGCAGACTCAGAGTCGGACCTGGACGCCGCAGCAAACACCTGACTCGATGAAGCTACCTGGGTATACTCAGCAGCCGGGGGAGACTCAGAAGTAAGGGTGTACAGGCTCGACCCTGGCTGACGGGTGAACATGGCCAAGTGTCGGCTTGTCCGAGCATACGTGCAGTGGGTCACTCGCTGACTCGCAGGAGTGAACTGGTCAACCCCTCGATCCTGTAGGTCCGCTCCACTCACCAAGTTCGTAGAGAACGAGGGGAGGTAGAGACCAGACAGGGTGCTAGAGGGGGTTGCCGAGCACGGTAGGACAGTGGAGAAGCTAGCAAGGACAGGACTCCTAGAGGGGTCTGCAAGGGAGACTCCAACCAGCCGACTGAGCGACGTAAGAGTGGTGCGGTCTCGAAAGAAGGAGCGGGACGCACCCGAGTCCAGGGTGAAGGTGTGTAAGGTCTGAGCTGACATAGTACCTAAGAGAGCAGACTCACCAGCACCTGGGGCAGTAGACCCACTAGCACTTGGGGTAGCAGACGCACTAGCACCTAGAGCAGCAGCCTCACCAGCACCAAGTGCAGCTGCCTCAATGCCCGGGCCAAGCGGTACACACAGGTAACAGTCACCCTCAACACTAGTAGACACAGAATGCATGGCAGCAAGGATAGCATCATAGTCAAGATCAAAGATGGGAACCCCCGCCCTAGACAGATCTCCCGAGCGAGGGATCTCTAATGCCTCAGGGAACTGGCGACGCCACGCGTCCGTCAGGCGACCGAAGTAGCGTTGGGTGGAGTGCGGGCCACCGCACTGCTCACCAGCTCGGTCGCCGGTAAGGAGGACGTAAGTGCAGGGACCAAAACCCCCACCGCGCTGACGCGCCATGTACCACTTACGAAGCTGCTGAGGGGACAGGGTCACGCCACTCCGCTGCTGGTGGCGCGGACCACCACCTGAGCCACTCCTCTGCGCAGAGTCGCGACCGGCTCCACCACCACCGCCGCCGCCGCCGCCGCCTCCGCCGCCTCCTCCACCTCCGCCGCCTCCACTACCTCCGCCGCCTCCGCTCCCTCCGCCACCTCCACTGCTGCCGCCGCCGCCACTACCCCCGGCACCACTCCCACCACCACCCCCACTCCCTCAAGTGCCTCCACCACCACCTCCACGGCCCCCTCCAGCCCCTCCAGCGCCCTTGCCCCCCTTGCCCTTGCCGGTGCGGCGTCTCCCGCTCGGGGCAGACGCAGCGCTGACCGACTCGAAACCAACGAGGTCGGCCGCAACAGTAGAGGCAATAGAGGGCAAGAGGGGGGAGGGAGAACACCCCTCAAAGACGGGGTTGCGAAGGTCACCACGAGAGGCTCCTACAGCGACTATGCTCTTCTCTATCGCTAGGAGGGCCTTCTCAAGGAGGTCAACGGTGAGAGTGGTGTGGGAGACTGAGAGGAAGTGGTCCCTGACTACGCGTAGAGAGTCAGGGAGCCGGGTCAATATGTAGTAGAGGGTGATGTACATATGGGGGGGGTTCTTGGCGCAGAACTCAGCAGGAAGGGCAGCGCGGTAGCGAGTGTCACTAGTGCGGAGGTGCGTAATGCGGTCAGCGACTGTGGGAAAGGCAGCAAGGTCAGGGAAGAGGTACGGTAGCATGAGGCGGCTCAGTGCAGCAGTGGCAGGGGAAGAGTAGC
Source organism: Closterium sp. NIES-65 (assembly GCA_948144175.1). Taxonomy (NCBI): domain Eukaryota; kingdom Viridiplantae; phylum Streptophyta; class Zygnematophyceae; order Desmidiales; family Closteriaceae; genus Closterium; species Closterium sp. NIES-65. The sequence goes on from CANXME010002068.1 coordinate 2,075,060, forward strand.
GTGCAACTACAGCGTCGTACAAGGTCTGAGCACTCTTATACTGGCTCTGACCGCACTGGTTAGACTTGTGGGAGGGCGCACCCCACGCAGCGCTGCTTCTCACGCCTCGACGACGCTTGGCGTACTCAGTTCCCTGACGCCACTGAGCTGCCCCGCTGGGCTGATCTGATGAAGCTAAACATTGATATCTTTGCTCTAGAGAGGCCGTCTGCCCTATCGCACTGCAGGAAAAGCTGCAGATCATCTACCCAGACCTCAAAGTCCACTGCCCAACCCTTAGCGTCGAAGGTGAGAACGCTAGGGGAGGCCATAACACCAGTAGACGGGCAGTGAGTACAGTGGGGTAGGGCAGTACAGTGGCAGAGACTATGCTCTTATCAAGCAAGTGGGGCAGTCGGGCGGCTCGGCGGCTCGGCTGCTCGGTGGCTCGGCGGTGAGGCGGCTCGGCTGCTGGGCGGCTCGGCGGTCGGGCGGCTCAGCTGCTCAGCGGTTCGGCTGCTCGGCGGTGCGGGCGCTGGGTGGCGGGGCCGCAGGTGGCGGCAAGGCCGCAGGTGGCTACGGGGCTGTAGGTGGCGGCGGGGTCACAGGTGGCGATGGGGACGAAGGTGGCGGCGGGGCCGTAGGTGGCGGTGGGGCCGCAGGTGGCGACGGGGCCGCAGGTGGCGACGGGGCCGCAGAGGGGCCGAAACGGGGCCGTAAAGGGGCCAGACGGGGCCGTTGCGGGGCCAGACTGGGCCGTAGCAGGGCCAGACGGGGTCATAGCGGGGCCAGACGGGGCCGTAGCGGGGCCAGAGGAGGCCGTAGCGGGGCCAGACGGGGCCGTAGCGGAGCCAGAGGGGGCCGTAGTGGGGCCAGACGAGGCCGCGGAGGGGCCTATACGGGGCTGCAAGAGGGGCCAGATGGGGCCGTGAAGGGGCCGTAAGGGGCCAGGCGGGGCCGCGGAGGGGCCTAGGCGAGGCCGCGAAGGGGCCTAGGCGAGGCCGCGGAAGGGCCTAGGCTAGGCCACAACGGGGCCGTAAGGGCCCTAAGCGGGGCCGTGAGGGGCCAGACGGGGCTGCGACGGGGCCGTAAGGGGCCTAAGCGGGGCCATAAGGGGCCAAACGGGGCCGCGGAGGGGCCAAGGCGAGGTCGCGCCGAGGCCGTAAGGGGCCTAAGCGGGGCCACGACGGGGCCGTAAGGGGCCGTAAGGGCGGTGCGAGGGGCCGTAGAAGGCGGCGCGAGGGGCCGTAAGGGCGGCCAAAGGTGGTCACTAAGGGCGGCTCGAGGCGCTACTCGGGTAGGAACAAAGCGCGCTCCGGGCACGGAAGAAAAAAAAAAATGTGGTGGGCCCTAGGCAACATTCCCACTCGCGAACCTGCTCGATACCATGACGAGAAATGAGAATGGATGAATGAACTATGAAACAGTTGGGTACAAGTACTAACCCTAATTGGGTTGTACCCCTTATTGGCTACCTCACTACAGCCTACACAAATGTATAAGCTATAATGTTCTGACAGTCTACACTCCGTACTCCTTCCGAATGGTGCTGAGAGACATGTTCCCAATGGACTACTTGGTGGCTGTGCCGAGCTTCTCCAGATGAAGCATGTGAGCAGCCGTAGCAATGTGTTCTGATAGAGTCATTAAACTCTTGGCATTCCGCAGCCTGCCTGGGTGCACAGCCATTCTTCCCTATTGCTGCCAGTCGAGATCAAGGCTAAAGCGGAATCGTGGAGCAGAGGTAGGACAAGCTTGGAGGCTTTCAGGGAGGCAGCTGCAAGTATCAAGCGAGTGGTTAGTACATGAAGAGGGAGCTAAAAGCTGGAAAGAGGCAGGTGAGATCTGGAAGCTAAAGTTGACTGTCTGCTGCGCGCAACCATTACCGTTAAGCCTATGTGCCTTTCCCAAAGACATTTTCCACTTTCCTACGTTACTCTGTTGCTCAGTGGTGAAAGCATTATGAAACTTATCATAATGCTGTCCCCCACAGAGTGAACAGGAGAGCACGGAATAGTGGACGAGCAGCTTCTTCGCACCATCAGCCGGAGCAGGGATCATGTGGATCCAGCGGTGCAGATCAGCAGGGTTAGCGTACACCAGTCCTTTCACAGCATCCGTATCCACGCCGGTGACGGGGTGCTGCACACGGTGAAGACAGGTGCAGCGCAGGAAGGCTGGCTTCCCACGGCTTTCAATCGGGTAAACGGCCAGACGGTTGTGGATCGTGACCAGCTCCACTTCAGCAGAGACACCCTTGACAACCACTTCAATGGCCTGCGGGTTCTGAGCTTTCTCCCGCGTGAAGGAAGGGTCAGCGGTATGGAGCCAATGTAGCTTGAAAAGCTTTCCGTTAAGTGCCTGATACACCACTTCCTTCCTCCGCACAATCCCCGTGTCAGATGCGTGCAAGAAAGAAGCTTGGAGGCGACAGAACCACTGCTTTGCGATATAACCAAACGGAAGCTCTTGAAATTTCACATCTGTGAGCACGTCGTCTGAGAGTTCTGTACACCAACCACGTTTCGTCAGCATTTTTAAAGCATCCAACACGCAGGCAATTTCCAGGTGCTGAATAAACGGAATCAGCAGAACGGCAGTGGAGCGCAGCGTTGCAGCAGCTTCCGAGCTCAGATCCAGCTCCAGCTCATCATCAGAGCCTTCGTCAATGAAGCCGTCCGCATCCGTGACTAACTCACCCGTCGCCCGATCACATGTTGTACCAGAGACACCAGCAGCATCCCCGTTGGTTGACGTAGTGGTATTGCTTGCGGATGCATTGTTGTCCGCCGAAGAGTTCTTAAGACCATTGTCCGTTTGATGCTGGTCCCCTGCAGGCGGAGCCGGAGTGTTGATGCTGTCATTGATCAGCGCGTCAGCCGCTGGCCTGGAGCGCAGTCCTTTAGGCAGAGACGGGATATCAGCCGGATGTGACATCGTGCAATGATGAAGTAACACAGGCAGACCAACAAGGTGTTGAACACCAATGAAAGTTGATGAGATAGAGCTGCCTGATGTCTGAACACGGCATTGTTAAATAGTCTTCTGATCTTGTCAGGCTCCAGGGAATGTGCTGATATAACCAAGGATCCAATAGATAGGATAGAATCTGTTAAGTCTAAGAGGAGACAATGAAGTCTCTGTAGTGACCTTGTTGAATAATAATTGAAAGGGAACAAGATAATTGAAAGATAGGAGTACAAGAGATTAAATAGAAATCTAGCTAGCCATGTACTCTAAGGGGTACATTCCCTTATTAACTGTATTGCATAGCTACAATAACCGTGACTATTGCTATCCTCGACAGTTACCATGTTGTAGTGAATTAACTGTCACGCGGTTACTGGATTGTCAAGGGTCACGACCGTTGACTTCCTCAGACGGTTGACCTTCGAGTGACCCTCGACATTCCGCATGCTCTATATGAGCTATTGCGGTACTGGTACAATGGAACAGCTTCGGGAATGCTTTACATGACCTTTCGGTCATTCCAACACTCCCCTTCATTCCTGAATGTGGGCCACGTGGGATTTCTTGGTGATCCCGCAGAGGTCGGCGCAGCGTTGGTACTGCTGACGTGGCAGCTTCTTTGTCAGAAAATCAGCTGCCATGTCACCAGTCGGGTAGTACGTCAGCTTGAGTTTCCCCTTGTCGATTTCATCTTTCACGAAGAAGTAGCGAAGGGCGATGTGCTTGGTGTAGTTGACAAAGTCGGGCTTGTTCGCGATCTTTATCGCGCTCTGATTGTCGCAGAGTAACGTGAAGTGCCCGTTCATTGTCAATTTGGCCTCTTGCAGGAGCTCCATCAGGTACAGTCTTTCGCGAAAAGTTGCACTAGTTGCGATGAATTCTGCTTCTGCTGACGAAAGAGCAATAAGTTCCTGGTTCTGAGAGTTCTAGGAGATGAGTCCCTCTGGTTGGAGTTGAAAAATGAATCCTTTTCGGGAGCGTCGGTTGTCAACATCTCCAGCGTGGTCGGCATCTATGTAGCCATGGAGCTATAGAGTAGCGGTGAAATTAGCTTCGTAGGTGAGACCGACGTCGGGAGTGGAGATGAAGTAATGTAGTGCTCAGCGTAGATCTAGTAGATTCTTCCCTTCAGGTCGCTTCAGGTACTGTGCGAGCCGGGTTGCGACGTAGGAGAGATCTGACCGGCACGTGACGGCGGCGAACTAGCTGCTGCTGATAGAGACGATGGTTTTCGGGAGAGAACGGTGTGGTGTCTGGCTCGTGGTTAGGAGGAGGAGTGCGATAGGGGGTAGTGAGGTTGATTGGTGCGATGGAGAAGCGCTTCGCGAGTGTTTCGGCGTACTTGGCGGCGGAGAGGTGAATGGAGGAGGCGGACTGAGTCACATTGAGGCCGAGAAACTGGGTGACGTTATGGTTGATTGTCACCTTCAGTTTCTCATTGATGTCAGCCTCAAACTGGTCCAATAGCTCCATATCGTCGCCGGTGTAGAGAAGGTCGTCGACGTAGGCGACGAGGAGTACGAATTTCCCGCGTGATTTCCGCCTGTACATTCCAAGGTCGTACGGCAGCTGAGTGAAGCCGAGCTCAAGGAGGACGGAATGGAGGTACTGCTGCCATAGACGAGGCGCTTGCTTGATTCCGTAGAGGGATTTTTGGAGGAGGCACACGGCGCCATCATTTTCTTGAATGCATGCGGCTGCTCGACGAAAATGATGGCATCGACGGGAGCATAGAAGAAGGCGCTGCCAACGTCGATTTGCCGGAGCGGTCGCTGTTTGACGGCAGCAATGCAGATGAGAATGCGTACCGAGGTGTGGCGGCCGACTGGAGCGTAGGTGAGAGTGAAATCCACTAGGTGTGTTTGCTCAAATCCCCGCACTACCCAACGCGCCTTGTACTTGTTGACCGAGCCGTCTGCGAGAGTTTTGATATGAAAAACCCATTTGCCGCTGAGAATTTTTCTCCCCTTTGCTGATGACGAAGGGACCAACTTCCATGTCCCACGTTTCTTCAGCGATGCAATTTCGGCGGCCATGGCTGCTTTCTATTTACCACTGTCGAGGCCAGATAGGGCTTGGCGGACGGTGGTTGGTTCCTTGGGCGAGGTGCAGCGAACAGCGACGGCGAGGGCGACAACGCGGAGACCGGTTTCGTCAGTCTTTTCATAGTGAAGTCGGTCATAGTCGTGGAAGCTGGTAACTTCGACCACGTCGTCATCGCTGTCGTTGCCGAGGCGGAGGATATCTTGCGACATGTTGGGTTGTGGTAACTTATCAGGTGATCGGCGCGCCTCACTGTTAAATTCATGAGTTTCGCGAGTTGCATCGTTAGGATCGGGTTGGTGTAGAGGTACGAATATCGGAGTCCCGAATTGGATTGTGAGGGGGATGCTCGGAGCGGAGTCCATTGGGGTGACATCAGGTGCGTCTGCATCCTCGGCCAGGTCAGCTTCGTCGTGTGACGTGGCGAAGTTGCGGTGGCCCTCGAAGAGCCTCTCGGAAAGTTTGTCGGCTTCCTGGTGCTCCTTAAAAAGGGGCAGAGTCAGCTTCTCGTAGAAGATGCAGTCACGTGATTTCGTCACCTCGTGTGTCGCGTAGTCCAGCACGATCCACGCCTTGAATCCCTTCTCGATAACGAGGTGGATGCCCCATCGTGCCCGGTCAGCAAATTTTCCAGTTCTCGCAGTGTGGGGTCTGTACTGTACCATGCAGCCAAACACCCGAAGCAGGCGCGTATCTGCTTTTCTGCCCGTCCATGCCCGGTAGGGAGAGTTGTTGTTCTCGAGGCTTCGCGAGGACAGCAAGTTGTGCAGCCGAACAGCTTGATTCATCGCAAACGGCCAATATTTTGTTGGATGGCTGACTGCTTCATCAGAGCCCTCATCCGCGTGGCGAGGCTTCTATTTGTCCATTCTGCTACTCCTTGTTGGTGAGTGTAGGGCAGGGACACCAGGTGCTCAATCCACTTCTGCTTGAGGAGCTCCTTGAACTCATCCGAGAAGAATTCCAATGCTTCGTCCGTCTGCCAGGTTTTGAGTTTGAGACCGGACTGTCGCTTAGCCCGCTTCATCCACGCAATGAAGCACTCGAAGGCCAGAGACCTGCTGTCGGTGTTGACGGCCCAGACGTAGCGAGTAGATACGTCGATGAAGGTAAGTGTGTACTGCTCCCCGTCGAGCCCCTCATTGCTGAGCACCATAAAGTCGCTGTAAACCTTGTCCAGCGGCTTGTAGCGTTCATACCCTGGGGGCAAATCGGGGAACGGCTGGTGATTGAGTGACGCGGTTGGGCAGACGATGCATGGCGGGTTAGGTGAGTCCGCGGTAAGGGAACCGTTTCGAGGAAGGAGGAGCGCGTCGTTGTCGAAGACTCCGACCTTGAGCGAGATTTTTAGCGTGGCGTGGGAGGGATGGCTGAGCCGTTGGTGCCATGTTTCTGGGTCCGCACGGTAACTGACTGTCTTTTAATAATATTTTTGTCGCGCTGCTTTGTTGTTTGCCTCCCCTTCAGATCCTATGTCGGTGGCGGAGTCGGTGTCGGCGGCGAGCGCGCGAATTGATTTTCGCTCCAGAAGCACGAGGGAAATACCGATGATGTCGTCGGTGTCACCGGCCTCGACTTGATCTCCGGTAACGAGCAGGCATTGGTTGGGCCATTCCCAAACTGGGAGTCCCTTCACGGGGATTCTGAAGTAACTGTATTTAGTGCCGATGACCTCAATTTCTTGTGGTCCTTAGAAGGGACAGTGCGCAAGCGTAGAAGGTCGTCGTAGGCTGGTCGCTCGAGGTCCATCTCGTCGGGTTGTGACCATGTTGGTGGCTCCGTGGGAGTTGTTTTCAGTAGCAGTGTGCGGTGGGAGTCACCGGTGGTGCCCTGAGCTGAAAATTGCAGCACGAAGACTCCATCATCATCGATCGCCTTTCCGATGTAAGTTTTGTTGTAGAAGAGCTCGAAGGTTTTTTCCTTCCGATTGCTGCAAATGTCGATTCCGCACCGCATGAGATGAGCTGATGAGAGTAAGTTGTATTGTAGGTCAGGGGCGACGAGGACGTCCCCGATGTGAATGGTGAACTTCGTGTCATCGGCCTCGAGGTAGATTTTGCCAATCTCATATGCCTTCATTTTTCTGTTATTGGCGGCGGGGATTTCGCAGGGTCGTTGCATGCGTCGAGAGTTGTTGATGAACTTTGGCGATCCCACCATGTGTTGTCCGCATCAACTGTCGAGGTACCATGTGTCCAGATCCTCGTAGCGCTGGCGGGCAAGGTTGGCAATCTTGGGCGTACGGTGAGAGGGCGAAACATCTGTTTGCAGAAATGCTCGACGGCGATTCCGGAGTAGGGGGAGGGAGCTCGAAGTCAGGAGGAATGTCTGAGGGGCGAGAGGACCAGGTAAAAACTGTTGGGTCATTGTCTGGACTGGGCGCAACGGGGTTGATGGGATTGTCGCGAGTGAATGTTACTCGATCCCAGTAACGGGATGAGCAAATGAGAACGAGAATGAATGAACTATGAATGAACTGAGTACAAGTACTAACCCTAATTGGGTTGTACCCCTTGTGGGCTACCCCACTATAGCCTACACAATATGCAAAAGCTATATGTTCTGACACACCCCCATAGGCAAAGTGGGGGAGAACAAGGGGGGGACAAGACCAGTCAAGCAAAGCAAAGCAAAGCAAGCTCAGGGTGGATCACAAAGTCACCACACAGTCCGAGCACAAGGTCAAGGCCACAAGGCCAGTTCACATCCAGGAGTAAACATATATATATAAAGCTAAACAAGCAAGAGCAAGTATATATGTATATGCAAGAGTACAAGCAAGCTCAAGGGGTGAGCAAGTGAGGCAAGACTGGGACAAGTCCCAGCTGAGTGCAGAAGCGCTGATGATCACAAGGCGCAAGTGCCTTGGTGAAAACATCAGCAGTGTTGGCCTCAGAGGCCACGTACGCAAGTCGCAACTGACCACGCTGCTGCAGCTCACGAGCAAGAAAGTAACGGAGAGCAATGTGCTTCGTTCTGTGCTCCAGGCGCTGCTCTCGACACAAGGCCAGCATGGCCTTGTTATCTACGTACAGCACTGGAGGAGAACGAGGCGGCTCTCCAAGGTCAGTCAGCAGGTAGGTGAGCCAGCGAAGCTCCTGAGCAGCCATGGCCCCGGCGTAGATCTCAGCCTCACAACTGGAGCCGAGAACAGAAGACGAGCGAGTAGCCCGCCACGAAACAGAGCCAGAACCAAGACTGAAGGTGTAGCCCTGGGACGACCGCTGAGTAGCCTGGTCATCAGCCCAAGAAGCGTCCGCGTGCCCAGTGAGGACCACTGGACTCCGCCCTCCAAGCACTAGCCCCATGCCCGACGTACTGCACAAGTAGCGCAACACCCTCTTCGCTGCAGCCATGTGCTCTGGTCGGTGTCTCCAAGGAGCAACATAGCGTGCAAGAATGCTAAGAGGGTATGCAAGGTCAGGTCGTGTGCAGGTCATCAGGTACATGAGGCAGCCAACAAGCTCTGGGTACGGGCCACTCGACTCTACGGACTCATCCGAAGGCAGAGCTGAGAGCGAGTGGCGAGTAGACAGAGGAGTGGCCTGAGGCGAGGAGTACGTGAAGCCGAAGCGCTGAAGGACCTGCTGCACCATGTGTGACTGAGTGAAGGTGATGGTGCGGCGTGCTCTGTACCGGGCGATCTGTAAGCCAAGGTAGCTGCGCAGTTCACCCAGGTCTGTGCACGTGTGTCTCTTCTGCAGCTCAGACTTCACGTAGGCGAGTCCAGCAGTGTCAGCTGTGGCAAAGACCAAGTCGTCGACGTACACGAGGATGTAGAACGGCGGCTGAAAGGTGTCGGTGCGCAGAAACAACGACGGGTCAGCATTAGAGGGAGCAAACCCAAGAGCCGCAAGGGTAGTCCTCGGTGTGTCGTGCCACTCACGCGGTGCCAGGCGGAGACCGTAGACTGGCCGTTGGAGGCTCCACTGGGTGCCAGGAGGGAAAGTCCCATTAAAGCCAGGTGGACGGCGCAGCCAGATCTCCTCGTACAGGCTACCGTGTAAGAAAGCTGTGCTGAAGTCGAGAGAGTGAAGCTCATAGTCGCGCTGAGCGGCTATGTGCAGCAGCACCCGAAGAGTGGTCATCTTCGGGGTGGGAGAGAAGGTCTGAAAGTAGTCAACTCCCTGCCGCTGACTGAAGCCACGAGCCACGTACCGCGCCTGGAAGACAGGTGGAGAGCCCGGCGGCCGCTTCACCCTGAAAATCCACATGCCACTGACGATGTTCGCCCCAAGAGGGGGAACCGCGTGAATGTAAGTGCCTGTGGACTTCCATGAAGCCATCTCTGCATCCATAGCTGCCTGCCACTGAGAGGAGTAGGGACCCTCTACGGCCTCCGCGTAAGAGCGCGGAGTCGGGATGTCTAGTGCATCCGGGTCTCCCTCAGGGGCAAGCAGTGTGGACGCGAGATGAGGTGAAGCAGCAGCCAGACACTGGAACTCCTCCTGCCTGTCCTCAAGGACGTCCGTGCCAAGAGCACACTCACCCCCGACGGACGGAGGATAGACAGACGCAGACTCAGCAACAAGACTGGAAGCATAGTCGAAACGACAGCGAGCAGCAAAGTCGACGAGCTCAGCAACAAGAGCAAACGCAGTAGTGGACTCAAAAGAGGGGTTACTGACGACAATAGCAAGAAGACGCGTGACAGTAGGACTCGCAGCACGAAGAGAGTCCGATTACGGGTCGGCAAGCGCAGGAAGAGAGGACGCAGGGGGAGAAGGCAAAGGGACGCAGAGGAGCAGTGGACGGACGCAGAGACATCCGGTGCGTGCCAGGGACAGGAGGAGGACGCTGACGCGAACCGCGACCACTAGCGCGAGCAGCACGAACAAGCGACGCGGGACGAGACGCAGGCTCACGACGCTCAGCAAGACCTCCAGTAGGACCAGTGTGAGGAGAGGGAGCAGGCAGTGGGGAGGCGGGCTCTAACTGTGACTGGGACTGGACAGGCGGTGGACACTCTACAGGAGGAGAAGGGCCAAGAACCTGCTGCAGGAGCGGAACGAAGTACGGCCGAGGTCGCGCGGCAACTCCAGACACAGCAGGGACAGCACCAGCACCCTCAGCGGCAGCACCAGCGCCAACAGCACCTCCAGCTGCAGGACCTCCAGCAGCACCAGCAGCACCCGCAGCAGGACCACCGCCAGGACGAACAGCAGTAGTCTCAGCACCAACACCCTTAGTAGCTCCAGCTCGAGTCGGACCCGCAGGCCCAGCAGATCCGGGACCGGCGGCACCAGCACCCTCAGCGGCCGAAGAAGCTTTATCTCCAGCAGTACGGCTCCAGCGGCGAGCAAACCACTCGGGCAGCTCCTGTGGAGAGAGGGGCTCGCGCCGAGATAAAGCACCCGGAGAACCTCCAGGCCTTGCACTGCCAGACGCCACAAAGGGAGGTCCAGCGGGCGCAGGCTCCGCACCTCCAGGCTCAGCAGCTCCAGACGCAGCACCCCCTGGCTCAATAGCTCCTGACGTAGCACCCCCAGGCTCAGCACCCCAAGGCTCAGCAACCCTTGTCGCAGTACCCCCAGGCTCAGCACCCCCAGTCGCAGCACCCCCAGACTCAGCACCCCCAGGCTTAGCACCCATGCGCGCAGCACCCCCAGAGTCAGCACCCCCAGGCTCAGCACCCGCAGCAGTACCAGAGTTACCAGCAACCTCGACCGGCTCAACTGCGTCTACCTGGGACACACCTGAAGGGGCAGGACCCTGAGGGGGAAGGGGGTCTACCGGGGGGGGACCTGGCATAAGGAAGTGTGCGGTGGCGGGGGGAGGGAAGGAGTGCGGTAGGGGAAGAGGCGGTAGAAGGTGACTGACTCGTCGAACGTGACGTCCTGGGAGGACAGAACACAACGAGAGGTGGGGTGGTAGAACTGCCACCCTGGCGCGTCAGGGGGGAAACCCAGGAAGACGCAAGGAGCAGCACGAGGGGACAGCTTGTCCGCAAACAAGTCGCGGACAAACGCCCAAGATCCCCAGACACGGAACGCAGACGCATCGCCGACATTCCCCGTCCACAGCAGAGCTGGGGAGGTCTCTGGCCGGGAGACCATGGGGTGAAGGTTGATCTGATGCGCCGCGTACCGAACCGCAAACGGCCACAGAAAATGGGGGGCAGTTGCATGCATCATGGACGTACGAGCGGCGTCCATGACCATGCCAATGCGGCGCTCAACAATCCCATTTTGATGTGGAGAGTCCGGAAGCGTAAAGGTCTGGCGGATGCCTCGCGCACGACAGTAGGCTCGCAGAAGACCAGAGGAGAACTCTCTGCCTCGGTCAGAGTGCAGACGCAGAACAGGAAAGTCCGAGCCGAAGCTCCTCCTGAGCTGGAGACGAGCTGCGCGGATCCACTTGATCAACACCTCAGTGACATCACCCTTGCTGCGCAAGGGGAAGACCGTGGTGTAACGCGAGTAGTCGTCAACCACCAGCAGGAAGTAGCGCTCGTGACCCTGTCCACGTACGCGGGCCGGGCCCCACACGTCCATGTGAAGCGTCTGCAGCGGAGCCTCTGTCGGGGGAAACTGAGAGGAGTGAGGGGCAGCTCGGAGCCGCCCCTCGACACAGGGGACACAGGAAGGACCAGGCCCCGAAGGAAGGGGAGGGAGGGACTGGGGGAGACCAGAGACAAGGACATGGGAAGCCATGCCCCGAAGACGAGGCAGGGAGGGGTGGCCAAGACGGTGGTGCCACAGGAGAGTCTCGTGAGACAGGAGGCGACACGAGCAGGGGGCAGACTCAGGACCAGACCTGGACGCAGCAGCAAACACCTGACCCGACGCAGCTACCTGGCCAGACGCAGGGACAGGAGGAGACTCAGTGGTCAGGGTGTAGAGGCTCGACCCCGGCCGGCGCGAAAACGTGGCCAGGAGTCGGCCTGTGCGGGCGTCCGAGCAATGGGTCACCCGCTGACTCGCAGGAGTAAACTGGTCAACCACGCATCCTGCAGGTCAGCACCACTCACCAGGTTCGTCGAGAACGAGGGGAGGTACAGACCAGACAAGGTGCCCGAGGGGGCAGCTGGACACGGGAGGACTGTGGAGAAGTGAGAGAGGACAGGACCCCCAGAGGGGTCAGCCAGGGAGACTGCAACCGGCCGACCAAGCGGCGTGAGTGTGGTGCGGTCTCGAAAGAAGGAGCGAAAGCCCCCTAGTCAAGTGTGAAGGTGAGGGAGGCCGAAGCCGACGCGGTACCTGAGAGCGCAGCCTCACTAGTACCTGAGGGCGCAGACGCGCTGGCACCTAGAGCAGCAGCCTCACAAGCACCTAGCGCAGTAGTACCAATGCCCGGGTCGGGCGGGAAACACCGGTAACAGTCACCCTCATCACTAATAGTCACAGCATACATGGCAGCAAGGATAGCATCAAATTCAAGATCATAGATAGCTACACCTGCCCTAGACAGCTCTCCCCAGCGGGGGATCTCACTAGCCTCGGGGAACTGCTGACGCCAAGCGTCCGTCAGGCGGCCAAAGCAGCGCTGGGTGGGGTGGGCACCCCCACACTGCTCACCCGCGCGGTCGCTGGAGCTAAGGACGTAGGTGCACGGACCAAAACCCCCACCACGCTGACGCTGCGTGTACCACTCACGGAGCTGCTGAGGAGGGGGGATGTCCCGAGAACGCTGCTGCTGCTGCTGCTGCTGCTGTTGGCGCTGACCACCACCAGAGCCGCTCCGCTGCGAGGCACCACCCCGACCAGCTCCACCTCCTCCGCCACCGCCGCCTCCACCTCCGCCACCACCGCCACCTCTGCTCCCACCGCTACCGCCGCCGCCGCCTCCACCTCCGCTGCCGCCACCACCACCACCACCCCCGCCACCACTCCCACCGCCACCCCCACTCCCTCCGCCGCCTCCACCGCCACCTCCACCACCCCCGCTAGCTCCACCCGCGCCCTTGCCCCCCTTGCCCTTGCCAGTGCGGCGTCTCCCGCTAGGGGCAGACGCCGCACCGACCGACTCAAGACCAACTAGGTCGGCCGCAGCAGCAGAGGCGACAGAGGGCAATAGGGGGGGAGGGGAACACCCCTCAAAGATGGGGGTGCGAGGGTCACCACGAGAGGCTCCTACACCGACTATGCTCTTCTCCGCTGCTAGGAGGGCCTTCTCTAGGAGGTCAACAGTGAGAGTGGTGGGACAGACTGAGAGAAAGTGGTCCCTGACTACGCGAAGGGAGTCAGGGAGGCGGGTGACTATGTAATAGAGAGTGATGTACATGGGGGGGGGGTTCTTGGCGCAGAACTCAGCAGGCAGCGCGGCGCGGTAGCGAGCGTCACTAGTGCGGAGGTGCGTAATGAGGTCAGCGACTGTGGGAAAGGCAGCAAGGTCAAGGAAGAGGTACGGTAGCATGAGGCGGCTCAGTGCAGCAGTGGCAGGGGAAGAGTAGCGCGCAACTACAGCGTCGTACAAGGTCTGAGCACTCTTGTACTAACTAAAGTGCGCGCGCTCAGTGGTAGGCAGGTGGCGACGCACAGCTAGACGTGCAGCAGCATCGCGCGTGGCCCACTGGGAGCGAACAGTGGGGTCAGCATCAGCAGCACGGGCAGGAGAGGCGCCAGAGGTGAGGTCAAAGAGAGAAAGGCTGTCCGCCCTATCGCACTGTAAGAACAGCTGCAGGTCGCCGACCCAGACCTCAAAGTCAATGGCTCGACCCTCAGCGTCAAAAGCGAGGACACTAGGGGTAGCCATGACAACAGTAGACTAGCAGTGCAAGCAGTAGGGGAAGGGCATGCAGTGACAGAGGGGTTGTGCTCATCGGATAGGGCTGCTCGGGCGGCTCGGCTGTAGGGCGGCTTGGCGGCTCGGCTGCTAGGGCGGCTCGGCGGCTCGGCTGCACGGCGGCTCGGCTGGACGACAGCTCGGCTGGTGGGCGGCCGGGCGGCTCGGCGGCAGTGCGGCTCGGCGGCAGGGCGGCTCGGCTCCTCTGCTGCTGGGCGGCTCGGTCTTGCTGCTGTAGGGCGGCGCGGCGGTCGGCTGCTCGGGCGTGCTGGTGCAGGGCGGCACGGCGCTCGGCGGCTCGGGCGGCGCTGCAGGAGGTGAGAGCGGCTGGGCCGCTGAGAAGGGCGGCGGGGCCGCAGCAGACGGGCGGCGGGGCCGCTGGAGTAGGGCAGCGGGGCCGTTGGAGTAGGGCGGCGGGGCCGCTGGAGTCGGGCGGCGGGCCCGCTGGAGTAGGGCGGCAGGGCCGCTGGAGTAGGGCGGCGGGGCCGCTGGACAGGGCGGCGGGGCCGCGAAGTAGGGCGGCGGGGCCGCAGGAGTAGGGCGGCTGGGCCGCGACGTAGGGCGGCGGGGCCGCGAGGTAGGGCGGCGGGGCCGCGACGTAGGGCTGCGGGACTATAGGAGATGGGCGGCGGGGCCGCAATGTAGGGCGGCGGGGCCGCACGAGTAGGGCGGCGGGGCCGCAAAGTAGGGCGGCGGGGCCGCAGGAGAAGAGCGGCGGGGCCGCGACGTAGGGCGGCAGGGCCGCAGGAGAGGGGCGGCGAGGCCGCGACGTAGGGCGGCGGGGCCGCGATGTAGGGCGGCGGGGCCGCGACGTAGGGCGGCGCGGCCGCGAGTGCAGGCGGGGCCGCACGAACGGGCGGCGGGGCCGCGAAGTAGGGCGGCGGGGCCGTGAAAGCGGGCGGGGCCGCACTAACGGGTGGCGGGGCCGCTAAGGGAGGGAGGGCCGCTAGGGCGTAGGGGCCGCTAGGGCGGCTCGACGAGGTGAGAGCGCAACTCGGGCGGAGCGCGCTTTGGGCAGGAAAAAAAAATCGAAGTGGTGGGCCCTAGGCACAGTTCCCACAGGGGAACCTGCTCGATACCATGAGAAAATGAGAACGAGAATGAATGAACTATGAATGAATTGAGTACAAGTACTAACCCTAATTGGGTTGTACCCCTTGTGGGCTACCCCACTATAGCCTACACAATATGCAAAAGCTATATGTTCTGACACGGGACCCTCTGTTGCGTCGAGCCATGCAGCTTATGATTGTCCCTTTTCCTTTGTCCTTCGCCGTGATGAGTGTAGGGGATGTCAGTAGAGCTACACTGTGAGATCCCCGATCGATCCTAAGAAGGGTTACAGGCGCGTTTGCCTGGGGGGTTATGGGCGCACTGACCCGCTACTGAAACAAGCCCTTTTATCCCAATGGTCTAGTGGGTGGGATTCTGACATGGTATAAGAGCGATCTCGGGTTCGAATCCCGGTGTATGCACATGTTGGCCGTTGCCACTGTGCTCAGTCCTGGGCCTCCCAGTGTGAGGGGGGTGTTAGTAGAGCTACACTATGAGATCCCCGATCGATCCTAAGGGGGGTTACAGGCGCGTTTGCCTGGGGGGTTATGGGCGCACTGAACCGCTATTGAAACAAGCCCTTTTATCCCAATGGTCTAGTGGTTGGGATTCTGACAGGGAATTGTGAAGTGCTGGCTACGGAAGGAGGCGACACAGTGGCGGAGGGCTTTATCTGCGTCGATGGTTGTTGGTTGGAGGCATTGCGCCGCTCGTCAGCGGCCTGATGCTTGTAGCATTGGTCGATAGAGTGGCCAGACTTCTTGCAGTATTTGCAGAAAGCTCCTGTCTTTCCGCGTTGCTCCCCTTGTGACGCTCCTAGTTAGAAGACTAATTTCTCCCATTTAACATTCTTCTCGTTGTACAGGTCGATTTCCTTCTGCTCCGAAAGAAGCGTGGCGCACAGAGCTGACTCTGATATGTTTGCTCGGGCGCGAAGGAGTGACTGGCATTGTCGCCAGTCGGGGCCGAGGCCAGAGATGACCATCGAGATGAACATGTCCTCAGGGACAGTCCCACCGCATTTCTTGACTTGGTCACGCAGATTGCGGCACCGGTTGACATACGGTCCCGCTTCCTCTCCTTGCTTCATTTTAACCGAAGTCAGTTGGTTGAGTAGACGGCTCACCGTAACTGGATCTGTTGCCATGTATGAGTTGCGCAGGTGTTCCCACGAAGCTTGCGCAGGAGCCCACTCTGTCTGATAAGGGCAAATGCCGAGCTGCTCTTCAGGTGAGAGATTGCGAAGGAGAGCGATGTACGCGAGGAGGGATTCGTGGTAGTATTGATGCTTCTCCTCGATGGTACCTTCCGAGGGAAAAGGTAGGCTTCCGTCGTAGTACATCCAGATTTGAGCGGTTGTCGCGAGAAGCTCGAATTCGAAACTCCACGTGTAGAAATCCTTTCCGTCGAAAAATTTTGAGGTCTTAAATTTTGAAGCCAATACAAATTTGGTTTGCATTTAAGCAATGTCTGATTGTGAGCGCTGTGGGTTGTCTTGTGCAGGAGCCGACCCTTGACGATTGTCGAAGGTGAAGGATCTCTCGGAGTTGACGCGGCGATCTTCCCCAGGGAGAGGAAGTCCAGCAACGCCACGTGCATAGCTTGAGCCGTCAACGCTCATTGCTTGATGGCTTTCAAGGGCGTTGATGCGTGCGACTAGCTCCTCAACGACAGCGGCGCTGTCAGAGGTCACCGCTCATGGCGCGTTGGTCGTTGTTGGTGGTGGGCTCGGTGAGTCTGCAGTAGCTTTTCCTTCATGAGCCATAGTATTGCAGACTTTGAGGTGTAATAAATAACTTTATAAATGGATTGTTCAGAGAAGAACGAGGACTTGAATAATCGTATAATCCATTCTAGCTCTCATACCATGCTGATATAACAAAGGATCCAGTAGATAGGATAGAATCTGTTAAGTCTGAGAGGAGACAATGAAGTCTTTGTAGTGACCTTGTTGAATAATAATTGAAAGAGAACAAGATAATTGAAAGATAGGAGTACAAGAGATTAAATAGAAATCTAGCTAGTCATGTACTCTGAGGGGTACATTCCCTTATTAACTGTATTGCATAGCTACAGTAACCGTGACTACTGTTATCCTCGACAGTTACCATGTTGCAGTGAATTAACTGTCGCGCGGTTACTGGATTGTCAAGGGTCACGACCGTTGACTTCCTCAGACGGTTGACCTTCAGGTGACCCTCGACATTCCGCATGCTCTATATGAGCTATTGCGGTACTGGTACAGTGGAACAGCTTTGGGAATGCTTTATATAACCTTTCGGTTATTCCAACAGAATGAAACCGCCTTGGATGAAATCTAGATGGTTCACCGTGGGTAGTGTCATTCTTGATAAGTGATGAATAATCAGTGTGGTTTAGACCTGTTGTTTAAAAGGCCGCATGGTTAGAGACTCGCGAAGTCCAAGATTCCAGGGATGGAAAGCGAACACCGAGATTTGCTGCCTGAAGGCTGGTAACACCAAGGTCAGCAAATATGACTGGTTGTCCGTTAAAGCCATAGGCGTAGCATTGTGTAACATCGGACGAACGCGAACTGCATCCTAGCGAGGAAACCGGAAGATGAGAGCTTGTCAGAATCCATGGCCGCCGTAAGGCAGAATCCATGCAGCCTCGATTGTTTTTTAGCCCTTCCTCGTGCCTAATCGCAAATTGGTTCAGTTGTTTTAAAGCTCGCGTCTCATATTTCTGCTATCCAACCAAGTGTTAAACGGTTGGAATTTGGTAACAGCAAAGTTTGTCGCAAAGCACTCCAAAGCAAGGGGTGGTTTGGGAAAGTTCGCTGTTGCACACTTCCCGTGCACACCAAGCGTTTACAACTTCCGAAAATATGAGACTCTGAAACTCAACGTTGACAGAAGAGGGGACCGAACCTGTCCCCCTTGGCTCGTTTTCCACCCAAACCAACCCACCCTGGTTTGTTTTGGCCTCGACTGTTTTGGTAGTTCGCTGTGATTTTTTCACCCTTTCGTCAAATATTTCGTTTTCGTTGCCCAATCACAGTCAAGCAAACCCAACCAAGCGTAAAACGGTTGGAAATATGAGACGCGAGCTTTAAGTCAGTTGTTCAGAGCGTACAAAAGTTGTACACAGCACATCAGTACAGCACTACAGCACGGCCTGCACCAACTGCGGATATCAAACATGGCAAGCTCCTGCTTCCTTACGCACTGGGCAATAACGGACTGGAGCAGCGTAGTCTCGTACCTTCTGTTGGAAGTGTGGGGGACGGGATTGCCCCCCACGCGAAGACCTCCCTTGACTCGGACCAAGGGAGGGTTCGTTCTTGGAAGGTTGGGGTGACGGCGGATTGTCCGCGTCGCCACGCAACCGAACTTCCCTCGGTTGGGTCCGAACATTTGTGGGGGCGACACTTGGCAGCCCCACAAGCATGCACGAAAATAGCGAGGGTGCAAGCGAATGTTACGAACATTTCGCTACACTCGCTATTGATCCTTGTAACACGCGATTGTCGGCGTGAAGAAACGAACCCGGCAAAGTCCGAAATTATGAACGCGGACGTCGCGGAAATTGGACGCGATCCTGAGTCCGAACTTCTGGCGAGTCGCGCGCGGTTCGATGTTACAATTCTGCATGTGTGTTTTAGTTATAAATCCAGAGAGCAAAACAGAGAGTATATATTCCTTGTACGACTTGTGTACCTATCTTCATATGAACAACGTTTTCTCTCTCAACTCTTGGGCGATTTCAGTGATCTAAGTTGCTACGGAATCCTTGCTCCGAGCCCGTCGGATTGATCCTAGGCTCTGGTTTTAACTCGTCAAGCTGAGTCTGTGGCGTCAGTTAATCCAGGGCGGATTCTTACATGGTATGAGAGCTAGATTAGGAGTGCTCGCTCAAGCGTTGCTACGCCATGGGTTCCTCCGATAATTCGTCGACGACGAATACGCCAACGGCCCCTTCCCTCCCAACGGACTTCTCGACAACCCCGCACATTGTCGACTTGAGCGCGGTGCCAATTTTTACCGGGGAACATTTCTCCTCGTGGCGCTTCAAGTTCAAAGTCTACATGACGGAGCGCAACTTGTGGGGATTCTTCGATGGGTCGGCATCGAAGCCCACGTCGGACGCTTCAACCGCGGAGAAGGAAGCGTGGGTGCGCAAGGACAAAAAGGGGTTTGCCTTTCTTGTCTCCAAGCTAAGCCTCCAACTCGTCCCGATCGTGAGCCCTTGCATCGACCGTGACGGCGCGACTCGTGAAGCGTGGAAGCGACTCGAAGGAGAGCACGTCTCCAAGTCGCTTCATAGCAAGCTTCAAGCGCGCCTCGACTTCTTCACGGTGCGGATGAAGGACGGCGAGTCAATGTGCGCGTACGTTAACCGCGTGGAGGAGCTTGGCGAGCGCTTGGTGGAACTCGACGCGAGCGTGGAGGACAACGATTGGATCATGACGCTCCTCGCGGGCCTCGGTGAAGCATGGTCAACGGTGATCACGGTGTTGGATGGGACGCAAGATACATGGAAGAAGGAGCAAGTGGTGGCACGCCTCATCAACGAAGAGGCGAGGCGCGCGAAGTTGCATGGCGATGCAATCGGCGCGGCACACTTCTCCCGCGATGCGAAGGCGAAAGGGTCGGGTCACTTCAAGCGGCGCAACGACGGCAACAACCGCGGGAGTTCGAACGGGAGCGCGGCGGCCTCAAGCTCATCACGAGGAGGATCGGCCAACGCCAATCGAGCTCGGGCGCGAGAGGGAGCTTGTCGGTTTTGCAAGAAGACGGGACATTGGTGGCGCGATTGTCCCGTTAAACCGGCGAATTGGAGGCCGTCTTCAAGTGACGACAACCGGCGCGCGCATGTGGCGACATGCGACAACGACGACCGGGAGTTCGTCTTCGTCGCAAGTGGAACGACCGTCGGTGGTGTTGACGCGTGGGTACTCGATACGGGTGCTACTCAACACATGACGGCGAGCGCGACGCTTCTCAACAACGTGACAACGGTGGCTCCCGTTAAGCGCGTGATGTTCGGCAACCGTGACACCTTGGATGTCACGGGACAAGGCGACTTGCGGCTCATGGTGGATGGCGGTCCACTCACCATCAAGAACGTCTTGGTGGTTCCCGGGCTCGGCGCCAACCTCCTATCCGTTTCCCAATTTACACGCAAGGGGATGCGTGTGAATATTGAAGGGAGCACGATGGTGTTGAGCACGGCGGACGGCGTACACATTGGCACGGTACGCCAAGCGGGAGGACTCTTCATGCTCGACGCTCTTCCGAGTGTGGCGACGGCTCAAGCGGCTACCTCGACAACAACTCTCTCGACGTGGCATAATCGGTATGGCCATCTCAACCACGCCGCTATTCAAGCTATGGCAACAAAGGGGATTGTCGATGGCTTGGAGTTTTTGCGCTCGAGTGGAGACGACGAGAAGTGTGTCGGTTGCCTTGAAGGGAAAATGGCTCGGAAGCCATTTCCACCAAGCACGAAGCCCAACGCCACCGAACCTCTCAAGCTCATTCACACCGACTTGTGTGGACCCATCACTCCCGCGTCGAAGGGCGGCGCGCGCTACGTCCTCACGCTCCTTGACGACGCGACGCGGATGTGTTGGATTCGGCTTCTCAAGAGCAAGGACGTCACGTCAACCGCTATCAAGAAATGGGTAGCGGATGTGGAGACGGAAAGCGGCTTCAAGGTGAAGCGCTTTCGCTCGGATGGCGGTGGCGAATACACCGCTCGGGAGCTCGGCGATTGGTTGGAAGGGCGTGGGATCGCGCATGAGTTTTCGACGCCGTACACGCCTCAACAAAATGGTGCGGCCGAACGCTTGAACAGCACGCTCATGGAGTCGGCACGGAGTCTCCTCTCCCATGCTCAAGCGGAGAAGCATTGGTGGGGTGAGGCGGTTACGTTGGCAACATGGATTCGCAACCGGTGCGTGACCAAGGCGTTGCCGAACACGACGCCTCTTGAGGCTTGGAGCGGTACGAAGCCGGACGTCACCGACCTTCGCACGTTTGGGTGTACGTGCTACTACCATGTCCCGGATGCCACACGGACCAAGCTTGAGGCGAAGGCGCGGGTGGCGATGTACTTGGGTCCAAGCGCGGATCACAAGGCGTGGCGTGTGTGGGACTTGGAGCACGGGAAGCTCGTAGTGTCACGCGACGTGGTGTTCTACGAAGACACCTTCCCGTCCAAGTCGATGCACGTGCCCTCGGTCATCATTGACCCTCCCTCCTTGGATGCCGCGGATGAGGCGGATGTTGCTCCTACGGCTTCTCCTCCTCGTACGAGTGAGGGGGAGAATGGATCGGGTGCGGTTGGAGTGAGTGCGGATGAAGAACATGCCAAGGAAAGTGACCCTTCATCTCCTCCTCCCAAAATCACTCCCACCCTCGCATCCACTCGCACTCGGAGGACTCCTCGTCCCAACTTCAAGTTGGATGGCTACTCTCTTGTGGCGGGGGATGATGAGGGAGGGGGAGATGCCATGTGTCTTGAGGCATACACCGACACACCGTCCACCTACCAAGGCGCCATGAGCTCGGCGGAAGCGGCGGAATGGGAACGTGCGCTTCAAGAGGAGTACGATTCGCTCATGGCGAACGACGTCTACGAGCTCGTCCCCATGCCCCCGGGCGCCTACCTCGTTGGCTCTCGTTGGGTCTTCAAGAAGAAGCTCGGCCCCAACGGAGAAATGGAGCGGTACAAGGCGCGGTTGGTGGCGCAAGGTTATACTCAAAAGGAGGGTCTTCACTACAACGAGACGTTCGCTCCCGTCGCTAAGTCCGCTACGTTGCGCACTCTCTTGGCGTTGGCGGGAGCACTCGACTTGGAGGTGGAACAACTCGACGTGAAGACGGCGTTTCTCTACGGTCGTCTCAAGGAGGAGGTGTACATGAAGCAACCTCCCGGGTTCGACGACGACTCCGACCGCGTGTGCAAGCTCAAGCGCACGATCTATGGCCTCAAGCAAAGCCCTCGTGCATGGTACACGAGGATCGACGATCACTTGCTCTCCTTGGGGTTCGTGCGGAGCGAGTGTGACCACGCGCTATACGTGCTCAACAAGGACGAGAAGAAGCTCGTTCTTCTCCTCTACGTTGACGACCTTCTCCTCGTGTCGGATTGCAAGACCCTTGTAGCGGACGTGAAGACGAAGCTTGCCGCCGAATTCTCCATGCGTGACCTCGGCGCCGTCTCCCACTACCTAGGGATGCACATTGATCGCGATCGAGGGAACAAGACCCTCGCTCTCCACCAACATAAGTACTTGGAGAGTGTGGTGGATCGCTTCGGCATGATCGAGAGCAAGCCTACACCGACACCTATGGAAGCGGTGTTTCATCCCTTGGCGGTGAGCGATGAAAAACCGATGGATCCCGAGAGCGCCAAGACCTTCCACTCGGTTGTTGGGTCATGCATGTATGCTGCGGTGAGCACGCGACCCGCCCTCTCCTTTCCCGTTGGAGTGCTTGGACGTGTCGTCTCCAACCCCATGGTCGAGCATGTGCGAGCGTCACGACGTCTCCTTCGTTACATCAAGGGGACCACTCGTATGGGGTTGCACTACGAGAAGGGACCCGTGGTGCTACAAGGCTACACGGATGCGGATTGGGCGGGAGATCCTTCAACCCGCCAAAGCACTTCGGGCTACATCTTCACCCTCGTGGGAGGTGCAATAAGTTGGCAAAGCAAGCGCCAAAACTTGATTGCACTTAGCTCCACCGAAGCGGAGTATGTGGCGCTCACTCGTGGTGGTACGAAAGCGGTTTGGTTACGTCGCCTTCTTGCCGAGCTTGGGCACAAACAAGAAGGCCCCACTCCCATCTACGTGGACAACCAAGCCGCCATTGGCCTAGCCAAGAATTCGGTCCTTCATGGAAGGACCAAGCATATTCAAATCCGCCACCACTTCATTCGCAAGCTCGTTGAAGACAACGAAGTCGGGCTTCGTTACATCAAGACTGTCAAACATTGTATGTTGTGGTTGTTTAGGCTACAGTGGGTTAGCCTATAGTGGGTACACATTTCTAGGGTTAGGTTTGACCTATTTGTACCCAACCCTCATTCTAGTGATTCATTCTCATTCTGACATGGTATTACGAGCCTAGGTTTCACCTAGGACCGAAACGATAGGGCCCACCGTTTCCGCTAGTCGCGCCCTCGTGCACCGCCTTTTCCTGCGCCTCAAGCGCCTTGTTCTTAAGGCCCCCTAAGGCCCTCTCGCGTCGCCCCTTAAGGCCCCTCACGGCCCCTCGCGTCGCCCCCTTAAGGCCCCTTACGGCCCCGCGCTAGCCTCTCAAGGCCCCGTGCGGCCCCGCGCTAGCCCCCTAAGGACCCGTCGGCCTCGCGCTAGCCCCGCGCTAGCCCCCTAAGGCCCCCGTCGGCCCCGCGCTAGCCTCTCAAAGGCCCCCGAACGGCCCCGCGCTAGCCCCGAATGGCCCCGTACGGCCCCCCGCGCTAGCCTCTCACGGCCCCCTCGGCCCCGCGCTAGCCCTCTAAGGCCACCGTCGGCCCCGCGCTAGCCTCTCACGGCCCCCCCCTCGGCCCCGCGCTAGCCCTCTAAGGCCCCCGTCGGCCCCGCGCTAGCCTTTCACGGCCCCCGAACGGCCCCGCGCTAGCCCCGAACGGCCCCCAACCGGCCTCGCCCTCGCCCTGGACGGCCCCGCGCTCTCCCTTAACAGCCCCACCCGGCCCCGCGCTCGCCTCTCTAGGACCGAGCCGAACCGCGCGACCCGACCGAGCCGCGCGACCCGACCGAGCCGCGCCGCCCTAGCCGAGCCGCGCCGCCCTAGCCGAGCCGCGCCGCCCTAGCCGAGCCGCGCCGCCCTACTGCTACTACTACTACTGCCACTGCTACTGCTGCAACTATGGCTAGCCCTACAGTTCTCTCGTTCGATACTGAGGGCCGCCCGATTAAGTTTGAGACCTGGCTCGATGATCTGCACCTGTTCCTCCAGCTTACTGCCCGAGAGGATATCTCGCTGTACGATCACGCACTAGGCACAGTCCCTGCTCCTGCTACTACTGCTACCGCTACTGCTCGCTCGCAGTGGCAGACTCGCGATGCCCACGCCCGCTTTGCCATTCGCAACTCCCTGCCAGTCGATGAGCGCGAGCACTTTGGCCAGCATCAGACTGCGCAGGCCCTCTACACTGCTGTAGTTGCGCGATACTCCTCCCCGGCCTCAGCTGCACTAGGCCGCCTCTCGCTTCCCTACCTGTTCCCCGACCTGTCCGCCTTCCAGACAGTCGCTGACCTCATCACTCACCTCCGCACTAGTGATGCCCGCTTCCGTGCAGCCATGCCCGCTGAGTTTCTTGCCTCCAACCCTCCCCCGCTCTGGCTCACTCTCTACCACCTAGTCACCCGCCTCCCTGACACTCTGCGTACAGTCAGGGACCACTTCCTAGCTCGCTGCCCCTCTGAGCTCACCATTGCCGCCCTAGAGAAGGAACTACTTGCAGCTGAGAAGAGTATTGTAGCTGTAGGTGCCTCTCGTGGCGACCCCCGCACCCCTTTCTTCGAGGGGTGTTCCCCCTCCCCCCTGCTCCCCTCTGTCGCCTCTGCTGCTGCTGTCGACCTCCTTGGTGCTGAGCAGGTCGGCTCTGCGTCCGCTCCCAGCGGGCGCCGCAGCGGCAAGGGCAGGGGAGGCAAGGGCGGTGGGGGTGACGGCGGGGGAGGCGGTGGTGGGGGTGGTGGCGGCGGTGGGGGCGGTGGCGGGGCTGGAGGGGCTAGTGGCAGCGGTGGGGGTGGTGGAGGCAGCGGCGGCGGCGGTGGTCGGGGTGGGGGCGGTGGTAGTGGCGTCAGTGGACGTGGCGGCGGCAGGGGCGGTGGTGGTCGTGGTGGAGGCGGTGGTGGTGGTCGTGGAGGCTCTGGCCCTGGCCAGAGCGCGCAGCACCCTCAGTCCTCCCAGGAGCTTCGTGAGTGGTACTTACAGCACGGGGGTGGGGGGGGTAGCCTTAGCTGCACGTACGTCATCCGCACTGGTCGCCGCAAGGGACAGACGTGCGGGAGGGCGCACACTGCTCAGCGCTGCTTCTCTCGCCTAGATGACGCTTGGCGTGCTCAGTTTCCTGACGCTCCTGAGCTCCCTCAGTGGGCTGATCTCCTCAAGAAGGATATCGATATCTATGCTCTTGATTTTGATGTTATTCTCAAAGCCATGTATGCATTGACTATAAGTGGAGAGGAGGACCAGTACCTGTGTGTTCCGCCTGACCCAGGCATCCGCACGAGTGAGGCTGCCGCTCTAGGTGCTTGCGCGTCCGCTGCCCCAGGTGCTGGTGAGGCTACTGCTCTAGGTGCTTGTGTGTCTGCCACCCCAGGTACTACTGAGTCCACCGAGGCACTGCACACCTTCACTCTAGACTCAGGCGCTTCGCACTGTTTCTTTCGTGACCGCACTGCCCTTGAGCCCCTTGCTCGACCAGTTGCTGTCTCACTCGCTAACCCCTCTGGGGGTCCGGTCATTGCGACCTCCTCCACCCTCCTTCCTTGTCCTGCTGTCCCGTCGGGCACACTGTCAGGTCTCCACCTCCCCTCGTTCTCTACGAACTTGGTGGCGGGTTGTGCGCTTCAGGATGGGGGTGTTCACCAGTTCACCCCTGCCTACGAGCGCGTGACACACTGCACGTGTGCTCGGACGGGCCGTCACCTGGCTACCTTCACTCGACAGCCGGGGTCGGACCTGTACACACTGACCACTGAGTCCCCTCAGGTAGCAGCGTCTGCGTCTGCGTCTGCGTCAGGTCAGCTCTCTGCCCCCTGCTCGTGTCGCTCTCTAGCGCACAAGACTGTCCTCTGGCACCACCGACTTGGTCACCCGTCAGTGCAGCGCCTTCGGGGCATGCACGCCCGGTACCTTGTCTCTGGTCTTCCTCGGGTACTCCCTCCCCTCCCACCCTCCCTTGCTCCTCCTTGTCTTCCCTGTGTCGAGGGGCGGCAGCGCGCTGCCCCTCACTCCTCCTCGTTCCCCCCGACGACTGCTCCTTTGCAGACGCTCCACATGGACGTGTGGGGCCCAGCCCGCGTCCGTGGTCAGGGCCAGGAGAGGTACTTCTTGATCGTCGTTGACGACTACTCGCGCTACACCACGGTCTTCCCCTTGCGCACCAAGGGTGAAGTCCCTGATGTTCTGATCCCTTGGATCAGCAGAGCACGGCTTCAGCTGCGAGAGCGTTTTCGCTCGGAGTTTCCTGTCCTGCGCTTGCACTCTGACAGAGGTGGCGAGTTCTCCTCCGACCTCTTGGCAGCCTACTGTGCCGAGCACGGCATTCGCCAGTCGTTCACGCTCCCGGCCTCTCCACAGCAGAATGGGGTTGCTGAGCGCCGCATTGGCTTGGTCATGGAGGTCGCTCGTACCTCCTTAGTCCACGCGGCTGCCCCCCACTTTCTGTGGCCGTTTGCGGTCCGGTACGCTGCGCATCAGCTCAACCTCTGGCCCCGTGTCTCCGCTCCGGAGACCTCGCCCACACTGCTGTGGACGGGGGAGGTTGGCGATGCGTCACGCTTCCGTGTCTGGGGATCCCGAGCTTTTGTTCGCGACACGTCTGCGGACAAGCTCTCCTCCCGCACTGCTCCGTGTGTCTTTCTTGGCTTTGTCCCGGATGCGTCTGGCTGGCAGTTTTACCACCCCGCCTCGCACCGCGTCTTCCCCTCTCAGGACGTCACTTTTGACGAGTCCGTGCCCTTCTACCGCCTCTTCCCCTACCGCACTGCCCCGCTCCCTCCCCCGCCTCTCTTCCTCGCGCCAGGTGCTGCAGTGGTAGACCCCCTCCCCCCTCAGGGTGCCGCTCCCTCAGGTGTCTCTCAGGTAGACCCGGTTGAGCCTGCCGAGGTAGCGGTCGACTCGCGTCCTGCTAGAGGTGCTGAGCCTGAGCGTGCGGAGCCTGAGCGGGCGGAGCCTGGGGGTGCTGAGTCTGGGGGTGCTGAGGCTGGGGGTGCTGAGCCTGGGGGTGCTGGGTCTAGGGGTATAGAGACTGAGGGTGCTGAGCCTGGGGGTGCTGGGTCTGAGGGTACTGAGCCTGGCGTTGCTGAGACTGGGGGTGCTGAGCCAGGTGGTGTTGCAGTTGACTGTGAGGCGCCTGGAGGACCTCCCTCTTCGCAGCAGCTACGTGAGTGGTACTCACGGTACTGCAGCCTCCGGCGGGGTGCATCTCGGGCTCGTGGTGCTACTGGAGTTGGTACTAGTGTTTCCCCACCACGACGGGAGCCGCCCTCTTCCCCACAGCTTCGAGAGTGGTACGCTCGGCACATTAGTCTCCGGAGTGGAGCTGCTGGTGCTGGGGTCCCCGGAGTTGACGCTGCTGCGGGTGCTGCGGACCCTGGTGCTGGAGGTACTGCTGCTGCTGGCGGTGCTGCTGGAGGTGCTGCTAGTACTGAGGACCCGGGCGTTGGAGCTGCTGCGGGTGCTGCGGACCCTGGTGCTGGAGGTTCTGCTGCTGTTGGCGGTGCTGCTGGAGGTGCTGCTAGTACTGAGGACCCTGGTGCTGGAGGTGCTGCTGCTGCCGCTGGTGTCTCTGCAGGTTCGAGAGTTGCTGCACGGCCACGGCCGTACTTCGTTCCGCTCCTTCAGCAGGTTCTTGGTCAGCGTCCTCCTCCTTGTCCTCCTCTTGCCTTAGAGTGTCCGCCGTCTGTCCAGTCACAGCCACAGTTACCGCCTGCCTCCCCACTCCCTGTGCCTACTCCTTACACTGGTCCGAGTGGAGGTCTTGCTGAGAGACGTGAGCCTGCGTCACGTCCTGTGTCACCTGCGTCTCGTCGAGCGTCGCCTGTTCGAGCTGCTACCACTGGTAGTCGTGTCCCGCGTGAGCGTCCTCCTGCTGTCCCAGGCACTCACCAGATGGCGCTTCGTCAGTCCACTGCTCCGCAGCGTGTCGCTCTCCCGTCGCCTCCTGCGTCCTCTCTTCCTGCTCTTGCTGACCCCGAGTCAGACTCCCTTCGCGCTGCCAGTCCTACTGTCACACGTCTCCTGGCTACGGTTGTCACTGACCCTTCCTTTGAGTCCGCTGCTGCGTCTGCCTTAGTCACTGAGCTTGTCGACTTTGCAGCTGCGTGTCGTCTAGACTACGCTGCGAGTCTTGTTGCTGAGTCTGAGTCTGTCTGTCCTCCGTCCGTCTGGGGTGAGTGTGCTCTTGGCACGGACGTTCTTGAGGACAGGCAGGAGGAGTTTGGTTGCCTTGCCGCTGCTTTGCCCCATCTCGTGTCCATGCTTGTTGCCCCTGAGGGAGACCCGGATGCACCAGACATCCCGACCCCACGCTCTTACGCAGAGGCGATGGCCGGTCCCTACTCCTCTCAGTGGCAGTCAGCCATGGACACAGAGATGGCTTCCTGGAAGTCCACTGGCACTTACGTCGACGAGGTTCCCCCACCTGGGGCGAACATCGTCAGTGGCATGTGGATTTTCAGGGTGAAGCGGCCGCCGGGCTCTCCGCCTGTCTTCAAGGCGCGTTACGTTGCACGAGGCTTCAGTCAGCGAGAGGGAGTTGACTTCTTCCAGACCTTCTCCCCTACCCCGAAGATGACCACTCTTCGGGTTCTGCTACACGTCGCCGCTCAGCGTGACTACGAGCTCCACTCTCTTGACTTCAGCACAGCTTTCTTGCAGGGCAGCCTGCACGAGGAGATCTGGCTGCGCCGCCCACCCGGCTTCACTGGGTCGTTCCCCCCTGGTACCCAGTGGAGCCTCCGGCGGCCAGTCTACGGTCTCCGCCAGGCGCCACGTGAGTGGCACGACACACTGAGGACTACACTTGCGGCTCTTGGGTTCGCTCCTTCTACTGCTGACCCGTCGCTGTTTCTACGCACCGACCCCTCACTGCCGCCGTTCTACATCCTCGTGTACGTCGACGACTTGGTCTTTGCCACTTCTGACACAGTTGGTCTCGCTCACGTGAAGTCCGAGCTGCAGAAGAGACACACGTGCACAGACCTGGGTGAACTGACAAGCTATCTTGGCTTGCGGATCACCCGGGACAGAGCACGGCGCACCATCACCTTGACTCAGTCACACATGGTGCAGCAGGTCCTTCAGCGCTTCGGCTTCACGTACTCCTCGCCTCAGTCCACTCCTCTGCCTACGGGACACTCGCTCTCAGCTCTGCCTTCGGATGAGTCCGTAGAGCCGAGTGGTCCGTATCCAGAGCTTGTGGGCTGCCTCATGTACCTGATGACCTGCACTCGACCTGACCTTGCATACCCTCTCAGCATCTTAGCACGCTATGTCGCTCCCGGCCGTCACCGGAAGGAGCACATGGATGCAGCTAAGAGGGTGTTGCGCTACTTGTGCAGTACGTCGGGCATGGGGCTAGTGCTTGGAGGGCGAGACCGGCCTGTTCTCACTGGGCACTCCGACGCTTCTTGGGCAGACGACCAGGCTACGCAGCGGTCGTCCCAGGGTTACACCTTCAGCCTTGGCTCAGGCTCTGTCTCTTGGCGTTCTACTCGCTCTTCTTCTGTTCTCAGCTCCAGCTGTGAGGCTGAGATCTACGCCACGGCCATGGCTGCCCAGGAGCTTCGCTGGCTCACCTACCTGCTGACTGACCTTGGAGAGCAGCCTCGTTCTCCTCCAGTGCTGTACGTCGACAACAAGGCCACCATTGCCTTGTGTGGGGAGCACAGACTGGAGCACAGGACGAAGCACATTGCTCTGCGCTACTTTCTTGCTCGAGAGTTGCAGCAGCGAGGTCAGCTTTGTCTGCGTTACGTGGCCACTCGGGCCAACACTGCTGACGTGTTCACCAAGGCGCTTCAGCCTTGTGACCATCAGCGCTTCTGTACTGTTCTAGGCCTCGTGCCTACTGTCCCTCATTTGCTCACTTCGTGACTTTGCTTGTACAGTGATCTCTATATATATATACCTGCATGCTTACTCTTGCTAGGTTGTGATCACTGTATCTCTTGTTCTTTTATAAATCTGCATGTGAACTGGTCTTGTGACCACTTGTTTGTGCTCGGAACTTGTGTGGTATCCTTGAGATCCACCCTGAGCTTTGCTTTGCTTTGACTGGTCTTGTGACCCCTTGTTCTCCCCCACTTTGCCTATGGGGGTGTGTCAAACATTGTATGTTGTGGTTGTTTAGGCTACAGTGGGTTAGCCTATAGTGGGTACACATTTCTAGGGTTAGGTTTGACCTATTTGTACCCAACCCTCATTCTAGTGATTCATTCTCATTCTGACAAAGACCAACTCCCAACCCGCGGACTTCCTCACCAAGCCATTGCCTAGAGATGCTCTTCATGCATGTTGTGCT
This sequence comes from Closterium sp. NIES-65, assembly GCA_948144175.1. NCBI lineage: Eukaryota > Viridiplantae > Streptophyta > Zygnematophyceae > Desmidiales > Closteriaceae > Closterium > Closterium sp. NIES-65. Next base: position 2,105,078 of record CANXME010002068.1, read on the forward strand.
AGGGTAGGCTTGCATGCTTAGGTGTGCGTGGGGTGCAAGGGGGAGTGTTGGAAGTGTGGGGGACGGGATTGCCCCCCACTGCATGTTACGAACATTTCGCTACACTCGCTATTGATCCTTGTAACACGCGATTGTCGGCGTGAAGAAACGAACCCGGCAAAGTCCGAAATTATGAACGCGGACGTCGCGGAAATTGGACGCGATCCTGAGTCCGAATTTCTGGCGAGTCGCGCGCGGTTCGATGTTACAATTCTGCATGTGTGTTTTAGTTATAAATCCAGAGAGCAAAACAGAGAGTATATATTCCTTGTACGACTTGTGTACCTATCTTCATATGAACAACGTTTTCTCTCTCAACTCTTGGGCGATTTCAGTGATCTAAGTTGCTACGGAATCCTTGCTCCGAGCCCGTCGGATTGATCCTAGGCTCTGGTTTTAACTCGTCAAGCTGAGTCTGTGGCGTCAGTTAATCCAGGGCGGATTCTTACATGGTATGAGAGCTAGATTAGGAGTGCTCGCTCAAGCGTTGCTACGCCATGGGTTCCTCCGATAATTCGTCGACGACGAATACGCCAACGGCCCCTTCCCTCCCAACGGACTTCTCGACAACCCCGCACGTTGTCGACTTGAGCGCGGTGCCAATTTTTACCGGGGAACATTTCTCCTCGTGGCGCTTCAAGTTGAAAGTCTACATGACGGAGCGCAACTTGTGGGGATTCTTCGATGGGTCGGCATCGAAGCCCACGTCGGACGCTTCAACTGCGGAGAAGGAAGCGTGGGTGCGCAAGGACAAAAAGGGGTTTGCCTTTCTTGTCTCCAAGCTAAGCCTCCAACTCGTCCCGATCGTGAGCCCTTGCATCGACCGTGACGGCGCGACTCGTGAAGCGTGGAAGCGACTCGAAGGAGAGCACGTCTCCAAGTCGCTTCATAGCAAGCTTCAAGCGCGCCTCGACTTCTTCACGGTGCGGATGAAGGACGGCGAGTCAATGTGCGCGTACGTTAACCGCGTGGAGGAGCTTGGCGAGCGCTTGGTGGAACTCGACGCGAGCGTGGAGGACAACGATTGGATCATGACGCTCCTCGCGGGCCTCGGTGAAGCATGGTCAACGGTGATCACGGTGTTGGATGGGACGCAAGATACATGGAAGAAGGAGCAAGTGGTGGCACGCCTCATCAACGAAGAGGCGAGGCGCGCGAAGTTGCATGGCGATGCAATCGGCGCGGCACACTTCTCCCGCGATGCGAAGGCGAAAGGGTCGGGTCACTTCAAGCGGCGCAACGACGGCAACAACCGCGGGAGTTCGAACGGGAGCGCGGCGGCCTCAAGCTCATCACGAGGAGGATCGGCCAACGCCAATCGAGCTCGGGCGCGAGAGGGAGCTTGTCGGTTTTGCAAGAAGACGGGACATTGGTGGCGCGATTGTCCCGTTAAACCGGGGAATTGGAGGCCGTCTTCAAGTGACGACAACCGGCGCGCGCATGTGGCGACATGCGACAACGACGACCGGGAGTTCGTCTTCGTCGCAAGTGGAATGACCGTCGGTGGTGTTGACGCGTGGGTACTCGATACGGGTGCTACTCAACACATGACGGCGAGCGCGACGCTTCTCAACAACGTGACAACGGTGGCTCCCGTTAAGCGCGTGATGTTCGGCAACCGTGACACCTTGGATGTCACGGGACAAGGCGACTTGCGGCTCATGGTGGATGTCGGTCCACTCACCATCAAGAACGTCTTGGTGGTTCCCGGGCTCGGCGCCAACCTCCTATCCGTTTCCCAATTTACACGCAAGGGGATGCGTGTGAATATTGAAGGGAGCACGATGGTGTTGAGCACGGCGGACGGCGTACACATTGGCACGGTACGCCAAGCGGGAGGACTCTTCATGCTCGACGCTCTTCCGAGTGTGGCGACGGCTCAAGCGGCTACCTCGACAACAACTCTCTCGACGTGGCATAATCGGTATGGCCATCTCAACCACGCCGCTATTCAAGCTATGGCAACAAAGGGGATTGTCGATGGCTTGGAGTTTTTGCGCTCGAGTGGAGACGACGAGAAGTGTGTCGGTTGCCTTGAAGGGAAAATGGCTCGGAAGCCATTTCCACCAAGCACGAAGCCCAACGCCACCGAACCTCTCAAGCTCATTCACACCGACTTGTGTGGACCCATCACTCCCGCGTCGAAGGGCGGCGCGCGCTACGTCCTCACGCTCCTTGACGACGCGACGCGGATGTGTTGGATTCGGCTTCTCAAGAGCAAGGACGTCACGTCAACCGCTATCAAGAAATGGGTAGCGGATGTGGAGACGGAAAGCGGCTTCAAGGTGAAGCGCTTTTGCTCGGATGGCGGTGGCGAATACACCGCTCGGGAGCTCGGCGATTGGCTGGAAGGGCGTGGGATCGCGCATGAGTTTTCGACGCCGTACACGCCTCAACAAAATGGTGCGGCCGAACGCTTGAACAGCACGCTCATGGAGTCGGCACGGAGTCTCCTCTCCCATGCTCAAGCGGAGAAGCATTGGTGGGGTGAGGCGGTTACGTTGGCAACATGGATTCGCAACCGGTGCGTGACCAAGGCGTTGCCGAACACGACGCCTCTTGAGGCTTGGAGCGGTACGAAGCCGGACGTCACCGACCTTCGCACGTTTGGGTGTACGTGCTACTACCATGTCCCGGATGCCACACGGACCAAGCTTGAGGCGAAGGCGCGGGTGGCGATGTACTTGGGTCCAAGCGCGGATCACAAGGCGTGGCGTGTGTGGGACTTGGAGCACGGGAAGCTCGTGGTGTCGCGCGACGTGGTGTTCTACGAAGACACCTTCCCGTCCAAGTCGATGCACGTGCCCTCGGTCATCATTGACCCTCCCTCCTTGGATGCCGCGGATGAGGCGGATGTTGCTCCTATGGCTTCTCCTCCTCGTACGAGTGAGGGGGAGAATGGATCGGGTGCGGTTGGAGTGATTGCGGATGAAGAACATGCCAAGGAAAGTGACCCTTCATCTCCTCCTCCCAAAATCACTCCCACCCTCGCATCCACTCGCACTCGGAGGACTCCTCGTCCCAACTTCAAGTTGGATGGCTACTCTCTTGTGGCGGGGGATGATGAGGGAGGGGGAGATGCCATGTGTCTTGAGGCATACACCGACACACCGTCCACCTACCAAGGCGCCATGGGCTCGGCGGAAGCGGCGGAATGGGAACGTGCGCTTCAAGAGGAGTACGATTCGCTCATGGCGAACGACGTCTACGAGCTCGTCCCCATGCCCCCGGGCGCCTACCTCGTTGGCTCTCGTTGGGTCTTCAAGAAGAAGCTCGGCCCCAACGGAGAAATGGAGCGGTACAAGGCGCGGTTTGTGGCGCAAGGTTATACTCAAAAGGAGGGTCTTCACTACAACGAGACGTTCGCTCCCGTCGCTAAGTCCGCTACGTTGCGCACTCTCTTGGCGTTGGCGGGAGCACTCGACTTGGAGGTGGAACAACTCGACGTGAAGACGGCGTTTCTCTACGGTCGTCTCAAGGAGGAGGTGTACATGAAGCAACCTCCCGGGTTCGACGACGACTCCGACCGCGTGTGCAAGCTCAAGCGCACGATCTATGGCCTCAAGCAAAGCCCTCGTGCATGGTACACGAGGATCGACGATCACTTGCTCTCCTTGGGGTTCGTGCGGAGCGAGTGTGACCACGCGCTATACGTGCTCAACAAGGACGAGAAGAAGCTCGTTCTTCTCCTCTACGTTGACGACCTTCTCCTCGTGTCGGATTGCAAGACCCTTGTAGCGGACGTGAAGACGAAGCTTGCCGCCGAATTCTCCATGCGTGACCTCGGCGCCGTCTCCCACTACCTAGGGATGCACATTGATCGCGATCGAGGGAACAAGACCCTCGCTCTCCACCAACATAAGTACTTGGAGAGTGTGGTGGATCGCTTCGGCATGATCGAGAGCAAGCCTACACCGACACCTATGGAAGCGGTGTTTCATCCCTTGGCGGTGAGCGATGAAAAACCGATGGATCCCGAGAGCGCCAAGACCTTCCACTCGGTTGTTGGGTCATGCATGTATGCTGCGGTGAGCACGCGACCCGACCTCTCCTTTCCCGTTGGAGTGCTTGGACGTGTCGTCTCCAACCCCATGGTCGAGCATGTGCGAGCGTCACGACGTCTCCTTCGTTACATCAAGGGGACCACTCGTATGGGGTTGCACTACGAGAAGGGACCCGTGGTGCTACAAGGCTACACGGATGCGGATTGGGCGGGAGATCCTTCAACCCGCCAAAGCACTTCGGGCTACATCTTCACCCTCGTGGGAGGTGCAATAAGTTGGCAAAGCAAGCGCCAAAACTTGATTGCACTTAGCTCCACCGAAGCGGAGTATGTGGCGCTCACTCGTGGTGGTACGGAAGCGGTTTGGTTACGTCGCCTTCTTGCCGAGCTTGGGCACAAACAAGAAGGCCCCACTCCCATCTACGTGGACAACCAAGCCGCCATTGGCCTAGCCAAGAATTCGGTCCTTCATGGAAGGACCAAGCATATTCAAATCCGCCACCACTTCATTCGCAAGCTCGTTGAAGACAACGAAGTCGGGCTTCGTTACATCAAGACCAACTCCCAACCCGCGGACTTCCTCACCAAGCCATTGCCTAGAGATGCTCTTCATGCATGTTGTGCTAGGGTAGGCTTGCATGCTTAGGTGTGCGTGGGGTGCAAGGGGGAGTGTTGGAAGTGTGGGGGACGGGATTGCCCCCCACGCGAAGACCTCCCTTGACTCGGACCAAGGGAGGGTTCGTTCTTGGAAGGTTGGGGTGACGGCGGATTGTCCGCGTCGCCACGCAACCGAACTTCCCTCGGTTGGGTCCGAACATTTGTGGGGGCGACACTTGGCAGCCCCACAAGCATGCACGAAAATAGCGAGGGTGCAAGCGAATGTTACGAACATTTCGCTACACTCGCTATTGATCCTTGTAACACACGATTGTCGGCGTGAAGAAACGAACCCGGCAAAGTCCGAAATTATGAACGCGGACGTCGCGGAAATTGGACGCGATCCTGAGTCCGAATTTCTGGCGAGTCGCGCGCGGTTCGATGTTACAATTCTGCATGTGTGTTTTAGTTATAAATCCAGAGAGCAAAACAGAGAGTATATATTCCTTGTACGACTTGTGTACCTATCTTCATATGAACAACGTTTTCTCTCTCAACTCTTGGGCGATTTCAGTGATCTAAGTTGCTACGGAATCCTTGCTCCGAGCCCGTCGGATTGATCCTAGGCTCTGGTTTTAACTCGTCAAGCTGAGTCTGTGGCGTCAATTAATCCAGGGCGGATTCTTACACCTTCATCATCACTGTGCCAACCCCTCTCATGGAGCTGGGCCCGCGTCGCCACGCGCTCATTGTCGCGCGGGTAGCTCTCGCCCTCGCGTTGCTGCATGCCATGGCGGGGCCGTCACCGTTGAGAGAAAGCTTTGGGGGAGGAGGAAGCAGAGGAAGCGGAGGAAGCCGAGGAAGCGGAGCTGGTGAAGGGAAGATCTTGGCGGAGCGGAGCTATTCGCGCGGCAGTACTACTAGTACTACTAATAGGCGTCGCACCGCGTATTCCCTGTTCGCCGCCGCGCAGATTACTATAAACGAGGCAGACAGTAAGCCCATCTGCAACCTAGTACTCGTAGAAACACCGAGAACTAGTTCTAAATCCCGATTTTTTCTAAATCTGTCCTGGATGATATCTCTAAGTGAAATATTGTGAGACCCTATCCTGCTAAATGTTGTGAAAACCACGGCTGGTTCAAAGTTGGGTCAAATTGAAGCACGAGTTTAGGACACTGTCAGGACACTGTCCTTCCGAAATAGATGGTCCCAGACTACGAATACAGCAGGGACAGGCAATTTGGAGCACGAGAAGTAGCGATTGCGCGACGGTTTCCCGTGGCGGCCGAGCCAAGCCAGGATCTCAAGCGGTGTGTTCACCACAAGCCGAAACTGCGGTTGAGAATTCTCAAAGAATCGGATCTCAAGCGGCGGTTACCAAGCCTAGCTTGAGATCCGCCTAGCGGCGTTACTACCTTTTACCTTCTCCCTGCCACCCACGCAGCCCCTCCTTCGTCCCGGGCTCATTCCCCCCTCCTCCGCCTGTCCTACCGCGCCCCTTTCTCGACAACCGTGGACCATCCTCCCCCCCTTTCCTCTCTTTATCTCACTGTTCCCCCTTCTCGGGAACCCCGTGTCAATGGGCGCGCAGTGGCGGTGCTGGAGGAGCTCAAGGCGGAGTGGGGCGCCTGCTGGGCTCCACTCTCCCTCGCCTGCGTGTGCTGCACTGCGCTGGCTCTCTGTCTTCTCAACACGCGGTGCGCGGGCGGGCGCATTCATGCATGCGGACTGTCGCCGTGTCACGGGCAGCATGTTGACTCACAAGCAGCTCACCGGGTCACTGCCCACCTCCTTCGCCAACCTCTCCGCCCTTGAGCAATTGTGAGCACTCGCGTCCTAAAATCCATTTGTGAGCCCCCCCTCTCTTGACAGTCTAATTCTGAGGCGCTGCAGTAATTGGCCTATCCACCTTCGAGCAACTGTGAACGCTCTCTTGTGACAGGAGAGTTCTCACACACTAGTTTCTCTCTCGCCCTCACTAGAGGCGGGAGGCGAGAGGCAGGACGTGCGCCATACCCCTTGAATGCTGCTCTGCTCTGTATGGCATCACTCACATCATCCATGTCTACTTGCGCCGTGCACCATGACTCCCTCCCTTCCATGCACTCGTCATGCATTGCTGCATGTGCATGTGTGTGTGTGCGCGTGCATGGCGAGCAGGGATTTGAGCAACAACAGGCTCTACGGCCCCATCCCCCTCTACCTCACCACACCGCCCAACTTAAAATTGCTGTGAGACCTTTTCCTTCTTCCTCTATTCTCTTCCCACTCCCGTTCTCACTCTTGTTCTCAATTTCCCATTTCTCTTGGCCTTATTTTTCCACAGTTTTTTAATAAGGGAGCTGTATTCCTGGGAAACACGGCAAGAGGAATACAGGGCAGGAAAAAGAGAGACAGGGCAGGAAAAAGAGAGGCTAGAGATTAGGTGAATGTGCATGGGGAAAACTTTTGAGACGCTCAGAAGGTCTTTGTAAGAGTGGGAAGGAGTGTGAGCGTTGGAGTGTACGGGTGTGGAGGAGGCGAGAGGTGGGAGCTGGAACGGAAACAAAGTCAGCCAGTGGGAAGGGAAGAAGAGGCAAGGAAAGGTTATTTATGGTGTTTGCGTAAAGCTCGGAAGGGTGAAAGGAGAAGAAGTTAGGTATCAGCAATCGTTGTTTTCTGCTCTGCTGTCCCCTCCTTCACCTCCTCCCCTCCTTCACCTCCTCCCCTCCTTCACCTCCTCCCCTCCTTCACCTCCTCCCCCTCTTCACCTCCTCCCCTCCCCTGCCCTCATCCCCTCCCTATCTCCCCTGCCCGCCCCCCCAATCCCACCAGCAACCTACGCAACAACCAGCTGTCCGGCTTTCTCCCGTCCGACTGGTCACCATCCCTCGCCACGCTGCTCCTAGACAGCAACTACCTCTACGGCCAACCCGCGCTCTCCTCCTGCCCCGCCACCCTCTCCCTCCGCTCCAACTGCCTCTCCTACCCCGCCCCCTCCTCCTCCTTCCGCTGCGCTCGCCACCCCCAGCGTCCCTCCGCCGCCTGCCTCGCCTTCTGCGGCCTCATCTCCCCGGATCAAAAGCCTTGCTCGGGCGTGGGTACATGCCGGCTGGACAAGGCAGGGAAGCCTATATGTGTGTGCGACGAGGGGTATGTGAACTGTGCTTCACCGGGGTCCTGTGTGCCGGAGGCGCAGACTGCGTCCTTCTCGCTCTCGCTCGCTGACTCGCCCCCTGTGCACCTCAAAGGCTCTGCCATCTTCTCAGGAAAACTGACCGCTGACACTCCTGCAGTTGCTAGTGTTGCAGGGGTTGCAGCGGTTGGTGGTGATGCAGGGGTTACTGGGGTGGTGCCTCGAGAAACAGCAAATAATCCTGGTGTGGTTTCCACGTTTGATGTGCCGCTGCCTGTCAGCCCCTTGCGGCAGCTGCTGGTGAGCCCGGGTGTGCGCGGAGCGTGGGGCGCCGTGACGCTGCTGCCGCTCGTCACGCTCTTCACCTTCTCCACCCCGCAGGATCCCTGCGGCCGCCAGCTCGCCTTCAACTTCTCCTTCGCCTTCTCCATGTCTCCCGAGGTCACAAAGCTCAACCCCCCCCGCTCTATCTCCTCCTCTTCCTCCTTAGCTTCGTCGCCCTTCCTCTCCTCCACTGAAGCTGTAAGCACGGCGGGCAGGCAGGCGGCAGCAGCAGGGGCAAGGCCAGGAGCAGGAGCAGCAGGGGACGGGCTAGCCTTTGTGATAAGTGCAAATGAGCCGACAGGGGGGCCAGGCATGGGGTACAAGGGCATGGGCAAGAGGAGCGTGGCAGTGGAGCTAGACACATGGTTTGATGCCAAGAGCGGTGATCCGGATAGCAACCACGTAGGGATCAACGTGGGGGGGAACAGCCGCTCGATTGCCACAGCTTCTGTTGGCGCCTTACTTCTCAACAGCAGCGATCCACGATACATTTGGATCGTGTACGATCCTCCTGCTCCTGTTGGCGGTGGTGGGAGCAGTGGAGGAGGAGGAGGAGGAGGAGGAGGAGGAGGAGGAGGAGGAGGAGGAGGAGGAGGAGGAGGAGGAGGAGGAGGAGGAGGAGGAGGAGGAGGAGGAGGAGGAGGAGGAGGAGGAGGAGAAGGAGGAGGAGGAGGAGGAGGAGGAGGAGGAGGAGGAGGAGGAGGAGGAGGAGGAGGAGGAGGAGGAGGAGGAGGAGGAGGAGGAGGAGGAGGAGGAGGAGGAGGAGGAGGAGAAGGAGGAGGAGGAGGAGGAGGAGGAGGAGGGGGAGGGCAGGAGGGGAGGCTGCGGGTGTTTGTGGCAGCAATGAAGGTGCAGCCAAGGCGAGCGTTGTTGGATGTGCCTCTCTCGCTCTGCTCTGTGATCAAGCTGTCGCCGACACAGCCCTCGGTGTTCCTCTCCTTGTCTGCATCATCCTCCTCTTCCTCCCCCGCGCAGGCACACCGCGTGCAGTGGTGGAAACTGCAGACAGGTGTGTGTGTGTGTGTGTGGGGAGGGGCGGGGGGGGGGGGGGGGTTGTTGGGGGGGGGGGGTGTGCATGCGTGCATGCACGCGCGCGAGCGGTGTGTTGTATGGAAGAGTGTGACTGCGGGTGGGTGAGTGCTTCCATAAAGCACTCTTTGCGGGTGGATGCATGCATCGATGACTAAGTCGCAGTATGCCCTTTCCTGCACAGCACTCTCTGCAAACGGCTCTCTCTCCACCTCTCTCCACCTCTTTCCACCTCTCTCGTCCTCTCCCACCAACCAGAACACCCCTGCACAAACTCTTCTCCCATTGCTCCACCACCCCACCAGGCCCATCGGACCCTTGCTTCGGTGTGTCTCGCTTGTCCCCTACCAGCGTCTACTGCCACTCCGACGTCTCCTCCTGCCCCATTGGAACCACAGGCTCTGCCACTGGGGGGGTTGCTGCAGGAGGGGGGCAGGAGCAGGGTGGGATGACTGGAGGCTGTGAAATTGGTGAGTTGGAGGGAGCGTGGCATCAACCATGGGCCATGGAGCACGAAGGGCATTTGGCATGCAGCAACTGGCATGGGGCATTTGACATGCAGCAATGTGCTGCACTGCATTGCTGTCTCATGCATGCTCCCCTCCCCCCTCTCCCCCATTCCCCATGCTGCAATGCCCTGTCGCGTCTAATCATTGTCGTAAGGCCTTGCTCACCCATGGTGACAAACCCCAACATTGTCTTCCCACCTGAGTCTGTTGACAACTGGGTCCATGTGCACGTGTGCTCGTGTGTGCGAGTGTGTGAGTGCGCATGTGCATGTGTGCGCGTGTGTGCGCGTGCATGTGCGTTTGTGCGAGTGTGTGAGTGTGCGTGTGTGCGCGTGTGTGCTTGTGCATGTGCGTGTGTGCGCGTGTGTGCATGTGCGTGTGTGCGCGTGTGTGCATGTGCGTGTGTGCGCGTGTGTGCATGTGCGTGTGTGCGCGTGTGTGCATGTGCGTGTGTGCGCGTGTGTGCATGTGCGTGTGTGCGCGTGTGTGCATGTGTGCATGGGTGTGTATGCAGATGCATGTGGCGTGGGTGACAAGAATCCCTGCGGCGTGGGCACGTGTGTGAATGACGGCTACGGTGCATACACCTGTGTGTGCCCACCCAACTTCTATCTCGGCACCACTGAATTCGGCGCACCCTCCTGCGCCCCCGGTCAGTACCCTACCCCCCATCCCGTCCCCCTTCCCTTCCTCACTCCTCTCCTGCTTACCACGTCCCGCTTCTTGCTTCCTGCTGCAGCAAACATGTGCTGTTGCCCTCCTTACTCTCAGGTTCTTTAATCCCTTCCGTTTTTCCCCAAAGTGTCTCTGTATTTTGCCACACTTCTTCCTGACCAGCCACCAGTAGCAGTTCCGCCCAGTGCTGCTGCTTGGGTTCCTGAGAGGCAGTCGTTGGAGCAATGTAAAAGTGGTGCAATATCCAACACCATATAAACCCCCCCACATCTCACACCCCCCATCCCACATCCCACACCCTCCATGACACATCCCACAACCCCCATCCCACATCCCACACCCTCCATGACACATCCCACACCCCCCATTCCGCACCCCCCATCCCACGCTCCCCCAGGCGTTAGTGAGAACTTTTTCACAGTGAATGTGAGCACCTTGGGGTGCTACCACGTGCACCCCCTCTTTGGCCTCACGCTCGCCCAGTTCCTCGAACAGAACGAGGTGCGTGCGGGAAGGGAGCGGGAGCTGCAGGGATGGGGTGGGTTGGGATGGGATGGAATGGGATGGGATGGGATGGGATGGGATGGGATGGGATGGGATGGGATGGGATGGGATGGGATGGGATGGGATGGGATGGGATGGGATGGGATGGAATGGGATGGGATGGGATGGGATGGGATGGGATGGGATGGGATGGGATGGGATGGGATGGGATGGGATGGGATGGGATGGGATGGGATGGGATGGGATGGGATGGGATGTGATGGGATGATGGGATGGGGTATGGGATGAGATGAGGTGGGATGAGATGAGGATGGGATGGGATGGGATGGGATGAGAGCTTTATTGCATCGTATGGGCAGAGACGGATATAAAGTGATCAGGATATAGTCCATTCGAGAGTTGGGGGAGGAAGGGGGGGGAGGAGGAGGAGGGGTGGGTGATAGTTGCTCATCTGGCTGTTTCCGTGCCCTGCCATACCCCGACCCTATCTGACCCCTACCTCTACCCATCAGCCTCCAGTGTGCCGTGCCTTTCCCCACTTCCCCCCATCCCCACTGCTCTGTGGCAAGCATCGTTTTTCAAGGCGCCTCAAAGAATAAGACAGTTCAATGCGCCTCTCCCTCAGTGCCCCTCGTCCACTGAGTACATATGCTGCTGTGTGACAAGCCTCTTCCTTTCAATATCCACTTTGCAGGCACGTGGACTCCAGAATTTTGAGTTGCCTCAGGGTTCTCCTCTCCTCTCCTCTCCTCTCCCTCACTGGTCCCCCCTCGACCAGTTGCTGTTGCTGGAAAATGAGCACCTTGTTTTGACCATCCCCTTGTTTCGACCGCCTCAGAAACACCCCTGCTCCCACTGCGACTCTCCCCCACTGTCCCCCCCGGTCAACCAAGTGCAGTTGCTGGCGTGTGACAAGCCCATTCCTGTGGACACTGTTGTCAACGTGAAGCCCAGCCTTGACTATCAGCCCTGCTCCGTCTTCTACACCACTGTGCAGGTGGGCTGCACGTGCTGGTGTCAGGTGTAATTTCAACTGAACCACTGTCCACACTACTGTCCGCACCATGTGTAGTCACATCCCATGCTCTTTTCTGCTCACCCGCCGCCCTCCCATGCTGATTCTTCCTCCCGCTCTCCTCCTTCCCCTCCCCTCCCCTCGGCCCTCCGCCCCACCCTCCCCCCCCCTTGCCACCCGGTTTTCATTGCGTCTTCCCGTTCTCCCATCTCCCAGTTTTCCTTCGTTTTCTCTCACTTGCTTTCATGCCTTGCTCACGCACTTGTGGGCCTGCACGTGTGTTTGTGGCCTGCGCACATGTGCAATCCTCGCATTCTCCTTTCGTGTCATCCTCTTTTGCATCCCCCACTTCATCACTTCCCCTCTTCTTCCCCCCACTCTTCTTCCCCTTCTTCACCTAACCGCCCTTTCTCTCCGCCTCTTTCCCCATCCTCACCTCCTCTCTGCTCCCCTTCCTTCTCCCCACTCCACCTCTCCCCTGCCCCAGTGCTTCCAATTCCCAGCAGCCTCAAACCTCCCCTCCCTCCCAACTCCTCCTTCACTCCTCAACCCGCTCCTTCCCTTCTCCATCCTCCCCCACCCCCATTACCTCTTCCTCCCCTCATCAACCCCACCAGAACGGCACATGCGAGTCCATCGCCGCCCTCTTCTCTCTCACCGCCTCCTGCCCGGACCCCTCCCAGCCCTGCACCACCGACCTCCTCCGCCTCAACCCGGGCCTCGACTGCTCCATCACCGCAGCAACAACCACCACAACAACACCAACAACACCTCTAGGCGGCGGCGGCAGCAGCGAGCCTGACAAGTCGCTACCCACGGGTTTGTCCATCTGTGTGGAGAGGGCCACAGCACTGCTGGCCGTGTGTGGTGAAACGGTGACAGTGGAGAGCGTGGGGAATGCGACGTGTGCGGCGGTGCTGGCGGGGATGAAGCTGCCGCCGAGTGCGCTGGAGCTCTACTGCATGAACCCCGGCATCTACTGCCACCGCCTGCTGCCGCCCTCCATTGAATCGGGCTTCCCGGGCTCCAAGGTACAAGGGGTGGGGTGTATGCGCGGTGTGGCACCGTTGGGTTCGAGGCATGTGGGGTGGGGTGGAGAGGGGGGTGTGATGGTGAAGTGGTCGGGGGTCCACAATTTGGCATGTATTAGAGCATGTATCAGACGTTGATCACTTCTCTGACCCCATTCCCCAAACCCTTGTCCCCTGGTTGGACTCGTATTGCTATTGCAGATCTGTGTGGGGATCAGCATGAGCATGACAATGGGCTCATGTCCACGGTCCGAGGTGTACCTTGCAACAGATAATGATAGGTGCAGTGCCATTCAGTTCCGATTCTTCAAGGGCATTAAATTATAATTTTTAAAAGTGTAACACTTTTTCAAATTTCGTATTGTGAAAGCGAGGACGTGGCCAGCAAAGCAAAGGTAGCGGCTCGACGCTACTCACCCCTCTTTTGCCTACAAAAGAGGGACGTGGGTTCAGTCGCCTTCACCCACGTTCTTCATTTCCAACTTTTCTAGTTTACTTTCCTAGTTCTCGTTCATCCTGGCGAAGACGCAATCTCTCCCGAGGTTCAAGTCCCCGTCGACCCTTCTCACAGACATTCTCCAACACAACCTGGCGAATATGGCTCCCGCCAACACTGTACTTAATCGAGAGGCGGAAAAGACCAACAACCCCGGAAACGCTTCGGAGCACGCGAACGCGCCCGGGGCAACCGACCGCCGCGGAAAACGCCCTGCCGAAGACAATTTCGGCGAGGGCACTTCAGGAGTCGAAGTGTTGCTCGGGAGCAACTCTCGAGCCCCCTCCGAAGAAGCACGCGCGGCTGTGAAACAGTCGCGCGTGCCTCCTGCTGACGAGCGTGTGGCCGCCAGGCAGCCGCGCGCGCCAGTCAAGTCAACGCCGGCTGACGCGGACGGCGACGCTGGTCAGCCGGGGCCCACCCTGCAGAAGCGACAGAAGGCAGCGACCCCAGCAGAAGCCGCCCCAGTCAACCCCCTCGCGTCCCTCACTGCGCAGCAGATGCAGGCACTGCTTTCGATGTTACAGCAGCAAGCCCCAGTAGCAATCGCAACTTCTTCCGACTATAATTCTGCACCTGCAAAAATCGAAAATCAGAAAGAAGTCAACGCTCCCCGCGCAAACAAGGCTGCTCGCGTCAACGAGACCACTGCCGCACCTCTTCCCGCTCCCGTACCGGCACCAATCACCGCTCAAGCCGACAGCGACGACTCAGACAACGATGATGGTGAGGCCCCCAATAACATCACCCGTCGTCGCGTGATTGCACCAGCACCTTCTCTTCCACCCCTCAACCCCACACCCGCACCTACCACCTTCATGCGCAAGGGCGTGCGCGATCAGGCGGAGGTTTTCTCTGCTATCCAGGCACACCTGAAGCACGTCAATTTCAAGCTCCAGCACGGCGACATCGAAAGCGCACTCGCCAACGTTGCGGAAATCGAAACGCTCATCCACAAGCGCTTCGAAGTCCTCTTGGTGGCGGACGAGGCGGGGTTCGAGGCTGCCGATCGTTTTCAGCTATACCAGTCCAAGAGCGTGTTAACCTCCCGCTCTTACAACTCGCCGTTGCGGATGTGGCGGCTCTCAAGCGTGCACGCGCCGGCTACACTCGCGGTAATCGCATGCCTACCCGAGATGGCGACATGGAAGGCAAGGGCATGCCTCCCGCAAGCTGCCACGAGCCCCGCTTCAAAGGGGTGTGCTTCCGATGCGGCCAGCCCGGCCATATGGCAAATGCTTGCCCTATGGGAGGGCGGGGCGCTCAAGGCCCCTCACCCGTCGTGTGAGGAGGCACACGGGGCGGAGCCCCTTGCCACTATGCCGGGGGGCGTAGGTGGAGCACCGAGGGTGCATGGCTGGTAGCTAGCAGGGAGTATGGGCTGGAGGCCTTAGAAATCCCTAGCCATAAGGGTAGCTATGGGGGCAGTACATACTATGTACCCATGTGTGGTAATAAAAGTTTGCCTCTGGTTTTCAAAAAAAAAAAAAAAAAAACACCCACACATGCAACCAAACAAAGTGGGAGAGAAGGAAGTAAAGCCAAGGCAGCCATTCCAGCCCAAGCGCCCCCCTGACTTGAAGGGAAGAGTACGAAGGAAAGAGGAAGAAAACGAGATGGAAGGAAAACGTGCGAATACGGGGCAGAGTTCGAGAAGAAGAGCAAATGGAAAGATCGGAAGAGGGGTGAGCAAGAGAACGAGAGAGCGAGCGAGAGAGAGAGAGAGAGAACGCAAGGAAGAGAAAGGGAGAGAGAGAAAGAGAGAGAGAGAGAGGGAGAGGGAGGGAAAGAGAGCGAGAGAGAGCGAGAGAGAGCAAGAGCGAGAGAGAGAGAGCGAGAGCGAGAGAGTGAGAGGGAGAGAGAGTGTGTGTGTGTGTGTGTGAGAGAGAGAGAGAGAGAGAGAGAGAGAGAGAGAGAGAGAGAGAGAGAGAGAGAGAGAGAGAGAAAAAGAGTGAGAGCAAGAAGCATGGAGAAAGGAAGACTAGAGGAGGGAGGATACAAGGAGAGACGGAAGGCGTAGCACCGAGTATGCATAAGCCCCCGGGCTGGTCCTATGGGCAAAGGCTAATCACCCAATACACCACACCCCGGTTGCCCCACGTGCAGTAGCGGACGACAAGTGGCGAGAGGCGGAATGGGACCCATACGAGAACGCGGCCACAGATGACACAGTGAAGGTCATGCGCAACCGATTGCGTAACCAACTGCATTGGTGGATATCGTGGTGCGATAGCAGTTTTATCATCTCTATTATTGCCAGGGGATATTGGCTGCCTTGGAAAACTACAGAACCGCCACCCTTCGAAACCACAAACCACGCGGGTGTTCATGCACATACCACGTTCACTCGTGAGGCCATTCGCGACTTAATCACATCGGGCGCGGCAACCAAGGTCGCCTCGCGGACTGCGCTCTCGTGCGTGAGCCCACTCAACGTGGTAGAACAACGCGACAAATGTCGCCTCATCCTCGACCTACGCAAGGTCAACCAACACCTCCAAGTCACTAAATTCAAATACGAGGGCCTGAATCGCGTTTCGGAGATCATTCGACGCAACGACTGGCTGTTCACCATTGACCTAAAATCGGGCTACCACCATGTCGAGATGCACCCTTCGTGCTGGAAGTTCCTAGGCTTCCAATTCGAAGGCGAGTTCTACTGCTTCCGAGCCTTGCCGTTTGGACTGGCGACAGCACCTTTCGTCTTCACCCAGTTGATCAAGCAATTGGCCAAACGCTGGCGGGCGCGGGGCGTGCGCGTAGTCCCATATGTGGACGACCTGCTATTCCTCTGCGACTCGGCGGAGCACGCACGCAAGACATGCACAGAGGTTCTCCGAGACCTGGGGGCGGCAGGTTTCGTGATCAACGAAAAGAAATCACGCCTCCAGCCGGCCCATCAAACACGATTTTTGGGGATGGAGCTGGACACGACATGCGGCATGTTTAGCATCGGCTCCGATCGGCGAGCGCAGTTCCTCGACAAGCTGCACACACTCATCTCCAAGGGGCAACGCGGCCAGCAAGTCCCAATTCGGGAAGTCGCTCGTATCACCGGAATGTTGAGCTCTATGTCCCTCGCATTGGGCACAACAGCACGCGCCTTCAGCCACGAGCTGCTACAATTGATCGAGACAGCGGCATCCTGGAACTCAAGGATCGGGCTGACACGGGCCGCCATCGAGGAGCTAATCTTCTGGCAACTGCACTTCGACCAGTTTAACGGTGCCCCATTTCACCTAAGCCATCAATTCGATGCTGTGATCCACGTCGACGCGAGCGCTCACAGCTGGGGCGCCACCCTCACCAAGTTTACCGACGCGTCGTACGAAGCAAGCACCAGCATGCCGAGCGAGCTCCTCCCAACCTCAAGCACTCAAAGGGAGCTCGAGGGTGTCCTCTGGGCGCTACAGACATTTGCGTCCCATCTCACAGGCGGCCACGTCTTGGTTCGCGTGGACAACCAAGGAGTCATGTTTATCTTGCGCAAAGGGGGGTCCAGTCAACCTCGGCTCACACTGACTTGTCAAGCAGTCATACAGTTTTGCCTCAAGAACCATACACGTCTGGCAATCGAATGGATCCCAAGGGAGCTCAACGCCCACGCGGACGAACTGTCAAAACTCCAAGACCATGACGACTACTCGCTGCACATGCCATGGTTTCGCCTACTGGAACGTCGATGGGGCCCCCATACGATCGACCTTTTCGCGAACATTAGCAACAGGAGGCTGCAACGATTCTACTCCAAGATACCGCACCCAAGTGCCACATCAATTGACGCGTTCTCGATCTCGTGGAAAGGCGAGCGGTGCTTCACCTTTCCGCCCCCCGGCTTGATCCCAGCCACACTCTCTCACGCCAGGCGCACACAAGCCGAGTTGACACTCGTCGTCCCCAAGTGGCCGGGAGCAGCATGGTGGCCGTTGCTACAACCCTCCCTAGAGACATGGGCCCCAGAAGTGATCGCATGCTTGCCACTCGCTCAAGGCAGCCAGTGCCTTCGACCTGGTTCGCATGCAACAGCATTTTCCGGACTAGGCCTACCCCATAGCCCAATAATTGTCTTGCATGTAAAATATCATACGTGACTAATATTCGAGTGTTAATTCTTTCAGGATTATTGACCCAGCTTCAAAACCAACTGTTACAAGTTATAAATGATGTTCGCGCACCGTCTACGATCGAGACATACCAGCCTTACTGGCTCAAATTTCGCAACTTTTGCACCCGAGTCAAGCTAGCTTTTCTGCCAGCGACGGACCTCACGCTGGCACTCTACCTAGTCCATGCGTTGAACAACAAGGCAACAACGTCAGCGATCAACCTCACATGCTCTGCCGTAGCCTTCGCCCATCGAATGACCGGAGAGGCATCCCCAACGAACGGCCCGTTCACGCTGCAAGTACGAGAGTTCGCTATGCGACATGGCCTACGCCCAACAAGGACCAAGGAACCCGTGTCACTACATCAAGTGCACAACATGGCACGACCATTCCTGGAATCAACAGTGCCGGCGGAATATCAGAAAGGCTTGATACCTCTCTTGATGTTCGCGGCATTCCTGCGCTACTCCGACCTGATCTCCCTCCAATGGAACGACATTCAGTTCGAAGGGGAGGCAATGTGGCTACTGATTCCCTACTCTAAGACGGACCAAGAAGGCAAGGGCACGTGGATCCCGGTCGCAGCGTCAGCAGGGCCCTACTGCGCAGTGAGATGCACACGGGAGTTCATTCGCATCGCAGGCCTTGCAAACATGCCTCACGGGCCACTGATTCGGGTTTTCAACAAAAGGGCACAGGCCTCGCCGCACGACAAATCGCCTTCATACCCAACCATTTGGAGCTGGTGCCTCGAGGCGTGCAAGAAGGCAGGGCTCGACGCCACACACATCGGGACACACTCATTCCGCAAGGGCGCGGCAACGGCAGCAGCGGCGTTAGGCATCCCTGACCGGCTCTTCAAACGAATGGGGCGATGGCGCAGCGACGGCGCGAAGGATCTCTACGTCACCATCGCCCAAGACCAACTCATCGACCTCTCCACCCGGCTGCAGGACACCTCTGCAGCCCCGTCGCCTGGTCGGCACCAGCAATCGTTGGAGAGGCACCGCCGACCCAAAATGCACTTGCCTCAGAAGACCCACTTGGAATGAAGCACGTTGCCTTTGCAAGATGGACTAAGCAAGCTTTCACAATATTATAATTTTTAAAAGTGTAACACTTTTTCAAATTTCGTATTGTGAAAGCGAGGACGTGGCCAGCAAAGCAAAGGTAGCGGCTCGACGCTACTCACCCCTCTTTTGCCTACAAAAGAGGGACGTGGGTTCAGTCGCCTTCACCCACGTTCTTCATTTCCAACTTTTCTAGTTTACTTTCCCACCACCCACCCCATTGTGTATCATTTATGAACGAGAACGTTGTATTACCCACTTGGAATGAAGCACGCTGCCTTTGCAAGATGGACTAAGCAAGCTTTCACAATGAGCTGTTACAAGAGAATCAACGGCTATGATTGCCTAGATAGATTGAATAGGGGGACACGATTTTGTTTACCAAATCCCGTCAAGATCAGCCAAGGGAAATGCTCAATCTAGAATGCAGAAATAAATATGGTTGACGCGTGTTGCTGCTTCTTTAGTCTCCCTCGTCATAGCCATGTGTGCAAGGCACGATGTTTATATACACCACAGAGTGATAGCATGTACAAGTTTGTTTGTGCAAGGTTTCTTTTGGTTTCTTTTTTAATTTCCCCCATAGTCAATCTTCTGAACCATTGTAAGCTTGCAGAGAAAACTGTGGCAAAGCACCATTCGCGGAGGAAAGGAGGACAGCGTGGAACTAGTGTACTGTAGTGTTTGAAATGACAGTTCTCGGCTGGCAGAATCAAGGGATTGGCAGCATCCTCTCATCCATCCCGAGCTCCGCGATACCTGGCTGCTCAACGACGTTTTCCACCCTCCTTGATCCCCCGCCACAGCCTTACCACGTGTCAGCTAGAGATTTGTCTTGGGACATCTCTGCTCTTGAGGCAGGAGGATAACGTGTTCACACGTGCTCCCTACGGGGAGCTAGGCTTTGCTTGTATCCTTCTCTAGTTGCATGTTTGTAAAAAGGTCACGACCTTATAAAAACCTTTAAACCTTTAAACCTCTCCTCCGCGCAGACTGCTCTTGGCAGCATTACCTTTCACCCTCTTTCGTGCTAGGGTGGCTTCGGGTGCTAGATTAGGGCGGGTCAAACTTTGCACGTTTTCGCAGAAAACCCTACCCAATCATCTTGTGTTTAAAAAAGACCGCTCTGGATCAAGCCTCAACCTCTTTGAACCGCAATCGGACGTACTCTTTTGACCCGCCCTTAGCGCGGTTTGTACAACTTTCGTCTGAATGCGGCTAGTTGAGGTGAATTACGTTATGATACAGTCTGTTTGCGTATAGGAATGGTTGAGAAGGGTATTCAGCATTCACGAAAATCTCATGCGCTTTTGCCCATAAGTTCAAAGAGGGCTGTCGATGAATGTCGACCCTCGGATCAACAGTTCCAACCGTCAGGATTCACCGACATCCCTCAGCGTCGAGTTTTTGCAGAACTTTGTACACGCCATTAGGTCAATCTCACCAGCACGCCGAATCCAAGCTCTGTCTGCATCAGTGAGAAGGTCGAGTGAGACGGTGTAGTCCAGTCCCGACTCCGAATGCCACTACACTGCACGTTGCGGAAGTTGACTTGCAGGACAACACATGCCTATCCTTTCCAGGTGCTTCCAGGTCTCGCCATCCCATGCCTTTCTCCTTGCCTCCAAGTCTTGCCAGATGTCTAGTCGTCGCGCCGCGGCCGCACAAACTGCAGACATCTGATGAAAAGCTCTCCCTCCCTTACTTTCTAGGGCAAGAACTGACTGGCAACAGCGAAGCCTCATACCTCTCTCCAGGCTCCAGCCCTGCCGTGTCATCCGCTTCCCATCCCTCCCGCGGCCGCGGCCGTCCCGTTGCGCGGCGAGAGAGTCATGGGAGTGGGCCCGCCGCGCCGCCGCACGCTCGTGGTCGTGCGGATAACTTTCGTTCTCGTTTTGTTGCACGCCATGGCGGGGCTTACATCATTGGGGGTAATCTCGGGGGAAGGAGGAGCCGGAGGAAGCGGAGCTGGTGGGAGGATTTTGGCGGAGCCGCGGAGCTATTCGCGGTCCTACTATACTACTACTACTAGTAGTAGTAGTGGCCGTCGCACCGCGTATTCCCTGTTCGCCGCCGCGCAGATCATAAACGAGGGAGACAGTAAGCCCGTCAGGCAATCTAGAAACACCTATCAGGTGAAAGAAAGAAACTCCTACAGAGTTTCGTTCTAGTGGCACTACTACACGTAGGGCAAACCTGTCCCGGAGGATGTTTTCGAAGGCGAAATCCTGAGACCCTATCCCAAGGTGCCTTGAACGATGCGGCTGGGTCACATTTGGGCCACATTTGGGCCACATTGGCGCCCTAAAATGGTTCTTTCTAAAAACACTTCCGGGATAGTACCGCACTATGAGTGACTCCTATGTCCTCGTCCTCCTCCTCCCACTCCTCCCTCCTTCCTCCCGGGCCCACTTCCCCTTCCGCCTATCCTAGCACCGCGCCCCTGCCAGGGCTACCTGTGCCACCTGCGCCACCTGTGCCACCCACGCCTCGCCGGTGGCCTTCTCCTTCTTTACGTGCAAGGCGTGCGTCCCCAACACATCATAGATCATCTATGATATGCACCTGCTCTTTTCCCTCTGTCGTGGGAATAAACATTTTGCAAATGGGCCTCCTCTCCCCCACCCCCATCCCTCTCCTCCATCCCCTTCCCACGTCTGTCCTTGCACGACGACGGCTAGGGCATCCGCTGCGCACCTTGTCACAGGTGGTACTAGATAGAACCCCCGTTTTGAGGAGCTTCAAAAATCGTCACAGGTGGTACAAATTGGAACCCCCGTTTTGCACGATGTCCAGACATCTCCCAGCGAGCCTACTACACGCGTGCAGCTCGCTGAGAAATGTCTGAAATCGGGTAGAGCATCCGCTGCGCACCTGTGGTTCTGGAACCCGCGTGTTGACCCGCTGGGTAGCCACGCCCACGCGACGCGCATCATACCCCACTCCCCTCTCTTTGACTCATCAAGATTTCCCTCTCCGCCTCCCTCTGTCCGGGGATCCCTGTTGTATCGGCGCGCAGTGGCGGTGCTGGAGGAGCTCAAGGCGGAGTGGGGCGCGTTTCCGGGGAGTGCCACCTGGCAGAGCGGCAGAGAGTGCGCGCGGATGGCAGGAGTGACGTGCGACAAGAATGGCAACGTGCAGAAGCTGTACGTGACCTGGCATGACCTGGCATGACCTGGCATGACATGGCATGGCATGGGATGGCATGGCATGACCTGGCATGCCAAGGCATCATCACTTACTATGTGGGCATAGTAATCCAGTAATCCTCCACACAGTAAGAGATGGCGCTCCTATGCTTTGTGAGTCCTCTCCGCTCTCCTCTCTCTTCTCTCCTCGCTCTTCTCTCCTCCTCTCCTCCTCTCTCCACTCTCCTCCCACCCAACGACCGCGTTCACTTCTCGTGCATGCATGTTCACCTATAAACACCGTCTCTGTTTGAGCATCATCACAAGTCTCTCCCCTCTCTTTCTTACCCCTTCCCCCCCCCCCCCCCCCCCCCCTCCCAATCACCCCCCCTTTCCCCCTGCCCCTGTCCCTGCCCCTTCCCCTCTCCCTGTCATGGTCTGCCTGGGCAGTGTGTTGAGTCGGAGGCAGCTCACCGGATCGCTACCCGAGTCCCTCGGCTACCTTGCAGCTCTTCAGCACCTGTGAGCGCGCCCTGCCCTGCATTGCGCTGGGACTCGCGCTAATGAGAAGCATGGGGGCCCAGTGACCAGATCGCGCTTGTTGCATTCCCCTCACCAATCCGCTGTGCGTGCGTGGATCATTGCCATGTGTGTGTGTGTGTGTGTGTGGTGTGTGGTGTGTGTGTGTGTGTGTGTGTGTGGTGTGTGTGTGTGTGTGTGTGGTGTGTGTGTGTGTGTGTGTGTGTGTGTGGTGTGTGTGTGTGTGTGTGGTGTGTGTGTGTGTGTGTGTGGTGTGTGTGTGTGTGGTGTGTGTGTGTGTGTGTGTGTGTGGTGTGAGTGTGTGTGTGTGTGTGTGTGGTGTGTGTGTGTGTGGTGTGTGTGTGTGTGTGTGTGGTGTGTGTGTGTGTGTGTGGTGTGTGTGTGTGTGTGTGTGGTGTGTGTGTGTGTGTGTGGTGTGTGTGTGTGTGTGTGTGTGTGTGTGTGTGTGTGTGTGTGTGTGTGTGTGTGTGTGTGTGTGTGTGTGTGTGTGTGTGTGTGTGTGTGTGTGTGTGTGTGTGTGTGTGTGTGTGTGTGTGGTGTGTGTGTGTGTGTGGTGTGTGTGTGTGTGTGTGTGTGTGTGTGTGTGTGTGTGTGTGTGTGGTGTGTGTGTGTGTGTGTGGTGTGTGTGTGTGTGTGTGGTGTGTGTGTGTGTGTGTGGTGTGTGTGGTGTGTGTGTGTGTGGTGTGTGTGTGTGTGTGTGTGTGTGGTGTGTGTGTGTGTGTGTGTGTGTGTGTGTGTGTGTGGTGTGTGTGTGTGTGTGTGGTGTGTGTGTGTGTGTGGTGTGTGTGTGTGTGGTGTGTGTGTGTGTGTGTGTGGTGTGTGTGTGTGTGTGTGGTGTGTGTGTGTGTGTGTGGTGTGTGTGTGTGTGTGTGTGGTGTGTGTGTGTGTGTGTGTGGTGTGTGTGTGTGGTGTGTGTGTGTGTGGTGTGTGTGTGTGTGTGTGTGTGGTGTGTGTGTGTGGTGTGTGTGTGTGTGTGTGTGTGTGTGTGGTGTGTGTGTGTGTGTGGGTGTGTGTGTGTGGTGTGTGTGGTGTGTGTGTGTGTGTGTGTGTGTGGTGTGTGTGTGTATGGTGTGTGTGTGTGTGTGTGTGTGTGGTGTGTGTGTGTGTGTGTGGTGTGTGTGTGTGTGTGTGTGGTGTGTGTGGTGTGTGTGTGTGTGTGTGTGTGTGGCCACACACACCACCCGCACACCATGAATGCGCTGCCAGTCTCTGTCCGGTCCACGCCATTGTGTGCAGATCGGCAGTACTGCTGATGGCAGAGTGACCGTGTGCCTGCCACTGCTGTGCTGTGTTCTGCTGTGCAAGGCGTGGCGTGGCGTGGAGTGATCCGCATGGAGTTCACAAGGCCAGTCAGAGGCGAGAGCTATCCCATGCAGCGTATTTTTTTTTAGAATTCCCAAAAACCATACCCAGCCAGAGGCGAGAGCTATCCCCATGCCTCTCTTGCCTGTCTCCCATCCGTGCCCCTCTGCCATGCCTGCCCCCTCTCATGTACTCATCTCGTCCTCATGCGTTTCCTCGCACTCCCTCGCATTCCTGCATGCATGCATGCATGTGCGTCACAACACAAGCACAGGGACTTGAGCAACAACAGGCTGTATGGCTCCATTCCCCTCTACATCACCGGACTTCCCGACCTGAAGCTTCTGTCAGTCCTCCTCCCACTCTTCTTCCTTCCCAACCCCCCTTTCATTCTTCTTCCCACTCTCTTTCAATGCGGCACCTCTAGAGGAAGAGGGGAGGAGAGCTTCTGTTGCACAAATGGTGTAGAGTCGGGAAAACAGGATGTTTTGTAGCAGTAATGAACTCGTGCGACGTGTGTGTCCCACTTGTTCCTTCTGGTTCAGTCAAGCATGTTCCACCCATCATTCACTTGGTTTACGACTCACATCCAACCTTTCCTCCCGCTCCTCCCTTCCCTGCCTTTCGTTCCTTTTTTCCATCCCTCCATCCCTCCGTGTCTGCTGCTCGCCCTGCATGCAGCAACCTGCGCAACAACCAGATTTCCGACTTTCTCCCGTCCGACTGGTCACCATCCCTCGCCACGCTACTCCTCGACAGCAACTACCTCTACGGCGAAGCCAGGCTCTCCTACTGCCCCAGCACCCTCTCCCTCCGCTCCAACTGCCTCACCTTCCCTTCCCCCACCTCGTCCCCGCCCTCCTCCCCCTCCTCCTCCTTCCGCTGCGCCCGCCACACCCAGCGACCCCTCTCTGCCTGCCTCGCCTTCTGCGGTCTCATCTCCCTGGATCAGAAGCCCTGCTCGGCCGTCGGAACATGCCGGCTGGACAAGGCAGGCAAGCCCACGTGTGCGTGTGAGGACGGGTACGTGACCCGCGTCTCACCGGGGTCCTGTGTGCCGGAGGCGCAGACTGCGTCCTTCTCGCTCTCGCTCGCCGACTCGCCCCCTGTGCGCCTCAAGGGCTATGCTTCCTTGGTGGGCGGAAGGGACGTACCTGGGGTCATGTCGTCACTGCAGTCACCCAACCCGCTTCCAAAGGTAAACACTGCCAACGCAGCCAGCACTGCCGGCACCGCCAGCATTACCAGCGCCAGCAGCACTGCCGATCTGGTAGATCCGGGTGGGCCAGGTGTGGACCCCGGTCCAAAGTTTGACGTACCACCACCCTCTCCTTCTCCTTCTCCTTCGCCTTCACCGGCACCGCTGCCACCGCCTTACAGCTCGTCAGATAAGCTTGTGGTGAGCCCGGCTGTGCGCGGGGCGTGGGGCGCCGTCACGCTGCTGCCGCTCGTCACGCTCTTCACCCTCCCGTCCGCGAAAGACCCCTGTGGTTACCAGCTCGCCTTTAACTTCTCCTTCGCCTTCTCCATGTCTTCCCAAACCAGGAAACTCGACGCTGCCTCCTCGTCCTCTTCTTCTTCCTCCTCCTCCTCCTCCTCCTCCTCCTCCTCCTCCTCCTCCTCCTCCTCCTCCTCCTCCTCCTCCTCCTCCTCCTCCTCCTCCTCCTCCTCCTCCTCCTCCTCCTCCTCCTCCTCCTCCTCCTCCTCCTCCTCCTCCTCCTCCTCCTCCTCCTCCACCACCACCATTTCGTTCCCCTTCCTCTCCTCCACAGCTGCAAGAGTAGCAGCAGCAGCCGGAACAGCAGGGGACGGGCTAGCCTTTGTGATAAGTGCAACGGAGCCGACAGGGGGGCCAGGCATGGGGTACAAGGGCATGGGCAAGAGGAGCGTGGCAGTGGAGTTAGACACGCGGAAGGACGCCTGGAATGGTGACCCGGATAGCAACCACGTGGGGGTCAACTTGGGGGGCAACAGCCGGTCGATTGCCACAGCTTCACCGAACAACTTGGTCCTGAACAGTGGAGTGTTGCGGCATGTATGGATCATGTATGAACCTGATGCTTTTGCTGGCGGCAGCAGCAGCAGCAGAAGCTTCAGCAACAGCACCAGCAGCAGCAGAGGCGGCAGGAAGAGCGGAGCAGGGCGCAGGAGAGCAGGGAGGCTGCGAGTGTTTGTGGCAGCAGGAGATGCGCAGCCAGGTCAAGCATTACTGGATGTGCCTCTCTCCCTCTGCTCTGTGCTCAAGCCGTCGCCGTCGCGGCCCTCGGTGTTCCTCTCCTTCTCCGCCTCCTCTTCCTCCTTGCATGTGCCGCAGGACCACCGTGTGCTCTGGTGGGAGCTGCAGACAGGTGTGTGTGTGTGTGCGCGCGCGCGTGTGTGTGCATATGCATGTGTGGACGCGCGTGTGTGTGCATATGCATGTGTGGACGCGCGTGTGTGTGCATATGCATGTGTGGACGCGCGTGTGTGTGCATATGCATGTGTGGACGCGCGTGTGTACGTGTGTGATTGTATATGTGTGTGTGTGCTTGTATGTGTGAGTGTGTGCGTGTGTGCGTGCATGTGCAGTTGCATGTGTACGCGTGTGTGTGCACGCTCCTGTGAATGTGAATGTGTGTTTGTGCCTGCATGCCATGAGCACATGCTCATGTGCGTGTATCCTCGTGTGCGTGTATCCAGCATCTGTGCATCCACATTCACATGCCTATCTGTGCATCCATGATCCATCCAGCATCCACAACCACAACCATCAATTTGCCAGCTACCTCTTCCACTCTCCCTTTTGTTTTTTCCCTGTTTTTTTTTTACTTCTCGCAACTGAAACCAGCTCACCCTCCTCTCCACCCCTCCACCAGGCCCATCGGATCCCTGCTTTGGCATCTCTCGCCTGTCCCCTACCCGTGTCTACTGTCGCTCCGATGTGTCCTCCTGCCCTGGGGAGGCCATGGGGTTTGCCGGTGTTGGAGGTGCCACTGGTGGTGGTGTGGGTGGTGGTGCTACTGACGTATTCACCAACGAGTTTGTACCAAGAGAAGGAGATGGTGGGGGAGGGGAAGGAGGAGGGGGGCAACAGCAAGAAGGGAAGACTGGAGGCTGCGTAGTTGGTGAGTTGCTGTGGGAGCATGAAGCGAGAGAGGCGAGAGGTGAGAGGCGACCAGGGACAAGCACCCGGTTTTGGTTCTTGTGACGTCCAAAGAAGCCCTGACTTGTGAGGCACCTGGATTTCAGGTCTTGCGGCATCGTACTAGCTGGGCTCCGAACGCGATTCAGCAAGGCTCTCCCACTCAGAGCCGCTTTTGAGAATTCTCAAAAGCAAGGCTCTCCCACTAAGAGCTATGCAATGACACGCGACTCAAAGAGATTATCTTGTCTGTGCGTGCGTGCGTGCTTGCGTGCGTGCATGCGTGCGGGGGGAGGGCGAGCGGGAGGGCGGACGGGCGGGCGCATGTGTGAGTGTGTGTGCATGCTGCGGGCGTGGACAGATGTGTGTAGTGCAGGCGACAGGAACCCATGTGTCGTGGGCAACTGCGTGAACGACGGGTACGGCTCATACACCTGTGTGTGCCCACCCTTCTTCTATCTCGGCACCTCCGATATCAGCGCCCCCTCCTGCGCCCCTGGTAAGCCCTTCTTGCTCCTGCTGCGTCCTGCTCTGCTCCCTTTTGTCCCTGCGTCCTTCTCTGTTTCGACCTGCGTCCTTCTCTGTTTCGACCTGCGTCCTTCTCTGTTTCGACCTGCGTCCTTCTCTGTTTCGACCTGCGTCCTTCTCTGTTTCGACCTGCGTCCTTCTCTGTTTCGACCTGCGTCCTTCTCTGTTTCGACCTGCGTCCTTCTCTGTTTCGACCTGCGTCCTTCTCTGTTTCGACCTGCGTCCTTCTCTGTTTCGACCTGCGTCCTTCTCTGTTTCGACCTGCGTCCTTCTCTGTTTCGACCTGCGTCCTTCTCTGTTTCGACCTGCGTCCTTCTCTGTTTCGACCTGCGTCCTTCTCTGTTTCGACCTGCGTCCTTCTCTGTTTCGACCTGCGTCCTTCTCTGTTTCGACCTGCGTCCTTCTCTGTTTCGACCTGCGTCCTTCTCTGTTTCGACCTGCGTCCTTCTCTGTTTCGACCTGCGTCCTTCTCTGTTTCGACCTGCGTCCTTCTCTGTTTCGACCTGCGTCCTTCTCTGTTTCGACCTGCGTCCTTCTCTGTTTCGACCTGCGTCCTTCTCTGTTTCGACCTGCGTCCTTCTCTGTTTCGACCTGCGTCCTTCTCTGTTTCGACCTGCGTCCTTCTCTGTTTCGACCTGCGTCCTTCTCTGTTTCGACCTGCGTCCTTCTCTGTTTCGACCTGCGTCCTTCTCTGTTTCGACCTGCGTCCTTCTCTGTTTCGACCTGCGTCCTTCTCTGTTTCGACCTGCGTCCTTCTCTGTTTCGACCTGCGTCCTTCTCTGTTTCGACCTTCGTCCTTCTCTGTTTCGACCTGCGTCCTTCTCTGTTTCGACCTGCGTCCTTCTCTGTTTCGACCTGCGTCCTTCTCTGTTTCGACCTGCGTCCTTCTCTGTTTCGACCTGCGTCCTTCTCTGTTTCGACCTGCGTCCTTCTCTGTTTCGACCTGCTTCCTTCTCTGTTTCGACCTGCGTCCTTCTCTGTTTCGACCTGCGTCCTTCTCTGTTTCGACCTGCGTCCTTCTCTGTTTCGACCTGCGTCCTTCTCTGTTTCGACCTGCTCATGCTTCAAGAATTGAGGCGTCTCAACAGCAGCCTGTTCTCAAGAATCTCGTTTACTCGCGACTCCGAATTTCCAGCCTCTCCCACAGTCTATCTTTCCTTTTACCTCCTTCATCCCTTTTTGCCTGTCCTCTTTCCCCTCCAACAACCCACCCACCCAGGCGTCGGCATGAGCTTTTTCCTTGTGACAGTGGCCACAATGTGGTGTTACCACATCCACCCCATCTATGGCCTCACACTCGCCCAGTTCCTGTACCAAAACGGGGTGAGTGAGTGAGGGCAGAGTGGAATATGCGTGAATAGGATTTGCACGAGTGGAATATGCGTGAATGGGATTTGCATGAGTGGAATATGTGTGAATGGGATATGCGTGAGTGGAATATGCGTGAATGGGATTTGCATGAGTGGAATACGCGTCAATGAGATTTGCATGAGTGGAATGTGTGGGACTGGGATTTGCATGAGTGGGATGTGCGTGAATGGGATTTGCATGAGTGGGATGTGCGTGAATGGGATTTGCGTGAGTGGAATGTGCGTGAATGGGATTTGCATGAGTGGGATGTGCGTGAATGGGATTTGCATGAGTGGGATGTGCGTGAATGGGATTTGCGTGAAATGTGCGTGAATGGGATTTGCGTGAGTGTGACGTGTGGGAATGGGCACGCACTGGCATCAAAGATGGGGTAGCGGGATTACGGAGAGAGGTAGGGAGGGAGATAGAGGAAGAGGGGGAGATTGAAAGGGCGATAGAGGGAGTGCAGGAGAAAGCGGGGGCTGGGGTGCTTCAGACATACACTTGCACTCCCTCCCCCCTTCTGCTGCACACCCATGCTCATCTGCCCTCATTGCCACATCTGCCATCATCTGCCCTCTATCTATACCCCACCCTTCCTTCCAATCACCACCCACCCCTGCAGGGGCTGTTGTGCGATGTGCCCGTGCCAGTGGCCACGGTGGTGATTTGAATCAACTGCCCTCATCTGCCCTCGTCTGCCCTCTATCTATGCCCCACCCTTCCTTCCACCCGCCAACCCACCCCTCCAGGGACTGTCATGCGATGTGCCCTTGCCAGTGGGCACATTGGTCAGTGTGAAGCCCAACACTGACCTCACGCCCTGCTCCGCCTTCTACACCACGGTCCAGGTCAGGGCACTATGTTGGAGTCACTTTTCAGAGTTCTTGAATACGCTCTTCTTGCCTTCGTCGCATCCTGCGCCACTTCTCCCCGCTCGCCCCCTCCTCCCTCTGTTTCTTCTGCTACCTCCCCACGTCTCCTCCTATTCCCCCTTCTCCTCCCCTCGTCTCCTCCTCCCCTCCTCCCCTCCTCCGCTCCTCCCCTTCTCCCCTCGTCCCCTCGTGCCATGCGCTGTTGTGCCGTGCACACACCCGCATTCTCTTTCTCTTCATCACCCTTCCTCTCCATCTCCCCCTCCCTCTTCCTCATTCAATTCCTTTCCCCCCCCCGCCTGGCCCCCACTTTCTCTCTACCTCCTTCCCTTTCCTCTTCATCTCCCTCTCCCCTCCCGTCTCCCTTTCCCCTTTTCCTCTGTTTCCTCCCTTTCCTCCCGTTCCTCCCTTTCCTCCATTCCTTCCCTTTCCTTCCCCTCCTCCCCCTCCTCCCCGTCCTCTTCCCTCTCCCCACCCTGCTTTCTTTCTGTCTTTCCCTGCTCCCACCTCTCATTTTTCCTTCCTTCCCCGCACGTGCTTTCGTGCCTTGCCTCCCTACCCCTCCCTTCCCCCCCTTTCCTCAACCACCTCCCTACACAACCCCACCAGAGCGACACGTGTGAGTCCATTGCCTCCCTCTTCTCTCTCACCGCCTCCTGCCCAGACCCCTCCCAGCCCTGCACCACCGACCTCCTGAGCCTCAACCCGGGCCTCGACTGCACTGTCAAGCTCCCTACAGGCCTCTCCATCTGCCTGGAGCGTACCACCCCTCTCATGCCCATGTGCGAGGAGACTGTGAGGGTTCAGGGCACGAGGAATGCGACGTGTGCATCGTTGCTGGCGGGGAGGCAGCCGCCGCTGAGTGCGCTGGAGCTCTACCGCATGAACCCCGGCATCTACTGCCACCGCCTGCTTCCGCCCTCCATTGAATCTGGCTTTCTGGGCTCCGAGGTACGGCGCGGTGGGGTGTGTGTGCAGTGTGGTGAGGTGGGGTGTGTGAGGTACGGTGGGGTGTGATGGCCTTGCATATGGCAGGATGTGGCGTGTGGGATGCATTGCAGCTCAGTTCCTGGAGGAGAGGTAAGGTTGTGGCAGTGGAGGAACTGATACACATTGTAGTGTGGCCAGCTGATCAGGTGAAACTCAGTGGTTCATTCCTGTGTTACCCTATTGTTATTCAAATGCGCGCATCCTTTGGGTTTCTCTTCAGTCTCGGGTCAACTGCATTTCCGTTTCACCTGTGGCCTCTTGGTTCCTGTTGTGTTGCAGGTGTGTGTTAATATGCGAATGGACATGTCATTCGGCTCGTGTCCCTTGTCTGAGGTCTACATTGTAACAGATAATGACAGGTGCAGTGCCATTCAGTTCAGGTTCTTCAAGGGCATTAAGAACTGCTATAAAAGATTAAATGGTTACGATTGCCTAGATAGACTGGCCCGGGGCATGAGAATTTGCTTGCCAGATCCAGTCAAAATCAGACAAGGAAAGTGTTCTGTATAGGATGCAAAAATGATATGTTTTGATTTAGAAGCTGAGTGAATAAGATCTTTCAATCAGCCACATATCCCTTCTATTCAAGGGGTGTTGCAAGATCTACCATAAATACCCAGATATAGCCAACGCTGCATATGACGACCCCCCTACACTGGTAGCTTATGTGGGGTGTGGTAGCTGTTGGAATTCCGAGTACAGTACAACAAATACTGCATACCGGTGTGCTGTTCAGTTTAGCATCCAAGGCTTAGAGCGTATTCCTACGGCCTCATATCAGGCCACCTCGTATCAAGATAGTACTTTTTGCCTGGTAAGTAGCAAGAGGTTTTGGGTTTAGGGGATTTTTCAGTGAGAGCTTGATATGAGGTTATCTTGATGCGGGGTTAGGAACACGCTCTTACAATAATTGTCACAATTATTCATGTAGCATCATTGGATGGTAAAATTATTTGTGTGTAGAAATATTGGTGCACCGTTATTGCTGTGGATGGGCCATGTTGGAAGGGTAGCTAGGTGCATACTCTGCTGTGTCATCATTATTTTCGTCATTCAATGGTTAACGTGTTGTAAATGTCGTAAACCTCCGGATATAAGACCCCCTCCAGTTGTAGACCCATGGGTATATAATACGGGGGGTACTCTGTTCGAGTCTAGTCGAGATAAACCCCCTATTTGGCACCTGACAATATAAGACCCCCCCTACCACTAGAGACCTATTCATTTGTGATTGATGGACTGGTACTTGGTGATTTTCAATGTTCATAGAGGAGGCAACACAACCAAACACACATGCGAAGGAACGTTACCCTATCTAATCCTCATCCTGCCCAGCAACCTAGAAACATTACCCTATCTAATCTTCAACCACATGGAGTAGCGGTGGCGAACCCCGGTTTTAAAGCTGCGGTTTATCGAAACGTCCAGCGGTTGCACCAGCAAGGTGCAATCGTCAGAGATCACCGCGCGAGTGAGCTTGAACAGCTTCATCGTCCGGCCGGCCGCTTCAGTGATGTGCCCTTGGTAGGAGTCGAGGACGAGGAGTGCCTCCTTGCGCTGCCCTCCCTCTTCACGGAGCGGCTTAAGGAAGGGGACGAAAACTTGCGTTGTCCAGCCTTGGACAAGTTTCTCGTCCATCCAGCCCTTCACCTGGACGCGGATGACAAGACATGCACGATAGCACAAGACACATTAGCGGGTTTCTTCCTCAGCAAAGAGCAGCAAAGTTGTCGCATGGGCACAACTCACCTCGCGGCACGGGGATCTTCGGCAAAGTCTTCCGCTTGAAGACAACATAGGGAGGGAGCTTCATGTCGCCCGCCGTCACCGGCCAGCATGATGGTGAGGCGCTCCTTCTCGTACCCCGCGGTGTGCACGTGCATGGTACGCGCGCCTTTCATCTCGAGGGTGCGCTCAGCAGGCATCTCGAGGAACAGAGGCGTCTGATCCGCGTTTACAATCAAGTTGAGGGGGTAGGCGTTGAGCACGCACATCTGCCTCACAAATTCCCAGAAAGACTCGCATTTCTTCTTGCAATCTGCGCCGCACAAGTGAATGGTGAATTAGTAGCTGCACATCAGCGAACATCGAATGTGCATTGCACAGGATTTCTTACCTGCAGCAAGTTTCTGCCCAATCTTCGTCTTTACGCACTGCGCCAGGGACCACCGCCTGCGGAACCTCTTTGTCCAGCGGTGCGACGACCGCCACTTCTCTTGGGGATGGCGGTGCTTCATATAACTCGTCGCCGGACTCTGCAGCAGGCCCACGGAAATCGACAGACCTTTCCCACGGTGGGAAAGGAACCTGCGGTAGACCGCAGTCTCCATCATTGGCCACTTGGGCTTTCGTCCAGCACCACTGAGACGACGGCGACAACCTGCCGCAATTTCGAGGTGCTCCTTCAATCTCTTCCAGTCACGGATCTGCTTCGGCTGGACTTTGGCGAGGCTGGCCAACTTGCGGACGCTCAGATCCGGCTGCGCATGTATCATCTTGAGCCAGTACAGTTTCTCTTTGGCGGTGTAAGCTTTCCGCGCTCTCTTCGTCATTCGGTGCCTTGGCGATGGCGTCTCTGCGTCCTGCACACGCTTCTTCTTACCCTGCGGTTTGCTGGATTGCGGAAAGACAGGAACCCTAACTTGGGGAAGCGGACGACGTGGGCTCTCGCTACGCTCACTATCTGCCGCATCACTGGTAGAGGCACTTGGCGTTGGCAAGACGGGCCTGGGCGATGGCCTAGCAGCAGGAGGTGTACTGGGGACACGGCGGCCCCGACGTTGAGCACCCGACGTCCCAGCATCTGGGGATGTCACCGTGGCGGCTAAACTACAGATGACACGCTGCTAGCTTCGAGGAGGTTTTATTATGGCTCTGCTCGCCATCTCTGATAGCCAGCCGAGCAAGGAAACGTTACGTGCTGGGGAGAAGAAACACGAGGAGAAGGAGGTGAAGGACAGCCTACACATAGGGACGTGCCAGCTACTGGGTGTAGAGCACCCCCTAACCAATACCGTGTAGCCCCCTCGCAGCGTGCATGGGGTGTGAAATCTGAGGTGACACAGTGCGCTAGGCCCATGACACGGTGCCTCTATGCTTGATGTGGTCGCCAATGTTGGCCAATGAGAGAACCCTCTTAGCTTGATTTCGTGTTGACGTGTGTCAGACCTCAAGGAGATGGTTTCGCGTATTTTCTTGGAGTGCTAAAACAGAACGCTTCCCATTCACTTGTCTGTGCCCTAAAACATATATCTTAAAAAGTCATTTTGTATAGACCCGGGTCTTATATTATATATGCCACTTATTTAGACCCCCCCCATTTTTTTTTAATTCCATCATGATAAGACCCTAGGGTCTTATATCCGGGGGTTTACGGGTGCAAGATTTATATCTTGTTCTTTCTACAAACGCGTTTCTGCTATGCTGATACTAAGCCTTTGTAGCAGAAGCCTTCTTGGCCAGGATTTCATCCTATCAAACCCCCTTATTTTTTGCAGAAACATTATAACTTTCACCAAGGCTCTAAGTTGTTTTTTTCAATCAACCCTAAACAAACACAGTGAAAATCTATGAACCCTGATTGGGAAAGGGTAAAAAATATGTCTTATTCATTTCGCTTGATTTTTATGGCTCGTAAAAGTTGCACGACACTGTCCGCACTGACCATCACCACAATTACAAGGAGCACCACATATGTCATTCTCTTGTGGTCGCACGGCTGATATAATGTTCCACTGCCCACTGGGCTCTTGATGCGGCACGTTGCTGCTAGTTTTTTGAAGCTTTTTACAACAACAAAATCCTCCTGGAAGAGGAATGGAACGGCTATTGTCTAAGTATGCTTCTCGTATCACTGTGTCTGGCCAGAGTATTTTTTCCGAACACTAGGGTGAAAAAACTGCTACGTTTTTGTCATCAGGGTGAAAAAATGGTTACACACTTTAAAACATGGCAATTGCCAAACCACAGCCACAGCAAGGATAATTAGGGAAGCATCCCTTCTGTTCTACAAATGCACACCAGATGAATAGCAAATAACGGTTTGTAGGAGAGCTATCGTTGTCATGTACGATGGAATTCTACGAAGCATCAGGTGCATAAAACCGAAGTGCATGTAATGCATCGTTGATTAAGGAGAGGCCTAGTTGGCTGCGTCACTTTCGATTGAGGTTCCGACGTACTTGTTGAACAAGAATGGATGAACTAAGGGTGAAATGAGTACAAGTATGAAAACCTAGGAATGTGTACCCCCTATCGGCTAACCCACTGTAGCCTAAACAACTACAACAACATATATAATGTTTGACACACCCCCATAGGCGAAGTGGGGGAGAACTAGGGGTCACAAGACCAGTCAAGTAAAGCAAAACAAAGCAAGCTCAGGGTGGATCACAACGTCACCACACAATTCGAGCACAAGTGCAAGGCCACAAGGCCAGTTCACATGCAGAAGTACAGATATATATATAAGACTAAACAAGCAAGAGAAGCGATATATATATGTAACAGTACAAAGAGGGTCAAGAGGAGAGCAAGTGAGGCAAGACAGACACAAGACCCAGCTGGGTACAGCAGCGCTGATGATCACAAGGCGGAAGTGCCTTGGTGAAGACATCAGCAGTGTTGGCCTCAGAGGCCACGTACGCAAGTCGCAACTGACCACGCTGCTGTAGCTCACGAGCAAGGAAGTAGCGGAGAGCAATGTGCTTTATTCTGTGCTCCAGTCTCTGCTCCCGACACAAGGCCAGCATGGCCTTGTTGTCGACGTACAGGACTGGAGGAGAACGAGGCGGCTC
Source organism: Closterium sp. NIES-65 (assembly GCA_948144175.1). Taxonomy (NCBI): domain Eukaryota; kingdom Viridiplantae; phylum Streptophyta; class Zygnematophyceae; order Desmidiales; family Closteriaceae; genus Closterium; species Closterium sp. NIES-65. Next base: position 2,140,224 of record CANXME010002068.1, read on the forward strand.
TCCAAGGTCGGTCAGCAGGTAGGTGAGCCAGCGAAGCTCCTGAGCAGCCATGGCCCCTGCGTAGATCTCAGCCTCAAAACTGGAGCCAAGAACAGAAGACGAGCGAGTAGCCCGCCACGAAACAGAGCCGGAACCAAGGCTGAAGGTGTAACCCTGTGACGACCGCTGCGTAGCCTGGTCGTCAGCCCAAGAAGCGTCTGCGTGTCCAGTGAGGACCACTGGACTCCGCCCTCCAAGCACTAGCCCCATGCTCGACGTACTGCACAAGTAGCGCAACACCCTCTTCGCTACAGCCATGTGCTCTGGTCGGTGTCTCCCAGGAGCAACATAGCGTGCAAGAATGCTAAGAGGGTATGCAAGGTCAGGTCGTGTGCAGGTCATCAGGTACATGAGGCAGCCAACAAGCTCTGGGTACGGGCCACTCGACTCTACGGACTCATCCGAAGGCAGAGCTGAGAGCGAGTGGCGAGTAGACAGAGGAGTGGCCTGAGGCGAGGAGTACGTGAAGCCGAAGCGCTGAAGGACCTGCTGCACCATGTGTGACTGAGTCAGGGTAATGGTGCGGCGTGCTCTGTCCCGGGTGATCTGCAAGCCAAGGCAGCTGCGCAGTTCACCCAGGTCAGTGCACGTGTGTCTCTTCTGCAGCTCGGACTTCACGTAGGCGAGTCCAGTAGTGTCAGCTGTGGCAAAGACCAAGTCGTCGACGTACACGAGGATGTAGAACGGCGGCAGAGAGGTGTCGGTGCGCAGAAACAACGACGGGTCGGCAGTAGACGGAGCGAACCCAAGAGCCGCAAGCGTAGTCCTCAGTGTGTCGTGCCACTCACGTGGCGCCTGGCGGAGACCGTAGACTGGACGCCGGAGACTCCACTGGGTACCAGGAGGGAAAGACCCAGTGAAGCCAGGTGGGCGGCGCAGCCAGATCTCCTCGTGCAGGCTGCCCTGCAGGAAAGCTGTGCTGAAGTCGAGAGAGTGCAGCTCGTAGTCCCGGTGAGCAGCAACGTGCAGCAGTACCCGAAGAGTGGTCATCTTCGGGGTGGGGGAGAAGGTCTGAAAGTAGTCAACTCCATGTCGCTGACTGAAGCCACGAGCCACGTAACGCGCCTTGAAGACAGGCGGAGAACCCGGCGGCCGCTTCACCCTGAAGATCCACATGCCACTGACGATGTTCGCCGCAGGAGGGGGGACAGCGTCAACGTAGGTGCCTGTGGACTTCCAGGAAGCCATCTCTACATCCATAGCTGCCTGCCACTGAGAGGAGTAGGGACCCTCTATCGCCTCCGCGTAAGAGCGCGGAGTCGGGATGTCAAGTGCATCCGGGTCTCCCTCAGGGGTAAGCAGTACGGACACGAGATGAGGTGAAGCAGCTGCCAGACACTGGAACTCCTCCTGCCTGTCCTCAAGGACGTCCGTGCCAAGGGCACACTCACCCCCGACGGACAGAGGACAGACAGACTCAGACTCAGCGACAAGACTAGCAGCGTAGTCTAAGCGACAGCGAGCAGCAAAGTCGACGAGCTCAGTAACGAGAGCAGACGCAGCAGTAGAATTGAAAGAAGGGTTAGTGACAACAGTAGCAAGGAGACGCGTGACAGTAGGACTGGCAGCACGAAGAGAGTCCGACTCAGGGTCGACGAGAGCAGGAAGAGAGGACGCAGGAGGAGAAGGCAAAGGGGCACGCAGAGGAGCAGTAGACGGACGTAGAGACATCTGGTGCGTGCCAGGGGCAGGAGGAGGACGCTGGCGCGAACTACGAGCACTAGCGCTAGCAGGACGGACAGGCGACGCAGGACGAGACGCAGACTCACGACGCTCAGTAAGACCGCCAGTAGGACCAGTTTAAGGAGAAGGAGCAGGTAGTGGGGAGGTCGGCTGCAACTGTAACTGTGACGGGACAGGCTGTGAACACGCTAAGGGAGGAGGACCAGGAGGAGGCAAGAGACCAAGAACCTGCTGAAGGAGCGGAACGAAGTACGGCTGAGGGCGCGCGGCGACTCCAGACACATCAGGGACAGCACCTGTACCCCCAGCGGCAGTACCAGAACCAGCAGCAGCTCCAACGCCCAGGTCCTTAGTACTAGCCTCAGCACCAGCACCCGAGTCCTCAACACCAGCAGTGGCTCCAACACCAAGGTCCACAGCACCTGCCGCAGCTCCAACGCCCGGGTCCTCAGCACCAGTAGGGACTCCGACACCAGGGTCCACAGCACCAGCCGCAGCTCCAACGCCAGGGTCCGCAGCACCAGCCGCAGCCCCAACGCCCGGGTCCTCAGCACCAGCAGCACCTCCAACCCTCGGGTCCGCAGCACCAGCAGCAGCTCCAACGCCAGGGTCCGCAGCACCAGCAGCAGCTCCAACGCCAGGGTTCGCAGCACCAGCAGCAGCTTTAACGCCAGGGTCCGCAGCACCAGCAGCAGCTCCAACTCCAGGGTCCGCAGCACCAGCAGCAGCTCCAACACCCGGGTCCGTAGCACCAGGGGCAGCCGGGTCCGTGAGACGAGGCGCACCACTCCGAAGTGTGCAACGGCGCTCGTACCACTCACGGATCCGCTCACGAGAGGGGAGCTCCCGACTAGGAGGAGAAGTACCAGCCCCAGTCCCTGTAGTGCGCCTGGTCCCAGAGGTAACACTCCGGAGGCTGCAGTACTGTAAGTACCACTCACGCAACTGCTCCGAGGAGAGGTCGCGTCCAGGTGTAGCACCCTCAGGCCCAACACCGCAAGGCTCAGCACCCCCAGTCACCGCACCCCCAGGCTCAGCACCCCCAGGCTCAGTACCCCCAGTGTCCGCACCCCCAGGCTCAGCACCCCCAGAGTCCGCACCCCCAGGCTCAGCACCCCCAGAGTCAGCACCCCCAGGCTCAGCACCCCCAGTCTCCGCACCCCCAGGCTCAGCACCCTCAGCAGGACTAGAGTCGACAGCAACCTCAACAGGCTCGACCGGGTCTACCTGAGACACACCTGAGGGAGCGGCACCCTGAGGGGGGAGGGGGTCTACGACAGCAGCACCTGGTGTGAGGAAGAGAGGCGGGGGCGAAGCAACGCTGTGTGGCGTGCGGTCCCCCACACGTCTGGCCAGTGCGGTCACCAGTGCGAATGACGTATGTGCAGCTAAGGCCACCACCCCCCCCCCCCCCCCCGTGCTGAGAGTACCACTCACGGACCTCCTGGGGCGACAGAGTGTGCTGCTGGCCCTGGCCACCGCCAGCGCCTCCACGACCACCACCGCCGCTACCACCTCCTCGACCACCCCAACCCCGGCCGCTGCCTCGTCCACCGCCACCCCCACCACCTTCCCGCCCCGGCCACCTCCCCCGCCGCTGCCGCCACCCCCCCCACTGCTGCCACCTCTCCCACCCGCGCCACCCCCCCCCGCCACCACCACCTCCCCCACCACCGCCACCCCCGCTGTCACCACCACCGCCCTTGCCCCCCTTGCCCTTGCCGCTGCGGCGCCCACTCGAAGCAGACGCAGTCCCGACCTTCTCAGCACCAAGGAGGTCGACAGCAGCAGCAGAGGCGACAGATGGAAGAAGGGGGGAGGGAGAACACCCCTCAAAGAACGGGGTACGGGGGTCACCGCGAGAGGCACCTACAGCGACTATGCTAGCCTCAGCTGCAAGCAGTTCCTTCTCGAGGAGGGAAATGGTGAGCTCGGTGGGGCAGCGAGCTAGGAAGTGGTCCCTGACTGAGCGCAGAGTGTCAGGGAGGCGCGTGACTAGGTGGTAGAGAGTGAGCCAAAGCGGGGGTGGGTTCTTGGCAAGGAACTCATCAGGCATAGCGGCGCGGAAGCGAGCCTCACTAGTGCGGAGGTGGGTAATGAGATCAGCGACAGTGTGGAAGGAAGCTAGGTCGGGGAACAGGTAGGGAAGAGAGAGACGGCCTAGAGCGGCAGAGGCCGGCGAGGAGTAGCGGGCAACGACAGCAGTGTACAGTGCCTGTGTAGTCTTGTGCTGCCCAAAGTGCTCGCGCTCATCTATCGGCAGAGAGTTGCAAATAGCGAAGCGAGTATGGGCGTCACGAGTCTTCCACTGTGAGCGGGCAGTGCTGTCAGCAGTAGCAGCAGGAGCAGTAGCGTGGCCTAAGGCATGATCGTACAGCGAGATGTCTTCCTTGGCAGTGAGCTGTAGGAAGAGGTGTAGGTCATCAAGCCAGGTGTCGAACTTCACTGGGCGGCCCTCAGTATCGAAGGCTAGGACAGGAGGGCTAGCCATGGTAGCAGCAGTAGGAAAAGCAGTAGGAGCAGTAGGGTAGGTAGGGCGGCACGGCTCGGTACAAGTAGGGCGGCGCGGCTCGGTATAGGTAGGGCGGCGCGTCTCGGGTCGGGCGGCGCGGCTCGGTTCGGGTCTGGCGGGGCGGCTCGGGTCGGGCGGCGCGGCTCGGTTCGGGCGGCTCGGGTCGGGCGGTGCGGCTCGGGTCGGTTAGGGCTGGCGGCTCGGATCGGGCGGCTCGGTTCCGTTAGGGCTGGGCGGCTCGGGTCGGCTCGGTCCGGGCTGCTCGGTCTGGGTGGGGCCGTTCGGGGTCGCTAAGGGCGAGCGCGGGGAGCGGGTGGGGCCGTGAGGGACGAGCGCGGGGCCGACGTGGGTGCTAAGGGCGAGCGCGGGGCCGACGTGGGTGCTAAGGGCGAGCGCGGGGCCTATCGGGGCCGTGAGGGACGAGCGCGGGGCCGATCGGGGCCGTAAGGGACGAGCGCGGGGCCGACGTGGGCCTCTAAGGGCGAGCGCGGGGCCTATCGGGGCCGTGAGGGACGAGCACGGGGCCGATCGAGGCCGGTAAGGACGAGCGCGGGGCCGACGCGGGCCTCTAGGGGTAAGCGCGGGGCCGATTCGGGGCCTCTAGGTGCGAGAGCGCGGGGCCGACGGGGCCTCTAGGGGCGTGAAAGCCGAGGCGCCCTAGGGCGCAGGTAGGTAGGTAGGCAGTGGTGGGCCCTAAAAAAATCGGTCCTAGGAAGGACCTGCTCTATACCATGTTGAACAAGAATGGATGAACTAAGGGTGAAATGGGTACAAGTATGAAAACCTAGGAATGTGTACCCCCTATAGGCTAACCCACTGTAGCCTAAACAACTACAACAACATATATAATGTTTGACAGTACTCTGTCGGCGGACATATTCTGTCAGCCTCTCAGACGAACCAAACCGCAGGCACAGCAAGGTCAATCAGGGAAGCATCCCTTCTGTTGTACAAATGCACACTAGACAAATAGCAAAGAACGGTTTGTAGGAGAGCTATCGCTGTCATTAACGTTGGAATTCTACGAAGCATTAGGTGCATAAAACTGAAGTGCATGTAATGGATCGTTGATTAAAGAGAGGCCTAGTTGGCTGCGTCACTTTCGATTGAGGTTCCGAGGTACTCTGTCGGCCGACATATTCTGTCAGCCTCTCAGACGAACCAAACCGCAGGCACAGCAAGGTCAATCAAGGAAGCATCCCTTCTGTTGTACGAATGGACACCAGACGAATAGCAAAGAACGATTTGTAGGAGAGCTCTCGTTGTCATGTACGTTGGAATTCTACGAAGCATTAGGTGCATAAAACCGAAGTGCATGTAATGCATCGTTGATTAAGGAGAGGCCTAGTTGGTTGCGTCACTTTCGATTGAGGTTCCGACGTATTCTGTCGGCCGACATATTCTGTCAGCCTCTCAGATGGGCCAAACCACAGCCACAGCAAGGACAATCAAGGAAGCATCCCTTTCTGTTGTACAAATGCACACCAGACGAATAGCAAATAACAATTTATAGGAGAATTATCGTTGCTATGTACGTTGGTATTTTATGAAGCATCAGGTGCATAAAACCGAAGTGCATGTAATGCATCGTAGATTAAGGAGAGACCTTGTTGGCTGCGTCACTTTGGATGAGTGAGGTTCTGACGTATTCCGTCAGCCCACGTATTCTGCCAGCCTCTCAGACGGGGGTTCGCACACGCTCATTTTGAGATTGGATATACCTCAACCTCGTTCACCTAGCAAGTAAAAATAATTGGGGAGGCGGGTTACGACTGACATCCAGGTGTGGGTAGCACCTACAGGGGTTTTCCTGGTAAAGGTTGTAGAGGAAACCTCATTTGGTATTAACCCGGCTTCCAATCATAATCCTCTCCCAAATGAGTTGCAAAACCCCTTTCTGGGGGGCTGGCAGAACTCGCCAGCACTAGGGGTTTGAACGAGGAACCTGATCCTACAATGGTACTCTACAAACCGTCTGGTTCATAAATCCGAAGTGTATGTAGCGCGAAACAGGGTGTACCCGTAGATTTAAGGAGAGGGAGAGGGAGAGGGAGTAGAGGAGAGAGGACGGGCCACACGTGTGCGAGAATGTGTGGAGGTATGGCGCCGAAGAGTGGGACCTTCCCTGCAGTCAAACCCCCATGTTCATTCTGGCAGCAAGCTCCCACTGCACCTACACCTGAGGGCTTCGGCCAGCTGTCGTCGTCGCCCTTGCTGCACCTGACAGTTACGGATCTTGTCTACAGTACCGCACGTTGCGAGACCTTCACTTCATGTTGTGTCGCGTCATCTATGCCTTCGCCTGCGCCAAGTCCTGCGATTGACTACAGAGACTCTACCCCGCCGGCAGAGACTCCACGTCGCCGCGGTCGCCTTCTGCCGGCATGGATGACGGTGCCGACCCCTGACTGGGTTGCCCAATCTGCTCGCCGGCAGGAGCTTATCGACGCTGGCGCTCCCGCCGTGATGAGCGGATATCTCGCTGCGGCAGAGTGGATGAGGCCGTGAAATTCACTCTGCATTGTGCAAATTTCAGCATTTGCACAAGTGTGCACGACTCATGCACACATGTGGTAAACGGTGACTGCATTACATAGCAGGGCCGGGGAAGGGGGGGGGGGGGGGGGGGGGGGGGGTTGTTTGTCGCGGCAGAGACAGTTGTGGCTATCCCATTCGTTCACTGATGTTTGTGATGAAGGGAGAGGTGAATTGTAATTGCATGTGATAGTCTGGTCTCGATAAAAGTGGTAACCCAGTGCATTAGCTCGCAACAAAGGACGCCGCCCAACACTATACATGGAAAAAACAAACATGTTACCGCCTGTGCTTTTTAAAAGCACCCGACGGCCCAGGCGATGTTGACGAACCATGCGAAAAGCGCAGATCGGTTATAAGCCCAGAGCACAAGGGAACGACGGGGGACTATAACGCGCATCAGGTGTACCCTTAATTTCACACCGCGGCTCGGTGTCACTTCGGGGTCCTCAGTCCAACTTTCTTGGAAGCCGAGCTGCCAAAGTGTGGTTGAACATCTAGGCCCTGTTCGGTAGCCTTCCAGTCACACTGGGCCCACTCGAACTGGGGAGGCCTACGACATGTTTCGTAGCCTCAGGCATCCACTCACACTGAAAGGAAGTCTCGTTCCCAAATGCAAGAAGTTACCGCATGTTTCTTGGGAAATTACTTGCCGAAACTTTTACAGCTGTTCGAGGCTGCCCCAACCACAAACAGAAAATCAGTCCGCCAAATGAAATGCCGTCGATATGGAAAAAGAAAATCAGGAACGTGCACGCTCTCTCATCGTTTGAAAGAGCGTGCTAAAAAACCTTAATTTGACCCGATTCGAAACTAGTGCAGCGTATACCCTCCAGTCTGCCATTCTGAGCGGGCCTGCCTGGGTTGAACTGGAAAGCTGAAATGGGAGGGACTTCCACTGACTGTCGAGTTTGCCTGGGCGCGACAGTTTCGTGGTAGTATCCTCACACGCAGTTGAAGTGGGGTTTTTATTCCTTCGGTAGCCCAGTTGCACTGGACAGGCTCGGTGTTCTAATAACGGTTTGTTGGGTTTTAATTGATTTGAATTTAGGAAACAGAAGATCCCACGCACCAACCACAGTATGACTGGGAAGGCTACCGAACAGGGCCCTAGACTCCCCCCCCACAGAAATGACGCAATATTTACTCGTGAGGCTGAGATGGAAGCCACAACTTCTAAAATATTCGGGGCGTATTCTTGGTGAGATTCGGACTAGGAAATTTGACTTCGTATCGTGTGAGCTTGCTGTAAATTTTGAACTTCGTATTCCTCCAAAACAGTGTCAACGTTTCATAGGCCTACATGAACTTCTTCGAAACAAAACTGAGCAACGCCCTGATTCTGTTTTGTGTGTGAACCCAGCCCCACGCAATCCTGACGTGGTGATGTGGCACTGGCTGGATAAATTTCCCTGAGATCGTGCGATGTACTTTATCCATATCAGCTGCAGGCTTTGCGACTCGTGTGTGAAATTAACCATAAATTTTTTGCTCTGTCAAATTTCACACCCTCTCGGGCAAACGTTAACGCGACTCGGGTATGTCCCCCCGTGAAATTACCGGAGAATAGGTGTAGATTTATTTCAAAAGAGCGCCTACAACGCTGGATGCGTCCGCCCCCCTCCACGTATAACGACAAAATCTGCCTTGGGCAGAGCCATCCGCGGTAACCCCGCCTCGCCGCGTACTAATCCTCTTTTGCCGCGCCTCCCCGCGCAGCCTTACTGCCGCCTTGCCGACCCTTGCCTTGCCGACCCCCGCCTTGCCGACCCCCGCCTTGCGAGCATCCCGCCTTACTCCATTTGCCGTAGAATCGCTGCCTTCCGTCATCCGCCTTCCCGTAACGCAACCGCCGCGTCGCCTTGCGCCATCCGTCTTACCGTCCCGTCTCGTCCCATCTCGTCCCGCCGACCCGTTGCGTCCCGTTCCGTCTCGAGCCATGCTGGTGAAACTCCCGTTCCTCCCGTCGAATGCGCGCCATGGGATTGGACCCGCGCCGCCTCGCGCTCAAAGTCGTGCGCGCAGCCGTCGCTATAGCGCCGCTCCACGCCATGATGGCGGAGCTTCCGCCACTGGCGGAAACCACGGCGGGCGGCGGAGGCAGAGTGGACGGCGGGGGACGCCTAGGAGGGGGAGGAGCTCGTGAGCAGAGTTACTATCCGCGGAGCCACCATCGGTAGAGCGAAGTTATAAGTACTACTACTGCTAAGCGGCGTCGGTCGGGGTATTCGCTGTTTGCCGCCGCGCAGATCATAAACGACACAGACAGTAAGCCCACCACCGCGCAGATCATAAACGACGTTACTAGCACTACTAGACGTACCTGTCCATGCTTCTCGCAAATCATAAACGACGCAGACAGTAAGCTCATCGGGAAGCTACTGCCACTGCCTACTAACCGACTTCATCTCGCGCTCCCCCCCTACAGTTCCGCCCCACCCCCAGACTGACCCTTACACTGGCGGCTTTCCTTTTTGCGGTCCCCGCACCGCGTTCCGCCCACTTCCCTTGTTTCCTCGTCGGCATTTCAGCATTTCCCTTTCCCGGTCAATCCTCGCATGCCTCCCTTTCCGCCCTGCCCCGTTGTCTCACCATTATCCCCCCTCTGCCTCCCCCCGTCCGCGGGACTTCCGCTGCTCGAATCGGCGCGCAGTGGCGGTGCTGGCGGAGCTCAAGGCGGAGTGCGGCGCATTTCCGGGGAGTGCCACGTGGCAGAGCGGCAGAGAGTGCGCGCGGATGGCAGGAGTGACGTGCGACAAGAATGGCAACGTGCAGAAGCTGTACGTGACGTGGCCGAGCGTGCCAGGGCATCGCTTACTATGTGGGTGGGCATAGCAATCCAGTAATTTTCCACACAGTAGAGCGATGGCGCTCATATGCCTTGCCTCGTGCGTGCAGAAGCTGTACGTGGCCTAGCATGCCAGGGCGTACTAATCCACATAGTAAGGCGTGCCACTCACATGCCTTGTGCGTCCTCTCCTCTCTCCTCTCCTTCTCTCCTCCTCTCCTTCTCTCCTTGTCTCCTCTCCTCTTTCCTCTCTCCTCTCCTCTCCTCCTCTCCTCTCTCCTCTCTCCTCCTCTCCTCCCCTCTCCTCTCCCCCCTCTTCCTCTCCTTCTCTCCTCCTCGCCTTCTCTTCTCTTTCACTGCGTTCACTGCCACTCGCTTCAAGCATCGTGCATGCATGTTCACAACCATCGTCTCTGCTCGAGAATCATCACACATCTCCCTCCTTTCTATCTTAATCCCCCCATCACCCCCTTTTCCCCCAGTCCTGTCCCGCCCCTATCCCTGTCCCTGCCCCTCCCCCCCCCCCCCCTGTCATGGTCTGCCTGGGCAGTGTGTTGAGTCGGAGGCAGCTCACCGGATCGCTGCCCGAGTCCCTAGCCAACCTCACGGCCCTGCAACACATGTGAGCGCCCTGCCCTGCATTGCGGGGGACTCGTGCGAATGGGATGCGAGTGTCCGATTGTCCCTGCGTGCGAGGATCATCGACAAGTGTGTGCATGTGTGTGTGTGTATGTGTGTGTATGCGCGCGTGCGCGTGCGTTGGTGTGTCTGTGTGTGTGTGTGTGATAGAGAGAGAGAGAAAGAGAGAGAGAGAGAGAGAGAGAGAGAGAGAGAGAGAGAGAGAGAGAGAGAGAGAGAGAGAGAGAGAGAACCGTCGTCATGTGCAGCTGCTTTTACACACTTCACGGGCCGCCTGGCGGAAATCGGGCTCAGCCACAATCCTTCCAAGTGCGGGGCTTGGGCAGGCAGGACGCCCACGGACTACCGCCTGCCAGAGGGGGTCCCTCCCAGCAGTGACGGATTGAAGGTGCTGGGCAGCTACATTGGCACCTCCACGGCAACCACTGGCTTCATACGGTCCAGCCTGGAGGCGATGGGCGCACCGCTGGGATTGATTGAGCGGATGGAGCCACAGCTGGCGGGAATGCTGCTTTCACGGTGTATCTCCCGCCGAGTGTCATACCTAGCCCGCACAACCCCACTGCCTTTCCTGCCAAAGGAGGAGTGGTCTGAGTGGGGACGGAGGCTGCTGGAAACACTACTAACAGCATGCGCCATCAATCACCCTCGTGGGGACGAGGAGATTTCACACACGTGGGCGCAAGCCTCACTCCCTGTGTCGCTCGGTGGCCTTGGGTTGACGGACCCATCAGTAGAGGGAAGCTACAGCTTCCTCGCCAGCTACACGCAGGCGCAGCTGCTGCTTGACTCCCTGGACAGCGAGTGCACCGGCCCACTGGAAGTCACACGTGAGCTGATGCGTGGCCCCTAGACCGAGTCCTCCCCCTTGTCCGAATGGCTTGCGGAATGTGAAGGGGAACTGGCGCTTCCAGCCCAAGAAGCTCTTCAGGCTGAGAGATCGGCTCCAACTACAGGGAAATTACAGCACGGGCTGGCCACGGCCATCCAGGGCCAGCGCTATGCCGTGCAGGTGGAAGAGGTGCGGGGGATGAGCCCGAACCCCAACAACGGTCACACGCAGCGGATGCTGTCCCTATCAGGGTATGGGGCGGGGGATTGGTTAAACGCAGTGCCCATCCACTCCTCGCTCCGCCTTGAGGCTCCCCACTATGCCAACCCGGTCCAGTTTCGGCTAGGGCTCCCCTTTGCGGCTCCAGGGGTTTGCAACTGCTCCAAGAAGGTGGAGATCCCGGATAGACGGCTCCCGAATCACCTGCTTCGGTGCGGAACAGGGGGGGGGGCGCACAAACATACACAATGAACTCTGAGATGAGTGCGCGCGGATGGCGCAAGATGCAGGCTTCATGGTGCACATCGAGACGGCCGCCTTCAGCCCAGTGGAGGAGAAGAAGGCAGACCTGGCCTTACGCTGCCGCTCTACTGGCGCCGTCTACATCTGCGATGTGACGATAACGGACCCCATCAGCACCCGCGATGAGAACGCCACCAAGGGGAGGGGGTGGGCGGCACGGGAGGCAGCAGATAAGAAACACGGCCTTTACAAGGACCGCCCAAAGTGGGTGAAGTTCTTCCCACTAGCGGTCGAGACATACGGGTGTCCCTGCCCAGAGTCAGTAGACTTCCTGAAACTACTCGCAGAAACGGCTGCACGGCGGTTTTTCAACGCCGAGCCCACCTCCTACCAAGCTCCCAAGCTCTTACACCAATACCGGCAGCGGTGGTCAGTGGCTCTTCAACGTGGGCAGTCGATTGGGTACCTGGAAAAGTGCAACATAGCAGCAGCAGTTGAAAACCCGCAACTAGAAGCAGTGGGTGAGGCCCCGTCCCTTGGGGACTGCCTCGCGGTTCTTGATCCATCACTGGATCTCACTTAGAGGGTGGAGAGCAGGATGAGAGAATAGGAAGTATAGGCACTACTAGCCCCACCTTTGCGTTGACTTATACCTTGCATGCCTGTACGCTTTGCCTATCAATGAAAGGGCCATTAGAGAGAGAGAGAGGGAGAGAGAGAGAGAGAGAGAGGGAGAGAGAGAGAGAGAGAGAGAGAGAGAGAGAGAGAGAGAGAGAGAGAGAGAGAGAGAAGCACCTAGTGACTTAGCCTCTCAAGCCTCCCCTAGCCTCCCTAGCCTCCCTAGCCCTAGTATAAAGGCCCCAGGAGGCCTTGTGGCCTCTTCATTATTCATTTTTTTGGTTGGGTTTCTCTCCTAACCGAGCGGCTCGCGCCGGCCGCCTTCGGCGGCCGACGCTCGACAGCGCGGCCTTCGGCCGCGCGTGAGGGGTGGCAAGATACACACAAGACAAGCCACTAAAGGCACGCATACGAGCATGGAACACACAACACTAGCCTAGGTGAAGCATGGAGCAAGAGGAGCCTGCATCCACATGCGACCAGCTCCTGGGGCACGCGGACGCTACACTTGATCCGCGTCAAACACAGCAAGTAGCCCCGACAGCGTGCGATGCAACTCACGCACCAACACCGTGCCTGCGGCGATCGCCCCGGATCCAGTCCCTGCATGCAACAACCGCCGCAGCCCACGTACGGCCGAACCAAGGGGCTCGACCCCCGCAAGCCCACCCGGCGCGGGCGTGTCAGATTTATATGACATAGTTTCTGTAGGCTATAGTGGGGTAGCACATATGGGGTATAGGGTTTCTAGGGTTGCATTTCTACCCACTCTTCCTTAGTCATTTCATTCCTGTTTTCTTTACTTCACATGGTATAGAGCGGGTCCTACCTTAGGACCGTTTTTTTAGGGCCCACCGAAGCGCGCCCCGAGGCGCGCCTTTTTTAGCGACCCCCTCGGGTCGCCTTTTCCCTCGCGGCCCCGCTGTCCCTCAGACACGGCCCCGCCGCCTACCCTGACGCGGCTCCGCCGCCTCCCCTGACGCGGCCCCGCCGCCTCCCCTGACGCGGCTCCGCCGCCTGTCTGACGCGGCCCCGCCGCCTCCCCTGACGCGGCCCTGCCGCCTCCCCTGACGCGGCTCCCCCGCCTCCCCTGACGCGGCACCGCCGCCTCCCCTGACGCGGCTCCGCCGCCTCCCCTGACGCGGCCCTGCCGCCTACCCTGACGCGGCTCCGCCGCCTCTCCTGCCGGCCCGCCACTGCACCTGCCGGCCCGCTGCTGCACCCAGCGGCCCGCCGCCTCTGACGGCCTCGCCGCTGCACCTGCCGGCCTCGCTGCTGCACCTGCCGGCCCGCCACTGCACCCTACGGCCCGCCACTGCACCCTACGGCCCGCCGCCTGCACCTGCCGGCCCGCCGCTGCACCTGCCGGCCCGCCACTGCACCTGCCGGCCCGCCGCTGCACCTGCCGGCCCGCCACTGCACCGGTCAACCCGCCGCTGCACCTGACGGCCTCGCCCCTGCATCTCCTGGCCGAGCCGCTTCAGCAGCCGAACCGCCCGTGAGCCGAGCCGCCCGACGCCGAGCCGCCCGGGACCCGAGCCGCCCTGCCGCCGAGCCGCCCGGGAGCCGAGCCGCCCTGCACCCGAGCCGCCCAGCCGCCGAGCCGCCCGCGAGCCGAGCCGCCCTGCGCCCGAGCCGCCCAGCAGCCGAGCCGCCCAGCACCCGAGCCGCCTTTCTGCATACCTACACGACCTGCCCTGCCTGGTGAGCACAGTCCCACTGACACTGCGAGCTCTTTCCCTGCTGCTTGCACTTCGTCGCTGTCGTCGCCATGGCTACCCCTAGTGTCCTAGCTTTTGACGCTGAGGGTCGCGCCATTGATTTTGAGGTCTGGTTAGACGACCTGCAGCTGTTCTTACAGTGCGACAGGGCTGACGACCTTTCTCTCTTTGATCTCACCTCTGGCGCCTCTCCTGCTCCTGCTGCTGATGCTGATCCCGCTGTCCGCTCTAAGTGGGCCACCCGCGATGCTGCTGCACGTTTTGCTGTGCGTCGCCACCTCCCTACCTCTGAGCGTGCGCACTTCAGTCAGTACAAGAGTGCTCAGACCTTGTACGACGCTGTAGTTGCGCGCTACTCCTCCCCTGCCACTGCTGCACTGAGCCGTCTCATGCTTCCCTACCTCTTTCCTGACCTCTCTGCCTTTCCCACTGTCGCTGACCTCATTACGCACCTCCGCACTAGTGACACTCGCTACCGCGCCGCCCTTCCTGCTGAGTTCTGCGCTAAGAACCCCCCCCCCATGTACATCGCTCTCTACTACGTAGTCGCGCGCCTCCCTGACTCCCTTCGAGTCGTCAGGGACCACTTTCTCGCAGTCTGTCCCACAACCCTCACCGTCGACCTCCTCGAGAAGGCCCTCCTCGCAGCGGAGAAGAGCATCGTCGCTGTAGGTGCTTCTCGTGGTGACCCTCGCACCCCCATCTTTGAGGGGTGCTCTCCTTCCCCCTTGCTGCCCTCTGTTGCCTCTGCTGCTACTGCCGACCTACTTGGTCTTGAGTCGGTCGGCGCGGCGTCTGCCCCTAGTGCGAGACGTCGCTCCAGCAAGGGCAAGGGGGGCAAGGGCGCGGGTGGAGCTGGAGGGGGCGGTGGCGGTGGCGGCGGTGGCGGCGGAGGGAGTGGGGGTGGCGGCGGGACTAGTGGCGGGGGTGGTGGTGGTGGTGGCATCAGTGGCGGAGACGGTGGTGGTGGTGCCAGCGGTGGTGGTGGAGGCAGCGGCGGTGGTGGAGGCGGCGGAGGTGGAGGCGGTGGAGGCGGCAGCGGAGGAGGCGGTGGTGGTGGAGGAGGTGGAGCTGGTCGAGGTGGTACCCAGCAGCGTAGCGGAGGTGGTGGTGGCCAGCGCTCGCAGCGGCAGCAGCAGCAGCGCTCGCGGGACATCCCTCCGCCTCAGCAGCTTCGTGAGTGGTACGCTGGGCGTCAGAGGGGTGGGGGTACTGGTCCCTGCACCTACGTTCTTCGTTCCGGCGACCGCGCGGGTGAGCAGTGTGGGGGTGCCCACGCCGCCCAGCGCTGCTTTGGCCGCCTGACGGACGCTTGGCGTCAGCAGTTCCCTGGGGCTAGTGAGATCCCTCGCTGGGATGAGCTTCTCAGGGCTGGTGTAGCGATCTTTGATCTTGATTTTGATGCTATCCTTGCTGCTATGTATGTTGTGGATTATAGTGAGGAGAATGAGGGTTACCGGTGTTTCCAGCCCGACCCGGGCATTGGTACTGCTGCGCTAGGTGCTTGTGGGGCTGCTGCTCTAGGTGCCAGTGCGTCTGTGCTCTCAGGTACTGGTGAGACTGCGCTCTCAGGTACTGCGTCGTCCTCGTCCTCCCTCACTTTCACGCTTGACTCCGGAGCTTCTCGCTCCTTCTTTCGAGACCGCACTACCCTTACGCCGCTCGGCCGGCCGGTTGCGGTCTCCCTTGCTGACCCCTCTGGGGGTCCTGTCCTGTCTCACTTCTCCACTGTCCTCCCGTGTCCGGCTGCCCCTTCGGGCACCCTGTCGGGTCTGTACCTTCCCTCGTTCTCTACGAACTTGGTGCCCCTTCACCAGTTCACTCCTGCGAGTCAGCGGGTGACCCACTGCACGGAGGCACGCACAGGCCGACACCTGGCCACGTTCTCGCGTCGGCCGGGGTCGAGTCTCTACACCCTGACCGTTGAGTCTCCTCCTGTCCCTGCGTCTGGTCAGGTGGCTGCGTCGGGTCAGGTGCTTGCTGCTGCGTCCCGGTCAGGTCCTGAGTCTGCCCCCTGTTCTTGTCGCCTCCTGTCTCACGAGACTCTCCTGTGGCACCACCGTCTTGGCCACCCCTCCTTGCCCCGTCTTCGGAGCATGGCTTCCCGTGTCCTTGTCTCTGGTCTTCCCCAGTCTCTCCCTCCTCTCCCCTCCGGGCCAGGACCTTCCTGTGTCCCCTGTGTCCAGGGTCGCCTCCGGGCTACTCCTCACTCCTCCCACTTCCCCCCGACAGAGGCTCCCCTGCAGACGCTTCACATGGATGTGTGGGGCCCAGCCCCCGTCCGTGGGCAGGGTTACGAGCGCTACTTCCTGTTGGTGGTTGACGACTACTCGCGTTACACCACAGTCCTCCCCTTGCGCAGCAAGGGTGCGGTCACTGAGGTGCTGATCGACTGGATCCGCGAGGCTCGTCTCCAGCTCAGGAAGAGCTTCGGCTCGGACTTTCCTGTTCTGCGTCTGCACTCGGACAGAGGCGGAGAGTTCTCTTCTCGCCTTCTGCGGGACTACTGTCGTGCACGGGGGATTCGCCAGACCTTCACGCTTCCGGACTCACCACAGCAAAATGGGATTGCTGAGCGCCGCATTGGCATGGTCATGGATGTTGCTCGTACGTCCATGATGCATGCGGCTGCCCACCATTTTCTGTGGCCGTTTGCGGTGAGGTACGCGGCGCATCAGCTCAACCTTCACCCCCGGGTCTCTCGGCCTGCGATGTCCCCAGCCTTGCTGTGGACGGGGAAGGTTGGCGATGCGTCTTTGTTCCGTGTCTGGGGATCTCGGGCGTTTGTCCGCGACTTGTCTGCGGACAAGCTGTCCCCTCGTGCTGCTCCCTGTGTCTTCCTTGGCTTCCCCACTGACGCCCCAGGGTGGCAGTTTTACCACCCCTCCTCTCGTCGTGTTCTGTCCTCCCAGGACGTCACGTTCGACGAGTCAGTCCCCTTCTACCGTCTCTTCCCCTACCGCACTCCTTCCCTCCCCCCTCCCCCGGACTTCCTTGTGCCGGTTCCCCCCCCGGTAGACCCCCTCCCCCCTCAGGTTCCTGCCCCCTCAGGTGTGTCCCAGGTAGACGCCGTTGACCCGGTCGAGGTTACTGGTGACTCTGGTGCTGCTGCGGGTGCTGAGCCTGGGGGTGCTGACTCTGGGGGTGCTGTGCGCGGGGGTGCTGAGCCTGGGGGTGCTACTGCTGGGGGTGCTGGGCCTGAGGGTGCTACTGCGGAGGGTGCGGAGCCTGGGGGTGCTGAGCCGGGGGGTGCTGTGCCTGGAGGTGCTGGGTCTGGGGGTGCTGGGTCGGGAGCTGCTGAGCCTGGGGGTGCTGAGCTGGGAGCTGCTGAGCCTGGGGGTGCTGCGTCTGGAGCTGCTGAGCCTGGGGTTTCTCCTGCTGCTGCGTCTCGCCGGGAGCCCCTCTCTCCACAGGAGCTGCGCGAGTGGTTCGCTCGCCGCTGGAGGCGTGCTGCTGAGTCTGGAGGTGCTGCTGGAGCTGGAGCTGGAGCTTCTTCGACCGTTGAGGGTGCGGGTGCTGCCGGTCCCGGAGCTGCTGGACCTGCGGGTCCTCCTGGAGCTGGAGCTGCTGAGGGCGTTGGTGCTGAGCCTACTGCTGTTGGTCGTGCCGCTGGAGGTGTGGGTGGCGCTGGTGCTGTCGCTGAGGGTGCTGGTGCTGTCCCTGCTGAGTCTGGAGCTGCCGCGCGGCCTCGGCCGTACTTCGTTCCGCTCCTGCAGCAGGTTCTTGGTCTTTCTCCTCCGGTAGAGTGTCCACAGCCTGTCCAGTCGCAGTCACTGTTGGAGCCTTCCTCGCCTCTGCCTGCTCCCTCTCCTTACACTGGTCCTACTGGAGGTCTTACTGAGCGCCGTGAGCCTGCGTCTCGTCCCGCGTCGCCTGTTCGTGCTGCTCGCGCTAGTGGTCGCAGTTCGCGTCAGCGTCCTCCTCCTGTCCCTGGCACGCACCGGATGTCTTTGCGTCCGTCCACTGCTCCTCTGCGTGCCCCTTTGCCTTCTCCTCCTGAGTCTTCTCTTCCTGCGCTTGCCGACCCTGAGTCGGACTCTCTTCGTGCTGCCAGTCCTACTGTCACGCGTCTGCTTGCTACTGTCGTCACTGACCCCTCTTTTGAGTCCAGTGCTGCGTCTGCTCTAGTCGCTGAGCTCGTCGACTTTGCTGCTCGCTGTCGCCTCGACTACGCTGCTAGTCTTGTTGCTGAGTCTGCGTCTGTCTGTCCTCCGTCCGTCGGGGGTGAGTGTGCTCTTGGCACGGACGTCCTAGAGGACAGGCAGGAGGAGTTACAGTGTCTAGTGGCTGCTTCACCTCATCTCGCGTCTGTACTGCTTGCCCTTGAGGGAGACCCGGATGCACTAGACATCCCGACTCCGCGTTCTTACGCGGAGGCCGTAGAGGGTCCCTACTCCTCTCAGTGGCAGGCAGCTATGGATGCAGAGATGGCTTCCTGGAAGTCCACAGGCACCTACGTTGACGCGGTTCCCCCTCCTGGGGCGAACATCGTCAGTGGCATGTGGATCTTCAGGGTGAAGCGGCCGCCGGGCTCTCCACCTGTCTTCAAGGCACGGTACGTTGCTCGTGGCTTCAGTCAGCGGCAGGGAGTTGACTACTTTCAGACCTTCTCTCCCACCCCGAAGATGACTACTCTTCGGGTGCTGCTGCACATAGCCGCTCAGCGCGACTACGAGCTTCACTCTCTCGACTTCAGCACTGCGTTCTTGCAGGGTAGCCTGCACGAGGAGATCTGGCTTCGCCGTCCACCTGGCTTCACTGGGACTTTCCCTCCTGGCACCCAGTGGAGCCTCCGACGGCCAGTCTACGGTCTCCGCCAGGCACCGCGTGAGTGGCACGACACACTGAGGACTACGCTTGCGGCTCTTGGGTTTGCTCCTTCTACTGCTGACCCGTCGCTGTTTCTTCGCACCGACACTTCCCTGCCGCCGTTCTACATCCTCGTGTACGTCGACGACTTGGTCTTTGCCACAGCAGACACTACTGGACTCGCCTACGTGAAGTCCGAGCTGCAGAAGAGACACACGTGCACAGACCTGGGTGAACTGCGCAGCTACCTTGGCTTGCAGATCACTCGGGACAGAGCACGCCGCACCATTACCTTGACTCAGTCACACATGGTGCAGCAGGTCCTTCAGCGCTTCGGCTTCACGTACTCCTCGCCTCAGGCCACTCCTCTGCCTACTCGCCACTCACTCTCAGCTCTGCCTTCGGATGAGTCCGTAGAGTCGAGTGGTCCGTATGCAGAGCTTGTTGGCTGCCTCATGTACCTGATGACCTGCACACGACCTGACCTTGCATACCCTCTGAGCATTCTTGCTCGCTATGTTGCTCCTGGGAGACACAGACCGGAGCACATGGCTGCAGCGAAGAGGGTATTGCGCTACCTGTGCAGCACGTCGGGCATGGGGCTAGTGCTTGGAGGGCGGAGTCCAGTGGTTCTCACTGGGCACGCAGACGCTTCTTGGGCTGACGACCAGGCTACGCAGCGGTCGTCACAGGGTTATACCTTCAGCCTTGGTTCCGGCTCTGTCTCGTGGCGGTCTACTCGCTCGTCTTCGGTTCTTGGCTCCAGTTGTGAGGCTGAGATCTACGCCGGGGCCATGGCTGCACAGGAGCTTCGCTGGCTCACCTACCTGCTGACTGACCTTGGAGAGCCGCCTCGTTCTCCTCCAGTGCTGTACGTAGACAACAAGGCCATGCTGGCCTTGTGTCGAGAGCAGCGCTTGGAGCACAGAACGAAGCACATTGCTCTCCGCTACTTCCTTGCTCGTGAGCTGCAGCAGCGTGGTTTGTTGCGACTTGCGTACGTGGCCTCTAAGGCCAACACTGCTGATGTGTTCACCAAGGCACTCGCGCCTTGTGACCATCAGCGCTTTTGCACCCAGCTGGGTCTTGTGCCTGTCTTGCCTCACTTGCTCTCCTCTTGACTTCACTTGTACTGTGACATATATATATGCCTGCTCTTGCTTGTCTAGTTTTATATATATGTCTGTACTCCTGCATGTGAACTGGCCTCTGGCCCTACTCTTGTGCTCGGACTGTGTGGTGACTTTGTGATCCACCCTGAGCTTGCTTTGCTTTGCTTGACTGGTCTTGTGACCCCTTGTTCTCCCCCACTTTGCCTATGGGGGTGTGTCAGATTTATATGACATAGTTTCTGTAGGCTATAGTGGGGTAGCACATATGGGGTATAGGGTTTCTAGGGTTGCATTTCTACCCACTCTTCCTTAGTCATTTCATTCCTGTTTTCTTTACTTCACAGGGCGCAGTCAACACGGGCGCTAGCAGCTCGGCGAGGTGATCAGCTGCCGCGAAACAATCGTCCCGAGGGCCGCCCACCAGTGAGTCGCCCTGGGACAGGGCGGCATGACCATACACTTGCACCAGATGCACGACCCGCAGCGCCTCCGAGAGGCGCCAGATCTGACCAAGGGTCACCTCCGGAACCGCGACCAGACGCTGAGGCCCCAGTAGGGCCGAGAACGAGTACGCCGCACCTGCGGACGGGGGAGAGGGATCAACAGGCAGCAGGGATGGAGGGTGCGCAGTCACAGGGACATGAGGGGGAGGAGCAAGTGCAGGAGGACGAGGGGCAGCCAGGGCAGGAGGTGCTGTTGGAGGAGGAGCCGCGGGGGTCTGAGCAGCACGAGGGGAGTTGCTCTGGCTTGCCTGCCCGCTCCGCTCCTCACGCACAGCAGCAGACACCGCGCGCTGCAGGTCCGCCATCGTCAGTGGCTGCTCAAACCCCCCGCCGCCACCCCGCTGACGCGGCCCCCACCAGCCGCCTCGGCCGCCGCGTTGCGCCATCCAGTTCACGTGAGAACCGCCGCGCCGAGGGGAATTGTGGCGGCGCCGGGACGTCGCGCGCTCGGCCTGACGCGCGGGGGATTGGGGCCGCTGCTGACGACGGCCAGGAGACTGCGGGCGCGGGGCGGACGACGCAGGGGGATTTGCCACCAGTGGCACAACGGGAACGGCCGTAGGCAGCGCAGACAGAGGTTTCACGTGCGAAGCTGGCGGAGCAATATCGGGCTGGGCAACAGGAGCAGAGTCGGCCTGCACAGGCGGAGGAGGCGCCAGCGTCGGAGGCGGTGCAGACGGGGGAGCCGGAGAGGCGGGAAGCGTCGGCTGGCCCTGGACGTCAGTGGTGGCGGACCCCTCCGGCTGGGCCGTCACGCCGCCAGCAACAACCGCCCGCTTGACGGCCACAGACGGAGCGGCGGGGTTGGCAGCCCGAGGAGCGCCAGACGGAGCAGTCACATCAGAAGCTGCAGCGAGAGGGACAGGCGGCTCGACAGGAAGAGGTGCAGACAGCACGGCGAATGGGGGCAGCTGTACTCTGGCACAATCGCAGCCATCAGCACCCCACCACCTCCACGTCACCAGCCAGACGAGGCGGGAGTACTCAGCAGGGCGGAGGGCCTGGCCAAGCGTGGAAGTCTACGGCGAGCCGTGCTGGCCCTCGAGTCAACCCCAGTCTGCACGCCAGGCCCAGCAATCTTGGATGAACTTCGCGCAAAACACCCCCGAGCCGACGACGAGGAGCTGAACTGGCCAACAGCACCTGGCCCGAACCTCCAAATCAGCCACGCCAATTTCTCCAAACTTCTGGATCGGTGCGAGAATGGGGTGGGGACTAGACCGTCCGGAACCGCTTTCGAACACCTTCGCGACGCATCTGCAACCAACGCATCGGTCTGCACCCACCTGCATGCCTTGATCAACACTATCCTGACAGGCAAATTACCCGAGCCAGTGGCAGACCTGCTGACAGCGTCACGCCTAATCGCGCTGTCCAAGCCAGGTGGGGGGGTTCGGCCAATTGCAATTGGCGAATGCCTGACGCGCCTCGCGGCCAAGGCAGCTCTGACCGCAATTGGAGAAGCTGCACGTGACCACTTCTTGCCACTACAGTACGGGGTGGCGGTACCAGGGGGAGCAGAGGCAAACATCCATGTCGCACGTGCCTTCGTCGATTCGAGGGACGGCTGCGTGGTGCTACAGACCGACATCTCAAACGCTTTTAACAGCATTTCGCGACAGGCAATCATCAACGGGTTACGCGACAACAACCTTTCGTCACTGCTCCCTCTGGTGCGGCTCACGTACGGCAACCCATCGAAGCTGTACCTCGACTCGAACTTCGCCAGCAACCTGCTAAATAGCGAACGCGGCGTGAGGCAGGGGGACCCACTCGGCCCTCTACTGTTCGCAGCAGGGATTCACCCAGCACTTCGCGAAACTGCCGACGCACACCCCCACGTTCTATGCTTGGCGTATGCAGACGACGTGACATTTTTGGGGGACGACACGGACACTGTAGCAGCATTCAATTTCTTCACGAGCAAGCTAGCGCAGCTGGGCCTTAAACATTATCCACAGAAATGTGCGGCATGGAGCAGAAGGGGCGACGAGCCAATTCAGCTGCCACCAGGAGTCCCGTTTTCCAAGGACGGGATACGCCTTCTAGGCAGCTTCCTGGGGCCAGCGGCGGGCGCGGCCAAATTCCTGGCGGGGCAGCTAGAGGAAATGGCGAAGCCGCTGCCGCTCTTAGAACGTGCCGACCCCCAAGTAGCCTCCCTGCTCCTGACCCGCTGCATTTCCAGGCGCGTAGCATACCTCACTAGGACTACACCACTGAACCTCCTACCACGAGACACCTGGGCACAGTGGGGGAGAAACCTCCTAGCCGCGCTCCTGACATCCTGCGGGATTAGAGTCCCTACTTGTAGCACGGAGCAGTCGAGAGTGTGGGCGCAGGCCTCGCTTCCATCATCCTTGGGCGGCCTAGGAATCACGGACCCACTCGTAGAAGGCGTCTACGGCTTCGTAGCCAGCTTCACACAGGCCGCGCTCTTCTTTTCCTCCCTGACGCTAGCACCAGACACAGCACTAACCCGAGCACACAGCCACATGATTCTGCCCCGGGACGTCACCACACCGCTTCACTCCTGGCTCACAGAGTGCGAGACTGCCCTGCCCTCAGACGCACGCGACGTAGTTTACCAAGAGCGGCTCTCTCGGTCAGACATCAAGCTCCAGCACACTCTGGCCCTGAAAGTACAGGGGAGTAGGTACGCGGTACAGGTCCAAGAGACGAGACGAATGAGACTGAATCCACTCTCTGGGCACACACAGAGAATGTTCTCACTCACAGGCTACGGCACAGGGGACTGGCTGACGGCGATACCGGTAGCTTCCTCACGTCGCATCGGCCCGGTACACTTCAGCAACGCCGTGCGCTTCCGGTTGGGCCTCCCCTTCTCTACTCCGAAGAAGTGTGACTGTGCAGAACACATCGCTATCACAGACTCGCGCCTCCCCAACCACCTCTTCCGCTGCGGCACGGGGAAGCACCGGACGAATACTCATAACGAACTCCGCGACGCGTGCATCAGCATGGCGCAAGACGCGGGGTTCATAGTACACAGGGAGACAAACGTCTACTGCCCCATAGAGGAGCAGACGGCTGATTTTACCATGACAGACAGAAGTAGTGGGGCGGTCTGGGTGTGTGATGTCACGGTCACAGATCCTATTAGCACCAGGGACCCGGAGGCACGGAAAGGCAGGGGATGGGCAGCCCGGGAGCAGGCGGATAAAAAGATCAAGCACTATGAACACCGGCCAGAGACAGTAGGTTTCTTTCCCCTCGCAGTGGAGACCTACGGCTGCCCTTGTGCTGAGGTCCCTGTGTTCCTGAAACTCCTTGCAGACACGGCGGCTCGGCGATACTTCAACGCCGACTTCAAAATCCGGCACATGGTCAGCATGGGATCTCTCCCCGCGCGAGTGGGGGGAGGTGCAGTCAGCGCTTCGCGCGGAAACGCCGCCGGCCAGCCAGGAGTCCGGCCAACAGATAAGCGCGGCGCAGAGAAGCCGGGAACCTGACGGGGGGTGCGGAACTGAGCCCTTCCCTCACGCTGATATTCGCGCAGCGTCGGCGCGCGCAGAGGAGCAACCTGGCCGGGGTCCGCGGCAAAGGGGGGACCGTTGGTCACCTCAATGTGGACGTGAGTCGGCGCCCCACTCGCCCGAGCCTACCTCACCACCTCCACGAACGTGTCCGCAGCGCGATCGGGGGCAGGATCCGGCTGGTTGCCATTCCCGCCTCGCCCTCCGCCTTTCCGCCAGCCCCGCCGTCCCCCGGAACCAGCCAAATGTGGACGCGGGGGGAACTGCTCGCGACGGCCCGAATCCCAGCAACGCCCAGGCGACCCCCTCCCCCGCGTCGCCGGAGATCGCCGCGGAGAGGGTTGCGCGGGGGATCGCGCTCGGGGTGAGCGCTGGCCTGCCTGACCACGAGGGATGGGCGGCGAGGAGAGCGAGGACGTGCAGGGGAACGCTGATCCCCCTCCTCGCGCTGATAGTGCTCGCGATGCTCAGGAGAAGGGCGGCAAGGAGAGGGCGGCCGAGAAGGCTGACGCGGAGGCGAGCACCAGCACGGTTGGGGAATGCCTACTTCGGATCATCGCTAAAGCCGCTCTTTTCCTGATCGTGCCTGCCGCTAGATCTCACTTCGTCCCCCTTCAGTTCGGCGTGGCGGTAGCGGGGGGCATTGAGGTCGCTATACACACGGCACGTACTTACCTGGAGGTCCACCCCGCGGCAGTAGCGCTACAGATCGATCTCGCGAACGTGTTCAACGCGGTCGAGAGGAGAGCGGTGTTCGAAGGGTTGAGGAACGAAGCGCTCAAGAGCCTCACCCCCTTGGTCCGCCTGTCTTACGGAGTCCCCTCCTCGCTCTTCCTCGACCATGAGTTTGCAGCGGCTCTAATGCAAAGCGCCAGGGGGGTCCGCCAAGGTGATCCCCTCGGCCCCCTTCTATTCGCCGCCAGCATCCACCCCTGCCTCGTTGCGACGGCAACGGCTCACCCGCAGGTGGTCCTACTCGCCTACGCCGAGGACATCACGCTGCTCGGTGATGCGTCTGCCTGCGCCGCGGCCTTTGACCACCTCACAGCCGCGCTCACCTCCATGGGGCTCCTTCACAACCCTGCTAAGTGCGCGGCTTGGTCCGCCGCCCCAATTGACCCTGCCTCCGTCCCCCCCGGCATCACCATCTCGACCGAAGGGCTGCAAATCCTCGGCAGCCCCGTCGGCACAACGCAGGGCTGCGCCGCGGCAGTCAGGGACAGACTTACGGCAGCAGCTGAACCGCTCCCGTTGCTAGCGCAAATGGACCTGCAGCTCTGCCTCCTCCTCCTCACACGTTGCGTCAGCCGCCGCGCCTCCTTCCTGGCAAGGACAACCCCGCTGGAGGGCCTGCCCACAGCAGAATGGTCGGCATGGGGGGAGCGGCTGCTCCACGCGTTCCTAGAGGCCGCGCACATTGTCGCGCCAAGGAGCAATGCGGAAAAGAGGCGTATTTGGCGTCAGGCAGCGCTCCCCATTACCTTGGGGGGTTTAGGCATTACGGACCCGGCCGTGGAAGCGAGTTACGCGTACCTCGCTTCGGTGGTCGGCGCGGCTCACCTCCTGCACTCGCTAGTCGACTCCCTACACCCCGCCATAGCCGCACTGCTCCCCCTTATGGACTCCGCCCCGGACTCCGCAGCAGCCCTGCCCTCGCGCCTAGCTGCAGCTGAAGCGGCCTTGCCCCCTGACGGCCTGGAGGCCCTTCAGGCTGGTAAGAGCGACCCCAAGGGACTGAAGCTCCAGCAGTCCCTGGCCCTAGCGGTCCACACCCGCCGCTACCTCCGAGTGCTGAACACGGTGCGGCGTATGCGCCCAAACCCCCTCTCAAAGCATGCTCAGCGGATGCAGTCCCTGCTGGGCCCGGGAGCAGGGGACTGGCTGCTGGCAATCCCACTCTCTTCTGCGCTGAGGCTGGGCCCCTCTCAACACTCTACTGCTTCCTCCTTCCGCCTAGGCCTCCCCCTCCCTGTCCCAATGCGGTGCGACTGCCGATACCGCACCACCTTTCCTGATGACCGCCTCCCGAATCACCTTATGCGCTGCGAGAAGGGGAAAGGGAGGACTGCCACACACCATGCTCTCAGGGATGAAATCGCAAGGATAGGGGCGGAAGCAGGCTTCACGGTTCACAAGGAGACCTATGCCTACTCTCTGGTTGAAAACCTTAAAGCGGATGTCTCCATCCGCCATCCCCTGACTAGAGAAGTGTGGCTTTGTGACGTTACCGTGACCGACCCAGTGTCCTTTCAGGACGAGAACTGCAACCGCGCACCTGGTTGGGCGGCTAGGGCGGCAGCTGCTCGGAAGGAGGAGAAATATGCGGGACGGAATGCGTGGGTGGGGTTCCACGCCTTGGCCGTGGAGACCTACGGCTACCCGTCGCCGGGGGTACTGGCTACCTGCGGCAGTGCGCAGAGCTGGCTGCGAAGCTCCGCTACAACGCGGCCCCTACCTCTTGAGAGGCTGCCAAGCTGCTGACGGAGTACCGCCAGCGCTGGAGCGTGTGCCTCCAGAGGGCACAGGCAAATGCCCTCCGCACCAAGACCAGCGAGGCCCTGGAGGCGGACGAGCTCAGCCTGCAAGGGCCGTGGGCCCCTCTCAACGAGGGGCAGCTGCACCAGCTTATCGAGCCCCCGTCCGACCACTAGGGTCGGACAGCGGGGGGAGGGGAGGGGAGTAGGTGATGGTTGATAGGTCTGCTTGTTTACCTAGTTTGCATGTGTCTGCTTCAAACCTTTGTACCACCCTTCAGCTAATACACGGGCCATTAGAGAGAGAGAGAGAGAGAGAGAGAGAGAGAGAGAGAGAGAGAGAAAGAGAGAGAGAGAGAGAGAGAGAGAGAGAGAGAGAGAGAGAGAGAGAGAGAGAGTCTTACTTAGCCTCCTCCAAGCAAACCCCGTCCCAGAACCAGCTGCAACGCGCCCTCTCCTAGGAAGTGCACGCAGCAAAGGCCGACGCCCTGACACAGGAATCACTCACAATCAGGTCAGCCCCCGAGATGGGCCACACGCTCCGTCTCGTCAGCCTGAGAGGCGAGGGAGCGGGGGCATGGCTGCAAGCCCTTCCCCTGACACCAGACCTCTGCTTTTCACCAGGGCAATTCCGAACAGCCCTGGCCTTCCGCATGGGTATCCGCCAGAATGTATGTACTGTGTGCGAGCGTGGAGAACTCGTAGCCGACTGCAGCCTACCCAACCACCTACTCCGCTGCAGCACAGGCCCCGACAGGACGCGCACACAGCTGGCATTCGCCGTGGCTAAAATGGCGAGGGAGGCAGAGCAGGTGGTGTACATGGAGAATGCGATGTACTCACTGCCGGATGACCCGAAGAAGGCAGATGTGATTGTATGTGACCCGGACAGTGGAGAGACTTGGATCACAAACACTAGTATCACTGACCCCGTGCTACAGAACCGAGACCCGACAGCCCGCAAACCCCCAGGCTGGGCTGCGAGGGAGGCACAGAGGCGGAAGGAGAGGGACTACTACAGATACACTGAACACGTGGTGTTTTGCGCCCTGGCCGTCGAGACATACGGGGCAAACACACCCCCCACGACAGCGTTCCTTAAGCTGCTGGCCACAGCAGCGGCTAGGAACAGGTTCAGGGCCAACCCCTTGGCCAAATCGGCCAAGAAGATGGCCTGCCACTTCAGCCAACGCTGGTCAGTGGCCCTCCAGCGCTCCCAAGCGAACGCCCTGCACACCAAGGCCAGGGCTGGGATCGAGGCAGCGCACCCCCAGATGGCAGCGGACCCCTGGCCACTGCACCTGGGGGACATCCTCCACACGCTGGAGGGCTAGAGGGTCACTCAAGGGGGGGGGGGGGGGGGGAAGAGGGGTGAGCTAAGGGGCTTAAGGGAAGGAGGTTATCATGGATTGCACTGCATGTTTTTGTACCCCTGCTGAATCAATACAAAGGACCGTTTGAGAGAGAGAGAGAGAGAGAGAGAGAGAGAGAGAGAGAGAGAGAGAGAGAGAGAGAGAGAGAGAGAGGCATAGACCCCTAGTCCCTTAGCCTCTCAGCCTCTCAGCCGCCCCTAGCTCCGCTATATAAGGCCGTGGGCCTGGTGTTTGTCTCATTATTCATTTCGTGGGTTCATTCCTTCTAACCCAGCGGCTCGCGAGCGAGAGAGAGAGAGAGAGAGAGAGAGAGAGAGAGAGAGAGAGAGAGAGAGAGAGAGAGAGAGAGAGAGAGAGGTTAAGCAAACGGCATACAAACAATGGCGGCATCAACAACATCCTAAGCAGCAATGGCGACACAAGTAGAAGCGGAGCCCGCATCTACATGCGGTGAGCTCCAAGGGCGTGAAGAACGCCCGTCAGGGAGCGCCACAGCTCCCGGACCACAAGCGTGCTTGCGCCGATCGCCGCGGCTCCAGATCCAAGGCGCAAGTGCCGCCTCAGGCCCCGGACAGCTTCGTCGAGCTGTCCCGCAGCAGCAGCGCCTCCCTCCGCGGGCGCAGCCAGCACGGGCGCCAGCAGCACTGCGAGCTGGTCTGCCGCGTCCAAGCAAGGGTCACGCTGGCGAGAACGGAAGGTCTCAGGAGGAATCACCGGAAGCGACGAATGAGCCAGCACCTGAATCAGCAGCAGAGCATGGAGGCTGTCAGCGAGGCGGTGCAGCTGTCCAAGAGTCGCCTCGGGAACACGGGTCTGCGGAGGCTGCAGTGCCTCCGCCAGGAACTGAAGCGGCTCATCAGCGCCGGCGAGGAGAGCAAACGGAGCCGATAGCGAGCCTCCGCCCGCGGCCACAAACTCCACGCCAGCAACGGGTGGAAGCGGCGGCAGTTGCAGACGAGAACCAGGAACGGGCGCCGACGCGGCGGGAGCAAGCGCAGGCGGCGACTTAATCGGAGGGGGAGGCGCAGCAACAGGGGGGAGCGCAGCCGGACGGGGAGCCTCGTGGACGGGCGCGGCGCGCAGCGAACTGCTCTGACTCTGCGCCGCCCTCTCCTCCCGAACCGCCCTCGACACTTCACGCTGAAGATCCGCCATCGTCACAGGCGGGCGCAACCCCCCATAGGCGCGGGGACCTCCCCATTCCCCCTGACCCCCGGGGTGAGCAGGCCAGCGGGGGTGTCGCTGGAACCGCCGCGGAGACTCACGGCGGCGACGAGAGGACCGGCGGTCCTGATGGGGAGCAGGGGAATGCGGGCGTGACAAACGACGGTCAGGCGACGGAGGACGTGACGGCTGGCCAGCAGGAACTACCGCCGTCGCAGCAGAGGCGGGCGGTCCCGACGCCGCAGGCGCAACCAACGGAGCCGGCTCGCCAGTGGTGGCGGACACCGCCTTCGGTGACGAAGCAGAAGCATGCGCAGGCGAGCAAGGGACAGAGGCGCTCAGCGCAACAGGGGCGCCAGGGACAGGCGCAGGGGGGTCAGCAACAACCCCAACAGGGGCAGACGTCGACGGCGCGACAAGGGGAACCAGGGGGTCATGTGCTGCAGACTGGGCAACGGGATCCGCGGGTGCGTGGGGAGGAAGCTTTTCAGCGGCTGCTGTCACGAGGGTCGGAGCCGGCGGTAGAGGGGGCTTCATCGCCGTGGTCGCCCTTCCGGCCTCCGCCGGAGGCGTCGCGGCCACAGCCGACCAGGCGGCAACGAGCTCTGGCGACGGCTCAGGCGCACCGGCAATCACCATCCCTGGAGCAGGAAAACCGCGGGGCGAGAAGACAAACCGTAAGCGGAACAGGCGGAGGGCCGGAGAACGGGTATCAGGCGGCGGCACGAAGGGCTTTAAGTAACGCGGAGAAAAATAATGAAGAAGACGAGCGGGACGACCCCACTTATATGGAAGAAGCACTCCCCGAGAGCGAGGAGGAGGAGACGGAGGGGGAAGGCATGGCGAGAGAAGGACCAAGGAGAAGGGAAGAGGTAGTGCAGCAGCCAGTGGTGCAAGTGCCACAGATGGGTTTGCCGCCATCCGATGCCGATCGGACGGGTGTGAATCCAACCTCAAACCCACCAATGAGAGCGAGCCGCGATGGGAGAAATCGAGCCGCCAATGCCAGTCCGGCACTGCACCTACAGGCGTCAATTCCCCGCTACTTTTCACCCGATGAGCTAGCGAAGCGGACAGACCTGTTCGCGGCCATCGCGAACTGGGACTTGGCAGGACTATGCGAT
Source organism: Closterium sp. NIES-65 (assembly GCA_948144175.1). Lineage (NCBI taxonomy): Eukaryota > Viridiplantae > Streptophyta > Zygnematophyceae > Desmidiales > Closteriaceae > Closterium > Closterium sp. NIES-65. The sequence continues at coordinate 2,170,106 of CANXME010002068.1, forward strand.
AGTCGTCAGCCCCCACTTTCGCGGCGTTTACCGCCAAATCTGTGCCAGCTGTTTTCGCTAGCGCTACTGACACCGTTACACCACCTATCACGAAACCCCGATTCGGAAACGGGATGGCGACTGCTGTTGTTTCTCCCGCGACTAACACTTCGCCAAACCTCGCCTGCACGCCCGAACTGGCCATGCGTCAAGAGTCGGCTCCGAGCCTTCCAGCGTGGCGAATGGGATCAGCTGTACCAAGACGCGTTGACCGCAGTCAACACACCGCCCCCGCCAAGTCATCAGCCAGATGCGACTGGTGTCATCAGCCGCGCAGAGAGCCTAGCAAAACGTGGGAGTCTGCGCCGAGCCGTGTTGGCCCTCGAGTCAACGCCCGTCTGCACGCCCAGTCCGGAAATATTGGAGGAGCTGCGACAGAAGCACCCACGTGCTGAAGACGAGGCAGTGACGTGGCCCGAAACACAGGGGTCAAAATTGTCAATCCCCCACGCTGACTTCGCTAAAATGTTGGCGAGGTGCGAAAATGGGGTTGGTGCCGGACCTTCAGGGATGACGTTCGAGCACCTACGCGATGCGGCGATCACGAACGGAATGGTCAGCACCCATCTCCACGCCTTGGTCAACACTGTGTTGGGAGGCAAATTGCCAGGCCCGGTAGCGAACCTGCTGACGGCATCACGACTCATCGCCCTCGCCAAGCCGGGGGGAGGGGCTAGGCCTATCGCCATCGGCGAATGCCTAACCAGGCTGGCAGCCAAGGCTGCCCTGTTAATCATGGGAGACCCGGTCCGCGAATTTTTCTTACCCCTACAGTACGGGGTAGCAGTTCCAGGTGGGGCAGAGGCAGTAATCCACGCAGCCAGGGCTTTTTCGGATGCCCGCCCGGACAGCCTGGTACTACAAGCCGACATTACAAACGCGTTCAACAGCATTTCGCGTTCCGCCATCGCCGACGCGTTACAAGAGCCCACCCTCTCGCCACTGCTGCCGCTCGTGCAACTGACATACGGTAACCCGTCGCAGCTACTACTAGACTCCAATTTCAACAGCGCACCACTGACAAGCGAACGCGGCGTACGCCAGGGAGACCCACTTGGGCCACTTCTATTTGCAGCAGGGATACACGCTACACTCCGAGAAACTGCCGAAGCACACCCGACGTGCTGTGCCTGGCATATGCTGACGATGTCACCTTCCTGGGTGGCACAGACCGCACTGTAGCTGCATTCACATGCTTCACGACAAAATTGGCGCGCCTGGGCCTCGAACACAACCCACAGAAGTGTAGTGCCTGGAGCTCCTGCGCAATTGACACATCCTGCCTTCCGCCAGGAGTGCCGTTCTCTAAAGGTGGCATGAAACTACTGGGTAGCTTCGTGGGGCCAGACAGCGGCGCAGCTCGGTTCCTGGCGGGTCAGCTCGCCGAGATGGCGAAACCCTTACCCCTGCTCGAGCGAACGGACCCCCAGGTCGCAGCGCTGCTACTTACGCGATGCATATCGCGACGAGTTGCATATCTCACCAGGACGACCCCACTGCACCTTCTCCCTCGTGACACATGGAGCCAGTGGGGTAGGGATCTGCTCGCCACGCTCCTCACAGCTTGCGATATCCGTGTTCCCACGTGTCGAACCGAACAGTCACGGGTCTGGGAGCAAGCATCACTGCCGCCATCCTTGGGAGGGCTGGGCATCACCGACCCCCTAGTCGAAGGGATCTATGGTTTCGCAGCCAGTTTTACGCAGGCGGCATTGTACCTCGGGTGTTTACCGCTGGAGGAAGATACCGCCCTCACCCTTGCACGGAATCATATGCTACTGCCACGGGCTGACAGCACACCGCTACACGAATGGCTGAAGGAGTGTGAGGAGGCACTGCCGCAGGATGCACGGGAGATACTCGAGACGGAGCGGCTCAAACGTTCCGACATCCGGCTCCAACACGTGCGTGGACTCAAGGTCCACGGAAGCAGGTACGCAAAGCAGGTGCAGGCGACGAGGCGCATGAAGCCGAATCCGCTTGCGGGGCACACACAGAGGATGTTTTCAATGACGGGCTACGGCACAGGCGACTAGCTCACCGCGATCCCCATTGCCCCTGCTAGGCGGATAGGGCCGGTACACTTCGCAAATGCGGTTCGTTTCCGACTCGGCCTACCGTTTTCGACCCCCAAAAACTGTGACTGCACTGACCACACGGCTATCAGAGACCCCCGCCTTCCGAACCACCTGCTCCGCTGCGGCACAGGCAAGCACCGCACGAACACGCACAACGAGCTAAGGGATGCCTGCGTCAGCATGGCGCAAGACGCAGGGTTTATAGTACACAGAGAGTCGGCCGCCTACTGCCCCATCGAGGAGCAAACCGCCGACTTCACTATGACCGACAGAAGCAGTGGGGCGGTTTACATCTGCGATGTAACCATCACTGACCCCATCAGCACCAGGGACCCAGAGGCACAGAAGGGCAGGGGGTGGGCGGCACGTGAGCAAGCGGACAAGAAAATAAAACATTACGCCAACCGCCCAGAGACGATAGGCTTCTTCCCACTGGCGGTAGACACCTACGGCTGCCCATGTGCCGAGGTCCCGGTCTTCCTCAAGCTCCTGGCAGACACAGCGGCTCGGCGCCACTTCAACGCCGACTCAAAATCCTTCTATGCCGCCAAGTTTCTGCATCAATTCAGACAGAGGTGGTCTGTGGCCCTCCAGAGGGCTCAGTCAGTGGGACTCTTGATCAAATTGGGGGAGGCTGCATCAGCTGAGAACCCACCTGTTGGAGGCATAGGGCAGGAGATGCACCTTGGGGACTGCTTTGCGGTGGTCGAGCCTTTGCTGGAGCTCTAGAGTGTGTGACGGTGTGGTAGTTGTGTGACTGGTTGGCTTTGTTTGTTGGTTACCTAGGCCCTTATACCATGCATGCTTGTACTTTCCTGCTATATCAATACAAGGACCATTAGAGAGAGAGAGAGAGAGAGAGAGAGAGAGAGAGAGAGAGAGAAAGAGAGAGAGAGAGAGAGAGAGAGAGAGAGAGAGAGAGAGAGAGAGAGAGAGAGAGAGAGAGAGAAGCACCTAGTGACTTAGCCTCTCAAGCCTCCCCTAGCCTCCCTAGCCTCCCTAGCCTCCCATTGTTCGGTTCTCTTTGCATTTGTTTCTCCTAACCGAGCGGAGAGAGAGGAGAGAGAGGCAAGCACTAATCGCAACACAGGGGCAAGCGGAGGTCGGATCTACATCCGGTGTGCTCCAAGGGCATGGAGAATGCCAGTTAGGGTCCGCCACAGCTCCCGGACCACCAGCGTACTTGCGCCGATCGCCGCGGCTCCAGATCCAGCGCGCAAATGCCGCTTCAAGCTCCGGACAGCCTCGTCCAGCTGTCCCGCAGCAGCAGCGCCACCCTCCGCGGGCGCAGCCAGCACGGGCGCCAGCAGCACGGCGAGCTGGTCCGCCGCATCCAAGCATGTCTCGCGCGGACGGTCGCGAAACGTCTCAGGAGGGACCAGAGGGAGTGAGGAGTGAGCAAGGACTTGTATCAGCAGCAACGCGTGGAGACTCTCGGCGAGGCGGTGGAGCTGCCCGAGAGTCGATGCGGGAACACGCGTCTGCGGAGGCTGAAGCGCCTTCGCCAGGAATTGGAGCGGCTCATCAGCTCCATACTGAGCCGCTGCCGCGCCACCACCCGCGGCCACAAACTCCACCCCCGCAACAGGCGGAACCGTCGGCAGATGCAGACGAGAGCCGGGAGCTGGCGCCGCTACAGAGGGAGAGGGAGCAGACGGGACGAGGACAGGGGAAGGAAATAGAACGGTCGGCGGAGGGACCATAGGAGGCACAGGCGGACGAGGAGCCACGCGCGCCGGCGCAGCCCGCGGCGATCTGCTCTGGCTCTGCGCCGCCCTCTCCTCGCGAACAGCGCGGGAGACTTCCCGCTGAAGATCGGCCATCGTCACCGGCGGGCGGTACCCCCCACCACGCCCGCGGGGACCCCTCCAGTCCCCCTGACCACCGGGGCGAGCAGGCCAGTCACGCTGCTGCTGGTGTCGCCGAGGAGAATCACGACGGCGACGAGACGACTTGCGATCCTGGTGAGGCGAGGGGGAATGAGGGCGAGACGATCGGCAATCAGGCGACGGGGGGCGCACCGGCTGACCAGCCGGGTCCACTGTCGCCGCAACAGGCCCGGATTGCGCCGCCGCTAAAGGCGCAACCGACGGAACCGGGCCGCCAGTGGTGGCGGACGCCGCATTCGTCGACGAAACAGAAGCCGGTGCCGGCGCGTTGGGGACGGAAGCAGGCGGAGCAACGGGCGCCCCAGCTCCAAGAGCAGCCGCAGGAACAGACGGGCCAGCTCCCAACACGGCAAGGGGATCCGCGGGTGCGTGGGGAAGAGTCTTTTCAGCGACTGTTGTCGAGGGCGTCGGAGCCGGCGGTTCAGGGGGCTCCGTCGGCATGGTCGCCTTTCCGGGCCCCGACTAAGGCAGGGCGACCACAGCCGACCAGGCGGCAGCGCGCACTGGCGATGGCTCAGATGCACCGGCAATCACCATCTGGAGATCGGGGAGGCAGCGGGGCCAGGAGGCAGGTTACGAGCGGGGCAGGCGGATGTCCGGAAAACGGGTACCAAGCGGCGGGGCGTAGGGCTTTAAGGGCTCTGGAGGCAACTAATGAGGATTATGAGGATGACGAGATAAGGGACCCACCTTATAGGGAAGAATCCCTCCCTCCAAGCGAAGACGAGGGGACCGAGGACGAAGGCAGTACACGGGAGGCAGCGGGAAGAGGAGTAGCGCGGGTAGGGCTCCGCTACAGAGGGAGAGGGAGCAGACAGGACGAGGACAGGGGAAGGAAATAGAACGGTCAGCGGAGGGACCATAGGAGGCACAGGCGGACGAGGAGCCACGCGCGCCGGCGCAGCCCGCGGCGATCTGCTCTGGCTCTGCGCCGCCCTCTCCTCGCGAACAGCCCGGGAGACTTCCCGCTGAAGATCGGCCATCGTCACCGGCGGGCGGTACCCCCCACCGCGCCCACGGGGACCCCTCCAGTCCCCCTGACCACCGGGGCGAGCAGGCCAGTCACGCTGCTGCTGGTGTCGCCGAGGAGAATCACGACGGCGACGAGACGACTTGCGATCCTGGTGAGGCGAGGGGGAATGAGGGCGAGACGATCGGCAATCAGGCGACGGGGGGCGCACCGGCTGACCAGCCGGGTCCACTGTCGCCGCAACAGGCCCGGATTGCGCCGCCGCTAAAGGCGCAACCGACGGAACCGGGCCGCCAGTGGTGGCGGACGCCGCATTCGTCGACGAAACAGAAGCCGGTGCCGGCGCGTTGGGGACGGAAGCAGGCGGAGCAACGGGCGCCCCAGCTCCAAGAGCAGCCGCAGGAACAGACGGGCCAGCTCCCAACACGGCAAGGGGATCCGCGGGTGCGTGGGGAAGAGTCTTTTCAGCGACTGTTGTCGAGGGCGTCGGAGCCGGCGGTTCAGGGGGCTCCGTCGGCATGGTCGCCTTTCCGGGCCCCGACTAAGGCAGGGCGACCACAGCCGACCAGGCGGCAGCGCGCACTGGCGATGGCTCAGATGCACCGGCAATCACCATCTGGAGATCGGGGAGGCAGCGGGGCCAGGAGGCAGGTTACGAGCGGGGCAGGCGGATGTCCGGAAAACGGGTACCAAGCGGCGGGGCGTAGGGCTTTAAGGGCTCTGGAGGCAACTAATGAGGATTATGAGGATGACGAGATAAGGGACCCACCTTATAGGGAAGAATCCCTCCCTCCAAGCGAAGACGAGGGGACCGAGGACGAAGGCAGTACACGGGAGGCAGCGGGAAGAGGAGTAGCGCGGGTAGGGCTCCGCTACAGAGGGAGAGGGAGCAGACAGGACGAGGACAGGGGAAGGAAATAGAACGGTCAGCGGAGGGACCATAGGAGGCACAGGCGGACGAGGAGCCACGCGCGCCGGCGCAGCCCGCGGCGATCTGCTCTGGCTCTGCGCCGCCCTCTCCTCGCGAACAGCCCGGGAGACTTCCCGCTGAAGATCGGCCATCGTCACCGGCGGGCGGTACCCCCCACCGCGCCCACGGGGACCCCTCCAGTCCCCCTGACCACCGGGGCGAGCAGGCCAGTCACGCTGCTGCTGGTGTCGCCGAGGAGAATCACGACGGCGACGAGACGACTTGCGATCCTGGTGAGGCGAGGGGGAATGAGGGCGAGACGATCGGCAATCAGGCGACGGGGGGCGCACCGGCTGACCAGCCGGGTCCACTGTCGCCGCAACAGGCCCGGATTGCGCCGCCGCTAAAGGCGCAACCGACGGAACCGGGCCGCCAGTGGTGGCGGACGCCGCATTCGTCGACGAAACAGAAGCCGGTGCCGGCGCGTCGGGGACGGAAGCAGGCGGAGCAACGGGCGCCCCAGGTCCAAGAGCAACCGCAGGAACAGACGGGCCAGCTCCCAACACGGCAAGGGGATCCGCGGGTGCGTGGGGAAGAGTCTTTTCAGCGACTGTTGTCGAGGGCGTCGGAGCCGGCGGTTCAGGGGGCTCCGCCGGCATGGTCGCCTTTCCGGGCCCCGACTAAGGCAGGGCGACCACAGCCGACCAGGCGGCAGCGCGCACTGGCGATGGCTCAGATGCACCGGCAATCACCATCTGGAGATCGGGGAGGCAGCGGGGCCAGGAGGCAGGTTACGAGCGGGGCAGGCGGAGGTCCGGAAAACGGGTACCAAGCGGCGGGGCGTAGGGCTTTAAGGGCTCTGGAGGCAACAAATGAGGATTATGAGGATGACGAGATAAGGGACCCACCTTATAGGGAAGAATCCCTCCCTCCAAGCGAAGACGAGGGGACCGAGGACGAAGGCAGTACACGGGAGGCAGCGGGAAGAGGAGTAGCGCGGGTAGGGCTCTTGGCCACGCAAGCAGCACAGGCGGCTCAGCGACTGTCCGATGCCAATCGAACGGGTGAAATTCCAACCCCAATCCTGCCAGGGCGGACGGGTCGCGCTCGACGAAATCAGACCGCTACTCCCAATGTCGCGACGCGCCAAACCACTCCGACACCCCGCTATTTTTCCCCTGACGAACTGGCGAAGAGAGCAGACCTGTTCGCAACAATCTCGAGCTGGGACATCGCGGCACTCTGCGACAGTCGCCAGCCTTCGCTGACACGTCGTTTACCGCCTACTCTGTGCCAACTGTTCTCGCTAGCGCTTCTGACACCGTTACTCCACCTATCGCAAAACCCTGAATCCGAGGAGGGTTGGCGCTTGCTGCTGTTCCTCCCGCGCCTAACACTTCGCCAGACCTCGCCACAACGACCGAACTGGCCGCGGGTCAAAGCCCAGCTCGGAGCCTTTCAGCGCGGCGAATGGGGGCAGCCATACCAGAACGCAGTCGACGCGGTCAACACACCCCCACCGCCACGACACCAGCCTGACACGACCGGAGTCATCAGCCGAGCCGAGGGCCTGGCGAAACGTGGCAGCCTACGCAGGGCCGTGCTGGCCCTGGAGTCAACACCCGTCTGCACCCCGAGCCAGGAAATATTAGAAGAGCTGCGACAGAAGCACCCGCCAGCAGTACCCGATGCAGTGACCTGGCCTGAGCCACCAGAGTCAAAACTTTCCATCACTCATGCTGAGTTCTCCAAGCTTCTTGGAAGGTGCGAGAACGGGGTAGGGGCCGGACCTTCGGGTACGACATTTGAGCACCTACGTGACGCGGCGATCACCAACGGAATGGTTAGCACCCATCTGCACGCCTTGGTCAATACCATTCTCGGAGGGAATTTGCCAGGCCCGGTCGCAAAAATCCTGACCGCGTCACGGCTCATAGCTCAGGCCAAGCCTGGGGGAGGAGCCCGGCCAATTGCGATAGGCGAATGCTTGACAAGGCTGACGGCCAAGGCAGCCCTGATAGCCATGGGAGAAGCTGCACGCGAACATTTCCTGCCAATTCAGTACGGCGTGGCAGTGCCAGGTGGAGCTGAGGCAGTAATACACGCAGCCAGGGCTTTCTTGGATGCTCGTCCCAACAGCCTGGTCCTGCAAGCCGATATATCGAACGCATTCAACAGCATTTCGCGACATGCCATCGCCACTGCGTTACAGGAGCCCGGACTCTCGCCACAACAGACATTTGTAAAACTGACGTACGGTAACCCGTCGCAGCTGTTCCTCGACTCTGATTTCAACAGCGAACCACTGCAAAGTGAACGGGGCGTTCGGCAGGGTGATCCACTAGGCCCGTTACTGTTTGCAGCGGGAATACACCCCACGCTCCGCGAGATTACAGTGGCACACCCCAACGTGCTCTGCTTGGCATATGCGGACGATGTCACCTTCCTGGGTGACACTTCGTGCACTGTAGCAGCATTCACAGACTTCACAGCCAAGCTGGCATGCCTGGGCCTGACGCATAATCCGCAGAAATGTGCGGCCTGGAGCTCGACGACAGTCACACAAGCGCAACTCCCACCCGGGGTGCCGATTTCAACGGACGGGGTACGACTCCTTGGTAGCTACGTGGGGACAGACGTCGGAGCAGCCAAGTTCCTAACCGAACAGTTAGCCGAAATGACAAAGCCGCTGCCACTAATAGAACGAGCTGACCCCCAAGTAGCCGCGCTTCTACTCACGCGATGCATTTCTAGACGAGTAGCCTACCTCATTAGAACAACACCGCTTCACCTACTCCCCCGCGACACCTGGAGCCAGTGGGGTCGGGACCTGCTCACTACCTTACTCACCTCCTGCGACATCCGCATGCCAACTTGCCGCACTGAGCAAGCACGTGTGTGGGAGCAGGCGTCGCTGCCCACATCGCTAGGAGGCATCGGCATTACAAACCCGCTCGTTGAAGGAATCTACGGTTTTACAGCAAGTTTCACCCAAGCGGCGTTGTTCTTGTCCTCCCTGGCGCTAGCACCGGAGAATGCCTTGACGATCGCTCAGAACCACATGCTACTGCCAAGAGATGACAGCACGCCGATGCATTCCTGGCTCAAGGAGTGCGAAGCAGGTCTGCCACTAGACGCGCGCGAGATCCTAGAGAAGGAGCGGCTGGAGCGATCGGATATTAGGCTGCAACATGTGCTCGGGCTAAAGGTACACGGAAGCAGATATGTGGTACAGGTCCAGGCAACCAGGCGCATGCGGTTGAACCCACTGTCAGGCCACACGCAGCGTATGTTTTCGCTGACCGGGTATGGCACCGGCGATTGGCTCACCGCGATCCCCATTGAGCCCACCAGACGGATAGGCCCCGTACACTTCGCCAATGCCGTTCGATTCCGCCTGGCCCTCCCCTTTTCAACCCCTAAGAACTGCGACTGTGCGGACAAGACCGCCATCACCGATCCCCGCCTACCGAACCATCTCCTCCGCTGCGGTTTGGGCAAACACCGCATCAACACCCACAACGAGCTACGGGATGCGTGCATTAGCATGGCGCAGCACGCATGTTTCATTGTTCACGGCGAGTCGGCCGCCCATTGCCCTATCGAGGACCAAACCGCCGACTTTACAATGACGGATAGAAGCAGTGGGGCGGTTTATGTCTGTGATGTCACCATCACGGACCCCATCAGCACGAGAGACCCAGAGGCGCAGAAAGGCAGGGGATGGGCGGCACGGGAACAAGCCGATAAGAAAATACAGCATTACGCCAACCGGCCAGAGACGGTTGGCTTCTTCCCATTGGCAGTCGACACCTATGGTTGCCCATGCGCGGAAGTACCAACCTTCCTGAAGCTCCTCGCAGACACGGCGGCTCGGCGCCACTTTAACGCCGACTCCAAATCCTTTTATGCCGCCAAGTTCCTGCACCAGTTTCGGCAGCGATGGTCAGTGGCCCTCTAAAGGGCCCAATCAGTGGGTCTTCTACTCAAGTTGGGCGAGGCAGCAGCAGCAGAGAACCCGCCTGTAGGGGGTATTGGTCAAGAGTTACACCTAGGGGACTGTTTTGCTGTGGTAGAGCCCTTTCTGGAGCTCTAGGGGAAAAGTGGGTATGATTGGTGCTTTGTTTGTTTCTTTGTTACATCCTTATATTGCATGCTTGTACCTTGCTGCCATATCAATACAAGGGCCATTAGAGAGAGAGGGGGGGGCGCACAAACACACACAATGAAATTAGAGACAAGTGCGCACGGATGGCACAAGATGCTGGCTTCATGGTGCATATCGAGAAGGCCGCCTTCAGCCCAGTGGAGGAGAAGAAGGCAGACCTGGCCTTACGCTGCCGCTCTACTGACGCCGTCTACATATGCGATGTAACGGTAACGGACCCCATCAGAGAGAGAGAGAGAGAGAGAGAGAGAGAGAGAGAGAGACAGAGAGAGAGAGAGAGAGAGAGAGAGAGAGATAGAGAGAGAGAGCGTCTTACTTAGCCTCTTCCACCCTCCACCTATATAATGGCCTCTCGGCCTATGATCTAGCTCATTATTTGCTTGGTTCTTCAAAGCATTTTTCCGGCTCTCGCGGGCGCGGTCTTCGGCTGCGCGTGAGAGGTGACAAGATCTCTACAACCGTGGTCAACTAGCAAGACCGACAACGACAATGGCATGCAATGACATCTAGGCAGGATCACATGGAACGGGTCTACACGCGCGCGAGAGCTGCGCCTACATGCGGTCCGCCTCAAGCTCACCTAGCATTTCGCGGGCGGTCAACCACAAGCAGCGGACCACTGACGCGGTGACAACGTCAACAGGAGTTCCGCGATCTCCTACAAGCGTCTTCAGATCCAGGGCCCTCTCAGCCAGCAGGGTGGCTGAGACTACTCCCGGCAAGGGCGCAACCTGCAGTGGCGATACGAACGCGAATAGTGTTGACGCCGCCGCGTGACACCTTGCTCGCGGCATCTGAGAGAACATGCTCGGTGGGGTCAACGACATGGAGCCGTGAGACTCCACAAGAACCACCTCAAGACTCTGCAGGCACTCCGCGATCGACCACAAATGCGCCAGGGTCGCCATGGGCACTTCTTTCTTTGCCGGCGGCATTGCAGTTTGGCGAGCTCGACGCGCCGACACCACATAATCGCGCGGAGGTGGAGCGGGACGTGGAGGAACGTACGGGGCCCACGGATCCCCGCCACCCACTCCCACGAAACCTGCCCCCGCAGGCAGAGGACTACGGGGACGCACAAGAGACCCCACCGGGTTGTGCGGCAAGAGCGCAGCGAGGGGAGCGACTGGAGCTGCTGGGCGCGCGACCTGCGATGATGACTCCGCCTTCGAACGGTGGAGTGCCTTCTCCACTCCATCCAACCTCTGCTGAAGACGCTCCATTGCGGATGGCGCCATACGCGCCGCTCCGCCACGGCCATAGCCGCCCTGCCGCCCATGTCGCGCACGGCCGCTCACATTTGAGCGCGCAGGCGATGGACGGCGGGACGAGACGAGCTGGTGCGGGCGCTCAGGAGATCGTCCCCCGCGACGAGGGGAGTAAAGTCGCCACCGCTTTTGCTGCTGCGGCGAACGCGGGGAGAGGGAGCGATGGTGCGAGGCGTGATGCTCAGGAGAATGCTGGCGTGACGATTAGCGAGCAGGGGATCGGTGACGACGCCTCCAGCGATCTCGGGACGAGCTTCGCGACGCCACGCGGCGTGGCGATCGCGACCGGTGGGGCGATAGCGGCGGGGGAGGCGTGCAGGACATATCTCGACGATCATCACGACGACTCGCCCGCCCCTCATGGTGTGTTACTGACGAGCGGCGCCAAGGCGATCGCCCCCGGTGCGCCACAGCCTCTTCGTCGGAGCGCATGCCGGGCCCCTTGCGTGCCAGTTCCTTCCGTGGCGAGGTTCGCACCAGCTCGCATCGATGCTCCTCGAAGCGGCGGCGGACCTGTTCTGCCGCCTTCAACGGGGCCATAGGGACACTCGCCGCAGGTCGCGACGGAGGAAGCGCACGGGGAGCAGGATCGCTCTCCGCGGTACGTTCATGGACCGGAGCGGCGGGCAGATCCATCAAGCCGACAGACAGATGCTGCACGAGGCGCGGACGGATGACTTCCCGCAGTCGGCCCTGCGGGACGAGAGGGGAGCGCGGCTGTCGGCGGGGGACCAGAAAACGTCTACCAGCGGGCGGGCAGACTGGCTTTAATGAATCTCGATGAGGATACTGATAGCAACACCTCGGATGTTAGCTTTGTACCCACTGTATCCACGGACTCGACCTCGAGCTCAGAGTCTGTGGATGAAGCGGAGCTTCGGACTCCTGCTTGGGCAGATAGGGCAACGACCGCTAACACTGGTAGGAGACCCGGGAGGAGGGGTCCAACAACACCAACTCGCGCCGCATCGGGAATTGCTGCCACGCCACCACACCCAACCACAACTTCCCACATTTAGACCCCTGCGCAAACCGCCCCTCCATCTGCACCTGCACCTGGCCGTAACCCCATTTCAACCCAACCCCTCGAGGAAAAATCACCTGAAACCCTAGCATTGGACGATCCCCTATTTGCAGCAGTGGAAGTGTGGGACTTAGCGACACTTCGCGACAGTCGCCACGCCTCCCTCTCTCGCCACCTCCCCCACGACCAACGAAAGCTCCTCGCCACGGCCATGTTAGTGCCACTGCTGCGCCTGGCGAAGGATCCCGACTCTTACCCAGCCTGGGTGCTGCTCCTCTTCCTCCCGCGCCTTACCCTTCGCCAACTGTCGCCGAGAAAACGCGACTGGCCCACTGTCACGGCTCGACTCACCCAATTCCTGTCAGGCGAATGGGACAAGCTGTACCTGAACACTGTGGCCTCCCTGTCGTGGCCAGAGCCACCCAGACACCAGCCTGATGACGTCGTCGTCATCGCTCGTGCTGAGGGGCTAGCGAGACGTGGCTGCCTGCGGCGTGCGGTATTGGCTCTCGATGCCACTCCGGTCTGCACTCCGTCTCCAGCCGTGCTGGAGTCACTGCGCGCCAAGCACCCACGAGCTCCCTCCTCTCAACTGAACCGGACATACCCAGCACCAGACCCACCACTGACCGCTCCCTTCGAAATTTTCTCCAAGGTGTTGGGACGCTGTGAGATGGCTGTTGGGGCAGGCCCCTCTGGGACAACATTCGAACACTTACGGGACTCAGTGCTGATCAACGCCTCGGTGGGAAAGCACCTGCATGCACTCGTGAACACCATCCTAACGGGGAAATTACCGCCCGCCGTAGGAGAACTCCTCACTGCTTCCCGCTTACTAGCACTTACCACACCAGACAGGGGGACGTGGCCAATCGCTGTTGGCGAGTGCCTCTTACGCCTCGCCGCTAAGACGGCCCTTGCCCTGACAGCTAATGACGCGCAGAAATTCTTTCTTCCCTACCAGTTTGGAGTAGCAGTCCCGGGCGGAGCGGAGGCAATCATTCACATCTCCCGCACTTACCTCACCGTGAATCTGAGCGCTCTGGTCCTGCAAGTAGACATAGCAAACGCTTTCAATAGCGTTGACCCGGCGGCAATCGTAGCATCCCTCATTGGTTCCTCGCTAGCCTCCCTACTGCCCCTGGTGAAGTTTACCTACAGCCATCCATCTGCGCTGCGCCTCGACGCCGGCTTCTCACACACACCTCTCTCGAGTGAAACCAGGGTGAGGCAGGGGGACCCCCTCGGCCCACTCCTTTTTGCTGCAGCCATGCATCCAGCGCTCAAACAAACAGCCCTGGCGTACCCGTTCGTAGTCTGCCTCGCTTACGCGGACGATGTGACCTTTCTGGGAGAGGCGGCGGAATGTGCAGCCGCTTTCAATGACTTCATCACCAACCTCACTGGGATCGGGCTGCTCCACAATCCCTCCAAATGCGCGGCATGGTCTCACACAGGGCAGCAGCCGGCATCACTACCCCGTGGCTTGCCCTTCAGTGACGGTGGTGTGAAGGTGCTGGGCAGCTTCATTGGTGGTACCGACGCCACGGCCTCCTTCCTTCGCAACAACCTCGACGCAATGGGTAGCCCGCTACGCCTGATAGCTCAAATGGACCCGCAGCTAGCCTCCCTCCTGCTTACCCGCTGCATTTCGCGCCGCGTCTGTTACGTAGCCTGCACAACTCCACTGTCAGCCCTGCCAATAGAGGAGTGGTCGGACTGGGGAAAGCGGTTGTTTGACACCTCCGCCTGTGGAATACGCCAGCCGAGGGGTGAAGCAGAGATTGCACGTGCCTGGGCACAAGCATCTCTCCCGGTCTCCCTTGGAGGCCTTGGCCTGGCGGACCCATCGGTGGAGGGGCGTGTCGGATTCCTCGCTAGTTACACACAGGCCAGCCACCTACTCACCTCCCTCGATGAGGCATCAGTTGGAGCCCTGGCAGAGACACGGGCTCAGATGGTAGGGCCCCTACAGAACACAGCACCCCTCTTTGATTGGCTTGAGAGGTGTGAGGAGGCGCTGCCAGCTGAGGGGAAGGAGCTGTTACAAAGCGAACGGGCTGAACCCAAAGGCATAAACCTGCAGCACGGGCTCACCACATTGGTTCAGGGGTTATGGTACGCTGAGCAGGCTCGAGACACGCGCAGGATGCAGCTCAATCCCCTCAGCGGCCACACCCAGCGGATGCTCTCCTTATCTGGCTACGGGGCAGGGGACTGGCTGCACGCGGTCCCCTTCAACTCATCACTCCGCCTTGCCCCAGCCCACTTCGCCCACGGGCTGCAGTTTCGGATGGGTCTGCCATCCTCCGCCCCTGGTGCCTGCGATTGCCGCATGGAGGTGGCAATTGCAGATAGGAGGTTGCCCAACCACCTGCTCTGCTGCGACACAGAGGGGGGACAAACTAATACTCACAACAAACTTCGGGTTGAGTGCGTGCGCATGGCGGAAGACGCAAGCTTCATGACCCATAGCGAAACAACCGCGTTCTGCCCGGTCACCAGAAAGAAGGCAGACATTGCCATACGGGACCACTCCTCCGGGGCAGTTTGGATCGGGGACGTGACAATCACAGACCCCATTAGTACTTGAGACCCCAACGCGATCAAGGGAAGAGGCTGGGCGGCACGGGAAGCAGCAGACAAGAAAATATCTGACTACGAGGGCTCCACGGCCTCATGGGTTGGATTCTTCCCCCTCGCCGTTGAGACTTACGGATGTCTGTACCTGATGACCTGTACTCGCTCTTAGCGTCATGGCACCCTTTGTCGCACCTGGGAGACACCGACCTTCCCACTGGTTGGCTGCTAAGAGGGTGCTGAAGTATGTGGCGAGCACATCAGACATGTGACTTGTCCTTGGAAAGAAGCAGCCAGTACACTCACAGGTTTCTTACACTCGTCGTACGCGGACTGTGGCCAGGCGTACAGGTCTACATAGGGTTACTGCTTCAGCCTTGGGACCGGAGCCGTTTCGTTGAGGTCGACTCATGCGTCCTCCGTTGCTAGCTCCAGCTATGAGGCTGAGGTGTACGCTGCGGCCATGGCCGCCCACGAGCTTCGGTGGCTACCTTCACTCCTCACCGGCCTTGATGAGCGGCCTTGCTCCCCCCCTGTCTTGTTTGTCGACACAAACTGATGTCCTGTTGTGCGAGAAGCCCCGACTAGTTGGGAAGGCGAAGCGTATCTAGCTTCGTTACTTACTTTTGCACAAATTGTAGCCGCGTGGACAGACCCGTATGGTACGTGTGGCATCTGAGGCCAACACTGCATATGTCTTCACCAAGGCGTTGCCGCCTTCTAACCACCAGCGTTACTACACCCAGTTGGGCCTTGTGCCTGCCAGTGCTCACTTGCTTACGTACGGATGCCTGTCTTGCTTGTCTTGTACTCTTACATCTCCTATTTTTGCTATACTCTTGCATGTGGACTGGCCTTGTCACCTCTTGCTTATTCTCGGATTGTGTGGTGATCTTGAGATCCTCCATGAGATTTGTTTTGTTCTTGTGGACTGGTCTTGTGAACATTGCTTGTTGTTGCTGACTGGCCATGTGACCCTTGCTTGCTCTCAGACCGTATGGTGACTTTGTGATCCACCCTGAGATATGTGTTGCTTTCCACGGGATTGCCGTCACCTAGACTATGGGGTTGTGTCAAACTATGATTGCTATGGTTTGTTAGTTTAGTCTATGTGTTACACCGAGTTCTGCTGTAGAGGGTACGTCCCCCTTTAGGGTTTGCTATATGATTTCTCGTTATGCTTGTTTTTCTAGTCATTCATTCTCCCATTCCTAGTTCAACAGGAATCAATGGTCCTACCCAACGTGATACCATGTCAACAACATAAAAAGCGACCAGAAGGTGGCATATGGCCTACAGGGGAGTACAAGTAGCAACCCATATCCTCTAGACCAGGGCCAAATATTGGTTTCGGGGCACCCTGCCATATCAGGGTCCCCCTGGCCCCTTTGCCTGACAGTCAGGGTGAAAAAAAAATTGCCCAGTGCTAATCAGTGTGTTTTGGCCAGTATTCTGTCTTTGTAAGGGTATTTATGGAACCACCTTGAATGCAAGAGCAAAATCCAAATGCCACTACCTCATACTTGTGGTGTGGTGTGTTGAGTTGACAGTGCGAAAGTGACTGCAGGGGCCAGTTTTGTAACCAATCTCGGTCGAGTGGCCACACGGGCCCTGTTGCACAGAAACGACACGAAGGAAGTCTGTTTCTGTGCATTTCAAAAAGTACCCTGACTCGTCAGGGGAAAACTCGGGGAGGCCTGATTTTGAAACTGTATTTCAAAAACTACATTTTTACAGTCAGGGTCGTTTGGCAAATACACGTACTATATCAGGGCAATCCTGGAAAAGCGGCCCATAGCAAGGGTAGAAAGGGTAAAACACCCTTGAATTTTGGGCCTTGCTCTAGACCCAACCTAGCCTAGCAATCTACACGTACAAAATGTATAACTGCACATTGATAGCTTAACCACGAAATGGAGTAAGGTATATTAGAATCTTTTCCGCGTACAACAAAGTACACGCCCACTATAACTATTTCCATCTTGATACCTCCTCGCGATATTCGCTTCGACCAGTATTCGCGCAATTGTGCATAAGCCACAAGCTTTGGCTGGTAACACACTGTCAAACTCATATGCTATAGTCTGTATAGGCTGTAGTGGGGTAGACAATATGGGGTACAACACTTTTAGGTTTTCCTACTTGTACCCACCTGCTTGCTAGTTCATTCATTCCTCATTTCTTCACATGGTATAGAGCAGGTTCCCTAGTGGGAACTTTTCCTAGGGCCCACCACTGAAAATCGAGTTTTCTTTATTTTTTTTCCTGCCCTGAGATTGAGTCACCCTTGACCGAGGCGCACCCTGTGTGCCGCCCTCCCCTTAGCAACCCGCCGCGCCGCCCTTAGCGCCCCCCCCCCTCTCATGGCCCCTCGCGAACCCGTCGCTGCCCCCTAGCGGCCCGTCGCGCCGCCCTGAGCGGCCCGTCGCGCCGCCCTCAGTGGCCCCACCTCCACGGCCCCGTCGCCGCCCTCTCGCGGCCCTGTCGCCGCCGTTCGCGACCCCTCCGCCGCCCATAGCGGCCGCGTCGCCGCCCTCTCGCGGCCCCAGTGCCGCCCTCTCGCGGCCGCGTGGCCGCCCTCTCACGGCCTCAGTGCCGCCCTCTTGCGGCCTCGTCGCCGCCCTTAGTGGCCCCGTCGCCGCCCCTTGCGGCCCCGTCGCCGCCCTTTTCGGCCCCTCCCCGGCCCCTTCACCGCCAAGCCGCCGTGCCGCCAAGCAGCCGAACCGCCGAGCCGTGAAACCGCCGAGCCGCCGAGCCGCCAAGCAGCCGAGCCGCCGAGCAGCCAAGCCGCCAAGGCCGCCGTCGAGCCGCCACTACCGAGCCACCGTCGAGCCGCTACTGCCACCGCCAAGCCGCTGCCACCGCGGTTGCAGCCCTATTCCTACCGGCGCGCCCCGGCCCTACCCACCCGGACTGGTGAGAGCACTCCCTGCTAGATCACTGCTGTCATGGCTACCCCTAGTGTCCTTACCTTTGATGCTGAGGGTCGTGCTGTTGACTTCGAGGTCTGGGTCGATGACCTACAGCTCTTCCTACAGTGCGATAGGGCAGACGGACTCTCCTTATTCGATCTCACCTCTGGTGCCTCTCCTGCCCCGCCTGCTGATGCTGACAGCACTGTTCGCACACAGTGGGCCACACGCGATGCTACTGCCCGTCTTGCTGTGCGTCGCCACTTACCGACCGCTGAGCGTGCGCACTTTAGTCAGTACAAGAGTGCTAAGACCTTGTACAACGCTGTAGTTGCACGCTACTCTTCCCCTGCCACTGCAGCTCTTAGCCGCCTCATACTGCCGTACCTGTTCCCTGACCTTGCTGCCTTTCCCACAGTCGCTGACCTCATTACGCACCTTTGCACTAGTGACACTGGCTACCGCGTTGCACTTTCTGCTGAGTTCTGCGCCAAGAACCCTCCCCCCATGTACATCACCCTCTACTACATAGTCACCCGGCTCCCTGACTCCCTTTGCTTAGTCAGGGACCACTTCCTCTCAGTTTGCCCTACCACACTCACCGTTGACCTCCTCGAGGAGTGCCTCCTGGCAGCAGAGAAGAGCATAGGTGCAATAGGAGCCTCTCATGGTGACCCTCGTACCCCCGTCTTTGAGGGGTGTTCCCCCTCCCCCCTCTTGCCCTCTGTTGCTTCTGCTGCTGCGGCCGACCTCGTAGGCTTCGAGTCGGTCGGAGTTGCGTCCGCCTCTAGCGGGAGACGCTGCACCGGCAAGGGCAAGGGGGGCAAGGGCGCTGGAGGGACTGGCGGGGGCTTTGGAGGTGGCGGTGGAGGCAGTGGAGGAGTCGGGGGTGGTGGTGGGAGCGGTGGCGGGGGTGGAGGTGTCGGTGGCAGCAGTGGAGGCGGAGGAGGCGGCGGCGGTGGTGGTGGGAGCGGAGGCGGCGGAGGTGGCGGAGGCGGCGGCGGCAGCAGTGGAGCTGGTCGCGGCTCTGTGCAGAGGAGTGGCTCCGATGGTGGTTCGCGCCAATTGCAGCAGCGCACTCGTGAGACCCCGTACCCCCAGTAGCTTCGTGAGTTGTACGCTGCGCGTCAGTGAGGTGGGGGTACTGGTTCCTATACCTACGTCCTCCGTACCGGCAACCGCGCTGGTGAGCAGTACGGGGGCTCGCACTCCACCCAGCGCTGCTTCGGCCGCCTGACGGACGCTTGGCGTCACCAGTTTCCTGACACCACTGAGATTCCTTGCTGCGGAGAGCTGTCTAGGGCGGGGGTTGCTATCTTTGATCTTGACTTTGATGCTATACTTGCTGCCATGTATGCTGTGTCTACTAGTGATAAGGGCGACTGCTACTTGTATGTTCCACCTGACCCGGGCGTTGGGACTCCTGCTCTAGGTGCTGGTGAGGCTGCTGCTCTAGGTGCTGGTGAGGCTACTGCTCTTGGTGCTAGTAAGTCTGCTGGCCCAGGTGCTGGTGAGTCTGCTCTCTCAGGTACCACGTCGACTCAGGCCTCCCACACCTTCACCCTTGACTCGGGTGCTTCCCATTCCTTCTTTCGAGACCGCACCACACTCACGCCGCTTAGTCGGCCAGTGGCGGTCTCCTTGGCAGACCCCTCCGGGGGTCCTGTCCTTGCCCACTTCTCCACTGTCTTATCGTGTCCGGCGGCCCCCTCTGGCACCCTGTCAGGTCTTTACCTCCCCTCGTTCTCTAAGAACTTGGTGAGTGGTGCAGATCTACAGGATGGGGGGGTTCACCAGTTCACTCCTGCGAGTCAGCGAGTGACCCACTGCACGTGTGCTCGGACGGGCCGACACTTGGCCACGTTTACCCGTCGACTTGGGTCGAGCCTGTACACACTGACTACTGGTCCTCCTCAGTCTACTGCGTCTGGTCAGGTAGCTGCGTTGGGTCAGAGGTCTGCTGCGACGTCCTGGTCTGGTCCTGAGTCTGCCCCCTGCTTGTGTCGTCTCCTGTCTCACCAAACTCTCCTCTGGCACCACCGCCTTGGTCACCCCTCCCTGCCTCGTCTCCAAGGCATGGCCTCCCGTGTCCTTGTCTCTGGTCTCCCCCGGTCCCTCCCTCCCCTCCCTCCGGGGCCTGCCCCTACTTGCGTTCCCTGCGTCGAGGGGCGGCAACGTGCCGCCCCTCACTCCTCCGAGTTTCCTCCGACAGAGGCTCCGCTGCAGACTCTTCACATGGACGTGTGGGGCCCTGCCCGCGTCCGTGGCTAGGGTCACGAGCGTTACTTCCTGTTGGTAGTTGATGACAACTCGCGTTACACCACGGTGTTCCCCTTGCGCAGCAAGGGTGACGTCTCTGAGGTGTTGATCGACTGGATCCGCGCAGCCTGTCTCCAGCTCAGAGATAGTTTTGGCTCGGACTTTCCTGTTCTGCGTTTGCACTCTGATAGAGGCGGGGAGATTTCCTCTGCCCTTCTGAGAGCCTTCTGTCGTGCACAGGGCATCCACCAGACCTGTTAGAATGTTATTGTCTAGCTTGCAGTGGGGTACTCCATAGCGAGTAGAACCCAATTAGGGTTTCCTATATGTATGCCAACTGCTGCTAGTGCAACCCCCCTTCTTCATTCCTCATTTCTCACAACACCTTCACGCTTCTGGCCTCTCCACAACAAAATGGGATTGCTGAGCGCCGCATTGGCATAGTCATGGACGTCCCTCGTACGTCCATGATTCATGTGGCTGCTCCCCATTTTCTGTGGCCATTTGCGGTTCAGTACGCAGCGCATCAGATCAACCTTCAGCCTCGGGTCTCTTTGCCAGAGACCTCCCCCACCTTGCGGTGGACGGGGAAGGTTGGCGATGCGTATGCGTTTCGTGTCTGGGGATCTCGGGGGTTTGTCCGCGACTTGTCTGCGGACAAGCTGTCCCCCCGTGCGGTTCCCTGCGTCTTCCTTGGCTTCCCCCCTGACGCGCCTGGTTGGCAGTTTTACCACCCCACCTCACGCCGTCTTCTGTCCTCCCAGGACGTCACGTTTGACGAGTCGGTTCCTTATTACCGTCTCTTCCCCTACCGCACTGCACCCCTCCCCTTGCCGCCGCTTTTCCTTGCGCAAGGTCCCCCCCCGGTAGACCCCCTGCCCCCTCAGGGTCCTGCCATGTCAGGTGTGTCCCAGGTAGACGCCGTCGAGCCTGTCGAGGTAGCTA
This sequence comes from Closterium sp. NIES-65, assembly GCA_948144175.1. NCBI lineage: Eukaryota > Viridiplantae > Streptophyta > Zygnematophyceae > Desmidiales > Closteriaceae > Closterium > Closterium sp. NIES-65. The sequence continues at coordinate 2,191,148 of CANXME010002068.1, forward strand.
TTGACTCTGGTACTGCTAGGGGTGCTGAGCCTGGGGGTGCTGAGCTTGGGGGTACGGAGCCTGGGGGTATGGAGCCTGGGTGTGTTGAGCCTGGGGGTGCGGAGCCCGGGAGAGGTGCTAGCGGTGGCTGGTGGTGACACTGTCTAGTTGAGTGTTGGAGCTCCAGCAAGTTGCTGGTGAATCACTCCACCTTTCTAGCCGTAGTTGTTGTTGTTGTCGTTCAGCTTCCAGCATTCTTGAGTCGTACTGTATGTCCTGTCTTCTTACAGTACTTGCAGAAGAGCTATTTCTTGTCTGGTGGCGCTTGTGCATAAAATGCGATGGTCTCCTTCTTGTTGCCTCTCTCGTTGTACAAATCAATCTCGTGTTACTCGGCAAGAAGCGAGGTGCAGAGGGAGGTTTCGCGAAGGGTTCCTTACGTGCGAAGTAGAAATTTGCAGTGGCGCCATTCTGGGCTCAGACCAGCGAGGATGATGGTGACGAACATGTCGTCAGGAAAGTTGTCGTCGCCTTTTTTGAATTGATCTCTCAGTTTTTTTCAGTAGTTGATGTACGATCTGGCCTTCTCTCTGGGGAACATTTTGACGTTGTTTAGCTGGTTGAGCAGGTGACTAAGTGTCACTGAATCTGTTGCCATGTGGCAGGTGCGCAGGTGTTCCCAGGATTGCTGCGCGGGTGCCCACTCGTTCTTGAAGAGGTGAATACTCAGTTGTTCTTCGGGCGACTGGTTCGGATCAACACCGTGAAGGCCAGGAGAAACTCGTTGTAGTACTGCGTCTTCTCCAGAGGTGAGCCATTTGTTGGGAATGCATATGACCCGTCGTAATACATCCAAATATGTGCGCCTTGAGCCAGGAGTTTGAATTCATAACTCCATGTGTAGAAGTCTTTCCCGTCGAAGGGCTTCGTGGTCCCGAGCTTTGATGTTGAGAGAAACTTGCTTTGCATTGACTCCATTGCTTCGTAATGCGTTTGCTTTGTTGGTGCAGATTCTTGAGCTCCGCGATTGCCGTGTCAGATTATTATAGCTGATGCATGTTTGTAGGCTATAGTGGGGTAGCACATATGGGGTACAGTTTGCTAGGGTTGTATTTGTACCCAACTTTGACTTAGTCAATTCATTCCTGTTCATTCCTTTCACATGGTATAGAGCGGGTTCCCTGTGGGAACTTCGCCTAGGGCCCACCGAAGCGCGCCCCGAGGCGCGCGATCCTTTTTTTTAGCGACCCCCCCGAGTCGCCCTTCCCCTGCGGCCCCGCCGCCCTTCGTTCGCGGCCCCGCCGTCCAGTCGCGGCCCCGCCCTTACGTCGCGGCCCCGCCCTTACGTCGCGGCCCCGCCACTAAGTCGCGGCCCCGCCACTAAGACGCGGCCCCGCCACCCAGTCGCGGCCCCGCCGCCTACTCGGACGCGGCCCCGCCGCCTGCTAAGACGCGGCCCCGCCGCCTGCTAAGAAGCGACCTCCGCCGCCTGCAGACGCCGCGGCCTCCGCCGCCTGCTCAGCCGCGACCCCGCCGCCCGCTACGACGCGGCCTCCGCCGCCTGCTCAGCCGCGGCCCCCGCCGCCCTCTACGACGCGGCCTCTGCCGCCTGCTCAGCCGCGGCCCTGCCGCCTCCTACGACGCGGCCCCGCAGCCTGCTCAGCCGCGGGTGCTTCCAGCGGCCCTCCGCTGCATCCTGACGGCCCGCCGCTGCACCCTGCGGCCCAGCCACTGCGCCTGTCCCGGCTCCGCCACTGCACCCTGACGGCCCCGCCGTCCCCTGTCTCGGCCCCACCGCTGCACCCTGACGGCCCCGCCGTCCCTTGTCCCGGCCCCGCCACTACACTGCAGCCGAGCCGCCCAGCAGCAGCCGAGCCGCCCAGCAGCAGCCGAACCGCCCAGCAGCAGCCGAACCGCCCAGCAGCAGCCGAGCCGCCCAGCAGCAGCCGAACCGCCCAGCAGCAGCCGAACCGCCCAGCAGCAGCCAAGCCGCCCGGTACCTGAGCCGCCCGAGCCGCCCGAGCCGCCCGAGCCGCCCGAGTCGCCCGAGCCGCCCGAGCCGCCCGAGCCGCCCGAGCAGCCCGAGCCGCCTGCTGCTGACCTACCCGACTCTCCCATCCCGGTGAGACTTTCAGCTGCTGCCATGGCCACCCCCAATGTTCTCACTTTTGACGCTGAGGGGAGGGCCATTGACTTTGCCGTCTGGATCGAGGACCTGCAGCTGTACTTACTGTGTGATGCGGTAGATGAGGTCTCTCTCTTTGACTTTGTCTCTGGCGCTGTCCCTGCCCCGCCTGCTGATGCTGACTCTGCCGTTCGCTCCAAGTGGGCGACCCGCGATGCTGCTGCACGTCTTGCTGTGCGTCGCCACCTCCCTTCCTCTGAGCGTGCCCACTTTAGTCAGTGCAAGACCGCTCAGGCCTTGTACGACGCTGTAGTTGCGCGCTACTCCTCCCCTTCCTCCGCTACCCTTAGCCGCCTCATGCTACCGTTTCTCTTCCCTGACCTCGCTTCCTTTCCCACTGTCGCTGACCTCGTTACCCACCTCCGCGCTAGTGACACCCGCTACCGCGCTGCCCTTCCTGCTGAGTTCCGCGCTGCGAACCCTCCTCCCATGTACATCACTCTCTACTTTCTCGTCACCCGTCTCCCTGAGTCCCTTCGTGTCGTTAGGGACCAGTTTCTCTCTGTCTGTCCCACCACTCTAACTGTCGACCTCCTTGAGAAGTCCCTGCTAGCGGCTGAGAAGAGTATTGTCGCTGTAGGGGCCTCTCGGGGTGACCCTCGCACCCCCATCTTTGAGGGGTGTGGTCCCTCCCCCCTGCTGCCCTCTGTCGCCTCTGCCGCTGCGGCCGACCTCGTTGGTTTTGAGTCGGTCGGCGCGGCGTCTGCCCCCAGTGGCAGACGCCGCACTGGCAAGGGCAAGGGGGGCAAGGGAGCGGGTGGAGCCAGAGGGGGCGGTGGAGGAGGCGGTGGGGGTGGAGGGGGGAGTGGGGGTGGCGGGGGGGGTGGTGGCGGGAAGTGGAGGTAGTAGTGGCGGCGGTGGAGGCGGAGGTGGCGGCGGAGGTGGTAGCGGAGGAGGCGGTGGGAGCGGTGGGAGCGACGGTCCTGGTGGGGGAGGTGGCGGTGGCGATGGGGGTGGCGGTGGAGGCGGGGGTGGCGGTGGAGGAGGGGGTCGGAGTGGCTCGTCCCAGCGGAGCAGCTCTGGGGGTGGTCAGCGCCAGCAGCAGCAGCAGCAGCAGCCGCAGCAGCAGCCGCAGCAGCAGCAGCGCTCTCGCACCGTCCCCGGCCCTCAGCAGCTCCGTGAGTGGTACTTGCAGCGTCAGCGCGGTGGTGCGCTTGGTCCCTGCCCCTACGTTCTTCGCACTGGTGACCGTGCAGGGGAGAGGTGTGGAGGCGCCCACACAGCCCGTCGCTGCTTTGGCCGCCTGACCGACGCCTGGCGTCAGCAGTTTCCGGAGGCCGCTGAGATCCCCCGCTGGGGAGAGCTGTCTAGGGCTGGTGTAGCTATTTATGATCTTGATTTTGATGCTATTCTCTCTGCTATGTATGCTGTGACTGGTAGTGATGAGGATGACTGTTACCGGTGTTTCCCGCCCGACCCGGGCATTGGTACGGCCGCGTCAGGTACTAGTGAGGCTGCTGCTCTAGGTGCCAGTGCGTCTGTGCTTTCAGGTACTGGTGAGTCCGCCCTCTCAGGTACTGTGTCGGCTTCGGCCTCTCACACCTTCACCCTTGACTCTGGAGCGTCTCGCTCCTTCTTTAGGGACCGCACCACTCTCACGCCGCTGAGTCGGCCTGTTGCGGTGTCCCTGGCGGACCCCTCTGGGGGGCCTGTCCTGTCTCGCTTCTCCACTGTCCTCCCGTGTCCGGCGGCCCCCTCTGGCACCCTGACTGGTCTATACCTCCCCTCGTTCTCGACGAACTTGGTGAGTGGTGCTGACCTCCAGGATGCAGGTGTCCACCAGTTCACCCCTGCTCGTCAGCGGGTGACCCACTGTACGGAGGCGGATACAGGTCGCCACCTAGCTACGTTTACACGTCGGCCGGGGTCGAGCCTGTACACACTGACCACTGCTTCTCCTCCAGGTACTGCGTCTGGTAGGGCCCCTTCGTCTGGTCAGGTGTTTGCTGCAGCGTCCAGGTCTGGTCCTGAGTCTGCCCCTTGTTCGTGTCGTCGTCTGTCTCACGAGACCCTCCTCTGGCACCACCGCCTTGGCCACCCCTCTCTGCTTCGGCTCAGAGGCATGGCCTCGCGGGTCCTTGTGTCTGGTCTTCCCCGGTCCCTCCCTCCCCTTCCTCCGGGCCCTGGCCCTGCCTGTGTCCCCTGTGTCGAGGGGCGCCAGCGTGCTGCCCCTCACTCCTCCCAGTTTCCTCCGACAGAGGCCCCGTTGCAAACGCTTCACATGGACGTGTGGGGCCCAGCCCGCGTCCGTGGACAGGGTCAGGAGCGCTACTTCCTGCTGGTGGTTGACGACTACTCGCGTTACACCAGAGTCTTCCCCTTGCGCAGCAAGGGTGAGGTCACTCAGGTGTTGATCGACTGGATCCGCGCAGCTCGTCTTCAGCTTCGGAGAAGCTTTGGCTCTGACTTCCCTGTCTTGCGTCTGCACTCGGACAGAGGCGGAGAGTTCTCCTCTGCCCTCCTGAGTGCCTACTGTCGTGTGCGAGGCATCCGTCAGACCTTCACGCTTCCGGACTCACCACAGCAGAATGGGATCGCTGAGCGCCGCATTGGCATGGTCATGGACGTCGCTCGTACGTCCATGATGCATGCGGCTGCTCCCCATTTTCTGTGGCCGTTTGCGGTCAGGTACGCTGCACACCAGATCAACCTCCACCCCAGGGTCTCTCGACCGGAGACCTCCCCAGCTCTGTTGTGGACGGGGAAGGTTGGCGATGCGTCGGCGTTCCGGGTCTGGGGATCTCGGGCGTTTGTTCGCGACCTGTCTGCGGACAAGCTGTCCCCTCGTGCGTCTCCTTGCGTCTTCCTCGGGTTCCCCCCCGACGCCCCTGGGTGGCAGTTTTACCACCCCACCTCTCGACGTGTTCTGTCCTCCCAGGACGTCACGTTCGACGAGTCGGTACCCTACTACCGCCTCTTCCCCTACCGCACTCCGTCCCTCCCCCCACCCCCGCTCTTCTTGGTACCAGGTCCCCCCCCAGTAGTCCCCCTCCCCCCTCAGGGTCCTGCCCCTTCAGGTGTGTCTCAGGTAGACGCGGTCGAGCCTGTCGAGGTCACTGGTGACTCTGGTGCTGCTGCGGGAGCTGAGCCTGGGGGTGCGGAGTCTAGGGGTGCTGAGCTTGGGGGTGCTGAGCCTGGGGGTGCGGAGTCTGGGGGTGCTGGGCCTGGGGGTGCTAGGCCTGGGGGTGCTGTGCCTGGGGGAGCTGAGCCTGGGGGTGCGGAGTCTAGGGGTGCTGAGCCTAGGGGTGCTGGGCCTGGGGGTGCTGAGCCTGGGGGTGCTGTGCCTGGGGGTGCTGAGCCTGGGGGTGCTGTGCCTGGGGGTGCTGAGCCTGGAGGTGCCGAGCCTGGAGGTGCTGTGCCTGGTGGTGCTTCGTCTCGCCGGGAGCCGCTCTCTCCACAGGAGCTGCGTGAGTGGTTTGCCCGGCGCTGGAGGCGTGCCGCTGGTGCTGGTGGTTCTTCGGCTGCGGAGGGCGCTGCTGCCACGCAACCTGGCGGTGCTCGTCCTGTGGGTGCTGGAGCTGCTGGGTCTGAGGGTTCTCCTGGAGCTGGTCCTGCTGAGGACGTTGGCGCTGAGCCTGCGGTTGGTGGTCCGACTGACGGTGCTCCTGGTGCTGCTGCTGGAGGTTCTGGAGCTTCTGGTGGTTCTGCTGGAGGTGCTGCTGGAGTGGGTGCTCCGGCCGGAGCTGCTGGTTCTGTTCCTGCTGTTTCTGGCGTCGCCGCGCGGTCTCGACCGTACTTCGTTCCGCTCCTGGAGCAGGTTCTTGGTCTTGCTCCTCCTCCTCCTCCCTTAGAGGGTCCGCAGCCTGTCCGGTCACAGCCACAGCTAGAGCCTGCCTTCCCTTTGCCTGCTCCTTCTCCCTACGCTGGTCCGACTGGAGGCCTTACTGAGCGTCGTGAGCCTGCGTCTCGTCCTGCGTCGCCTGTTCGTACTGAGCGCGCTAGTGGTCGCGGGTCGCGTCAGCGTCCTCCTCCTGTCCCTGGCACGCACCGGATGTCACTGCGTCCGTCCACTGCTCCTCTGCGTGCCCCTTTGCCTTCTCCTCCTGCTTCCTCTCTTCCTGCTCTTGCCGACCCGGAGTCGGACTCTCTTCGTGCTGCCAGTCCTACTGTCACGCGTCTCCTTGCTACTGCTGTCACTGACCCTTCCTTCGAGTCGTCTGCTGCGTCTGCCCTTGTCACTGAGCTTGTCGACTTTGCTGCGCGCTGTCGTCTAGACTACGCTGCTCGTCTTGTCGCTGAGTCAGAGTCCGCCTGTCCTCCGTCCGTCGGGGGTGAGTGTGCCCTTGGCACGGACGTCCTAGAGGACAGGCAGGAGGAGTTCCAGTGTCTAGCCGCTGCTTCACCTCGTCTCGCGTCTGTACTGCTAGCCCCTGAGGGAGACCCGGATGCACTAGACATCCCGACTCCGCGTTCTTACGCGGAGGCGGTAGAGGGTCCCTACTCCTCTCAGTGGCAGGCAGCTATGGATGCAGAGATGGCTTCCTGGAAGTCCACAGGCACCTACGTTGACGCGGTTCCCCCTCCTGGGGCGAACATCGTTAGTGGCATGTGGATCTTCAGGGTGAAGCGGCCGCCGGGCTCGCCGCCTGTCTTCAAGGCGCGTTACGTGGCTCGTGGCTTCAGTCAGCGGCAGGGAGTTGACTACTTTCAGACCTTCTCTCCCACCCCGAAGATGACCACTCTTCGGGTGCTGCTGCACATTGCCGCTCAGCGCGACTACGAGCTTCACTCTCTCGACTTCAGCACTGCGTTCCTGCAGGGTAGCCTGCACGAGGAGATCTGGCTGCGCCGTCCGCCTGGCTTCACTGGGACTTTCCCTCCTGGCACCCAGTGGAGCCTCCGACGGCCAGTCTACGGTCTCCGCCAGGCACCGCGTGAGTGGCACGACACACTGAGGACTACGCTTGCGGCTCTTGGGTTTGCTCCTTCTACTGCTGACCCGTCGCTGTTTCTTCGCACCGACACTTCCCTGCCGCCGTTCTACATCCTCGTGTACGTCGACGACTTGGTCTTTGCCACAGCGGACACTGCTGGACTAGCCTACGTGAAGTCCGAGCTGCTGAAGAGACACACGTGCACAGACCTGGGTGAACTGCGCAGCTACCTTGGCTTGCAGATCACTCGGGACAGAGCACGCCGCACCATTACCCTGACTCAGTCACACATGGTGCAGCAGGTCCTTCAGCGCTTCGGCTTCACGTACTCCTCGCCTCAGGCCACTCCTCTGCCTACTCGCCACTCACTCTCAGCTCTGCCTTCGGATGAGTCCGTAGAGTCGAGTGGTCCGTATGCAGAGCTTGTTGGCTGCCTCATGTACCTGATGACCTGCACACGACCTGACCTTGCATACCCTCTGAGCATCCTTGCACGCTATGTTGCTCCTGGGAGACACCGACCAGAGCACATGGCTGCAGCGAAGAGGGTATTGCGCTACCTGTGCAGTACGTCGGGCATGGGGCTAGTGCTTGGAGGGCGGAGTCCAGTGGTCCTTACTGGGCACGCAGACGCTTCTTGGGCTGACGACCAGGCTACGCAGCGGTCGTCACAGGGTTACACCTTCAGCCTTGGTTCCGGCTCTGTCTCGTGGCGGTCTACTCGCTCGTCTTCAGTTCTCGGCTCCAGTTGTGAGGCTGAGATCTACGCCGGGGCCATGGCTGCACAGGAGCTTCGCTGGCTCACCTACCTGCTGACTGACCTTGGAGAGCTGCCTCGTTCTCCTCCAGTGCTGTACGTAGACAACAAGGCCATGTTGGCCTTGTGTCGAGAGCAGCGCTTGGAGCACAGAACGAAGCACATTGCTCTCCGCTACTTCCTTGCTCGTGAGCTGCAGCAGCGTGGTCTGTTGCGACTTGCTTACGTGGCCTCTGAGGCCAACACTGCTGATGTGTTCACCAAGGCACTTGCGCCTTGCGACCATCAGCGCTTTTGTACCCAGCTGGGTCTTGTACCTGTCTTGCCTCACTTGCTCTCTTCTTGACTTTACTTGTACTTTGACATATATATACCTGCTCTTGCTTGTCTAGTTTTATATATATGTCTGTACTCCTGCATGTGAACTGGCCTCTGGCCTTGCTCTTGTGCTCGGACTGTGTGGTGACTTTGTGATCCACCCTGAGCTTGCTTTGCTTTGCTTGACTGGTCTTGTGACCCCTTGTTCTCCCCCACTTTGCCTATGGGGGTGTGTCAGATTATTATAGCTGATGCATGTTTGTAGGCTATAGTGGGGTAGCACATATGGGGTACAGTTTGCTAGGGTTGTATTTGTACCCAACTTTGACTTAGTCAATTCATTCCTGTTCATTCCTTTCACATGCCGAAGGTAAAGGATCGTTAGGATCCTGCTCCTTGAGGATCGGGAGGTCTTCGGGCGTAGTTAGAGCCGTCGATGCTCATCGGCTGGTGGCTCTCCAAGGCGTTGATGTGGGAGATGAGCTGTCCAAGGAGCGCTAAATCCTCGGTCGTTGTTGTAGAAGCGACATTGGTGGAAGGAAGTACTGGATTTTCTCCAGCCTCTCCGCAATCTGCGCCTAGCATGATGTTGCCCTTGATGTAAAGATAAGTTATAGTAAAGATTGCTTTGAAGCCTTTTAGCAGTTCCTATAATCCAAACTGGCTCTCATATCATGCTAAAGTAAGGATCTTGGATAGGGTAGGAATGCTTCATAAAGTTTTGGTAGCGGAAGTCTTTGTGGTAGGAACTTTGTGCATAGTGGATGCAAATGACAAAAGTTGATTAAAGCATAAATTACACACAACAAAATAGATATAGCTAGCCATGTACTATAAGGGGTATATTCCCTTAATCTAACTGTTTTACTGGCAATTCTACAGTGACTGACTATTTCTCTTCTTCTTGTTACCGAGTTGTGTGTAACCGTAAGGACGGTAACGCTTGTTGCTATTCCTTGATGGTGGGTTGTTCAGATTAAATGGTCAATCGTCGCGACAGTTGACATTTGCGATTTTTGACCTTCCTGCCCTTGATACGGGCTTTGTCAAATAATGTTCATATGCATTGTTAGGTTTCTAGGCTACAATGAGTTGCCCTTAGAGGGTACAACCCATCCTAGGTTAACTTTTGTATCCCCCTGGACTTTCCACATAGCACAATTACCTCGACATTGATTCCTAGGCTACTTTAAGATGGTATTAGAATATGTTATATTTCCATCCCACACTTCCGCTCCCTCCCTTAGGTGCTCCCGAGGCGCCCGTCCCTTAGTGCCCATTTCGTCATGGGTAGGACGGCCGTCGGGGGCCTCGTTTCTGTCGCGATCCCAGGCCCCCGCCGCAGCCTCGTTTAGTCGCTTTCCAGGAACCCCCCCCCCCCCCCCCCGTTTCGGCGAGCTGTAGATGCGAGTAGGACGCCCCCCCCCCCCCCCCCCCCCCCCCCCTCTGCGGCCTCGCGTAGCCACGCGTATCCAACAGCAACCGCGCACGCACGCAGCAGGTGCTCACGCACCAGCAGCAGCAGCGAGCGCGTTAGCCAGGGGCAGCGACGCATGCCACTACAGCCGTGCATGTACGCAGCGATAGCGCACAAAGCAGCTTCAGCAGCTGCACGCGTCGCAGGTAGCCGCCAGCAGCTCACCGCTAGTAGCACCTAGTTGCAAGCTGCTAGCCGCTAGCAACTAGCCGCCATCAGCAGTTAACCGCCATCAGCAGCTAGCCGCCAACAGCAGCAGCTAGCCGTCAGCAGCTAGCCCCTCCCACCCGCCCACAGCCCCTTTCAACCGCTCACAGCCCCTTCCAACCGCTCACAGCCCCTTCCAACTACTCATAGTCCCTTCCAACCGATCACAGCCCCATTTAACCACTCACAGCCCCTCATCACGCGTGCACACCACCCAAGACCAACCGACCTCCGTTGGTTCAACACTCGCATCACTCATACTCACAGTGTTTCGCACCGTTGCGGCTAGAGGCTGCTCCACTTAGCTGTTTAGGCTAGTCCTAACGTTCGTTGTTAGCTAGGTCTCTCCTCGCTCCGCCAGCCCCTCGAACGACCCTCTGGCTCGATCGGCTCATCAGCCTTGCCTCCTCCAGCCGTCTGCTCCTAGCTCAGCTAGCTCCTAGCTCCATTCGTTACTAGACTGGCGTTTCTAGCTCAGTTTTCCTCCGTGCTCCAGTAGTACCTCGCCTAGTCCCACCTAGCACTCCTCGCTTCTAGCTCCGTTTGCTCCATGCTCTAGCTGCTCCTAGCCTAGCGTCCAATATGGACTCCTCCCGCCGCCTTCGTTTTGATGTAGAGGGGCGCCCGATAGAGTTCGGCACCTGGCTCCGATAGACTCAGTGCTACCTCACCAGTCAGTGCCAGGACGGCGCCACCCTGTACGCCCACACGTCCGGCGCCCTCCAGGCACTACCATGTCAAGAGCCCCTCCCTGCAGTGCCCCCCCCCGACTCCGGAGGCGCAGGCAAACTATGCTCATCTTGTCTTGGCGCGGGACGTTTAGGACTCCCGTGACGCTGCGGCTGCACTCGCGCTGACCGAGCTCCTTCCACCGACTGAGGTCGCTCACTTCGACCTGGTAGAGACTGCGAAGGAGGTGTATGATGCTATTTTTGCACGCTATTCCACCCCTTCCTCTTCCTCCCTCAGCCGTATCCTCATGCCGTTCGTGTTTCCCGACCTCGGCTCGTTTGTGACTGTCTCCAACCTAGCCACACACTTGCGCTCCCTTATCGCTAGCTACCGAGCAGCTTGCACTGAGGCTCAGCTTCTTGTTGCCCCTCCTCCTATCTGGATTACCGTCCATTGGGAAGTCCTTCGTCTCCCTGACCGCCTCTCCACTGCCCGTGACGCACTTCTCCAGCAGCACTTCAGTGAACTTACGATTGATCTTCTCCAGACCACCCCCGGGAAGATCGAGAGTCATCTCTGTTGCCTCAGCCACTGCCACAGTTGCCCCTCGTCTGTTTGAGGGGTGTGCTGTCCCCCAGCTTCCTACCTTCACTGCTACTCGTGCCTCTGCTGCTGTGTAGGTCTCTGAGGACACTGCATCTGTTTTTGCCGCTGACAGGCAGAAACGGGGCAAGGGAGGGAAGAAAGGCGGGGAGGGGGTGGCGGCGGTAGAGGAGGTGGCAGTGGTGGAGGCGGCCCTAGCGGCGGCAGTGGTGGCGGTGGCGGTGGTGCCCCAGGCGGAGAGAGCTCTAGAGAAGGTGCTGACTCGTCTGCTGGAGGAGGTTCGACCAGCGGTGGTGCGGGGCCCCAGCACCAGCGGCCACAGTAGAGACAGCAGCAATGGCAGCCACTGCAATGGAGTCCGCAGCAGCACTAGGGCCCTCCGCCACTATGGGGAAGTGGAGGTCACAAGAGCACTGGCCGCAGCAGTAGCACTAACAGCTGGGCCCCTCGCCCCTTGCGGCGCGACACCGGCCCCTGTGACCACTGGTGCGTCACCGGACTGGGCAGTCCCTGTGTCTGCGGCCGCGACGACCACTCTGCGACGCGGTGCTTCTGCCGCCTCGACGACCTCTACCGTGCTCGCTGGGGTCCTGAGGCGACCACCCCGCGCTGGGCTCGCCTGCTAACCCGTAAGATTCCTGTATTTGAATTGTCTATGGACAATGCTCGTCAGTATGCTTTGTATGCTGATGTGGACTATAGTGCTGATAGATATGTGTGCTCGCGTGTTCGTAGTCTAGGATGCTTGCCTCGTGTTAGTGTAGACTTGTGCCTCTCTAGTCTAGGTGCATGTGTCTCTACTCTAGGTGCTTGTGTAGCCTCCGGACCTGACACGCCTCCGGTTGAGGCATCTCTGTCGTTCACGCTGGACTCTGGAGCTCCGTAGTGTTTCTTCCGCGACCACACGACCCTCACACCACTCCTTGCTCCGGTTCTTGTAGCTCTGGCTGATCCTTCTTCAGGACCAGCCGTTGCGCGCAGCTCCACCACCCTTCCGTGCCCTGTGGTCCCTCTGGTGTCCTGCGCGGCCTCCACATCCCCTCGTTCACTCGGAACTTGGTGGGTGTTGGATACCTCCAGGAAAGGGGGGTCACCATTAACTTTGTGGGGGGTAGAAGGACTGCAATCTGTACAGACGCCGCTACAGGTGCTGTTCTCTACGTTCTCCTCACCGAGCGCTCCCCAGTTACTTCCTCTGCTTAGGTCGTTGAGTCCGCTCAGGTCCCATTGGTTGTTGTGTCTGGTCAGGTGAAGGTGTCTGGTCAGATTGATGTGTTTTTCTCTTGTCGGTCCCTCGCCCACCCGACTGTCAGAACATCATAGCTTATACATTTGTGTAGGCTGTAGTGGGGTAGCCCATATAGGGTACAACCCAATTAGGGTTAGTACTTGTACCCAACTCTTTCATAGTTCATTCATCCATTCTCACTTCTCGTCACCGACCGTCTTGTGGCACCACCGCCTTTGCCACCTGACGCTCCCCCGCCTCCGCAGCATGGCCGGTCACAGTCTTGTCTCAGAGCTCCCGCACGTCTTTTAGTCGCTCCCTCCCTCGCTTGCCCCACCCTGTACTCCTTGCATCGTCGGCCACCTGCGCGCCACTCCGCACTTCTCGTCCCTTTGTCCGGCCACTACTCCCTTCCAGACTCTACACCTGGACGTCTAGGGCCCTGCCCCTACGCTGGGACCTGAGAGGGAGCGCTACTTTCTAGTGGTCGTTGACGACTACTCCAGGTACACCACGGTGTTTCCTCTCGCGAAGAAGTCCGAGGTGACTTCTACGCTGATCCGGTGGCTTCTGGCCACTGAGGGCACTCATGGTAGTCGTGTTCGTTGTTTCCAGTCCGACCATGGGGGTGAGTTATGTTATGCTCTACAGTCCACTTAGGGGTCGCGGATGCCCATGAAGCCGCCTAAGTAGAAACTGACGACTTCAAACTGCCTCTGTTAAAAATGATGCCACGATCTGCTCTGATAACATACGAAGCTGAAACTTGAATAGAAGTTAGCTTAAGGTTTCTGCTTTCCAACGGTATATTGCTTGCTTTCATCAGAGGTGTATACGCTACACTATGAATGAAAACGTACGCTCGGCTGAAAACGTGTAGTTTCATTGATGTAAGGAAGAGGTGAGTACAACATTGCCCAGGGGACTCTTAAGGGGTTGGGATCATCCTGGGAACTCAGAGAAGGTTGAGTCCTAGGAGAGAAAGGCTAGAGAAGGATGGAAACGTCCTAGCTAGGTCAGCAAAGCCAACCACACTTGGATGTTCAGAGCTGTATTCAAGGCTACCAATAGTGTGTCAAGCCAACCATGACTAAGCTTGTCTTCCCACTTGCACCCTCTTTCAAGCTGCTTCCAGGAAGACCACACTTCTCAAAAGGAGGGTGGTAGAGTCCCCCTTGACCACATGTACTTCTTGTCTCACTCTCTGTTCCTGCACCATTCGCATAACAACAATGAAAGGGTGGCAAGGGAAATGCTGCCAACAGTGCACCATGACTACGGAACAGTAAATTTCGACAGCTGTCACGTGCTGCTCCAATGCTGGGTTGTCCTGAAACTCGGTGACCACCTGAACAACACAGCAAAGGACTGCCACACCGACTTTCAGACCAATCCAAGCTTGGTAAATGAGTCAGCAGCCGAAATGGTGAACTCGGGTGTTACCAAAAAAGAGTAACACACACTTCCGGGATGCCATATGTCTTGAGGGTGTGAAGAACACATGTTGAAGCAACTCCTCACAAAATTCCAGAAGCTTAACAGGCTTGTAGGCCAAATGGGAGTGCGATGACTATGCCACTATAGTGTGTTGGCACAACCAACTCCCCCTCATCGTGCTCTCATTCATCCCTTAGCTGCTCCCTGAAGCTGCCTCCCTTAGTTGAAGGACATGCCACACAAGGTGGCACAGCTTCAATGCTGATGCTCTGCAAGCCGCTTGGTCAAGAAATCTGCAGGTTGCTCGGTAGTGTTGATGTACTGCAAGGTAACCGTGCCCTTCTTCACCTCCTTCCTCACCCAATGCCACTTGATATGCATGTGCTTGTTCAGCCCATGGAGCACAGCATTACGAGCCATTGCAATTGCTCCTTGGCTGTCACAAAACACAGATGTAGGACCTTCTTGCTCATGCCCCAACTCCTCAAGCAACCTCCTCATCCAAACCACCTCCTTCACCCCATGAAACAATGCCATGTACTCGCTCTCCGTTGATGAGTGAGCTATCTCCCCTTGCTTCTTAGACTTCAAGCTCTCTCGACTCCCTCCAACACAGCATACATAGCCACTATGGGATGTTGCATCACTGATGTCACTTGCCCAGGTAGCATCGGTGAAGCACGAGAGGTACAAGTGTCCACGCCTTGCAGGTGCACCGGTCTTCGTGCTCACCTCCTCCACTCCCTTTTGCTTCAGCCCATGCACTGAATATTGCAGCCCCACCCTTGAGGTTGCCATGCAGTACCTCACCAGCCTCTCTGCTGCGTCAAGGTGCTCTTGAAGTGGCCTAGACACCACACGAGCCAGCTGCGAAACCGAGAACGCAATATCGGGGCGAGTGTTGACCGAAGCATACATCAAGCTCCCCACCATAGCCTGGAAGCAACGCTGCAACTCGGGCTCCAACACCTCACCCTCCTCTTCATCAAGGTGTAGCTGAAACCCTGAGGGTAGAGGAGTCTTCGCACTCCTCCCTTCCTCTAGCCCATACCTCTCCGTTGATGAGTGAGCTATCTCCCCTTGCTTCTTAGACTTCAAGCTCTCTCGACTCCCTCCAACACAGCATACATAGCCACTATGGGATGTTGCATCACTGGTGTCACTTGCCCAGGTAGCATCGGTGAAGCACGAGAGGTACAAGTGTCCACGCCTTGCATGTGCACCGGTCTTCGTGCTCACCTCCTCCACTCCCTTTTGCTTCAGCTGCCCATGCACTGAATATTGCAGCCCCACCCTTGAGATTGCCATGCAGTACCTCACCAGCCTCTCTGCTGCGTCAAGGTGCTCTTGAAGGGGCCTAGACACCACACGAGCCAGCTGCGAAACCGAGAACGCAATATCGGGGCGAGTGTTGACCGAAGCATACATCAAGCTCCCCACCATAGACTGGAAGCAACGCTGCAACTCGGGCTCCAACACCTCACCCTCCTCTTCATCAAGGTGTAGCTGAAACCCTGAGGGTAGAGGAGTATTCACACTCCTCCCTTCCTCTAGTCCATACCTCTCCGTTGATGAGTGAGCTATCTCCCCTTGCTTCTTAGACTTCCAGCTCTCTGGACTCCCTCCAACACAGCATACATAGCTACTATGGGAAGTTGCATCACTGGTGTCACTTGCCCAGGTAGCATCGGTGAAGCACGAGAGGTACAAGTGTCCACGCCTTGCATGTGCACCGGTCTTCGTGCTCACCTCCTCCACTCCCTTGTGCTTCAGCTGCCCATGCACTGAATATTGCAGCCCCACTCTTGAGGTTGCCATGCAATACCAGCCTCTCTGCTGCATCAAGGTGCTCTTGAAGGGGCCTAGACACCACACGAGCCAGCTGCGAAACCGAGAACGCAATATCGGGGCGAGTGTTGACCGAAGCATACATCAAGCTCCCCACCATAGACTGGAACCGACGCTGCAAATCGAGCTCCAATACCTCACCCTCCTCTTCATCAAGGTGTAGCTGAAACCCTGAGGGTAGAGGAGTCTTCACACTCCTCCCTTCCTCCAGCCCATACCTTCCCTTGTGGCTGCAAGATACTTGTGTTGGTGAAGCCTCAACCATCCCTTCACCTCGTCCCGCTCCACGTGAAGACCAAGGTAATACCCCACTGGTCCAAGGGCCTTGCATTGAAAGGTCTCCTTCCGATTCCCTTGCACCTCCTTGATCCTCTCCAGGGATGGGGAGAAGAGGAGATGTCATCGACGTAGACAAGGAGAAACACCTTCTCCTCCTCTCCCTCGGTCATGAAGAGAGTCTTGTCGCACCTGCTAACTTCGAAGCCAAGAGCCTCTAACGCCTCCACCAGCCTTGCATACCAGCACCTTGGAGCTTGTTTGAGGCTATATATGGCCTTGTTGATCTTGCAAACACGTCCGCTCCCATCGTCGTACCCCTCTGGCTGCTTCATGTAGGTCTCATCTACCACGCCATAGAGGAATGTCGTCTTCACATCCATTTGCTCCACCTTCCAACCACAAACGGCAGCGACTGCTAGCAACACCCGGAGAGTAGGAGCCTTGGCAACAGGAGCAAACACCTCCTCAAAGTCAACCCCCTCCCTCTGCTGGAAGCCCTTGATCACAAGTCTTGTTTTGCACCTCTCCAACTTCCCCTCCGCATCGGCCTTCACACGCACTATTCACGTGCAGTCCAATGCCTTTCTTCCAGGGGGCAGATTGGTGAGTTTCCACGTTCCATTCTCCATGTGGCTCTGAAACGCATCCTTCCTTGAAGCCAACCAAGCCTCTCGATCATCTCCAGCAAGTGCTTCCTCTATTGAAGCCGGTTCATGAGGTAAGTTTACTCCGAAGCAACAAATCCGCTCCATCTCTCCTCGGCTCCCTTCTCCTCATCATCTTCCTCCTCCTGGACCAGCAACGCCTTGGGACCCCAAGCCTTTCATACTTGAGGAAATCCCTTGGGTGAGTAGCTCTCTTGGGCCTCTCCTTGGCTGCACCTTCCGTAACTCCACGCTTCCCTTGGGTTGTCCGCCTTGGTGGAACTGTAGGGGATGGTGTAGGCTGATGCACCTCCTCCTCGACATCACCTCTCTCAGCTACAGGAGCCGCCTCTTGCTGCAACACTCCCTCCACCTCTGTTGCCTCCCCTTCAGCTCCCAAGTCATGCGACACCTCCGTCACTTCTGAAGATGAAGACAACTCAATGGGAATGAGAAGTGGGTCATTCGTTCCCACCTCTATCCCGAGCGGACTGGTGACCTTGCTCCTCCCTCACTCCAACCACTCCTTGAAGATGAGCCCCTCCATGAACTTGGCGTCTTTGGTGGTGAAGATGGTGTTGGCTTTTGGGTCCCACATGAGCCACCCCTTGCTCCCTTGTGCAAGTCCCAGATGAAAAGCCCACACCGCCGCTGCTTGAAGCTTGTCACGCTTCTCCTTAGGGACGTGCACGAGTCTCATGCACCCGAAGACTCGAAGCATATCCACCAGGGGCTTCTTGCCTCTCCACTTCTCCATAGGGACCCAATGCTACCCTCCCATGTGAGTCAATACTTGGTTTTTTATGACGGTGGCATGGCAAATAGCGAGGGGCCAGAACCGTAAGGGTAGACCCGAGTCTACCAATATCGTTCTCCCGCCCTCCATGATGATCCGGTTCGCTCTCTCCGCCACGCCATTGGATTGAGGGGTGTAGGACATGGTGAGTTGCTGCTTGATGTTGTGCTGCTTCAGCCAGTTCCGGAACTCCGCTCCCAAGAACTCCCCATCACGGTCGCTACAAACGGCCTTCACCCGCTTTCCGCTCTCTCGCTCCACCATGGGCAGCCACTCTTCAATGATGACCCTTGCATCATCATTCTTCTTTGCAAGTTCAAAGGACCAGGTGAGCCTCGTGTTGTCATCCACCATGGTCATGGAATACAGGGCCCCACCATCTCCCTTCACCTTCATGGGTCCCACGAGATCCACATGCACGAACTCCACCGGGTCACTCGACTTCCCCTCCACCGAATGGAAGGAAAACCGTGAAAACTTGCTCGTCAAGCAAGTCTCACAAGATCCCTCCTCCTTAGTCCTTGACTCTTTCCTCCTTGAACAGCTGCTGCAACTGAGGTAGCACCACGTGGCCAAAGTGACGGTATGCGGTGAGCAAATCCGTCTCACCCGTGCTAGGAGTTACACTTGGTAGCGCAACCCCACCATGCCCAAGGAGCCCACCATCACTGTCATCACCACCTCCTCCATTGTCCACATGGTTAACATGCCCTCCTCTCACATCTCAAGAAGCCAAACGTGCAGCCGCCTCCTTCCCTGGCAACACCGGTATCTCCCACATGGACCGGTGCATGTCCTTGCTCTCGAGGAGAAAAGGCCCCGCCCTCGCTTGGGCGAAGTCGGCCATGCTTTTCAGAGCACAACGGTGTTCGTTTCGTGGTCATCGCCGACTTCATGGACTTTTATCTCTGTTCGACGGGTCGATTTTCAAGAAGATTAAGTCGTTGAAATTGAAGTGTTGTTTCTGCTCTACGCAACTACCCGTCGACAAGGCACTTGTTGAGGGGAGAAAATCGGCGTCGAAATCGGGCCTTGCGGGTCGACGAAATTGGAGAAAATGGCGCTTCGACGAAACGCTGGTTGACAGAATTAAGCTCGAACGAGGCATCATCAAGCAGAGAAATTATGTTCGACCAAAATTACTTGTCTCCGAAAATCGCAATGTGCGCGAATTTCGACCAATCGCAAAACAACAAACTTTGACCAATCAGAGCATTTCGGAAATTGTACCATAATCTTGTTCTATCAAATTTCCTTCGTGAAACTATGCTCAAATTCTACCAAGTCATTCAAACACTCAGTTCAGAATCATTGCCAGAACTCTGACCGTGCATCACACGCAATTCAGCTCTCCCTTAGAATAGAATTCTCCGCACTTGCAACCTCGCAGGTCCCACAACACGCGCCCATCCAGAGTTGCTTTGAAAACCTTTGTGCCCAGCATCTCCATCTTCATCCCTGCCTCACTTAGGGCCTTGGTAGAGAGGAGACGAAGGCCTTCATCCTTCTCTAGCCTTTCTCTCCGAGCGGTTGACGGCAAGGTGGAGATGCCGGACGAAGACGACTCTGAATTGTTGGCGGAAATTGGCGCTGCTCACCTTCTGACTTTCATGGTCCTTTTGCGGTGATGTTCTCCACTGGTGCAAGTCGCGTTAAAGCCGTGCCGACTCCGTGTGGACGCCGGCTACCAAGCGTGGCGGTACATCATGCGCACCTACAACGCGACCGACGACCTCGACGTCAGCCATTTGGAGAAGAAATTGGCCACCATTCGTATGGGCGAGCAGGAATCGGCGACCGAGTACTGCAATCGAGCGCGACGAATTTTGGCCGACATGCAGATGGCTGGCTTCGAGTACTTGGTGGCGTCATATGTCACGCATGTCATCAATGGCCTCCCCTCGAGCTACAATCTGATGTGACGGATGCTGATCATGCCTGGCGCGTGCGAGACTCTGAACGATGATTCGCTTTTGAGTCACATCATCCAGGATGAGTTCATGCAGGAGTCTGAGTGGTCTTCAGAGCTCCTTTCGCAAGCCAACTACGTTGCTCAGACAAAGCAGGGACGTTAGATGGGGCAGCGTGGGAAGTCGGGCGGAGGAGGAGGCAGTGGCGGAAAGTCGTCGAACACGAAGTCAACGGAGGGCGCCGACCGCGAGAAGTCGGCGAAGGGCAATGATCGCGGTAGTAGTGGTTCGCGTCGAGGAGGACGTCGCTGCTACATCTGCGAAGACCCTGACCAACTCTCGTACGACTGCCCTGATTGCGACGAGTGCGACGACGATCACCGAGGAAGCCGCGGGAAGTCAAACAGAAAGCGTCGTCGTCGAGACCACGAACCGCAAAAGGGAGTCAGCGTCGTCGAAAACGCCGTCAACATCAGAGGGAGACACCTCGAGCAGCAAGGAAGCCTCTTGTTTGATGGTTGTAGTGGTTGATCCAACTATTTCGCTGGCACCAGAGGCTAGAGAAGACTTCCAGGCGGTCGCTGCTGCCGTGCAGGCGAATCCGAGCGTGGTGCTCCTCGACAGCGGCTGCTATCATCATCATCTGATGGGAACGCGAGAGGCCCTCGTCGACATGAAGCCAGGAGGTGAAATCCGTCACGTGCGCGGATTCAACGGGGCACTTCAGCACGTCGAAGGCCGTGGCAGAGTTGCTCTAAAAGGGGAGACCGGAAAGCAGATTCTGATCCCCGACGTGTTGTACGTCCCGGGCGTGCAGGCGAATTTGCTGTCGGCTGGTCAGCTGAAGGAAAACGGCGTGAAGCTGCAGAATGAGGGTGACGAGATGCTGCTCTTTTCCGTTGCAGGAGATGTGCTCGGTCGAGCATGCTACACCAGCCGAGTCCTCTGCACCGACCTCCGACCCTGCTCCTCGAAACCGCCTACATCTGCGACAGAAGTAGTTGCTCTGCGGACAATCGCATCGGCGACGAAGTCAAAGCCGGTTAAGTGGCACGCGAGGCTCGCGCATGTCGGCATTGACACGATGATGAGTTCGACGAAACATGAAGTTGCCATTGGCCTGGACATCGAGAAGCCAACTGGAGCCGACGTGCCGTGTACCTCCTGTGACGGCGGCAAGCTGGTGTCAGAACATATAGCTTATACATTTGTGTAGCCTGTAGTGGGGTAGCCCATATGGGGTACAACCCAATTAGGGTTAGTACTTGTACCCAACTCTTTCATAGTTGAATCATTCTCGTTTCGATTTTCACATGGTATCGAGCAGGTTCCCTCGTGGGAACTGTTCCTAAGGCCCTACTACTGCTTTCGATGCTACTCGATCTGTCGCACGCCCCGCGGCGTGCGACCTATTTTGGCGCGCGGCGATTTTCTTTCTGGCGCGCGCCCCGAGGCACGCGACCCCGCCTCTCTCGTCGCGGCCCCGCCCCTTGTCGCGGCCCCGCCCTACGTCGCGGCCCCGCCCTACGTCGCGGCCCCGCCCCTCGTCGCGGCCCCGCCACCTCTCGTCGCGGCCCCGCCATCTCTCGTCGCAGCCCCGCCACTCTCGTCGCGGCCCCGCCCTTTGTTGTGGCCCCTGCCGCCCTTCGTCGCGGCCCCTGCCGCCCTTCGTCGCGGCCCCTGCCGCCCTTCGTCGCGGCCCCTGCCGCCATTCTCCACCGCGGCCCCGCCACCTCCCTTGCGGCCCCGCAGCCCTGCACCGACCCGGCCCCGCCTCTGCTGGCACCGTCGCCGCTCCACCCGGCCCCGCCACCGTTCCCAGGCGGCCCCGCCGTCACCACAGAGCCGCCGGCGCCGCCGAGCTAGTGCCGAGTCACCCGAGCCGCCCGAGCCGCCCGAGCCGCCCGAGCCGCCCGAGCCACCCGAGCCACCCGAGCCGCCCGAGCCGCAGCGCCACCTCAGCCACCCGAGCTGCCGGGTCGCCGAGCCGCCGAGCTGCAGTTGCTGCCGAGCAACCGTACCGCCGAGCCGCCGAGCCGCCGAGCCGCCCGAGTCGCCCGAGCAGCCGAGCCGCCCGAGTCGCCCGAGCCGCCGAGCCGCAGTTGCTGCAGTGCTGCCGTGCCGCCGAGTCGCCGAGTCGCCGAGTCGTCGAGCCTGCTCTTCCCACCACTGGTGAGCCCCTGCCTTACTAGCGCGCTGCCTGCTGCTTGCTTGGCTGCCTGCCTTACTGCTGCTACTCCTGCTCCTGCTTCTACTGGCGGCGGCCAGATGCAGCTCTAGCGACGCCCACGCGCGTCTCTCACGCCCCAGCAGCTTCGTGAGTGGTACGCTCAGAGTAGAGGGTCTCTCAGTTCTGTTCGCTACTCTTACATGATTCGCACTGGTGCTTGGACTAGTTAGCCTAGTGGGACGCCTAGTCACACACCGTCCCGCTGCTTCGCCCGTCTGAGCGACGCGTGGCGTACCAAGTTTGGCGACGAGGCTGAGCTCCCCGACTGGGTGGAGTTGCTTAGGCAGAGGGTAGATATATTTGCTCTTGACTATGATGCCATTCTCACTGCCATGTATGCATTGCCTACTAGTGCTGACCGTGCCGGTCACCTGTGCGTACTGCCTGACCCGGGTATAGAGCCTGCTGCTCTAGCTGCTGGTGCGGCTGCTGCTCTGGGTGCTAGTGTGTCTCCTGCTCCAGGTACAGGTGCGGCTGCTGCTCTAGGTGCTAGTGAGTCTGCTTCCTCAGGTGCGGGTGAGTCTGCTCTCTCAGGTACCGCGTCGGCTCCGGCCTCTCACACCTTCACCCTTGACCCGGGGGCTTCCCGCTCCTTCTTTCGAGACTGCACCACACTCACGCCGCTTGGTCGGCCAGTTGCAGTCTCTCTGGCAGACCCCTCTGGGGGCCCTGTCCTTGCTCACTTCTCCACTGTCCTCCCGTGTCCGGCGGCCCCCTCTGGCACCCTGTCTGGTCTTTACCTCCCCTCGTTCTCTACGAACTTGGTGAGTGGTGCTGACCTACAGGATGCGGGGGTTCACCAGTTCACTCCTGCGAGTCAGCGGGTGACCCACTGCACAGACGCTCGGTCAGGCCGACACCTGGCCACGTTTACTCGTCGGCCGGGGTCGAGCCTGTACACACTGACCACTGCGTCTCCTCCAGTTGCTGAGCCTGGTAGGGTAGCTGCGTCGGGTCAGGTGTTTGCTGCAGCGTCCAGGTCTGGTCCTGAGTCTGCCCCCTGTTCGTGTCGTCTCCTGTCTCACGAGACTCTCCTCTGGCACCACCGCCTTGGTCACCCCTCTCTGCTTCGTCTCAGAGGCATGGCCTCTCGTCTTCTTGTTTCTGGTCTCCCCCGGTCCCTCCCTCCCCTTCCTCAGGGCCCTGGCCCTACCTGTGTCCCCTGTGTTGAGGGGCGCCAGCGTGCTACCCCTCACTCCTCCCAGTTTCCTCCGACAGAGGCCCCGTTGCAGACGCTTCACATGGACGTGTGGGGCCCGGCCCGCGTCCGTGGACAGGGTCACGAGCGCTACTTCCTGCTAGTTGTTGACGACTACTCGCGTTACACCGTAGTCTTCCCCTTGCGCAGCAAGGGTGATGTCACTGAGGTGCTGATCGACTGGATTCGCGCAGCTCGTCTCCAGCTCAGGCAGAGCTTTGGCTCGGACTTTCCTGTTCTGCGTCTGCACTCGGACAGAGGCGGAGAGTTTTCCTCTGTTGTTGAGCGCCGCATTGGCATGGTCATGGACGTCGCTCGTACGTCTATGATGCATGCGGCTGCCCCCCATTTTCTGTGGCCGTTTGCGGTCAGGTACGCGGCGCATCAGATCAACCTTCACCCCAGGGTCTCCAGGCCGGAGACCTCCCCAGCCTTGCTGTGGACAGGGAAGGTTGGCGATGCGTCGGCGTTCCGGGTCTGGGGATCTCGGGCGTTTGTCCACGACTTGTCTGCGGACAAGCTGTCCCCTCGTGCTGCTCCTTGCGTCTTCCTGGGGTTCCCCCCTGACGCGCCTGGGTGGCAGTTCTACCACCCCACCTCTCGCCGTATTCTGTCCTCCCAGGACGTCACGTTTGACGAGTCGGTCCCCTACTACCGCCTCTTCCCCTACCGCACTCCGTCCCTCCCCCCGCCCCCGCTCTTCCTTGTACCAGGTCCCCCCCAGGTAAACCCCCTCCCCCCTCAGGGTCCTGCCCCTTCAGGTGTGTCCCAGGTAGACGCAGTCGAGCCTGTCGAGGTCACTGGTGACTCTGGTGCTGCTGAGGGTGCTGAGCCTGGGGGTGCTGAGCCTGGGGGTGCTGAGCCTGGGGGTGCTACACCTGGGGGTGCTTTGCCTGGGGGTGCCGGGCCTGGGGGTGCTGAACCTGGAGGTGCTCCGCCTGGAGGTTCTCCGGGTGCTTCGTCTCGCCGGGAGCCACTCTCTTCACAGGAGCTGGGCGAGTGGTTTGCCCGGCGCTAGAGCCATGCTGCTGGTGCTGGAGGTTCTTCGGCTACTAGGGGTGCTGAGCCTAGGGGTGCTGAGCCTGGGGGTGCTGAGCCTGGGGGTGCTACGCCTGGGGGTGCTGAGCCTGGGAGTGCTGAGCCTGGGGGTGCTGAGCCTGGGGGTGCTGAGCCTGGAGGTGCTCCGCCTGGAGGTTCTTCGGGTGCTTCGTCTCGCCGGGAGCCACTCTCTCCACAGGAGCTGCGCGATTGGTTTGCCCGGCGCTGGAGCCGTGCTGCTGGTGCTGGAGGTTCGTCGGCTACTGAGAGTGCTGCTGTCGCGGGTCCCGGAGATGCTCGTCCTGGGAGTACTGAAGCTGCTGGGCCTGCAGGTTCGACTGGAGCTTGTGCTGCTGAGGGTGTTGGCGCTGAGACTACCACTGGCGGTCCTACTGGGGGTGCTCATAGTGCTGCTGGAGGTTCTGGAGCTCCTGGAGGTGCTGCTGGAGCGGGTGCTCCTGCTCGAGATACTGGTGCTGTCCCTGCTGTTTCTGGCGTCGCCACGCGGCCTCGACCGTACTTCGTTCCACTACTGCAGCATGTTCTTGGTCTTCCACCTTCTACTGGTCCTCCTCCTCCTTTAGAGTGTCCACAGCCTGTCCCGTCACAGTTACAGTTGCAGCCTACCTCCCCTTTGCCTGCTCCTTCTCCCTACACTGGTCCTACTGGGGGTCTTGCTGAGCGTCGTGAGCCTGCGTCTCGCCCTGCGTCGCCTATCCGTGCTGCTCACGCTAGTGGTCGTGGTTCGCGTCCGCGTCCTCCTCCTGTGCCTGGCACGCACAGGATGTCTCTGCGTCCGTCCACTGCTCCTCTGCGTGATCCTTTGCCTTCTCCTCCTGAGTCCTCTCTTCCTGCTCTTGCCGACCCGGAGTCGGACTCTCTTCGTGCTGCCTCTCCTACTGTCACGCGTCTCCTGGCTACTGTCGTCACTGACCCTTCTTTCGAGTCCTCTGCTGCGTCTGCCCTAGTTGCTGAGCTCGTCGACTTTGCTGCTCGCTGTCGCCTAGACTACGCTGCTAGTCTTATCGCTGAGTCTGAGTCTGTCTGTCCTCCGTCCGTCGGGGGTGAGTGTGCCCTTGGCACGGACGTCCTTGAGGACAGGCAAGAGGAGTTCCAGTGTCTGGCAGCTGCTTCACCTCATCTCGTGTCCGTACTGCTTACCCCTGAGGGAGACCCGGATGCACTTGACATCCCGACTCCGCGCTCTTACGCGGAGGCGATAGAGGGTCCCTACTCCTCTCAGTGGCAGGCAGCTATGGATGCAGAGATGGCTTCCTGGAAGTCCACAGGCACCTACGTTGACGCTGTCCCCCCTCCTGGGGCGAACATTGTCAGTGGCATGTGGATTTTCAGGGTGAAGTGGCCGCCGGGTTCTCCGCCTGTCTTCAAGGCGCGTTACGTGGCTCGTGGCTTCAGTCAGCGGCAGGGAGTTGACTACTTTCAGACCTTCTCCCCCACCCGAAGATGACCACTCTTCAGGTACTGCTGCACGTTGCTGCTCACCGTGACTACGAGCTGCACTCTCTCGACTTCGGCACTGCTTTCTTGCAGGGCAGCCTGCACGAGGAGATCTGGCTGCGCCGCCCTCCTGGCTTCACTGGGTCTCTCCCTCCTGGTACCCAGTGGAGTCTCCGGCGTCCAGTCTACGGTCTCCGCCAGGCGCCACGTGAGTGGCACGACACACTGAGGACTACGCTTGCAGCTCTTGGGTTTGCTCCTTCTACAGCCGACCCGTCGCTGTTTCTGCGCACCGACACCTCTCTGCCGCCGTTCTACATCCTCGTGTACGTCGACGACTTGGTCTTTGCCACAGCTGACACTGCTGGACTCGCCTACGTGAAGTCTGAGCTGCAGAAGAGACACACGTGCACTGACCTGGGTGAACTGCGCAGCTACCTTGGCTTGCAGATCACCCGGGACAGAGCACGCCGCACGACTCAGTCACACATGGTGCAGCAGGTCCTTCAGCGCTTCGGCTTCACGTACTCCTCGCCTCAGGCCACTCCTCTGCCTACTCGCCACTCACTCTCAGCTCTGCCTTCGGATGAGTCCGTAGAGTCGAGTGGCCCGTATGCAGAGCTTGTTGGCTGCCTCATGTACCTGATGACCTGCACACGATTTGACCTTGCATACCCTTTTAGCATTCTTGCACGCTATGTTGCTCCTAGGAGACACCGACCAAAGCACATGGCTGCAGCGAAGAGGGTGTTGCGCTACTTGTGCAGTACGTCGGGCATGGGGCTAGTGCTTGGAGGGCGGAGTCCAGTGGTCCTCACTGGGCATGCAGACGCTTCTTGGGCTGACGACCAGGCTACGCAGCGGTCGTCACAGGGTTACACCTTCAGCCTTGGTTCCGGCTCTGTTTCGTGGTGGGCTACTCGCTCGTCTTCTGTTCTCGGCTCCAGTTGTGAGGCTGAGATCTACGCCGGGGCCATGGCTGCACAGGAGCTTCGCTGGCTCACCTACCTGCTGACCGACCTTGGAGAGCCGCCTCGTTCTCCTCCAGTCCTGTACGTAGACAACAAGGCCATGCTGGCCTTGTGCCGAGAGCAGAGACTGGAGCACAGAACAAAGCACATTGCTCTTCGCTACTTCCTTGCTCGTGAGCTACAGCAGCGTGGTCAGTTGCGGCTTTCGTACGTGGCCTCTGAGGCCAACACTGCTGATGTTTTCACCAAGGCACTTCCGCCTTGTGATCATCAGCGCTTCTGCACTCAGCTGGGTCTTGTCCCTGTCTTGCCTCACTTGCTCACCCCTTGACCTTGTTTGTACTATTACATATATATACACCTGCTCTTGTTTGTCTAGCCTTATATATATATATATATGTAATCCTGCATGTGAACTGGCCTTATGGCCTTGAACTTGTGCTCGGAATGTGTGGTGACTTTGTGATCCACCCTGGGCTTGCTTTGCTTTGCTTTGCTTGACTGGTCTTGTGACCCCTTGTTCTCCCCACTTTGCCTATGGGGGTGTGTCAGAACATATAGCTTATACATTTGTGTAGGCTGTAGTGGGGTAGCCCATATGGGGTACAACCCAATTAGGGTTAGTACTTGTTCCCAACTCTTTCATAGTTGAATCATTCTCGTTTCGATTTTCACAGCTGGCGCGTCATACTTTTCCGGAGAAGGGATCGGACGCTGAAACCGCGCTCGAAGTCGTGCATATTGACCTCTGCGGCCCCTTTCGCATGGCCGCCATGGATGGGAGCCTCTATTTTCTCCTCCTCAAGGACCGCAAGACTCGCTTTGTGTGGGTCCATCCGATCGCGAAAAAGAGTGATGTGCTCGGAGTGTTCGAGTAGTGGCTGAAGGAGGTGGAGCGTCAGACGTCAAAATCGGTTAAACGGCTGCGCTTTTACTGTGGAGGGGAGTTCCTCGGTAGGGCCTTCACCGACCTGCTCGAGGACAAGGGTATCCTCCACAACCTCACCTGCCCCTACACTCCGCAGCAGAATGGCATGGCAGAGCAAGAGATGCGCACGGTCGTCGAAGCTGTGCGGACGATGCTGCTTCACATGGGGGTGAAGCATCACTGGTGGCACCTCGCCCTTCGCCACGCCGTATGGGTGCGCAACTGCCTTGAACGGGCTTCACTTCCTCCGAGGACGACGCCGTACGAGCTGCTGTTTGAGAAGAAGCCGGATCTCACGCTGGCGCGCATGTGGAGCTGCATGGTGCAGTTCATGCTCCCGGAGCAGCAGCGCGGCGGAAAGTTAGTACGGATGCACCAGACATCCCGACTCCTCGATTGTACGCTGAGGCGATTGACGGTCCCTACTCGTCACAGTGGCAGTCAGCCATGGACACAGAGATGGCTTCCTGGAAGTCCACACGCACCTACGTCGACGAGGTTCCCCCACCTGGGGCGAACATCATCAATGGCATGTGGATTTTCAGGGTGAAGCGGCCGCCAGGTCTCCGCCTGTCTTCAAGGCTCGCTGCGTTGCTCGAGGCTTCCGTCAGCGAGAGGGAGTAGACTTCTTCCAGACCTTCTCCCCCACCCTGAAGATGACCACTCTTCGGGTACTCCTGCACGTTGCTGCTCAGCGCGACTACGAGCTTCACTCTCTTGACTTCAGCACAGCTTTCTTGCAGGGCAGTCTGCACGAGGAGATCTGGCTGCGCCGCCCTCCTGGCTTCAGTGGGTCGCTCCCTCCTGGTACCCAGTGGAGCCTCCGCGGGCCGGTCTACGGTCTCCGCCAGGCGCTACGTGAGTGGCACGACACACTGAGGACAACTCTTGTGGCACTTGGGTTCTCTTCTTCTACTGTTGACCCGTCGCTGTTTCTACGCACAGACACTTCGCTGCCGCCGTTCTTCATCCTCGTGTACGTCAACGACTTGGTCTTTGCCACAGTTGACACTGAGTCTCTCGCCCACGTGAAGTCCGAGCTGCAGAAGAGACACACGTGCACAGACCTGGGTGAACTGCGCAGCTACCTTGGCTTGCAGATCACCCGGGACAGAGCACGCCGCACCATTACCCTGACTCAGTCACACATGGTGCAGCAGGTCCTTCAGCGCTTCGACTTCACCTGGTCCTGAGCACAGGCCACTCCTCTGGCTATAGGTCACTCGCTCTCAGCTCTGCCTTTGGATGAGTCCGTAGAGTCGAGTGGTCCTTATCCAGAGCTAGTTGGTTGCCTCATGTACCTGATGACTTGCACTCGTCCTAACCTAGCATACCCTCTTGGCCTTCTGGCTTGCTACGTGGCTCCTAGTCGTCACTGAAAGGTGCAAAGAGGGTATTGAGCTACTTGTGCAGTACATCAGGCATGGGGCTCGTGCCTGGAGGAGGGAGCTCAGTTGTTCTCATTGGGCACTCAGACGCTTCTTGGGCTGACGACCAGGCTACTCAGTGGTCGTCACAGGGTTTCAACTTCAGCTTTGGCTCTGGTTCAGTTTCATGGCGCTGTACTCGCTCGTCTTCAGTTCTCAGCTCCAGTTGTGAGGCTGAGATCTACGCCACAACCATGGCTGCACAGGAGCTACGCTGGCTCACCTACCTGCTGACCGACCTTGGAGAGCGGCCTAGTTCTCCTCCACTGCTGTACGTCGACAACAAGGCTGCCATTACCTTGTGTCAGGTGCACAGACTAGAGCACAGAACGAAGCACATCGCTCTCCGTTACTTCCTTGCTCGTGAGCTTCAGAAGTTTGGTCAGCTTCGTCTGCGCTACGTGGCCTCTCAGGCCAACACCGCTGATGTTTTCACCAAGGCACTTCAGCCTGGTGATCATCAGCGCTTCTGTACTTTGTTGGGGCTGGTGCCCACTTTGTCTCACTTGTTGTAGGCTTTGCCTGTACTGTGATCTCTATATATACTCCTGCATGTTTACTCTGCTAGGTTGAGATCACCCTTGCTGTCTGTACTACTTATATATACTTCTGCATGTGAACTGGCCTTGTGGCCCTTTACTTGTGCTAAGAGAGTGTGGTGACGTTGTGATCCACCCTGAGCTTGCTTGCCTTTCTTGACTGGTCTTGTGACCCCTTGTTCTCCCCCACTTTGCCTATGGGGTTGTGTCAAACACTATATGTGTTATTATTGTGTAAGCTATAGTGGGTTAGCCTTCAGGGGGTACACAAAGTTAGGGTTTCCTACTTGTACTCCAACTTTCATAGTGCAACCACTTCTTCTTCGTAACAAGTGTCGGCCCGTCCGAGCACACGTACAGTGGGTCACCCGCTGACTCGCAGGAGTGAACTGGTCAGCCCCCCTATCCTGTAGATCAGCACCACTCACCAAGTTTGTAGAGAACGAGGGGAGGTAAAGACCTGACAGGGTGCCAGAGGGGGCTGCCGGACACAGTAAGACAGTGGAGAAGCGAGCAAGGACAGGACCCCCAGAGGGGTCCGCTAGGGAGACCGCAACCGGCCGACTAAGCGGCGTAAGCGTGGTGCGGTCTCGAAAGAAGGAGCGGGAAGCATCCGATTCAAGGGTGAAGGTGTGTAAGGCCTGAGCCCACGTGGTACCTGAGAGAGCAGACTCACCAGCACCTGGGGCAGCAGACGCACTAGCACCTAGAGCAGCAGCCTCAATGCCTGGGTCAGGCGGAACACACAGGTAACAGTCACCCTCGTCACTGGTAGACACAGCATACATGGCAGCAAGAATAGCATCATAGTCAAGATCAAATATAGCAAATCCCGCCCTAGACAGCTCTCCTTAGCGAGGGATCTCAGTGGCGTCAGGGAACTGGTGACGCCAAGTGTCCGTGAGGCGGCCGAAGCAGCGCTGGGTGGAGTGCGAGCCCCCGCACAGCTCACCAGCGCGGTTGCCAGTACGGAGGACGTAGGTAGTGGGACCAGTACCCTCACCTCGCTGACGCCCATCGTACCACTCACGAAGCTGCTGGGGGGACGGGGTCTCACGAGTGCGCTGCTGCTGCTGGCGCTGACCACCACCTAAGCCGCCCTCTGTGGAGAGCCACCCCGACTAGCTCCACCTCCTCTGCTGCCACCTCCACCACTGCCGCCACCGCCTCCTCCTCCGCTCCCACCGCCACCGCCGACGCCGCCACCGCCGCCACCGAAGCCCCCACCCCCGCCACCACTCCCACCACCACCCCCACTCCCTCCACCTCCTCCACCTCCACCTCTACCGCCCCCGCCAGCCCCTCCAGCGCCCTTGCCTCCCTTGCCCTTGCCGGTGCGGCGACGCCCGCTAGGGGCAGACGCAGCGCCGACCGACTCGGTGCCAATGAAGTCGACGGCAGCAGCAGAGGCCATAGAGGGCAAAAAGGGGGAGGGGGAGCACCTCTCAAAGACAAGGGCACGCGGGTCACCTCGAGAGGCTCCTACAGCGACTATACTCTTCTCAGCTGCCAGGAGGCACTCCTCGAGGAGGTCAACGGTGAGTGTGGTGGGGCAATTAGAGAGGAAGTGGTCCCTGACCGAGCGAAGGGAGTCAGGGAGCCGGGTGATTATGTAATAGAGGATGATGTACATGGGGGGGGGGGGGGTTCTTGGCGCAGAACTCAGCACGAAGCACAGCGCGGTAGCGGGTGTCACTAGTGCGAAGGTGCGTAACGAGGTCAGCGACAGTGAGAAAGGCGGTGAGGTCAGGAAACAGGTACGGCAGTATGAGGCGGCTAAGAGCAGTAGTGGCAGGGGAAGAGTAGCGTGCAACTACAGCGTCGTACAAGGTCTTAGCAATCTTGTACTGACTAAAGTGCGCACGCTCAGTGGTCGGTAAGTGGCGACGCACAGCAAGACGGGCAGCAGTTGCGCGTGTGGCCCACTGTGAGCGAACAGTTCTGTTAGCATCAGCAGGCGGGGCTGGAGAGGCACCACAGGTGAGATCGAATAGGGAGAGTCCGTCTGCCCTATCGCACTGTAGGAAGAGCTGTAGGTCATCGACCCAGACCTCGAAGTCAACAACACGACCCTCAGCATCTAAGGTAAGGATACTGGGTGTAGCCATGACAGCAGTGGTCTAGCAGGGAGTGCTCTCACCAGTCTGGGTGGGTAGGGCCGGGGCGCGCCGGTAGGAACAGGGCTGTAACCGCGGTGGCAGCGGCTCGGCAGCGACAGTAGCGGCTCGACGGCGGCTCGGCGGCAGCGGCTCGGTAGTGGCGGCTCGATTGCGGCCTCGGCGGCTCGGCGGCCCGGTGTCTCGGCGGCTCAGCTGCTGGGCGGCTCGGCAACTCGGCGGTTCGGCGGCTCGGCGGCTCAGCAGCTCGGCGGCTCGGCTGCTTGGCGGCTCGGCGGCTCAGCGGTGAAAGGGCCGTGAAGGGCGGCGACGGGGCCGCTAGAGGCCGCGACGGGGCCACGAAGGGCGGTGACGGGGCCGCTAGAGGCGGCGACGGGGCCGCGAAGAGCGGCGACGGGGCCGCTAGGGGCGGTGACGGGGCCGCGAAGGGCGGCGACGGGGCCGCTAGGGGCGGCGACGGGGCCGCTAGGGGTGGCGATGGGGCCGATAGGGGCGGCAACGGGGCCGCAAAGGGGCCGCGAGGGGCCTCAAAGGGCGGTGATGGGGCCGCTAGGGGCGGCGACGGGGCCGCGAAGGGGCCGCGAGGGGCCTAGAGGGGCGGCGACGGGGCCTCGAAGGGGCCGCGAGGGGCCTAGAGGGGCGGCGACGGGGCTGCAAAGGACGGCGACGGGGCCGTAAGGGGTGGCGACGGGGCTGCTAAGGGTGGCGCGAGGGGCTGTGAGAGGGGCCTCTAGGAGGGCGCGACAGGCCGCTAAGGGCAGGGGACGTGACGTGAGGGCGGCCCACGGGGCGCGCCTCGGGCAGGGGCGACTCGCGCTTCGGTCAGGAAAAAAAAAGTCGATTTCAGTGGTGGGCCCTGAAAAGCGTTCCCACTAGGGAACCTGCTCTATACCATGTGAAGAACTGAGGAATGAAAATGACTAAGGAAAATGTGGGTACAAGTAGGAAACCTAGAAATATTGTACCCTATAGTGTCTACCCCACTACAGCCTAGATAGACCATAGCATATAAGTTTGACAGACATTCCTTTCGCGTATAGCAAGCTGGGGTCTAGTCTGACGGTGAGGAGCGATCAACACTAGCGCGAGGTTGATCGCTTCCTCACCTATCTTGCCGACACGCGCGATTTCGCTCTGGAGTTCGGAGGAGGACGCGAAACTCTGAAACTGGTCGGCTACGCGGACGCGGACGACGCCGGCGACAAGCAGAATCGCACTAGCACAAGTGGCTACGTTTTCACCTTCGGTGGCGCAGCTGTCTCTTGGACGAACCAACGCATCAAGTGCATGATTCTGTCCTCTATAGAGTCGGAGTACATCGCGGCCACCGAAGCAGGCAAGGAGGCTTTTCGACTTCGGTTCCTCCTCACCGAGTTCCAGCTCCTTGATGCTGGGACGCCAACTGTTCTGAACGTAGACAATCAGTCCGCCATCGCTGTCGCTGAGGGCTTCGGGCTGAAGGGCAACTTCAAGCACATGGAGCGACGCTACGCCTGGCTGCAGCAGATGGTGAAGCGCAAGAAGATTGCGCTGGAGTACATCCCGACATCTGAGCAGCCGGCGGACTTCCTTACGGAAGGGCTGCACTTTCCGACCTTCAACCGGTGCTCTGTCACGGTCGGTCAGGTTCGCCTTGCCGATGTCGGAGACGACGACGACGTGCAGCAGTAGGTGCCATGTCCTCTAACATGGCTGGTGCGGTGATCGGCGTGCGGAGGTGTGCACGCCAGAGAAATATCCCCTTGTACTCTATTAAGTAGGTTCTGTGTGGACCTTGTGTGTGGGTGCCCAAGCTCGAGCTGTGCAGGGGAGTCTCTAGGAGAAAAGGCCCCGCCCTCGCTTGGACGAAGTTTGCCATGCTTTTCGGAGCACAACGGTGTTCATTTTGTGGTCATCGGCGACTTCATGGACTTTTATCTCTGTTCAACGGGTCGATTTTTCGAGAAGATTAAGTCGTCGAAATTGAAGTGTATTTTCTGCTCTACGCAACTGCTCGTCAACAAGGCACTTGTTGAGGGGAGCAAATCGGCGTCAAAATCGGGCCTTGCAGGTCGACGAAATTGGAGAAAGTGGCGTTTCGACGAAACGTTGGTCGACAGATTTAAGCTCAAACGAGGCATCGTCAAGCAGAGAAATTCTGGTGGACCAAAATTACTTGTCTCCAAAAATCGCAATGTGCGCGAATTTTGACCAATTGCAAAACAGCAAATTTCGGCCAATCAGAGCATTTTGGAAATTGTACTACCCAGGAGATTTCGAATCAGTAAGGAAACTGAACCTAAAACACGTTTTTACTAACAGTAAAAACGTAAACAACTTTGAGCGTTGGAAACCTGAGAAGCTGCCAACTCAGGAGAAAGACTCATATGCTTGTCGTTTCACCTAGCGTTGCTGACTCGGAAAGGTCGAGCGTTCGTCGAGGAACGTTTCTCCAGGGTTCATTGTGCTTGCTATTTGGGATCTCCTTCCTTGTACCATTATCTTGTTCTATCAAATTTCCTTAGTGAAAATATGCTCGAATTCTACCAAGTCATTCAAACACTCAGTCCAGAATCACTGCCAGAACTCTGACCGTGCGTCACACGCAATTCAGCTCTCCCTTAGAATAGAATTATCCGCACTTGCAACCTCGGAGGTCCCACAACACGCGCCCATCCAGAGTTGCCTTGAAAACCTTTGTGCCCAGCATCTCCATCTTCATCCCTGCCTCACTTAGGGCCTTGGTAGAGAGGAGGTTGGCACACACTCCAGGAACAAGGAGAACCCGCTTCAGCCCCATAAGCCTCCCAGCCGCACCCATGAACACGGCTCTCCCCTCGCCATGCACGGGTACAACTTGGCCGGTGGCTGAAACGACGGTGGCTGCCTTTGATGGCCTAACTTCATCCATTAGATCCTCTCGGTTGGTCATTGTCATGAAGGCTCCCGTGTCAGTGACCCAATGGGAGGAGCGGTGAAGAGCAACCTTGCTGGCCGGCACAACCATGTCCTCGGAGCATGCCTCTCCTACATGGTAGAACATGACACCGTATCCGCCAGCACCTCCATCGCCCTCCTCAATGCCCATGCCTTCTCCCATAGCTCCATGAACACCCTTGGAGCCCTCAATTGATGGCTGAGCAGGCCTCCAACCGCCAGGTAGCTTGCGGCACTTGAACCATGGGTGACCTTCCACATTGCAATACCAACACATGCCGCCACACCGCTTGCCTCCCTTGTTGCCATGCTTCCCTCCCGAATGTTGCTCCCCTCCAGAGCCTTCCTTGGCCTTGCCTTTCTTGCTGCCACGCCCCTTGAAGCCCTTCATGCCGTAGGCAGAACCTCCACCTTCACCGGCAGCGGCGGTCAACTCCTTCCTCCGAAACTCCTCTTGAAGAACTTGAGCGCGAATCCACTCAAGGGACCACGAGTCTTTCATGCCATTGAGGTTGACCATCAAGGGCCCCCACGACTCTGGCAGCAGGGAGAGAGCCTTGTAGCACTTGATCTTCTCAGGATAGTCAATACCAGCAGCAGATATCTTCACATAGAGGTCCCTGAGTTGATCGAACGCTCCTTGCACGACATCACCCTCGTTGATCTTCACCGCTCGCTCAATCACCACCACCATCGCTTCGCTGCTGGGGGCATGGACATCCTTCAATATCTTCCATGCCTTGGGACCACGCTGAACCTCCTTGATGAGATGCTTGATGTGGTGCAGCTGGTTGGATGAGAGGCATTGGGAGAGAAGGAAGAATCCATCCTTGGACACGCTATCCCATTTCTTGGTCGCTCCCTCGCTCGCAGGCCTCTTCAATTCTCCATCCATCACTTCAAGCAGCCCATAATGGTTGAAGAGGAGCTCCATCCTGAAGCTCCATGATGCCCAATCCTCCCCAGAGAACTTCTCCAGGTTGAATGCCTTCACATCACCCTTAGCAGATGTTGAAACAGAAGCCATTGGTGCAGATCCGCCTGCAACGCCTCTTCCCGCTTCCCCAGCGCCTCTCACGCCACCACTGCAACTAGGACCAGCTGGAGCAAAACCTTCAGCCTCCATATTCACCCACGAACAGAGTAGAACAGCTTTGATACCACTTGTTATGGTCTACAGTCCACTTAGGGGTCGTGGTGGCCCATGAAACCGCCTAAGTAGAAACTGACGACTTCAAACCGCCTCTGTTCAAAATGTTGTCACGATACGAAGTTGAATCTTGGACAGAAGTTAGCTTAAGGTTTCTGCTTTCCAACGGTATGTTGCTTGCTTTTGTTAGATGTGTATACGCTACACAGTGAACGGAAACGTAAGATCGGCTGAAAACTTGTAGTTTTATTGATGTAAGGAAGAGGTGAGTACAACATTGCCCATAGGACTCTTAAGGGGTTGGGATCATCCTGGGAACTCAGAGAAGGTTGAGTCCTAGCGGAGAAAGGCTAGAGAAGGATGGAAAAACGTCCTAGCTAGGTCAGCAAAGCCAACAACACTCGGATGTTCAGAGTTGTATTCAAGGCTACCAATAGTGTGTCAAGCCAACCATGAGTCAGCTTGTCTTCCCACTTGCACCCTCTTGCAAGCTGCTTCCAGGAAGACCACACTTCTAAAAAAGAGGGTGGTAGAGTCCCACTTGACCACCTGTACTTCTTGTCTCGATCTCTGTCCCTGCACCATTCGCATGACAACAATGAAAGGGTGGCAAGGGAAATGCTGCCAACAGTGCACCATGACTACGGAACAATAACTTTCGAGAGCTGTCACGTGCTGCTCCGATTCTGGGTTGTCCTGAAACTTGGTGACCACCTGAAAAACACAGCAAAAGACTGTCACACCGATTTTCAGACCAATCAAAGCTTGATAGATGAGTCAGCAGCCGGAATGGTGAGCTCGGGTGTTACCAAAAAAGAGTAACACACACTTCCGGGATGCCACATTTCTTGAAACTAAAAATGTTGCAATGCCTTGTAAACTGCTTTAAAATTTCCGAAACTTTGAGGGTGTGAAGAACAAATGTTGAAGCACCCCACCACAAAATTCCATAAGCTGAGCAGACTTGTACGCCGAATGGGAGTGCGATGACCGTTCCACTATAGTGTGTTGGCCCAACAAGTTTCGCCCCGGCGTCCTTGCCGGGTTCTGCGGCGAACAGGGCATCAGACAGTCCTGGAAAGTGCCGGAGTCCCCACACCAGAATGGGGTTGCTGAGCGCCGCATTGGCTTGGTCATGGACATGGCCCGCATGTCCATGATCCATGCCCATGCGCCCCATTTTCTGTGGCCCTATGCGCTGCGCTTCGCCGCGCACCAGCTGAAGCTCTAGCCGTGGGTCTCGCGGCCAGAGGTTTCACCGACCAGTCTTTGGACTGGGTCCCCTGGTGTTGGGCCGGCATTTCACGTCTGGGGCTGCCTTGCGCTAGTCTGCAACACCTCTGCGGACAAGCTCTCGGCTCGTGCCATCCCCTGTGTCTTCTTTGGTTTCCCGGTGGGCTCTCCCGACTACTCCTTTTACCACCCACCCCTCCACCAGTTTCTACACTCTCGTGACGTTCGGTTTGACGAGTCAATGTCCTACTACACCCGGTACCCCTGTCGAGGTCTCCCGGTTCCTCCTCCCCCCCTCTTCCTCGCACCCTCTCTTCCCCCTGCTCCCGCTCCTCCGGTACCCCCATCCCCCCCCCTGTTCGTGCCCCGTCAGGTGTGTCTCATGCTACCCCTCTACCCTCGATCGCTCGTCAGGTAGCATCTCCCTCCCCGCAGTCCTCCTCACAGTCCTCTCAGCAGCCTTCAAAAATTCCACGACAGGTTACTGTGGACTCGGTTGGTGTTGGAGCTGGAGGTGCAGCCACTGGCAGTACTCAGTCTGGGGGTGCTCGTTCGAGGGGTGCTGGAGCTGGAGGTGCTTGCACAGGTGGTGCTAGCTCTGGGGGTGTTGGATCTAGAGGGTCTGGCACTGGAGGTGCTAGTTTTGGGGATGCTGGAGCTGCAGGTGCTGGCACTGGATGTGCTAGTTCTGGGGGTGCTTGTGCTGGAGGTACTAGCACTGGAGGTGCTTGTTCTTAGGGTGCTGGAACTGGAGGTGCTGGCACTGGCGATGCTAGAGCTGGGGGTGCTGGAGCAGGAGGTGCTAGCGATGTAGGAGCTAGTACTGAGGAGACGGGAGCTGGAGGCTCACCTACTGCGTCGCCCACTTCGCCTCCCCACCGCCACGACACCTATTTCCAGGCCCTTCACCGGCTTGAGCGCGAGGAGCAGGAGCAGTTGGAGCAGAAGAGGCAGGAGCTGCAGCGGTTGTACCAGCAGCAGCAGCAGCAGCCGCCGCCGCAGCCACCACTTTTTCAGCAGTTGTTCCCCTAGTGAGTGGCTTTCGAGCCATTGGTCTTCCTTCCTCTCCTCATGTTAACTCACAGTCTCCTACCGCGTACGGTCCTACGTTTCTTCCTTAAGACTCGACTCTGGCTGTTTTCTCTCCTCCTCAGTCACAGTCGCCCCCTCTTGTTGTCCGGCACGACTGGACCAGTCGTTGTCCTCCACGTGCTCGGCCCTCGTCTCCTCTTGCCGACCTCCGCACTGTCTTGTTTCATTCTCCTCCTCGTCGTTCTCCGCCTGTGTCTGTTCTCCCCTCACTTCCTGAGTCGTCTCTCAACGTTTCCTCTCACCCTATCAGTGACTAGTACCGTGTTGCTCGCTCCGTTGTCTCTCGTGTTTTTGCTTCTCTTGTTACAGACCCTCGTGCCTCTCCGTCGTATGTCTCGGCTCTTACTGCCGCTGTCGCTGACTTTTCTTCCACCCGCCTTTTTTACTATGCCACGCGTGTGGTGGCTGCTCCACCTCCCCGTCCTCTGTCCATCTGGGGTGAGTCTGCCCTTGGCTGTGACATCCTAGAGGACAGGCAGTTTGAGCCGGAGTTCTTAGCAGCCGCTTCCCCCTCTCTCTGCGCCATGCTGCTTTCCCTTGAGGGAGACCCCGACGCCCTTGACATACCGACACCTAGCACGTACCGTGAGGCAGTTTCAGGGGAGTGGGCCTCTCAGTGGAAAGCGGCTATGGATGCAGAGTTAGCGTCTTGGAGATCCACAGGCACGTACGTCGACGCAGTTCCCCCTCCCAGGGGGAACATTGTCGATGGCATGTGGCTCTTCAAGATGAAGCTGCCGCCTGGTTCAGCGCCTGTGTTCAAGGCGCGTTACGTGGCTAGGGGTTTCAGTCAGCGTGAGGGAGTTGACTTCTTCCAGACCTTCGCCCCGACCCCAAAGATGACTACTCTTCGGGTGTTACTCCACGTAGCAACACAACGAGACTACGAGCTGCACTCCCTTTACTTCTCCACTGCGTTTCTCTAGGGCTGCCTACATGAGGAGATTTGGCTGCACCCTCCTCCTGGCTTCAATGACACCTTCCCTCCTAGGACCCAGTGGAGCATGAGGCGGCCGGTCTACGGTCTCCGCCAGCCTCCCCGCGAGTGGCACGACACTCTTTGCTCCACGCTTCGTGACCTTGGGTTTCGTCCTTCCTCTGCCGACCCGTCGCTGTTTGTTCGCACTGGTTCCACTTCTTTCTTTATACTAATGTACGTCAACAACTTGGTCTTTGCTACAGCAGACAGGGCAGCTCTGGTTGAGGTGAAATCCAAACTGCAGAAGAGACACAAGTGAACTGACCTCGGTGAACTGCAGCACTACCTTGGCCTGCAGATTACCAGGGACAGAGTCACTCGCGCCATCACACTGACTCAGCTACACATGGTGCCGTAGATCCTTTGGCGGTTCGGGTTTCAGTTCTCCACCATACACCCCACTCCTCTTGCCGTTGACCACCGACTCACTGGCCCTTTTCTTGACGAGCCTTTTGAGTCTAGTGGTCCCTACTCATAGCTTGTAGGCTGCCTCATGTACCTGATGACTTGTACTCGGCCGGACCTCTCCTTTCCCCTCAGCGTCCTCTCTCGCTTTGTTGCGACTGGGAGACACCGTCCTGTTCACTGGACAGCTGTTGTGAGGGTGGCGAAGTACCTGGCGACTACTTCAGGCATGGGGCTTGTGCTTGGAGGGACACAGCATGTTATGTTGACCGGTCACTGCGACTCTTCCTACGATGACGACGTGGAGACTCAGCGCTCAAATCAGGGTTACTGCTTCAATCTGGATGCTGGTGCTGTGTTGTGGAGGTCTACACGGTCACCGTCTGTGGCTTCGTCCAGTGCAGAGGCAGAGATCTACTATGGTGCCATGGCGGCACAGGAGCTTCGCTAGTTGACCTTCTTGCTCGTCAACCTTGGTGAGCGGCCTCGCTCTACACCGACCTTGTACGCTGACAAAAAGGCCATGATCCTCATGTGTCGAGAGCCTCGATTGGAGAGCAGAGTGAAGAATATTGACGTGAGGTACTTCCTCCTACGAGAGTTGCAGCGACCGGCCAGGCACGCTTGGACTTTGTGGCCTCAGAGGCCAACACTGCCGACGTCTTCACTAAGGCCTTGGCACCTGGTTACCACCACAGGTTCTTTGTGCAGTTGGGGCTTGTTGAGGTAGGCTCTTGGTTGCTGTAGACTTGCTATTTGCTCTGCTTGTTCTGCTCTGCTATATATATCCTAGTGAGCTCATGAACTGGCCTTGTGGCCGCTTGCTTGTGCTCAGAATTTGTGTGGTGTCCTTGATATCCACCCTGAGCTTGCTTTGCTTCT
This sequence comes from Closterium sp. NIES-65, assembly GCA_948144175.1. Taxonomy (NCBI): domain Eukaryota; kingdom Viridiplantae; phylum Streptophyta; class Zygnematophyceae; order Desmidiales; family Closteriaceae; genus Closterium; species Closterium sp. NIES-65. Next base: position 2,230,925 of record CANXME010002068.1, read on the forward strand.
TGCATTGACTGGTCTTGTGACCGTTTGTTCACCTTGCTTGCTTTGATGCCCCTCACTTAGTCTATGGGGGTGTATCAAATGTTTATATCTTCTATATATTGTTAGATTGGATACAGTGAATTGCCCTCTTAGACCATTGAAGGGTACAACACTTTAGGTCGAGACTTGTATCTCCTTGTCCCCTCCCACTCAGACCATTCTCTTGACACTTGTTCCCTAGCCTATTTTAAGAGTTTGTTCTTTGTTTTTTAGAACAATTTTCACGTTTAATCTTGAAATGAGTTTTTAAAGCTAGTCATTCCCTTAGCAAAACGAGGAGGCAAAATAGTTGTTGGGCTAAACAAAGCCCTTAGGATATTTTAGAGTCGTCCTTGATAAAGTGTTGCAGCGGAAGTCTTATGAATTCCTTTAGAAAAGCGTGAATTTCTTATATTTTCAGTGTTTTTTTCTACACCCTGGCTGAATTTCCAGCCTGTTTGTATGAGTGTAGGCTGAGCACTCAGCCTTGTAGTGGGTACACACTGAGACCGGCAAATAGTGATTTCCGCCAGCCCACCACTTCCACACGAACTTCCCCCCACCAACCCCCGTGTTCCACTCGATTTTCTCCCCCAGCCCACGTGTTTCACCCGAATCTCCCCCCAGCCCACTTCGTCCATCAAAGTTCAACCAAATTTACGAACTTCTACACTAAAAGACACGCGCCCCCTTCTCAGCTCTCCTCCAACCCAACCCATTTCTCCCCTCAACCCAGGTCGCTGTCTCACCCCTTCCCACAGCCCACCTGCTCGCCCCTCCCCAAAGCCCGCCTGCCTCCCTCGCCACGCCCAAACCAACCATAAAAATGTTACATAAAGTATATGTAATTCGTAGTTCTGCTAGCAATCAAAGCTATACGCACTCAGCGAAAAAAATTTATGAACACTGAATTTTCAGAGTTGTTTTCCTAGGTAACGCTGACTGTCAGCGCTTTTTTTCCGTACCAAGGCTGATGGATCAGCCGGGTCCAAAACGAATCTAGGGGCCTGTAGTAAACTCTTGAAATGGCCTTGTGGCCATTTGCTTGTGTTCGGAGTGTGTGGCGACTCTGAGCGCTACCCTGAGCTTTGTTTTGTTGATTGCACCTGACTGGTCTTGTGACCATTGTTTCCCTTGCGAGTTCTTGGATGCACCTCACTTAGCCTATAGGGGTGTGTCAAATAATGTTCATATGCATTGTTAGGTTTCTAGGCTACAATGAGTTGCCCTTAGAGGGTACAACCCATCCTAGGTTAACTTTTGTATCCCCCTGGACTTTCCACCTAACACAATTCCCTCGACATTGATTCCTAGGCTACTTTTGGATGGTATTAGAGTAGGTTATATTTCCATCCCACACTTCCGCTTGTCAGTAGGTGATCCCCGATTGATCCTACGGAAGTGTTACATGAACGTTGGCCTGGGGGGTTATGGGCGCACTGACCCGCTACTTAACAAGCCCTTTTATCCCAATGGTCTAGTGGTTGGGATTCTGACATGGTATCAGAGCCAAGGCCTCGGGTTCGAATCCCGGTGTATGCACTTTGGGCATCCAAGTGTGAGCGGGTGTCAGAGGTCCATTGGTGATCCCCGATTGATCCTAGGGAAGGGTTACAGGTACGTTGGCCTGGGGGGTTATGGGCGCACTGACCCGCTATTTAACAAACCCTCTTATCCCAATGGTCTAGTGGTTGGGATTCTGACTTGGTCTCAGATGTCAGAATATTATAGCTTATACATTTGTGTAGGCTGTAATGGGGTAGCCCATAAGGGGTACAACCCAATTAGGGTTAGTACTTGCACCCAATTGTTTCATAGTTCATTCATCCATTCTCATTTCTCGTCATGGCATTAGAGCGTGTTTCGTCCTGGCCTGTGGGCCCGCCTTATGCTTCCAGTGGTGTTTTTCCGGTCGTGCACCTAGGGCGCGTGGCAATTTTCGTCCTGTCCCGGACCCGAGTGGCGAGTGACATCTTCTATGCCCGTCGCGCGCCCCGTGGCACGCGACGGTGCCCTAAACTTGCCCGCCGTGCGCCCGGTGGCACGCGACGGTGCCCTAAACTTGCCCGCCGTGCGCCCGGTGGCACGCGACGGTGCCCTGCTCGTCGTGCGCCCCGAGGCACACGACGGTGCCCTAAACTTGCCCGTGGGGGTTTTGGTCCCTGCGCTTACGTCCTTCGTTTTGGCCACCGAGCTAGTGAGCAGTGCGGAGGCCCGCACTCCACCCAGCGCTGCTTTGGTCGCCTGACGCACGCGTGGCGTCGCGAGTTCCCTGAGGCGTCAGAGATCCCTCGCTGGGAAGATCCATCTAAGGTCAGGGTTGCTATCTTTGATCTTGACTTTGATGCTATTCTTGCTGCCATGTATGCTATTGATACTAGTGTCACTGGTGACTGTTACCTGTGTGTACCGCCTGACCTGGGCACTGAGGCTGCTGCTCTAGGTACTAGTGAGGCTGCTGCTCTAGGTGCTAGTGCGTCTCCTGCCCCACGTGCCACTGCGTCTGCCGCCCCAGGTGCTGGTGAGTCTGCTCTCTCAGGTACTACGTCGGCTCAGGCCTACATTCACCCTGGACTCGGGTGCGTCCCGCTCCTTCTTTTGAGACCGCACCACTCTTACGCCGCTTAGTCGGCCGGTTGCAGTCTCTCTGGAAGACCCCTCTGGGGGTCCTGTCCTTGCTAGCTTCTCCACTGTCCTACCGTGCCCGGCAGCCCCCTCTAGCACCCTGTCTGGTCTCTACCTCCCCTCGTTCTCTACGAACTTGGTGAGTGGAGCGGACCTACAGGATAGGGGGGTTGACCAGTTCACTCCTGCGAGTCAGCGAGTGACCCACTGCACGTGTGCTCGGACAGGCCGACACTTGGCAACGTTCACCCATCGGCCAGGGTCGAGCCTCTACACCCTTACTACTGAGTCTCCTCTTGCTGCTGAGTGTAGCTAGGTAGCTGCGTCAAGTCAGGTGTTTACTGCGGCGTCCAGGTCTGGTCCTGAGTCTGCCCCCTGCTCGTGTCGTCTGCTGTCTCACCAGACTCTCTTTTGGCACCCCCGCCTTGGTCACCCCTCCTTGCCTCGTCTCCGAGGCATGGCCTCCCGTGTCCTTGTCTCTGGTCTCCCACGGTCTCTCCCTCCCTTTCCTCCGGGGCCTGGCCCTACCTGCGTCCCCTGCGTCGAGGGGCGACAGCGGGCCGCCCCTCACTCCTCTGAGTTTCCTCCGACAGAGGCTCCGCTGCAGACTCTCCACATGGACGTGTGGGGCCCAGCCCGCGTCAGTGGGCAAGGGCGAGAGCGGTACTTCTGTTGGTGGTTGATGACTACTCGCGTTTCACCACAGTCTTCCCCTTGCGCAGCAAGGGTGACGTCACTGAGGTGTTGATCGACTGGATCCGCGCAGCTCGTCTCCTCCTCAGAGAGAGTTTCGGCTCGGACTTTCTTGTTGTGCGTCTGCACTCGCACAGAGGCGGGGAGTTTTCCTCTGCCCGTCTGGGAGCCTTCTGTCGTGCACAGGGCATCCGCCAGACCTTCACGCTTCCGGCCTCTCCACAGCAAAATGGGATTGCTGAGCGCCGCATTGGCATGGTCATGGACGTCGCTCGTACGTCCATGATGCACGCGGCTGCCCCCCATTTTCTGTGGCTGTTTGCGGTTCAGTACGCCGCGCATCAGCTCAACCTTCAGCCCCGGGTCTCCTTGCCAGAGACCTCCCCCGCCTTGCGGTGGACAAGGAAAGTTGGCGATGCGTTTGCGTTTCGGGTCTGGGGATCTTGGGCGTTTGTCCGCGACTTGTCTGCGGACAAGCTGTCCCCCCGTGCAGTTCCCTGCGTCTTCCTTGGCTTCCCCCCTGACGCGCATGGGTGGCAGTTTTACCACCCCACCTCGCGCCGTGTTCTGTCCTCCCAAGACGTCACCTTTGACGAGTCGGTGCCTTACTACCGTCTCTTCCCCTACTGCACTGCGCCCCTCCCCCCAACACCGCTCTTCCTTGCGCGAGGTCCTCCCCAGGTAGACCCCCTCCCTCCTCAGGGTCCTGCCCCGTCAGGTGTGTCCCAGGTAGACGCAGTCGAGCCTGTCGAGGTAGCTGTTGACTCTGGTGCTGCTAGAGGTGCTGAGCCTGCGGGTGCCGGGTCTTGGGGTGCTGATTCTGGGGGTGCTGAGACTGGGGGTGTTGAGCCTGGGGGTACTGGGTCTAGGGGTGCTGAGCCTAGGGGTGTGGAGACAAGAGGTGCTGAGCCTGGGGGTGCGGAGTCTAGGGGTGCTGGGTTTGCTCGTGTGGCCGCCGGCGGTGCTTCGTCGAGGCGGGAGCCGCTCTCTCCACAGGAGTTGTGCGAGTGGTTTGCCCGCCGCTGGAGACGTGCTGCTGAGACTGGGGGTGCTGCTAGAGCTACTGGAGTTGGTCCTGCTGGAGCTGTTGGCGGTGCTGGTGCTATTGGAGGTGGAGCTGCTGGGGGTGTTGGCGCTGGTGTTTCTACTGGTGCTGGTGCGTTTGGGGGTGTTGCTGAGGCTGCTGGTGCTGACGGTCCTACTGGAGCTGGTGCTGCTGGAGCTGGAGCTGCTAGGGGTGTTGGCGCTGGAAGTGCTGCTGGCGCTGGTGCTTCTGAGGGTGCTGGAGTTGGCGCTGTTGGAGGTGGAGGTGCTGCTGGCGCTCGTGCTGCCGCTGGGGGTACTTGTGCCGTCCTTGCTGGTTCTGGAGGCGCTGAGCGGCCGGGGCCGTACTTCGTTTCGCTCCTGGAGCAGGTTCTTGGTCTCCCGCCCACTCCTGGTCCTGCTCCTCCCTTAGATTGTCCACAGCTTGTCCAGTCGCCATCACAGTTACAGCCTGCCTCCTCGCTACCTGCTCCTTCTTCCTACACTAGTCCTACTAGAGGTCTTGCTGAGCGTCGTGAGCCTGCGTCTCGTCCTGCGTCGCCTGTTCGGGCTGCTCGCTCTACTAGTCGTGCTGCGCGTCCGCGTCCTCCTGTGGTCCCCGGCACACACCAGATGGCATTGCGTCCTTCCACTGCTCCTCTGCGTGTCCCGTTGCCGTCTCCTCCAGAGCCCTCTCTTCCTTCTCTTGCTGACCCGGAGTCAGACTCCCTTCGTGCTGCTAGTCCTTCGGTCACGCGCCATCTTGCTACTGTTGTCACTGACCCTTCCTCTGAGTCCACTGCTGCGTCTGCCCTAGTTGCTGAGCTTGTCGACTTTGCTGCTCGCTGTCGTCTAGACTATGCTGCTAGTCTCGTTGCTGAGTCTGAGTCTGTCTGTCCTCCGTCCGTCGGGGGTGAGTGTGCTCTTAGCACGGACGTCCTTGAGGACAGGCAGGAGGATTTCCAGTGCTTTGCTGCTGCTTTGCCCCATCTCGTGTCCACGCTGATTGCCCCTGAGGGAGACCCGGATGCTCCAGACATCCCGACTTCTCGATCGTACGCTGAGGCGATCGAGGGTCCCTACTCCTCTCAGTGGAAGTCGGCCATGGACGCAGAGATGGCTTCCTAGAATTCCACAGGCACCTACGTCGACGAGGTTCCCCCACCTCGGGCGAACATCGTCAGTGGCATGTGGATTTTTAGGGTGAAGCGGCCGCCGGGTTCTCCGCCTGTCTTCAAGGCGCGTTACGTGGCTCGAGGCTTCAGTCAGCGGCAGGGAGTTGACTACTTTCAGACCTTCTCTCCCACCCCGAAGATGATCACTCTTCACATGCTACTGTACATTGCCGCTGAGCGCGACTACGAGCTTCACTCTCTTGACTTCAGCACAGCTTTCCTGCAGGGCAGCCTGCACGAGGAGATCTGGCTACGCCGCCCTCCTGGCTTTACTGGGTCGTTTCCTCCTGGTACCCAGTGGAGCCTCCGGCAGCCAGTCTACGGTCTCCGCCAGGCGCCCCGTGAGTGGCACGACACACTGAGGACTACACTTGCGGCTCTTGGGTTTGCTCCTTCTACAGCCGGCCCGTCGCTGTTTCTGCGCACCGACACCTCTCTGCCGCCGTTCTACATCCTCGTGTACGTCGACGACTTGGTCTTTGCCATTGCTGACACTGCTGGACTCGCCCACGTGAAGTCCGAGCTGCAGAAGAGGCACACGTGCACAGACCTGGGTGAACTGCGCAGCTACCTTGGCTTGTAGATCACCCGGGATAGAGCACAGCGCACCATTACCCTGACTCAGTCACACATGGTGCAGCAGGTCTTCTGTTCTCAGCTCTAGCTGTGAGGCTGAGATCTACGCTGGGGCCATGGCTGCACAGGAGCTATGCTGGCTCACCTACCTGCTGACTGACCTAGGAGGGCCGCCTCGTTCTCCTCCAGTTCTGTACGTAGACAACAAGGCCATGCTGGCCTTGTGTCGGGAGCACAGATTGGAGCACAGAACAAAGCACATTGCTCTCCGCTACTTCCTTGCTCGTGAGCTGCAGCAGCGTGGTCAGCTCCGCCTCACCTACGTGGCCTCTGAGGCCAACACTGCTGATATATTCACCAAGGCCCTTCCGCCTTGTGATCATCAGCGCTTCTGTACTTAACTAGGTCTTGTGCCTACTTGGCCGCACTTGCTCACTTCTTGATCTTGTTTGTACTGTACTCATTCTATACCTGCACTTGCTTGTTTACCTTTATATATATGATCTTGCATGAGAAATGGCCTTGTGGCTTTACTCTTGTGCTCGGACTGTGTGGTGACTTTGTGATCCACCCTGAGCTTGCTTTGCTTTGCTTGACTGGTCTTGTGACTGCTTGTTCTCGCCCGCTTTGCCTATGGGGGTGTGTCAGAATATTATAGCGTATACATTTGTGTAGGCTGTAGTGGGGTAGCCCATAAGGGGTACAATCCAATTAGGGTTAGTACTTGTACCCAACTGTTTCATAGTTCATTCATCCATTCTCATTTCTCGTTCGAATCCCGGTGTATGCACTTCGAGCATCCCAGTGCGGGCGGGTGTCAGAGGTCCATTGGTGATCCCCGATTGATCCTAGGGAAGGGTTACAGGCACGTTGGCCTGGGGGGTTAAGGGCGCACTGACCCGCTAGTAGAACAATCTAATAGCTGAAGCGTTTACTGAGAAGTTTGTGAACCACCTTGTGCTGGCATGTGAGGGCAGAGTAGATTGATTAAAACAAAGGGATACAAGCTATTGCTATTGCGGTTGGATACAGTGACGACTCGGTCAAATGCTCAATAACGAGTCAGTTGTTTGTCCTTGCTGTCGCGTTGTATTTGTCAAGTCAAAGGTCGCTGACCTTTGACTTTCTCGTAACCTCCAGCAATTGCTCAACCTCCGAGGGTTGACTCGCCGATGCTTCGATATGTTCTGCTTCGCTTCTGACTTGGTGTTTCGACACGACAGAGGGGCTTAAGTTACTTGTTTCCAACACTCCCTTTTGCTTTTGGAGTGTCGCTGCTGGTGACGTGGCTCTATCCAGTCAGCAGCATGCAGTACGCAAACTTCTGCTTTCCGAGCTTCTTGGTCAAGTAATCAGCTGCGATCTTGGACGTGGGACAGTAAGACAATTTGAGTCTCCTCTTCTCGATTTCGTCCTTCACGAAGAAATATCGCAGGGCGATATGCTTCGTCGTGTTCGCGAATCCATTTTTGTTGGCTATGCGAATTGCCGACTGATTGTCGAAGAACAGGGAGAAGCTGGGTAACTGAGCCAGCTTCGCCTCCTCCAGAAGTTCGCGAAGGTACAGTCCTTCCTTGGTGGTTGAGCAGAGTGCGATATATTCTGCTTCAGCTGAGGAGAGGGCGATTAACTCCTGCTTGCTTGACTGCCAGGAGATAGGTCCGATAGGCTCGAGGCGATAGATGTAGCCGGTGTGTGAGCGTCTGTTGTCGGAGTCGCCGCGTGATCGGCGTCGACGTAGCCGACTAGTTTAGGTGTCGTAGTCCTTGTGGTAGGTTAGACCGACGGTTGAGGTGCTGACGAGGTAGTGGAGAGCGCGGTCGAGTTCCGCCATGTGTTCTGCTTCAGGTTTCTTGAGTTAGTTTGCGAGCTGACTTGCGGAGTACGATAGGTCCGGACGGCACGTGACAGCTGCGAAGAGGAGACATCCCAGATTTCTCTGGTAGTCGCGTATGCCGGCGGGCTTTAGTGGAGCGGATCCTTCCTTGTGATTTCCTGTGGTGTAGCGGTAATGCGTGGAGATGGTGATCGGGGTGAGTCCGTAGCTTTTGGCGATAGTGTCGGCATATTTCGCGGGGTTGAGGTAGATCGCGCCTTCTTCTTCCTGGATGTTGAGGCCGAGATACTGCGTGACGGTGGACGAGACCGTGAGCGTGAGATCCTTCTGTAGCTCCCCTTCAAACCAGGTAGTGACGTTGTCGGTCGAGTCGATGTAGAGCAAATCGTCCACGTAGATGATCAGTAGGATGTAGTCGGTGCCCTTTGTAAGCCGATACATGCCTTGGTCGTAAGGTAGTTGGCGGAATCCAATGCGAATGAGTCTTGCGTGCATTTATTGTTGCCACAGCCTTGGAGCTTTTTTGATGCCGTACAGGGATTTTAGCAGCTGACATACTTTGTTAGGCTCTCCATTGGAGCCATGTGGGAGTTCGACGAAGATTTCGGCGTCAACAGGTGCGTAGAGGAATGCGTTGGCGACGTCGATTTGCCGTGGTTTCTTCTTCTTCATGGTGGCGATCGCCAGGAGGATTCGCAGTGAGGTGTGTCGGCTGACCAGGGCGAATGTCTCGGTGAAGTCGCGTCCGTGCTCTTGGTCGAAGCCGCGTACGACCCAGCGCGCCTTAAACTTGTCGATGGTGCCGTCTGCCTTTATCTTCACACGGAAGACTCATATCCCGGTGAGTACTGTCTTGTTTCGTGCCACGCCGATGGGAACGACTTTCCAGGTGTTGCGTTCCTCCAGTGCTTTCAGTTCCCTGTCCATGGCTTCACACCATTTTTCCCTATGCTCCCCCCCCAGAGCCTGCTGAACTGTGGCAGGCTCCTTAGGAATCTCCGTGCCGTGGACCGCGATGACGAGGCCGGGTATCTGGAGGCCACTCTGTGTATAGCGGGGGAGTGTTGTGTCCGCGGGATAAGCTGTTTCGTCACCTGCTTCTGGGTCACGTATGAAGTTGGGCCCTATGCGTTCTGCTTCGTTGGTGTTGACTTCTGGAGGTGTAACGTAACCGTTGTCAGCGAAGTGGTAAAATACTTTGGCGTTGGCACTTTCGCGAGGATTTTCGTCATCCATTGGGACGTCAACGGAGCAGTAAGGGATAGGTCTGGCTTCCTCCGAGGCTTCATCCACGTTCTGCTCGTCCCAGTCAGCTTCGTCTGCTACCGAGGCGAAAGTACGGTCACCACGGAAGCCACCTGTGGGGTCTCGATCTTCTTCCAGATTGGCAAGGTACGTCGGAAGGGTGAGTCGTTCGTAGAAAATGACACCACATGCTGCTACTGTTTCCTTGGAGTGGATGTCGAAAATCTTCCACGCGTTGTAATTTCTTTCGATGCCCAGGTGTAGTCCCCACTGTGCGCGTTGGGAAAATCAGCCAGCTCGTGCAAATGGGGGTCGGTACTGTACCATGCAGCCGAAGACACTTAACATTTTTGTGCTGCCCTGTTTTCCTGTCCACAGCAGGTGCAGTAATGCGTTGTTCGGGAGCGATGACGACGAGAGCAGGTTGTGCAGCATGACAGCGTGGTCCATTACTTCAGGCCACAGGCTGTGAAAGAATGACGAATGATGGACTAGGAAATGAGTTGGGTACAAATATGTAACCCTAGGAAACTGTACCCCATACTTTCTACCCCACTACAGCCTAGAAAGACAATAGCATAAATTTTTGACACAAACCCATAGGCAAAGTGGGGGAGAACAAGGGGTCACAAGACCAGTCAAGCAAAGCAAGCTCAGGGTGGATCACAACGACACCACACATTCCAAGCACAAGTTCAAGGCCACAAGCCCAGATCACATGCAGGATTATATATAAAGGTAGACAAGTAAGTGCATGTATAGATAGATCACAGTACAAGCAAGGTCAAGAAGTGAGCAAGTGAGGCCAAGTAGGCACAAGACCTAGCATCGTACAAAAGCGCTGATGATCACAAGGCGGAAGTGCCTTGGTAAAGATATCAGCAGTGTTGGCCTCAGAGGCCAAGTAAGCTAGGCGCAGCTGACCACGCTGCTGCAGCTCACGAGCAAGGAAGTAGCGAAGAGCAATGTGCTTCGTTCTATGCTCCAGTCTGTGCTCCCGACACAAGGCCAGCATGGCCTTGTTGTCTACGTACAGAACTGGAGGAGAACGAGGCGGCCCTCCTAGGTCAGTCAGCAGGTAGGTGGACCAGCGTAGCTCCTGTACAGCCATGGCCCCTGCGTACATCTCAGCCTCACAACTGGAGCCGAGAACAGAAGACGAGCAGCTAGACTGCCACGAAACAGAGCCGGAACCAAAGCTGAAGGTGTAACCCTGTGACGACCGCTGCGTAGCCTGGTCGTCAGCCCAAGAAGCGTCTGCGTGACCTGTGAGGACCACTGGACGTCGCCCTCCAAGCACGAGCCCCGTGCCTGACGTATTGCACAAATAGCGCAACACCCTCTTCGTTACAGCCATGTGCTCTGGTCTGTGTCTCCCAGGAGCAACATAGCGTGCCAAGATGCTAAGAAGGTATGCAAGGTCAGGTCGAGTGCAAGTCATCAGGTACATGAGGTAGCCAACAAGCTTTGGGTACAGGCCACTCGGCTCTACGGACTCATCCGAAGGTAGAGCTGAGAGCAAGTGGCGAGTAGACAGAGGAGTGGCTTGAGGCGAGGAGTACGTAAAGTCGAAGCGCTGAAGGACCTGCTGCACCATGTGTGACTAAGTCAGGGTAATGGTGCGCTGTGCTCTGTCCCGGGTGATTTGCAAGCCAAGGTAGCTGCGGAATTCACCCGGGTTTGTGCATGTGTGTCTCTTCGGCAGCTCGGACTTCACGTGGGCGAGTCCAGCAGTGTCAGCACTAGCAAAGACCAAGTTTTCAACGTACACGAGGATGTAGAACGGCGGCAAAGAGGTGTCAGTGTGTAGAAACAGCGACGGGTCGGCTGTAGAAGGAGCAAACCCAAGAGCTGCAAGTGTAGTCCTCAGTGTGTCGTGCCACTCACTGGCCGCCGGAGGCTCCACTGGGTACCAGGAGGAAACGACCCAATGAAGCCAGGTGGGCAGCGCAGCCAGATCTCCTCGTGCAAGTTGCCCTAAAGGAAAGCAATGCTGAAGTCAAGACAGTGAAGCTCGTAGTCACGCTGAGCAGCTATGTGCAGCAGCACCCGAAGAGTGGTCATCTTTGGGGTGGGAGAGAAGGTATGAAAGTAGTCAACTACCTGTCGCTGACTGAAGCCTCGAGCCACGTAACGCGCCTTGAAGACAGGCGGAGAACCCGGCGGCACCCTGAAAATCCACATGCCACTGACGATGTTCACCCCAGGTGGGGTAACCTCGTCAACGTAGGTGCCTGTGGACTTCTAGGAAGCCATCTGTGCGTCCATGGCTGAGTGCCACTGAGAGGAGTAGGGACCCTCTATCGCCTCTATGTAAGAGCGCGAAGTCGGGATGTCTGGTGCATCCGGGTCTCCCTCAGGGGCAATCAGCATGGACACAAGATGAGGTAAAGCAGTAGCAAAACACTAGAACTCCTCCTTCCTGTCCTCAAGGACGTCCGTGCTAAGAGCACACTCACCCCCGACGGACGGAGGACAGACAAACTCAGCAACGAGACTAGCAGCGTAGTCTAGACGACAGCGAGCAGCGAAGTCAACAAGCTCAGCAACTAGGGCAGACACAGCAGTGGACTCAAAGGAAGGGTAAGTGACAATAGTAGCCGAAAGACACGTGACAGTAGGACTGGCAGCACGAAGAAAGTCAGACTCCGGATCAGCAAGAGCAGGAAGAGATGACTTTGGAGGAGACGACAAAGGGACACGTAGTGGAGCAGTGGAAGGACGCAGTACCATCTGGTGCATGCCTGGGACCGTAGGAGGACGCGGACGCGGAACACGACGAATAGTGCGAGCAGCACGAACAGGCGACGCAGGACGAGACGCAGGCTCAGGACGCTCAGCAAGACCTCTAGTAGGACCAGTGTGGGAGAAGGAGCAGGTAGTGGGGAGGTGGGCTGTAATTGTGACTCAGACAGGACAAGCGGCGGACACTCGAAAGAAGGAGCACGACTAGCAGAAGGCGGGAGACAAAGAACTTGCTCAAGGAGCGGAACGAAGTACGACCGCGGCCACGCAGCGCCTCCAGAAATAGCAGGGACAGCACCAGCACCCCAAGCGGCAGTACCAGCACCAGTAGCACCCCCAGCTGCAGCAGCGCCAACTCCAGCACCCTTAGAAGCACCAGCGCCAGGAGCACCTCCAGGGCCAACACCCCCAGCAGCTCCACCTCCAGCAGCTCCAGCAGCACCTACCGCAGCAGCACTGCCAGCTCCAGCACCGCCAGCAGCTCCAGCACAAGGAGCACCCCCAGGCCCAGCAGCTCCAAGACCTCCAGTACGAGCACCTCCAGGACCCACAGCTCCAGCACCCTCAGCAGCAGTAGAACCTCCTACTCCAGCAGCACCTCCAACTCCAGCAGCACGACTCGAGCGCCAAGCAAACCACTCGTGCAGCTCGTGTGGAGGGGGTAGTTCCCGCCGGGACGAAGCACTCGAAGGACCTCCAGACCTAGTATCCCCACACTCCACACGAGCAGGCCCAGCACCCTCAGGCTCCGCACCCCCAGTCTCAGCACCCCCTGGCTCAGCACCCCCAGACTCAGCACCCCCAGGCTCAGCATCCCCAGGCTCAGCACCCCCAAACTCAGTACCCCCAGGCTCAGCACCACTAGACCCCGCACCCGCAGGCTCAGCACCCCTAGCAGCACTAGAGTCAATAGCTACCTCGACAGGCTCGACTTCGTCTACCTGGGACACACCTGAGAGGCCAGGACCCTCAGGTGGAAGAGGGTCTACCAAGGGCGGACCTGGCCCGAGGAAGAGCGGCGGCGGGGGGAGGGGTGCAGTGCAGTAGGGGAAGAGAAGGTAGTATGGAACCGACTCATCAAACGTGACATCCTAGGAGGACAGAACACGACGCGGGGTGGGGTGGTAAAACTGCCAACCAGGCACGTCAGTGGGGAACCAAGGAAGACGCAGGTAACAGCACGGGGGGACAGCTTGTCCGCAGACAAGTCGCGGACAAACGTCCGAGATCCCGAGACACGAAACGCAGACGCATCGCCAACCTTCTCCGTCCACCGCAGAGTAGGGGAGGTCTCCGGCAAGGAGACACGGGGCTGAAGGTTGATCTGATGCGCGGCGTATTGAACCGCGAACGGCCACAGAAAATGGGGAGCAGCCGCATGGATCATGGACGTACGAGCGACGTCCATGACCATGCCAATGCGGCGCTCAGCAATCCCATTTTGCTGTGGAGAGGCCGGAAGGGTGAACGTCTGGCGGATGCCCCGTGCACGACAGAAAGCTCGTAAAAGGTCAGAGGAAAACTCTCCACCGTTGTCGGAGTGCAGACGCAGAACAGGAAAGTCCGAGCCGAAACTCTCTCTGAGCTGGAGACGAGCTGCGCGGATCCAATCGATCAACACCTCAGTGACTTCACCCTTGTTGCGCAAGGGGAAGACCGTGGTGTAACGCGAGTAGTCATCAACCACCAGCAGGAAGTAATGCTCGTGACCCTGTCCACGGACGCGGGCGGGGCCCCACACGTCCAGGTAAAGTGTCTGCAGCGGAGCCTCTGTCGGAGGAAACTCGGAGAAGTGAGGAGCGGCACGCTGCCACCCCTCGACGCAGGGAAAGCAGGTAGGGGCAGGCCCCGGAGGAAGAGGAGGGAGGGACCGGGGGAGACCAGAGACAAGGATACGGGAGGCCATGCCTCGGAGACGAGGCAGGGAGGGGTGACCAAGGCGGTGGTGCCAAAGGAGATTCTCGTGAGACAGGAGACGACACGAGAAGGAGGCAGAATCAGGACCAGACCTGGATGCTGCAGCAAACACCTGACACGACGCAGCTACCTGATCAGACACAGCAACTGGAGGCGACTCAATAGTCAGTGTGTACAGGCTCGACCCCGGCCGACGGGTAAACGTGGCCAAGTGTCGGCCCGTCCGAGCACACGTGCAGTGGGTCACCCGCTGACTCGCAGGAGTGAACTGGTCAACCCCCCCATCCTGTAGATCAGCACCACTCACCAAGTTCGTAGAGAACGAGGGGAGGTAAAGACCTGACAGGGTGCCAGAAGGGGCCGCCGGACACGGTAAGACAGTGGAGAAGTGGGCAAGGACAGGACCCCCAGAGAGGTCTGCCAGGGAGACCGCAACTGGTCGACTAAGCGGCGTGAGTGTGGTGCGGTCTCGAAAGAAGGAGCGGGAAGCACCTGAGTCAAGGGTGAAAGTGTGTACGGCCTGAGCCGACGTGGTACCTGAGAGAGCAGACTCACCAGCACCTGGGGCAGCAGACTCACCAGCATTTGGAGCAGTAGACGCACTAGCACCTAGAGCAGCAGCCTCAATGCCCGGGTCAAGCGGAACACACAGGTAACAGTCACCCTCATCACTAGTAGACACAACATACATGGCAGTAAGTGTTAAACACTATATGTGTTATTATTGTGTAGGCTATAGTGGGTTAGCCTTTAGGGGGTACACAAAGTTAGGGTTTCCTACTTTTACTCAAACTTTCATAGTGCAATCACTTCTTCTTCGTAACATGGAATCAGAGCAGGTCCTCTGCTAGGACCGATTCCTAGAGCTTATCACTACTGCTACCTACTAGCGCCCTCGTGCGCCCTACTCTCGGAACGCCTACGAGCGCCTCCCCACTAGCGCCCTCGTTTTCACGGCCCCTTAAGGCCCCGCGACCCGCGACCCGCCCTTCTTAGCGACCCGCGCGCCGCCCCTTAGAGGCCTTGTTGACTCCGCGCGCCGCCCCTTAGAGGCCCCGCTGGCCCCGCTTAGAGGCCCCGTCAGCCCCGGTTGCCCCGCGCGCCCACCCCCTAGTGGCCCCGTCGGCCCAGTCGACCCCACGCGTCGCCCCCCTTAGAGGCCCTAGCCGGCCCCGTCAACCCCACGAGCCGCCCCTTAGCGGCCCCGCTGGCCCCGTCGACCCCACGCGCGACCCCCTCTTAGCGGCCCCGTCGGCCCCCTCTCGACCCGCGCGCCGCTCCTTCGCACCCCGCCGCGACACCCACAAGCCGCCCAGCCCGAACCGAGCCGCGCCGCCCGTACTGGACCGAGCCGCCCTGCCTGAGTCGCCCTGCCTACTGTTTTTAGGGTGCAACTATTGCTACTCTACTACTGCTATGGGTAGCCCTCCTGTGCTAGCTTTCCATGCTGAGGGCCGCCCAGTGAAATTCGATACCTGGCTAGATGACCTACACCTCTTCCTACAGCTCACTGCCAAGGAGGACATCTCACTGTACAATCACGCCCTAGGCCATGCTACTGCTCTTGCTGCTACTGCTGACAGCACTGCCCGCTCACAGTGGCAGACTCGTGACGCCCACGCTCGCTTCGCTATTCGCAACTCCCTGCCGATAGACGAGCGCGAGCACTTTGGCCAGCACAAGACTGCACAGGCACTGTACACTGCTGTCGTTGCCCGCTACTCCTCACCTGCCTCTGCCGCGCTAGGCCGTCTCTCACTCCCCTACCTGTTTCCCGACCTGGCCTCGTTCCACACAGTCGCTGACCTCATCACGCACCTCCGTACTAGTGAGGCCCGCTTCCGTGCCGCCATGCTTGATGAGTTTCTTGCCAAGAACCCTCCCCCGCTCTGGCTCACTCTCTACCACCTAGTCACCCACCTCCCTGACACTCTGCGTGCTGTCAGGGATCACTTCCTAGATGGCTGCCCCACTGAGCTCACCATTGCCCTCCTCGAGAAGGAACTGCTTGCAGCTGAGGCTAGCATAGTTGCTGTAGGTGCCTCTCGTGGCGACCCCCGCACCCCTTTCTTTGAGGGGTGTTCCCCTTCCCCCCTTCTTCCCTCTGTAGCCTCTGCTTCTGCTGTCAACCTCCTTGGTTTTGAGAAGGTCGGGGCCGTGTCTGCCTCGAGCGGCCGTCGCAGCGGCAAGGGCAAAGGGGGCAAGGGAGGCGGAGGTGACGGCGGGGGAGGCGGTGGTGGGGGTAGTGGCGGCGGTGGGGGTGGTGGTGGGACTGGTGGGGCTAGTGGCAGCGGTGGGGGTGGTGGCGGCAACGGCGGGGGCGGTGGCAGGGGCGGGGGCGGTGGTGGGGGCGGCGGTGGACGCGGTAGCGGCAGCGGAGGAGGTGGTCGAGGCGGTGGTGGCGGCAGTGGTGGTCATGGAGGCACTGGCGGTGGCCAGAGCCTTCAGCACTCTCCGTCGCCCCAGGAGCTCCGTGAGTGGTACACTCGGCACGGGGGGGGGGGGGGGGGGGGGGGTGGTGGCCTTAGCTGCACGTACGTCATCCGCACTGGTGACCGCACTGGTCAGACGTGTGGGAGGGCGCACCCCACGCAGCGCTGCTTCTCACGCCTTGACGACGCTTGGCGTACTCAGTTCCCTGACGCCACTGAGCTGCCCCGCAGGGCTGATCTGATGAAGCAAAACATTGATATCTTTGCTCTAGACTTTGATGCTATTCTCTCTGCCATGTATGTGATGTCTATAAGTGGAGATGGTGCCCAGTACCTGAGTGTTCTGCCCGACCCGGGCATTCGACCCGGTGAGGCTACCGCTCTAGGTGCTAGAGTGTCTGCTACCCCAGGTGCTGGTGAGGCTGCTGCTCTAGGTGCTGGTGCGTCTGCGTCCCCTGTTATTGAGTCGACTGAGGCACTGCACACCTTTACACTAGACTCAGGTGCCTCCCGCTGTTTCTTTCGTGACCGCACGGCTCTTGAGAAGCTTGCTCGGCCCGTTGCAGTCTCTCACGCTGACCCCTTTGGGGGTCCAGTCCTTGCGACCTCCTCCACTGTCCTCCCCTGTCCGGCCGTCCCGTCGGGCACACTGTCCGTTCTCTATCTCCCCTCGTTCTCTACGAACTTGGTGGCGGGTAGTGCGCTCCAGGACAGGGGTGTCCACCAGATCACCCCTGCCTACGAGCGCGTGACACACTGCATGTGTGCTCGGACGGTCCGTCACCTGGCAACCTTCACACGGCAGCCGGGGTCGGATCTGTACACACTAACTACTCAGTCCCCTCAGGTAGCTGCGTCTGCGTCTGCGTCAGGTCAGCTATCGGCCCCCTGCTCGTGCCGCTCTATGGCGCACGAGACAGTCCTCTAGCACCACCGCCTTGGTCACCCGTCCGTGCAGAGCCTTCGGGCAATGCACAAACGGTACCTTGTCTCTTGTCTTCCCAGGGTTCTCCCTCCCCTCCCACCCTCACCTGCTCCTCCCTGTCTTCCGTGTGTCGAGGGGCGGCAGCGCGCCGCTCCTCACTCCTCCTCGTTTTCCCCGACGACTGCTCCCTTGCAGACGCTCCACATGGACGTGTGGGGCCCAGCCCGCGTCCGTGGTCAGGGTCAGGAGAGGTACTTCCTGATAGTTGTTGACGACTACTCGCGCTACACCACGGTCTTCCCCTTGCGCACCAAGGGTGAAGTCTCTGATGTTTTGATCCCTTGGATCCGCGCTTCTCGTCTCCAGCTCAGCGAGCGTTTCCACTCGGACTTTCCTGTCCTGCGCTTGCACTCTGACAGAGGTGGTGAGTTCTCCTTTGACCTCTTGGCAGCCTACTGTGCGGGAGCACGGCATCCGCTAGTCGTTCACGCTTCCGGCCTCTCCACAGCAGAATGGGGTTGCTGAGCGCCACATTGGCTTGGTCATGGAGGTCGCTCGTACCTCCTTGATCCATGCGGCTGCACCCCACTTTCTGTGGCCGTTTGCGGTCCGATATGCTGCGCATCAGCTCAACCTCTGGCACCGTGTCTCCTTGCCGGAGACCTTCCCAACACTGCATTGGACGGGAGAGGTTGTCAATGCGTCGCGTTTTCGGGTCTGAGGATCCCGAGCTTTTGTTCGCGATACGTGTGTCTTCCTAGGCTTTGTTCCGGACGCGGCTGGTTGGCAGTTTTACCACCCTACCTCGCGCCATGTCCTCGTCTCTCAGGACGTCACCTTTGACGAGTCGGTACCCTTCTACCGCCTCTTCCCCTACCGCACTGCCCCGCTCCCTCCCCCGCCTCTCTTCCTCGCGCCAGGTGCTACTGTAGTAGACCCCCTCCCCCCTCATGGTGCCGCTCCCTCAGGTGTGTCCCAGGTAGACCCGGTTGAGCCTGTCGAGGTAGCTGTCGCCTCTCGTCTTGCTCGGGATGCTAAGCCTGAGCGTGCGGAGCCTAGGGTTGCGGAGACTGGGGGTGCTGAGCTTGGGGGTGCAAAGTCTGGGGGTACTGAGCCTGGGGGTGCGGAGTCTGGGGGTGCTGAGCCTGGGAGTACGGAGCTTGCCTGTGCTGAGTCTGGGGGTGCTGAGCCCGGAAGGGTTACGCGTGGAGGAGCTCTCTCCTCAGAGCAGCTGCGTGAGTGGTACCTACAGTACTGCAGCCTCAGTAGAGGTGCTTCTGGAGCTAGGGGTGCTGTTGGAGCTGGTGCTCGTGCTTCCTCGCCTAGGCGGGAGCTGCCCTCTCCCCAGCGTCTTCGTGAGTGGTACGCACGGCGCTGCAGTCTCAGGAGTGGCGCTCCTAGTGTCGCGGACCCTACTACTGGTGCTGCGGATCTTTGAGTTGGAGCTGCTGCTGGTGCTGCGGACCCGGGCATTGGAGCTGCTGCTGGTGCTACAGACCCGGGCGTTGGAGCTACTGCTGGTGCTGCGGACCCGGGCGTTGGAGCTGCTGCTGGTGCTGCAGACCCGCGCGTTGGAGCTACTGCTGGTGCTGCGGACCCTGGCGTTGGGGTTAAAACTGGTGCGGCAGACCCGGGCGTTGGAGGTGCTGGGGGTGCTGCTGGAGCTGCTGGAGGTTCTGGTGCTGTCTCTGCTGCTGCAGGGGGCACCTCACGGCTGCGGCCGTACTTTGTTCCACTCCTTCAGCACGTTCTTGGTCAATCACCTCCGCCTTGTCTCCCTCCCTCTGTAGAGTGTCCACCGCCGATCCAGTCGGAGTCACAGCTACCGCCTGCCTCGCCACTTCCTAGACCTTCTCCCTACACTGGTCCTACAGGCGGTCTCACACAGCGTCGTCAGCCTGAGTCTCGCCCTGTGTCGCCTGTGTCCCGTCCTGAGTCCCCTGTTCGTACTACTTCCACCAGTCGCCGTACTCCGCGTGAGCGTCCGCAACCAGTCCCTGGCACACACCGGATGTCACTACGTCCCTCCACTGCTCCACAGCGTGTCCCTCTGCCGTCTCCTCCTAAGTCCTCTCTTCCTGCTCTTGCTGACCCTGACTCTGACTCTCTTCGTGCTGCCAGTCCTACTGTCACGCGTCTCCTGGCCACTGCTGTCACTGACCCTTCGTTTGAGTCTGCTGCTGTGTCTACCCTAGTTGCTGAGCTTGTCGACTTTGCTGCTCGCTGTCGTCTAGACTACGCTGCCAGTCTTGTCGCTGAGTCTGAGTCTGTCTGTCCTCCCTCCGTCGGGGGTGAGTGTGCTCTTAGCACGGACGTCCTTGAGGACAAACAGGAGGATCTTGAGTGTCTTGCAGCCGCTGCGCCCCATCTCGTGTCCATGCTAGTTGCCCCTGAGGGAGACCCGGATGCACCAAACATCCCGACTCCTCGATCGTACGCTGAGGCGTTTGACGGTCCCTACTCCTCACAATGGCAGTCAGCCATGGACGCAGAGATGGCTTCCTGGAAGTCCACAGGCACCTACGTCGACGAGGTTCCCCCACCTGGGGCGAACATCGTCAGTGGCATGTGGATTTTCAGGGTGAAGCGGCCGCCAGGTTCTCCGCCTGTCTTCAAGGCTCGTTACGTTGCTCGAGGCTTCAGTCAGCGAGAGGGAGTAGACTTCTTCCAGACCTTCTCCCCCACCCCGAAGATGACCACTCTTTGGGTACTCCTGCACGTTGCTGCTCAGCGCGACTACGAGCTTCACTCTCTTGACTTCAGCACAGCTTTCTTGCAGGGCAGTCTGCACGAGGAGATCTGGCTGCGCCGCCCTCCTGGCTTCACTGGGTCGCTCCCTCCTGGTACCCAGTGGAGCCTCCGCCGGCCGGTCTACGGTCTCCGCCAGGCGCCACGTGAGTGGCACGACACACTGAGGACAACTCTTGCGGCACTTGGTTTCTCTTCTTCTACTGCTGACCCGTCGCTGTTTCTACGCACCGACACTTCGCTGCCGCCGTTCTACATCCTCGTGTACGTCGACGACTTGGTCTTTGCCACAGTTGACACTGAGTCTCTTGCCCACGTGAAGTCCGAGCTGCAGAAGAGACACACATGCACAGACCTGGGTGAACTGTGCAGCTACCTTGGCTTGCAGATCACCCGGGACAGAGCACGCCGCACCATTACCCTGACTTAGTCACACATGGTGCAGCAGGTCCTTTAGCGCTTCGGCTTCACCTGGTCCTCAGCACAGGCCACTCCTCTGGCTATAGGTCACTCGCTCTCAGCTCTGCCTTCGGATGAGTCCGTAGAGTCGAGTGGTCCTTACCCAGAGCTAGTTCGTTGCCTCATGTACCTGATGACTTGCACTCGTCCTGACCTAGCATACCCTCTTGGCCTTCTAGCTCGCTACATGGCTCCTGGTCGTCACCGAAAGGTGCACTGGGATGCTGCGAAGAGGGTATTGCGCTACTTGTGCAGTACATCAGTCATGGGCTCGTGCTTGGAGGAGGGAGCTCAGTTGTTCTCACTGGGCACTCAGACGCTTCTTGGGCTGACAACCAGGCTACTCAGCGGTCGTCACAGGGTTACACCTTCAGCCTTGGCTCTGGTTCAGTTTCGTGGCGCTCTACTTGTTCGTCTTCGGTTCTCAGCTCCAGTTGTGAGGCTGAGATCTACGCCACAACCATGGCTGCACAGGAGTTACGCTGGCTCACCTACCTGCTGACCGACCTTGGAGAGCGGCCTAGTTCTCCTCCAGTGCTGTACGTCGACAACAAGGCTGCCATTACCTTGTGTGAGGAGCACAGACTGGAGCACAGAACGAAGCACATCGCTCTCTGTTACTTCCTTGCTCGTGAGCTTCAGAAGCGTGGTCAGCTTCGTGTGCGCTACGTGGCCTCTCAGGCCAACACCGCTGATATTTTCACCAAGGCACTTCAGCCTGGTGATCATCAGCGCTTCTGTACTTTGTTGGGGCTAGTGCGCACTTTGTCTCACTTGTTGTAGGCTTTGCCTGTACTGTGATCTCTATATATACTCCTGCCTGCTTGCTCTGCTAGGTTGAGATCACCCTTGCTGTTTGTACTACTTATATATACATCTATATGTGAACTGGCCTTGTGGCCCTTTGCTTGTGCTCGGAGTGTGTGGTGACGTTGTGATCCACCCTGAGCTTGTTTGCATTTCTTGACTGGTCTTGTGACCCCTTGTTCTCCCCCACGTTGCCTATGGGGGTGTGTCAAACACTATTTGTGTTATTATTGTGTAGGCTATAGTGGGTTAGCCTTCAGGGGGTACACAAAGTTAGGGTTTCCTACTTGTACTCCAACTTTCATAGCGCAATCACTTCTTCTTCGTAACAGTAAGAATAGCATCATACTCAAGATCAAAGATAGCAACCCCCGACCTAAGCAGCTCGCCCCAACGAGGGATCTTAGTGGCGTCAGGGAACTGGAGACGCCAGGCGTCCGTGAGGCGGCCGAAGTAGCGCTGGGTGGTGTGCGGGCCACCGCATGGCTCACAAGTGCGGTCGCCGGTACGCTGGACGTAGGCACAGGGACCTGCACCCCCACCCCTAAACCCTAAGCATAGATATCTACCCTCTGCCTAAGCAACTCCACCCAGTCGGGGAGCTCAGCCGCGTCGCCGAACTCCGTACGCCAGGCGTCGCTCCGACGGGCGAAGCAGCGGGACTCTCCGTGACCAAAAGTCCCGCAAGGCTGACCAGTCCGAGCACCAGTACCAATGACGTACGGACAGCGAGCTGTACTCCGTGACCCTCCACGCTGAGCGTACCACTTACGAAGCTGCTGGGGCGAAAGGACCGCGCGCGGACGACGCTGCAGCTGTACCTGGCCACTACAAGCAGCTCCCGAACTACTCACTCCAGGACGACTCCCACTACGGCCATCCCGACAACCCCAAGTAGCGTACCACTCACGAAGCTGCTGGGGCGTGAGGGACTCACGCGGACGTTTCTGGAGCTGCATCTGGCCACTGCCAGGAGCAGCAGAAGCAGTGGTAGCTGCAGTAGCAGCAGTATCAGCAGTAGAAGCAGTAGCAGTAGCAGCTTTGCGGCCACCCCTACAACCCCAACTAGCGTACCACTCACGAAGCTGATGGGGGGTGAGGGACTCACGCAGACGGCACTGGAGCTGCATCTGGCCACGCCAAGAGCAGCACTAGCAGTAGATATAGCAGTAGTAGCAAGAGCAGCAGTAACAGCAGGAACAGCAGTGCTCACCAGTCGGAAGAAGGGCAGGAGTACGACAGCGGCAATGGTGAGGCCGCTACCACCATAGGGTGAGGGCTCCGCGGCTGCTGCAGGGGCTACTCCTCCAGGGGCCAGGGGCGGCGGCTGCACGGGCGGCTGCTCGAGGGGCCAGGGTCGGCTGCAGCAGCGGCGGTTGCTCCAGGGGCCAGGGTGTCGCGGCGGGCAGGGGCGGCGGCGGCTGACACGGCAGCGGCGGCGGCGGCGGCTGCTGTTGTCGGCGGCGGCGGCAGCTGCTGTCGGCGGCGGCGGCTGCAGCTGTCGGCGGTGGCTGCTGCTCCGGCCAAGGCAGGGGCGGCGGCGGCTGACACGGCAACGGCGACGGCGGCTGCTGCTGTCGGCGGCGGCGGTGGCTGCTGTTGTCGACGGCGGGGGCTGCTGCTGTCGGCGGCGGCGGGGCGGCAGGGCCGTGAAGGGGCCGCGAGGGGGGGGGGGCGCTAAGGGCGGCGAAGGGGCCGGTAAGGGGCCGCGAGGGGTCACGAAGGGGCCGCGAGGGGCCACGAAGGGGCCGCGAGGGGCCACGAAGGCGCGGCGACGGTGCCGAGAAGGGGCCGCGAGGGGCCATGAAGGGGCTGCGAGGGGCCGCAAGGGGCCGCGAGGGGCCACGAGGGAGCCGCGAAGGGGCCGCGAGGGGCCGTGGGGCCGTGAGAGGGGCCGCGAAGGGCCGCGGAGCGGCCGCGAGGGAGCCGTGAAGGGGCCGCGAGGGGCCGTGAGAGGGGCCGCTACGGGGCCGTAAGAGGGCGCGACGGGCCGCTAAGGGCAGGGGACGCGACGGGAGGGCAGGCACACGGGGCGCGACTCGGGCAGGGGCGAAGCGCGCTCCAGGCAGGAAAAAAAATAAAATCGATTTTCGGTGGGCCGTAGGAAATGTTCCCACTAGGGAACCTGCTCTATAACATGTGAAAGAACGAGGGATGAATGCACTAGGAAAAAGGTGGGTACAGATAGGAAAACCTAAAACTGTTGTGCCGCCCCTCGCAGCCCCTCTCTCCCCCTTCTCGGCCCCGTCGCCGCCCCTTTCCGGCTCCTCCGCGGCCCTTCGCGGCTCCTTTACGGCCCCTCCACGGCTCCTTCGCGATTCATCGCGGCCCCTTCACAGCCCCTCCCCGGCTCTTCACGGCCCTGCCGCCCCGCCGTCACCGCCCCAGCAGCAGCTGCCGTCGCGCCGTGACAGCCGCCGCCACAGCTGCCGGGGCCGCAGCCGCCGCCGCCGCCGACAGCAGCAGCCATTGCCACCGCTACCGTGACGACCGCCGCCACCGCTGCCGGGCCGCAGCCGCCGCCACCGCCGACAGCAGCAGCCGCCGCCGCCGCCGCCGCTGCCAGAGCCGCAGCCGCCGCGGCCGCCGCCGACAGCAGAAGCCGGCCCTGCAGCCGAGGCGCGGCACTCCTCTGCCGCCCTGTCGCGGCCCAGTCCCTGCTGGCGCGCCTCGGCCTTGTCCCACCTCTTGCGGGCCTCTGCTACTGAGCTGCTCCTAGCCTGCTGCTACTGCTTCTAGCCTGCTGCTACTGCTGTCATGGCTACCCCTAGTGTTCTCACCTTTGATGCTGAGGGTCGGGCTGTCGACTTTGAGGTCTGGGTCGATGATCTGCAGCTTTTCCTACAGTGCGATAGAAAAGACGGTCTCTCACTGTTCGATCTGACGTCTGGCGCCTCTACTACCCCTGCTGCCGATGCTGACAGCACTGTTTGCTCAAAGTGGGCCACGCGCGATGCTGCTGCCCGTCTTGCTGTGCGTAGTCACTTGCCGTACACTGAGCGCGCGCACTTTAGTCAGTACAAGAGTGCTAAGACCTTGTACGATGCTGTAGTTGCACGCTACTCTTCCCCTTCCACTGCTGCACTTAGCCGCCTCATGCTGCCCTACCTGTTTCCTGACCTCGCCGCCTTTCCCACAGTCGGTGACCTCATTACGCACCTTCGCAATAGTGACACCCGCTACCGCGCTGCGCTTCCTGCTGAAATCTGCGCCAAGAACCACCCCCCCATGTACATCACCCTCTACTACATAGTCACCCGGCTCCCTGACTCCCTTCGCTCGGTCAGGGACCACTTCCTCTCTGTTTGCCCCACCACACTCACCATTGACCTCCTCGAGGAGCGCCTCCTGGCAGCTGAGAAGAGTATAGACGATGTAGGAGCCTCTCGTGGTGACCCTCGTACCCCCTTCTTTGAGGGGTGCTCCCCCTCCCCCCTTTTGCCCTCTCTTGCCTTTGCTGCTGCGATCGATCTCGGCCTCGGCCGCTCAGTGCCTCCACAGCCAGCAAGGATGGCACCATTACCCCCAGCGGCAGCACCAGCGTCAGCAACACCTCCAACTCCAACAGCGCCAACTCCAGTACCCTCAGAAGCACCAGCACCAGCAGCACCGCCAGCGCCAACACCCCCTGCAGCTCCAGCTCCAGCAGCACCAACTCCAGTAGGACCGTCAGCTCCAGCAGCCTCAGCAGCACCCCCAGACGCACCAGCGCCAGTAGAAACACCAGCGCCAACACCCCCAGCAGCTCCAGCTCCCGCAGCACCAGCACGACCAACTCGAGTAGCCCCAGCAGCACCCCCAGTCACAGCAGCACGTTTCCAGCGGCGGGCAAACCACTCTCGCAGCTCCTGTGGAGAGAGAAGCTCCCGCCTCGACGAAGCACCGCCGGTGGCCACACGAGCAGACCCAGCGCCCCCACGCTCCGCACCCCTAGGCTCAGCACCCCCAGGCTCAGCACCCCCAGGCTCAGCACCCCCAGTCTCAGCACCCCCAGACTCAGCACCCCCAGACCCGGCACCCGCAGGCTCAGCACCTCTAGCAGCACCAGAGCCAACAGCTACCTCGACAGGCTCGACTGCGTCTACCTGGGACACACCTGACGGGGCAGGACCCTGAGGGGGGAGGGGGTCTACCGGGGGAGGACCTGGCACAAGGAAGAGTGGCGGCGGGGGGAGGGGCGCAGTGCGGTAGGGGAAGAGACGGTAGTAAGGCACCGACTCGTCAAAGGTGACGTCCTGGGAAGACAGAACACGGTGCAAGGTGGGGTGGTAAAAATGCCACCCAGGCGCGTCAGGGGGGAAGCCAAGGAAGACGCAAGGAACAGCACGGGGGGACAGCTTGTCCGCAGACAAGTCGCAGACAAACGCCCGAGATCCCCACACCCGAAACGCAGACGCATCGCCAACCTTCCCGGTCTACCGCAAGGCAGGGGAGGTCTCTGGCAAGGAGACCCGGGGCTGAAGGTTGAGCTGATGCGCGGCGTACTGAACTGCAAACGGCCACAGAAAATGGGGGGCGGCCGCATGCATCATAGACGTACGAGCGACGTCCATGACCATGCCAATGCGGCGCTCAGCAATCCCATTTTGCTGTGGAGAGGCCGGAAGCGTGAAGGTCTGGCGGATGCCCTGTGCACGATAGAAAGCTCCCAGACGGGCAGAGGAAAACTCTCCGCCTCTGTCCGAGTGCAGATGCAGAATAGGAAAGTCCGAGCCGAAACTCTCTCTGAGCT
The DNA here is from genome assembly GCA_948144175.1 of Closterium sp. NIES-65. Classification (NCBI taxonomy): domain Eukaryota; kingdom Viridiplantae; phylum Streptophyta; class Zygnematophyceae; order Desmidiales; family Closteriaceae; genus Closterium; species Closterium sp. NIES-65. Next base: position 2,256,882 of record CANXME010002068.1, read on the forward strand.
GGAGACGAGCTGCGCGGATCCAGTCGATCAACACCTCAGTGACGTCACCCTTGTTGCGCAAGGGGAAGTCGTCAACCACCAGCAGGAAGTACCGCTCGCGCCCCTGCCCACTGACGCGGGCTGGGCCCCACACGTCCATGTGGAGAGTCTGCAACGGAGCCTCTGTTGGAGGAAACGCGGAGGAGTGAGGGTCGGCGTGTCAAACACTATATGTGTTATAATTGTGTAGGCTATAGTGGGTTAGCCTTTAGGGGGTACACAAAGTTAGGGTTTCCTACTTGTACTCCAACTTTCATAGTTCAATCACTTCTTCATTCTAACATGGTATTTAGAGCGTAGGTTTCGACCTAGGATCGCACCTTAGGGCCCACCATTCCACTCTACCTACTAGCGCCCTCGTGCGCCCTCTACTGTCGGAGCGCCCTCGAGCGCCTCCCCCTCTAGCGCCCTCGTGCGCCTCTCTTTCAAGGACCCCTAATGCCCCGTTTACCCGGCGCGCGACTCGCTTAGAGGCCCCGTCGGCGCCTTATACCCGCGCGCGCCCACCATTTAGCGGCCCCGTCGGCCCCTCGACCCCACGCGCCGCCCCTTTAGCGGCCCCGCTTGCCCCGTCGAACCCGTGCGCGACCCCGTTCGAGGCCCCGTCGGCCCCGTATACCGCGCGCGAGCCCACCTCTTAACGGCCCCGTTGTTGAGATAGAGACGAGGAATGAGTGCACTATGAAATGAAACAAGTACAAGTACCAACCCTAATTGGGTTGTACCCCCTATGGGCTACCCCACTACAGCCTAAATATATGCATCAGTAATATAATCATCTGACACACCCCCATAGGCAAAGTGGGGGAGAGCAAGGGGTCACAAGACCAGTCAAGCAAAGCAAAGCAAAGCAAAGCAAGCTCAGGGTGGATCTCAAGGATACCACACAAATTCCGAGCACAAGGTCAAGGCCACAAGGCCAGTTCACATGCAGCAGAGCATATATATATAACAGTGCTAAACAAGCAAGAGCAAGGATATATATATGCAGCAGTACAAGCAAGGTCAAGAGGTAAGCAAGTGAGGCCCAGTGGGCACAAGGCCTAGCAGAGTGCAAAAGCGCTGATGGTCACGAGGCGGAAGTGCCTTGGTGAACACATCAGCAGTGTTGGCCTCAGTGGCCACGAAACGCAGGCAAAGCTGACCACGCTGCTGCAGCTCTCGAGCAAGGAAGTAGCGCAGAGCAATGTGCTTCGTCCTGTGCTCCAGTCTGTGCTCCTCACACAAGGCAATGGTTGCCTTGTTGTCGACGTACAACACTGGAGGAGAACGAGGCCGCTCTCCAAGGTCAGTCAGCAGGTAGGTGAGCCAGCGAAGCTCCTGGGCAGCCATGGCCGTGGCGTAGATCTCAGCCTCACAGCTGGAGCTGAGAACCGAAGAAGAGCGAGTAGAGCGCCAAGAGACAGAGCCAGAGCCAAGACTGAAGGTGTAACCCTGAGACGACCTCTGAGTAGCCTGGTCGTCAGCCCAAGAAGCGTCTGAGTGCCCAGTGAGCACAGGCCGCTCACGCCCTCCAAGCACTAGCCCCATGCCCGACGTACTGCACAAGTAGCGCAACACCCTCTTAGCTGCATCCATGTGCTCCTTCCGGTGACGGCCGGGAGCAACATAGCGTGCTAAGATGCTGAGAGGGTATGCGAGGTCAGGTCGAGTGCAAGTCATCAGGTACATGAGGCAGCCCACAAGCTCTGGATACGGACCACTCGACTCTACGGACTCATCCGAAGGCAGAGCTGAGAGCGAGTGTCCCGTAGGCAGAGGAGTGGACTGAGGCGAGGAGTACGTGAAGCCGAAGCGCTGAAGGACCTGCTGCACCATGTGTGACTGAGTCAGGGTAATGGTGCGGCGTGCTCTGTCCCGGGTGATCTGCAAGCCAAGATAGCTTGTCAGTTCACCCAGGTCTGTGCACGTGTGTCTCTTCTGCAGCTCGGACTTCACGTGGGCGAGTGCGGCAGTGTCCGCAGTGGCAAAGACCAAGTCGTCGACGTACACGAGGATGTAGAACGGCGGCAGCGAGGTGTCGGTGCGCAGAAACAGCGACGGGTCAGCAGTAGAAGGAGCAAACCCAAGAGCCGCAAGTGTAGTCCTCAGTGTGTCGTGCCACTCACGCGGCGCCTGGCGGAGACCGTAGACTGGCCGCCGGAGGCTCCACTGGGTACCAGGAGGGAACGACCCAGTGAAGCCAGGAGGGCGGCGCAGCCAGATCTCCTCGTGCAGGCGGCCCTGCAGGAAAGCAGTGCTGAAGTCAAGAGAGTGTAGCTCGTAGTCACGCTGAGCAGCGACGTGCAGTAGAACCCGAAGAGTGGTCATCTTCGGGGTCGGGGAGAAGGTCTGAAAGAAGTCAACTCCCTGTCGCTGACTGAAGCCACGAGCCACGTAGCGCGCCTTGAAGACAGGCGGAGAACCCGGCGGCCGCTTCACGCTGAAGATCCACATGCCACTGACAATGTTCGCCCCAGGAGGGGGAACAGCGTCAACGTAGGTGCCTGTGGACTTCCAGGAAGCCATCTCTGCGTCCATGGCTGACTGCCACTGAGAGGAGTAGGGACCGGCCATTGCCTCTGAGTAAGAGCGTGGGGTCGGAATGTCTAGAGCATCCGGGTCTCCCTCAGGGGCAACAAGCATGGACACGAGGTGGGGCAAAGCGGCGGCAAACCACTGGAACTCCTCCTGCATGTCCTCAAGGACGTCCGTGCCAAGAGCACAGTCACCCCCGACGGACGGAGGACAGGCAGACGCAGACGCAGCAGACGCAGACTCAGCAGACTCAGCAGACTCAGCAACAAGACTGGCAGCGTAGTCCAGACGACACGCAGCAGCAAAGTCGACCAGCTCAGCAACTAGGGCAGACGCAGCAGCGGACTCAAAGGAAGGGTCAGTGACAAGAGTAGCAAGAAGACGTGTGACAGTAGGACTGGCAGCACGGTGAGAGTTCGACTCCGGGTCGGCCAGTGTAGGAAGAGAAGACTGAGGAGGAGAAGGCAAAGGGGCACGCAGAGGAGCAGTGGACGGACGCAGAGACATCTGGTGCGTGCCAGGGAGAGGAGGAGGACGCTGACGCGAACCGCGACCACTAGGGCGAGCAGCTCGGACTGGCGACGCAGGGCGGGACGCAGGCTCACGACGCTCAGCAAGACCTCCAGTAGGACCAGCGTAGGGAGAAGGAGAAGGCAGGGGAGAGGCGGGCTGTAACTCTGACCGTGACGGGACAGGCTGCGGACACTCTACGGGAGGAGAAGGACCAGTGGAAGGCGGGAGACCAAGAACCTGCTGAAGGAGCGGAACGAAGTACGGCCGAGGCCGCGCAGCACCGCCAGAGACAGCAGGGACAGGACCAACACCTCAAGAGGCAGCACCAGTACCATTAGCAGCTCCAACTCCAGCACCACCAGCAGCTGCAGAAGTACCCGCAGTAGGACCGACAGTCGTAGCCTCAGCGCCAGCACCCGCAGCAGCTCCAGCTCCAGAGGCACCCCCGGGCCCGGCAGCTCCAGTACCCTCAGTACGAGCACCTCCGGGACCCGTGGTACCAGCTCCCTCAGCAGCAACGGAACCTCCAGCACCCGCAGTACCCCCAGCTCCAGCAGCTCGCCTCCAGCGCCGGGCAAACCACTCACGCAGCTCCAGAGGAGAGAGCGGCTCGCAGCGCGAAGAACGGTCTGGAGAACCACCAGGAACAGAAGCAGCAGGCGCAGCACTCCCAGACGCAGAACCCCCAGGCTCAGCACCCCCAGGCACAGCACCCCCAGGCTCAGCACCCCAAGGCTCAGTACCCCCAGGCTCAGCACGCCCAATCTCAGCACCCCCAGGCTCAGTACCCCCATGCTCAGCACCCCCAGGCTCAGCACCCCCAGTCTCAGCACCCCCAGGCACAGCACCCCCAGTCTCAGCACCCCCAGTCTTAGCACCCCGAGGCTCCGCACCCGCAGCAGCACCAGAGTCACCAGTGACCTCGACAGGCTCGACCGCGTCTACCTGAGACACACCTGAAGGGGCAGGACCTTGAGGGGGGAGGGGGTCTACCGGGGGGGGACCTGGGACCAGGAAGAGGGGCGGGGGGGGGAGGGACGGAGTGCGGTAGGGGAAGAGCCGGTAGAAGGGAACCGACTCGTCGAACGTGACGTCCTGGGAGGACATAACACGACGAGAGGTGGGGTGGTAGAACTCCCACCCAGGTGCGTCAGGGGGGAAACCCAGGAAGACGCAAGGAGCAGCACGAGGGGACAGCTTGTCCGCAGACAAGTCGCGGACAAACGCCCGAGATCCCCAGACACGGAACGCCGACGCATCGCCAACCTTCCCCGTCCACGGCAAAGCTGGGGAGGTCTCCGGTCTAGAGACCCTGGGCTGAAGGTTGATCTGATGTGCGGCGTACCGAACCGCAAACGGCCACAGAAAATGGGGGGCAGCCGCATGCACCATGGACGTACGGGCGACGTCCATGACAATGCCGATGCGGCGCTCAGCAATCCCATTCTGCTGTGGAGAGTCCGGAAGCGTGAAGGTCTGGCGGATGCCTCGTGCCCGACAGTAGGCTCGCAGAAGGCCGGAGGAGAACTCTCCGCCTCTGTCCGAGTGCAGACGCAAAACAGGAAAGTCCGAGCCGAAGCTCCGCCTGAGCTGGAGACAAGCTGCGCGGATCCAGTCGATCAACACCTCAGTGACCTCACCCTTGCTGCGCAAGGGGAAGACTGTGGTGTAACGCGAGTAGTCGTCAACCACCAGCAGGAAGTAGCGCTCGTGACCCTGTCCACGGACGCGGGCTGGGCCCCACACGTCCATGTGAAGCGTCTGCATCGGGGCCTCCGTCGGAGGAAACGGGGAGGAGTGAGGGGTAGCCCGCAGGCGACCCTCGACACAGGGGACACAGGGAGGGCCAGGCCCCGGAGGAAGGGGAGGGAGGGACCGGGGAAGGCCAGAGACAAGAAGGCGAGAGGCCATGCCCCGGAGACGAGGCAGGGAGGGGTGACCCATCCTGTGGTGCCACAGGAGGGTCTCGTGGGACAGGAGGCGACAAGAGCAGGGGGCAGACTCAGGACCAGACCTGGACGCTGCAGCATACACCTGACCCGACGCAGCTACCTGACCAGACGCAGGAGGAGGAGACGGAACAGTGAGTGTGTACAGGCTCGACCCCGGCCCACGTGTGAACGTGGTCAAGTGTCGACCCGTGTCCGCGTCCGTGCAGTGGGTGTCTCGTCGGCGTGCAGGGGTGAACTGGTCGACCCCTGCATCCTGTAGGTCAGCACCCGCCACCAAGTTCGTAGAGAACGAGGGGAGGTAGAGACCGGACAGGGCGCCAGACGGGACCGCAGGGCACGGCAGGACAGTGGAGTAGCGAGCCAGAACAGGATCCCCAGAGGGGTCCGCCAGGGAGACCGCCACTAGCCGACTAAGCGGCGTGAGTGTGGTGCGGTCTCGAAAGAAGGAGCGAGACGCCCCTGAGTCAAGAGTGAAGGTGAGAGAGGGCGGAGCCGACGCAGTACGTGAGAGAGCAGACTCACCAGCACCTGAGGACACAGACTCACTGGCACCTAGAGCGACAGCCTCACCAGCACCTGGAGAAACAGCCTCAACAGCACCTAGAGCCGCAGTACCTATGCCCGGGTCGGGCGGGAAACACCAGTAACAGTCACCCTCCTCACTAATAGTCACAGCATACATGGCAGCAAGAATAGCATCAAAGTCAAGATCAAAGATAGCTACTCCTGCCCTAGACAGCTGGTCCCAGCGAGGGATCTCAGAGGCGTCAGGAAACTGGCGGCGCCAAGCGTCAGTCAGGCGGCCGAAGCAGCGCTGGGCGGGGTGTGGACCACCACACGGCTCACCCGCACAGTCGCTCGTGCGCAAGACGTAGGTGCACGGACCAGTACCCCCACCCCTCTGACGTGCAGCGTACCACTCACGGAGCTGCTGCGGGGAGAGGGTCTCCTGACCACGCTGCTGCCGCTGCTGTTGGCGCTGACCGCCACCGGAGCCACTCCTCTGCGACGAGCCACGACCTCCTCCGCCGCCTCCTCCGCCGCCGCCGCCACCACCTCCGCTGCCACCGCCACTCCCACCGTCGCTGTCGCCACCGCCGCCTCCGCCTCCACTCCCACCACCACCGCCGCTGCCACCCCCGCCTCCACTGCCGCCGCTGACACCTCCACTCCCGACACCACTCCCGCTACCACCCCCACCTCCTTCGCTGCCTCCACCGCCGCTCCCACCGCCCCCGCCGCCTCCACCACCGCTCCTGCCCCCTTTGCCCTTGCCTGAGCGACGTCTCCCACTAGGGGCAGACGCCGCACCGACCGACTCAAAACCAACTAGGTCGGCCGTAGCAGCAGAGGCGACAGAGGGCAGGAGGGGGGAGGGGGAACACCCCTCAAAGATGGGGGTGCGCGGGTCACCACGAGAGGCCCCTACAGCGAGAATGCTCTTCTCGGCTGCTAGGAGGGACTTCTCGAGGAGGTTAACAGTGAGAGTGGTGGGGCAGACTGAGAGTAAGTCGTCCCTGACTCCGCGGAGGGAGTCAGGGAGGCGGGTGACAATGTAGTAGAGAGTGAAGTACTTGGGGGGGGGGGTTCTTGGCGCAAAACTCAGCAGGAAGCGCAGCGCGAAAGCGAGCGTCACTAGTGCGCAGGTGGGTAATGAGGTCGGCGACTGTGGCAAAAGAAGCAAGGTCGGGAAAGAGGTACGGTAGCATGAGGCGGCTCAGTGCAGCAGTGGCAGGGGTGGAGTAGCGTGCAATAACGGCGTCGTACAAGGTCTGAGCACTCTTGTACGACCCAAAGTGTGCACGCTCAGAGGGAGGGAGGTGGCGACGCACAGCAAGACGTGCAGCAGCATCGCGTGTGGCCCACTGTGAGCGAACAGTGGCATCCTCAGTAGCACCAGGGGCGGGAGAGGCACCAGAAGTGAGATCAAAGAGAGAGAGGCCGTCAGCTCTGTCGCACTGTAGGAAAAGCAGCAGGTCCTCTACCCACACGTCAAAGTCGATGGCTCTGCCCTCAGCGTCGAAGGTGAGGACACTGGGGGTAGCCATGACAGCAGTGGGGTAAGGGCAGTGCGCAGAGTAAAGCTCAGTGCTCACCAGACAGGGCAGTGCAGGCGGCTCGGGCGGCTCGGGCGGCTCGGGCGGCTCGGCGGCTCGGCTGCTGGGCGGCTCGGGCGGCTCGGCGGCTCGGGCGGCTCGGTTGCTGGGGCGGCTCGGTTGCTGGGGCGGCTCGGTTGCTGGGGCGGCTCGGCTGCTGGGGCGGCTCGGTTGCTGGGGCGGCTCGGCTGCTGGGGCGGCTCGGCTGCTGGGGCGGCTCGGCTGCTGGGGCGGCGCAGTTGCAGGGGCGGCGGGGCCGGGAGATGCAGCTGCGGGGCCGTTAGGGGTAGTGGCGGGGCCGGTAGATGAAGCGGCGGGGCCGTCAGGTACAGCAGCGGGGCCGGCAGGTGAGACGGCGGGGCCTGCAGATGCAGCAGCGGGGCCGTCAGGGGTAGCGGCGGGGCCGGTAGGTGCAGTGGCGGGGCCGTCAGAGGGGACGGCGGGGCCGTTAGGTGCAGCGGCGGGGCCGTCAGAGGGGACGGCGGGGCCGTCAGGTGCAGCGGCGGGGCCGTCTGAAGCAGCGGCGGGGCCGGCAGAGGGGACAGGGGGGCCGTCGGGTGCAGCGGCGGGGCCGGCAGAGGGGACGGCGGGGCCGTCAAGTGCAGCGGCGGGGCCGGCAGAGGGGACGGCGGGGCCGTCAAGTGCAGCGGAGGGGCCGGTAGAGGGGACGGCAGGGCCGTCGAAGGCGATCGCGGGGCCGTCAGAGACGGCGCCGGCGTCGCGAGGGTCAGAGGGGGCGGCGCGCGACTGGAGGGCGGCACGCGCGACGTGGCGCGGCCGTCTAGGGGCGGCGCGACGAGGCCGCGTAGGTGGCGCGCCAAAAAAAAATCGCGGGCGGCTCGACGCGATCCGGCCGCCAAAGGAAAAAAAAGGCCTAGCGCGACTCGGGCTAGGGCAGAGCGCGCTCCGGGCAGGACGGAATAGTAGGTGGGCCCTAGGAACAGTTCCCACTAGGGAACCTGCTCGATACCATGTTGAGATAGAGACGAGGAATGAGTGCACTATGAAATGAAACAAGTACAAGTACCAACCCTAATTGGGTTGTACCCCCTATGGGCTACCCCACTACAGCCTAAATATATGCATCAGTAATATAATCATCTGACACCCGTTGGCCCCCTCGACCCACGCGCCGCCCCTTAGCGGCCCCACTTGCCCCGTCGACCCGTGCGCGACCCCGTTAGAGGCCCCGTCGGCCCCGTATACCCCGCGCGCACCCACCCCTTAGCGGCCCCGTCGGCCTCCTCGACCCACACGCCGCCCCTTAGTGGCCCCGCTGGCCCCGTCGACCCCACCCCTTAGCACCCCACCGCGACACCCATGGCCCCGCCAGAACAAGCCGCCCGACCCGAGCAGCCCGAACCGAGCTGCCCAGCCCGAACCGAGCCGCCCGACCCGAGCCACCCAGCCCGAACCGAGCCGCACCGCCCGAACCCGGCCGGGCCGCCCTACCCGAGCCGAGCCGCCCTACCTGAACCGAGCCGCGCCTCCTGTAATGGACCGAGCCGCCCTACCTGAGTCGTACTGCCTACTGTCTTGAGGGTGCACCTATTGCTACTAATGCTACTCTACTGCTACTCCTACTACTGCTATGGCTAGCCCTCCTGTGCTAGCTTACGAAGTTGAGGGCCGCCCAGTGAAGTTCGAAACCTGGCTAGATGACCTACACCTCTTCCTACAGCTCACTGCCAAGGAGGACATCTCACTGTACGATCACGCCCTTGGCCATGCTACTGCTCCTGCTGCTACTGCTAACAGCACTGCCCGCTCATAGTTGCAGACTCGTGACGCCCACGCTCGCTTCGCTATTCGCAACTCCCTGCCGATAGACAAGCGCGAGCACTTTGGCCAGCACAAGACTGCACAGGCACTGTACACCGCTGTTGTTGCCCGCTACTCCTCACCTACCTCTGCCGCGCTAGGCCGTCTCTCTCTCCCCTACCTGTTTCCCGACCTGGCCTCGTTCCATACAGTAGCTGACCTCATCACGCACCTCCGTACTAGTGAGGCCCGCTTCCGTGCCGCCATGCCCGATGAGTTTCTTGCCACGAACCCCCCCCCCTCCGCTCTCGCTCACTCTCTACCACCTAGTCACCCGACTCCCTGACACTTTGCGTGCTGTCAGGGATCACTTCCTAGCTCGCTGCCCCACAGAGCTCACCATTGCCCTCCTCGAGAAGGAACTGCTTGCAGCTGAGGCTAGCATAGTCGCTGTACGTGCCTCTCGTGGCGACCCCCGCACCCCTTTCTTCGAGGGGTGTTCCCCTTCCCCCCTTCTTACCTCTGTCGCCTCTGCTTCTGCTGTCGACCTCCTTGGTGCTGAGAAGGTCGGGACTGCGTCTGCTTCGAGCGGGCGCCGCAGCGGCAAGGGCAAAGGGGGCAAGGGAGGCGGAGGTGATGGCGGGGGAGGCGGTGGTGGGGGTGGTGGCGGCGGTGAGGGTGGTGGTGGGGCTGGTGGGGCTAGTGGCAGCGGTTGGGGTGGTGGCGGCAACGGCGGGGGCGGTGGCAGGGGCGGGGGCGGTGGTGGGGGTGGCGGTGGACGCGGCGGCGGAAGGGGAGGAGGTGGTCGAGGCGGTGGTGGCGGCAGTGGTGGTCATGGAGGCACTGGCGGTGGCCAGAGCCTTCAGCACTCTCCGTCGCCCCAGGAGCTCCGTGAGTGGTATGCTCGGCACGGGTGGGGTGGTGGCCTTAGCTGCACGTACGTTATCCGCACTGGTGACCGCACTGGTCAGACGTGTGGGAGGGCGCACCCCACGCAGCGCTGCTTCTCGCGCCTCGACGACGCTTGGCGTACTCAGTTCCCTGACGCCACTGAGTTGCCCCGCAGGGCTGATCTGATGAAGCAAAACATTGATATCTTTGCTCTAGACTTTGATGCTATTCTCTCTGCCATGTATGTGATGTCTATTAGTGGAGAGGGTGCCCAGTACCTGAGTGTTCCGCCCGACCCGGGCATTCGACCCGGTGAGGCTACCGCCCTAGGTGCTAGAGTGTATGCTACCCCAGGTGCTGGTGAGGCTGCTGCGCTAGGTGCTGGTACGTCTGCGCCCCCTGTCACTGAGTCGACTGAGGAACTGCACACCTTTACACTAGACTCAGGTGCCTCCCGCTGTTTCTTTCGTGACCGCACGGCTCTTGAGGAGCTTACTCGACCCGTTGCAGTCTCTCTCGCTGACCCCTCTGGGGGTCCAGTCCTTGCTACCTCCTCCACTGTCCTCCCCTGTCCGGCCGTCCCGTCGGGCACACTTTCCGGTCTCTACCTCCCCTCATTCTCTACGAACTTGGTGGCGGGTAGTGCGCTCCAGGACAGGGGTGTTCACCAGTTCACCCCTGCCTACGAGCGCGTGACACACTGCACATGTGCTCGGACGGGCCGTCACCTGGCGACCTTCACACGGCAGCCAGAGTCGGATCTGTACACACTGACTACTGAGTCCCCTCAGGTAGCTGCGTCTGCCTCTGCGTCAGGTCAGCTGTCGGCCCCCTGCTCGTGCCGCGCTCTGGCGCACGAGACACACCTCTGGCATCACCGCCTTGGTCACCCGTCCGTGCAGCGCCTTCGGGCAATGCACAAACGGTACCTTGTCTCTGGTCTTCCCACGGTTCTCCCCGCCCTCCCACCCTCACCTGTTCCTCCTTGTCTTCCCTGTGTCGAGGGACGGCAGCGCGCCGCTCCTCACTCCTCCTCGTTTTCCCCGACGACTGCTCCCTTGCAGACGCTCCACATGGACGTGTGGGGCCCAGCCCGCGTCCGTGGTCAGGGTCAGGAGAGGTACTTCCTGATAGTTGTTGACGACTACTCGCGCTACACCACGGTCTTCCCCTTGCGCACCAAGGGTGAGGTCCCTGATGTTTTGATCCCTTGGATCCGCGTTTCTCATCTCCAGCTCAGCGAGCGTTTCCACTCGGACTTTCCTGTCCTGCGCTTGCACTCTGACAGAGGTGGTGAGTTCTCCTTTGACCTCTTGGCAGCCTACTGTGCGGGAGCACGGCATCCGCGAGTCGTTCACGCTTCCGGCCTCTCCACAGCAGAATGGGGTTGCTGAGCGCCGCATTGTCTTGGTCATGGAGGTCGCCCGTACCTCCTTGATCCATGCGCCTGCCCCCCACTTTCTGTGGCCGTTTGCGGTCCGATACGCTGCGCATCAGCTCAACCTCTGGCCCCGTGTCTCCTTGGCGGAGACTTCCCTGACACTGCGTTGGACGGGAGAGGTTGGCGATGCGTCACGTTTTCAGGTCTGGGGATCCCGAGCTTTTGTTCACGATACGTCCGCGGACAAGCTCTCCTCCCGCGCTGTTCCGTGTGTCTTCCTAGGCTTTGTTCCGGACGCGGCTGGTTGGCAGTTTTACCACCCCACCTCGCGCCGGGTCCTCGCCTCTCAGGACATCACCTTTGACGAGTCGGTACCCTTCTATCGCCTCTTCCCCTACCGCACTGCCCCGCTCCCTCCCTAGCCTCTCTTCCTCGCGCCAGGTGCTGCTGTGGTAGACCCCCTCCCCCCTCAGGGTGCCGCTCCCTTAGGTGTGTCCCAGGTAGACCCGGTTGAGCCTGTCGAGGTAGCTGTCGAATCTCGTCCTCCTCGGGGTGCTGAGCCTCAGTGTGAGGAGCCTGGGGTTGCGGAGACTGGGGGTGCTGAGCCTGGGGGTGCAGAGTCTGGGGGTGCTGAGCCTGGGAGTACGGAACCTATTGGTGTTGAGCCAAGGAGTGCTACGCCTGGAGGAGCTCTCTCCTCACAGCAGCTGCGTGAGTGGTACTTACAGTACTGCAGCCTCAGGAGAGGTGCTTCTGGAGCTAGGGGTACTGCTGGAGCTGGTGCTCGTTCTTCCTCGCCTAGGCGGGAGCTGCCCTCTCCTCAGCGTCTTCGTGAGTGGTACGCACAGCGCTGCAGTCTTAGGAGTGGCGCTCCTAGTGTCGCGGACCCTGCTACTGGTGCTGCAGACCCTGGAGTTGGAGCTGCTGCTGGTGCTGCGGACCCGGGCGTTGGAGCTGCTGCTGGTGCTGAGGACCCGGGCGTTGGACCTGCTGCTGGTGCTGAGGACCCGGACGTTGGAGTTGCTGCTGGTGCTGCAGACCCGGGCGTTGGAGCTGCTGCTGGTGCTGCAGAGCCGGACGTTGGAGCTACTGTTGGTACTGCAGACCCGGGCGTTGCAGCTGCTGCTGGTGCTGCGGACCCTGGCGTTGGAGCTGCTGCGGGTGCTGCAGACCCGGGCGTTGGAGGTGCTGGGGGTGCTGCTGGAGCTGTTGGAGGTTCTGGTGCTGTCTCTACTACTGCAGGGGGCACCTCACGGCCGCGGCCGTACTTTGTTCCACTCCTTCAGCAGGTTCTTGGTCACTCACCTCCGCCTTGACCCCCTTCCTCTGTAGAGTGTCCACCGCCGGTCCAGTCGAAGTCATTGCTACCACCTGCCTCGCCACTTCCTCGTCCTTCTCCCTACACTGGTCCTATAGGCAGTCTCATAGAGGGTCGTCAGCCTGAGTCTCGCTCTGTGTCGCCTGTGTCCCGTCCTGAGTCGTCTGTTCGTACTACTTCCGCCAGTCGCCGTACTTCGCGTAAGCGTCCGCCACCAGTCCCTGGTACACACCGGATGTCACTACGTCCCTCCCCTTCTCCACAGCTTGTCCCTCTGCCGTCTCCTCCTGAGTCCTCTCTTCCTGCTCTTGCTGACCCTGCGTCTGACTCTCTTCGTGCTGCCAGTCCTACTGTCACGCGTCTCCTGGCCACTGCTGTCACTGACCCTTCTTTTGAGTCTGCTGCTGCATCTGCCCTAGTTGCTGAGCTTGTCGACTTCGCTGGTCGCTATCGTCTAGACTGCGCTGCCAGTCTAGTTGCTGAGTCTGAGTCTGTCTGTCCTCCGTCTGTCGGGGGTGAGTGTGCTCTTAGCACGGACGTCCTTGAGGACAGACAGGAGGATCTTGAGTGTCTTGCAGCCGCTGCACCCCATCTCGTGTCCATGCTAGTTGCCCCTGAGGGAGACCCGGATGCACCAGACATCCCGACTCCTCGATCGTACGCTGAGACGATCGAGGGTCCCTACTCCTCACAGTGGCAGTCAGCCATGGACGCAGAGATGGCTTCCTGGAAGTCCATAGGCACCTACGTCGACGAGGTTCCCCCACCTGGGGCGAACATCGTCAGTGGCATGTGGATTTTCAGGGTGAAGCGGCCGCCGGGTTCTCCGCCTGTCTTCAAGGCTCGTTACGTTGCTCGAGGCTTCAGTCAGCGAGAGGGAGAAGTCTTCTTCTAGACCTTCTCCCCCACCCTGAAGATGACCACTCTTCGGGTACTACTGCACGTTGCTGCTCAGCGCGACTACGAGCTTCACTCTCTTGACTTCAGCACAGCTTTCTTCCAGGGCAGTCTGCACGAGGAGATCTGGCTGCGCCGCCCTCCTGGCTTCACTGGGTCGTTCCCTCCTGGTACCCAGTGGAGCCTCCGCCGGCCGGTCTACGGTCTCCTCCAGGCGCCACGTGAGTGGCACGACACAATGAGGACTACTCTTGCGGCACTTGGGTTCTCTCCTTCTACTGCTGACCCATCGCTATTTCTACGCACCGACACTTCGTTGCCGCCGTTCTACATCCTCGTGTACGTCGACGACTTGGTCTTTGCCACAGCTCACACTGATTCTCTCGGCCACGTGAAGTCGGAGCTGCAGAAGAGACACACGTGCACAGACCTGGGTGAACTGCGCAGCTACCTTGGCTTGCAGATCACTCGGCACAGAGCACGCCACACCATTACCCTGACTCAGTCACACATGGTGCAACAGGTCCTTCAGCGCTTCGGCTTCACTTGGTCCTCAGCACAGGCCACTCCTCTGGCTATAGGTCACTTGCTCTCAGCTCTGCCTTCGGATGAGTCCGTAGAGCCGAGTGGTCCTTACCCAGAGCTAGTTGGTTGCCTCATGTACTTGATGACTTGAACTCGTCCTGACCTAGCATACCTTCTTGGCCTTCTGGCTTGCTACGTGGATCTTGGTCGTCACCGAAAGGTACACTGGGATGCTGCAAAGAGGGTATTGCGCTACTTGTGTAGTACATTAGGCATGGGGCTCGTGCTTGGAGGAGATAGCTCAGTTGTTCTCACTGGGCACTCAGACGCTTCTTGGGCTGACAACCAGGCTACTCAGCGGTCGTCACAGGGTTACACCTTCAGCCTTGGCTCTGGTTCAGTTTCGTGGCGCTCTACTTGTTCGTCTTCGGTTCTCAGCTCCAGTTGTGAGGCTGAGATCTACGCCACAACCATGGCTGCACAGGAGTTACGCTGGCTCACCTACCTGCTGACCGACCTTGGAGAGCGGCCTAGTTCTCCTCCAGTGCTGTACGTCGACAACAAGGCTGCCATTACCTTGTGTGAGGAGCACAGACTGGAGCACAGAACGAAGCACATCGCTCTCTGTTACTTCCTTGCTCGTGAGCTTCAGAAGCGTGGTCAGCTTCGTGTGCGCTACGTGGCCTCTCAGGCCAACACCGCTGATATTTTCACCAAGGCACTTCAGCCTGGTGATCATCAGCGCTTCTGTACTTTGTTGGGGCTAGTGCCCACTTTGTCTCACTTGTTGTAGGCTTTGACTGTACTGTGATCTCTATATATACTCCTGCCTGTTTGCTCTGCTAGGTTGAGACCACCCTTGCTGTCTCTACTACTTATATATACTTTTGCATGTGAACTGGCCTTGTGGCCCTTTGCTTGTGCTCGGAGTGTGTGGTGACGTTGTGATCCACCCTGAGCTTGCTTGCCTTTCTTGACTGGTCTTGTGACCCCTTGTTATCCCCCACTTTGCCTATGGGGGTGTGTCAAACCCTATATGTGTTATTATTGTGTAGGCTATAGTGGGTTAGCCTTTAGGGGGTACAAAAAGTTAGGGTTTCCTACTTGTACTCCAACTTTCATTCTAACACGGCGCGTTGTCGCCCCTCGACGCAGGGGACGCAGGTAGGGCCAGGCCCCGGAGGTAGGGGAGGGAGAGACCGAGGGAGACCAGAGACAAGGACACGGAAGGCCATGCCTTGGAGACGAGGCAAGGAGGGGTGACCAAGGCGGTGGTGCCAAAGGAGAGTCTGGTGGGACAGCGGACGACACGAGCAAGGACCAGACCTGGACGCTGCAGCAAACACCTGACTCAACGCAGCTACCTGGGCAGACTCAGCAGCCGGGGGAGACTCAGTACTAAGGGTGTACAGGCTCGACCCTGGCCGACGGGTGAATGTGGCCAAGTGTCGGCCTGTCCGAGCACACGTGCAGTGGGTCACTCGCTGACTCGCAGGAGTGAACTAGTCAACCCCCCTATCCTGTAGGTCCGCTACACTCACCAAGTTCGTAGAGAACGAGGGGAGGTAGAGACCTGACAGGGTGCCAGAGGGGGCTGCTGGGCACGGTAAGACAGTGGAGAAGCTAGCAAGGACAGGACCCCCAGAGGGGTCTGCCAGGGAGACTGCAACCGGCCGACTGACCGGCGTAAGAGTGGTGCTGTCTCGAAAAAAGGAGCATGACGCACCCGAGTCAAGGGCGAAGGTGTGGAAGGCCTGAGCCGACGTAGTACCTGAGAGAGCAGACTAACCAGCACCTGGGGCAGCAGACGCACTGGCACCTGGGGCAGCAGACGCACTGGCACCTGGGGCAGCAGACGCACTGGCACCTGGGGCAGCAGACGCACTGGCACCTGGGGCAGCAGACACACTAGCACCTAGAGCAGCAGGCTCACCAGCAACTTGAGCAGTGGCCTCAATGCCCGGGTAAGGCGGTACACACAGGTAACAAGCACCCTCAATACAAGTAGTCACAGAATACATGGCAGCAAGGATAGCATCATAGTCAAGATCAAAGACGGCAACCCCCGCCCTAGATAGATCTCCCTAGCAAGGGATCTCTGACGCCTCAGGGAACTGGCAACGCCACGCTTCCGTCAGGCGACCAAAGCAGCGCTGGGTGGAGTGCGGGCCTCCGCACTGCTCACCAGCTCAGTCGCCGGTACGGAGGACGTAAGTTCAGGGACCAAAACCCCCACCGCGCTGACGCGCAGTGTACCACTCACGAAGCTGCTGAGGGGACAGGGTCACACCACTCCGCTTCTGCTGGCGCGGACCACCACCGGAACCACTCCTCTGAGCAGAGTCGCGACCCGCTCCACCGCCGCCGCCGCCACCGCTGCCTCCGCCGCCTCCTCCACCTCCACCTCCTCCGCCACCTCCGCCTCCTCCGCTCCCTCCGCCACCACCACCGCCTCCGCCGCCTCCACTGCTGCCGCCGCCGCCACCCCCGGCACCACTCCCACCACCACCCCCACTCCCTCCACCGCCTCCACCACCACCTCCACCACCCCCTCCACCCCCTCCAGTGCCCTTGCCCCCCTTGCCCTTGCCGGTGCGGCGTCTCCCGCTCGGGGCAGATGCAGCGCCGACCGACTCGAAACCAACAAGGTCGGCCGCAGCAGCAGAGGCAACAGAGGGCAAGAGGGGGGAGGGAGAACACCCCTCAAAGACGGGGGTGCGAGGGTCACCACGAGAGGCTCCTACAGCGACTATGCTCTTCTCTGCCGCTAGGAGGGCCTTCTCGAGGAGGTCAACGGTGAGAGTGGTGGGGCAAACTGAGAGAAAGTGGTCCCTGACTACACGAAGAGAGTCAGGGAGCCGGGTGACTATGTAGTACAGGGTGATGTACATGGGGGGGGGGAGTTCTTGGCGCAGAACTCAGCAAGAAGCGCAGCGCGGTAGCGAGTGTCACTAGTGCGGAGGTGCGTAATGAGGTCAGCGACTGTGGGAAAGGCACCAAAGTCAGGGAAGAGGTACGGTAGCATGAGGCGGCTCAGTGCAGCAGTGGCAGGGGAAGAGTAGCGTGCAACTACAGCGTCGTACAAGGTCTGAGCACTCTTGTACTGGCTAAATTGTGCACGCTCAGTGGTGGGCAAATGGAGGCGCACAGCAAGGCGAGCAGCAGCATCGCGCGTGGCCCACTGTGAGCGAACAGTAGCGTCAGCATCAGCAGCAGGGGCAGGAGAGGCACAAGAAGTGAGGTCAAACAGGGAGAGACCGTCTGCCCAATCGCACTATAGGAAAAGCTGCAGATCATCTACCGAGACCTAAAAGTCAACTGCCCGACCCTCAGCGTCAAAGGTGAGAGCACTAGGGGAGGCCATGACAGCAGCAGACAAGCAGTGCGTACAGTGGGGCAGGGCAGTGCAGTGGCAGAGACGCTGCTCTTACCAGGCAAGTGGGGCGGTCCCGGGCAGGCTGACGGGCGGCAGCGCCTCGGCTGCGATGCAGCTCGGCGGCTCGGCGGCTCGGCTTCAGGGCGGCTCGGCGGTCGGGCGGCTCGGCTGCAGGGCGGCTCGGTGGTCGGGCGGCTCGGTTGCTCGGCGGCTCAGCTGTTGGGTGGCTCGGCGGTCGGGCGGCTTGGCGACCTGTGGCTCGGCTGCTCGGCGGCTCGGCTGTCAGGTGGCTCGGCTGCTCGGCGGTTCGGCTGCTTGGAGGCTTGGCTGCTCCGCGGCTCGGGTGCTGGGCGGCTGAGCGGCGACGGGGCCGTGGAAGGGCGGCGACGGGGCCGCAAAAAGGGCGGCAACGGGCCGCTGAAAAGGCGGCGATGAGCCACAAAAGGGCAGCGACTGGGCCGCAGAAGGGGTGTGCGACGGGGCCGCGGAATGGCGGGCGACGTGGCCGCTGCAAGGCGGCGACAGGGCCGCGGAAGGGCGGGCGACGGGGCCGCTGAAAGGGCGGCGAAGGGGTCGCTGAAGGGCGGCGTCGGGGCCGCTGGAGGGCGGCGACGGGGCCGCGGAAGGGCGGTGTCGGGGCCGCGGAAGGGCGGCGACAGGGCCGCTGTAAGGGCGGGTGGCGAGGCCGTGGAAGGGCGGCGACAGGGCCGTGGAAGGGCGGCGACGGGGCCGCTGAAAGGGCGGCGCCGGGGCCGCTGAAAGGGCGGCGACGGGGCCGCAGGAAGGGGCGGCAACGGGGCCGCTGAAAGGGCGGCGCGACGGGGCCGCAAGGGCGGCGCGACGGGGCTGCAAGGGCGACGCGACGGGGCCGCAAGGGCGGCACAAAGGGGCCGCAAGGGCGGCGCGACGGGGCCGCAAGGGCGGCACGACGGGGCCGTTAGGGGCTGTAAAAGGTGCCGCAAGAGGCCGCTAGAGGGGGAACAACATGTGGCGCGACTCCAGCAGGGGCCAAGCGCACTCCGAGCAGGAAAAAAAAGATCGGTGGGCCCTAGGAACAGTTCCCACGAGGGAACCAGCTCTATACCATGTGAAAGTTAGAACGAGAGAATGAATGAACTATGAAAGAGGTGGGTACAAGTACTAACCCTAATTGGGTTGTACCCCTTATGGGCTACCCCACTACAGCCTACACAAATGTATAAGCTATACTGTTCTGACACCTTAAGATGACCACTCTTCGGGTGCTGCTGCACATAGCCGCTCAGCGCGACTACGAGCTTCACTCTCTTGACTTCAGCACTGCATTCCTACAGGGCAGTCTGCACGAGGAGATCTGGCTGCGCCGCCCACCTGGCTTCACTGGGTCGTTTCCTCCTGGTACCCAGTGGAGCCTCCGGCGGCCAGTCTACGGTCTCCGCCAGGCGCCCCGTGAGTGGCACGACACACTGAGGACTACACTTGCGGCTCTTGGGTTTGCTCCTTCTACTGCCGACCCGTCGCTGTTTTTACGCACCCACACCTCTTTGCCGCCGTTCTACATCCTCGTGTACGTCGACGACTTGGTCTTTGCTACTGCTGACACTGCTGGACTCGCCCACGTGAAGTCCGAGCTGCAGAATAGACACACGTGCACAGACCTGGGTGAACTGCGCAGCTACCTTGGCTTGCAGATCACCCGAAACAGAGCATCGCGCACCATTACCCTGACTCAGTCACACATGGTGCAGCAGGTCCTTCAGCGCTTCGACTTTACGTACTCCTCGCCTCAGGCCACTCCTCTGTCTACTCGCCACTCGCTCTCAGCTCTGCCTTCGGATGAGTCCATAGAGCCGAGTGGCCCGTACCCAGAGCTTGTTGGCTGCCTCATGTACGTGATGACCTGCACTCAACCTGACCTTGCATACCCTCTTAGCATCTTGGCACGCTATGTTGCTCCTGGGAGACACCGACCAGAGCACATGGCTGCAGCGAAGAGGGTGTTACGCTACTTGTGCAGTACGTCGGGCATGGGGCTAGTGCTTGGAGGGCGGCGTTCAGTGGTCCTCACTGGGCACGCAGACGCTTCTTGGGCTGACGACCAGGCTACGCAGCGGTCGTCACAGGGTTACACCTTCAGCTTTGGTTCCGACTCTATTTTGTTGCGGTCTACCCGCTCGTCTTCTGTTCTCGGCTCTAGCTGTGAGGCTGAGATCTACGCAGGGGCCATGGCTGAAGAGGAGCTACGCTGGCTCACCTACCTGCTGACTGACCTAGGAGAGCCGCCTCGTTCTCCTCCAGTTCTGTACGTAGACAACAAGGCCATGCTGGCCTTGTGTCGGGAGCACAGACTGGAGCACAGAGCGAAGCACATTGCTCTTCGCTACTTCCTTGCTCGTGAGCTACAGCAGCGTGGTCAGCTGCGCCTTGCTTACGTGGCCTCTGAGGCCAACACTGCTGATATCTTTACCAAGGCACTTCCGCCTTGTGATCATCAGCGCTTCTGTACGATGCTAGGTCTTGTGCCTACTTGGCCTCACTTGCTCACTTCTTGACCTTGCTTGTACTGTGATCTTTCTATACCTACACTTGCTTGTTTACCTTTATATATAATCTTGCATGTGAGCTGGCCTTGTGGCCTTGAACTTGTGCTCGGAATGTGTGGTGACGTTGTGATCCACCCTGAGTTTGCTTTGTTTTGCTTGACTGGTCTTGTGACCTCTTGTTCTCCCCCACTTTGCCTATGGGGGTGTGTCAAACTCATATGCTATAGTCTGTGTAGGCTGTAGTGGGGTAGATAATATGGGGTACAACACTTTTAGGTTTTCCCACTTGTACCCACCTCTTTCCTAGTGTATTCATCCCTTGTTCTTTCACACTTTCTGCTACGCCTTGCTGCTAGTGAGTGTAGGGAAGAGAGATGAGCCTCTTGATCCCTCTTTCTGCCAGGTACTGATTGAACCTCTGTGAGATGTATTCTCCTCCTCCGTCTGACCGGAAGCTTTTTAGTTTCACGCCCGATTCTCGTTCTGCTACTGGGAGCCAAGCGACGAAGGCCTCGAAAGCCATGTCCTTGCTCGGAAGGTTAAGGTGCCAAACGTAACGTGTGGCGGCATCGATGAACGTGATGGTGTAGCTGTATGCTCCTTGTCCAGGTTTGCGGTTGTACAGTATGTCGCTGTGCACTTTCTCAAGTGGTGCGTAAGCTGGTGCGCTGGGGTTGTGGTGAGAAGCGAACGACCGATGTGGTAAGTCAGCTTTGGGGCAAGTAAAGCACGTTCCACGAGCTCGTCGAAGTTCGCTTCCGTCGGTTAGGAGCAGTGAGTCCTTGTCGAGTACTCTTGCTCTGATTGTGTTATTTAACACTGTGTTGCTTGGATGTCCCATTCGTGCGTGCCAGATGTCTTTTCTAGCTCGATGTCCGGGTGAGCGACGGTACAGGTCGGAGTTGGAGCAGAAGCTTGAGGTGAAGTTTGCACTTCGATGTACTTCTGGTGGTGTTGGGTTCAATTGCTGCGTAGGAGTCGGTGGAGTGTCGTCGTCGATTGGAGCCGGTGAAGTTGAAGGACCCGCGATTGGTGCCGATGCTGTTTCTGCTTCTGACGATGCTATCTCTGCTGCTGCCGATGTTGTCTCTGTTGCTGCCGATGTTGTCTCTGCTGCTGCCGATGTTGTCTCTGCTGTTGCCGATGTTGTCCCTGCTGCTGCCGAATGTTGAATCATTGCTAATGCTGTTGTTCGTTCTACCTCAGGAATGGTGTGCGAGTACCAGAATCCTTCGAGGCTGAAGTCAGGATCAAGATCCGGTGGGTGCGTCCAGGAGGTGAAGGTGACAATTCCGTCGCTGTCGGCGGTGCCTAGATCTGGAACGAAGTCGAGAACAAACACGTTGTTCTTCAGTACGGCCTTGCCGATGTTTAGGCCTCCTCTTCCGTGGTACAGCTTGAACTCATGTGTTGTGCTGTTTGCTTCGAGGTGGATGCCTTTCGCAATCAGGTGACTGACACTCATTACGTTGTAGCCAAGTCCTTCTGCTATTAAAACTTTTGACATCTGCAATATGACGTTTGTCTCTCGTGACTGAAGTTGCACCACGCCTTGTCGTCGTGTGCGCAGGTTCTGGCTATTGGCGACGGTGATGACGACTTCGCATTGGAGTTGGTGTTCGCGTTGAACGAAGCGACCTGAGGAGCACATCTGCTGTCAGCAGCAACTGTCCAAGAACCAGGTATCTTTCCCGGACGGCTCGCTTTGAGTGATGGCTGCATACGTCGGGTTTGGTTGAAGTGACTCGCGACGAGGGGTGCTGTTGTTGAGTTGCTCTTCCGGTGAGTAGTGTGGTGGTGACTCGGTTATGCAGCAGTCGGTCAATCTTGCCATGCAGCTGACGATGTTTGTTGTTCCTTGTGCAGGTTGTCCCGTCGACGTTGTTGACGTTTGCACTTGAGTGGTGGGATTTGTTTGCGTTGAGGCGACTTGACTGCTTGAAGGTCGAAGCTGCCGTTACGTTGGTGCTGACTGCTGCCGGTTAGGGTAGTCTATGCGGGGATGACCTGACGTCTTGCAAAGATGACAGAACGGAGGTACAGGTTTTGGTTGATGCCGGTTGTAGTTGTTGTTGTAGCGCCATTGAGTGTGAAACGCAAATTCAGGTACTGACGTTTTCTTCTTGTGTCGCTCTTCTTGCAGGTCCATGTCTTGCTGTTCAGCGTGAATTTCGGCGCATAGTGCTGCTTCAAAGATCTTCCCATGAGCTCGGAGTATGGCGCGAGTGGAGCGCCAATGAGGACCAAGACCGCCAATGATGAGTGTGACGAAGGCGTCTATTGATATCGATCCTCCGCATCGAAGGAGTTTGTCGCGAAATTCGCGACAACGGCTGATATACGCGCAATCCCTTTTTTGCCCGGTTTCATTTCCACTGTTGTCAGTTGTGCCATTAACCAACTCTGATTGACGCTGTCTGTTGCCTGATACAGGTTCTTCATGTGGTTGTACGCGAGCTTGGCGGAGTTCCCGTATCCTCGGTAAGACCGAATGTTCTGCTGCTGGTTCGGTGTGATGTTGTGCAATAGGATTGTATACGCCATCATGGATTGACATGTATACTGCTGCTTGTCGTATTGCGTCCCGTGTGTTGGGTATGGTAGGGACTCGTCGAAGAAGCCAAGAATCTGCGCGCCTTCCAAGATCACCTCGAATTTGAATGACCAGATAAAGAAGTCCTTTCCATTGAACGGTCTTGACGTCTGTAGTTTTAAAACGTGTGCAAACTGCGACTGAACTTGAAGTACATCTTACGTCTTCTCTTGCTCAAGTGAAGGCTGCTGGCGCGGCATGAAGCTGACGAAACCGTGCTGAGGTTCGTACGGGGCGAAGATAGGTTGTTGTTGATTTCCTCGTGCGTAGGATGAACCGTTGAGGCTCATCGGTGTTGCGTTAATGTTGTTATTATTGTTTGACTGCGCAGGTGCCCCTTGCTGGTGTTGTTCGTAGAAGGACATGAAGGAGAAGAATTTCTCCATCATGTCTGGGTCGAAGGCCGCGGCTTGATTTGCGGGAGTTTCGGTAGACCCAGCTGCCGGTCTTGTTGTTGTGCCTTCCTCTGTCTGTAGACCAGAGGCAGGAGGTGGAGTAGGAGTAGTACCGGGAGAGCCGTTAGAGGAGCTTCTCTCCTTCTGCGTTGCCATGCCTTGTGATGTTGTAAGTGTCTTGATCGTAGTTGAGTTTGTCCTGTCAGCTCTCATACCATGTTGGGCTGAGAAAAGCCCTTAGGATCTTTGCAGGACTAAACTCTGACTAGAACAATGTAATAGCGGAAGCGTTAAATGAGAAGTTTGTGAACCACCTTGCGCTGGTATGTGAGGGCAGAGTAGATTGATTAAAACAAAGGGATACAAGCTTTTATAAGAGTACAAGGGAATATAAACAATTATAACTAATAACTGTTTTGCAGTTGCTGTTGCGGTTCGATACAGTGACAACTCGGGCAACTGCTCAATAGCGAGTCAGTTGATTGTCCTTGCTGTCGCGTTGTATTTGTCAAGTCAAAGGTCGCTGAACTTTGACTCGCCGATGCTTCAATATGTTATGCTTCGCTTCTGACTTGGTGTTTCGACACGACAGAGGCGCTTAAGTTACTTGTTTCCAACACCTCCCCCCCCCCCCCACCCCAACCTTTTTCGGCACACTCTAGTGTGGAACTTAGAACGAGAGAAGGATTGAACTATGAAACAGTCGGGTACAAGTACTAACCCTAATTAGGTCGTACCCCTTATGGGCTACCACATTACAGCCTACACAGATGTATAAGCTATAATGTTCTGACACACCCCCATAGGCAAAGTGGAGGAGAACAAGTGGTCACAAGACCAGTCAAGCAAAGCAAAGCAAGCTCGGGGTGGATCTCAAAGTCACCACAAAGTCCGAGCACAAGAGTAAGGCCACAAGGCCAGTTCACATGCAAGATCATATATATATAAAGGTAAACAAGCAAGTGCAGGTATAGAAAGAGTACAATACAAACAAGATCAAGAAGTGAGCAAGTGAGGCCAGGTAGGCACAAGACCTAGCAAAGTACAAAAGCGCTGATGATCACAAGGCGGAAGGGCCTTGGTGAAGATATCAGCAGTGTTGGCCTGAGAGGCCACGTAGGTGAGGCGGAGCTGACCACGCTGCTGCAGCTCACGAGCCAGGAAGTAGTGGAGAGCAATGTGCTTCGTTCTGTGCTCCAGTCTGTGCTCCCGACACAAGGCCAGCATGGCCTTGTTGTCTACGTACAGAACTGGAGGAGAACGAGGCGGCTCTCCTAGGTCAGTCAGCAGGTAGGTGAGCCAGCGTAGCTCCTATGCAGCCATGGCCCCTGCGTAGATCTCAGCCTCACAGCTGGAGCTGAGAACAGATGACGAGCGGGTAGACCACCACGAATCAGAGCCGGAGCCAAGACTGAAGGTGTAACCCTGTGACGACCGCTGCAGACCTGGCCGTCAGCCCAAGAAGCGTCTGCGTGACCTGTGAGGACCACTCCACGTCGCCCTCCAAGCACTAGCCCCATGCCCGACGTACTGCACACGTAGCGCAACACCCTCTTCGCTGTAGCCATGTGCTCTAGTCGGTGTCTCCCAGGAGCAACATAGCTTGCCAAGATGCTAAGAGGGTATGCAAGGTCAGGTCATGTGCAGGTCATCAGATACATGAGGCAGCCCACAAGCTCTGGGTATGGGCCACTCGACTCTACGGACTCATCCGAAGGCAGAGCTGAGAGCGAGTGGCGAGTAGGCAGAGGAGTGGCCTGAGGCGAGGAGTACGTGAAGCCGAAGCGCTGAAGGACCTGCTGCACCATGTGTGACTGAGTCAGGGTAATGGTGCGCTGTGCTCTGTCCCGGGTGATCTGCAAGCCAAGGTAGCTGCGCAGTTCACCAAGGTCTGTGCACGTGTGTCTCTTCTGCAGCTCGGACTTCACGTGGGCGAGTCCAGTAGTGTCAGCAGTGGAAAAGACCAAGTCGTCGACGTACACGAGGATGTAGAACGGCGGCAAAGAGGTGTCGGTGCGCAGAAACAGCGACGGGTCGGCTGTAGAAGGAGCAAACCTAAGAGCCGCAAGTGTAGTCCTCAGTATGTTGTGCCACTCACGGGGTGCCTGGCGGAGACCGTAGACTGGCCGCCGGAGGCTCCACTGGGTACCAGGGGGAAACGACCCACTGAAGCCGGGTGGGCGGCGTAGCCAGATCTCCTTGTGCAGGCTGCCTTGTAGGAAAGCTGTGCTGAAGTCAAGAGAGTGAAGCTCGTAGTCGCGCTGAGCGGCTATGTGCAGCAGCACCCGAAGAGTGGTCATCTTCGGGGTGGGAGAGAAGGTCTGGAAGTAGTCAACTCCCTGCCGCTGACTGAAGCCTCCAGCCACGTAACGCGCCTTGAAGACAGACGGAGAACCCAACGGCCGCTTCACCCTGAAAATCCACATGCCACTGACGATGTTCGCCCCAGGTGGGGGAACCTCGTCGACGTAGGTGCCTGTGGACTTCCAGGAAGCCATCTCTGCGTCCATGGCTGACTGCCACTGAGAGGAGTAGGGACCCTCGATCGCCTCAGCGTACGATCGAGGAGTCGGGATGTCTGGTGCATCCGGGTCTCCCTTAGGGGCAATCAGCGTGGACACGAGATGGGGCAAAGCAGCAGCAAAGCACTGGAACTCCTCCTCCCTGTCCTCAAGGACGTCCGTGCTAAGAGCACACTCACCCCCGACGGACGAAGGACAGACAGACTGAGACTCAGCAACAAGACTAGCAGCGTAGTCTAGACGACAGCGATCAGCGAAGTCGACAAGCTCAGCAATCAGGGCAGACGCAGCAGTGGACTGAAAAGAAGGGTCACTGACAACAGTAGCAAGGAGATGCGTGACTGAAGGACTAGCAGCACGAAGGGAGTCAGACTCTGGGTTAGCAAGATTAGGAAGAGAGGACTCTCGAGGAGACGGCAACTGGACACGCACAGGAGCTCTGGAAGGACGCAGCGCCATCTGGTGTGTGCGGGGGACCGCAGGAGGACGCGGACGCGCAGTACGACCACAAGTGCGAGCAGCACGAACAGGCGACGCACGACGGGACGCAGGCTCACGACGCTCAGCAAGTCCTCCAGTAGGACCAGTGTAGGGAGAAGGAGCAGGTAGAGAGGAGGCGGGCTGTAACTGTGACTGCGACTGGACAGGCTGTGGACACTCTGAGGGAGGAGTAGGACCAGGAGAGAGCGGGAGACCAAGAATCTGCTCTAGGAGCGGAACGAAGTACGGCCTCGGCCGCGGAACGCCTCCAGAACCAGCAAGGACGGCACCCGTATCCTCAGCGGCAGTACCAGTGCCAGCAGCACCTCCACCTCCAACAGCACCAACTCCTGTACCCTCAGAAGCACCAACGCCAGCAGCACCGCCAGCTCCAACACCCCTAGTAGCTCCAGCTCCAGCAGCGCCAACTCCAGTAGGACCGTCAGCACTAGCAGCCTCAGCAGCACCCCCAAACGCACCGGCGCCAGTAGAAACACCAGCGCCAACACCCCCAGCAGCACCAGCACCGCCAGCAGCTCCAGCAGGACCAACTCCAGTAGCCCAAGCAGCACCCCCAGTCTCAGCAGCACGTCTCCAGCGTCGGCCACACGAGCAGACCCTGCGCCCCCGGGCTCCCCACCCCCAGGCTCAGCACCCCCAGGCTCAGCACCCCCAGGCTCAGCACCCCCAGGCTCAGCACCACCAGGCTCAGCACCCCCAGGCTCAGCACCCCCAGACTCAGCACCCCCAGGCTCAGCACCCCCCAGTCTCAGCACCCCCAGACTCAGCACCCCCAGACCCGGCACCCGCAGGCTCAGCACCTCTAGCAGCACCAGTGTCAACAGCTACCTCGAGAGGCTCGACTGCGTCTACCTTGGACACACCTGACGGGGTAGGACCCTAAGGGGAGAGGGGGTCTACAGGGGGAGGACCTGGCGCAAGGAAGAGCGGCGGCGGGGGGAGGGGCGCAGTGCGGTAGGGGAAGAGACGGTAGTAAGGCACCAACTCGTAAAAGGTGACGTCCTGGGAGGACAGAACACGGCGCGAGGTGGGGTGGTAAAACTGCCACCTAGGCGCGTCAGGGGGGGAGCCAAGGAAGTCGCAGGGAACAGCACGGCGGGACAGCTTGTCCGCAGACAAGTCGCAGACAAACGCCCGAGATCCCCAGACCCAAAACGCAGACGCATCGCCAACCTTCCCGGTCCACCGCAAGGTGGTGGAGCTCTCTGGCAAGGAGACTCGGGGCTGAAGGTTGAGCTGATGCGCGGCGTACTGAACCGCAAACGGCCACAGAAAATGGGGGGCAGCCGCATGCATCATGGACGTACGAGCGACGTCCATGACCATGCCAATGCGGCGCTCAGCAATCCCATTTTGCTGTGGAGAGGCCGGAAGCGTGAAGGTCTGGCGGTTGCCCTGTGCACGACAGAAGGCTCCCAGACGGGCAGAGGAAAACTCCCCGCCTCTGTCCGAGTGCAGACGCAGAACAGGAAAGTCCGAGCCGAAACTCTCTCTGAGCTGGAGACGAGCTGCGCGGATCCAGTCGATCAACACCTTAGTGACGTCAACCTTGCTGCGCTAGGGGAAGACTGTGGTGTAACGCGAGTAGTCGTCAACCACCAACAGGAAGTTGTCAAACATTATATATGTTGTGCTTGTTTAGGCTACTGTGGGTTAGCCTATAGGGGGTACACAATTCTAGGGTTAGGTACTTGTACCTATTTCACTGTTAGTTCTATCATTCCTTTTCATTCATTTCAACATGGTATAGAGAAGGTCCTTCGCTAGGACCCTTTTTTTAGGGCCCACCACTACCTACTTGCGCCCTCGGGCGCCTCGTTTTTCTTGGCCCCCTAAGGCCCCGCGACCCGCGATCCGCCCCTTAGCGACCTGCGCGCCGCCCCTTAAGGCCCCGTCGGCCCACGCGCTCGCCCCTTACGGCCCCGTGCTCGCCCCTTAGCGACCCCGTCGGCCCCGCGATCGCCCCTAACGGCCCCGTCGGCCCCGCGCTCACCTCCCTAGAGGCCCCCGTCGGCCCCGCACTCGCCCCTAGAGGCCCCTTACGGCCCCTCGCTCGCCCCTAGCGGCCCCGAACGGCCCCGCGCTTGCCCCTAGAGGCCCTTTACGGCCCCGCGCTCGCCCCTAGAGGCCCCGAACGGCCCCACGCTCACCCCTAGCGGCCCCCCCCCTACGGCCCCGCGCTCGCCCCTACAGGCCCCGAACGGCCCCGCGCTCGCCCTTAGCGGCCCCTTACGGCCCCGCGCTCGCCCCTAGAGGCCCTGAACAGCCCCGCGCTCGCCCCTAGAGGCCCCGAACGGCCTGTGACCGCCACAGCCCCTCCAGGACCAAGCCGAGCCGCGCGACCCGAACCGAGCCGCCCTGTCCGAGCCGAGCCGCGCGACCCGAAACAAACCGCGCTGCCTTACCCGAGCCGCGCTGCCCTACCTAAACCGAGCCGCCCTACCTGCCTCATCCTCCTACTCCTGCTGCTGCTCCTACTGCTCCTATGGCTAGCCCACATGTGCTAGTTTTTGATGCAGAGGGCCGCCCTGTGAAGTTTGACACCTGGCTAGGTGACCTGCACCTCTATCTACAGCTCACTGCCAAGGACGACATCTCACTGTACGACCACGCCCTAGGCCATGTCACTGCCCCTGCTGCTACTGCTGACAGCACTGCCCGCTCACAGTGGCAGACTCGTGACGCCCACGCTCGCTTTGCTATTCGCAACTCCCTGCCGATAGATGAGCGCGAGCACTTTGGTCAGCACAAGACTGCACAGGCACTGTACACGGCTGTCGTTGCCCGCTACTCCTCACCTTCCTCTGCCGCACTAGGCCGTCTCTCTCTTCCCTACCTGTTCCCTGACTTGGGCTCTTTCCACACAGCCGCTGACCTCATTACGCACCTCCGCACTAGTGAGGCTCACTTCCGCGCCGCTATGCCTGATGAGTTCCTTGCCAAGAACCCACCCCCGCTCTGGCTCACTCTCTACCACCTAGTCACCCGCCTCCCTGACACTCTGCGCTCAGTCAGGGACCACTTCCTAGCTCGCTGCCCCACCGAGCTCACCATTGCCCTCCTCGAGAAGGAACTCCTTGCAGCTGAGGCTAGCATAGTAGCTGTAGGTGCCTCTCGTGGCGACCCCCGTACCCCGTTCTTTGAGGGGTGTTCTCCTTCCCCCCTTCTTCCCTCTGTCGCCTCTGCTGCTGCTGTCCACCTCCTTGGTGCTGAGAAGGTCGGGACTGCGTCTGCTTTGAGCGGGCACCGCAGCGGTAGGGGCAAAGGGGGCAAGGGCGGTGGCGGTGACGGCGGGGGAGGCGGTGGTGGGGGCGGTGGCGGCGGTGGGGGTGGTGGCGCGACTGGAGGGGCTAGTGGCAGCGGTGGGGGTGGTGGCGGCAGCGGCGAGGGAGGTGGCAGGGGCGGAGGCGGTGGTGGGGGTGGCAGTGGACGCAGCAGCGGCAGGGGTTGGGGTGGTCGAGGAGGTGGCGGCGGCGGTGGTGGTCGTGGAGGCGCTGGCGGTGGCCAGGGCCAGCAGCACACTCCGTCGCCCCAGGAGGTCCGTGAGTGGTACTCTCAGCACGGGGGTAGGGGTGGCTTTAGCTGCACGTACGTCATTCGCACTGGTGACCGCGCAGGTCAGCCGTGTGGGGGACCGCACGCCACACAGCGCTGCTTCGCTCGTCTCAACGACGCTTGGCGTGTTCAGTTCCCTCAGGCCACTGAGCTGCCCCGCTGGGTTGATCTCCTGAAGAAGGGGATTGATATCTATGCCTTAGACTTTGATGCTATTCTCACTGCTATGTATGTGATGTCTACTAGTGGAGAGGGTGCTGAGTACTTGTGTGTGCCGCCCGACCCGGGCATTAGGACTAGTGCGTCTGCCGCTCCAGGTACTCGCGTGTCTGCTACCCCAGGTGCTGGTGAGGCAGCTGCTCTAGGTGCTTGTGCGTCTGCCCCCCCTAATACTGAGTCGACTGCATCACTACACACCTTCACACTGGACTCAGGTGCTTCTCGCTGCTTCATTCGTTACCGCACTGCCCTTGAGCCGCTTGCTCGGCCAGTTGCTCTCTCCCTCGCTGACCCCTCTGGGGATCCGGTCATTGCGACCTCCTCCACTGTCCTCCCCTGTCCTGCGGTCCCGTCGGGCACACTGTCAGGTCTCCACCTCCCCTCGTTCTCTACGAACCTGGTGGCAGGATGTGCGCTCCAGGACGGGGGTGTTCACCAGTTCACCCCTGCCTACGAGCGCGTGACACACTGCACGTGTGCTCGTACGGGCCGTCACTTGGGTACCTTCACTCGGCAGCCGGGGTCGGACCTGTACACACTGACCACTGAGTCCCCTCCGGTCGCTGCGTCTGCGTCTGCGTCCGCGTCAGGTCAGCTGTCGGCCCCCTGCTCGTGTCGCTCTCTGGCACACGAGACTGTCCTCTGGCACCACCGCCTTTGCCACCCGTCTGTGCAGCGGCTTCGTGCCATGCACTCCCGGTACCTTGTCTCTGGCCTTCCCAGGGTCCTTCCTCCCCTCCCTCCCTCATTTGCTCCTCCCTGTCTTCCCTGTGTCGAGGGGCGGCAGCGCGCCGCTCCTCACTCCTCCTCGTTTCCCCTGACAACTGCTCCCTTGCAGACGCTTCACATGGACGTGTGGGGCCCAGCCCGCGTCCGTGGTCAGGGTCAGGAGAGGCACTTCTTGATAGTTGTTGACGACTACTCGCGCTACACCACGGTCTTCCCCTTGGGCACCAAGGGTGAGGTCCCTTATGTCTTGATCCCCTAGATCCGCAGAGCCCGTCTCCAGCTCAGCGAGCGTTTCCACTCGGACTTTCCTGTCCTGCGCTTGCACTCTAACAGAGTTGGTGAGTTCTCCTCCGACCTCTTGGCAGCCTACTGTGCTGAGCACAGCATTGAGCACTCGTTCACGCTTCCGACCTCTCCACAGCAGAATGGGATTGCGGAGCGCCGCATTGGCCTGGTCATGGAAGTCGCCCATACCTCCTTGGTCCATGCGGCTGCCCCCCACTTTCTGTGGCCGTTTGTGGTCCGGTACGTTGCGCATCAGCTCAACCTCTGGCGCCGTGTCTCCTTGCCGGAGACCTCGCCCACACTGCTGTGGACTGGGGAGGTTGGCGATGCGTCGCGTTTCCGGGTCTGGGGATCTCGAGCTTTTGTCCGCGATACGTCTGCGGACAAGCTCTCCTCCCGTGCTGTTCCCTGCGTCTTCCTCGGCTTTTTCTCGGACGCGCCTGGTTGGCAGTTTCACCACGCCACCTCGCGCCGAGTCTTGCCCTCTCAGGACGTCACTTTTGACGAGTCCGTCCCCTACTACCGCCTCTTCCCCTACCGCACTGCCCCGCTCCCCCCCCCGCCTCTCTTCCTCGCGCCAGGTGCTGCTGTCGTAGACCCCCTCCCCCCTCAGGGTGCCGCTCCCTCAGGTGTGTCTCAGGTAGACCCGGTTCAGCCTGTTGAGGTAGCTATCGACTCTCGTCCTGCTGCGGGTGCGGAGCCAGGGGGTGCTGAGCCTGGGGGTGCGAAGCCTGGGGGTGCGGAGCCTGGGGGTGCTGAGCCTGGGGGTGCGGAGCCTGGGGGTGCGGAGCCTGGGGGTGCTGAGCCTGGGGGTCCTGAGCCTGGGGGTGCTGGGCCTGGGGGTGCTGAGCTGCTGAGTCCGGAGTCTTGGGGTTCTGAGTCTGGACGTGCTGAGCCTGGAAGTCCAACGCCTGGAGGACCCCTCTCCTCGGAGCAGCTGCGTGAGTGGTACTTACAGTACTACAGCCTCAGGAGAGGTACCTCTGGAGCCAGGCGTACTACTGGGACTGGTGCTAGTGCTTCTCCTCCTAGTCGGGAGCTCCCCTCCCGTGAGCGGATCCGTGAGTGGTACGAGCGGCGCTGCACTCTTCGGAGTGGCGCGCCCGGTGTCGCGGACCCCGCTGCTACTGGTGGTGCTGGAGACTCTACTGGTGCTGGTGGTACTGCGGCCCCAGAGGTTGGAGCTGCTTCTGGTACTGCGGACCCGGGCGTTGGAGCTACGGCTGGCGCTGAGGACCCGGACGCTGGTGCTGCTGCTGGTGCTGAGGACCCGGGCGTTGGAGCTCCTGCTGGTGGTGCGGACCCGGGCGTTGGAGCTGCTGCTGGTGCTGAGGACCCTGGCGCTGGTGATGCTGCTAGTGCTGTAGACCCGGGTGTTGGCGCTGCTGCTGGTGCTGAGGACCCGGGAGTTGGAGCTGCTGCTGGTGCTGAGGACCCTGGTGCTGGTGTCTCTACTGGTTCTGGAGTCGCTGCACGGTCACGGCCGTACTTCATTCCGCTCCTTCAGCAGGTTCTTGGTCAGCTCCCTCCTCCTTGTCCTCCTCCCTCCTTAGGGTGTCCTCCGTCTGTCCAGCTGCAGTCGCAGCTACCGTCTGCCTCCTCTCTTCCTGGTCCTGCTCCTTACAGTGGTCCGACTGGAGGTCTTACTTAGCGTCGTGAGCCTGAGTCTCGTCCTGCGTCGCCTGAGTCTTGTCGTGCGTCGCCTGTCCGTGCTGTTCTCACTGGTAGTCGTGTCCCGCATCAGCGTCCTCCTGCAGTCCCAGGCACTCACCGGATGGCGCTTCATCCTTCCTCTGCCGTCTCCTCCTGCGTCCTCTCTTCCTGCTCTTGCTGAACCGGGGTCCGACTCCCTTCGTGCTGCCAGTCCTACTGTCACGCGTCTCCTGGCTACTGTTGTCACTGACCCTTCCTTTGAGTCTGCTGCTGCGTCTGCCTTAGTTGCTGAGCTTGTCGACTCTGCTGCCACCTGTCGTCTCGACTACGCCGCTAGCCTAGTTGCTGAGTCTGAGTCTTTCTGTCCTCCGTCTGTCGAGGGTGAGTGTGCTCTTGGCACTGACGTTCTTGAGGACAGGCAGGAGGAGTTTGAGTGCTTTGCTGCCGCTTTGCCCCATCTCGTGTCCATGCTTGTTGCCCCTGAGGGAGACCCGGATGCACCAGACATCCCGACCCCACGCTCTTACGCAGAGGCGATGGCAAGTTACTACTCCTCTCAGTGGCAGACAGCCATGGACACAGAGATGGCTTCCTGGAATTCCACAGGCACCTACGTCGACGAGGTTCCCCCGCCTGGGGCGAACATCGTCAGTGGCATGTGGATTTTCAGGGTGAAGCGGCCGCCGGGCTCTCCGCCTGTCTTCAAGGCGCGTTATGTTGCACGAGGCTTCAGTCAGCGAGAGGGAGTTGACTTCTTCCAGACCTTCTCCCCGACCCCGAATATGACCACTCTTCGAGTTCTGCTGCACGCCGCCGCTCAGTGTGACTACGAGCTCCACTCTCTTGACTTTAGCACTGCTTTTCTACAGGGCAGCCTGCACGAGGAGATCTAGCTGCGCCGCCCACCTGGCTTCACTGGGTCGTTCCCTCCTGGTACCCAGTGGAGCCTCCGACGGCCAGTCTACAGTCTACACCAGGCGCCACGTGAGTGGCACGACACACTGAGGACTACGCTTGCGGCTCTTGGGTTCGCGCCTTCTACTGCTGACTCGTCGCTGTTTCTACGCACCGACACTTCACTGCCGCCGTTCTACATCCTCGTGTACGTCGACGACTTGGTCTTTGCCACTGCTGACACTGCGGCACTCGCCCAGGTGAAGTCGGAGCTGCAGAAGAGACACACGTGCACAGACCTGGGTGAACTGACAAGCTATCTTGGCTTGCGGATCACCCGGGACAGAGCACGCCGCACCATCACCTTGACTCAGTCACACATGGTGCAGCAGGTCCTTCAGCGCTTCCGCTTCACGTACTCCTCGCCTCAGGCCACTCCTCTGCCTACCAGTCACTCGCTCTCAGGTGTGCCTTCGGATGAGTCCGTAGAGCCGAGTGGCCCATATCCAGAGCTTGTGGGTTGCCTCATGTACGTGATGACCTGCACTCGACCTGACCTTGCATACCCTCTTAGCATTCTTGCACGCTATGTCGCTCCCGGCCGTCACCGGAAGGAGCACATGGATGCAGCTAAGAGGGTGTTGCGCTACTTGTGCAGTACGTCGGGCATGGGGCTAGTGTTTGGAGGGCGAGACCCAGTTGTTCTCACTGGGCACTCAGACGCTTCTTGGGCAGACGACCAGGCTACTCAGCGGTCGTCTCAGGGTTACACCTTCAGTCTTGGCTTTGGTTTTGTTTCTTGGCGTTCTTCTTGCTCTTCTTCTGTTCTCAGCTCCAGTTGTGAGGCTGAGATCTACGCCACAGCCATGGCGGCCCAGGAGCTACGCTGGCTCACCTACTTGCTGACCGACCTTGGAGAGCGGCCTCGTTCTCCTCCAGTGCTGTTGTCGACAACAAGGCAGCCATTGCCTTGTGTCAGGAGCACAGACTGGAGCACACAACGAAGCACATTGCTTCGCGCTACTTCCTTGCTCGAGAGCTGCAGCAGCGTGGTCAACTTTGTCTGCGTTACGTGGCCTCTGAGGCCAACACTGCTGATGTGTTCACCAAGGCGCTTCAGCCTTGTGACCATCAGCGCTTTTGCACTCTTCTAGGCCTTGTGCCTACTACACCTCACTTACTTACTTCTTGAGTCTGTTTGTAGTGTGATCTCTATATAAATACCTGCATGTTTACTCTTGCTAGGTTGTGATCATTGTACCTCTTGCTCTATTATAAACCTGCATGTGAACTGGTCTTGTGACCACTTGCTAGTGCTCGGACTTTGTGTGGTATCCTCGAGATCCACCCTGAGCTTGTTTTGCCATGCTTTGCCTTGACTGGTCTTGTGACCCCTAGTTCTCCCCCACTTCGCCTATGGGGGTGTGTCAAACATTGTATATGTTGTGCTTGTTTAGGCTACAGTGGGTTAGCCTATAGGGGGTACACAATTCTAGGGTTAGGTACTTGTACTGATTTCACTGTTAGTTTAATCATTCTTGTTCGATCATTTCAACAGAAGTAACGCTTGTGCCCCTGTCCACGGACGCGGGCGGGGCCCCACACGTCCATGTGGAGGGTCTGTAGCGGAGCCTCTGTCGGAGGAAACTCGGAGGAGTGAGGGGTGGCACACTGTCGCCCTCGACGCAGGGGACGCAAGTAGGGCCTGGCCCCGGAGGAAGGGGAGGGAGAGACCGAGGGAGACCAGAGACAAGGACATGGGAGGCCATGCCTAGGAGACGAGGCAGGGAGGGGTGACCAAGGCGGTGGTGCTAGAGGAGAGTCTGGTGGGACAGGAGAGGACACGAGGAGGGAGCAGACTCAGGACCAGACTTGGACGCTGCAGCAAACCCTTGACTCGACACAGCTACCTAGGCAGACTCAGCAGCTGGAGGAGACTCAGTAGTAAGGGTGTACAGGCTCGACCCTGGCCGACGGGTGTACGTAGCCAAGTGTCGACCTGTCGGAGCACACGTGCAGTGGGTCACTCGCTGACTCGCAGGAGTGAACTGGTCAACCCCCCTATCCTGTTGGTCCGCTCCACTCACCAAGTTCGTAGAGAACGAGGGGAGGTAGAGACCAGACCGGGTGCCAGAGGGGGCTGCCGGGCACGGTAAGACAGTGGAGAAGCTATCAAGGACAAGACCCCCAGAGGGGTCCACTAGGGAGACTGCAACCGGCCGATTGAGCGGCGTAAGAGTGGTGCGGTCTCAAAAGAAGGAGCGGGACGCACCTGAGTCAAGGGTGAATGTGTGTGAGGCCTGAGCCGACGAAGTACCTGACAGAGCAGACTCACCAGCACCTAGGGCAGCAGACGCACTAGCACCTGGGGTAGCAGACGCACTAGCACCTAGAGCAGCAGCCTCTCCAGCACCTTGTGCAGCGGCCTCAATGCCCGGGACAGGCAGTACACACAGGTAACAGTCACTCTCAACACTAGTAGACACAGAATGCATGGCAGCAAGGATAGCATCATAGTCAAGATCAAAGATGGCAACCCCCGCCCTAGACAGATCTCCCCAGCGAGGGATCTCGGAAGCCTCAGGGAACTGGCAACGCCACGCGTCCGTCAGGCGACCAAAGCAGCGCTGGGTGAAGTGCGGGCCACCGCACTGCTCACCAGCTCGGTCGCCGGTACGGAGGACGTAAGTGCAGGGACCAAAACCCCCACCGCGCTTACGCGCAGTGTACCACTCACGAAGCTGCTGAGGGGACAGGGTCACGCCACTCCGCTGCTCCTGGCGCGGACCACCACCTGAGCCACTCCTCTGCGCAGAGTCGCGACCGGCTCCACCACCGCCGCCGCCACCGCCGCCTTCTCCACCTCCGCCTCCTCCGCCACCTCCGCCGCCTCCTCCGCCTCCACTGCTGCCGCCGTCCCCGCCACCCCCGGCACCACTCCCACCACCACCCCCACTCCCTCCACTGCCTCCACCACCACCTCCACCGCCCCCGCCAGCCTCTCCAGCGCCCTTGCCCCCCTTGCCCTTGCCGGTGCGGCGTTTCCCGCTCGGGGCAGACGCAGCGCCGACCGACTCGAAACCAACGAGATCGGCCGCCGCAGCAGAGGCAACAGAGGGCAAGAGGGGGGAGGGAGAACACCCCTCAAAGACGGGGGTGCGAGGGTCACCACGAGAGGCTCCTACAGCGACTATGCTCTTCTCTGCCGCTAGGAGGGCCTTCTCGAGGAGGTCAACGGTGAGAGTGGTGGGGCAAACTGAGAGAAAGTGGTCCCTGACTACGCGAAGAGAGTCAGGGAGTCGGGTGACTATGTAGTAGAGGGTGATGTACATGGGGGGGGGGGGTTCTTGGCGCAGAACTCAGCAGGAAGCGCAGCGCGGTAGCGAGTGTCACTAGTGCGGAGGTGCGTAATGAGGTCAGCGACTGTGGGAAAGGCACCAAAGTCAGGGAAGAGGTACGGTAGCATGAGGCGGCTCAGTGCAGCAGTGGCAGGGGAAGAGTAGCGTGCAACTACAGCGTCGTACAAGGTCTGAGCACTCTTGTACTGGCTAAAGTGTGCACGCTCAGTGGTGGGCAAGTGGCGGCGCACAGCAAGGCGAGCAGCAGCATCGCGCGTGGCCCACTGTGAGCGAACAGTCGCGTCAGCATCAGCAGCAGGGGCAAGAGAGGCACCAAAAGTGAGGTCAAACAGGAGGAGACCGTCTGTCCGATCGCACTGTAGGAAAAGCTGCAGATCATCTACCCAGTCCTCAAAGTCAACTACCCGACCCTCAGCGTCAAAGGTGAGAACACTAGGGGTGGCCATGACAGCAGTAGACAGGCAGTGAGTACAGTGGGGCAGGGCAGTGCAGTGGCAAAGGCGCTGCTCTTACCAGGTAAGTGAGGCGGACCCGGGCAGGCCGACAGGCGGCGGCGCCTCGGCTGTAGTGCGGCTCGGCGGCTCGGCGGCAAAACGCGGCTCGGCGGTTCGGCAGCACAGGCGGCTCGGCGGCTCAGCGGCTCGGTGGCTCGGCGGCGCAGCGGCTCGGCAGCCCGGCAGCAAGGGCGGCTCGGCGGGGCCGCTGAAGGGCGGCAACTGGGCCGCTGAAGGGCGGCGTCGGTGCCGGTGAAGGGCGGCGACAGGGCCGCAGGTAGGGGCGGCGGCGGGGCCGCTGAAAGGGCGGCGACAGGGCCGGGAAGGGCAGCGACGGGGCCGCTGAAAGGCGGCGACGGGGCCGCTGAAGGGCGGCGACGGGGCCGCTGAAGGGCGGCGACGGGGCCGCGAAAGGGCGGCGACAGGGCCGCTGAAAGGGCGGCGACGGGGCTGCGGAAGGGGTGGGCGGCGACAAGGCCGCTGAAAGGGCGGTGACGGGGCCGCGGAAGGGCGGCGACGGGGCCGCTGAAAGGCGGCGACGGGGCCGCGGAAGGGCGGCGACAGGGCCGCTGAAGGGTGGCGATGGGGCCGCAGTTAGGGGCGGCGACGGGGCCGTTGAAAGGGCGGCGACAGGGCCGCCTAAGGGCGGCGACGGGGCCGTAGTAAGGGGCGACGACGGGGCCGCTTAAAGGGCGGCGCGACGGGGCCACAGGGCGGCGCGACGGGGCCGCAAGGGCGGCGCGACGGGGCCGTAAGAGGGGCCGCTAGAGGCCGCGAGGGGGAACGACACGAGGCGCGACTCGGGCAGGGGCCAAGCGCGACTCGGGCAGGGGCCAAGCGCGCTCCTGGCAGGAAAAAAAAGATCGGTGGGCCCTAGGAAAAGTTCCCACGAAGGAACCAGCTCTATACCATGTGAAACTTAGAACGAGAGAAGGATTGAACTATGAAACAGTTGGGTACAAGTACTAACCCTAATTGGGTTGTACCCCTTATGGGCTACCCCACTAGGCTGATCCGATTCTACTGCTAGTGCTGCTTCGATAGTGACGGGTGCGACCTATACGAATGCTAAACTCAATTACATTCATACTCCAACAGTTTGCTAAAATCAGGCAAAATGGTGGATGCAACTCGCTACGGTAATCCCACTATCTTAGAGCGTATTCCCATCCTCGTATCAAGAGAACCTCATATCAACCTCCCACTGAAAATTCCCCTAAACCCAACACCTCTCGCTAGTTTTACCAGGCAAAAAGTACAATCTTGATGAGGTTTTCTTGATAAGAGGATAGGAATACGCTCTTATAACACATGCAACAACAGACCTTGCTTTGTAACAAAACATACCAGTAAACCTACCAAGACAGACAATTAGCCTGAAAAACTGAGCCCTTAATGAGCTCCATACAATCAAGAGATTCCTGGACTACCATTTGAGTCCCAACACTGTCTATCTAACAAGGCTACACATATTTGCAGCAGCTGAAGTGGTCACGTGGGTGTTGCTCTGAGAGATGGGATGGTAGACGGGGCCGGTGTAGGTGCTGGCCCACGTGGCAGCATCGGCATAGCCGCTGTTGAAGAGCCCATCCCACACATCATCCTCTGCAGGCTCCAGAGCCCAGGAGAGAAACTGATGGCCAGGGAGGACAGGGAGACACGGGTGACAAACAGCTGTGTGAAGCCTTGGTATTTTAAGAAAAAGATCTGAGACATGTAAGAGGATGGCAAAGGGGACTACGCAGCAGTTGATTGCGGCAGGCATACCTGTCTCATGGTCCAGTCGTTGTTGAGCGTATTCATGTCAGGGTTAATGTCAGTTCCTGTCAGCCCATAGCCACTCGCTGGGAAGGCACACACACGCACCTGCACATAAGAGAGGGAGAGAGAGGGAGAGAGAGAGAGAGAGAGAGAGAGAGAGAGAGAGAGAGAGAGAGAGAGAGAGAGAGAGAGAGAGAGAGAGAGAGAGAGAGAGAGATTTGGAACGAGTGGTTGCAGGCAGAACTTTAAGGAGCGGCAGGGGCAATGAGGAAGTACAGCCTTGCATGCCCACCACGAGCGGCAGAAACAACAGGGACGTACGGTGTGCTCGCTGGCAGTGGGCGGAATGAAGTGCGAGATTCCGCCATCCACGCATGTGCGGTTGCGGAAGGAAGTAGTCGCCCGGGGTTCCAAGTACCTGCGCACCCGCCATGGCAACCACACGATCCGTCAGCCCTGCCACCACGCACGTCCTACTTTCCATCACAAGGCAAGTTTAACCCACGACGCACGGCAGCAAGGCACCAATCCCACCCATAAACACCCCCAACCCCCGTCCCCTGTGCCCCCCATGCAATTCGCGTGCATTGCTGACCCGGGCACGAAGGAGGAGGTGATGAGCGCGTCGATGAGGTCCTCCTTGGACTCGAACGCGTCCACCAGCCACCCGCGCGGTGACCCAAACACTTGCGTGATCGCCACTGCACGCCGGGCCGTGGGGAGAGGCGCAGGGGGAAGACGGAGACGACGTTAGTGAAAAGAGGAGAATGGAAAGGTGTGACGGTGCACCGGCCACGGAAGAGTGCTGCTTCCGAGTTTTGCTGAAAGGTGACGAGGCAGGAGAGGGCGGCTCACCTCGGATGCGACCGGAGCACTTGATGTGTGCGTCGTCGGGGAGAATGCGGTTGAGCACTCCTCGCAGCAGCACCCCGATGCGGAACGCGGTGCCGTTCTTCCGGCAGTCGGCCGCCACGAGCTTGGCGAGCGGCATCAGGCTGCGCGGCTCCACGCCCGTCGCCACCACCGCGCTCACCAGCGCGCCCGCTGACGCGCCCGCTAGGGGGGTCGACTCCTGCGCGCGGGGAACGAGACAGTCGGGATGACGGCAAGGGATAGTCCAGATGAGACAAGGCGCGGGAGGAAAGTGCGAGTTAACGCAAGAAAGCAGCAGTGCCATACCGTGATGTAGCCGTGGTCCAGCAAGTATTGCGCCACGCCCAGGTGGTACGGAAACAGCAGCCCGGCGGCCGAGAAGGAAAACCCGGGCTCGCCGAGCGAGTCGCGCCGGCGGTCTTCCGCGTCCACGTCCTTCTGCCGCTGCGCCCACACCATGTGCGGGTCCAGCCCGTCCGGCACCACGTGCGCCACGCGCGCACCCCGCCCGTCCCCCTCAGTGACCCCTTTCCGAAACGCCGCCACAGCCGCTCGCTCCGCGGCCTCCTCCGTGCTGTCGTCCTCCTCACTCCCCGTCCTCTCTCCGCATCCGTCCGCGCGCGGATTAGCGGGCGCGCGGAGGCCGCTCCACGAGCCACTCAGCTTGCGGATGAGCGATGCTGGGGACAGATCGCGACGGGTTCGCGTACTCGTCGTTCCCTTCGCAGCGGCGGCGGCGGCGACGGCCGCGGCGGCAGCGGCTGTGGCGGCAATAGCGGCGGCGGAATTGGAGTCATTGGCGGTGTGCACTGCTGTGACGGCGAGCGGCCATCGCGAGCCGAGACAGGCGAAGAGGTGATCGCGAGCTGTGGACTTGAATTGCCACCAGTCGGACACGAGCACGGAGTAGTTCACGAGGAACGACACCAGCAGCGACGACGTCAGCCGCGCAGAGCCGTTCAGCATGGGTGCGGTGAGAGGCTCGGCAGCAGCTGCCGCCTGAGAGTGAGCAATGACGCTGACGCGATTGGAATTGCTTTCTACGGTCGCGACGATGGGAACCGGGCAGGGGACTATTGCAGGCAGGGGCAGTGCGTCTATGCCCAGAAGGCCCTCGTTACTGCCACTACTGTCGCCCCCACGGGTGCCTTTACCATCCCTACTTCCCTCGCTTGTACGCCGTCTGCCTTTCATGAAGTGTCTGAGGGCTTTAAGTGGGCGTATGTGGCGGGAGAGCTGTGTGGCCATGTATTCGAGAGCCGCCATTGTGACGGTGGTTGCGCGCACATCGGCAGGTGACGCTGCTGGGAGAGACGCGACGGAAGGAGGGCAAAGCGCCGCATTTTGGTGGTAGATGGACGAGCTGATCGCGCGGGCGTTCATGGAGGCCTTCTGCGCGGACTCGAGGAAGTATGAGGCGAAGGACGATGGGGCTCTTGCGATGCACTCCATGGCAGAGATCGCGAACAGACTAAGGAATGATCTTGGTGCCTGGTCACTTAAGGTCAAGTAGAAACGACCTAATGGTCAGAATGAAGCGACATACGAAGCAAGCGAAGCAATTTAGAGCTTCGAGCTTCAGTGTTCACGGTAGAGCCTGGTGTGGGGTTGGATTGGGAGTTTGTGGTGAAGTTGGAGCTCGGATCAGGCCGAGATATCTGACTCGACAATGTAGCCGTGACCAGCGCGGTCCAGTGTCTATGCACACACAGGGATCCAGCTTGGCTGGTCGAGAGAGAACAGAGCAAAGCACACAAAAATGTGGATGGATTTCGGTGTTTGTCGTGACGCAATGTTGGTTTCCTCCAATCCCAACGCACCCACGCGCTTTGCTCCCAACTCGTGCCGAGCCGCGCCCGATTTGGGCGCCAATCTGGGTGCATGTCAATTGCATGGGAATGGAGGAGGGGAGGCTTCCTTGGGCTGGAAAGATAATCTGATTGGGTGAGGAGTAGGGACAAGTGCCACCGCAGCGAAGGAAAAGGTGGGAAAAGCGTCCAACGATCCGCGCGACGCGGACCTTGCTATAGCCTACATGGGGACGCGTTTGTTTTGATAGGTGGGCGATTGATTGCGGTGCGGACAGACGAGCTCCGTCCGTCTCCGTCACCTCGAACCCCCTACCAGACGAAGCCAGGTTTGGAGAGATTGTAATTGGGTCATCAAAGACAGCCGGACCAATCCCCTTCCAAAACGCCCAACCCACATTTGAAAACGGGCCCCGGACCTAGAGTCGAGAGACCAGACCAGAAGCTTGGTTGAAGACAAGAAATGGACGGAGCCAGACCGCAGAGCACCGAGGGCGCCGCACAGTGAGAGGGGGTGAACACAAAGGTCTTGCAGCCGAGGTCTACGGTACGAACCTATACCCCCTAGCAATGGCGGTGGGGTACAGACATGGGCGTTGGTCACGCCGAAACCAGTCGGTGAAGCAACAAGTTTACTGTAGCAAGGTGTGAAGACTTCGTGAGGCATGCAATATGGGGTCTGAATGGGGATACACTCGTTTCTGTGGCATTGTGTTACATAAGATAGCACAAAAATGGCAAACGTACACAATGTGTGAAACTACTAGCTCTCAAAGCACAAAGAACCAGACGAGGTGACAGTGTGGGTCGCATCTGCATCAATGACACACAGATGACATGCAGTGACAGTTGTAAACACATAAATATCAAATGTTATCATATATAAGCTGTAGTGAAGTACTCCATAGAGAGTACAACACATTTAAAGTTTGCTATTTATATCACAATGTTTTCCTAATCACGGCATTCCGTTGCTTCTAACTTTGAGATGGTATCACGAGTAGGTTGTTGGGAACAAATAGTCTTAAGCGCCTCTGTCGTGTCGAAACTTCTGTTGGGCTGAGAAAGCCCTTAAGGATCTTTGCAGAGGATAACTCTGGGTATGATATTTGTAATAGCGGAAGCGTTTAATGAAGTTTGTGAACCGACCTTGCACTAGTGTGTGAGAGCAAAGTGGATTAAATTAAACAAGCAAATACAAGGTTTTATATAAGAGTACAGGGAATACGAATGGATAGATAACTGTATTTGCTGTTGCGATTCGATACAGTGCGACTCGGGCAACTGCTCTGTAACGAGTCAGTTGTGTGTCCTTAACTGTCGCGCTGTAATTGTCGAGTCAAAGGTCGCTGACCTTTGACTTTCCCGTAACCTCCAGGCGGTTACCCTAACCTCCGAGGTTTGACTCGATGCTTCGATTCGGACTGCTTCGCTAGTGTCTTGGGTTTTGTCACGACAGAAGCGCACTAAGACTTATTGTTTCCAACACTCCCCTTCGCTTCTGGAGTGTCGCCGCAGGTGACGTGGCCTTGTCCAGTCAGCAGCATGCAGTATTCGAACTTCTGCTTTCCGAGCTTCTTGGTTAAGTAATCGGCTGCCATCTCAGACGTGGGACAGTATGACAGATCGACTTTCCCCTTTTCGATCTCGTCCTTCACGAAGAAATAGTGCAGGGCGATGTGTTTCGTCCTGTTTGCGAAGCCGTTCTTGTTGGCGATGCGAATTGCTGACTGGTTGTCGCAGAACACGGTGAAGCTGGGCAACTCGGCTAACTTCGCTTCTTCCAGCAGTTCGCGAAGGTAAAGTCCCTCCTTGGTGGCTGAGCAGAGTGCAATATATTCTGCTTCAGCTGAAGACAGTGCGATTAACTCCTACTTACTCGACTGCCAGGAGATAGGACCGATAGGCTCGAGGCGGTAGACATAGCCGGTGCGTGAGCGCCTATTATCGGTGTCGCCGGCGTGATCGGCGTCGACGTAGCCGATTAGCTTGGTCGGTGTAGTTGCGTTTTTGTGATAAGTTAATCCGATCGTCGCGGTGGTGACGAAATAGTGGAGAGCGCGATCGAGTTCCGCCAGATGCTCTGCTTCAGGCTTCTTGAGATAGGTGGCGAGCTGGCTCGCGGAGTAGGATAAGTCGGGACGGCATGTGACTGCTGCGAAGAGAAGACATCCGAGCTTCTTCTGATAGTCGCGTATGCCGGTGGGTTTGAGTAGAGTAGATCGTCCCTTTTCGGTTCCTGACGTGTAGCGGTAAGGCGTGGAGATGGCGCTTGGTGTGAGGCTGAAGCGTTTCGCGATGGTGTCGGCGTACTTCTCGGCGCTTAGATAGATTGCGTTTTCTTCCTCGCGGATGTTGAGCCCGAGGTACTGCGTAACGGTAGAAGAGACCGTGAGCGTGAGGTCTTTCTGAAGCTCCCCTTCGAACCACGTGGCGATGCCGTCGGTTGACCCAATGTAAAGGAGATCGTCCACGTAGACGATTAGGAGAACGTAGTCACTTCCCTTTGTGAGGCGATACATGCCCTGGTCATGCGGGAATTGTTTGAAACCGATGCGAATGAGGCGGGCGTGTAGGTACTGCTGCCACAGTCGCGGTGCCTGCTTGATCCCGTAGAGCGACTTAAGTAGTTGACAGACTCGGTTGGGTTCGCCGTGGGAGCCGTGCGGGAGCTCGACGAAGATTTCTGCATCTACAGGTGCGTAGAGAAATGCGTTTGCGACGTTGATTTGTCGCAGTTTCTTTTTCTTCATGGCGGCGACGGCGATGAGGATTCGGAGTGAGGTGTGACGGCTGACCGGAGCGAAGGTTTCGGTGTAATCTCTTCCGTGCTCCTGGTCAAAGCCGCGTACGACCCAACGAGCTTTGAATTTGTCGATGGTGCCGTCAGCTTTCGTCTTCACACGGAAGACCCACTTCCCGGTAAGGATAGTTTTGTTTTGTGCTACGCCGATGGGAACGATTTTCCAGGTGTTGCGCTCCTCCAGTGCCTTCAGCTCTTTGTCCATGGCTTCACGCCATTTCTCCCTATGTTCCCCCTCCAGAGCCTGTTGAACCGTCGCAGGCTCCTTAGGAATGGCGGCGCCATGGACTGCGGTGACGAGACCAAGGATTTGCAGTCCAGTCTGTGAGTATCGAGGGAGTTCTGGATCCTCGGGATAAGCTGCTTCGTCTCCCACTTCTGGGTCGGGTATGAAATTTGGCCCTACCCTTTCTGCTTCGTTGGTGTTGACTGTCGCAGGTGTTACGTAACCATTGTCGGCGAAATGGTAGAAGACTTCGGCGTTGTTACTGTCGCGAGGATTTTCCTCATCCATGGGCACGTCGACGGAGCAGTACGGAAGAGGTCCGGCTTCCTCCGATGCGTTGTCGACGTTCTGC
The DNA here is from genome assembly GCA_948144175.1 of Closterium sp. NIES-65. Lineage (NCBI taxonomy): Eukaryota > Viridiplantae > Streptophyta > Zygnematophyceae > Desmidiales > Closteriaceae > Closterium > Closterium sp. NIES-65. Next base: position 2,301,692 of record CANXME010002068.1, read on the forward strand.
TCATCCCAGTCTGCTTCATCCGCTGCTGACGCGAAGGCTCGGTCACCACGAAAGCCACTGGTGAGGTCCCGATTCTCGTGCAAGATGGCGAGGTACGTTTGAAGGGTGAGTCGTTCGTAGAAGATCACATCACGTGCTGCTACTGTTTATTTTGTGTGGACGTCGAAGATTCTCCACGCGTTGTAATTTTTCTCGATGCCGAGGTGTAGTCCCCACTGTGCCCGTTGCGAAAATCTTCCCGCTCGTGCTTCTGGGGGTCTGTACTGTTCCATGCACCCGAAAACTCGTAACATTTTTGTGCTGCCCTGCTTCCCTGTCCACAGCAGATGCGGTGATGCGTTGTTCGGGAGTGATGACGACGACAACAAGTTGTGCAGCATGACAGCATGGTCCATTGCTGCTGGCCACTGGTGGTTGGGTAGCCGCATGCCACGTAACAGTTTGCGCATGCTGTTCTGCAGGGTCCTGTTCATTCTTTCTGCAACACCTTGCTGCTGATGTGCGTAGGGAAGGGAGAGGAGTTGCTTGATTACCCTTTCCGCCAGGAACTGCTTGAAGCGCTGAGAGGTGTACTCGCCACCTTCGTCTGACTGGAAGCTTTTCAGTTGCGTTCCAGACTCTCTCTCTGCTATTGGTAGCCAGGCGGCGAATGCTGCGAGCGCCATGTCGCGGCTGGGTAGGTTACGATGCCAGACGTATCGAGTGGCGGCGTCGATGAAGGTGATGGTGTAGTTGTAGTTGACTTGTCCTGGTTCGCGATTGTAGAGGATGTCGCTGTAAACCTTTTCAAGTGGTGCGTACGCTGGTGTGCTCGGGTTGTGATGTGGAGCGAATGGTCGATGAGGTAAGTCAGCTTCGGGGCATATAAGGTAAGTCCCTCGTGCCTTTTGGAGTTCTCTGCCGTCGGGTAGAAGTAGAGAGTCTTTGTCAAGAACTCCTGCTCTTATCGTGTTATTTAAAACCGTGTTGCTTGGATGTCCTGTGCGTGCGTGCCAGATCTCTTCAGAGGCGCGGTGTCCGGGTGAACGTTGTTATGCGTCGGAGTTGGAGTAAAAACTGGCGACGAAGTTGGCGCTTCGGTGGACTTCGCGTTGAGTCGGATTTAGCTGTTGTGCGGGTGTTGGTGGTGCTTCGTCGACTGTGACTGGTGTCGTTGTTCCTGCTGCTGCTGATGTTGTTGCTGCTGCCGATGTTGTTGCTGCTGCCGATGTTGTTGCTGCTGCCGATGTTGTCTCTGCTTCTGTTGTTTGTTGAATCGTCGCTAACGCTCGTGTTCGTTCTGCTTCAGGGATAGTGTGGGAGTACCAAAAACCTCCCGGGCTGAAGTCGGGGTCGAGATCTGGAGGGTGTGTCCAGTCAGTAAAATTCACGATGGCGTCGCTGTCTGCAGTGCCTAGGTCAGGAACGAAGTCGAGGACGAAGACGTTGTTCTTCAATACTGCTTTCCCGATGTAGAGGCCGCCTCTCCCGTGGTATAGCTTGAACTCCTGGGTGGTGCTGTCGGCTTCCAGGTGAATCCCCTTCGCCATCAACTGGCTAACACTCAGTAAGTTGTAACCGAGTCCTTCAGGGATGAGTACCTTTGACATGTGCAGTATGACATTTGTTTCTCTTGACTGAAGCTGTACCACTCCTTGTCGTCGTGTGCGCAGGTTTTGATTGTTGGCGACCGTGATGACAACTTCTCGTTGGAGTCGGTGTTCGCGTTGTACGAAGCGTCCGGACGAGCACATGTGTTGCCCGCAGCAACTATCCAAGAACCAAGTGTCTTGGCCGGACGGTTCACTTTGAGCGATGGCGGCGTAAGTCGGATTCGGGTGGAGTGATTCGCGGCGGGGCGTCCTGTTGTCGAGCTCCTCTTCTGGTGAGTAGTGGGATGGTGACTCTGTTATGCAAGAATCGTTTATCTTGACCATGCAGTTGACTATGTTTCTTGCCCCTTGTGCAGGTTGTCCAGTTGAAGTCGTTGAAGCTTGAATCGTGGTTGTCGGACTTGCTTGTGTCGAAGCAACTTGGGAGCTTGAAGGCCGCAATTGTCGCTGTGGTGTTGTCTGACGGGACGGGCAATGCGTGCGTGGATGTCCTGATGTTTTGCAGATGTGACAAAACGGAGGTACTAGCTTCGGCTGTTGTTGTCGGTTGTTGTAGTTGTTGTGTCGTCGCTGAGTATGGAAAGCGAACTCCGGTGCTAATGCCTTTTTCTTGTGCCTTTCTTCTTGCAGGTCCATATCCTGCTGCTCGGCGTGGATTTCGGCGCAAAGTGCTGCTTCAGAGATTCTTCCGTGGGCTCGAAGAATTGCTTTGGTGGCGCGCCACTGAGGACCGAGGCCACCGATGATGACTGTCACGAAGGCGTCTTCAGAAATTGATCCTCCGCATCGAAGAAGCTTGTCGCGCAATTCGCGACATCGGCTGATATACGCCAGTCCCTTTTCTCCTGGTTTCATTTCAACTGTTGTCAATTGTGCCATTAACCTGCTCTGGCTTACACTGTCTGTTGCCTGATACAGGTTCTTCAGATGGCCGTACGCGAGTTCCGCCGAGTTGCCCAAGTTCCGGTAAGAGCGAATGTTCTGCTGCTGAGTTGGTGTGATGTTTCTCAGTAGAATAGTATACGCCATCATCGATTGATACGTATACTGCTGCTTCTCATACTGTGTGCCGTTTGCTGGATACTGCAGGGATCCGTCGAAGAAGCCGAGTATCTGCGCGCCCTCCATCATCAGCTCGAATTCAAAGGACCAGGTGAAGAAGTCCTTTCCGTCGAAGGGTCTTGATGTTTGCAGTTTCAGGACATGCGCGAATTGTGACTGAACTTGTAAAGCGTCCATTGGTTTGTCTTGCGTAGGTGAAGGTTGAGGCAGGAAGCTGATCGACCCGCGCTCGTACGGGGCAAAGGTGGGTTGCTGCTGTTGATTCCCTCGCGCATATGACGATCCGTCAAGGCTCATGGGTGTCGCTCCGTTGTTGCTGTTGTGTGTCTGTGCAGGTCCCGCCTGCTGGTGTTGCTCGTAGAAGGACATGAAGGAGAAAAATTTCTCCATCATGCTCTGGTCGAAGTCAGAAGGATGGTTCGTGGGGGTCTCGGTTGACGTTCCCCTTGGTCTTGCTGCCGTGCCTTCCTCTGTCTGCAGGCCAGAGGCTGGCGGTGGAGTAGGAGTAGTGCCCGAGGAGCCATTAGGGGAGCTCCTTTCCTTGTTTGTTGCCATGTCTTGTAATGATAAAAAATTAGAGTTTTCCCCTGTCAGCTCTCATACCATGTTGTGCTGAGAAAGCCCTTAAGGATCTTTGCAGAGGATAACTCTGGGTAGGATATTTGTAATAGCGGAAGCGTTTAATGAAGTTTGTGAACCGACCTTGCACTAGTGTGTGAGAGCAAAGTGGATTAAATTAAACAAGCAAATACAAGGTTTTATATAAGAGTACAGGGAATACGAATGGATAGATAATTGTATTTGCTGTTGCGATTCGATACAGTGCGACTCGGGCAACTGCTCTGTAACGAGTCAGTTGTGTGTCCTTAACTGTCACGCTGTAATTGTCGAGTCAAAGGTCGCTGACCTTTGACTTTCCCGTAACCTCCAGGCGGTTACCCTAACCTCCGAGGTTTGACTCGATGCTTCGATTCGGACTGCTTCGCTAGTGTCTTGGGTTTTGTCACGACAGAAGCGCACTAAGACTTATTGTTTCCAACAACTTCAAGACACAAGCGAAGCAGCGCAAATCGAAGCACCAACTGAGAAGAATAGAACGAGAATGAAATGACTATGAACGAAGTGAGTACAAATAGGAAACCCTAATTGGGTTGTACCCCCTATGGGATACCCCACTATAGCCTACACAAATAAGTAAGCTATAATGTTCTTACACACCCCCATAGGCAAAGTGGGGGAGAACAAGGGGTCACAAGACCAGTCAAGCAAAGCAAAGCAAAGCTCAGGGTGGATCACAAAGTCACCACACATTCCGAGCACAAGTTCAAAGGCCAGAAGGCCAGTCCACATGCAAGATCATATACAGAGATATACAAGAGTCAAGCAAGCAAGGGCAAGAGTATATATAGGTGAAGGTACAAGCAAGGTCAAGAAGTGAGCAAGTGAGGCAAGACAGGCACAAGACCCAGCTACGTGCAGCAGCGCTGATGATCACAAGGCGCAAGTGCCTTAGTGAAGACATCAGCAGTGTTGGCCTCAGAGGCCACGTACGCAAATCGCAACTGTCCACGCTGCTGTAGCTCACGAGCAAGAAAGTAGCGGAGAGCAATGTGCTTTGTCCTGTGCTCCAGTCGCTGCTCTCGACACAAGGCCAGCATGGCCTTGTAGTCTATGTACAGGACTGGAGGAGAACGAGGCGGCTCTCCAAGGTTGGTCAGCAGGTAGGTGAGCCAGCGAAGCTCCTAGGAAGCCATAGCCCCGGCGTAGATCTCAGCCTCACAACTGGAGCCGAGGACAGAAGACGAGCGGGTAGCCCGCCACGAAACAGAGCCGGAACCAAGGCTGAAGGTGTAACCCTGTGACGACCGCTGCGTAGCCTGGTCGTCAGCCCAAGGAGCGTCTGCATGCCCAGTGAGGACCACTGGACTGCGCCCTCCAAGCACTAGCCCCATGCGCGACGTACTGCACAAGTAGCGCAACACCCTCTTCGCTGCAGCCATGTGCTGTGGTCTGTGTCTCCCAGGAGCAACATAGCGTGCAAGAATGCTAAGAGGGTATGCAAGGCCAGGTCGTGTGCAGGTCATCAGGTACATGAGGCAGCCAACAAGCTCTGCACACGGGCCACTCGACTCTACGGACTCATCCGAAGGCAGAGCTGAGAGCGAGTGGCGAGTAGGCAGAGGAGTGGCCTGAGGCGAGGAGTAAGTGTAGCCGAAGCGCTGAAGGACCTGCTGCACCATGTGTGACTGAGTCAGGGTAATGGTGCGGCGTGCTCTGTCCCGGGTGATCTGCAAGCCAAGGTAGCTGCGCAGTTCACCCAGGTCAGTGCACGTGTGTCTCTTCTACAGCTCGGACTTCACGTAGGTGAGTCCAGGAGTGTCAGCTGTGGCAAAGACCAAGTCGTCGACGTACACGAGGATGTAGAACGGCGACAGAGAGGTGTCGGTGCGCAGAAACAGCGACGGGTCGGCAGTAGAAGGAACAAACCCAAGTGCCGCCAGCGTAGTCCTCAGTGTGTCGTGCCACTCACGTGGCGCCTGGCGGAGACCGTAGACTGGACGCCGGAGACTCCACTGGGTACCAGGAGGGAAAGACCAAGTGAAGCCAGGTGGGTGACGCAGCAAGATCTCCTCGTGCAGGCTGCCCTGCAAGAAAGCAGTGCTGAAGTCGAGAGAGTGCAGCTCGTAGTCACGGTGAGCAGCAACGTGCAGCAGTACCCGAAGAGTGGTCATCTTCGGGGTGGGAGAGAAGGTCTGAAAGTAGTCAACTCCCTGCCGCTGACTGAAGCCACGAGCCACGTAACGCGCCTTGAAGACAGGCGGAGAACCCGGCGGCCGCTTCACCCTGAAGATCCACATGCCACTGACTATGTTCGCCCTAGGAGGGGGAACAGCGTCAACGTAGGTGCCTGTGGACCTCCAGGAAGCCATCTCTGCATCCATAGCTGCCTGCCACTGAGAGGAGTAGGGACCCTCTATCGCCTCCGCGTAAGAGCGCGGAGTCGGGATGTCTAGTGCATCCGGGTCTCCCTCAGGGGCGAGCAGTACAGACGCGAGATGAGGTGAAGCGGCGGCCAGACAATGGAACTCCTCCTGCCTGTTCTCAAGGACATCCGTGCCAAGGGCACACTCACCCCCGACGGACGGAGGACAGGCAGACTCAGACTCAGCGACAAGACTAGCAGCGTAGTCTAGACGACAGCGCGCAGCAAAGTCGACGAGCTCAGTGACAAGGGCAGACGCAGCAGAAGACTCGAAAGAAGAGTCAGTGACGGCAGTAGCAAGGAGACGCGTGACAGTAGGACTGGTAGCACGAAGAGAGTCCGACTCTGGGTCGGCAAGAGCAGGAAGAGAGGAAGCAAGAGGAGAAGGCAAAGGGGCACGCAGAGGAGCAGTAGACGGACGCAGAGACATCCGGTGCGTGCCAGCGACAGGAGGAGGACGCTGACGCGAACCGCGACCACTAGTGCGCAGAGTACGAAGAGGCGACGCAGGATGAGACGCAGGCTCACGACGCTCAGTAAGACCTCCAGTCGGACCAGCGTAGGGAGAAGGAGCAGGCAAAGGGGAGGCAGGCTGTAGCTGTGACTGTGACTGGACAGGCTGTGGACCCTCTAAGGGAGGAGGAGAAGGACCAGGAGAAGGTGTAAGACCAAGAACCTGCTGTAGGAGGGGAACGAAGTACGGTCAGAACCTCCAGCAGCACCAGGAGCACTGCCAGCCGGACCGCCAGCAGTAGTCTCAGCGCCAACACGCTCAGCAGCACCAGCTCCAGTAGAACCCGCAGGCCCAGCAGCTCCAGTACTCCCAGTACGAGCACCTCCGGGACGCGCGGCAGCAGCACCCTCAGCAGCCGAAGAACCTCCAGCACCAGCAGCACGCCTCCAGCGCCGGGCAAACCACTCACGCAGATTTTGCGGGGAGAGTGGCTCTCGGCGAGACGAAGCACCCGGAAAACCTCCAGGCGAAGCACCTCCAGTCTCAGTACCCCCAGGCTCAGCACCCCCAGGCTCAGCACCCCCAGGCTCAGCACCCCCAGGCTCAGCACCCCCAGGCTCAGCACTCCCAGGCTCAGCACCCCCAGGCTCAACACCCCTAGGCTCAGCACCCCCAGACTCAGCACCCCTAGGGAGAGCACCCCCAGTCACAGCACCCCTAGGCTCAGCACCCACAGCAGCACCAGAGTCACCACTGACCTCGACAGGCTCGACCGCGTCTACCTGGGACACACCTGAAGGGGCAGGACCCTGAGGGGGAAGGGGGTCGACCGGGGGGGGACGTGGTACCAAGAAGAGCAGGGGTGGGGGGAGGGACGGAGTGCGGTAGGGGAAGAGGCGGTAGTAGGGTACCGACTCGTCCAACGTGACGTCCTGGGAGGACAGAACACGGCGAGAGGTGGGGTGGTAGAACTGCCACCCAGGGGCGTCGGGGGGGAACCCCAGGAAGACGCAGGGAGGAGCGCGAGGGGATAGCTTGTCCGCAGACAAGTCGCGGACAAACGCCCGAGATCCCCAGACCCTGAACGCCGACGCATCGCCAACCTTCCCCGTCCACAGCAGGGCTGGGGAGGTCTCCGGCCTGGAGATCCTGGGGTGGAGGTTGATCTGATGCGCCGCGTACCTGATCGCAAACGGCCACAGAAAATGGGGGGCAGCCGCATGCATCATAGACGTACGAGCGACGTCCATGACCATGCCAATGCGGTGCTCTGCAATCCCATTTTGCTGCGGTGAGTCCGGAAGCGTGAAGGTCTGACAGATGCCTCGCGCACGACAGTAGGCACGCAGAAGGCAGGAGGAGAACTCTCCGCCTCTGTCCGAGTGCAGACGCAACACAGGAAAGTCCGAGCCAAAGCTCTGCCTGAGCTGGAGACGAGCTGCGCGGATCCAGTCGATCAACACCTCAGTGACATCACCCTTGCTGCGCAAGGGGAAGACTGTGGTGTAACGCGAGTAGTCGTCAACCACCAACAGGAAGTAGCGCTCGTGACCGAGTCCACGGACGCGGGCAGGGCCCCACACATCCATGTGAAGCGTCTGCAACGGAGCCTCTGTCGGAGGAAACTGGGAGGAGTGAGGGGCAGCACGCTGGCGCCCCTCGACACAGGGGACACAGGCAGGGCCAGGGCCCTGAGGAAGGGGAGGGAGGGACCGGGGAAGACCAGACACAAGAAGACGGGAGGCCATGCCTCTGAGCCGAAACAGAGAGGGGTGACCCAGGCGGTGGTGCCAGAGGAGAGTCTCGTGAGACAGGCGACGACACGAACAGGGGGCAGACTCAGGACCAGACCTGGACGCTGCAGCAAACACCTGACCTGACGAGGGGACCCTACCAGAATCAGGAACTGGAGGAGAAGCAGTGGTCAGTGTGTACAGGCTCGACCCTGGCTGACGTGTAAACGTAGCCAGGTGACGACCTGTGCTAGCCTCTGTGCAGTGTGTCACTCGCTGACGAGCAGGGGTGAACTGGTGGACTCCCGCATCCTGTAGGTCAGCACCACTCACCAAGTTCGTAGAGAACGAGGGGAGGTAGAGACCAGACAGGGTGCCAGAGGGAGCCGCCGGACACGGGAGGACTGTGGAGAAGCGAGACAGACGAGGACCCCCAGAGGGGTCAGCCAGGGACACCCAACCGGCCGACTAAGCGGCGTGAGGGTGGTGCGGTCCCGAAAGAAGGAGCGAGACGCTCCAGAGTCAAGGGTGAAGGTGTGGGAGGCCGAAGCCGAAGCAGTACCTGAGAGCGCAGACTCACTAGTACCTGAGAGAGCAGCCTCACCAGTACCTGAGAGCACAGACACACTGGCACCTAGAGCAGCAATACCAATACCAAGCAGTACCTGTGGGTCGGGCGGGAAACACCGGTAAGAGTCACCCTCATCACTCATGGTCACAGCATACATGGCAGCAAGGATAGCATCAAAGTCAAGATCAAAGATAGCTACACCAGCCCTAGACAGCTCTCCCCAGCGGGGGATCTCCGCGGCCTCCGGGAACTGCTGACGCCAAGCGTCCGTCAAGCGGCCAAAGCAGCGCTGGGCGGTGTGGGTACCCCCACACTGCTCTCCAGCGCGGTCGCCAGTGCGAAGAACGTAGGTGCAGCTTCCAAAACCCCCACCACGCTGACGCTGCGTGTACCACTCACGGAGCTGCTGAGGGGTGGGGATGTCGCGAGAACGCTGCTGCTGCTGCTGCTGGCGCTGACCACCCCCAGTGCTGCTCCGCTGCGAAGTGCCACTCCGACCACCTCCACCACCGCCACCCCCGCCTCCGCCTCCACCGCCCCCGCCTCCGCCTCCACCGCTGCCGCCTCCGCCACCTCCGCTCCCACCACCACCGCCGCCGCTACCCCCGCCTCCACTGCCGCCACTAGCACCCCCACCCCGGCCACCCCCTCCACCACCACCCCCACTCCCTCCGCCGCCTCCCCCTCCACCTCCACCGCCCCCGCTGGCCCCACCCGCTCCCTTGCCCCCCTTGCCCTTGCCAGAGCGGCGTCTCCCGCTAGGGGCAGACGCCGCACCGACCGACTCAAGACCAACGAGGTCGGCCGCAGCGGCAGAGGCAACAGAGGGCAGGAGAGGGGAAGGAGAACACCCCTCAAAGATGGGGGCGCGGGGGTCACCTCGAGAGGCTCCTACAGCGACTATGCTCTTCTCCGCCGCTAGGAGGGCCTTCTCGAGGCTGTCGACTGTGAGGGTGGTGGGACAGACCGCGAGGAAGTGGTCCCGGACTACACGAAGGGAGTCAGGGAGGCGAGTGACTAAAAAGTAGAGAGTGATGTACATGGGGGGGGGGTTCTTGGCGCAGAAGTCAGCAGGAAGCGCAGTGCGGTAGCGAGTGTCACTAGTGCGGAGGTGCGTAATGAGATCAGCGACAGTGGGAAAGGCGGCAAGGTCAGGGAAGAGGAAGGGGAGCATGAGGCGGCTCAGTGCAGCAGTGGCAGGGGAGGAGTAGCGCGCAACTACAGCGTCGTACAAGGTCTGGGCACTCTTGTACTGGCTAAAGTGCGCGCGCTCAGCGGTAGGCAAGTGGCGACGCACAGCAAGACGTGCAGCAGCATTGCGCGTGGCCCACTGTGAGCGAACAGTGGCGTCAGCATCAGCAGCAGGGGCAGGGACGGCGCCAGAGGTGAGGTCAAAGAGAGAAAGACCGTCTGCCCTATCGCACTGTAAGAACAGCTGCAGGTCGTCGACCCAGACCTCAAAGTCAATGGCACGACCCTCAGCGTCAAAAGCTAGGACACTAGGGGTAGCCATGACGACAGACTAGCAGTGCAAGCAGTGCGGGAAGGGGTACGCAGTAGCAGTGGAGCTGTGCTCACCAGACAGGACGGGTCGGACAGCTTAGCAGCACAGCAACACGGCAACACAGCAGCTCTGCCGGCCCAGTAGCAACAGCAGCCCCACAGGACCAGCAGCTCGGCTCCTCAGGCGGCTCGGGCGGCTCGGGCGGCTCGTGCGGCTCGGGCGCTCGGCGGTACAGGCGGCTCGGGCGGCTCGGGCGGCAAAGGTGGCTCGGGCAGCTCGGCTCCTCAGCTGCGTAGGCGGCTCGGGCGGCTCGGGTGACGCGGTTGGCACGGGCGGCTCGGGCGTCGAAGGGCCGGGACAGCGTGGCGCGAGGGCGGCTGGGAGCGGGACCGGGGTGGGCGGCTCACGGGTGGCTTGGGGCCGGGACAGGCGGTTCACGGGCGGCGCATAGGCGGCTCACGGGCGGTTCACGGGTGGCTCGGGGCCGGGACGGACGGCTCACGGGCGGCTCACGGGCGGCTCACGGGCGGCTGACGGGTGGCTCAGGGGCGGCTCACGGGCGGCTCACGGGCGGCTCACGGGCGGCTCACGGGCGGCTCACGGGCGGCTCACGGGCGGCGCTTGGGGCTGCTACGGGCGGCGCACGGGCGGCTCACGGGCGGCTCACAGGCGGCTCACGGGCTGCGCTTCGGGCGGCTAAGGGCGGCGCACGGGCGGCACGTGGGCGGTTAAGGGCGGCGCGTGGGCGGAGCGTGGGCGGCCTGAGGCTTGGCGGGCGGCGCGCGGGCGGCGCGCGGACGGCGCGTGGGCGGCCTGGGGCCGGGCGAGCGGCGCGCGGGCTGCTTAGGGCGGCGCGCGGGCTGCTTAGGGCGGCGCGCGGGCTGCTAAGGGCGGCGCGCGGGTTGCTAAGGGCGGCGCGCGGGCTGCACGGGGCCGGGACGGGCGGCGCGCTGGCGTCTAGGGCGGCGCGCTGGCGGCGTGAGGCCTGAACGGGCGGCGCGCGGGCGGCTAAGGGCCGGTCGACAGAGGTAAGAGAGAGAGCCTGGAGCGCGCTCCGGGTAAAAAAAAGTTCGAAGTAGTGGTGGGCCCTAAGCACAGTTCCCACAGGGGAACCTGCTCGATACCATGAGAAGAATAGAACGAGAATGAAATGACTATGAACGAAGTGAGTACAAATAGGAAACCCTAATTGGGTTGTACCCCCTATGGGATACCCCACTATAGCCTACTCAAATAAGTAAGCTATAATGTTCTGACACCAACGAGTCAACCCTCGGAGGTTGATGTAACCGCTGGAGGTTACGCGAAAGTCAAATGTCAGCGACCTTTGACCTGACAAATGCAGCGCGACAGCAAGGACACACAACTGACTCGACATTGAGCAGTTGCCCGAGTCGCACTGTATCGAACCGCAACAGTAAAGTAGTTACAATTATGTCTCTTCATATTCTCTGTACTCATATATATATTATTGTAGCTCTTTGCTTTAAACAACTTACTTTGCCCTCGCATACTAGCGCAAGGTGGTTCAAGGACTTTATTCAAAACGCTTCCGCTACTACATCATTTACTCATACTTTAACTCTACCAAAGATCCGAGGGCGTTCAGCCCAACATGGTATGAGAGCAGGTTAGAGTTAAAAGTTATTTTTTCTTCAACACTTAATACACCAAGAAGACATGTCTACTAGAAAGGAGAGGAGCTCCTCCAACGGCTCTCCCGGTACTACCCCTACTCCACCTCTTGCCTCTGGCCTACAGACAGAGGAAGGGACAACAACGAGACCAGAAGCTGGGTCTACTGAAACACCCGCAAACCAAGGCGCGGGCTTCGATCCAAGCATGATGGAGAAATTCTTCTCCTTCATGTCCTTCTACGAGCAGCATCAGCAAGGAGTACCTGAGCAATCAAACAACAGCAACAGCAACAACAACGTGACGCCCATGAGTCTCGATGGCTCATCCTACGCACGCGGAAATCAACAACAACAACCTATCTTCGCTCCGTACGAGCCCCAACGCGGCTCCGTCAGCTTCATGCCACAACCACAACCTGCACCGTGACAAGAAAGAGCGCTTGACGCACTACAATTTCAGTCGCAGTTCGCGCATGTTCTAAAACTACAAACGACAAAACCCTTCGACGGGAAGGATTTCTTTACCTGGTCGTGTGAATTCGAGCTGATGATGGAAGGAGCGCAGATCCTTGGCTTCTTCGACGGGTCCCTGCAATACCCCAACAAACGGCACACAGTATCAGAAGCAGCAGTACACCTATCAATCGATGATGGCGTACACAATACTAATGAGGAACATCACTTCGACTCAACAGCAGAACATAAGGACTTACCGAGGATATGGCAACTCCGCAGAGCTCGCGTACAACCACTTGAAGAACCTGTATCAAGCAACAGACAGCGTAAACCAAAGTCGGTTAATGGCGCAGCTGACAACAATCGAAATGAAACCAGGCGAGAAGGGAATGGCGTATATCAGTCGCTGCCGTGAGCTGCGCGACAAGCTTCTTCGATGTGGAGGATCGATTTCAGAAGACGCCTTCGTCACGGTTGTCATCGGCGGTCTTGGTCCTCACTGGCGCTCCACTCGCGCCATACTACGAGCACACGGGAGAATCTCCGAAGCAGCACTCTGCGCCGAAATCCATGCTGAGCAGCAAGACATGGACCTGCAAGAAGAACGCTACAAGAGAAAGGTATCAGCACCAGAGTTCGCGTTTCACACCCAGCGACGGTACAACAACAACAACAATCGGCAGCAACAACTGAAGCCAGTACCTCCGTTTTGTCACATCTGCAAAACTTCAGGGCATCCTCCTACGCACTGCCCGTATCGTCAGCAATCGACAACACCACAGCGACAACTTCGGCCTTCAAGTACCCAAGTCACTTCAACGCAAGCAAATCCCACGACAAAGATTCAAGCTTCAACGACTCCAACAGGACAACCTGCACAAGGAGCAAGAAACATCGTTAACTGCATGGCAAAGATAACAGATTCTTGCATCACCGAGTCACCACCGCACTACTCACCAGAAGAATGACTCGACGAAACCACGCCTCGCCGCGAGTCACTTCAACCGAACCCGACATATGCCGCCATCGCTCAAAGCGAGCCATCCGGAAGAGACACTTGGTTCTTGGACAGTTGCTGCGGACAACACATGTGCTCCTCAGGACGTTTCGTTCAACGCGAGCACCAACTCCAACGAGAAGTCGTCATCACCGTCGCCAATAATCAAAACCTGCGCACAAGACGACAAGGCATAGTACAACTTCAGTCACGGGAGACAAACGTCGTCCTACAAATGTCAAAAGTCCTAATAGCAGAAGGACTCGGCTACAACTTACTGAGCGTCAGTCAGTTGATGGCGAAAGGCATACACCTGGAAGCCGACAGTACCACCCAGGAGTTCAAACTGTACCACGGGAAAGGCGGCCTCTACATCGGAAAGGCGGTCCTTAAGAACAACGTCTTCGGGAGTCGGGAGCACAACTGAAAAGCTTCCAGTCAGACGGAGGGGGCGAATACACCTCTCAGCGGTTTAAGCGGTACCTGGCAGAAAGAGGAATCAAGCAACTCCTCTCCCTTCCCTACGCCCATCAGCAGCAAGGTGTCGCAGAAAGAATGAACAGGACTCTGCAGAACAGCATGCGCAAACTGTTACGTGGCATGCGGCTACCCAACCACCAATGGCCTGCAGCAATGGACCATGCTGTCATGCTGCACAGCTTGATGTCGTCGTCCTCCCTTCCGAACAACGCATCACTGCATCTGCTGTGGACAGGGAAACAAGGCAGCACAAAAATGTTACGAGTTTTTGGGTGCATGGTACAATACCGACCCCCAGAAGCACGAGCGGGAAGATTTTCACAACGCGCACAGTGGGGACTACACCTCGGCATCGAAAAGAATTACAACGCGTGGAAAATCTTCGACGTCCACTCCAAGGAAACAGTAGCAGCACGCGATGTAATCTTCTACGAACGACTCACACTTCAGACGTACCTTGCCAACTTGCACGAAAATCAAGATCCACAGGTGGCTTTCGTGGTGACCGAGCCTTCGCCTCAGCAGCGGACGAAGCAGACTGGGACGAGCAGAATGTAGACAACGCATCAGAAGAAGCCGGGCCTCTCCCGTTCTGCTCCGTCAACGTCCCCATGGACGAAGAAAACCCTCGCGAAAGCGCCAACGCCGAAGTCTTCTACCACTTCGCCGACAGTGGTTACGTAACACCTGCGAGAGTCAACACCAACGAAGCAGAATGGATAGGGCCGAATTTCATACCCGACCCAGAAGCGGGAGATGAAGCAGCTTATCCCGAGGATACAACTCTTCCCCGCTACTCATAGACTGGACTGCAGATTCTCGGCCTTGTCACCGCAGTCCACGGCAACGCTCTTCCTAAAGAGCCTGCGACAGTTCAGCAGGCTATGGGGGGGGAACACGGGGAAAAATGGCGTGAAGCCATGGACAGAGAATTAAAGGCGCTGGAGGAACGTAACACCTAGAAAGTCGTTCGCGTTAGCGTGGCAAGGAACAAGACCATTCTCACCGGGAAATGGGTCTTCCGCATCAAAACAAAGGCAGACGGCACAATCGAGAAATTCAGAGCACGCTGGGTCGTGCGTGGATTCGATCAGGAGCACGGACGGGACTTCACCGAGACATTCGCCCCGGTCAGCCGACATACCTCACTCCGAATCCTCCTCGCGATCGCCGCTATGAAGAAGAAGAAACTGTGGCAAATCGATGTCGCCAACGCGTTCCTCTACGCACCCGTCAACGCCGAAATCTTCGTCGAGCTTCCACATGGTACCCACAGGGAACCTAATCAAGTCTGTCAATTACTAAAATCGCTCAACGGAATCAAACAAGCCCCGCGGCTGTGGCAACAGCACCTACACACTCGCCTCACTCGCATCGGATTCTGCCAATTGCCTCACGACCAAGGGATGTATCGACTCACCAAAAACGCCGACTACATCCTGCTGATCGTCTACGTCAACGACTTACTCTACATCGGCTCCACTGACGGCGTCACCACCTGGTTCGAAGGGGAGCTACAGAGGGACCTCACACTTACGGTCTCCTCTACCGTCACTCAGTACCTGGGCCTGAACATTCGGGAGGAAGAAGGCGCGATCTACCTCAACGCCGCTAAGTACGCCGACACCATCGCCAAACGCTTCGCGCTCACACCTACCACCATCTCTACGCCCTACCGTTACACGACAGGACACCACAACGAAGGGCCTTCTCTACTCAAAACCGCCGGAATAAGCGACTACCAGAGAAAGCTGGGCTGCCTTCTCTTCGCAGCCGTCACCTGCCGCCCAGATCTGTCCTACTCCGCAAGTCAACTCGCTACCTATCTCAAAAGGCCTGAAGCAGAACATTTGGCGGAGCTCGACCGCGCTCTCCACTACTTCGTAAGCACTTCAACGATAGGCATGACATACTACAAGAACACAACTACACCGACGAAACTAATCGGCTACGTCGACGCCGACCACGCCGGCGACTCAGACTACAGACGCTCCGGCACTGGCTACATCTACCGCCTCGAACCTATCGGACCTATCTCCTGGCAATCGAGCAAGCAGGAACTAATCGCTCTCTCTTCAGCTGGAGCAGAATATATCGCACTCTGCTCAGCCACCAAGGAAGGACTCTATCTTCGCGAGCTGCACGAAGAAGCGAAGTTAGCCGAGTTACCCAACTTCACTTTGTTCTGCGACAACCAATCTGCGATTTGTTGGAATCACTGAACAGGAATGGATGAACTAGCAGTGAAATGAGTACAAGTACCTAACCCTAGAATTGTGTACCCCCTATAGGATAACCCACTGTAGCCTAAACTAACACAACATATATAATGTTTGACACACCCCCATAGGCAAAGTGGGGGAGAACCAGGGGTCACAAGACCAGTCAAGGCAAAGCAAGGCAAAACAAGCTCAGGGTGGATCTCAAGGATACCACACAAATTCCGAGCACAAGCAAGTGGTCACAAGACCAGTTCACATGCAGGTTTATAATAGAGCAAAAGGTACAATGATCACAACCTAACAAGAGTAAACATGCAGGTATATATATAGAGATCACAGTACAAACAGACTCAAGAAGTAAGCAAGTGAGGTCCAGTAGGCACAAGGCCTAGAAGAGTGCAAAAGCGCTGATGGTCACAAGGCTGAAGCACCTTGGTGAACACATCAGCAGTGTTGGCCTCAGAGGTCACGTAACGCAGGCGAAGCTGACCACGCTGCTGCAGCTCTCGAGCAAGGAAGTAACGCAGAGCAATGTGTTTCGTTCTGTGCTCCAGTCGGTGCTCCTCACACAAGGCAATGGCTGCCTTGTTGTCGACGTACAGCACTGGAGGAGAACGAGGCTGCTCTCCAAGGTCGGTCAGCAAGTAGGTGAGCCAGCGTAGCTCCTGGGCCGCCATGGCTGTGGCGTAGATCTCAGCCTCACAACTGGAGCTGAGAACAGAAGAAGAGCGAGTAGAACGCCAAGAAACAGAACCAGAGCCAAGACTGAAGGAGTAACCCTGAGACGACCGCTGAGTAGCCTGGTCGTCTGCCCAAGAAGCGTCTGAGTGCCCAGTGAGAACAACTGGGACTCGCCCTCCAAGCACTAGCCCCATGCCCGACGTACTGCACAAGTAGCGCAACACCCTCTTAGCTGCATCCATGTGCTCCTTCCGGTGACGGCCGGGAGCGACATAGCGTGCAAGAATGCTGAGAGGGTAAGCAAGGTCTGGTCGAGTGTAGGTCATCAGGTACATGAGGCAACCCACAAGCTCTGGATACGGGCCACTCGGCTCTACGGACTCATCCAAAGGCAGAGCTGAGAGCAAGTGACCGGTAGGCAGAGGAGTGGGCTGAGGCAAGGAGTACGTGAAGTGGAAGCGCTGAAGGACCTGCTGCACCATGTGTGACTGAGTCAAGGTGATGGTGCGGCGTGCTCTGTCCCGGGTGATCCGCAAGCCAAGATAGCTTGTCAGTTCACCCAGGTCTGTGCACGTGTGTCTCTTCTGCAGCTCCGACTTCACGTGGGCGAGTGCCACAGTGTCAGCAGTAGCAAAGACCAAGTCGTCGACGTACACAAGGACGTAGAACGGCGGCAGTGAGGTGTCGGTGCGTAGAAAGAGCGACGGGTCAACAGCAGAAGGCGCGAACCCAAGAGCCGCAAGTGTAGTCCTCAGTGTGTCGTGCCACTCACGAGGCGCCTAGCGGAGACCGTAGACTGGCCGTCGGAGGCTCCACTGGGTACCTGGAGGGAACGACCCAGTGAAGCCAGGTGGACGAAGCAGCCAGATCTCCTTGTGCAGGCTGCCCTGCAGGAAAGCAGTGCTGAAGTCAAGCGAGTGGAGCTCGTAGTCACGCTGAGCGGCGACGTGCAGCAGAACCCGAAGAGTGGTCATCTTCGGGGTCGGGGAGAAGGTATGGAAGAAGTCAACTCCCTCTCGCTGACTGAAGCCTCGTGCAACGTAACGCGCCTTGAAGACAGGCGGAGAGCCCGGCGGCCGCTTCACCCTGAAAATCCACATGCCACGGACGATGTTCGCCCCAGGTGGGGGAACCTCGTCGACGTAGGTGCCTGTGGACTTCCAGGAAGCCATCTCTGTGTCCATGGCTGACTGCCACAGAGAGGAGTAGGGACCGGCCATCGCCTCTGCGTAAGAGCGTGGGGTCGGGATGTCTGGTCTCCCTCAGGGGCAACAAGCATAGACACGAGATGGGGCAAAGCGGCAGCAAAGCACTGGAACTCCTCCTGCCTGTCCTCAAGGACGTCAGTGCCAAGAGCACACTCACCCCCGACGGACGGAGGACAGACAGAATCAGACTCAGCAACTAGGCTAGCAGCGTAGTCTAGACGACAGTGAGCAGCAAAGTCGACAAGCTCAGCAACTAAGGCAGACGCAGCAGCAGACTCAAAGGAAGGGTCAGTGACAACAGTAGCCAGGAGACGCGTGACAGTAGGACTGGTAGGACGAAGAGAGTCTGACCCAGGGTCAGCAAGAGCAGGAAGAGAGGAAGCAGGAGGAGACGGCAGTGGGACACGCTGTGGAGCAGTGGACGGACGAAGCGCCATCCGGTGAGTGCCTGGGACAGCAGGAAGACGCTGACGCTGGACTCGACTACTAGAAAGAGCAGTGCGGACAGGCGACTCAGGACGAGACTCAGGCGACGCAGGACGAGACGCAGGCTCACGCCGCTCAGTAAGACCTCCAGTCGGACTAGTGTAAGGAGCAGGTACAGGGAGAGAGGAGGCAGACGGTAACGCCGACTGCAGCTGGATAGGCGGAGGACACGCTAAGGAGGGAGGAGGAAAAGGAGGAGGAAGCTGACCAAGAACCTGCTGAAGGAGCGGAACAAAGTACGGCCGAGACCGAGCAGCGACACCAAAGCCTGCAGGGACACCCGCACCAGGGTCCGCAGCACCAGCAGCGGCTCGAGCGCCCACGTCCTCAGCACCAGCGGCAGGTCCAACGCCCGGGTCCTCAGCACTAGTAGCAGCTCCAACGCCCGGGTCCGCAGCACCAGCGGTAGCTCCAACGCGTGGGTCCTCAGCACCAGCAGCAGCTCCAACGCCTGGGTCCTCAGCACCAGCAGCGGCTCCAACGCCCGGGTCCTCAGCACCAGCAGCAGCTCCAACGCCCGGGTCCTCAGCACCAGCAGCAGCTCCAACGCCCGGGTCCTCAGCACCACCAGCAGCTCCAACAGCAGCGGGGTCCGTAACACGAGGCACGCCACTCCGAAGAGTGCAGCGCCGCTCGCACCACTCACGGATCCGCTCGCGGGAGGGGAGCTCCCAAACGGGAGAAGAAGCACTAGCACCAGTCCCAGTAGTACGTCCGGCTCGAGCGGTACCTCTCCGAAGGCTGCAGTACTCTAAGTACCACGCACGCAGCTGCTCCGAGGAGAGGGCTCCTCCAGGTGCAGGACTCCCAGGCCTAGTACCTCCAGACTCAGAACCCCAAGACTCCGGACTCCGCTGCTCAGCACCACGAGGCTCCACACCCCCAAGCTCAGCACCCTCAAGCTCCACACCCCCAGGCTCCACACCCCCAGGCTCCACACCCCCAGGCTCCACACCCCCAGGCTCCACACCCCCAGGCTCAGCACCCCTAGGCTCAGCACCCCCAGCAGGACGAGAGTCGACAGCTACCTCAACAGGCTCAACCAGGTCTACCTGAGACACACCTGAGGGAGCGGCACCCTGAGGGGGGAGGGGGTCTGCAACAGCAGCACCTGGCGCGAGGAAGAGAGGCGGGGGGGGGGAGCGGGGCAGTGCGGTAGGGGAAGAGGCGGTAGTAGGGGACGGACTCGTCAAAAGTGACGTCCTGAGAGGGCAAGACTCGGCGCGAGGTGGCGTGGTAAAACTGCCAACCAGACGCGTCCGGGACAAAGCCGAGGAAGACGCAGGGAACAGCACGGGAGGAGAGCTTGTCCGCAGACGAATCGCGGACAAAAGCTCGAGACCCCCAGACCCGGAAACGCGACGCATCGCCAACCTCCCCCGTCCACAGCAGCGTGGGCGAGGTCTCCGGCAAGGAGACACGGGGCCAGAGGTTGAGCTGATGCGCAGCGTACCGGACCGCAAACGGCCACAGAAAGTGGGGGGCAGCCGCATGGATCAAGGAGGTACGGGCAACCTCCATGACCAGGCCAATGCGGCGCTCCGCAACCCCATTCTGCTGTGGAGAAGCCGGAAGCGTGAACGACTGCTCAATGCCGTGCTCAGCACAGTAGGCTGCCAAGAGGTCGGAGGAGAACTCACCACCTCTGTCAGAGTGCAAGCGCAGGACAGGAAAGTCCGAGTGAAAACGCTCGCTGAGCTGGAGACGGGCTCTGCGGATCCAGGGGATCAAGACATCAGGGACCTCACCCTTGGTGCGCAAGGGGAAGACCGAGGTGTAGCGCGAGTAGTCGTCAACAACTACCAGGAAGTACCTCTCCTGACCCTGACCACGGACGCGGGCTGGGCCCCACACGTCCATGCGGAGTGTCTGCAAGAGAGCAGTCGTCGGGGGGAACGAGGAGGAGTGAGGAGCGGCGCGCTGCCGTCCCTCGACACAGGGGAGACATGTAGGAGCAGGCGAGGGTGGGAGGGCAGGAAGGACCCTGGGCAGGCCAGAGACAAGGTACCGGGAGTGCATGGCACGAAGCCGCTGCACAGACGGGTGGCCAAGGCGGTGGTGCCAGAGGACAGTCTCGTGTGCCAAAGAGCGACACGAGCAGGGGGCGGACAGCTGACCTGACGCGGACGCGGACGCAGTCGCAGCAACCTGAGGGGACTCAGTAGTCTGTGTGTACAGGTCCGACCCCGGCTGCCGAGTGAAGGTAGCCAAGTGACGGCCCGTACGAGCACATGTGCAGTGTGTCACGCGTTCGTAGGCAGGGGTGAACTGGTGAACACCCCCGTCCTGGAGTGCACATCCTGCCACCAAGTTTGTAGAGAACGAGGGGAGGTGGAGACCTGACAGTGTGCCCGACGGGACCGCAGAGCAGGGAAGGACAGTGGAAGAGGTCGCAATAACCGGACCCCTAGAGGGGTCAGCAAGGGAGACAGCAACTGGCCGAGCAAGCGGCTCAAGGGCAGTGCGGTCACGAAAGAAGCAGCGAGAAGCACCTGAGTCCAGTGTGAAGGTGTGCAGTGCGGCAGTCGACGCATTACCAAGGGGGGGAGACACACGAGCACCTAGAGCAGCAGCCTCACCACCACCTGGGGTAGCCGACACGCGAGTACCTGGAGTGGCAGACGCACTGGCCCTAATGCCCGGGTCGGGCGGCACACACAAGTACTCAGCACCCTCTCCACTAGTAGACATCACATACATGGCAGATAGAATAGCATCAAAGTCTAGAGCATAGATATCAATCCCCTTCTTCAGGAGATCAAGCCAGCGGGGCAGCTCAGTGGCCTGAGGGAACTGAACACGCCAAGCGTCGTCGAGACGAGAGAAGCAGCGCTGTGTGGCGTGCGGTCGTCCACACTGCTGACCAGTGCGGTCACCAGTGCGAATGACGTACGTGCAGCTAAGACCACCCCCACCCCCGTGCTGAGAGTACCACTCACGGACCTCCTGGGGCGAGGGAGTGTGCTGCTGGCCCTGGCCACCGCCAGTGCCTCCACGGCCACCACCACCGCTGCCACCTCCTCGACCACCCCAACCCCTGCCGCCGCCTCGTCCACCGCCACCCCAACCGCCGCCTCCACTCCTGCCACCTCCCCCGCCGCTGCCGCCACCACCCCCACCGCTACCACTCGCCCCTCCAGCCGAGCCACCACCCCCACTCCCTCCACCGCCCCCGCCGCCGCCTCCCCCGCCGTCACCGCCACCACCCTTGCCCCCTTTGCCCTTGCCGCTGCGGCGTCCGCTCGAGGCAGACGCAGCGCCAAACTTCTCAGTACCAAGAAGGTCGATAGCAGCAGCAGAGGCGACAGAGGGAAGAAGGGGGGAAGGAGAACACCCCTCAAAGAACGGGGTACGGGGGTCGCCACGAGAGGCACGTACAGCGACTATGCTGGTCTCAGCTGCAAGTAGCTCCTTCTCGAGGAGGGCAATGGTGAGCTCAGTGGGGCAACGAGCTAGGAAGTGGTCCCTGACAGCACGCAGTGTGTCAGGGAGGCGGGTGACTAGGTGGTAGAGAGTGAGCCAGAGTGGAGGGGGGTGCGTGGCAAGGAACTCAGCAGGCATGGCGGCACGGAAGCGGGCCTCACTAGTACGGAGGTGCGTGATGAGGTCAGCGACTGTGTGAAAGGAGGCCTGGTCGGGAAACAGGTAGGGGAGGGAGAGACGGCCTAGTGCGGCAGAGGCAGGTGAGGAGTAGCGAGCAACTACAGCTGTGTACAGTGCCTGTGCAGCCTTGTGCTGACCAAAGTGCTCGTGTTCGTCTATCGGTTGGGAGTTGCGAATGGCGAAGCGAGCGTGGGCATCACGAGCCTGCCACTATGAGCGAGCAGTGCTGTCAGCACTAGCAGCAATGGCAGTGACATGGCCTAGGGCGTGATCGTACAGTGAGATGTCATCCTTGGCTGTGAGCTGTAGGTAGAGGTGCAGGTCATCGAGCCAGGTGTCAAACTTCACAGGGCGGCCATCAGCATCGAACACGAGAACCTGTGGGCTAGCCATAGGAACAGTAGAAATAGCAGAAGTAGCAGTAGGAGAAGCAGGTAGGACGAACCAGGTAGGGCAGGGCGGCGCGGCTCGGTTCAGGTCGGGTCGCGGCTCGGCTGGGTGGCGCGGCTCGGTTCAGGGCGCGCGGCTCGGCTCGGGGCGCGCGGCTCGGCTCGGGGCGCGCGGATCGGGTCGCGCAGCTCGGGTCACGGCGGGGACGGGCCGCCCGCTCTCCCTCGTGTGCTGCGGCGGGAACGGGCCGCCCGGGGCCTCTAGGTGATGGGCACGGGTCGGCGAGGTCGGCACGGGGCCGGTTGGGGCCCTAGAGGGGCGAGCGCGGGGCCGATCGGGGCCTGAGTGGGGCTAGCGCAAGGCCAAACGGGGCCTTGACGGGGCTAGCAAGGGGCCGACGGGGCCTGAACGAGGCTAGCGCGGGGCCGACGGGGCCTGAAACGGGGCCTACGGGGCCTGAAACGGGGCTAGCGCGGGCCCGATCGGGGCCTGAATGGGGCTAGCGCGGGGCCGACGGGGCCTGAGAGGGGCTAGCGCGGGGCTGACGGGGCCTGAAACGGGGCTAGCGCGGGCCGACGGGGCCTGAGAGGGGCTAGCGCGGGGCCGACGGGGCCTGAAACGGGGCCAACGGGGCCTGAAACGGGGCTAGCGCGGGGTCGACGGGGCCTGAAACGGGGCCGACGGGGCCTGAAACGGGGCTAGCGCGGGCCGACGGGGCCTGAGAGGGGCTAGCGCGGGGCTGACGGGGCCTGAAACGGGGCCGACAGGGCGTGAACGGGGCTAGCGCGGGGCCTGAACGGGGCCTTAAAGGGGCCGACGGGGCCTGAACGGGGCCGCTAGGGAGAGCGGGCGTGGGGCCGACGGGGCCTGAACGGGGCTAGCGCGGGGCCGTCAAGAGGGGCCTCTAGGGACGTGACACGCCGAGGCGCCCTAGGGCACAGGTAGGTAGGTAGTTACGTAGTGGTGGGCCCTTAGAAAATTTCGGTCCTAGGAAGGACCTGCTCTATACCATGTTGGAATCACTGAACAGGAATGGATGAACTAGCAGTGAAATGAGTACAAGTACCTAACCCTAGAATTGTGTACCCCCTATAGGCTAACCCACTGTAGCCTAAACTAACACAACATATATAATGTTTGACACGATTCGCATTGCCAACAAAAGCGGATTCGCGAACAGAACGAAGCATATCGCTCTGCGATAAATCTTCGTGAAAGACGAGATCGAGAAAGGGAAACTCGAACTATCCTACTGTCCAACGTCCGAGATGGCAGCTGACTACTGAGAAGAATAGAACGAGAATGAAATGACTATGAATGAAGTGGATACAAATAGGAAACCCTAATGGGATTGTACCCCCTATGGGATACCCCACTATAGCCCACACAAATAAGTAAGCTATAATGTTCTGACACACCCCCATAGGCAAAGTGGGGGAGAACAAGGGGTCACAAGACCAGTCAAGCAAAGCAAAGCAAAGCTCAGGGTGGATCACAAAGTCACCACACTTTACGAGCACAAGTTCAAAGGCCAGAAGGCCAGTTCACATGCAAGATCACATATAGAGATATACAAGAGTCAAGCAAGCAAGAGCAAGAGTATATATAGGTAAAGGTACAAGCAAGGTCAAGAAGTGAGCAAGTGAGGCAAGACAGGCACAAGACCCAGCTGCGTGCAGCAGCGCTGATGATCACAAGGCGCAAGTGCCTTGGTGAAGACATCAGCAGTGTTGGCCTCAGAGGCCACGTACGCAAGTCGCAACTGTCCACGCTGCTGTAGCTCACGAGCAAGAAAGTAGCGGAGAGAAATGTGCTTTGTTCTGTGCTCCAGTCGCTGCTCTCGACACAAGGCCAGCATGGCCTTGTTGTCTACGTACAGGACTGGAGGAGAACGAGGCGGCTCTCCAAGGTCGGTCAGCAGGTAGGTGAGCCAGCGAAGCTCCTGGGCAGCCATAGCCCTGGCGTAGATCTCAGCCTCACAACTGGAGCCGAGAACAGAAGACGAGCGGGTAGCCCGCCACGAAACAGAGCCGGAACCAAGGCTGAAGGTGTAACCCTGTGACGACCGCTGCGTAGCCTGGTCGTCAGCCCAAGAAGCGTCCGCGTGCCCTGTGAGGACCACTGGACTACGCCCTCCAAGCACTAGCCCCATGCCCGACGTACTGCACAAGTAGCGCAACACCCTCTTCGCTGCAGCCATGTGCTCTGGTCGGTGTCTCCCAGGAGCAACATAGTGTGCGAGAATGCTAAGAGGGTATGCAAGGTCAGGTCGTGTGCAGGTCATCAGGTACATGAGGCAGCCAACAAGCTCTGCATACGGGCCACTCGACTCTACGGACTCATCCGAAGGCAGAGCTGAGAGCGAGTGGCGAGTGGGCAGAGGAGTGGCCTGAGGCGAGGAGTACGTGAAGCCGAAGCGCTGAAGGACCTGCTGCACCATGTGTGACTGAGTCAGGGTAATGGTGCGGCGTGCTCTGTCCCGGGTAATCTGCAAGCCAAGGTAGCTGCGCAGTTCACCCAGGTCAGTGCACGTGTGTCTCTTCTGCAGCTCAGACTTCACGTAGGCGAGTCCAGCAGTGTCAGCTGTGGCAAAGACCAAGTCGTCGACGTAGACGAGGATGTAGAACGGCGGCAGAGAGGTGTCGGTGCGCAGAAACAGCGACGGGTCTGCACTGGAAGGAGCAAACCCAAGTGCCGCCAGCGTAGTCCTCAGTGTGTCGTGCCACTCACGCAGCGCCTGGCGGAGACCGTAGACTGGACGCCGGAGACTCCACTGGGTACCAGGAGGGAAAGACCCAGTGAAGCCAGGTGGGCGACGCAGCCAGATCTCCTCGTGCAGGCTGCCCTGCAAGAAAGCAGTGCTGAAGTCGAGAGAGTGCAGCTCGTAGTCGCGGTGAGCAGCAACGTGCAGCAGTACCCGAAGAGTGGTCATCTTCGGGGTGGGGGAGAAGGTATGAAAGTAGTCAACTCCCTGCCGCTGACTGAAGCCACGAGCCACGTAACGCGCCTTGAAGACAGGCGGAGAACCCGGCGGCCGCTTCACCCTGAAAATCCACATGCCACTGACGATGTTCGCCACAGGAGGGGGGACAGCGTCAACGTAGGTGCCTGTGGACTTCCAGGAAGCCATCTCTACATCCATAGCTGCCTGCCACTGAGAGGAGTAGGGACCCTCTATCGCCTCCGCGTAAGAGCGCGGAGTCGGGATGTCTAGTGCATCCGGGTCTCCCTCAGGGGTGAGCAGTACAGACGCGAGATGAGGTGAAGCGGCGGCCAGACACTGGAACTCCTCCTGCCTGTCCTCTAGGACGTTCGTGCCAAGGGCACACTCATCCCGGACGGACGGAGGACAGGCAGACTCAGACTCAGCGACAAGACTAGCAGCGTAGTCTAGACGACAGCGCGCAGCAAAGTCGACGAGCTCAATAACAAGGGCAGACGCAGCAGAAGACTCGAAAGAAGGGTCACCACCCCCAGGCGCAGCACCTCCAGTCTCAGCACCCCCATGCTCAGCACCCCCAGGCTCAGCACCCCCAGGCTCAGCACCCCCAGGCCCAGCACCCCCAGGCTCAGCCTTCCCAGGCTCAGCACCCTCAGACTCCGCACCCCCAAGCTCCGCACTCCCAGGCTCAGCACCCCCAGGCACAGCACCCCCAGTCACAGCACCCCTAGGCTCAGCACCCACAGCAGCACCAGAGTCACCAGTGACCTCGACAGGCCCGACCGCGTCTACCTGGGACACACCTTAAGGGGCAGGACCCTGAGGGGGGAGGGGGTCTACTGGGGGGGGACCTGGTATCAAGAAGAGCGGGGGTGGGGGGAGGGACGGAGTGCGGTAGGGGAAGAGGCGGTAGTAGGGTACCGACTCGTCCAACGTGACGTCCTGGGAGGACAAAACACGGCGAGAGGTGGGGTGGTAGAACTGCCACCCACGGGCGTCGGGGGGGAACCCCAGGAAGACGCAGGGAGCAGCGCGAGGGGACAGCTTGTCCGCAGACAAGTCGTGGACAAACGCCCGAGATCCCCAGACCCGGAACGCCAACGCATCGCCAACCTTCCCCGTCCACAGCAGAGCTAGGGAGGTCTCCGGCCTGGAGACCCTGGGGTGGAGGTTGATCTGATGCGCCGCGTACCTGACTGGAAACGGCCACATAAAATGGGGGGCAGCCGCATGCATCATAGACGTACGAGCGACGTCCATGACCATGCCAATGCGGCGCTCTGCAATCCCATTTTGCTGCGGTGAGTCCGGAAGCGTGAAGGTCCGACGGATGCCTCGCACACGACAGTAGGCACGCAAAAGGCCAGAGGAGAACTCTCCGCCTCTGTCCGAGTGCAGACGCAGCACAGGAAAGTCCGAGCCAAAGCTCTGTCTGAGCTGGAGACGAGCTGCGCGGATCTAGTCGATCAACACCTCAGTGACATCACCCTTGCTGCCCAAGGGGAAGACTGTGGTGTAACGCGAGTAGTCGTCAACCACCAACAGGAAGTAGCGCTCGTGACCGAGTCCACGGACGCGGGCAGGGCCCCACACGTCCATGTGAAGTGTCTGCAACGGAGCCTCTGTCGAAGGAAACTGGGAGGAGTGAGGGGCAGCACGCTGGCGCCCCTCGACACAGGGGACACAGGCAGGGCCAGGGCCCTGAGGAAGGGGAGGGAGGGACCGGGGGAGACCAGACACAAGAAGACGGGAGGCCATGCCTCTGAGCCGAAGCAGAGAGGGGTGACCCAGGCGGTGGTGCCAGAGGAGAGTCTCGTGAGATAGGCGACGACACGAACAGGGGGCAGACTCAGGACCAGACCTGGACGCTGCAGCAAACACCTGACCTGACGAAGGGACCCTACCAGACTCAGGAACTGGAGGAGAAGCAGTGGTCAGTGTGTACAGGCTCGACCCTGGCTGACGTGTAAACGTAGCCAGGTGACGGCCTGTGCTAGCCTCTGTGCAGTGCGTCACCCGCTGACGAGCAGGGGTGAACTGGTGGACTCCCGCATCCTGAAGGTCAGCACCACTCACCAAGTTTGTAGAGAACGAGGGGAGGTAGAGACCAGACAGGGTGCTAGAGGGAGCCGCCGGACACGGGAGGACGGTGGAGAAGCGAGACAGGACAGGACCCCCAGAGGGGTCAGCCAGGGACACCGCAACCGGCCGACTAAGCGGCGTGAGTGTGGTGCGGTCCTGAAAGAAGGAGCGAGACGCTCCAGAGTCAAGAGTGAAGGTGTGGGAGGCCGAGGCCGACGCAGTACCTGAGGGCGCAGACTCACTGGTACCTGAGAGAGCAGCCTCACCAGTACCTGAGAGCACAGCCGCGCTGGCACCTAGAGCAGAAGCCTCACTGACACCTAGAGCAGCAGTACCAATGCCCGGTTCGGGCGGGAAACACCGGTAACAGTCACCCTCATCACTAATGGTCACAGCATACATGGCAGCAAGGATAGCATCAAAGTCAAGATCAAAGATAACTACACCAGCCCTAGACAGCTCTCCCCAACGGGGGATCTCCGCGGCCTCCGGGAACTGCTGACGCCAAGCGTCCGTCAGGCGGCCAAAGCAGCGCTGGGCGGTGTGGGTACCCCCACACTGCTCTCCAGCACGGTCGCCAGTGCGAAGGACGTAGGTGCAGGGACCAAAACCCCCACCACGCTGACGCTGGGTGTACCACTCACGGAGCTGCTGAGGTGTCGGGAGGTCGCGAGAACGCTGCTGCTGGTGCTGCTGCTGCTGCTGGCGCTGACCACCCCCAGTGCTGCTCCGCTGCGAAGCGCCACTCCGACCACCTCCACCACCGCCACCGCCACCGCCACCCCCGCCTCCGCCTCCACCGCCGCCGCCTCCGCCACCTCCGCTCCCACCGCCACCGCCGCCGCCACCCCCGCCCACACTGCCGCCACTAGCACCCCCACCCCCGCCACCACCTCCATCGTCACCCCCACTCCCTTCGCCGCCTCCACTGCCACCTCCACCGCCCCCGCTGGCCCCACCCGCTCCCTTGCCCCCCTTGCCCTTGCCAGAGCGGCGTCTCCCGGTAGGGGCAGACGCCGCACCGACCGACTCAAGACCAACGAGGTCGTTCGCAGCGGCAGAGGCGACAGAGGGCAGGAGAGGGGAAGGAGAACACCCCTCAAAGATGGGGGCGCGGGGGTCACCTCGAGAGGCTCCTACAGCGACTATGCTCTTCTCCGCTGCTAGGAGGGCCTTCTCGAGGCTGTCGACTGTGAGGGTGGTGGGACAGACCGCGAGGAAGTGGTCCCGGACTACACGAAGGGAGTCAGGGAGGCGAGTGACTAAAAAGTAGAGAGTGATGTACATGGGGGGGGGGGTTCTTGGCGCAGAAGTCAGCAGGAAGCGCAGCGCGGTAGCGAGTGTCACTAGTGCGGAGGTGCGTAATGAGGTCAGCGACAGTGGGAAAGGCGGCAAGGTCAGGGAAGAGGAAGGGGAGCATGAGGCGGCTCAGTGCAGCAGTGGCAGGGGAGGAGTAGCGCGCAACTACAACGTCGTACAAGGTCTGGGCACTCTTGTACTGGCTAAAGTGCGCGCGCTCAGCGGTAGGCAGGTGGCGACGCACAGCAAGACGTGCAGCAGCATCGCGCGTAGCCCACTGTGAGCAAACAGTGGCGTCAGCATTAGCAGCAGGGGCAGGGACGGCGCCAGAGGTGAGGTCAAAGAGAGAAAGACTGTCTGCCCTATCGCACTGTAAGAACAGCTGCAGGTCGTCGAGCCAGACCTCAAAGTCAATGGCACGACCCTCAACGTCAAAAGCTAGGACACTAGGGGTAGCCATGACTGCAACCTGCGATCTCACCAGACAGAACGGGTCGGGGAGCACATTAGCACAGCAAACACGGCTGCTCGGCCGGCCCAGGAGCAACAGCAGCACCTCGGCACCAGCGGCTCGGCTCCTCGGGCGGCTCGGGCGGCTTGGGCGGCTCGGGCGGCTCTGGCGGCTCGGGCGGCTTGGGCGGCTCTGGCGGCTCGGGCGGCGCGGGCGCTCAGCGGCACAGGCGACCCGGGCGGCTCTGCAGCTCGGGCGGCTCGAGCGGCTCGGCTCCTCAGCTGCGCAGGCGGCTCGGGTGACGCGGGTGGCACGGGCGGCTCGGGCGTCGTGACGGGCGGCGCACGGGCGGCTCGCGGGCGGCTCACGGGCGGCTGAAGGGCGGCTCACGGGCGGCTCACAGGCTGCTGTCGGGCGGCTCACGGGCGGCTCACGGGTGGCGCACGGGCGGCTCACGGGCGGCTCACGGGCGGCGCACGAGCGGTCACGGGCGGCTCACGGGCGGCTGAAGGCGGCTGACGGGCGGCGCATGGGCGGCTCACGGGCGGCTGAGGGCGGCGCACGGGCGGCTCACGGGCGGCACGTTGGGCGGCTGAGGGCGGCGCACGGGCGGCACGTGGACGGCCTTGGGCCTGGCGGGCAGCACGCGGGCGGCTAAGGGCGGCGCGCGGATGGCGCACGGGCGGCCTGGGGCCTGGAGGGCAGCGCGCGGGCTGTGTAGGGCGGCGCGCGGGTTCTAGGGCGGCGCGCGGGCTGCGTAGGGCGGCGCGCTGGCTCTAGGGCGGCGTGCGGGCTGCAAAGGGCGGCGCGCGGGCTGCTAAGGGCGGCGCGCGGGCTGCAAATGGCGGCGCACGGGCGGCTAAGGGCCGGAACGGGCGGCGCGCGGGCGTGAAAGAGAGAGCCCGGAGCGCGCTCCGGGCAGAAAAAAAATCGAAGTAGTGGTGGGCCCTAAGCACAGTTCCCACAGGGGAACCTGCTCGATACCATGAGAAGAATAGAACGAGAATGAAATGACTATGAATGAAGTGGATACAAATAGGAAACCCTAATGGGATTGTACCCCCTATGGGATACCCCACTATAGCCTACACAAATAAGTAAGCTATAATGTTATGACAACTACTTGACCAAGAAGCTCGGAAAACAGAAGTTCGAGTACTGCATGCTTCTGACTGGACAAAGCCACGTCACCATCAGCGACACTCCAGAAGCGAAGGGGAGTGTTGGGAACAAATAGTCTTAAGCGCCTCTGTCGTGTCGAAACTTCAAGACACAAGCGAAGCAGTGCAAATCGAAGCACCAGCGAGTCAACCCTCGGAGGTTGATGTAACCGCTGGAGGTTACGCGAAAGTCAAAGGTCAGCGACCTTTGACCTGACAAATGCAGCGCGACAGCAAGGACACACAACTGACTCGACATTGAGCAGTTGCCCGAGTCGCACTGTATCGAACCGCAACAGTAAAGTAGTTACAATTATGTCTCTTCATATTCTCTGTACTCATATATATATATATATTCTTGTATCTCTTTGCTTTAATCAACTTACTTTGCCCTCACATACTAGCGCAAGGTGGTTCAAGGACTTTATTCAAAACGCTTCCGCTACTACATCATTTACTTAGACTTTAACTCTACCAAAGATCCTAGGGCGTTCAGCCCAACATAGGTAACGTTCCGCGCCTAGCCTAGCCCGCCCTGCCTCGTACCCTTGCCTAGCTCGCTCCATCTCGTTCCTTCGTTTGTCCGCGCCTTACCAGCTGCGTAGTGCGTTGCCTTGTCCCGCCTCGTACCCGTACCCGCACGCTGCCCCGTACCCGCACGCTGCCCCGTACCCGCACGCTGCCACGTACCTGCATACTTCCCCGTACCCATATGCTGCCCGCCTCGTCCCTTAGCTGGTTGCTCCCCACCCCGTCCGGTCTCTTCTCGTTGCCCCGCACTGCCCGCTGCCAAGCGCTGCCCCGCCCTGCACCCGCGCGCATGCGTAGTAGGAGATGCGCGCACAGCCCGCACACATAGGCAAAGCTTGTGTATAGCAGCACAGCCCCGCACGCCCCACCTCATAAACCCCACGGCCCCCTAGTTTAAGGCCCCAAGGCCACCTGCGTTAAGGCCCACCGGCCCTCTATCGTAAGGCCCCGCATCCATTTATTCTAAGGCCCCGAGGCCCCTTGACCGCACCATACCGTACCCGACCGCTCCCCACCGCGCTAGACCGCACCCAACCGCACCTAACCGCACGTGTAGCACCTTCTTACCCGGCAGCCGCAGTATACTATGCTAGCGTGACTTAAGTTTGGCTCTGTGTTCTGTATAGTGTTCCTATCCTCACCCCTCTTATCTCGCTTTTTCCTCGTTTCGGCTCTTTCTAGCCTCGCCCACTTGGCTTAGGTCACTTCTAGCTCAGGCCGTTCCTCGTCTCTTCGGGCGACGTATGCCCTCCCTCGTTTGTAGCTCTGGCCACTTCTCGACCTACGCTTCTAGGCCGATTGTTCCCTCGTTATGGCGCCCCCTCGTGTATTGCGCTTTTATGCTAAGGGTAGAGCCGTAGAGTTCCCCACCTGGCTCGGTTTCTCAAGAGCTATCACCAGGACAATGATTCACTATGGGCGCACGCCTCCAGTGGCCTGCGTGAGCCCCCAGCCCCCCCCCCCCCCGCCCCCCCCCCCCCCCCCCCCCCCCCCCTTTTGCTACCCTAGATGCTGAGCCTGATGTGGCGGCCCAGGCGCGCTTCGACAAGGCCCGCACAACTTGTTTGGTGTGGCAGTCGCTTGACGCGGCGGCTTGCATTGCCCTTGCCAGCCTTCTCACCGATACTAAGGGATGCTAAATTCTTGCAGGTTTTATTTGCCAAGGACCTACTCGCTGCAATTAAGACACGTTATTCAACTCCCACCTCTGCCTCTCTTGGTCGCCTCTCTCTACCGTATCTCTTTCAAGACCTAGAAGCGTCTGACCGACCTGCGCTCCCCAGACGTCAGCCATTGTGCTGCTTGTTATGAGGCTCAGCTTGCACTGCTCCCCCCACCCATGGCGATCACTATTCACTTCATCGTCGCTAGCCTCCCTTATCGCCTTGCACCCGTCCGTGATGCACTTCTTCAGAAGCACTCTAGTGCTCTCATTGTCGATGTCCTTAAGGCAACTCTCCTGGACATCGCGAGCAACATTCGCTCCGTTGCCTCTACCTCTGGCGCCGTAGTTCCCCCATTATTTCAGGGGTTCGTTGTCCCACAACTTGCCTCTACTACATCTCCTGCTACTAACCGTCGAAGAGAAAAGGCCCCGCCCTAGCTGGAGCGAATTCGGCCATGCTTTTCGTGTTCGTGCTCGTTTCATGGCCATCAACCATGCTTTGGCAATGTGTTGGACGACAAGATTAGATCGGTGTCGAAGACAAGCCTCGCTGGTCGACGAAATTGCAGAAATCGGTGTTTCGACAAAACGCTGGTCGATAGAATGAGCTTGACAAAAGCATCGTCAAACAAAGCGTTTCTGGTTGACCAAATTTACTTAGCTCCGAAATTTGCAATGTGCGCGAATTTCGACCATCGCGAAACAAAAATTTTTGACCAATCAGATGCTCTCGAAAATTGTACTCCCTAGGAGAGTTTGAACCAGTAAGGAAACTGAACATGAAACACACTTTTACTAACAGTAAATATGTATACAGCTCTGAATGTTGTAAACCTGAGCAATTGCCAACTCACGTGAAAGACACATGTGCTTGTCGTTTCACCTGCCATTGCTGGCTTGGCAAAGGTGTATGCTTGTCGAGGAACGTGTTCATTGTCTTTGCTATTTGGTTCTCCTTGCTCGTACCATAATCTTGTTCAATCAACTTTTCCTAGTGAATCTATGCTTGAATTCTACCAGGACAACCATGCTCACTTTTGAGAATTACTGCCAGAATTTTTTCAGTGCGTCCCACGCAATTTAGCTCTCCCATGGAATAGTATTCTCCGCATTGACGAGACTGCAGCCATGTCCACCGTGAGTGGCCGATACAGGGGTATGGGAGGTAATAAAGGGGGGAAGGGTGGTGGTGCTGGAGGCGGTGGCGGTGGTGGCGGAGGCCCTAGTGACACTAGTGGGTGGTGGAGGTGACACAGGAGGCGGACTTGGGTCTGCTAGCCCGACGGGAAGCGGTTGCTGGTGCAGCGACCTGTTACACAACACAGCGGTGGCACAAGTCCTAGCATCAGCAGCCACAACAAGGTCAGCCACAGCAGCATGTTCAACGGCAGGTGCAGCAGCAACCTCATCATTGGGCACCTTTTGGACCAGGGAGCGCTGGCCGTGGCGGTGGTCTGCCCAGCTAGGCATCGCGAGGTGTCACTCCGCCTCCCAGCCATACTTACTTCAGACGGGTGGTTGTGTGGGTCAGCACTATGGTCATTTCCATGCTCTGGGTCAGTGTTTTGCGCAGCTCACCGATTGCGTTGGCGCACAGTACGGCCTTGACCCTGCTCTGGACTGGGCCTCGCTTGCTCCCTCTTGTGGTATTGCTTTGTGAGACCTGTCTGCATTAGAGTTAAGTGTGGTTTTAAACTCTGTTTCCTTGATGTATGCCAGTGTGAACTATAGTGCCGTTTGCTCGCGTGTTTGTAGTGTAGGTGCTTGTGCTTCTAGTCTAGGTGCTTGTGTAGATACTAGCCAAGGTGCCTCAGGCGTCGCTCTCTTTCACGCTAAACTCTAGCGCGTCTCAGTGTTTCTTCCGTGACCACACGACTCTCACTCCGCCTTCTACTCCGGTTCCGATTGCTCTGGCTCATCCTACTTCAGGACCAGTCATTGCACGCAACTCTGCCACCCTCCAGTGCCCAATTGTTCCCTCTGGTCTCCACATCCCCTCGTTTTCTTGGACTTGGTGGGTGTTGGATGCCTTCAGGATCGTGGGATCATAGTCACCGTTCTTGGGCACGGGAGAACTACGATCTCTACGGTCACTCACCGGGGCGCTTCATGCCATGTTCACCAGGGCGCCCCAATCAGGTCTCTACGTTCTGCACCGCGTACCCCCAAGTAGCTGCGTTTGGTCAGGTTGCTGCGTCATGCTCCTATCGGACACTCACTCACCCGACAGTCCTGTAGCACCACCGACTTGGTCAACCGTCCCTCCCACGCCTCCGCAACCTGGTTAGCCATGGTCTTGTCCTAGGTTTCTCACGCGTCTTTAGGTCACTCCCTCCTTCGTCTGCGCCGTTGTGCACTCCTTGGGTCGTGGGTCGGCTGCGTTCCGCCCCTCACTACTCCTCGCTTTGTCCGGCCATTGCACCCTTCCAGACTCTCCACTTGGACGCCTGGGGCCCCACCCCTCGCCCTGGGCCCGAGAGGGAGAGCTTCTTTTTGGTGGTCATTTTCGACTACTCCCGCGACACCACCATGTTCCCTTTGGCGAAGAAGTCTGACATGTCTTCTACACTGATCCTGTCGTTGCTGGCCACGGAGACCACTCGAGGCCGTTGTGTCAATTGTCTTCACTTCGACTGTGGGGTTGATTTTCGCTCTGATATTCTTGCCAGATTCTGTAGCGAGCAGGGCATCACTCAGTTTAGGACGCTTCCGGAGTCCCCAATCTCCACATGACCACTCACTGTCTCCTCTTGCTGACGATCCTATGTTTCCTCCTTCATACTTGCCTCCCGCTCGGTCTCCTCC
The DNA here is from genome assembly GCA_948144175.1 of Closterium sp. NIES-65. NCBI lineage: Eukaryota > Viridiplantae > Streptophyta > Zygnematophyceae > Desmidiales > Closteriaceae > Closterium > Closterium sp. NIES-65. The sequence goes on from CANXME010002068.1 coordinate 2,336,185, forward strand.
TCGATCACAGCCATCTCCTCTTGTTGTCCAGTCCCCTTGGACCTCTCCTTGTTCCCTAGGTGCTCGTCACTCGTCTCCTGTTTGAGACCTCTGGTCTGTTTTCTAGTGGCCTAACCCTCCTTGTTCTCCACCTGCTTTTGTCTTCCCATTGCCTCCCTCGTCAGCTCTCACCGTTCCTCATTACCTGTTACCACCACGTTCTCACCACTCGGGGTAGACCCTACTACCTCTCTGTCATCTATAAGAACTCTTATTGCCGCTCATTGACATTTCTGCCACCCACCGCCTTGACTATGCCACCCGCTTGGTTGCTGCTCATAATATTCGTCCTCTGTCCGCAGGGGCGAGTCTACCCTTAGATGTGACGTCTAAGAGGAGAGGTGGTTTGAGATAGAGTTCCATGCAGCCGTTTCTCCCATCTTTGTGCCATGAGGTTAGCCCATGAGGGAGACCGACTCCTCTTACTTACACTGAGGCAGTGTGAGGACTGTGAGCCTCTCAGTTGATAGCAGCCATGTGCGCAGAGATGGCGTCTTGAAGATCCACAGGCACGTACGTCAACGTAGTTCCCCCTCTTCGAGGAACTTAGTCGATGGCATGTGGATCTTTAAGGTGAAGCGGCTGCATGGTTTGCCACTTGTCTTCAAGGCGTATTACGTGACAAAAGGCTTCAGTCAACGAGAGGGAGTAGACTTCTTCCAAACCTTCTCCCCCACCCCAAAGATGACCACTCTTGGGGTGCTACTAAGCATCGTAGCAAAGCAAAATTACAAGCTGCACTCAATAGACTTCTCCACTGCCTTTCTCCGGTTCAGCCTACACGAGGAGATCTGGCTTCGTCGTCCTCCTGTCTTCACTAAAACTTCTCTGCTAGACACCTCATGATGTCAGACAATCATGCTGTGTGTGGTGTGTAGGCCGTAGTGGGGTAGCCTACCCAATTAGGGTCATAATTGTATCAACTTTCTGCTCAATGCATTCATTCCTGCGCATTAGTTTCTGACATGGTTTTAGAGCATTAGGTCCGTATGACCGTATTTTTTCGGGCCCACCATTAGCTAGTGACCGACCTCAGTCACCACGCTACCCCACGCCCTGACCTGCACTGCACTGTCAGCGCGCGCCCTGCCCTGCCCTGCCTTGCGTTCCGCTGCCTGTGCACGCCCTGCCCCGCGTTGCACTGCCCCACGCACGCCCTGCCCTGCCCCGCGTCGCGCTGCCCTGCGCACGCCCTGCGCTGCCCCGCGTCGCGCTGCCCTCTGCACGCCCTGCCCTGCCCCGCGTCGCGCTGCCCCGCACACACCCTGCCCTGCCCCGCGTCGCGCACCTCTGCAACCCGTCTCGTCGCGCGTCCCTGCAACCCGTCGCGCCCTTGCAGCCCGCCGTGTCGCGCGCCCCTGCAGCCCGTTGCGTCACTCGCCCCTGCAGTCCGCCGCGTCGCGCGTCCCTGCTGCCCGTCGCATCGCGCGCCCAGCCCCTACTGCCTATCGATTTGCGCGCCCCACGTAAATATTTTCTTTTCAAAACAAAAGGAAACATTGCAAATGAAATTTTCAGAATAAATTAATTCGTCCCATATATTTTTTTATAGTTGCAGCCGGTCGCGTCGCGCGCCCCTGCTGCGAGACGCGTCGCGCGCACCTGCAGCCTGTCGCGTCGTGCGCCCTTGCTGCCCATCGCGTCGCGGGCCCCAGCTGCCCGTCGAGCCGTGCGCCCCTGCTGCTCGTCACATCACGCCGTGGGAGTGGTGGCGGCCGTAGTAGCAATCGCTGTGGAGCTGTTCGGTGGGGAGTTTCTGGCGGTGGCCAGATGCAGCTGCAGCGGCGTCCGCACAAGACCCTTCCGCCCCAGCAACTACGTGAGTGGTACGCTAGTAGGAGTGGTGGCGGCGGCAGTAGTGGCAGTGGCTGTGCAGCTGTTCCGTTGGGAGTTTCTGGCGGTGGCCTGGTGCAGTTGCAGCGGCGTCCGGAGTAGTGCTCGCTGCCCGTACGTCATTCGAACACGTGGTTGGGGCTGGTCAGACTTGCGGGACAGTTGGTCACACACAGTCCCGCTACTTCTCCTATCTGAGCGACACCTTGCGTGCAGAGTTTGGCGACGCGGTTGAGCTCCCCCGCTGGCTAGAGCTGCTAAGGCAGGGAGTGGATATCTTTGCTCTAGACTATGACGCTATCCTAACTGCCATGTATGCTTTGACAAGTAGTACTCAGGGTGACTATTACCCGTGTGTGCCGCCTGACCCTGGTATAGAGGCTAGTGCTCTAGGTGCTGGTGAGTCTGCTCTCTCTGGTACAGCGCATGCTGAGGCCTTGCACACCTTCACGTTTGACTCAGGTGCTTCCCGCTGCTTCTTTCGCGACAGCACCACAGTCAAACCACTTGTAGCACCAGTTGCAGTCTCTCGGGCTGACCCCTCTGGTCGACTGGTCTCTTGCACATTCCTCCACCGTTCTTGCGTGTCCGGCGCTTCCGTCTGGCTCACTTTTAGGTCTTCACTTCCCCTTGTTCTCTACGAACTTGGTGAGAAACGCCCTCCTTTAGGATGCTTGGGTTGATACCTTTACCCCTGGAGGTCAGCGTGTGGCGATCTGCACGTGTGCACGGACGGGCCGTCACCTGGCCACGTTCACCAGTCGGCCTAGGTCAAGCCTGTACACACTGACTACTGCGCCTCCTCAGGTAGCTGCGTCTGCGTCCGCGCCAGGCTAGCAGCCCCCTGTTCGTGTCGCCTCCTTTCGCACCAGACTCTCCTTTGGCACCACCGCCTTGGTCACACCCTCCCTGCCACGCCTCCGTGGCATGCACTCCCGCCTCCTTGTCTCTGGTCTTCCCAGGTCCCTGCCTCCCCTCCCACCCTTGCCTGCCCCTCCCTGCCTTTCTTGTGTCGAGGGGCGGCAGCGCACCGCTCCTCACTCCTCCTCGTTTCCCCCGACGACTGCTCCCCTGCAGACTCTCCACATGGACGTGTGGGGCACAGCCTGCGTCTAGGGCCAGGGCCGCGAGCGATACTTTCTGCTGGTTGTTGACGACTACTCGCGTTACACCATGGTCTTCCCCTTGCGTAGCAAGGGGGAGGTCCCTGATGTTTTGATCCCTTGGATCCGTGCTGTCCGTCTCCAGCTCCGCGAGCGGTTCGACACGGACCTTCCTGTCCTGCGTCTGCACACTGACAGAGGTGGTAAGTGTACCTCCGACCTCTTGCGGGACTTTTGTCGTGGGGAGGGCATCCTTCAGTCGTTCACGCTTCCAGCCTCTCCGCAGCGGAGTGGGGTTGCTGAGCGCCGAATGGGCTTAGTCATCGAGGTCGCTCGTACCTCCATGATGTTAAGTTATATTTAATATCGATCATGCTTGTGGGAGTTATTGTAGTGTAGTTCTTTCACAATTTGTTTGGTGGTGCACCTTCTTTGTTTCTTTGCTAAATGTTCTTGCAAACCTATAGGGAAGTCCCTTATTTTCTCGATTCTCCCTTGCACAGCCAACTCGACATCCGCTTGGCCTAGGCTACTAAGCCTAGGCCCTAAGTTAATCTCGTCTCCTACCTAAGACGCTATCGTGACATGGTATTGAGATAGGTCGTTCTCGACCTTTTTTTTTTTTCCTCTCAATGGGCCCACCCTTAACAACCGCCGTGACTCGCTCTGCACGTCGCGCGTCCGTTAATGCGACCGTCGTGAGTGTTGCAACCGTCGCGGTGGCCGGAATGGCGAGCCTCGACGGTTCGCGGCGATGTCGCACCGCCCGTCGTCACCTTCTCGTCGTACGTCGTTCGCTGCCCATCACTGATCGCCACATCCTCGCCGTTCGTCGCGACATCTCCTCCGCCCGTCTTCACCCCCTTGTCGCCCAACGTCATATCAACGTCATCTGTCGTCAGCTTACCACCGCCCGTTGTCAGCTCCACGCCGCCCGTTGCGCACCAGCAGCTTTCCCCACGGGCCCTATGCTGCTGCAGCGGCTGCACATTCCGCGACTGCAGCTGCTGTGCCGCCTCGTGCGGCCTCTCCGCGCTTCCCTGTCGCCTTCCCTTCCGCGACTCCGGCTGTGGGGGGGGAGGTGGTTGTCAGAACATTATAGCTTATACATTTGTGTAGGCTGTAGTGGGGTAGCCCATAAGGGGTACAACCCAATTAGGGTTAGTACTTGTACCCATCTCTTTCATAGTTCAATCATTCTCGTTTTTCGTCATGGTATCGAGCAGGTTCCTGAGTGGGAATGCTGCCTAGGGTCCACCACCATTTTATTTTCCCCTGCCAGGAGCGCGCTTCACTCCTACCCGAGTAGCGTTTCGTGTGCCTTACCTAACCTCGAGCCGCCCTTAGTGGCCCCCCTTTGGCCGCCCTTACGGCCCCTCGCGCCGCATTCTAGGGCCCCTTGCGCCGCCCTTACGGCCCCTTACGGCCCCCTACGGCCCCTCGCGTCCCCCTCTAAGGCCCCTCGCGTCGCCCTTACGGCCCCTTACAGCCCCGCCTAGGCCCCTTACGGCCCATCCGCGGCCCCGTCTAGGCCCCTTGCGGCCCCGTCTAGACCCCTCCGCGGCCCCGTCTGGCCCCTAATGGCCCCGCCTAGGCCCCTTACGGCCCCTCCGCGGCCCCGTCTAGGCCCCTTGCGGCCCCGTCTAGGCCCCTCCGCGGCCCCATCTGGCCCCTTGCGGCCCCGTTTCGGCCCCTCTGAGGCTCCGCTTAGGCCCCTCTACGGCCCCGTTGGCCCCTTTACGGCCCCGTTCAGGCCCCTCCGCGGCCCCGTCTAGGCCCCTCCGCGGCCCCGTCTGGCCCCTTGCGGCCCCGTCTAGGCCCCCCTTTCGGCCCCGACTAGGCCCCTTTCGGCCCCGCTTAGGCACCTTTCGGCCCCGCTTAGGCCCCTCTGCAGCCTCGCCGCCACCTGCGGCCTCGCCGCCACCTACGGCCCCACCGCCACCTGCGGCCCTGTCGCCCTACCCTAGCGAACCCATCACCGCTCCGCCGCCCAGCGACCAAGCCGACGAGAAGCACAGTAGCAGAGTCGCCCGCCTACCGAGCAGCCGAGCCGCCCCGCAGCCGAGCCGCCGAGCAGCCGAACCGCCCAGCAGCCGAGCCGCCCTGCTGCCGAGCCGCCCAGCAGCCGAGCCGCCCTGCAGCCGAGCCGCCCTGCCGCCGAGCCGCCCAGCAGCCGAGCCGCCCTGCAGCCGAGCCGCCCTGCCGCCGAGCTGCCGAGCCGCCGAGCCGCCCTACTGTCTAGCAGCTGCTGTTCCTACCAGTGCTCCCCGGCCCCTCCTTCCTCGGACTGGTGAGCTCACTTCCTCCTAGGCCACTGCAGTCATGTCTACCCCCAGTGTCCTCACTTTTGATGCTGAGGGCCGTGCCGTTAACTTTGAGGTCTGGGTCGATGACCTCCAGCTGTTTCTTCAGAGCGATTGGGCGGACGTCCTCTCCCTGTTTGACCTCATTTCTGGTGCCTCTCCTGCCCCTACTGCTGATGCTGACGCCACTGTTCACTCATAGTGGGCCACGCGCGATGCTGCTGCTCGCCTTGCTGTGCGCTGCCACTTACCGACCACTGAGCGTGCACACTTTAGCCTGTACAAGAGTGCTCAGACCTTGTACAACGTTGTAGTTGCACGCTACTCTTCCCCTGCCACTACTGCACTGAGCCGCCTCATGCTACCGTACCTCTTCCCTGACCTTGCTGCCTTTCCCACAATCGCTGACCTCATTACGCACCTCCGCACTAGTGACACTTGCTACCACGCTGCGCTTCCTGCTGAGTTCTGCGCCAAGAACCCCGCCCCCATGTACATCACCCTCTACTACATAGTCACCCGGCTTCCTGACTCTCTCCGTGTAGTCAGGGACCACTTCCTCTCAGTTTGCCCCACCACTCTCACCGTTGACCTCCTCGAGAAGGCCCTCCTAGCGATAGAGAAGAGCATAGTCGCTGTAGGAGCCTCTCGTGGTGACCCTCGCACCCCCGTCTTTCAGGGGTGTTCTCCCTCCCCCTTTCTTGCCCTCTGTTGCGTCTGCTGCTGCGGCCGACCTTGTTGGTTTCGAGTCGGTCGGCGCTGCGTCTGCCCCGAGCGGGAGACGCCGCACCGGCAAAGGCAAGGGGGGCAAGGGTGCTGGAGGGGCTGGAGGGGGCGGTGGAGGTGGTGGTGGAGGCAAGGGAGGGAGTGGGGGTGGTGGTGGGAGTGGTGCCGGGGGTGGCGGTGGCGGCGGCGTCGGCAGCAGTGGATGAGGCGGAGGCGGTGGAGGTGGCGGAGGGAGCGGAGGCAGCGGAGGTGGCGGAGGAGGCGGAGGTGGAGGAGGCGGCGGAGGCGGCGGAGGCGGCGGCGGCGGCGGTGGTGGAGCGGGTCGCGACTCTGCGCAGAGGAGTGGCTCAGGTGGTGGCCCGCGCCAGTAGCAGCGGAGTGGTGTGACCATGTCCCCTCAGCAGCTTCATGAGTGGTACACTGCGCGTCAGCGCGGTGGGGGTTTTGGTCCCTGTGCTTACTTCCTCCGTACCGGCGACCGAGCTGGTGAGCAGTGTGGAGGCCCGCACTCCACCCAACGCTTCTTTGGTCGCCTGACGGACGCTTGGCGTCGCCAGTTCCCTGAGGCGTCGGAGATCCCTCACTGGGGAGATCTGTCTAAGGCCGGGGTTGCTATCTTTGATCTTGATTTTGATGCTATTCTTGCTGCCATGTATGCTGTTGATACTAGTGTTGCGGGTGACTGTTACCTGTGTGTACCGCCTGACCCGGGCATTGAGGCCGCTGCTCTAGGTGCTGGTGAGGCTGCTGCTCTAGGTGCTAGTGCGTCTGCTGCCCCAGGTGCCAGTGCGTCTGCTGCCCCAGGTGCTGGTGAGTCTGCTCTCTCAGGTACTACGTCGGCTCTGGCCTTCCACACCTTCACCCTGGACTCGGGTGCGTCCCGCTTCTTCTTTCGAGACCGCACCACTCTTACGCCGCTTAGTCGGCCGGTTGCTGTCTCCCTGGCAGACCCCTCTCGGGGTCCTGTCCTTGCTAGCTTCTCCACTGTCCTACTGTGCCCAGCAGCCCCCTCTGGCACCCTGTCTGGTCTCTACCTCCCCTCGTTCTCTACGAACTTGGTGAGTGGAGCGGACGTACAAGATAGGGGGGTTGACCAGCTCACTCCTGCGAGTCAGCGAGTGACCCACTGCACGTGTGCTCGGACAGGCCGACACTTGGCCACGTTCACCCGTCGGCCAGGGTCGAGCCTGTACACCCTTACTACTGAGTCTCCTCCTGCTGCTGAGTCTGCCCAGGTAGCTGCGTCGAGTCAGGTGTTTGCTGCAGCGTCCAGGTCTTGTCCTTAGTCTGCTCCCTGCTCGTGTCGTCTGCTGTCCCACCAGACTCTCCTTTGGCACCACCGCCTTGGTCACCCCTCCTTGCCTCGTCTCCGAGGCATGGCGTCCCGTGTCCTTGTCTCTGGTCTCCCTCGGTCTCTCCCTCCCCTTCCTCCGGGGCCTGGCCCTACGTGCGTCCCCTGCGTCGAGGGGCGACAGCGCGCCGCCCCTCACTCCTCCGAGTTTCCTCCGACAGAGGCTTCGCTGCCGACTCTCCACATGGACGTGTGGGGCCCAGCCCGCGTCAGTGGGCAGGGGTGAGAGCAATACTTTCTGCTGGTGGTTGATGACTACTCGCGTTACACGACAGTCTTCTCCTTGCGCAGCAAGGGTGACGTCACTGAGGTGTTGATTGACTGGATCCGCGCAGCTCGTCTCCAGCTCAGAGAGAGTTTCGGCTCGGACTTTCCTGTTTTGCGTCTGCACTCGGACAGAGGCGGGGAGTTTTCATCAGCCCGTCTGGGAGCCTTCTGTCGTGCACAGGGCATCCGCGAGACCTTCACGCTTCCGGTCTCTCCACAGAAAAATGGGATTGCTGAGCGCCGCATTGGCATGGTCATTGACGTCGCTCGTACGTCCATGATGCATGCGGCTACCCCCCATTTTCTGTGGCCGTTTGCGGTTCAGTTTGCTGCGCATCAGCTCAACCTTCAGCCCCGGGTCTCCTTGCCAGAGACCTCCCCAGCCTTGCGGTGGACGGGGAAGGTTGGCGATGCGTCTGCGTTTCGGGTCTGGGGATCTCGAGCGTTTGTTCACGACTTGTCTGCGGACAAGCTGTCCCCCCGTGCTGTTCCCTGCATCTTCCTTGGCTTCCCCCCTGACGCGCCTGGGTGGCAGTTTTACCACCCCACCTCACGCCGTGTTCTGTCCTCCCAGGACGTCACCTTTGACGAGTCGGTGCCTTACTACCGTCTCTTCCCTACCGCACTGCGCCCCTCCCCCCGCCGCCGCTCTTCCTTGCGCCAGGTAGACCCCCTCCCCCCTCAAGGTCCTGCCCCGTCAGGTGTGTCCCAAGTAGACGCACTCGAGCCTGTCGAGGTAGCTGTTGACTCTGGTGTTGCTAGAGGTGTTGAGCCTACAGGTGCAGGGTCTGGGGATACTGAGTCTGGGGGTGCTGAGACAGGGGGTGCTGAGTCTTGGGGTGCGGAGCCTGGGGGTGCGGAGCCTAGAGGTGCGGAGCCTGGGGGTGCGGAGCCTGGGGGCGCTTGGTCTGCTCGTGTGGCCGTCGGCGCTGCTTCGTCGAGGCAGGAGCCACTCTCTCCACAGGAGCTACGTGAGTGGTTTGCCCGCCGCTGGAGACGTGCTGCTGAGACTAGGGGTGCTGCTGGGGCTACTGGAGTTGGTCCTGCTGGAGCTGCTGGCGGTACTAGTGCTGCTGGAGGTGGAGCTGCTGGGGGTGTTGGCGCTGGTGTTTCTACCGGCGCTGGTGCGTCTGGGGGTGCTGCTGAGGCTGCTGGAGCTGACGGTCCTACCGGAGTTGGTGCTGGTGGAGCTAGAGCTGCTGGGGGTGTTGGCGCTAGTGCTGCTGCTGGCGCTGGTGCTTCTGAGGGTGCTGGAGTTGGCGCTGGTGGAGCTGGAGGTTCTGCTGGCGCTAGTGCTGCCGCTGGAGGTACTGGTGCCGTCCTTTGCTAGTTCTGGAGGCGCTGAGCGGCCGAGGCCATACTTCGTTCCTCTCCTGGAGCAGGTTCTTGGTCTGCCGCCCTCTCCTGGTCCTACTCCTTCCTTAGAGTGTCCACAGCCTGTCCAGTCGTAGTCACAGCTACAGCCCTCCTCCCCTCTACCTGCTCCTTCTCCCTACACTGGTCCTACAGGAGGTCTTGTTGAGCGTCGTGAGCCTGCGTCTCGTCCTGCGTCGCCTGTTCGTGCTGCTCGCACTAGTCGTCGTGCTGCGCGTCCGCGTCCTCCTGCGGTCCCCGGCACACACCAGATGGCACTGCGTCCTTCCACTGCTCCTCTGCGTGTCCCGTTGCCGTCTCCTCCATAGTCCTCTCTTCCTACTCTTGCTGACCCGGAGTCTGACTCCCTTTGTGCTTCTAGTCCTTCGGTCACGCGCCTTCTTGCTACTGTTGTCACTCACCCTTCTTTGAGTCCACTGCTGCGTCTGCCCTAGTTGCTGAGCTTGTCGACTTCGCTGCTCGCTGTCGTCTAGACTACGCTGCCAGTCTCGTTGCTAAGTGTGAGTCTGTCTGTCCTCCGACCGTCGGGGGTGAGTGTGCTTTTAGCACGGACGTCCTTGAGGACAGGTAGGAGGAGTTCCAGTGCTTTGCTCCTGCTTTGCCCCATCTCGTGTCCACCCTGATTGCCCCTGAGGGAGACCCGGATGCACCAGACATCCCGACTCCTCGATCGTACGCTGAGGCGATCGAGGGTCCCTACTCCTCTTAGTGGCAGTCAGCCATGGACGCAGAGATGGCTTCCTGGAAGTCCACAGGCACCTACGTTGACGAGGTTCCCCCACTTGGGGCGAACATCGTCAGTGGCATGTGGATTTTCAGGGTGAAGCGGCCGCCGGGTTCTCCGCCTGTCTTCAAGGCGCGTTACGTGGCTCAAGGCTTTAGTCAGCGGCAGGGAGTTGACTACTTTTAGACCTTCTCTCCCACCCCGAAGATGACCACTCTTCGGGTGCTGCTGCACATAGCCGCTCAGCGCGACTACGAGCTTCACTCTCTTGACTTCAGCACAGCTTTCCTGCAGAGCAGCCTGCACGAGGAGATCTGGCTGCGCCGCCCTCTTAGCTTCACTGGGTCGTTTCCTCCTGGTACCCAGTGGAGCCTCCGGCGGCCAGTCTACGGTCTCCGCCACGCGCCCCGTGAGTGGCATGACACACTGAGGACTACACTTGCGGCTCTTGGGTTTGCTCCTTCTACAGCCGACCCGTCGCTGTTTCTGCGCACTGACACCTCTCTGCCGCCGTTCTACATCCTCGTGTACGTCGACGACTTGGTCTTTGCCACTGCTGACACTGCGGCACTCGCCCACGTGAAGTCCGAGCTGCAGAAGAGACACCCGAGCACTGACTTGGATGAAGTGCGCAGCTACCTTGGCTTGCAGATCACCCGGGATAGAGCACAGCGCACCATTACCCTAACTCAGTCACACATGGTGCAGCAGGTCCTTCAGCGCTTTGGCTTCACGTACTCCTCGCCTCAGGCCACTCCTCTGTCTACTCGCCACTCGCTCTCAGCTCTGCCTTGGGATGAGTGCGTAGAGCCGAGTGGCCCATACCCAGAGCTTGTTGGCTGCCTCATGTACCTGATGACCTGCACACGACCTGACCTTGCATACCCTCTTAGCATCTTGGCACGGTATGTTGCTCCTGGGAGACACCGACTAGAGCATATGGCTGCAGTGAAGAGGGTGTTGCGCTACGTGTGTAGTACGTCGGGCATGGGGCTAGTGTTTGGAGGGCGACGTCGAGTGGTTCTCACAGGTCACGGTGCCGCTTCTTGGGCTGACGACCAGGCTCTGCAGCGGTCGTCACAGGGTTACACCTTCAGCCTTGGCTCCGGCTCTGTTTCGTGGCGGTCTACCCGCTCGTCTTCTGTTCTCAGCTCCAGCTGTGAGGCTGAGATCTACGCTGGGGCCATGGCTGCACAGGAGCTACGCTGGCTCACCTACCTGCTGACTGACCTACGAGAGCCGCCTCATTCTCCTCCAGTTCTGTATGTAGACAACAAGGCCATGCTGGCCTTGTGTCGCGAGCACAAACTGGAGCACAGAACAAAGCACATTGCTCTCCGCTACTTCCTGGCTCGTGAGCTGCAGCAGCGTGGTCAGCTCCACCTCACCTATGTGGCCTGTGAGGCCAACACTGTTGATATCTTCACCAAGGCCCTTCCGCCTTGTGATCATCAGCGCTTCTGTACTTTGCTAGGTCTTGTGCCCACCTGGCCTCATTGCTCACTTCTTGATCTTGTTTGTACTGTACTATTTCTATACCTGCACTTGCTTGTTTACCTTTATATATATGATCTTGCATGTGAACTAGCCTTGTGGCTTTACTCTTGTGCTCGGACTGTGTGGTGACTTTATGATCCACCCTGAGCTTGCTTTTCTTTGCTTGACTGGTCTTGTGACCACTTGTTCTCCCCCACTTTGCCTATGGGGGTGTGTCAGAACATTATAGCTTATACATTTGTGTAGGCTGTAGTGGGGTAGCTCATAAGGGGTACAACCCAATTAGGGTTAGTACTTGTACCCATCTCTTTCATAGTTCAATCATTCTTGTTTCTTGTTAGTGGTTTGGAAGGGGTGGCCACCGTGATGCACTCCAGCACCAACCTTTACATTGCCGCTCCCCTCCTACGACCGCTGAGGTGGTGGGGACGAGGAGGTGGTGGGGACGAGAAGGTGGGGGGGGGGGGGGCTGGCCGCTGTGTGAAGGAATGTGCAGGGACCACCGTGGGTGGGGAGGGGTCTCGAGGAAGAAAGAGGGGGCGAGGGTGAGGTTCTAAGGGGCGGCTGAATGGGGGAGTGAGGTTAAGGGGGGGTGGTTGAAAGGGGGTGGGGACTTGGGGGTTACTAAGAGGGGTTTCGCCATGGGTGGCTCCCCCTCACCTCCTCTCCTTATCCCGCTCTAACTTCTCTCTTTTTAAAAGGGGGTTAGTAAGAGGGTTTCGCCATGGGTGGCTCCCCCTCACCTCCTCTCTTCATCCCGCTCTAACTTCTCTCTTTGTAAAAGGGGGTTAGTAAAAAGGGTTTGCTATTGGTGGCTCCCCCTCACCTCCTCTCCTCATCCCTCTCTCACCTCCTCCTTGATACCTCTCCCCTCTCCTCTCCTTCTCTTCCTTTCGCCTCCTCCTCCTCATTTACCTCTCTGCCGTCTTCCACTGTGCCACGTGTACCCCTTCAGGGGGTGTTGACTGCACTAGTTATGACTGCAAGCAGGCTAAGGGGGTGTGTTAATGTTATATTAAATATCTATCATGCTTGCGGGAGTTATTGTAGTGTAGTTCTTTCATTATTTGTTTGGTGCTGCACCTTCTTTGTTTCTTTATTATATGTTCTTGCAAACCTACAGTGAAGTCCCTCATTTTCTTGATTCTCCCTTGCACAACCAACTCGACATCCGCTTGGCCTAGGCTACTAAGCCTAGGCCCTAAGTTAAACCCGTCTCCTACCTAAGACGCTATCGTGACACATGATCCATGCAGCTGCTCCCCATTTTCTGTGGCTGTTTGCGGTCCGGTACGCTGAGCATCAGCTCAACCTCTGGCCCCGTGTCTCCTTGCCGAAGACCTTGCCTACACTGCGTTGGACGGGAGAGGTTGGCGATGCGTCGGTGTTCCAGGTCTGGGGCTCTCGTGCCTTTGTCCACGATACCTCTACGGACAAGCTTTCCTCCCGCGCCATTCCCTGTGTCTTCCTTGGCTTTCCCCCTGACACGCCTGGCTGGCAGTTTTACCAACCCACCTCGCGCCGTGTCCTGCCCTCTAAGGATGTCACGTTTGATGAGTTGGTTCCCTTTTACCGTCTCTTCCCCTACCGCCGCTCTTCCTCACTCTAGGTCCTCCTCCGGTAGACCCCCTCCCCCCTCAGGGTCTGGCTTCTTCATGTGTGTCTCAGGTAGACCCACTCCCCTTGGTTGAGCCTGTTGAGGTCACTGGTGACTCTGGTGCTGCTCGGGGTGCTACGTCTGGGGGTGCTGAGCCGGCGTTTGCGGAGCCTGAGCGTGCGGAGCCAGGAGGTGCTGAGCCTGCGAGTGCAGAGCCGGGGGGTGCTAAGCTTGAGTGTGCAGAGCCTGGGGGTGCTGAGCGTGCGGGTTTGGAGCCTGGGGGTGCTGCGTCTGAGCGTGCGAAGCCTGGGGGCGCTGAGCCTGAGAGTGCGGAGCCTAGGGGTGCTGAGTCTTGGGGTGTTGAGCCTAGGGGTACTGCGTCTACACTACGGGAGCCTCTCTCACCACACCAGCTGCGCGAGTGGTACACTCGGCGCACCCGCCTTTGGAGTGGTGCTACTGGAGCTGGAGGCCCTGGAGCTGCTAGTCCTGGAGGTGTTGGAGGTACTGCAGGTACTGGAGGTACTGGGGGTGCTGGAGCTACTAGTCCTGGAGGTCCTACTGGTGCCTCGCCCCAGCGGTCTAGCCAGCGGGATCCTCTCTCACCGGAGCAGCTACGCGAGTGGTACGCTTGGCACACCCGCCTTTGGAGTCGCGCGCTGCTGGAGCTGGAGGCCCTTCCGCTGGAGGCGCAGGCGTTGGAGGCACTGGTGCTGCTGGTGTTGGAGGTGCTGGAGGTACTGGAGCTGCTGGTCCCGGAGGTGCTCGTACTAAAGCAACTGGAGCTGCCGGAGCCGGTGGTGCTGCTGGTGCTAGAGGTGCTGAAGGTATTGGAGGTGTTGGAGCTATTGGTTCTGGTGGTGGTGGTGCTGCTGGAGGTGCTAGAGCGGCTGGTTCCGGAGTTGCTCGTGCTGGAGGTACTGGAGCTACCAGAGCTGGTGGTGCTACTGATGCTGGAGGTCCCGGAGGTGCTTGTATTGGAAATACTGGAGCTGCTGGTGTTGGAGGAACTGGAGGTGATGGAGGTGCTGTAGGTGCCGGAGGTGCTGGAGGTGCTGGAGCTGCTGGCCCGGAGGTGCTCGTATTGGAGGTACTGGAGCTACTGGTGCTGGAGGTGCTGGAGGTGCTGGAGGTGCTGGTGGTGCTAGAAGTGCTGGAGTTGGAGGCGCTGGAGCTGGAGTCACTGGTGATGGAGGCGCTGGAGCTGGAGGCCCTAGCACTGGAGGTGCTGGCGCTGGGGGAGCTGGAGCTGGCCGTACTGGTGCTGGAGGCACTGTGCGACGGCGCCTGTTTTTTGCTCCAACGTCGCCGTCGTCTTTGCCGCCACTTGGCTTAGTCTCCAAGTTCTTAGCCTCCTGTCTTCTACTGACCTTACTGTCAAGGAGAAAAGGCCCCGCCCTCGCTTGGGCAATGTCGGCCATGCTTTTCGGAGCACAACGGTGTTCGTTTCGTGTTTATCGGCGACTTCAAGGACTTTTATCTCTGTTCGACGGGTCGATTTTTTATAAGATTAAGTTGTCGAAATTGATGTGTTGTTTTGGCTCTACGCAACTGCCCGTCGACAAGGCACTTGTCGAGGGGAGCAAATCGGCGTCAAAATCGGGCCTTGCGGGTCGACGGAATTGGAGAAAATGGCGTTTCGACAAAAAGCTGGTCGACAGAATTATCGCCGGCAGCCCAAATTGTTCATGCTTTAAAAGTTGACCAGAGGGAGTTTTTCTGGTGTGGGCTTTTGTTAGAACATTATAGCTTATACATTTGTGTAGGCTGTAGTGGGGTAGCCCATAAGGGGTACAATCCAATTAGGGTTAGTACTTGTACCCAACTGTTTCATAGTTCATTCATTCCATTCTCACTTCTCGTCATGGTATCGAGCAGGTTCCCGAGTGGGAATACTGCCTAGGGCCCACCACAAACTTTTTTCTCCTTCCCTGCCCGGAGCGCTTAGCTCCTAACCCGAGTAGCGCCTCGAGCCGCCTTAGTGGCCCTTGTTGGCCGCCCTTACTGACCCTCGAGCCGCCCTCTACGGCCTCGCTTAGGCCGCTTACGGCCCCGTCGTGGCCCCGCTACGGCCCCGCTACGGCCCCGTCGGCCCCGCTACGGCTCCGCTTAGGCCCCGCTTCGGCCCCGCTACGGCCCCGCTACGGCCCCGCTACGGCCCCGTCGCCCCGCTACGGCCCCGCTTAGGCCCCGCTTCGACCCCCGCTACGGCCCCGCTACGGCCCCGCTACGGCCCCGTCGCGGCCCCGCTACGGCCCCGTTACGGCCCCGCCTAGGCCCCGCTACGGCCCCGCTACGGTCCCACTTCGGCCCCGCTACGGCCCCACTTAGGCCCCGCTACGGCCCCGCTACGGCCCCGTAGCCACCTGCGGCCCCGTCGCCCACTTCGGCACCGTCGCCACCGCAGCCCCGTCGCCCACTACGGCCCCGCCCACCCTTGCGGCCCGCCGCCACCTTAGGCCCCGCCGCCACCTGCGACCTCGCCACCACCTGCGACCCTGCCGCCTAGCGCCCGCAACGCCGAGTAGCCGAACCGCCGGCCAGCTAAGCCGCCCGAGCCGCCCATCAACCGAGCCGCCCGGCCGCCGAGCTGCCCAACAGCCGAGCCGCCCAGCAGCCGAGCCGCCCAACAGCCGAGCCGCCCAGCACCGTGCAGCCGAGCCGCCCAGCAACCGAGCTGCCCAGCAGCCGAGCCGCCGAGCAGCCCGATCGCCCCACCTGCCTGGTAAAAGCACAGTCTCTACCACTGCACTGCCCTGCCTCACTGTCCTCACTGCCTGCCTACTGCTGTTATGGCTTCCCCTAGCGTTCTCACCTTTGACGCTGAGGGTCGGGCAGTGGACTTTGAGGTCTGGGTAGATGATCTGCAGCTTTTCCTGCAGTGCGATAGGACAGACGGCACTGTGAGGACTCCACAAGTTTGGATGACTGGCCGTATAATACTGTAACCTAAAACGAACCTCTGATTTGTCGGTTTCTGCCAGAACGCCAACAACGTTTTTCTGTCAGAAATTTTTGTTGCAAATCCGTAACATGCAAAAGTTGTCGAACGGCATCGTTAAACCTTCCAAACCGAAACAAAGTTTCCTGAGATGTAGACACAGTCAATTTCTGGATAAACAGTTATTTTTCCCGTTTGAAAAAAACAACGACTTCAAACGCACTGGCTAGGCAGGAATGATTTTGCGTGGTGTCATAGGTTGACAGGACAAGGATACTGTTGGTGTAAGGGCCTAATAAACTCAAGGTATTAAGACTTTATCAAACTTAAAACCTCTCCTCGGGGTCACCTCCAAGGGTCCTTGGGTGCCTGGTACAAGACCAGCCCCTATCCTCGGGTCCAAGTTTGTAGAGAGAGGGATCAAGAATGACTTAGTCAAAATAACAAGAGTACCTTCAACGTCGCGCAGCGTATCGTGCAGACCGTCGATCGGATTAAACTGATAATTTCCTATATGGAAGCTCACTCCAAGAGCTTTAAAATAAGCCAAGTTGCCTCGCGAAAAGTTCTGCCATTAAGATGTTACGGCTCGAACAGCGTTTGCCTAGCATTGGAGTGCTAGCGTACTAGCGTAGACTCGGGTAGCATTCCGCCGTTGCACCGCGTAGAAACGAAATTCCAGGAAGGAAGGAATTCGCTTGAATCAAAATTGACTATATTCAGGTACAAACAGAGAAGGAATATATAGTTCTAGCTAGCAAGGACCTTCGGAATAAACCTGGGAACAACCAAGGATGATCCCAAATAATTCCAAGCAACAGAACCAACCTGGCTGGACAAAACAGCAGGTGGTAGGTTGGTAAACAACCTCTGGTTCTGTTTTTCCAACCTGGGAAAACAACAACCAGGTTCAGGTCCTAAAAAACAGAACCTGATTTGTCTTTGCCCAACCAGCCAAATGCTGGTTCCACTGGTTTCCCCAGGCCCTGTAGCAAGCAGATACAGACAAACAACATCCAACCTTCACCTAAATTGTACCCCTATAGTGCCTGCTCTGCTACACTAAAGTCAACCAAACAAAACGGTACAATATCGAGTTGGATAGAACTGAATCTGCACAATCAATTCAACCAAACCGCAAAGCTTCCATCTTGGGTTCCTTTGCGAGCTCGTCCTTTCTGCTTGTACTGTTCATAGCGCGTACAATGTTGTGCCGAAGCGCATCATGCGCGAGTACCTGCAAATGCTTCAAGCGAAAATTGCGAAAGCAAACAAACACACGAACATTCCATTCACACCCGAATGCATTCGCACACGCATACTCATACAAACAGACGGCAGGATGTCGTGCAATGTGAATTTGCACCCAACAACTTTGAGTGTCTTGCAGCTGCTGTACCTCATCTTGTGTCCATGCTCCTTGCACCTAAGGGAGACCCGGATGCACCAGACATCTCGACCCCGCGCTCTTACGTAGAGGCGATTACGGGTCCCTACTCCTCTCATCCCGTCCCTACGCAGAGATGGCTTCCTGGAAGTCCACAGGCACTTACGTCGACGACGTTACCCCACTTGGGGCGAACATCGTCAGTGGAATGTGGATTTTCAGGGTGAAGCGGCTGCCTGGTTCTCTGCCTGTCTTCAAGGCGCGTTATGTTGCACGAGGCTTCAGTCAGCGACAAGAAGTTGGCTTCTTCCAGACCTTCTCCCCTACCCCGAAGATGACCACTCTTTGGATTGTGCTGCACGTCGCCGCTAATCGTGACTACGAGCTTCACTCTCTTAACTTCAGCACAGCTTTCTTGCAAGGCAGCATGCACGAGGAGATCTGGCTGCGCTGCCCACCTGGCTTCACTGGGTCGTTTCTTGTAGGTACCTAGTGTTAAGATGAGAGGAGCCATGGATGGCAAGATAGTTAGGTAGGGTCGAAAAGTTGCACTTGGAAGAAAATGTCGAGATACAAAAGATAGAGGGTTGGAAACCCTAATTGAACCTAGGGTGTGTTCGGTCTGTTCTAAGAACTACGAAATGAACCTAAAATGAACCTGAACACGTTACTCTCTCTAAGCATGGAGAAATAATATAAGAACACCAAAATAAAGACCAGAAGGAGCTCTAGCCTACTCCAACACACCCCCAGGCTAGGTGAAGCTGGAGCACGCACACCCCCAGATGTGGAGAGACGCGTGAGCCCAAGCTCACGCACGTAGAAATGGTGTGGCGCACGCAGGAGGGCTTTGATGAAAATGTCAGCAAGGCTGGCAAAGGCGTCCACCTTGCGAAGACGTAAGAAGCCAGACTGCACAAGCTCGCGCGCGAAGAAATAGCGGACCTTTATATGCTTGCTGCAGGCGTAATAGACAGGATTTTTAGTGAGATGAATCATGCTCGCACTATCACAGGAGAGCGTCACAGAGTACTGAGAGTGGCAAGGCTCTGCAAGGAGAAAGGAGAGCTAGCGAGCCTCCTGAGCTGCCAAGGTGCCTGCGTATAACTGAGCCTCGCAGGTGGAAAGGCAGACAGAGGATGAGCGAGTGGAGTGCCAACTAATGAGACCACTACCAAGAGTAAAACCATAACCCTTAGACGAGCCGCGATCAGGGCGAGAGTCAGCGTACGAAGAGTCACTGTAGCCGGAGAGAACCGGAGGAACAGAGCCACCAAGAGTGAGAGCAAGGTCAGAGGTGGCACGCAGATAGCATAGAGCGCGCTTAGCAGCCGCCCGGTGCAAGTCAGTGTGGCGGCCTAGACCGACAAAGCGAGAGAGAACACTGAGGGGGTAAGCAAGGTCAGAGCGAGTGCACATCATAGCATACATAAGAGACCCAGCGAGCTCAAGATTAGGCCGCAGCTCAGAGGAGGGAGCAGGGACGGCAGGGGCAGTGAGCTGATGGTTAGCGGGAAGAGGGGTGGAGACCGGCTTGGCCTGCGACATCTCGAACCGCTGGAGGATGGACTAGATGTAGAAAGACTGGGAGAGAGAGATGGTGCGGGCAGCACGATCATGACAGATCTCCATGCCGAGGTAGTGACGAAGCTCGCCAAGATCCTTGCACAGGAGACGCGCCTTCACGGCTTTCTTGACAGCAGCAAGATCGGTGGAGTCCTCAGCAAGCAGCACCAAATCGTTCACGTAGGCAAGGATGTAGAGTCTGTGGGGGGAAGTGTGAATGAAAAGACTAGGGTCGGAGGTGGAGGTAGAGAAGCCAAGCGAGTGAAGGGTGGAAGCGAGCTTGGCATGCCACTCGTGCGGGGCCTGTTTAAGGCCATACACAGGTCGCTTTATGTCCCAAACAGTGCCTGGAGGGAAAGGGCGAGGAAAGCCAGCACGACGCTCAAGGAATATGCGCTCATGCAGCTCGCCCTGAAGGAAAGCATTGGAAACGTCTATGGAATGGATTTCCCAATTCCAGCGAGCACCTAAGTCAAGAAGGAGGCGGAGAGTAAGGAGACGGGCTGTGGGGGAGTAAGGCAAAGTAGTCAATCTCTTCATGCTGAATGAAGCCCTTGGCACAGTAGCGGGCTTTGAAGACAGGAAGTTCGCTAGGCAGCTGCTTGACACGGAAGACCCATTTGCCCTTGACAAGGGTGGCGCCAGGAAGGGGGACAGAGTCAATGTAGGAATTAGTTCTGGTAAATGCCTCACACTCAGTAATGATGGCAGCCATCCACTCAGTGGCATGAAAGGTTGGCACGGCCTCAAAGTAGGACTGAGGAGTGGGAACGGCAACGGTGTCAACATAGAGAAAAGTGGGAGAATTGCTAAAGTCATCGACAATGACACATAGGAGAGGAGAAACAGGATGAATGGTGAAGAGCTCCTTAAAACTATATATTCCTTCTCTGTTTGTACCTGAATATAGTCAATTTTGATTCAAGCAAATTCCTCCCTTCCTTGAATTTTGTTTCTACGCGGTGCGACGGCGGAATGCTACCCGAGTCAACGCTAGTACGCTAGCACTCCAACGCTAGGCAAACGCTGTCCGAGCCATAACTTCGTAATGGCAGAATTTTTCGCGATGCAACTTGGCTTATTTTAAAGCTCTTGGAGTGAGCTTCGATATAGGAAATTCTCAGCTTAATCCGGTCGACGGTCTGTACGATACGCTGCGCGACGTTCAAGGTACTCTTGTTATTTTGACTAAGTCATTCTTGATCCCTCTCTCTACTATCTCGGACCCGAGGATAGGGGCTGGTCTTGTACCAGGCACCCAAGGACCCTTGGAGGTGACCCCGAGGAGAGGTTTTAAGTTTGATAAAGTCTTAATAGCTTGAGTTTATTAGGCCCTTACACCAACAAGCTGGTATCAGAGCTGCGTTATAGTGATCCTCGATATAGGTAGCTATGGCGGGCAACACCTCGATGGGAGCTGGTGTATCTTCAGCCCAAGATCATAGCGGCAGCCATGATTCTGGTGTTTCAGCGCCAAGGGGAGCGCGAACAAACCAGGGCTCGCTGGTCAAGGAGGTGCTGAAGAATTTCACCGTCGAGAAGTTCAATGGTGAGGGCTATGATGATTGGGCCTGGAAAATGCAACTATATTTCCGTCAGATTGGATTGCTGAAACTAATGATTGGGGAGGAGCCTACACCGAGTGACCCCGCGCTGCAGGAAGATTGGGACGAGCGCTCCTCGGCTGGCTACTATTTGATGTCGCAGAGTTTGGAGCTGAACCAGCGTCACCACGTCATGCACCTGCTGCCGGAGGTTGAGTACGGTCCGAAGGAGATTGGATTGCTGAAACTAATGATTGGGGAGGAGCCTACACCGAGTGACCCCGCGCTGCAGGAAGATTGGGACGAGCGCTCCTCGGCTGGCTACTATTTGATGTCGCAGAGTTTGGAGCTGAACCAGCGTCACCACGTCATGCACCTGCTGCCGGAGGTTGAGTACGGTCCGAAGGAGTGGACCGTGTTGAAGGAGCTGCACGCCCCGACCTCTGTTGTTGCAACGTTGATGCTGGAGAGGGAGCTGTCTGCGTTGCGGCTGAGCGAGGGAGAGCCGGTGCAACCTGTCCTGGACAAATTGCGCGACCTCTACGCAAAGTTGGCGACCGCGGGAATCACCTACCCGGAGCAGACCAAGTGCCTGAAGATGCTCTCGCTGCTGCCGGAATCGTGGCTTCAATTCACGAGCGGATTGAGCCTGCCGCAGAACTAGAGCTCGTGGACACTCGAGTGGGTGCGGACAAAGATTCTGGAGGAAGACTTCCGTCGCCCCCAACTGAGGGGTGGAGACGACGGCAGCAGCGGCTATGGGATGCAAGGAAGCCGACGTGGCAGAGGACGTGGCTTCGGTGGTGCTGGACGCGGTGCAAAAAAGGACGACGACTCCAACGACCAACAAGGAGGTACCGGTTGGGGTCGCGGTGCGAAATCTGGACATGGGGGCAAGTCAGGTGCTGGTGGCAAAATGAAAGGGAGGTGCTGGTATTGTGAGAAGGAGGGGCACCCCTGGTTTTTGTGCTATAAGAAACCCGATGGATGGACCCCCCAGAATCGTCACCAGGATGTCGGCGCGCGGAGGAACCATAAAAACAGCGCGAGCATGGTCGCCGATTCGTCCGACAACAACCCGAAGCGCAGTAGCGGTGCGGAAAAGATGAAGCAGCGCACCGCGGGCCAGTTCTTCCATATTGGAGAGCAAGGAGAGCAGGGGGAGCAAGAAGACGCCTCTGCCAAGGTTGGAGCAGAGCTGCACCCCCTGGATTATTGGGTGTTGGACATGGGCACTACTTGGACGATGACGCCGCACAAGGACCTGCTGGACCACGTACGCGCTGCACCGATCAACGAGGTGTGCTCCACCTCTGGACACGCGCTGAAGGTGGCTGGTGCGGGACGAGCTGCATTTAAGGGAGCGGATGGCAAGCCGGTGGTGCTGCACGACGTTCTCCTCGTTCCTGAACTCAAGGCCAACCTCATCTCCCTCCGTAAGCTTGGCAAGGCTTGGGTGAGCACTAGCACGGATGGGGCACGCATTTACAAGGGGCAGCTGGGCAATCGGGTGCTTTGGGATCTGCACGAGAGCACGGACGTGTACAGATCCATATGGCAGCTGCCGGCGTTGGCGTGGCATGGTGGGGGGCAGGCTGGAGAGGGGTCTGCATCCCAGGGGGAGTGCAATGCCGTTGGAGGGGTTGGTGTAAAAGTGTCGGCCAGATCTGGGGAGACAGATTGGGCAACGGCATACCGACGCTTGGGGCATGTGGCAATGCCCTTGTTGAAGCAGTTGGAGAAAGATGGAGCCGTTAAGGGTCTGAAGCTGAACGGACAGCCACCTGATGAGAATTGTGAAATCTGTTTGCTCTCAAAGTTTACCCGTTTCCCCTTCCATAGTGTGGCTGGCAGGAGCAAGAAGCCGTTGGAGCTGGTCCACATGGACTTGGTGGGGCCGCTGCCGGTTCAGGGACACAAGGGGGAGCGGTACTTTCTGACCATAGTGGATGACTGGAGCAGGCTTATGTGGGCATATCCGCTGAAGCAGAAGGACCATGCCGCCTCTACGATACGGGAAGATTGGCTGCCATTTGTGGAGAAGCAAGCGGAGTGTGTGGTGAAGCGGATTAGGACAGATCGGGGTGGTGAGTTCCTTGGAGCTGAGATGACGGCCTGGCTCAAGAAGCAGGGCATCTAGAGGGAGCTGACCACGGCTTAAACCCCACAGTCTAGCGGTGTAGCAGAACGGGCGAACCGGACAATTGTGGAGATAGCTAGGGCGCTGCTCATAGAATCTGGGCTAGGCAACTTGATGTGGCCCCATGCTGTTCGGCACGCTACCGTCGCTAGGAACAGGGTACTCACCAAGGTTGGGGATGACTCGTGGGTGCCGTTGGAGAGGTGGCTTGGGAGGAAGCCGCCGGTGGACATGCTGAGGGTGTTCGGTTGCATGGCAGTCGCTCACGTCCCCAAGACCTACCGCAGTAAGTTGTGGGCAAGTGCAATCTGGTGTGTGCATTTGGGGCTGGCTGCTGAGAGCAAGGGATGGCTGCTGTGGGAACCTTCTAAGGGTGTGTTGTTTGACAGCAGGGATGTGAAGTTTGTTGAGGGCATGATGTATGGGAGGTGGGAGAAACAGCCGGAGGCCAGGGTGTCCCAGCAGATGGAGCAGATCACCATGCAGCTGGACCTGACTCCTAGTGTGTGGGAGGAAGGAAAGGAGGCAGCTGCAGAGGGCGGTGATGGAGAGAAGGTGCAGGAGGCACCTGCTGGTGGAGGTGATGGTGTGGAGACTAGCGGTAGCACTAGTGGAGCTGCTGGATTTGAGGGGGGAGAGCAGCAGCAGGGAAAAACTAAGAAGCCGAAGGGTGTTGTTATGAAGGGAAGGGAGACACCCGTCTCCAGGCCAGGACGTACCCGTATGGCTACTAAGAAGCTGACTGCAGGAGCTGATGTCGCAGAGCAGCAGCTTGGGACAGAGGAGGCATTGCTGATTCTACCGCATGGCTATGATCCGGATGAGGAGGATGAACCTGCCTACTGTTTTCTTGCCCCTACACCAGAGGAACCAGCTAGCATGGAGGAGGCATTAGCTGGACCAGATAGGGAGAAGTGGCTGGTTTCCAGGGATGCTGAGTACCAGAGCCTGCTAGAGAATGGGACATGGGAGCTGGTGGTGCTGCCTGAGGGGAAGAAAGCCATACAGTGCAAGTGGGTGCTAAGGATCAAGACCGATGACAAGGGACAGGTCACCATCTACAAGAGCAGGCTGGTGGCGAAGGGGTTTATGCAGAAGGAGAAGCGGGACTTCAATGAGATCTTTGCTCCCACTGCCAAACCCCGTACCCTCTGTGTCTTGTTGGCAGATTCAACTGTTAGTGGGAAATTCATCATTCAGATGGATATATCTACGACATTCTTCAATGGGATTTTAGAGGAGGACGTGTACATGACGCAACCGCCTGGGTATGAGGATGGTACGGGCAGGGTGTGCAAGCTGAAAAGGTCCATCTACGGCTTGAAGGAGGCGCCACACTGCTGGTACCAGAAGCTGGCAGCTGTTTTAGAGGAGATGGGATTCAGGACCAGCACCTGTGATGAGAGCCTCTTTCTCAAGGGGGAGGGGAAGAAGCTGGTGCTGTTTCTGGTCTATGTGGACGATATTCTTCTCTTTAGTAGCAGCATGAAGGAGATCCAGAAGGTGCAGCAGCAGCTGATGGAGAACTTCAAGTGCAAGAACCTTGGGGAGGTAAAGTACTATCTCGGGATGCATGGGGAGAGGGATTTGGATCACAGGTGGTTGAAGCTGCACCAGGAGAAGTTCATCAAGGAGCTGGGGGAGAAGTACGGGATTGAGAATGAGCGCAAGGTTGCAACTCCCCTGCCAGCAGAATTCAAGCTTGTGAAAGCTGCAGAGGATGAAGGGGTTGAAGCCAAGGAGCAGCAGCAATTTCAGTCCTTGGTGGGCAGCCTCTTGTATGCAGCAGTTCACACAAGGCCCGACATCTCTTTCTCGGTTGGGCAGCTGGCCAGGGTGGTGCAGAATCCATCAGAGGAGCAGGTGGATGCAGCTGAGCGTGTGGTGAAGTATCTGAACTCTCACCAAAGCATTGGAGTTCAATACTCCGCATCTGCACAGGTGAAGCAAAAAGGGGTTGAGGTGCTGAAAGAGAAGGGGGAGAGGCTTGGAGAAGGCAAGCTCTTTCTCACTTGCTTTACCGATGCTACGTGGACCTCTGAGAAGGAGGATTCCTCATCTGTGGGAGGAAATCTACGTAGTTGGAGGAGGACCTATAAGTTGGAGGTCAAAGAAGCAGACGGAGACAGCACTCTCTTCTGTGGAATCAGAGTACATGGCGATGTTTCATGGGGTGAAGGAGGTCATTTGGCTAAGGAGGCTGTTAGGGAGATTGTCCAGGAGCAAAAGGTTGCTACGCCGCTGTTTTGTGATAGCAAGGGAGCTCTTGGGATTGTTGGTGTAAGGGCTTAATAAATTCAAGCTATTAAGACTTTATCACACTTAAAAACCTCTCCTCGGGGTCACCTCCAAGGGTCCTTGGGTGCCTGGTACAAGACCAGCCCCTATCCTCGGGTCCGAGTTTGTAGAGAGAGGGATCAAGAGGGACTTCGTCAAAACAGCAAGAGTACCTTGAACGTCGCGCAGCGTATCGTGCAGACCGTCGACCGGATTAAGCTGAGAATTTCCTATATCGAAGCTCACTCTAAGAGCTTTAAAATAAGCCAAGTTGCCTCGCGAAAAGTTTTGCTATTACGAAGTTATGGCTCGGACAGCGTTAGCCTAGCGTTGGAGTGCTAGCGTACTAGCGTTGACTCGGGTAGCATTCCGCCGTTGCACTGCGTAGAAAGGAAATTCCAGCGAGGAAGGAATTTGCTTGAATCAATTTCACTATATTCAGGTACAAACAGAGAAGGAATAAATAGCTCTAGCTAGCAAGGACCTTGGGAATCAACCTGGGAACAACCAAGGATGATCCCAAATAATTCCAAGCAACAGAACCAACCTGGCTGGACAAAATAGCAGGTGGTAGGTTGGTGAACAACCTCTGATTCTGTTTTTCCAACCTGGGAAAACAACAACCAGGTTCAGGTCCTAAAAACAGAACCTGTTTTGTCTTTGCCCAACCAGCCAAATGCTGGTTCCGCTGGTTTCCCCTGGCCCTGTAGCATGCAGATACAGACAAACAACATCCAACCTTCACCTAAATTGTACCCCTATAGTGCCTGCCCTGCTACACTATAGTGAACCAAACAAAACAGTACAATTTCGAGTTGGATAGAACTGAATCTGCGCAATCAAGTAAGCCGAACCGCAAAGCTTCCATCTTGGGTTCCTTTGCGAGCTCGTCCTTTCTGCTTGTACTGTTCATAGTGCGTACATTGTTATGCCGAAGCGCACATTGTACGAGTACCTGCAAATGCTTCAAGCAAAATTGCGAAAGCAAACAAACACACGAACATACCATTCACGCGCAAATGCATTCGCACACACATACTCGTACAAACAGACGGCAGGATGTCGTGCAATGTGAATTTGCACCCAACAAAGATGGCCAGGAACGCTGTGCTTCATGGGCTGAACAATCACATGCGTATCAAGTGGCACTGGTTGCGTAAGGAGGTGAAGAGGGGGACGGTGAATCCGATCTACATCAAGACTCACCAGCAGCCAGCAGACTTCCTCACCAAGAGGCTTGCGGATGAGCCTCATTGGCGTTGTGTGCGGATGAGTGGAATGAGCATGAACTAGTATGGAATGATGGGGATGCAGCCGGCAGGCTGAGGGGGAGTGTGTTGGGTGCAAATTCACATTGCACGACATCCTGCCATCTGTTTGTGTGAGTATGCGTGTGCGAATGCATTCGGTTGTGAATGGAATGTTGGTGTGTTTGTTTGCTTTCGCAATTTTCGCTTGAAGCATTTGCAGGTACTCGCGCATTATGCGATTTGGCACAACATTGTACGCGCTATGAACAGTACAAGCAGAAAAGTTGAGCTCGCAAAGGAACCCAAGATGGAAGCTTTGCGGTTCGGTTGAATTGATTGTGCAGATTCAGTTCTATCCAACTCGAAATTAACTGTTTTGTTTGGTTGACTATAGTGTAGCAGGGCAGGCACTATAGGGGTACAATTTAGGTAAAGGTTGGATGTTGTTTGTCTGTATCTGCATGCTACAGGGCCAGGGGAAACCAGTGGAACCAGCATTTGGCTGGTTGGGCAAAGACAAATCAGGTTCTGTTGTTTAGGACCCGAACCTGGTTGTTGTTTTCCCAGGTTGGAAAAACAGAACCAGAGGTTGTTTACCAACCTACCACCTGCTGTTTTGTCCAGCCAGGTTGGTTCTGTTGCTTGGAATTATTTGGGATCATCCTTGGTTGTTCCCAGGTTGATTCCCAAGGTCCTTGCTTGCTAAAACTATATATTCCTTCTCTGTTTGTACCTGAATATAGTCAATTTTGATTCAAGCGAATTCCTCCCTTCCTGGAATTTCGTTTCTACGCGGTGCGACGGTGGAATGCTACCCGAGTCAACGCTAGTACGCTAGCACTCCAACGCTAGGCAAACGCTGTCCGAGCCATAACTTCGTAATGGCAGAACTTTTCGCGAGGCAACTTGGCTTATTTTAAAGCTCTTGGAGTGAGCTTCGATATAGGAAATTCTCAGCTTTATCCGGTCAACGGTCTGTACGATACGCTGCGTGACGTTCAAGGTACTCCTGTTATTTTGACTAAGTCATTCTTGATCCCTCTCTCTACAATCTAGGACCCGAAGATAGGGGCTGGTCTTGTACCAGGCACCCAATGACCCTTCGAGGTGACCCCGAGGAGAGATTTTAAGTTTGATAAAGTCTTAATAGCTTGAGTTTACTAGGCCCTTACACCAACAGTAGTGGGGCGAAGAGGATGAGGGCGGAGGTTAGAGAGCAAAGTGGCATGGAGAAGAGCATAGCTCCAAAGAGAGTGAGAAGGCAGCGAATAATTTCCATGAGAGTGCGATTGTGTCTCTCAGCAGCCCCATTCTGCTCTAAGGAGTGAGGAAGAGTGGAGGTCTTGCGAATGCCAAGAGATTCACAGTAAGAGGAGAGGGAGTGATCAAAGAATTCGCCACCACCATCGGAATGGGAAGCGGGCGACAGGACGCTTAAAACGTAGACGAGCCTGCTCAACCCAGCGAATGATGAGGGAGGGAGCGTCAGATTTGGCACGGAGGGGATAGACAGTTGCAAAGCATGAGTGGTCATCAACCAAAAGCAGAAAATATCGATGACTCTGATGAGAGGCAGTAGGTGAGGGACCCCTGAGGTCCATGTGAACAAGGTCAGGGGGTTGGGGAGAGGCAGAGGGAGAAGAGGGATGAAGTGACTGGGAGAGTTTGGCCTGGACACATGGGATGCATGGAGGAGCAAGAGAGGGGGGAAGGGAGGGGAGGCCATGAAGAAGCTTAGAAGAGACCATATTGCGAAGAAGGGGAAAGTTGGGGTGGCCAAGTCGATGATGAAGGAGAAGGGTAGGTTGAGTAAGAGAGCGACAGTCGCAAGAGGGAACGGCAGGGGCAGAAGAGGAAGAGGCATGATGGGCAGAATGGGGAAGAGAGACACGAAGAGTGTAAAGGCGAGTGATTGGAGAAAGAGTGAAGCGTGCAAGATGGCGGTTGCGGTGATAGAGATTACAGTAGATGTCACATTCAGGAAAGATGGCTCGCACACAAAGACGTTGAAGAGCAGAGAGAGAAAGAAGGTTGTGGCGGCAGGAAGGAATATAGAGGCCAGTCACAGCACCAAAAGGGGCAGGTAGGACAGGGAAGAGAAGAGGTAGCGGTGCAAGGCATGGTCATGGTATCCCCTGCCCCTTGAATGGAGAGGGGACGGGGAAAAGAGCGATGTACACCAGCATCACGAAAGACAGAGTCAGTAGCACCACTGTCAAGAACAAACTCAAGAGTGCGAGGGAGGGAAAGAGCAGCAGCTGTGGGACCAAGACACCGAGAATCATTGCCATTAACAGAAGGAGCGAACATCATGGCAAAACAAGGGTCCATAAGGGGAGAAGCCCCCAGAATGCTATCCTGACTAGGCATAGTCACACTGAGAGCAGATGCCTGAGCACACGTACCAGAGTCGGTGGCCGCAAGGACCGCCTGGGCAGAGGACTGGCGACGCCGACGAGAGAGTTGGAGCCAGTTGGGAGGGCGACCAGTGTTGCCAGCGAGGAACCAGTCATCGGTGAGCTTCTGGAAGCAGGAGGAGGTGGGATGATTGGTACGACCGCAGGGCTGACCCTTGCGGGGCCCCTGGCGCATGATGTAGGTGCAGGGAGGAAAGGTGTTGCGAGGGCGAGAGGAAGCAGCGGCAGCAGTGGTGGTGGAGAGAGGAGGAGGGACAGAAGAGGATGTGACTGAAAGCGCTCGTTGAGATAGCTGAGAAGTTCCTTGGCATAGCAGATGTGCAAGCACTGAGGGAGAAGAGTTGGAGGGAGGCAGGCAAGGATGACCTGACAGGCACGTGCATTGGCAACTTGCCAGTCAGCGAGAAGATCAGAGTGAGATGGAGCAGAGGAAAGGGGCGTAGACGCAGAGCGGAGAGAAGGGGCAGCGAGGTGCTCAGTGAGGCGCTTGCGGGTGCTCTCGAGGGACTCAGCAAGAATACGAGCTAAGTCGCGGGCAGCAGCATTGTCAGGAGCAGCTGTGGCGGTGGCTTGCGCCGTAGTCACAAGCCGCTCAGTTTCAGCAATGGCAGCACGGAGGCCATCAGCAAAGGGTCAGAGGAGGAAGAGGTGGGTGCAGAGGGAGAGGTAGAAATGGCACCAGAACCACTCTGCTGAGTGACAAACCAGAGGTTAAAGCCACTCACGAGGGTGCCATACAGCGTGCGCTTAAGACAGTTCAGCCAACTGGGGAAGTTGACTGCACTGCCATTGGGCGCAAGCTGAAGGACCAGCAGAGGGAGGGAGGGGAGGGCGAGAGAGGTCGCCATGAGGAGGAGGAAACAGCTACAGAGCAGATGTGGGGAGAGGTATAAGAGGCGGAGGAATAAGGGCGGGGTAGTCTGCTGCTAAGCCGCTGAGGGGAGAAACAAGAGGAGTGAAAGTGGCGGAGTAGTCTGCTGGTGAGCTGAAGCGGGGAGAAACCAGAGGAGGAGGGAAAATGGCGGAGTAGTCTGCTGCTGCGCCGATGAGGGAAGAAACCAGAGGAGGAGGGAAATTGGAGGAGTAGTCTGCTACTGCGCCGATGACGGGAGAAACCAGAGGAGGAGGGAAAATGGCGGAGTAGTCTGCTGCTGCGTCGATGAGGGGAGAAACCAGAGGAGGAGGGATAGCGGCGGAGAAGTCTGCTGCTGTGCCGCTGAAGGGAGAAACAAGAGGAGGAGGGAGAATTGTGAAGAGTGTGCAGTTGAGCAGTTGAGAGGAGCATGTTGAGGAGGAGGGAAGGTGTGGAGGAACAACAGCTACACAGCACAATCAGCTACCAGCTGCAGCAGATAAAGAGAGAAAAGAGGTGGAGGAGGGGTGAGATAGTGGAGAGGGAACTAGTGGGAGAGAGGAGAGGAGGAGGGTGAAGGGGCGGATTGTGGGAAGGGCAGGGCGCGCCACAAGGAGCTGCGAGCCGCAGCAGATGGGGAGAGAAAATAGGAGGAGGAAAAGGTGAGGTAGTGGGGGAAGCACAAAGGAGAGACGGAAGGAGGAGGAGGGTGAGGGAAGGGGCGGATTAAGGAAGGGCAGAGCGCGCCGCAAGGAAGGGCAGGCGTGCACGCTGCTGGACGGTGCTTAGCGTGCGCGGCGGCGGGAGCGCAATGCGCGCGCGACGAGACAGAGTGGGGGGGGGGGGGGGGCGGCTGAGCGCGCTACGGGCGGAAATCGGCGGGCTACCATCCGAAACGCGAGGAGGAGGAAGCGGGATGAAGAGAGAAGGTGCGGGCGGATAATCTGAACGGTAGGGAGACGCGCTTCGGACTAGATTAGGGCACTCGAGCGAGTATAACGAAGAGAACCGCATGGATGCTAAGAGTGAGAAGAAAGAAACGAGAGGAAAGAAAAAAAAAATGTATAGCTAGGTAGCGCGGAAACGGAAGGGCCGGAGATTATCTAAGCAATACGGATAAATATGAAACGCCTAGGACTACGCTCTGCATACCATGTTAAGATGAGAGGAGCCATGGATGGCGAGATAGTTAGGTAGGGTCAAAAAGTTGCACTAGGAATAAAATGTCGAGATACAAAAGAGAGAGGGTTGGAAACCCTAATTGAACCTAGGGTATGTTCGGTTTGTACTAAGAACTATAAAATGAACCTAAAATAAACTTGAATGCGCAACTCTCTCTAAGCTCGGAGAAATAATATAAGAACACCAAAATAAATACCAGAGCCAGCTCAAGCCTACTCCAACACCCAGTCGAGCCTCTGGCGGCCAGTCTACAGTCTCCCCCAGGCGCCTCGCGAGTGGCACGACAGACTGAGGATGACACTTGCGGCTCTTGGGTTTGCTCCTTCGACTGCTGGCCCGTCGATGTTTGTGCGCACTGACACTTCGCTGCCGCCGTTCTACATCCTCGTGTACGTCGACGACTTGGTATTTGCCACTGCTCACACTGAGAAACTCGCCCACGTGAAGTCCGAGCTGCAGAAGAGACACACGTGCACAGACCTAGGAGAGCTGCGCAGCTATCTTGGCTTGCAGATCACCCAGGACAGAGCACGGTGCACCATTACCCTGACTCAGTCACACATGGTGCAGCAGGTCCTTCAGCGCTTCCGCTTCACATACTCCTCGCCACAGTCCAATCCTCTGCCTACCGGTCACTCTCTCTCAGCTCTGACTTAAGATAAGTCCCTAAGCCCGTATCTAGAGCTTTTGGGCTGCCTCATGCACCTGATAGCCTGCTCTTGACCTGACCTTGCTTACCCTCTCAGCATCCTAACACGCTACGTTGCGCCCGAGAGACAACGACCAGAGCACTAGGAGGCCGCAAAGAGGGTGTTACGCTACTTGTGCAGTACGTTGGGCATGAGGCTCGTGCTTGGAGGATGGAGTCTAGTTGTTCTCACTAGCCACGCAGACGCGTCTCGGGTTGACAACTTGGCTACGAAGCGGTCGTCATAGGGTTACAATTTCAGCCTTGGCTCCGGTTCTGTTTCTTGGCGGTCTACCCGCTCGTCTTCCGTTCTCAGTACCAATTGTAAGGCTGAGATCTACGCAGGGGCCATAGCTGCACTGGAGTTAGACTGGCTCACCTACCTGCTGACCGAATAGGGAGGGCGGCCTATTTCTCCTCCAGTTCTGTACGTAGACAACAAGGCCATGATTGCCTTGTGTCAGGAGCACAAACTGGAGCACAGGACGAAGCACATCGCTCTGCGTTACTTCGTTCCTCAAGATTTGCAGCGGCATGGTCAGCTTCGTCTTGCTTACGTGGCCACTCAGGCCAAAACCACTCATATATTCACCAAGGCACTCCAGCCTCGTGGTCATTAGCGTTTCTGTATTGTTTTAGGCCTTGTGTCTACTTTTCCTCACTTGCTCACTTCTTGACTTTGCTTGTACTGTGATCTATATGCTTATACTTGTATGCTTACCATTGCTAGGTTTTGATCACTGTACTGCTTGTTCTGCTATATATAACTCTGCATGTGAACTAGCCTTGTGGCCATTTGCTTGTGCTCAGAATGTATGGTGACTCCGTGATCCACCCTGAGCTTGCTTTGCTTTTCTTGACTTGTCTTGTGACCTCTTGTTCTCCCCCACTTTGCCTATGGGTGTGTGTGCAACTCATATGCTACATATTGTGTAGGCTGTAGTGGGTTAGCCTGTAAGGGGTACAACCCAATTAGGGTTTACTAGTTGTACTTCTGCTTGCTGCTAGTTTATCCATGCTCGTTCATTCTACTGATAAGTTGAGTTCCTAAAGAGAGGGTATTTGTGAGCTTATGGGGTTTTCTTGGTTGGGGACTCTCTCGGGACCTTCCTTCTCGTCCTCCTCTTTCCTCCACCTGGTTTCTTGCTACTCTAATTTTTTTGTGTGCTTCTTCTTAAACAATGTCAGAATGTTATGTTTGTCTAGCCCTCAGTGGGGTACTCAATAGTGAGTACAGCCCAATTTAGGGTTTGCTATATGTACTCAACTGCTTGCTAGTGAAACTCACTTCCACTCTTTCCTCATTTCTTCACATGGTATAGAGCTGGTTCCCTCCTGGGACTGTTCCTTCTTAGGACCCACCACTTCGCTAAACTTTTTTTTTCTGCCCTGCCCTTAGCGCGTTTCGCGCTCTGCCCTGCTGCCCGTTGCGGCCCTTCGTGGCCCCTTCGTGACCCCTTCGTGGCCCCTTCGCGACCCCGTCGCGGCCCCGTCACGGCCTCGCCCCGGCCCTGCCCCGTCGCCCGGCCCTGCCCCGTCGCCCTGTCGCCCCACCCCCCCCCCCCCCCCCCCCCGTCGCGGCCCCCCCTTCGCGGCCCCGTCGCGGCCCTACGTCGCGGCCCCCCGTCGCGGCCCTGCCCCGTCGCCCGCCGCGGCCCTGTCGAGGCCCTGCCCCGGCCCTGCCCCGACCCTGCCCCGACCCCGCCCCGGCCATGCTCCGTCGCCTGTCGCGGCACACCGGGGACCCGTGCACCGCCCCCCCCTCTTTTCCCGTCGCCTGTCGAGGCGACCTGAGGGGGCCGCGACCTTGGGGGGGGGGGGGGGGGGGGGGGGGGCGAGCGTCGCCCCTTCTACCGCCTGTTTTGGCGCCCTGGGAGGCCGCGCGTTGCCCCCCCCGCCCCCGTAACCTCCCTACCCGCCATCCCGCCCTGCCCTGTGTTAAGGTTTGGGGGTGGCGAGTAGGGGGTGGCGGGTGTGTGGTCTCCCTTGCTCCTCCTCCTCCTCTGTCTCCCACTGTTGCAGCTGCCGCTGAGGGGGGTGGGTGTGTGGGAGTCGACGGAGTGGTGCTAGGGGGTGGGGTGTGAGTGAACCTAGGGTGCAGCAGGGGGTGTGTGAAAGGGGGGTGGGATAGTTTGTGGAGGTTGAAGGGGGGTGGCCGCCGTGAAGCCCGCAGCTCCAGTCGCTCGTGAGACCGTTGCGCCAGTCGCCCGTGAGCCCGTTGCGCCAGTCGCCCGTGAGCCAGTTGCTCCAGTCGCCCGTGAGTCCGTTGCTCCTGCCGCTCAGAGTTAGTCGCGGAGCCAGTTACTCCAGTAGCCCGTGTGCCAGTTGCTCCAGTTGCCAGTGTGCTAGTTGCTCTAGTTGCCCGTGTGCCAGTTGCTCCAGTTGCGCCGTGTGCCAGCAGCTACAGCTGCCGCCCACTACCTCCTCTCCTCTCATAGTCCCTCCTCCTCCACACTTGCCCTCGGTGATAGCCTCTAGCTTTGCTTACATTTGTGAACTTTAAACTCTTGCTTCTTATACTTGTGCTCAGATTGTGTGGTGACATTGTGATCCACCCTGAGCTTGTGTTTTGCTTGCTAGTTGTGCTGATTGCACCCCACTTTGGCTATGGGGGTATGTCAGAATGTTATGTTTGTCTAGCCTGCAGTGGGGTACTCAATAGTGAGTACAACCCAATTTAGGGTTTGCTATATGTACTCAACTGCTTGCTAGTGAAACTCACTTCCACTCTTTCCTCATTTCTTCACAAACCATTGTGATTGAGTTAGGTTTCTATGGCAGCTTACCCCCTAATGCGTCGAAATTCAAAACTCGAGAAATACTTCACCTTTTCGTTCGAATCAATTTAAAAATTGTTGCTACGGTCTAGGGATACAACATATATAAATCTGGTTAAGTTTTAACGGTTCAAGTTTTGTCGACAGCGTACTCCAAGATCGCAGCGCCACCGACGAACTTACTGAAAAATGATACGCCCTATAAATGGGATACTGCTCAACAGCAAGCCATGGAGCAGCTACAGACAGCACTAACTGCTGCCCCAGTACTCATCGTACTGGATCCAGACAGGGAATACGTGGTGGAAGCAGACGCTAGTGACCAGGTAGTCAGAGCAGCACTATTGCAGGATCACAGATGCGGTTTGCAACCCATTGCCTACCTCGGTAAGAAGCTACACGGAGCTGAACTAAACTATCCCATCTATGACAAGGAAGCCTAAGCAATGGTCACAGCCTTCACGGCGTGGAGATGTTATCTAGAGGGAGCCAAGACTACAGTCTACACAGACCACTGAAGTCACAGCCTACACTCTTATGACGACAGGTGCGGTGGGTGGAATTCCTGAAAACTCACTTCCACTACAACATCGTCTACAATCCCAGTTACACAACAAAGCATACACATTGAGCCGCCCCGGCCATGTATCAGGCATCCATCTTGACATGATGAACCCTCTACTCATGGTTCTATTCCAACATGGGTACTCTATGGACGCAGAGATCGCTACAGCACGTTATAAAAAAAAAAAAAAAAAAAAATTTACAGTGGTAGAAAGACTTAGCGGTAAGGAAAGGTTCAGGAAAGTTTTGGGTACCGAACTATGCCCCACTCCGAAGAATCTTACTAGAGGAGTTTCACAAAGTAGAGTACGCGGAACATTTTGGGAGCAACAAAACGCTAGCGGAAATTGTTAGAATAAGCTAAGAGTTAGTAGGTTTAGGAGCCATGGTTTAGGAGCCTTGGTAGTTGAGTTCGAGGGTGAGGAGAGTGTCGAAAGAGTTGTAAAGGAGAATAGAGGTTTCACTACAGACTCAAGGGTACAAATATGAAAGAAGTGAAGCAAGGTGCACCACCTAACAAGCAAGATAACTACACTAAGTCTACATTGCAGGCAGTTATAAAGTGATGTATACAATAACATTCTAACACACCCCCTAACTGCCTGCAGTGAAGAACCAAGTGCAGAAACACCCCCGGAAGGGGTACACCAAGCAGAGTCCAGCAGACGGAGAGGGAAGTGAGGAGGAGGAGGGACTATGAGAGGAGAGGAGGTGGTGGGCGGCAGCTGAAGCTGCTGGCACACTGCACAACTGGAGCAACTGGCACACTGGCAACTGGAGCAACTGGCACACTGGCAACTGGAGCAACTGCCACACGGGCAACTGGAGTAACTGAATCCGCGGCTAGACGAGCGGCAGGAGTAACTGACTCACGGGCGACTGGAGCAACGGGCTCACGGGCGACTGGAGCGACGGGCTCACGGGCGACTGGCCCAACGGTCTCACGGGCGACTGGAGCTGGTGACTTCACGGCGGCCACCTCCACTCAACCTCCCTCACCTGTCCCACACCCCTTTCACACCCCTTGCCGCACCCCTTCCCACACTCATCACCCTCACACCCGCCACCCCCATGCCTCCCACACTCACCACCCCCACACCCGCCACCCCCATACCCACCCTCCCACGGCTGCACCGGGTCCAGGAGCGGCTGCTGCACTGGCGGCTGCTGCACGGGCCAGGGGCGGCTGCTGCAGGGGCGGCCGCTTTAGGGGCGGCTGCTGTAGGGGTAGCGGCTCCAGGGGCGGCTGCTGCACTGGCGGCTGCTCCAGGGGCGGCTGCTTCAGGTGAGGGCTGCTCCAGGGGCGGCTACTGCAGGTGCGGGCTGCTCCAGGGGCGGCTGCTGTAGTTGCGGGCTGCTCCAGGGGCGGCTGCTGCAGGTGTGGGCTGCTCCAGGGGCGGTTGCTGCAGGTGAAAAGTAGGAGGGAGGGGAGGGCAAGGGCGCGGCTCCCAGGGCGCCCTGACGGGCGACGAGCTAGGGGGCCGCGCGGGCCCCCGAGAGCGCCTCGACGGGCGACGGGAAGGGACCGCGCGCGGGCCCCCAAGACGCTGCGACGAGGCGACGGGAAGGGCCGGCTCGCGGGCCCCGAAAGCGCCGCGACGAGGCGACGGAAGAGGCCTGCGTGCGGGCCCCCAAAACGCCGCGACGAGGCGACGGTCGAAGCCGGCGCGCGGGCCCCCAAGACGCCGCGACGAGATAGGAACCCGCCGCGCGCCTCGGGGCGCACGGCGGGCAGAAAATCGCCACGCGCCCTGAGCGCGTGGCGGGAAGAAAAATAGGAGGTCGCGCGCCACGGGGCGCGCGACACACAGTAGGGCAGCGGAAGCAGGTGGGCCCACAAGCCAGGAGCATTTAGCTCTGATAGCATGCTAGAATAAGCTAAGAGTTAGTAGGTTTAGGAGCCATGGTTTAGGAGCCTTGGTAGTTGAGTTCGAGGGTGAGGAGAGTGTCAAAAGAGTTGTAAAGGAGAATAGAGGTTTCACTATAGGTTCAAGGGTACAAATATGAAAGAAGTGAAGCAAGGTGCACCACCTAACAAGCAAGATAACTACACTAAGTCTACATTGCAGGCAGTTATAAAGTGATGTATACAATAACATTCTGACAGAAATAGCGAAGGAATTGCTACTGGCCTCGGATGGCAGCACACGTGCAGCAATTGGTCACCTCATGCGACACGTGCCAGCGGATAAAGATGAGCAAGCAGAATAAAGTAGGGTTATTTCGCTCGTTACACGTACCAGAGCAGTCATGGCAAGTCGTTAGCCTCTACTTCATCACCAAGCTTCCTTCAACTTCACGAGGGCATGATGCTATACTCGTGGTGATCGACAAGTCCTCTAAAATGAGACGCTTTATCCCGACCAATGCCACGGCTACAGTTGGCTCTTCTTAGACCGCATCATCACTATCCACGGCATCTCCGCTACACTTATCTCAGACAGAGACCCAAAATTCACTGCTAAGTTCTGGAAGGAACTCCTTTGTTTGTTGGGGACAAAGCTTTCGATGTCTTCGGCGTACCACCCCCAGACTGACGAACAGACTGAACGACTCAATCAGCTGGTTGAAAAGTTACTGCGCACAGTTTGCAAAGACGACATCAGTTACTGGGATCTACAGTTACCGACGCTTGAGTTCGATAACAACAACGCTTTATATGCGGCCACAGTGAAATCTCCTTTCTTCCTGTGCTACGGACGGGAGGTGATCACCACTTACACCAAGTGGCTGATATAAGCGTGGTAACTTATATTTGTGTAAGGAGGTGATGTGCGCTAATATCCGGAGCAACGTGCTTTTGGCCGATCCTCGATTCTAAGCACACCCCCTATAAAACCCTGATTTGTTATACGTGTAAGAATAGTAGAACAGGAATGAATGACTAAGTGAACGTTTGGTACAAATACAAACCCTAGAGAGCTGTACCCCATATGTGCTACCCCACTATAGCCTACAACAGCTATGTCATATATATCTGACACACCCCCATAGGCAAAGTGGGGGAGAACAAGGGGTCACAAGACCAGTCAAGCAAAGTAAAACAAAGCAAGCTCAGGGTGGATCACAAAGTCACCACACAGTCCGAGCACAAGAGCAGGGCCAGAGGCCAGTTCACATGCAGGAGTACAGACATATATATATAAAACTCGACAAGCAAGAGCAGGTATATATATGTCACAGTACAAGTAAAGTCAAGAGGAGAGCAAGTGAGGCAAGACAGGCACAAGGCCCAGCTGGGTGCAGAAGCGCTGATGGTCACAAGGCGCGAGTGCCTTGGTGAACACATCAGCAGTGTTGGCCTCAGAGGCCACGTAAGCAAGCCGCAACTGTCCACGCTGCTGTAGCTCACGAGCAAGGAAGTAACGAAGAGCAATGTGCTTCGTTCTGTGCTCCAGACGCTGCTCTCGACACAAGGCCAGCATGGCCTTGTTGTCTACGTACAGCACTGGAGGAGAACGAGGCGGCTCTCCAAGGTCAGTCAGCAGGTAGGTGAGCCAGCGAAGCTCCTGTGCAGCCATGGCCCCGGCGTAGATCTCAGCCTCACAACTGGAGCTGAGAACCGAAGACGAACGAGTAGCCCGCCACGAGACAGAGCCGGAACCAAGACTGAATGTGTAACCCTGTGACGACCGCTGCGTAGCCTGGTCGTCAACCCAAGAAGCGTCAGCGTGGCCTGTAAGGACCACTGACTCCGCCCTCCAAGCACTAGCCCCATGCCCGACGTACTGCACAGGTAGCGCAATACCCTCTTCGCTGCAGCCATGTGCTCTGGTCGGTGCCTCCCAGGAGCAACATAGCGTGCAAGAATGCTCAGAGGGTATGCAAGGTCAGGTCGTGTGCAGGTCATCAGGTACATGAGGCAGCCAACAAGCTCTGGGTACGAGCCACTCGACTCTACGGACTCATCCGAAGGCAGAGCTGAGAGCGAGTGACGAGTAGACAGAGGAGTGGCCTGAGGCGAGGAGTATGTGAAGCCGAAGCGCCGAAGGACCTGCTGCACCATGTGTGACTGAGTCAAGGTAATGGTGCGGCGTGCTCTGTCCCGAGTGATCTGCAAGCCAAGGTAGCTGCGCAGTTCACCCAGGTCTGTGCACGTGTGTCTCTTCAGCAGCTCGGACTTCACGTAGGCGAGTCCAGCAGTGTCCGCTGTGGCAAAGACCAAGTCGTCGACGTACACGAGGATGTAGAACGGCGGCAGTGAAGTGTCGGTGCGCAGAAACAGCGACGGGTCAGCAGTAGAAGGAGCAAACCCAAGAGCCGCAAGCGTAGTCCTCAGTGTGTCGTGCCACTCACGCGGTGCCTAGCGGAGACCGTAGACTGGCCGTCGGAGGCTCCACTGGGTGCCAGGAGGAAAAGTCCTAGTGAAGCCAGGTGGACGGCGCAGCCAGATCTCCTCGTGCAGGCTACCCTGCAGGAACGCAGTGCTGAAGTCGAGAGAGTGAAGCTCGTAGTCGCGCTGAGCGGCTATGTGCAGCAGCACCTGAAGAGTGGTCATCTTCGGGGTGGGAGAGAAGGTCTGAAAGTAGTCAACTCCCTGCCGCTGACTGAAGCCACGAGCAACGTACCGCGCCTTGAAGATAGGTGGAGAGCCCGGCGGCCGCTTCACCCTGAAGATCCACATGCCACTGACGATGTTCGCCCCAGGAGGGGGAACTGCGTCAACGTAGGTGCCTGTGGACTTCCAGGAAGCCATCTCTGCATCTATAGCTGCCTGCCACTGAGAGGAGTAGGGACCCTCTACGGCCTCCGCGTAAGAGCGCGGAGTCGGGATGTCTAGTGCATCCGGGTCTCCCTCAGGAGCAAGCAGTACAGACGCGAGATGAGGTGAAGCAGCCGCCAGACACTCTAACTCCTCCTGCCTGTCCTCTAGGACGTCCGTGCCAAGGGCACACTCACCCCCGACGGACGGAGGACAGACAGACGTAGACTTAGCAACAAGACTAGCAGCGTAGTCTAGACGACAGCGAGCAGCAAAGTCAAAGAGCTCAGCGACAAGAGCAGACGCAGCAGTGGACTCAAAAGAGGGGTCAGTGACGACAGTAGCAAGCAGACGCGTGACAGTAGGACTGGCAGCACGAAGGGAGTCCGACTCAGAGTCGGCAAGCGCAGGAAGAGAGGACTCAGGAGGAGAAGGCAAAGGGGCACGCAGAGGAGCAGTGGACGGACGCAGAGACATCCGGTGCGTGCCAGGGACAGGAGGAGGACGCTGACGCGAACCGCGACCACTAGCGCGAGCAGCACGAACAGGCGACGCGGGACGAGACGCAGGCTCACGACGCTTAGCAAGACCTCCAGTAGGACCAGTGTAAGGAGAGGGAGCAGGCAGTGGAGAGGAAGGCTCCAACAGTGACTGCGACTGGACGGGCTGTGGACACTCTACCGGAGGAGAAAGACCAAGAACCTGCTGCAGGAGCGGAACGAAGTACGGCCGATGCCGCGCAGCAGCTCCAGACTCAGCAGGGACAGCACCAGCACCCCCAGCGACAGCACCAGCGCCACCAACACCTCCAGCGGCAGGACCTCCAGCAGCACCAGCAGCGAAACCACCGCCAGGACAGACAGCAGTAGTCTCAGCACCAACACCCTCAGCAGCTCCAGCTCCAGCTCCGGGACCGGCAGCACCAGCACCCTCGACGGTCGAAGAAGCTCCAGCTCCAGCAGCACGCCTCAAGCGGCGAGCAAACCACTCGCGCAGCTCCTGTGGAGAGAGGGGCTCCCGGCGAGACGCAGCAGCAGGAGAAACCCCAGGCTCAGCAGCTCCAGACGCAGCACCCCCAGGCTCAGCAGCTCCAGACTCAGCACCCCCAGGCTCAGCAGCTCCAGACTCAGCACCCCCAGGCTCAGCAGCTCCCGACCCAGCACCACCTAGCTCAACAGCTCCAGGCACAGCACCCCCCGGCTCAGCACCCCCAGGCTCAGCACCCTCCGCAGTAGCACCCCCAGGCCCAGCACCCCCAGGCTCAGCACCCCCAGTAGCAGCACCTCCAGAGTCACCAGTAACCTCGACCGGGTCAACTGCGTCTACCTGGGACACACCTGAGGGGGCAGGAACCTGAGGGGGGAGGGGGTCTACCAGGGGGGGAACCGGCACAAGGAAGTCCGGCGGAGGGGGTAGGGAAGGAGTGCGGTAGGGGAAGAGGCGGTAGAAGGGGACTGACTCGTCGAACGTGACGTCCTGGGAGGACAGAACACGACGAGAGGAGGGGTGGTAAAACTGCCACCCTGGAGCGTCTGTGGGGAAGCCAAGGAAGACACAGGGAGCAGCACGAGGGGACAGCTTGTCCGCAGACAAGTCGCGGACAAACGCCCGAGATCCCCAGACACGGAACGCCGACGCATCGCCAACCTTCCCCGTCCACAGCAAGACTGGGGACATCGCGGGCCGAGAGACCCGGGGGTGAAGGTTGAGCTGATGCGCCGCGTACCTCACCGCAAACGGCCACAGAAAATGGGGGGCAGCCGCATGCATCATGGACGTACGAGCGACATCCATGACCATGCCAATGCGGCGCTCAGCAATCCCATTTTGCTGTGGAGATTCCGGAAGCGTGAAGGTCTGGCGGATCCCCCGTGCACGACAGTAGTCTCGCAGAAGGCGCGAGGAGAACTCTCCGCCTCTGTCCGAGTGCAGACGCAGAACACGAAAGTCCGAGCCGAAGCTCTTCCTGAGCTGGAGACGAGCCTCGCGGATCCAGTCGATCAGCACCTCAGTGACAGCACCCTTGCTGCGCAAGGGGAGGACTGTGGTGTAACGCGAGTAGTCGTCAACCACCAACAGAAAGTAGCGCTCGTGACCCTGCCCACGGACGGGGGCTGAGCCCCTCACGTCCATGTGAAGCGTCTGCAGAGGAGCCTCTGTCGGGGGGAACTGGGAGGAGTGAGGAGCAGCCCGGAGGCGCCCCTCGACACAGGGGACACAGGAAGGTCCTGGCCCGGAGGGAAGGGGAGGGAGAGACTGGGGAAGACCAGAGACAAGGACACGGGAAGCCATGCTCCGAAGACGGGGCAAGGAGGGGTGGCCAAGACGGTGGTGCCACAGGAGAGTCTCGTGAGACAGGAGGCGACAAGAACAGGGGGCAGACTCAGGACCTGACCGGGACGCAGCAGCAAGCACCTGACCTGACGCAGCTACCTGAACAGACGCAGGGACAGGAGGAGACGTAGTGGTCAGGGTGTAGAGGCTCGACCCTGGCC
This sequence comes from Closterium sp. NIES-65, assembly GCA_948144175.1. NCBI lineage: Eukaryota > Viridiplantae > Streptophyta > Zygnematophyceae > Desmidiales > Closteriaceae > Closterium > Closterium sp. NIES-65. Next base: position 2,377,782 of record CANXME010002068.1, read on the forward strand.
GACGCGAGAACGTGGCCAGGTGTCGGCCTGTGCGTGCGTCCGTGCAGTGGGTCACCCGCTGACTCGCAGGAGTGAACTGGTGAACCCCCGTATCCTGCAGGTCCGCACCACTCACCAAGTTCGTAGAGAACGAGGGAAGGTACAGACCAGACAGGGTGCCCGAAGGGGCAGCCGGACACGGGAGGACAGTGGAGAAGTGAGAGAGGACAGGACCCCTAGAGGGGTCAGCCAGGGAGACCGCAACGGGCCGGCCAAGCGGCGTGAGGGTAGTGCGGTCTCGAAAGAAGGAGCGAGAAGCCCCGGAGTCAAGTGTGAAAGTGAGGGAGGATGGAGGCGACGCAGTACCTGAGAGCGCAGTCTCACCAGCACTTGAGAGCGCAGACGCACTGGCACCTAGAGCAGCAGCCTCACAAGCACCTAGCGCAGCAGTACCAATGCCCGGGTCGGGCGGGAAACACCGGTAACAGTCACCCTCCTCACTAATAGTCACAGCATACATAGCAGCAAGGATAGCATCAAAATCAAGATCAAAGATCGCTACACCAGCCCTAAGAAGCTCATCCCAGCGAGGGATCTCACTAGCCCCGGGGAACTGCTGACGCCAAGCGTCCGTCAGGCGGCCAAAGCAGCGCTGGGTGGAGTGGGCACCCCCACACTCCTCACCCGCGCGGTCGCCAGAGCGAAGGACGTAGGTACAAGGACCAGTACCCCCACCCCTCTGACGCCGAGTGTACCACTCACGGAGCTGCTGGGGCGGAGGGACGTCACGCGAACGCTGCTGCTGCTGCTGCTGCGAGCGCTGGCCACCACCACCGCCGCTTCGCTGCTGGGTACCGCCTCGACCAGCTCCACCTCCTCCGCCACCACCGCCTCCTCCGCCGCCGCCTCCCCCACCGTCACCGCCACCACTGCCGCCACCACCACCGCCGCCGCCACCACCGCCGCCTCCTCCGCCGCTGCCACTACTACCACCACCACCCCCGCCACCACTCCCGCCGCCACCCCCACTCCCTCCGCCGCCTCCACCGCCACCTCCACCGTTCCCTCCAACTCCACCAGCTCCCTTGCCCCCCTTGCCCTTGCCAGAGCGGCGTCTCCCACTAGGGTCAGACGCCGCGCCAACCGACTCGAGACCAAGCAGGTCGGCAGCAGCAGCAGAGGCAACAGAGGGCAGGAGGGGGGAAGGAGAGCACCCCTCAAAGATGGGGGTGCGAGGGTCACCACGAGAAGCTCCGACAGCGACGATGCTCTTCTCCGCCGCGAGAAGGGCCTTCTCGAGGACGTCGACGGTGAGGGTGGTGGGACAGACTGCGAGAAAGTGGTCCCTGACTACGCAAAGAGAGTCAGGGAGGCGCGCGACTACGTAGTAGAGAGTGATGTACATGGGGGGGGGGTTCTTAGCGCAGAACTCAGCAGGAAGGGCGGCGCGGTAGCGAGTGTCACTAGTGAGGAGGTGCGTAATGAGGTCAGCGTCAGTGGGAAAGGCAGAGAGGTCAGGAAAGAGGTAGGGAAGCATGAGACGGCTCAGTGCAGCAGTGGCAGGGGAGGAGTAGCGCGCAACTACAGCGTCGTACAAGGTCTGAGCACTCTTGTACTGACTAAAGTACGCGCGCTCAGAGGTAGGGAGGTGGCGACGCACAGCAAGACGTGCAGCAGCATCGCGGGTGGCCCACTGAGAGCGCACAGTGGGATCAGCATCAGCAGCAGGGGCAGGAGAGGCGCCAGAAGTGAGGTCAAAGAGAGAGAGGCCGTCTGCCCTATCGCACTGTAAAAACAACTGCAAGTCGTCTACCCAGACCTCAAAGTCAATGGCGCGACCCTCAGCGTCAAAAGCTAGGACACTAGGGGTAGCCATGACGACGACAGCGAAGCAGTGTAAGCGGTAGGGGAAGAGCACGCAGTGACAGCGGTACTGTGCTCACCGGGCAGGGCAGGTCGGGCAGCTCTGCAGAAGGGCGGCTCGGCGACTCAGCGACTCGGCTACTGGGCGGCTCGGCTCCCGGGCGGCTCGGAGACAGGGCGGCTCGGGTGCACTGCTGCTCGGTGGTCCGGCGGCTCGGCTGCTGCAGGTGGGCGGCTCGGCTGCTGCAGGTGGGCGACTCGGCTGCTGCAGGTGGGCGGCTCGGCTGCTGCAGGTGGGCGACTCGGCTGCTGCAGTTGGGCGACGCGAGAGGAAGGGGCGGCGGGGCCGGGTTGCAGGGACGGCGAAGGGCCGTAGTAGCGGCGGCCGTAGGGCCGCAGGTAGGAGGCGGCAGGGCCGCGCAAGGGCGGGGTGGCCGCGTCTGAGTGGGCGGCGGGGCCGCGGCTGAGGAGGCGGCGGGGCCGCGTCGGAGCGAGCAGCAGGGCCGCTGCTGAGCAAGCGGCGGGGCCGCGTCTGAGCAGGCGGCGGGGCCGCGTCGTAGCGGGCGGCGGGGCCGCGGCTGAGCAGGCGGCGGGGCCGCGTCGTAGTGGGCGGCGGGGCCGCGGCTGAGCAGGCGGCGGGGCCGCGTCTGAGTGGGCGGCGGGGCCGCGTCTGAGCAGGCGGCGGGGCCGCGTCGGAGCGAGCAGCGGGGCCGCGGCTGAGTAGGCGGCGGGGCCGCGTCTGAGTGGGCGGCGGGGCCGCGTCTGAGCAGGCGGCGGGGCCGCGTCGGAGCGGGCGGCGGGGCCGCGTCTGAAGGGGCGGGCGGGGCCGCGTCCGAAGTGGGCGGCGGGGCCGCGTCTGAAATGGCGGCGGGGCCGCGTTCGAAAGGGGCGGCGGGGCCGCGTCTGAAAGGGCGGCGGGGCCGCGAGGGAAGGGCGACACGGAGGGTCGCTCGAGAGAGAGAAAAAAAAGGTTAGCGCGCCTCGGGGCGCGCTTCGGTGGGCCCTAGGCGAAGTTCCCACAGGGAACCCGCTCTATACCATGTGAGAATAGTAGAACAGGAATGAATGACTAAGTGAACGTTTGGTACAAATACAAACCCTAGAGAGCTGTACCCCATATGTGCTACCCCACTATAGCCTACAACAGCTATGTCATATATATCTGACAATACGCGCATGTATAATATATTTTTTTGTCATGATTAAAACGGTAACGATTCTCCATTCTGCAGCAAGTCCACTTTTATTTTTACTTTGTTCGACTCCCTCGAGGGTGGGCGATTCGTTCAGAAAAAGCGGAACGACGTGAAGATGATTGACAGGCTCTCGATAACAACTGCGAGTTTGCGATGCTAGCGAGCGATTTCCTACGAATGGCTCGTATGCTAACGCGGGGCGAGCTCGACACATTCCTCTGCGAAGTGACGTGTCTTTGACACTGTGCACCGGCGGAAAATTGCCTCGCGTGATTCTTATTCAGGACGCAGTAACGTATCGATTCGATTGAAATTGCAATTCTGAGTTGCACACTTTGATGCGCTTCTAAATCTTGCTCAATTAGAAGCACACACCGCGGAGTGTGGGCCCACAAGACGCCGCGACGAGATAGGAGCCCGCCGCGCGCCTCGGGGCGCACGGCGGGCAGAAAACCGCCACGCGCCCCGAGCGCGTGGCGGGAAGAAAAAACAGAGGTCGCGCAACACGGGGCGCGCGACACACAGTAGGGCAGCGGAAGCAGGTGAGCCCAGAAGCCAGGAACGTTTAGCTCTGATAGCATGTTAGAGTAAGCTAAGAGCTAGTAGGTGTCAAACATTATATATGTTGTTGTGTTTGTTTAGGCAACAGTGGGTTAGTCTATAGGGGGTACACAATTCTAGGGTTAGGTACTTGTACTGTTTTCACTGCTAGTTCATTCATTCCTAATCAGTTATTCCAACATGGTATAGAGCAGGTCCTTCCTAGGACCGAATTTTTTAAGGGCCCACCACTACCTACCTACCTACCTACCTACCTGCGCCCTAGGGCGCCTCGGTTTTTTCACGGCCACCTAAGGCCCCGACGGCTCGCCCCTAGAGGCCCCGAACGGCCCACGCGCTCGCCCCTAGCGCCCACCCTTCCGGCCCCGCGATCGCCCCTAGAGGCCCCGTCGGCCCCGCACTTACCTCCCTAGAGGCCCAGAACGGCCTCGTCGGCCCCGCGCTCACCTCCCTAGAGGTCCCCTACGGCCCCGTCGGCCCCGCGCTCACCTCCCTAGAGGCCCCGAACGGCCCCATCGGCCCCTAGAGGCCCCCTTGACGGCCCCGCGCTTACCTCCCTAGCGGCCCCGAACGGCCCCGTCGGCCCCTAAAAGGCCCCGTTAAGGCCCCGCGCTCACCTTCCTAGCGGCCCCGAACGGCCCCGTCGGCCCTTAGAGGCCTCGTTAAGGCCCAGAACGGCCCCGCGCTCACCTCCCTAAGGCCCCAAACGGCCCCGTCGTCCCCGCGCCCACCGTCCCTAGAGGCCCCAACCGGCCCCGCACCCACCGCCCCTAAAGGCCCCGAGCGGCCCGTTACCGCCACAGCCCGGGACCGAACCGAGCCGCGCGACCGAACCGAGCCGCGCGACCCGAGCCGAGCCGCGCGACCCGAGCCGAGCCGCGCGAACCCAGCCGAGCCGCGCGACCCGACCCGAACCGAGCCGCCCCACCCGAGCCGCGCCGCCCTGCCCGAACCGAGCCGCCCTAACTGCTTCTACTACTGCTACTGCGGCTACTTCTACTGCTCCTATGGCTAGCCCACAGGTTCTAGTTTTCGATGCTGAGGGTCGCCCAGTGAAGTTTGACACATGGCTAGATGACCTGCACCTCTACCTACAGCTCACAGCCAAGGACGACATCTCACTGTACGACCACGCCCTATGCCATGTCACTGCCCCTGCTGCTACTGCTGACACCACTGCTCGCTCACAGTGGCAGGCTCCTGATGACCACGCTCGCTTCGCTATTCGCAACTCCCTGCCGATAGACGAACGCGGGCACTTTGGCCAGCACAAGACTGCACAGGCACTGTACACAGCTGTCGTTGCTCGCTACTCCTCACCTGCCTCTGCCGCGCTAGGCCGTCTCTCCCTCCCCTACCTGTTTCCCGACCTGGCCTCGTTCCACACAGTCGCTGACCTCATCACGCACCTCCGTACTAGTGAGGCCCGCTTCCGTGCCGCCATGCCCGCTGAGTTCCTTGCCACGCACCCCCCCCCCCACTCTGGCTCACTCTCTACCACCTAGTCACCCGCCTCCCTGACACACTGCGTGCTGTCAGGGACTACTTCCTCGCTCGCTGCCCCACTGAGCTCACCATTGCCCTCCTCGAGAAGGAACTACTTGCAGCTTAGACTAGCATAGTCGCTGTAGGTGCCTCTCGTGGCGACCCCCGTACCCCGTTCTTTGAGGGGTGTTCTTCTTCCCCCCTTCTTCCCTCTATCGCCTCTGCTGCGGCTGTCGACCTCCTTGGTGCTGAGAAGGTCGGTACTACGTCTGCTACGAGCGTGCGCCGCAGCGGCAAGGGCAAAGGGGGCAAGGGCGGTGGCGGTGACGGCGGGGGAGGTGGTGGTGGGGGTGGTGGAGGCGGTGGGGGTGGTGGCGCGACTGGAGGGGCTAGTGGCAGCGGTGGGGGTGGTGGCGGCAGCGGCGGGGGAGGTGGCAGGGGCGGAGGCGGTGGTTGGGGTGGCGGGGGACGAGGCGGCGGCAGGGGTTGGGGTGGTCGAGGAGGTGGCGGCGGCGGTGGTGGTTGTGGAGGCGCTGGCGTTGGCCAGGGCCAGCAGCACACTCCGTCGCCCCAGGAGGTCCGTGAGTGGTACTCTCTGCACGGGGGGGGGGGGGGGGGGGGGGGGTGGCCTTAGCTGCACGTACGTCATTCGCTCTGGTGATCGCACTAGTCAGCACTGTGGACGACCGCACGCCACACAGCGTTGCTTCGCTCGTCTCGACGACGCTTGGCGTGTACAGTTCCCTCAGGCCACTGAGCTGCCCCACTGGATTGATCTCCTGAAGAAGGGGATTGATATCTATGCTCTAGACTTTGATGCTATTCTATCTGCTATGTATGTGATGTCTACTAGTGGAGAGGGTGCTGAGTACCTGTGTGTCCCGCCCAACCCGGGCATTAGGACTAGTGCGTCTGCCGCTCCAGGTACTCGCGTGTCGGCTACCCCAGGTGCTGGTGAGGCAGCTGCTCTAGGTGCTTGTGCGTCTGCCCCCCTTGGTACTGAGTCGACTGCAGCACTGCACACCTTCACACTGGACTCAGGTGCTTCTCGCTGTTTCTTTCGTGACCGCACTGCCCTTGAGCCGCTTGCTCGGCCAGTTGCTGTCTCCCTTGCTGACCCCTCTGGGGGTCCGGTCATTGCGACCTCTTCCACTGTCCTTCCCTGTCCTGCAATCCCGTCGGGCACACTGTCAGGTCTCCACCTCCCCTCGTTCTCTACGAACCTGGTGGCAGGATGTGCGCTCCAGGACGGGGGTGTTCACCAGTTCACCCCTGCCTACGAGCGTGTGACACACTGTACGTGTGCTCGTACGGGCCGTCACTTGGCTACGAGCGTGTGACACACTGACTACTGAGTCCCCTCAGGTTGCTGCGTCTGCGTCTGCGTCCGCGTCAGGTCAGGTGTCGGCCCCCTGCTCGTGTCGCTCTCTTGCGCACGAGACTGTCCTCTGGCACCACCGCCTTGGCCACCCGTCTGTGCAGCGGCTTCGTGCCATGCACTCCCGGTACCTTGTCTCTGGCCTGCCCAGGGTCCTTCCTCCCCTTCCACCCTCACCTGCCCCTACCTGTCTCCCCTGTGTCGAGGGACGGCAGCGCGCCGCTCCTCACTCCTCGTTTCCCCCGACGACTGCTCCCTTGCAGACGCTCCACATGGACGTGTGGGGCCAAGCCCGCGTCCGTGGTCACGGTCAGGAGAGGTACTTCCGTATAGTTGTTGACGACTACTCGCGCTACACCTCGGTCTTCCCCTTGCGCACCAAGGGTGAGGTCCCTGATGTCTTGATCCCTTGGATCCGCAGAGCCCGTCTCCAGCTCAGCGAGCGTTTTCACTCGGACTTTCCTGTCCTGCGCTTGCACTCTGACAGAGGTGGTGAGTTCTCCTCCGACCTCTTGGCGGCCTACTGTGCTGAGCACGCCATTGAGCAGTCGTTCACGCTTCCGGCCTCTCCACAGCAGAATGGGTGATCTGCAAGCCAAGGTAGCTGCGCAGTTCCCCCAGGTCTGTGCACACTCTTCTGCAGCTCGGACTTCATGTGGGCAAGTCCAGCAGTGTCAGCAGTGGCAAAGACCAAGTCGTCGACGTACACGAGGATGTAGAACGGCGGCAGAGAAATGTCGGTGCGTAGAAACAGCGACGGGTCGGCTGTAGAAGGAGCAAACCCAAGAGCCCCAAATGTAGTCCTTAGTGTCCCGTGCCACTCATGGGGCGCTTGGCGAAGACCGTAGACTGGCCACCGGAGGCTCCACTGGGTACCAGGAGGAAACGACCCAGTGAAGCCAGGTGGGCGACGCAGCCAGATCTCCTCGTGCAGGCTGCCTTGTAGGAAAGCTGTGCTGAAGTCAAGAGAGTGAAGCTCGTAGTCGCGCTGAGTGGCTATGTGCAGCAGCACCCGAAGAGTGGTCATCTTCAGGGTGGGAGAGAAGGTCTGAAAGTAGTCAACTCCTTGCCGCTGACTGAAGCCTCTAGCCACGTAAAGCGCCTTGAAGACAGGCGGAGAACCCGGCAGCCGCTTCACCCTGAAAATCCATATGCCACTGACGATGTTCGCCCCAAGTGGTGGAACCTCGTCAACGTGGGTGCTTGTGGACTTCCAGGAAGCCATCTCTGCGTCCATGGCCGACTGCCACTGAGAGGAGTAGGGACCCTCGATCGCCTCAGCGTACGATCAAGGAGTCGGGATGTCTGGTGCATCCGGGTCTCCCTCAGGGGCAATCAGCGTGGACACGAGATGTGGCAAAGCAGCAGCAAAGCACTAGAACTCCTCCTGCGTGTCCTCAAAGACGTCCGTGCTAAGAGAACACTCACCCCCGACGAACGGAGGACAGACAGACTCAGACTCAGCAAGGAGACTAGCCGCGTAGTCCAGACGACAGCGAGCAGTGAAGTCAACAAGCTCAGCAACTAGGGCAGACACAGCAGTGGACTCAAAGGAAGGGTCAGTGACAACAGTAGCCAGGGGACGCGTGACAGAAGGACTAGCAGCACGAAGAGAGTCAGACTCCGAGTCAGCAAGAGTAGGAAGAGAGGACTCAGGAGGAGACGGCAACGGGACACGCAGAGGAGCAGTGGAAGGACGCAGCGCCATCCTGTGTGTGCCAGGGACCGTAGGAGGACGCGGACGCGTAGTACGACCACTACTGCGAGCGGCACGAACAGGCGACGCAGGACAAGACGCAGGCTCACGACGCTCACCAAGACCTCCAGTAGGACTAGTGTAGGGAGAAGGAGCAGGTAGAGGGGAGGCGGGCTGTAACTGTGACAGCGACTGGACAGGCTGTGGACACTCTAAGGGAGGAGCAGGAAGAGTAGAGGGAGACCAAAAACCTGCTCCAAGAGCGGAACAAAGTACGGCCTCGGCAGCTCATCGCCTCCAGAACTAGCAAGGACAGCACCAGTACTCCCAGCGACAGCACCAGCGCCACCAGCACCTCCAGCTCCAACAGCGCCAACTCCAGCACCCTCAGAAGCACAAGCGCCAGCCGCACCTCCATCGCCAACACCCCCAGCAGCTCCAGCTTCAGCAGCTCCAGCTCCAGCAGCACCAGCTCAAGTAGGACCGTCAGCTCCAGCAGCCTCAGCGGCACCCCCAGACGCACCAGCACCAAAAGAAACACCAGCGCCAACACCCCCAGCAGCTCCAGCTCCAGCAGCACCAGCACCGCCACCAGCTCCAGCAGGACCAACTCCAGCAGCCCAGCAGCACCCCAAGTCCCAGCAGCACCAGGACCGCCAGTACAAGCACCTCCGGGACCAGCAGCAACAGTAGCACCTCCAGCTCCAGCAGCACGTCTCCAGCGGCGGGCAAACCACTCGCGCAGCTCCTGTGGAAAGAGTGGCTCCCGCCTTGACGAAGCACCGCCGGCGGCCACACGAGCAGACCCAGCGCCCCCAGGCTCCGCACCCCCAGACCCAGCACCCCCAGGCTCAGCACCCCAAGACTCAGCACCCCCAGTCTCAGCACCCCCAGACTCAGCACCTCCAGACCCGGCACCCGCAGGCTCAGCACCTCTAGCAGCACTAGAGTCAACAGCTACCTCGACAGGCTCGACTGCGTCTACCTGGGACACACCCTACGGGGCAGGACCCTGAGGGGGGAGGCGGTCTACCGGGGGAGGACCTGGCGCAAGGAAGAGCGGCGGCGGGGGGAGGGGCGTAGTGCGGTAGGGGAAGAGACGGTAGTAAGGCACCGACTCGTCAAAGGTGAAGTCTTGGGAGGACAGAACACGGCGCGAGGTGGGGTGGTAAAACTACCACCCAACCGCGTCAGGGGGGAAGCCAAGGAAGACGCAGGGAACAGCACGGGAGGACAGCTTGTCCGCAGACAAGTCGCGGACAAACGCCCGAGATCCCCAGACCCGAAACGCAGACGCATCGCCAACCTTCCCCGTCCACCGCAAGGTATCTGGCAAAGAGACCCGGGGCTGAAGGTTGAGCTGATGCGCCGCGTACTAAATCGCAAACGGCCACAGAAAATGGTGAGTAGCCGCATGCATCATGGACGTACGAGCGACGTCCATGACCGTGCCAATGCGGCGCTCAGCAATCCCATTTTGCTATGGAGAGGCCGGAAGCGTGAAGGTCTGGCGGATGCCCTGTGCACGACAGAAGGCTCCCAGACGGGCAGAGGAAAACTCCCCGCCTCTGTCTGAGTGCAGACGCAGAACAGGAAAGTCCGGGCCGAAACTCTCCCTGGGCTGGAGACAAGCTGCGCGGATCCAGTCGATCAACACCTCAGTGACGTCACCCTTGCTGCGCAAGGGGAAGACTGTGGTGTAACGCGAGTAGTCGTCAACCACCAGCAGGAAGTACCGCTCATGCCCCTGCCCACGGACGCGGGCGGGACCCACTGGTCCATGTGGAGGGTCTGTAGCGGAGCCTCTCTCGGAGGAAACTCGGAGGAGTGAGGGGCGGCGCGATGTCGCCCCTCGACGCAGGGGACGCACGTAGGGCCAGGCCCAGGAGGTAGGGGAGGGAGAGACCGAGGGAGACCAGAGACAAGGACATGGGAGGCCATGCCTCGGAGACGAGGCACGGAGGGGTGACCAAGGAGGTGGTGCCAGAGGAGAGTCTGGTGGGACAGTAGACGACACGAGCAGGGAGCAGACTCAGGACCAGACCTGGACGCTGCAGCAAACACCTGACTTGACGCAGCTAGCTGGGCAGACTCAGCAGCTGGAGGAGACTCAGTAGTAAGGGTGTACAGGCTCGACCCACTCGCGGACGGCGCTGAGGCTGCACCTGGCCACTACAAGTAGCTGCCGAACCACTCACTCCAGGACGAATCCCACTACGCCCACCCCGACAACCCCAACTAGCATACCAATCATGAAGCTTTTGGGGGGTGAGGGACTCACGCGGGCGAGGCTGGAGCTGCATCTGGCCACGCCGGGAGCAGTAGTAGCAGTAGAAAGAGCAGCAGCAGTAAGAGCAGCAGTAACAGCAGTACGGGCAGGGCAGTGCTCACCAGTGGCGAGAAGGGCATGCGTACGACGGCGGCAACGGCGATGCCGCTACCACTGTAGAGCGAGAGCTCCGCGGCAGCTGCAATGGCGGCTGCTCCAGGGGCGGCTGCTGCAGTGGCGGCTGCTCCAGGGGCGGCTGCTGCAGTGGCGGCTGCTCCAGGGGCGAGTGCTGCAGTGGCGGCTGCTCCAGGGGCGGCTGCTGCAGTGGCGGCTGCTCTAGGGGCGGCTGCAGCAGTGGCGGCTTCTCCAGGGGCGACTGCTGCAGTGGCAGCTGCTCAAGGGGCGGCTTCTGCAGTGGCGGCTGCTCCAAGGGCGACTGCTGCAGTGGCGGCTGCTCCAGGGGTGGCTACTGCAGTGGCGGCTGCTCCAGGGGCGGCTACTGCAGTGGCGGCTGCTATAGTGGCCGCTGCTCGAGGGGCGGCTGCTGCAGTGGCGGCTGCTCCAGGGGCAGCTGCTACAATGGCGGCTACTGCAGCGGCGGCTGCTCCACGGGCGGCTGCTGCAGTGGCGGCTGCTCTAGGGGCGGCTGCTGCAGTGGCGGCTGCTGCAGTGGCGGCTGCTCCAGGGGCGGCTGCTTCTGCTGGGCGGCTCGGCGGCTCGGGTGCCTGCTAGGGGTGGCGACGGGGCCGGGTAGGGGCGGCGACGGGGCCGCTAGGGGCGGCGACGGGGCCGCCTAGGGAGGGGAGTGGCGACGTGGCCGCTAGGGGCGGCGATGTGGCCGCTTTGGGGCGGCGACGGGGCCGCGTAGGGAGGGGAGCGGCGACGGGGCCGCTAGGAGCGGCGACGGGGCCGTGTAGGGGCGGCGGCAAGGCCGCGTAGGGGCGGCAACGGGGCCGCGCAGGAATGTCAGCGGCGACGGGGCCGCTAGGGGCGGCGACAGTGCCGCTAGGGGCGGTGACGGGGCCGCGTAGGGGCGGCGACAGGGCCGCGTAGGGGCGGGGACGGGGCCGCGTAGGGAGGTGAGCGGCTACGGGGCCGCTAGGGGCGGCGACGGGGCCGCGTAGGGGCGGCGACGGGGCCGCGTAGGGGCGGCAACGGGGCGGCGTAGGGAGATTAGTGGCGACGGGACCGCTAGGGGCGGCGACGGGGCCACGTAGGAGCGGCTACGTAGCCGCGTAGGGAGGGGAGCGGCTACGGGGCCGCTAGGGGCGGCGACGGGGCCGTGCAGGGGCGGCTACGGGGCCGCTAGGGGCGGCTACGGGGCCGCGTAGGTGTGGCAACGGGGCCGCGTAGGGGCGGCTACGGGGCCGCTAGGGGCGGCTACGGGGCCGCGTAGGGGCGGCAACGGGGCCGCGTAGGTAGGGAGGCGGCAACGGGGCCGCTAGGGGCGGCGACAGGGCCGCTAGGGGCGGCGACGGGGCCGCGTAGGGGCGGTGACGGGACCGCTAGGGGCCGCGAGGGGCCTGGAAGGGCGGCTACGGGGCCGCTGAGGGTGGCGCGAGGGGCCTTGAGAGGGGCCTCTAAGAGAGGTGTCCGAATTTATATGTAACTGCTTGTAGCTGTAGTTTAGTGTAGTTATTATAAACTGTTGGTGGTGCACCTTCTTTGCATGCTCTGTTTACTATTTGTACCCTAGTGCTATAGTGAACACACACCTTTCCAATTCTCTCGACACTCTCACCTTGGCACAAACTCCTCGTCTTCCTCTTGGCCTAGGCTACTAAGCCTAGGCCCGCCTTAAATCTCAACTACCACTCATGCTCGTATTCTAACAAGAGGTCGACAGAAGGGCAGCTCACAAGGCGCGCCTCGAGCAGGACCGACTGTCGCTCCGGTCAGAAAAAAAGTTTCAGTGGTGGGCCCAAGGAAGCGTTCCCACTAGGGAACCTGCTCTATACCATGTTAAGAAATGAGGAATGAATGAACTAGCAAGCAGGTGGGTACAAGTAGGAAAACCTAGAAGTGTTGTACTCCATATTGTCTACCCCACTAAAGCCTACACTGACTATAGCATATGAGTTTGACAGATTCTCCATTCTACAGCAAGTCCACTTTTGTTTTTACTTTGTTTGACTCTCTCGAGGGTGGGCGATTCGTTCAGAAAAAAACGGAACGACGTGAAGATGATTGACAGGCTCTCGATAACAACTGTGAGTGTGCGATGCTAGCGAGCGACTTCGTACGAATGGCTCGTATGCTAACGCAGGGCGAGCTCGACACATTCCTCTGCGAAGTGACGTCTCCTTGACACTGTGCGCCGGCGGAAAATTGCCTCGCGTGATTCTTATTCAGGACGCTGTAACGTATCGATTCGATTGAAATTGCAATGCTGTGTTGCACACTTTGATGCGCTTCTAAATCTTGCTCAATTAGAAGCACACACCCCTAAAAAACACCCTTTTATTGTAAGTGCACCTGCGCTTGTATCCGGGGTATTACGGTAATTGCTCTTCGCTTTCATTGTATTCTCATTCTTTAATCACCTTTCCTTTATAGAAGTCTTAGCGCACTCTGATAGTCAAGTGGTGTGATGTGTTATCTATTACCAACAGTTACAGCGAACGACACTTCTGGAAGATCAAACCTCTTAACAAAAATCATGCCACGTGGCTTCTAGATGAGTCCTTTCGTCCACATTGGGAGCCATGTCAGCGCGAGCTGGTGCCCTCCCCATCACCCGCCCGCCACCTCTCCCCATTTTCCCGCCTCAACATTGCCCATCACTCGCATTCCATTTCATTTCATGCGCGCTTGGGCTTTACGGCACCTGACCATCCAGTGCTTGCTCAAGTAAACCCCCATAGCTTCACGCTGCTCTCTCTCAACCGCGCTTCACCTACCGTGCCTGCCACACATGGCTGCATCCGTCTCCATGCTTGCCGCTAGGCCATGCGCCAGCCTTTCCCTGCCTTCAGATTGCGTGTCGGCGCCGGTTCGAGCGGCGGATTTCGCCAGCTTCAGCGGGCTTAAGGCCGTGCAGCCCGTCGCCGCCGTCGCACAATCCGTCGCACACCGCCCGTCGCCTTCGGGTCGCAGCGCAGTCGTTGTGCGCGCGGGAGTTGCCGTTCCACCTTCGGTATGTGGTTGCTCTCCGCTTTGCCCGGCGATTCTTTTCCTCGTCCTCTCGCCGTCCACTCGAGTCCCGACTCTGCGTCCGATGATCCGTCTCTACAGCATTATCGTGAACCCATTTTTTGCTATCGTATTACTCCTTCCTCCTTCCCCCGTTCGCTTCCCTTCCCCGGCCCCTTTCACAACCACCCATCCCCCATCCCCCACCCCCCCCACATCCCTCTTTCGCCCCTCTTTCCCCCCATCCTTCTGGCTCCTTGTCACCCATCTCTTCGAAACCGTGCTCCGCTCGTCCGCGCATGCTGCGGCGCGCGGCAGATCTCGTCGCTGGCGCCGGTAGGCGACCGCGTGTTGGTGCGCCTGGAGCAGGTGGAGGAGCGCACGGCTGGCGGGCTGCTGCTGCCGTCGTCGTCGCAGAGCAAGCCGCAGGGCGGCAAGGTCGTAGCAGTGGGCGACGGGCGAACCATCGGCGACAAAACTGTTCCCGTTGGTCTTGAGGTGCGAATGCAGGCGCTCTTTATTGCCTTACCCTGCCCCTTTTCGCAGAACGTGAAAATGTGCGGCGAAGTGGCGTGTGTGCATGCGCGCTGCTGCTGCTCCTCGGGCACTTTGTACCCCCCTGCCGCGTCCTGCACTGCCCGTTTCCCCGATCTGTACCTTCGCATTTCCACCATGCGCGTATAACGGAGCGAATGGTGTTTCATACGCCAGGTCCGCGTGCGCTGTAGAAATCACGCGCTCATTAGCTGGGAGCGCCCCGTGTGAGGTACTTCACATGACCCACTCATCCGTGTCTCAACCGCCCGTGCGTGGTGGCAGGCGGGCGCGCGCGTGGTGTACAGCAAGTACGCGGGCACGGAGGTGGACTACGAGGGCGCGCCGCACGTGCTGCTGCGCGAGGACGACGTGGTTGGCACGCTCGACGGCGACGACGTCGCGCAGCTCAAGCCGCTCGCCGACCGCGTGCTCATCAAGGTGCGCCCGCGTGCTCATCAAGGTGCGCCCGCGTGCTCATCAAGGTGCGCCCGCGTGCTCATCAAGGTGCGCCCGCGTGCTCATCAAGGTGCGCGCCGAGGTGTCTCGCACGGGCTGGCCGAGGTCGCCTCGCTAGGGGCTGGTACGGGCTCACACGGGTGGTGACGAGTGGCCTGACTTTGCGGGCTTTGGGCAGGTTGATGTGCGGAGACAGGTGGTTGTAAGTGGCGGGGTGTGGTCTGATGTGAAGCGGGGATGGGCTGAGAGATAAAAAAGACCAAAGGAAGCGGGGTTGAAGGATAGACTAATCCTTCCGTTCCATCCGTGATCCCCTCCCCCCCCTGCTCTCCCCGGTTTGCTGGCGCGCAGGTGCAAGAGGCGGAGCAGGTGACGGCGGGCGGGGTGCTGCTGACGGAGAGCGCCAAGGAGAAGCCCGTCATCGGCACGGTGAGTGCGCCCTGCAGAGAACTCTTTGCAAGGCAAAAGAAAGACGAGGCATGAAAGCGGGTGAAGAAGAAAAATTGGGATGTAGGTGTTGACACGCTGGGGTGGCTGAGGGCTTTGCTCACTGGTGGGGACACTCTGGACAACCCCACACATACGCCTGCTGCTGGCAGGCCCCTCACTGATGTTGCTTGTGCGTTGACGTGATAGTGGCCAGGGGGGGAAGGGGAGGTAAGGGGAGAGGGAGAGGAGTGGGGGTTGGGTGTGAGTGTTTGGGCTGCTTGTGATGCACGTGGGAATAAGCCGGGGGGATGGAATTGTGACGAGTATGTGTGAATTTTGTGGGCCTGGGCATGCAGTGCGCGTGTGTGTGGTGCATTCCATGACCGGGGCAGCAGCTGAATGTGGCGCCTGCACTTGTGCTGCAGCTGCTCTGTAGACTCGAGAGGGTTGTTGCAAAATGGTTTAAGGATGCGAGTCAATGGAAGGGCAGTACAAATGTGGGGAGCGGACGAGATACATGGACTGCTGACAATCCCTGTTGTCACCCAATGATTCTCAACGGCACCCAGCGTGCGCTTTTCTTCCCCGTGGTGTGCCTTGGTTTGTGCCACACACCAGGTGGTGGCAGTGGGGCCAGGGGCGGTGAAGGAGGACGGGTCGAGGCGGGCGGTGGAGGTGGCGGTGGGTAGCACGGTGCTGTACAGCAAGTATGCAGCCAGCGAGTTCAAGGCCAAGGACGGCTCTCCGCACGTCGTGCTCAGGGAGGCTGATGTCATGGCCGTGCTCTCATAGCCATGTGCTGTCGTATTCTACTAGCTGACTACCACTGCATCTTTTCCAATGAATGGCACCGAAGTCTTACTAGTACTTGCAGCAAATATGTAAGCATGCATTTTTTAGGTGTGAGCAATGTTCAATATCAGATATTGTAGTACGTACACACCACATTTTGTTGATATGATAATTTTAAGCACATAGAGTGCTACGTATCTCGAAAGCGAAGCTGCTTGTAACGCATGTCGAGAAAGAGAGTACATACATCAGTTGTACAAGTACTAACCCTAATTGATTGTATGGGCTATCTTACCCCACTACAGCCTGTCAAAACATATGCATGTTATTATCTAGGCTATATTGGGGCTAGTGTTAGGGGGTACACAAATTATCTCGACCCTTTAGTTTTGTACCCCAACCTTGACCTACGGTAATCACACACCTTTTTCTTGCCTAAGTTTCTGAGATGGTATCTAGAGCAGTAGGTCTTTAGGACCTAAGATTAGGGCCCACCGATTACCGTGTTACCTTACCTGCCTGCCTGCCTTGCCTACTGCTCGCTCTCACCTCGACTGCACGCGCGCGCACCTTTTTTTTTTTTTCGCGCGCGTCAGTTAAGCAGCCTGCGCAGCCCGTTTTTGGCCCCGCGCGCTGTCAGAATTTATATGTAACTGCATGTAGCTGTAGTTTAGTGTAGTTATTATAAACGGTTGGTGGTGCACCTTCTTTGCATGCTCTGTTTACTATATGTACCCTAGCACTATTGTGAACATTCACCACCTTTTCAAATCTCTCGACACTTTTTCCTTCAACCCCTTCAACTCGAACTCGATCACTAAACCTTCTCCTAAGCTACTATGGCTCCTCAGCCAAACTCACGTTAGTATTTTGACACGCGCCACGTCAGCCGCCCGCGCAGCCTGCTGCCAGGGCTCTCGTTATCAGACCAAATTGGTCTGATGGTCTGATTTTCAGACGTAGATTTTCGCTTCCATCTGATCTCTAAGATGATGCTTTTTATTTCGTCTGATCCGTAAGATGACTGATTTTAGTTCATCTGATATTTCAGAGCAAGCTCTATAGTTTGAATTTTCAGAGAACGAGTTGTTTTTCGTCTGATACCGATCCCCCTCCCCCCAACCCTCCCTTTCCCCCCCGATCTCTCGCTACTCTACCAGCTCAGCCCCCCCTTCTATGCCCTCGCTCCTCTTCCAGGCCTAGTCCTGTCCAACCCTTCTCCCCCTTTCCCCAACCTGAGGTCTCTCCAGGTCTCGCTCCTAGCCTAGCCCGCTTTCGTGCCCCTCGTAATGTCTCGCAGCCCAGCCCCCCCTTCCCTACGCGTCCCTCCACCTCCACCCACCCTGATCCCTCGCGTCGCAGCCCCTCATTGTCATGTGCGTGCCCCTCAATAGCCACACAGCTGTCTGTCAGCTAGCGAGCTGTGAGCACCGCGCCAGGGGCGCGTTCATTAACAAAACAAGCGTGATTATGTTAGACAAGTGTGTTAGCTAAATCAGACTGTGCAAATTGAATCGTATGAAGACACCCAAGGCACTGTACGACGCTGTAGTTGCCCGCTATTCTTCCCCGGCCACTGCAGCCCTCGGTCGACTTATGCTACCCTACCTGTTCCCTGACCTGGCCTCGTTTACCACCGCTGAGGACTTCATCTCTCACCTACGCGCTAGTGACACTCGCCTTCGTGCCGCCCTTCTAGCCGAGTTCCTCGCAGAGAACCACCCCCCGATGTACTTTACTCTCTACTTCCTCATCACCCGCCTCCCTGACACTCTTCGCTCAGTCAGGGACCACTTCCTCACCCTTGACCCCCATTCTCTCACTGTTGACGACCTCGAGAAGCACCTCCTAGCAGCCGAGAAGAACATTCTAGCTGTAGGTGCTGCTCGTGGTACTCCCCGCACTCCCCTATTTGAGGGGTGCTCCCCCTCCCCTCTTACCCCCTCCTACGCCTCTGCAGCTGCTGCTGTCGACCTCCTTGGTGCTGAGAAGGTCGCAGCTGCTTCCGCTCCGAGTGGGAAGGGCAGTGGCTTCAGGGGAGGCAAGGGTGGCAGGGGTGGCGGACGTAGCGGTGGAGGGGGCGCTAGCGGAGGCGGCGGGGGCGGTGGAGGTAGTGGCGGTGGTCGTGGGGGTGGAGGTAGTGGTGGGGGCGGTGGTGGTGCTGGGAGCAGTGGCGGTGGCGGCGGCGGTGGTGGCGAAGGGGGGAGTGGTGGTGGCGGCGGTGGTGGGGGCTTGGGTGAGGCCGGTGGTGGCCAGGGACAGCAACAGCAGCAGCCGCAGCAGCATCAGCGCCAGACCCCCACTTCCCAGCAGCTTCATGACTGGTATGCGAGGCGTGGGGCGTCTGGGGGTCCTGGTCGCTGCCCCTATATCATTCGCGCAGGTCCCCGCGCTGGTTGCCAGTGCACCGGCTTTCACACCGAGTACCGCTGCTTCGCTTGGCTTAGCGACGCCTGACGCGTCAAGTTTCCTGATGCTACTGAGTTCCCCAATTGGGCAGACCTGCTTAGGTGTGATGTACCTATCTTTGCTCTTGACTATGATGCTATACTTGCTGCCATGTATGCATTGACTGTTAGTGCTGAGGGTGACTGCTACTTGTGTGTGCCGCCTGACCCCGGTATAGCCCCAGGAATAGCGCCTGCGGCTCTAGGTGCTTGTGAGTCTGCTCCCCTTCGTACTGCGTTTGCACAGGCCCCGCACACCTTTACACTTGACTCTGGTGCTTCCCGCCGTTTCTTTCGCGACAGCACCCCAGTCACTCCCCTCCCTGCACCTGTCCCTGTCTCACTGGCTGACCCCTCTGGGGGCCCAGTGCTTGCACGGTCTTCCACTATGCTTCCGTGTCCGGCGGTCCCGTCTAGTGAGCTGTCTAGTCTCCACCTCCCCTTGTTCTCTACGAACTTGGTGAGCAACGCCGTCCTTCAGGATCATTGGGTTGACACCTTTACTCCTGGAGGGCAGCGTGTGGCAATCTGCACGTGCTCCCGGACCGGCCGACACCTAGCCACATTCACACGTGCGCTTGGGTCCAGTATGTACACCCTCACCACTACGTCGCGCTACGTCCCTTTGTCTCCCCAGCTGTACGCGTCTGCTCAGGTAGCTACCCAGTGTGAGTGTCGCCGCCTGTCGCACGACACTCTCCTGTGGCACCACCACCTTGGTCACCCCTCCATGCCTCGCCTTCGTAGCATGCACTCTCGCTTCCTGGTCTCTGGCCTTCCCAGGTCTCTGCCTGCCCTCCCTCCCTCGCCTGCGCCGCCCTGCATTCCCTGCGTCGAGGGGCGGCAGTGTGCCGCTCCTCACTCCTCCTCGTTCCCTTCCACAGAGGCTCCCCTGTAGACTCTCCACCTGGACGTGTGGGGCCCAGCCCGCGTCTGTCGACAGGGCCACGAGCGGTACTTCCTGCTGGTCGTCGACGACTACTCGCGTTACACCACGGTCTTCCCCTTGCAGCGCAAGGGGGAGGTCCCTGATGTTTTGATCCCCTGGATTTGCGCTATTCGTCTCCAGCTCCGATGGTGGTTCCACTCGGACTTTCTTGTCATGCGTCTGCACTCTGACAGAGGTGGTGAGTTCTCTTGCGACCTCTTGGCAGCATTCTATGTGGAGCATGGCATCCGTCAGACGTTCACGCTTCCGGCCTCTCGGCAGCAGAATGGGGTTGCTGAGCACCACATTGGCTTAGTCATGGAGGTCGCTCGTACCTCCATGATCCATGCGGCTGCCCCCCATTTTCTGTGGCCGTTTGCGGTCCGGTACGCAGCGCATCAGCTCAACCTTTGGCCCTGTGTCTCCTTGCCGGAGACCTCGCCCACACTGCTGTGGACGGGGAAGGTTGGCGATGCGTCACGTTTCCGGGTCTGGGGTGCTCGTGCGTTTGTCCGCGATACCACCGCGGACAAGCTCTCCGCTCGCGCCATTTTTCTGCCTCTTCCTTGGCTTTGTCCCTGACGCGCCTGGCTGGCAGTTTTACGACCCCGCCTCGCGTCGTGTCTTTGCGTCTCAGGACGTCACCTTTGATGAGTCCGTCCCCTTTTACCGTCTCTTTCCCTACCGCACTGCCCCTCGCCCCCCGCTGCCGCTCTTTCTCGCCCAAGGTCCTCCCCAGGTAGACCCCCTACCCGCGCCAGGTCTTGCTCCTTCAGGTGTTTCTCAGGTAGACCCTCCCATGCCTGCGCCTGTTGAGGTCACTGGTGACTCAGGTCCTGCTGGGGGTGGTGCTGTCTTTGGGGGTGCTGGGCCTGGGGGTGCGGAGCCTGGGGTTGCGGAGCTTGGGGGTACTGAGCCTGGGGGTGCGGAGCTTGGGGGTGCTGAGCCTGGGGGCGCTGAGCCTGAGCGTAAGGAGCCTGGAGGTGCTGAGCCGGCGCGTGAGAAGCCTGGAGGTCCTGAGCCTGGGGGTGCTGTGTCTGGAGGTGCTGAGCCCGAGTGTGAGGAGCTTGGGGGTACTAAGTCTAGGGGTGCGACGCCTGAGGGTTCTGAGTCTGCTGCTGCGCGGTCTCCTTGGAGTAGCCGCCTTCGTCCGCGTGTGCCTCTCACCTCACAGCAGCTGCACAACTGGTATGGTCGCCGTCAGGGTCGCGCTTCTGGAGCTCGGGGCTCTGCCGTTGGAGGTACTTCGTCTGACGTCACTGGAGCTGGGAGTGGTGCTGGTCCCGAAGGTGCTCGTACTGGAAGTATTGGAGCTCCTGGGGCTGGAGGTGCTGCTGAGCCTGAGGGTGCTACTGCTGGAGACCCTGGGTCTGGGGGTGTTGCTGCTGGAGACACTAAGACTGGAGACCCTAGGACTGGAGGTGCTGCTTTTGGGAGTGCTGCTGCTGGTGGAGCTGGTCCTGGAGGAGCTGGCCCTGAGGTTTCTGGAGCTGTTGGAGTTGCTGGAGCTACAGGGGGTACTGGAGCTGCTGGTGCTGGTGGCACTGCGCAACCGCGCCTGTTCTTCACTCCACCGTCTCAATCGTCTCAGCCACCGCCTGACTCTGTGCTTCGCCAGGTTCTTAGTCTCCCTTCGTCCACTGGTCTTCCGTTACAGCCCGGCTCACCGCTGCCTGCTCCTTCTCCTTACGCTGAGCAGACACGGGGTCTTACCGAGCGTCGTGAGCCTGTGTTGCGTCCTGTCTCACCTGTGTGTTCTGGTCGTTCCGGTCGTCGTGTTCCTCATCCGCGTTAGCCGGCTGTCCCCGGCACCCACCTCGTAGTCCGTCGTCCTTCCTCTCCTCCGCAGTGTGTTCCTCTGCCGTCTCCTCCTGCGTCTTCTCTGCCTGGCGTTGCGGACCCTGAGTCTGACCGGTTTCGTGCTGAGCACCCTACTGACAGGCGTCTGCTAACCACTGTTGTCACTGACCCGTCGTTTGAGTCTGCTGCTGCGTCTGCCTTTGTCGCTGAGCTGGTTGACTTTGCTGCTGCCTGTCGTCTAGACTACGCTGCTAGTCTTGTTGCTGAGTCTGAGTCTGTCTGTCCTCTGTCCGTCGGGGGTGAGTTTGCTCTTAGTACAGACGTCCTTGAGGACAGACAGGAGGACCTTGAGTGTCTTGCGGCCGCTGTGCCTCATCTCGTGGCCATACTGCTTGCCCCTGAGGGAGACCCGGATGCACCAGACATCACGACTCCACGCTCTTACGATGAGGCGATCGCGGGTGAGTACTCCTCTTAGTGGCAGACAGCCATGGACGCAGAGATGGCATCCTGGAAGTCCACAGGCACGTACGTCGACGAGGTTCCCCCTCCTGGGGCGAACATCGTCGACGGCATGTGGATTTTCAGGGTGAAGCGGCCGCCAGGTTCTCCGCCTGTCTTCAAGGCTCGTTACATTGCTTGAGGCTTCAGTCAGCGAGAGGGAGTTGACTTCTTCCAGACTTTCTCCCCCACCCCAAAGATGACCACTCTTTGGGTGCTGCTGCACATTGCCGCTCAGCGTGACTACGAGCTTCACTCGCTTGACTTCGGAACAACTTTCTTATAGGGCAGCCTGCACGAGGAGATCTGGCTGCGCCGCCCACCCGGCTTCACTGGGTCGTTCCCTCCTGGTACGCAGTGGAGCCTCCGGCGGCCGGTCTACGGTCTCCGCCAGGCGCCACGTGAGTGGCACGACCCACTGAGGACGACGCTTGCGACTCTTGGGTTTAATCCTTCGACTGCTGACCCGTCGCTGTTTCTACGCACCGACACTTTGCTGCCGCCATTATACATCCTCGTGTACGTCGACGACTTGGTCTTTGCCACTGCTGACACTGAGGCTCTCGCCCTGGTGAAGTCGGAGCTGCAGAAGAGACCCACGTGCACAGACTTGGGTGAGCTGCGCAGCTACCTTGGCTTGCAGATCACCCGGGACGGAGCATGCCGCACCATCATACTAACTCAGTCACACATGGTGCAGCAGGTCCTTCAGCACTTCGGCTTCACCTGGTCCTCAGCAGAGCACACTCCTCTGGCTACAGGTCACTCGCTCTCAGCTCCACCTTTGAACGAGTCTGTAGAGCCGAGTCGTCCTTACCCAGAGCTAGTGGGCTGCCTCATGTACCTGATGACCTGCACTCGTCCTGACCTGGCGTACCCTCTCGGCCTTCTGGCTCGCTATGTGGCTCCTGGTCGGCACCGAAAAGTGCACATGGATGCGGCTAAGAGGGTACTGCGCTACTTGTGCAGTACATCGGGCATGGGGCTCATGCTTGGAGGGCGGAGCTCAGTTGTCCTCACTGGACACTTAGACGCTTCTTGGGTTGACGACCACGCGGCACAGCGGTTACACTTTCAGCCTTGGCTCCGATTATGTTTCGTGGCGGTCTACACGCTCATCTTCTGTTCTCAGCTCTAGTTGTGAGGCTGAGATCTACTCCACAGCCATGGCTACACAGGAGTTACGCTGGCTCACCTACCTGCTGACTGACTTGGGAGAGCGGCCTCGTTCTGTACGTAGACAACAAGGCCGCTATTGCCTTGTGTCAGGAGCACAGACTTGAGCGCAGAACGAAGCACATCGCTCTGCGTTACTTCCTGGCTCGAGAGTTGCAGCAGCGGGGTGAGCTTCGCCTTGTTCACGTGGCCACTCGGGCCAACACTGTTGATATATTCACCAAGGCACTTTCGTCTGGTGACCATCAGCGCTTTTGTACTCTGTTGGGCCTTGTGCCTATGTTTCCTCACTTGCTGTAGTCTCTGCTTGTAGTGTGATATATATATATGTATATTTATATATATATATATATATACCTGCATGCTTGCTCTTGCTAGGTAGAGATCACTGTACTGTTCTTGTTGCTTATATACCTCTGCTTGTGGATTGGCCTTGTGGCTGTTTGCTTGTGCTCAGTGTGAGTGGTGACGTTGTGATCCACGTAGAGCTGTGTTTTGTTTCTTCTCTTGACTGGTCTTGTGACCATTGCTTGCTCTGGCTATCCCCCATTTCGCCTATGGGGGTGTGTCAAAACATATGCAAGTTATTATCTGGGCTATATTGGGGCTAACCTTAGGGGGTACACAAATCATCTCGACACTCTAGTTTTGTACCCCAACCTTGACCTAATCACACACCTTTTTCTTGCCTAAGTTTCTAAGACAGCCTAGACAACAAACATAAATGTACCGGTAGTTTGACACAGCCTTACACGCGAAATGGGGGACAGAACGAACAACAAGTGGTCATAATACCAGTCAAAAGAAGCAACAATCAAAGCTCAGTGTGGGTCACAAAGTCACCACACAGTCCGAATACAAGCGAGCGGCCACCAGACCAGGCTGTTGAATTATATTTCCATATCCTGTTATAACTGCCTACAGCTTGCGAGTGTATTATTTAGATATTGGGTTCAACTGGTGGTGGTGTACCCTTTCTCCTTTCCTCTCCTTCCTATTTGTAATCCCAACTCCATAATGAAACTCTCTTTTGGCCAATCTCCTCTCCCTCTCGATACCATCCTAAGCAGGTGTCAAACTTATACTCTACAGTTTGTTTAGGCTGTAGTGGGGTAGTTACTATGGGGTACAGTAAGTTTAGGTTTTCCTACTTGTACCCACCACTTTTCTAGTGCACACACACTTGTTCATTCTGACATGGTATTACGAGCCTAGGTTAGGAACCTAGGACCGCTTAGTCCTAAGGGCCCACCGTTCCGCTAGAAGCGCCCTCGTGCGCCCTACCTTCTTCGTGCCCTCGTGCGCCTCTCTGTTAGTGCGCCCTCGCGCGCCCTCCCTCTCACGCTGCCTATGCGCAGCCCGCTAGCCACCCGCGCGCGGCCCGTTTTTTTAGCGCACGCAGCCCGCTAGCCGCCCGCGCACGGCCCGTTTCCTGCGCGCGTAGCGTGCTAGCCGCCCACGCGACCAGCACCGCCAGCGCGCGGCCCGTGCCGTCCTCGTGCGGCCACGCGCGCAGCCCTTGCGCCGCAGCTGCTCGCGCGCCGGCCGCTGCAGCTAGCGCGTAGCTCGCTGCCCGCGCGCAACTGCAGCCCACGCGCAGCCGCGGCCCGTGCGCAACAGCAGCCTGCGCGCAGGCCCGCCGCCATGCCGCCCTGCCTATCCGAGCCGCGCCGCGTCGCCCTGTCCGAGCCGCGCTGCGCCGTCCTGCCCGAGCCGCGCCGCGCTGCCCTGCCCGACTCGAGCCGCGCTGCCCTACTGCTACTGCTGTTCCTGCTGTTCCTACTGCTACTGATCCTACTGCTTCTGCTGCTACTGGTACTGCTGCCACTATGGCTAGTCCCACCGTTCTCTCTTTCGATGCTGAGGGCCGTCCGATTCACTTTGATGCTTGGCTCGATGACTTGCACCTGTTCCTACAGATCACTGCTAAGGACGATGTCTCGGTGTATGATCACGCGTCCGGAACCGCTCTAGCACCTGCTGAGACTGCTGACAGTACAGCTCACTCCCAGTGGCAGACTCGTGACGCTCACGCTCGCCTAGACAGTCGCAGTCATTTGCCGTTAGATGAGCGCGCGCATTTTGGCCAGCACAAGACTGCTAAGGCACTGTACGATGCAGTAGTTGTGCACTACTCCTCCCCTGCCTCTGCTACGATCGGCCGTCTCTCGCTGCCTTATCTTTTCCCCGATCTGGCCGCCTTTCCCACAGTCGCTGACCTCATTACTCACCTCCGCACTAGTGACACTCGCTACCGAGCCGCCCTTCCTGCTGAGTTTCTTGCCAAGAATCCTTCCCCGATGTGCCTCGTTCTCTACCACCTAGTCACCCGTCTCCCTGACTCTCTTCGCGCAGTCAGGGACCACTTTCTCGCCCCCTGCCCCACCGAGCTCACCGTTGACCTGTTCGAGAAGCACCTGCTTGCAGCTGAGGCTAGCATAGTCCCTGTAGGTGCCTCTCGTGGCGACCCCCGCACGCCCTTCTTTGACGGGTGTTCCCCTCCCCCCCTTCTCCCCTCGGCCGCCTCTACTGCTGCTGTCGACTACCTTGGTGCTGAGGAAGTCAGGGATGCGTCTGCTCCTAGTGGGAGGCGCAAGGGCGGCAGGGGCAAGGGGGGCAAGGGTGGTGGCGGTGACAGCGGGGGAGGTGGAGGTGGAGGCGGTGGGGGCGGTGGGGGTGGTGGCAGTGGTGGGGGTGGTGGCGGGGCTGGGGGGGTCAGCGGCAGTGTCGGGGGTGGTGGCGGCAGTAGTGGTGGAGGAGGCAGGGGTGGAGGCGGTGGTGGTGGCGGCAGTGGGCGTGGTGGCGGCGGTTGGGGTGGTGATCGGGGTGGACCAGCGCAGCGTGGAGGTTCGGGTGGTGTCCAGCGCCAGCAGCAGCGTCTCGGAGAGACCCCGTCGCCCCAGCAGCTTCGTGAGTGGTACTCTCAGCATGGGGGGTTTGGGGGTGGAGGTACCTGCCCGTATGTCATCTGCACAGGTAACCGCGCTGGTCAGACGTGTGGGAGGCCCCACACGCAGCAGCGCTGCTTCTCCTGTCTCGACGACGCCTGGCGTGCACAATTCCCTGACACCTCTGAGCTGCCCCGCTGGGCTGATCTGCTTAAAAAGAACATTGATATCTTTGCTCTTGACTTTGATGTTATCCTTGGTGCTATGTATGCATTGACGATTAGTGTTGAGGGTGACTAATACGTGCGTGTCCCGCCCGACCCGGGCATTGAGACCAGTGAGGCTGCCACTCTAGGTGCTAGTGCGTCTGCTGCCCGAGGTCCCAATGAGGTTGCTGCTCTAGGTGCTGGTGAGTCTACTACTTCAGGTGCTCGTGAGTCTGCGCCTTCAGGGACTGCGTCTACTGAGGCACTGCACACCTTCACACTGGACTCAGGTGCTTCGCGTTGTTTCTTTCAAGACCGCACTGCCCTAGCGCACCTCCCTAGGCTTGTTGCCGTCTCCCTGGCTGACCCCTCCGGGGGTCCGGTCCTTGCGACCTCCACCACTGCCCTCCCTTGTCCTGCTGTCCCGTCCGGCACGCTGTCGGGTCTTTACCTCCCCTCGTTCTCTACGAACTTGGTGGCGGGTTCCGCGCTCCAGGACGCGGGTTTTCACCAGTTCACCCCTGCCTATGAGCGGGTGACACACTGCACGTGTGCTCAGACAGGTCGTCACCAGGCTACCTTCACTCGGCAGCCGGGGTCACACCTGTTTACAGTGACCACTGAGTCCCCTCAGGTAGCTGCGTCTGTGTCAGCGTCAGGTCAGTTGTCCGCCCCCTGCTCGAGTCGCACCTTATCGCACCGGACGGTCCTCTGGCACCACCGCCTTGGTAACCCTTCGATGCAGCGCCTTCATGGCATGCACTCCCGGTACCTTGTCTCTGGTCTCCCCAGGTCACTGCCTCCCCTCCCACCGTCCCCTGCCCCTCCGTGCCTTCCCTGTGTCGAGGGGCGGCAGCACGCCGCGCCCCACTCCTCTGAGTTTCCCCCGATGGAGGCTCCTCTACAGACCCTTCACATGGACGTGTGGGGCCCAGCCCTCGTCCGTGGACAGGGCGGAGAGCGCTACTTTTTGCTACTAGTTGACGACTACACACGTTACACCACAGTCTTCCCCTTGTGCACCAAGGGTGAGGTCCCTGATGTTTTGATCCCTTGGATCCGCGCTACCCGTCTCCAGCTGGAGAGGCGCTTTCGCACGGACCTTCCCGTCCTGCGACTGCACTCTGACAGAGGTGGTGAGTTTTCCTCAGACCTCTTGCGAGCCTACTGTCAGAGGGAGGGCATTGAGCAGACGTTCACGCTTCCGGCCTCTCCACAACAGATTGGGGTTGCTGAGCGCCGCATTGGCTTGGTCATGGAGGTCGCTCGTACCTCGTTGATCCATGCGGCTGCCCCCCATTTTCTGTGGCCGTTTGCGGTCCGGTACGCCGCGCATCAGCTCAACCTCTGGCCCCGTGTCTCCGTTCCGGAGACCTCGCCGACACTGTGTTGAATGGGAGAGGTTGGCGATGCGTCGGTGTTCCGGGTCTGGGGATCTCGTGCCTTTGTCCGCGATACGTCCGCGGACAAGCTCTCCTCCTGCGCCATTCCTTGTGTCTTCCTTGGCTTTGTCCCTGACGCGCCCGGCTGGCAGATTTACCACCCCACCTCGCGCCGTGTCTTCCCCTCTCAAGACGTCACGTTTGACGTGTCGGTCCCCTTTTACCGTCTCTTCCCCTACCGCACAGCCCCGCTCCCCCCTCCGCCGCTCTTCCTCATGCTTGGTGCTACTTCGGTAGACCCCCTACCTCCCCAGGGTCCTGCTCCATCAGGTGTTTCCTAGGTAGACCCGGTCGAGCCTATCGAGGTAGCTGTCGACTCTGGTCCTGCGAGAGTTACTAAGCCTGAGCATGCTGAGCCTGGAGGTGCTGAGACTGGGGGTGCGGAGACTGGGGGTGCCGAGTCTGGGGGTGCTGAGACTGGGGGTGCTGAGCCTGGGGTTGCGGAGCCTGGGGGTGCTGTGCCTGGGGGTGCTGAGCCTGGAGGTCCTGAGCCTGGGGGTACTGCGCCTGGGGGCGCTCTCTCGTACCAACAGCTACGTGAGTGGTACTCTCAGCACTGTCGCCGCCGGCGTGGTACTGTGGGAGCTGGGGGTGCTACTGGAGCTGGAGCTGAGAGCGCTGGAGCTACTGGTGCTGGTGTGGCTGCCGACCCTGGGGTTGGCGCTGGAGGTGCTGCAGCCACTGGTCCTGGAGGTGCTCGTAATGGCGGTACTGGAGCTGCTGGGACAGGAGGTGCTGCTGGAGGTGCTGGAGCTAGTGGTGCTGCAGGGACTGGCGGTGGAGGCGCTGCCGCTCGTCCTACTGGAGGTGCTGGAGCTGACGGTGCTGCTGGTGCGGGTGCTCCTGGGGGAACTAGAGTTGGCGCTCCTAGAGGTGCTGGAGGTGCTGCAGGAGTTGGAGCCGCCGCTGGGGGTGCTGGTGCTGTCTCTCCTGGTTCTGGAGGCGCTGCGCGATCGCAGCCGTACTTCGTTTCGCTCCTTCAGCAGTTTCTTGGTCTCCTGCCTTCTACTGGTCCTGCTCCTTCCTTAGAGTGTCCAGCGCCTCTCCAGTCGCAGTCACTGTTACAGCCTGCCTCGTCCGACCGGAGGTCTTACTGAGCGTCGTGAGCCTGATTCTCGTCCTGCATCGCCTGATCTCCTCCTGCCTCACCTGTTCGTACTGCTCGCACTGGTGGTCGTGTTCCACGTCAGCGTCCTCCTGCTGTCCCAGGCACGCACCAGATGGCGCTTCGTCCTTCCACTGCTCCACAACGTGTCCCTCTGCCGTCTCCTCCTGCGTCCTCTCTTCCTACCCTTGCTGACCCAGAGTCCGACTCCCTTCGTGCTGCTAGTCCCACTGTCACGCGTCTCCTGGCCACTGTTGTCACTGACCCTTCTTTTGAGTCCACTACTGCGTCTGCCTTAGTTGCTGAGCTTGTGGACTTTGCTGCTCACTGTCGTCTAGACTACGCCGCGAGTCTTGTTGCTGAGTCTGAGTCTGTCTGTCCTCCGTCCGTCGGGGGTGAGTGTGCTCTTAGCACGGACGTCCTTGAGGACATGTAGGTGGACTTTGAGTGCTTTGTAGCCCCTGTACCTCATCTCGTGTCCATGCTGATTGCACCTGAGGGAGACCTGGATGCACCAGACATCCCAACCCCGCGCTCTTATGCAGAGACGATAGAGGGTCCCTACTCCTCTTAGTGGCACTCAGCCATGGACGCAGAGATGGCATCCTGGAAGTCCACAGACACCTACGTTGACGAGGTTCCCCCTCATGGGGCGAACATCGTTAGTGGCATGTGGATTTTCAGAGTGAAGCGGCCGCCGGGTTCTCCGCCTATCTTCAAGGCGTGTTACGTTGCTCGAGGCTTTAGTCAGCGACAGGGAGTTGACTTCTTCCATACCTTCTCCCCGACCCCAAAGATGACCACTCTTCGGGTTCTGCTGCACATAGCCGCTCAGCGCGACTACGAGCTTCACTCTGTTGACTTCTGCACTACTTTCCTACAGGGCAGCCTGCACGAGGAGATCTGGCTACGCCGCCCACCTGGCTTCACTGGGTCGTTTCCCCCTGGTACCCAGTGGAGCCTCCGGCGGCCAGTCTACGGTCTCCGCCAAGCGCCCCGTGAGTGGCACGACACACTGAGGCCTACCCTTGCGGCTCTTGGATTTGCTCCTTCTACTGCTAACCCGTCGCTATTTCTGCGCTCTGACACTTCGTTGCCGCCGTTCTGCATCCTCGTGTACGTCGACGACTTGGTCTTTGCCACTGCTGACACTGAGGGACTCGCCCACGTGAAGTCAGAGCTGCGGAAGAGACACACATGCACAGACCTGGGTGAACTGCGCAGCTATCTTGGCTTGCAGATCACCCGGGAAAGAGCACGGCGCACCATTACCTTGACTCAGTCACACATGGTGCAGCAGGTCCTTCAGCGCTTCAACTTCACGTACTCTTCACCTCTGGCCACTCCTCTGTCTACTAGCCACACGCTCTCAGCTCTGCCTTCGAATGAGTCCGTAGAGCCGAGTGGCCCGTACTCAGAGCTTGTTGGTTGGCTCATGTACCTGATGACTTTCACTCGACCTGACGTGGCATACCCTCTTAGCATCTTGGCACGCTATGTTGCTCCTGGGAGACACTGACCAGAGCACATAGCTGCAGCGAAGAGGGTGTTGCGCTACGTGTGCAGTACGTCGGGCATGGGGCTAGTGCTTGGAGG
The DNA here is from genome assembly GCA_948144175.1 of Closterium sp. NIES-65. Classification (NCBI taxonomy): domain Eukaryota; kingdom Viridiplantae; phylum Streptophyta; class Zygnematophyceae; order Desmidiales; family Closteriaceae; genus Closterium; species Closterium sp. NIES-65. The sequence goes on from CANXME010002068.1 coordinate 2,407,644, forward strand.
ACGGGCTCGAGTTGTCCTCACTGGTTACGCAGACGCTTCTTGGGTTGACAATTTGGCTACGCAGCGGTCGTCAAAGGGTTACACCTTCAGCCTTGGCTCCGAATCTGTTTCGTGGCGGTCTACCCGCTCGTCTTCTGCTCAAGCTGTGAGGCTGAGATCTACGCAGAGGCCATGGCTGCACAAGAGTTACGGTGGCTCACCTACCTGCAAACCGGCTTGGGAGAGGCGCCTCGTTCTCCTCCAGTTCTGTACGTCGACAACAAGGCCATGCTGGCCTTGTGTTAGGAGCATAGAACGAAGCACATTGCCCTTCGCTACTTTCTTGCTCGAGATTTGCAGCAGCGCGGTCAGCTTCGTCTTGCTTACGTGGCCTGTCGGGCCAACACTTCTGATATCTTCACCAAGGCACTTAAGCCTTGTGATCATCAGCGTTTTTGTACTGTTTTAGGCCTTGTGCCAACCTTGCCTCACTTGCTCACTTCTTGAGTTTGCTTGTACTGTGTTCTATATGTCTATATGTGCATGCTTTCACTTGCTAGGTTTTGATCACTGTCATGTTTGTTCTGTGCTATTTAACTATGCATGTTAACTGGCCTTATGGTCGTCTGCTTGTGCTCAGAATGCGTGGTGACGTTGTGATCCACCTTGAGCTTGCTTTGCTTTTCTTGACTGGTCTTGTGACCCCCCTTTGCTCTCCCCCACTTTGCCTATGGGGGTGTGTTAAACTTATTCTCTACAGTTTGTTCAGGCTGTAGTGGGGTAGTTACTATGGGGTACAGTAAGTTTAGCTTTTCCTACTTGTACCCACCACTTTTCTAGTGCACACACACTTGTTCATTCTGAGAGCAAGGTCGTCGCTAGCAGGCAATTTTTGCCTGTTTGGCTTATAAACATACATGTTTTTTTTTTTAATTATCTGATGGGCCAGTCAGCATCAAACAATTTTTTTTTTTGCTCGGGGGACCCATCTCATGCATCAGACTCCCCTCAGACCCTAGCGACGACCCTGATCCTAAGCCTCAGTCTTAAGCCCTAACTACCAAATCTTAACACAGGCCTCTGGATAGGTTTTGAGCTGCTCTTCCGCGTAAGACCAACATCCCGCTTTCACATTATTATGTAATGGTACATCGAAGAAACTATGAAAATAAGGGTGCATAAGTGAAATTTTAATTTTATGGAAGGCCAACATCCCGCTCGAGTTGTTGGTGTTGGCCATCTACTTGTGCTCAGAATGCGTGGTGACGTTGTGTTCCACCCTAGGCTTGCTTTGCTGTTCTTGACTGGTCTTGTGACCCCTTGCTCTCCCCCACTTTGCCTATGGGGTGTGTCTAATTTATATGCGATAGTCTGTTTAGGCTGTAGTGGGCTTGTTCCTATACTTTTAGGTTTTCCTACTTGTACCCACCCCTTTTCTAGTTCATTCACTCTTGTTCATTTTGACACTCGTTGCGTGACAGATGTCCAGGTCCCGTCGTTCGCACGTGACAGCCCTGCCGGAGTAGAGTCCGCTTCCACCACTCCAACGCCGGTCCGCGTAACTGTGACACTGCAAAACTAATGCGAGTGACATCGCCAGCAATTTGCGCATCATCAAAACACACCTCCACGCCGAAACGGCCATGCACACACAGTGACGGTTTTTTCGCTGAGGTTGAAGGGGGGTAGTTTCGTTGGTTTTATCTTGACAGTTGTTGAGACCGTTGCTGCTGCATGCACAGAGGGCGCCACCGAGGTCATCACCGGAGTTGTCGCTGGTGCATGTCGTGGTTGAGTTGGTGACTGTTGCCTCGGCGTTGCTTGTTCCTATTGTTGCTGCCTTGGCGCCTCTTGTCACGCCGCCGACTCGTCTTCAGCATCCTGGTCGGCATCCAGCTTGTCAAATATGTTCTCGTTGAGTGAGGAGCTGCTACTTGCTTCATCCACGACGGGCGACTCCTAACGCGCTTCACCTTGCGTCTGGCATAGCTCGGCGTTTTCCTCCGTCAGGCGCTCCAACTCGCCAGACATAGTGTGCATGCTGGATTGCATCGCCCGAAAGTCCTGCACGAATGCGTCAAACTCTGCTTGGGTCATGTTTCGGAGACTCATCCTAGTGGGCAGCGGGTTAACAACGATTTTTATGGCTTTGATGAAGGCGCAAACGCTATTAGTCGGAGCGAGATAATCGTATCTATCTCTCAGCCGACCGTGTTGCAACCCACCAAGCTGTCAGAATGTTATTATCTAGCCTGTAGTGGGGTGCTCTATAGCGAGTACAACCCATCTAGGGTTTGCTATATGTATCCTCATTGCTGCTAGTGAAACACCTCTTCTTCATTCTCATTTCTTCTCATGCTATCAGAGCATCTACGTGTCAGAATATTATCTTATTGTTCTAGCCTGTAGTGGGGTGCTCTATAGCGAGTACAACCCTTCTAGGGTTTGCTATTTGTATCCTCATTCTTGCTAGTTCAATCCTCTCTCTTTCTTTCTTCTAACTTTGACATGCTATCAGAGCAGGTCGATCCCCTTGGATCGATCCTGTGGGTGTGTCCCCACCTTGCTTCCGCTGCTAATTTTTCCTCCCGCCGTGCGCCCCGAGGCGCGGCGGTTTTCTGCCCGCCGTGCGCCCCGAGGCGCGCGGCGGTTCATTGCCCGCTGTGCGCCCCGAGGCGCGCGGCGGGCTTCTCCCCTTCGTCGCGGCCCCGCCCCGGCCCGTCGCCGCCCGTGCGCCTGCCCGGCTCGGCCCCGCTCTACGTCGCGGCCCTGCCCCGGCCCGTCGCCGCCCGTGCGCCTGCCCGGCTCGGCCCCGCTCTACGTCGCGGCCCCGCCCCGGCCCGTCGCCGCCCGTGCGCCTCCCCGGCTCGGCCCCGCCCTACCTTCGCGGCCCCGCCCAACGTTGCGGCCCCGCCCTATGTCGCGGCCCCGCCCTACGTCGCGGCCCCGCCCTATGTCGCGGCCCCGCCCCGACCGTCGCGGCCCCGCCCCTCGTCGCGGCCCCGGCCCCGACCCCCCCCCCCCCCCCCCCCCTTTTTCTCCCCTCCCCCCAATTCCCGTCGTCCGTCGTGGCGACCTGAGGGGGCCGCTTGCGGCCCCCTCAGGTCGCCACGACGGACGACGGGAGGGGCGAGCTGTGGGGTGGCGGGTATGGGGGTGGTCGGTGTGCCTTCCTCCCTTTCTCCTCCTCCTCCTTCGTCTCCCACTGCTGCAGCTGTCGCTGAGGGGGGTGGTTGTGTGGGAGACTGGGTTTAGGGTTTAAGGGGGGTGCGTGGGAGTAGAGCTAGTGGTGTAGCAGTGGGTGTGTATCAGGGGGGTGGGACTGTGTGTGGGAGGATGAGCGGAGGTTGCCAGTTTGTCGTCAGCAGCACCTGTAGTCCGGGGCGCTGTCCCGGTAGCCCAGTCGTAGCCAGCTGTGCCAGCCGCCCGTGGGTCCGTTGCCCGTCCGCCGCTATTTGAGCCGCGTGGCCTGTTACTCCTGTAGTCCGGGCGCTGTCCGGTAGCCGCTGTGCCAGTCTGCCTCCTGTTGCCCGTGTGTCTGCAGCTTCAGCCGTCGCCTCCTGTCTCCTCTCCCCTCACTCTCCCTCCTCCTCCTCACTTGCCCGTTGTGACTACCACTAGCTTTGCTTATAATTGTACACTCTAAACTATTTCTTCTTGAACTTGTGCTCAGAATGTGTGGTGACATTGTGATCCACCCTGAGCTTGTTTTTGCTTTGCCTGCTCTGCTGATTACACCCCACTTTGGCTATGGGGGTGTGTCAGAATATTATCTTATTGTTCTAGCCTGTAGTGGGGTGCTCTATAGCGAGTACAACCCTTCTAGGGTTTGCTATTTGTATCCTCATTCTTGCTAGTTCAACCCTCTTTCTTCCTTCTAATTTTGACACTACGGTCCTGGCCTGTGGGCCCACCCAAGTGCTTTCGTCGCCCGTCGCCAACGGCCCCGTCGCCGACCCTAGCGGCCCCGTCGCCGCTCCTATCGGCCCCGTCGCCGCCGCCACCGGCCCTGTCGTCGCCGCCAGCGGCCCCGTCGCCGCCTCCAGCGGCCCCGTCGCCGCCACTTCCGGCCTCGGCCCTGCCCCGGCCATGCCCCGTTGCCAGCCGCGGCGCACCGTGGGCACGTGCACCGCCCCCCCCCCCCCTTTTCCCGTCGCTTGTCGAGGCGACTGGCACAGCTGGCTACGACTGGGCTACCGCAGCAACGCCCCGGACTACTGGTGATGCTGACGACACGACGACAACCTCCGTTCAACCAACCTCCTCCAGCTGCCCCACACCTCTTGACACACACCCCCTGCTCAAACCCCAGCTCCACTCCCATAGCACCCCCCTTACACCCCAAACCGTAGGCTCACACACATCCACCTCCCTCAAACCCTAGCTCCACTCCCACAGCACCCTCCTTAAACCCTAAACCCCAGGCTCCCACACATCCAGCTGGCTACGACTGGGAAAGTGGAGGGTAACCTAGGAAAGTAGCTCTGATACCAAGTGTTATGAGTTGTATGAAAGAAGAGTGCGCAGAATGCAATATCGCGGAAGTGATTACAACTACCGTATGGCCCCGGATATATGCGTCGTCCGATTTAAGGCGCCGGCGCCTCTATCTGGAGCAAGGCGCTTATGGTCGTTCCTTGATTATAAGCGCCCCCCCCTAGAAAACGTTTACTTATTATACGCGCACGTGCAATTTTAATTTATATTCTTGCTTAAAACGGTAACGAAATTCATTTCTGCAGCGAGTCAGATTTCGATTTCGCTTGGTTTGACTCGCGAAGTCCTGACTGGCTGCCGTCTAGTCATGATCTGCTGGCATGACGTGTCTTTGCTTGTGTGTGCACCCAGAATATCGCTTGCGCGAGATTTTTGTGTTGTGACGCTAAAGCATTTCGACTCGGTTGAAATGGCAAGAGGAAAATGTACAATTTGGTGCTCTAACTATATAATTTTGTATTTGTCATTATATAAGCGACGGCGCTTATGGCCGTTACTCGATTACAAGCGACCCCCCTCAAAAAAATGAATTTATTATAAGCACATATGCACCTATATTTGGGGTAATACGGTACTATGTCAGAATGTTATGCTCTAGCCTGTAGTGGGGTGCTCTATAGCGAGTTCAACCCTTCTAGGGTTTGCTATTTGTATCCTCATTCCTGCTAGTGAACCCCTTTTTTGCCTAAACTGTTTCTTGCCTAGCTAGGGCTTTCCTAGCTATGGCTCCTACTTCTGCCTACTATTTTCACATGGTATTAGAGCGATATGCTCCTGGCCTGTGGGCCCCACCTCACTGCTTCCGCTGCTATTGCTACTCCCTGTCCGCCGCGCGCCCCGTGGTGCGCGGCGTCGAAATTAGGGTTTTCAGCCCGCCGTGCGCCCCGAGGCGCGCGGCGGTTTTTTTTGCCCGCCGTGCGCCCCGAGGCGCGCGGCGGTTTTCTGCCCGCCATGCGCCCCGAGGGGCACGACGGGTTTCTGCCCCGTCACTCAGCGCGTTGTCAGATTTATATGACATAGCTATTGTAGGCTATAGTGGGGTAGCACATATGGGGTACAACTTTCTAGGGGTTTGTATTTGTACCCAACTTTCACTTAGTCATTCATTCCTCGTTCTAGTTTTCTCATGGTATCGAGCAGGTTCCCTCGTGGGAACTGTTCCTAGGGCCCACCGATTCGACTTTTTTTTTCCTGCCCGGAGCGTGCTCAGCCCCTGCCCGAGTCGCGCTCGCCTCTCTCGACCCTGTCACGCTGCCTTAGCGGCCCCGTCGCGTCGCGCTAGCGGCCCCGTCGCGTCGCCCTCGCGGCCCCATCCCGTCGCGCCGCCCTAGCGGCTGCGTCGCGCCGCCCTCGCGGCCCCGATCCACCGCCCTAGCGGCCCCGTCGCCTACTCCTGCGGCCCCGGCGCTCCCCTTCCCGGCCCTGACGCCGCCCTTCCTGATCCGACCCCACCTCTGCTAGCCCCGTCGCCTAGCCCTACGGCCCCGGCGCCGCCCTTCCCGGCCCCGATCCGCCGCCCTGCGGCCCCGTCACCTACCCCGCAGCCCCCGCGCCGCCCTTTCCCGGCCTCGATGCCGCCCTTCCCGACCCGGCCCATCCTCTGCTGGCCTCGTCGCCTACCCCGCGGCCCCGGCGCCGCCCTTTTCCGGCCCCGACGCCGCCCTTCCCGACCCGGCCCCGCCTCTGCTGGCCCCGTCGCCTACCCCTGCGGCCCCGAGCCGCCCTTCTCGGCCCCGGCGCTGCCCTTCCCGGCCCCGGCCCAGCCTCTGCTGGCCCCGTCGCCTACCCCTGCGACCCCGAGACGCCCTTCTCGGCCCCGGCGCTGCCCTTCCCGGCCCCGGCCCAGCCGTTGCTGGCCCCGTCGCCCGCCCTTCCCGGCCCCGGCCCCGCCTTCACGCGGCCCTGCCGTCACCACCGAGCCGCCAGCGCCACCCGAGCTGCCCGAGCCGCCGCACCACCTGAGCCGCCCGAGCCGCCGGGGCGCCGCACGTCGAGCTGCAGTTGCAGCCGAGCCGCCGTACCGCTAAGCCGCCCGAGCCGCCCGAGCCGCCGAGTCGCCGAGCCGCAGTTGCCGCCGAGCTGCCCGAGTTGCCCGAGCCGCCGAGTCGCCGAGCCGCCGAGCTGCAGTTCCTGCGGAGCCGCCGAGCCACCGAGCCGCCCAAGTCGCCCTGTCCGGTAAGAGCAGCGCCTCTACCACTGTACTGCCCTTACCCCATTGTTCGCGCTACTAGTCTACTACTGACATGGCTACCCCTAGTGTCCTCGCTTTTGACGCTGAGGGTCGGGCCATTGACTTTGACGTCTGGGTAGATGACCTGCAGCTTTTCTTACAGTGCGATAGGGCGGATGGTCTCTCCCTCTTTGACCTCACCTCTGGTGCCTCTCCTGCCCCTGCTGCTGATGCTGACGCCACTGTTCGCTCACAGTGGGCCACACGCGATGCTGCTGCACGTCTTGCTGTGCGTCGCCACCTGCCTACCTCTGAGCGCGCGCACTTTAGTCAGTACAAGAGTGCTCAGACCTTGTACGACGCTGTAGTTGCACGCTACTCCTACCCTGCCACTGCTGCACTGAGCCGCCTCATGCTACCGTACCTCTTCCCTGACCTTGCTGCCTTTCCCACAGTAGCTGACCTCATTCCGCACCTCCGCACTAGTGACACTCGCTACCGCGCTGCGCTTCCTGCTGAGTTCTGCGCCAAGAACCCCCCCCCCCATGTACATCACCCTCTACTACATAGTCACCCGGCTCCCTGACTCTCTTCGCGTAGTCCGGGACCACTTCCTCTCAGTTTGCCCCACCACTCTCACCGTTGACCTCGAGAAGGCCCTCCTAGCAGCAGAGAAGAGCATAGTCGCTGTAGGAGCCTCTCGTGGTGACCCTCGCACCCCCATCTTTGAGGGGTGTTCCCCCTCCCCCCTATTGCCCTCTGTTGCCTCTGCTGCTGCAGCCGACCTCGTTGAGCTTGAGTCGGTCAGTGCGTCTGCGTCCTCAGGTGCTGGTGAGTCTGCGCTCTCAGGTACCGCGTCGGCTTCGGCCTCCCTCACCTTCACCCTTGACTCGGGGGCTTCTCGCTCCTTCTTTCAAGACCGCACCACACTCACACCGCTTGGTCAGCCAGTTGCAGTCTCTCTGGCAGACCCCTCTGGGGGTCCTGACCTTGCTCACTTCTCCACTGTCCTCCCGTGTCCGGCGGCTCCCTCTTTGCACCCTGTCTGGTCTCTACCTCCCCTCGTTCTCTACGAACTTGGTGAGTGGTGCTGACCTACAGGATGGGGGAGTTCACCAGTTCACTTCTGCGAGCCAACGGGTGACCCACTGCACAGACGCTCGGACGGGCCGACACATGGCCACGTTTACACGTCAGCCAGAGTCGAGCCTGTACACACTGACCACTGCGTCTCCTCCTGTCCCTGCATCTGGTCAGGTAGCTGCGTTGGGTCAGGTGTTTGCTGCAGCGTCCAGGTCTGGTCCCGAGTCTGCCCCCTGCTCGTGTCGCCTCCTGTCTCACGAGACTCTCCTGTGGCACCACCGCCTTGGTCACCCCTCCCTGCTTCGTCTCTGAGGCATGGCCTCCCGTGTCCTTGTCTCTGGTCTTCCCCGGTCCCTCCCTCCCCTTCCTCTCGGGCTTGGCCCTACCTGCGTCCCCTGTGTCGAGGGGCGGCAGCAGGCTACCCCTCACTCCTCCCAGTTTCCTGCAACAGAGGCTCCGTAGCAGACGCTTCACATGGACGTGTGGGGCCCGGCCCGCGTCCGAGGACAGGGTCACGAGCGCTACTTCCTGCTGGTAGTTGACGACTACTCGCGTTACACCACAGTCTTCCCCTTGCGCAGCAAGGGTGATGTCACTGAGGTGTTGATCGACTGGATCCGCGCAGCTCGTCTCCAGCTCAGGCAGAGCTTCGGCTCGGACTTTCCAGTTCTGCGTCTGCACTTTGACAGAGGCGGAGAGTTCTCCTCTGGTCTTCTGCGAGCCTACTGTCGTGCACGGGGCATCCGCCAGACCTTTACATTTCCGAAATCTCCACAGCAAAATGGGATTGCTGAGCGCCGCATTGGCATGGTCATGGACGTCGCTCGTACGTCCATGATGCATGCGGCTGCCCCCCATTTTCTGTGGCCGTTTGCGGTTCGGTACGCAGCACATCAGATCAACCTCCACCCCAGGGTCTCCATGCCGGAGACCACCCCAGCTTTGCTGTGGACGGGAAAGGTTGGCGATGCGTCTGCGTTCCGTGTCAGGGGATCTCGGGCGTTTGTCCACGACTTGTCTGCGGACAAGCTGTCCCTTCGTGCTGCTCCTTGCGTCTTACTTGGCTTCCCCCCTGACGCGCCAGGGTGGCAGTTCTACCACCCCACCTCTCGTCGTGTTCTGTCCTCCCAGGACGTCACGTTTGACGAGTCGGTCCCCTACTATCGCCTCATCCCCTACCGCACACCGTCCCTCCCCCTACCACCGCTCTTCCTTGTGCCAGGTCCCCTCCTGGTAGACCCCCTCCCCCCTCAAAATCCTGCCCCTTCAGGTGTGTCCCAGGTAGACGCAGTCGAGCCTGTCAAGGTTACTGGTGACTCTGGTGCTGCTGGGGGTGCTGAGCCTGGGAGTGCTGACTCTGGGGGTGCGGAGCGTGTGGGTGCTACGCCTGAGGGTGCTGAGCCTACAGGTGCTACTATTGGGGTTGCTGAGTCTGGGGGTGCTGAGACTGGGGGTGCTGAGCCTGGGGGTGCTGAGCCAAAGGGGTATTACGCCTGGGGGTGCTGAGCCTGGGGGTGCTACGTCTGGAGGTGCTGAGCGTGGGGGTGCCACGTCTAAAGGTGGTGAGCCTGGGGGTGAGGAGCCTGCGGGAGCTGGGCCTGCTCGTGTGGCGCCTGGCGGTGCTAGGCCTGGAGGTTCTCCGGGTGCTTCGTCTCGGCGGGAGCCACTCTCTCCACAGGAGCTGCGCGAGTGGTTTGCCCGGCGCTGGAGGCGTGCTGCTGGAGCTGGAGTTTCTTCGGCTGCTGAGGTGCTGGTGCTGCGGGTCCCGGAGGTGCTCGTACTGGGAGTACTGGAGTTGGTGGGCCTGCAGGTACGACTAGAGCTGGAGCTGCTGAGGGTGTTGGCGCTGAGGCTACTGCTGTCGGTCCTGGAGGCGGTCCTACTGGGGGTGCTACTGGTGCTACTGGAGGTACTGGAGTTGGAGGTGCTGTTGGCGCTGGTGCTATTGCTGGGGGTACTGGTGCTGTCCCTGCTGTGTCTGGAGTCGCCGCGCAGCCTCGGCTGTACTTTGTTCCGCTCCTTCAGCAGGTTCTTGGTCTCCCGCCTTCTACTGGTCCTCCTCCTCCCTTACAGTGTCCACAGCCTATCCCATCCCGGTTACAGTTACAGCCGGCCTCCCCACTGCCTGCTCCTTCTCCCTACACTGGTCCTACTGGAGGTCTTACTGAGCGTCGTGAGCCTGCGTCTCGCCCTGCGTCGCCTGTCCGTGCTGCTCGCACTAGTGGTCGCGGTTCGCGTCACCGTCCTCCTCCTGTCCTTGGCACGCACCGAATGTCTCTGCGTCCGTCCACTGCTCCTCTGCGTGCCCCTTTGCCTTCTCCTCCTGAGTCCTCTCTTCCAGCTCCTGCCGACCCGGAGTCGGACTCTCTTCGTGCTGCCAGTCCTACTGTCACGCGTCTCCTTGCTACTGTCGTCACTAACCCTTCCTTTGATTCCACTGCTGCATATGCCCTAGTTGCTGAGCTCGTCGACTTTGCTGCTCGCTGTCGTCTAGACTACGCTGCTAGTCTTGTTGCTGAGTGTGCGTCTGTCTGTCCTCCGTCCGTCGAGGGTGAGTGTGCCCTTGGCACGGACGTCCTTGAGGACAGGCAAGAGGAGTTCTAGTGTCTGGCTGCTGCTTCACCTCATCTCGTGTCCGTACTGCTTACCCGTGAGGGAGACCCGTATGCACTTGACATCCCGACTCCGCGCTCTTACGCGGAGGCGATAGAGGGTCCCTACTCCTCTCAGTGGCAGGCAGCTATGGACGCAGAGATGGCTTCCTGGAAGTCCACAGGCACATACGTTGACGAGGTTCCCCCGCCTGGGGCGAACATCGTCAGTGGTATGAGGATCTTCAAGGCGCGGTACGCGGCTCGTGGCTTTAGTCAGCGGCAGGGAGTTGACTACTTTCAAACCTTCTCTCCCACCCCAAAGATGACCACTCTTCGGGTGCTACTGCACATAGCCGCTCAGCGCGACTACGAGCTTCACTCTCTTGACTTCAGCACTGCTTTCTTGCAGGGTAGCCTGCATGAGGAGATCTGGCTGCGCCGCCCACCTGGCTTCACTGGGACTTTTCCTCCTGGCACCCAGTGGAGCCTCCAGCGGCCAGTCTACGGTCTCCGCCAGGCATTGCGTGAGTGGCACGACACACTGAGGACTACGCTTGCGGCTCTTGGGTTTGCTCCCTCTACTGCCGACCCGTCGCTGTTTCTGCGCACCGACACTTCTTTGCCGCCGTTCTACATCCTCGTGTACGTCGACGACTTGGTCTTTGCCACTGCTGACACTGGTGGACTCGTCCACGTGAAGTCCGAGCTGCAGAAGAGACACACATGCACAGACCTGGGTGAATTGCAAAGCTACCTTGGCTTGCAGATCACCCGTGACAGAGCACGCCGCACCATTACCCTGACTCAGTCACACATGGTGCAGCAGGTCCTTCAGCGCTTCGGCTTCACGTACTCCTCGCCTCAGGCCACTCCTCTGCCTACTCGCCACTCGCTCTCAGCTCTGCCTTCGGATCAGTCCGTAGAGTCGAGTGGCCCGTACCCAGAGCTTGTTGGCTGCCTCATGTACCTGATGACCTGCACACGACCTGACCTTGCATACCCTCTTAGCATCTTGGCACGCTATGTTGCTCCTGGGAGACACCGACCAGAGCACATGGCTGCAGCTAAGAGGGTGTTGCGCTACTTGTGCTATACGTCGGGCATGGGGCTAGTGCTTGGAGGGCAGAGTCCAGTAGTCCTCACTGGGCACGCAGACGCTTCTTGGGCTGGTGACCAGGCTATGCAGCGGTCGTCACAGGGTTACACCTTCAGCCCCGGTTCAGGCTTTGTTTTGTGGCGGGCTACTCGCTCGTCTTCTGTTCTTGGCTCCACTTGTGAGGCTGAGATCTACGCCGGGGCCATGGCTGCAAAAGAGCTTCACTGGCTCACCTACCTGCTGACTGACCTCGGAGAGCCGCCTCGTTCTCCTCCAGTGCTGTACGTAGACAACAAGGCCATGCTGGCCTTGTGTCGAGAGCAGAGACTGGAGCACAGAACGAAGCACGTTGCTCTTCGCTACTTCCTTGCCCGTGCGCTCCAGCAGCGTGGTCATCTACGTCTTGCGTACGTGGCCTCTGAGGCCAACACTGCTCATATCTTTACCAAGGCACTTGCGCCTTGTGATCATCAGCGCTTCTGTACTCAGCTGGGTCTTGTGCCTGCCTTGCCTCACTTGCACACCTCTTGACCTTGCTTGTACCGTTACGTATATATATACGCCTGCTCTTGCTTGTCTAGCCTTTTATATATATGTGTACTCCTACATGTGAACTCGCCTTGTGGCCTTGACCTTGTGCTCGGAATGTGTGGTGACGTTGTGATCCACCCTGGCTAGTGAACCCCTTCTTTGCCTAAACTGTTTCTTGCCTAGCTAGGGCTTTCCTAGCTATGGCTCCTACTTCTGCCTCCTTTTTTCACATACTGAGCAAACAACGAGGCCTAGGGATAATATAGCAAAGCTAGCTAGGCCGAGGTCGCGGATGATAAGAAACGAAGAATGAATGCATTGAGCAGAATGAGGAGTACAAGTAGTAAACCCTAAAGTATTGTACCCCATATGAATTGCCCCACTACAGCCTACACAGACTATAGCATATATGCCTGACATTACCGCCAGCAATTGCACACTAGCTGATGCAGCAATTGCGCAACTAGCAGCTGCAGTAGTTGCGCTGCTGGCAACTGCAGCAGTTGCGCTGCTGGCAGCTACAGCTGTTGCGCTGTTGGCACCTGCGCGCAATTTGCAATTGCGCTGTTGTTGCCAGATTGAGAGATACATCAAAGTGCAATTTCTGCGTCATGTGATGAAATGAGGAATAAATGACTAAGGGAAAGGTTGGGTACAAGTACAAACCTAGAAATGTGTTGTACCCTATATTTGCTACCCAACTATAGCCTACACAGGCTAAGTCATTCAAGTCGAAACACCCCCATAGGCAAAGTGGGGGAGAACAAGGGGTCACAAGACCAGTCAAGCAAAGCAAAGCAAGCTCGGGGTGGATCACAACGTCACCATACAGTCTGAGCACAAGAGCAAGGCCACAAGGCCCGTTCACATGCAAGATCATATATATAAAGGTAAACAAGCAAGTGCAGGTACAGAAAGAGTACAGTACAAACAAGGTCAAGAAGTGAGCAAGTGGGGCCAAGTAGGCACAAGACCTAGCATAGCACAGAAGCGCTGATGATCACAAGGCGGAAGGGCCTTGGTAAAGATATCAGCAGTGCTGGCGTCACAGGCCACGTAGGTGAGGCGGAGCTGACCACGCTGTTGCAGCTTACGAGCAAGGAAGTAGCGAAGAGCAATGTGCTTCGTTCTGTGCTCCAGTCTGTGCTCCCCACACAAGGCCAGCATGGCCTTGTTGTCTACGTACAGAACTGTAGGAGAACGAGGCGGCTCTCCTAGGTCAGTCTGCAGGTAGGTGAGCCAGCGTAGCTCCTGTGCAGCCATGGCCCCCGCGTAGATCTCAGCCTCACAGCTGGAGCCGAGAACAGAAGATGAGCGGGTAGACCGCCACGAAACAGAGCCAGAGCCAAGGCTGAAGGTGTTACCCTATGACGACCGCTGCAAAGCCTAGTCGTCAGCCCAAGAAGCGTCTGCGTGACTTGTGAGGACCACTCGATGTCGCCCTCCAAGCACTAGCCCCATGCCCGACGTACTGCACACGTAGCGCAACACCCTCTTCGCTGCAGCCATGTGCTCTAGTCAGTGTCTCCCAGGAGTAACATAGCGTGCCAAGATGCTAAAACGGTATGCAAGGTCAGGTCGTGTATAGGTTATCAGGTACATGAGGTAGCAAACAAGCTCTGGGTACGGGCCAATCGGCTCTACGGACTCATTCGAAGGCAGAGCTGAGAGCAAGTGGACAGAGGAGTGGCCTGAGGCCAGGAGTACGTGAAGCCAAAGCGCTGAAGGACCTGCTGCACCATGTGTGAGTGAGTCAGAGTAATGGTGCGCTGTGCTCTGTCCCGGGTGATCTGCAAGCCAAGGTAGTTGCGCAGTTCACCCAGGTCTGTGCACGTGTGTCTCTTCTGCAGCTCGGACTTCACGTGGGCGAGTCTAGAAGTGTCAGCACTGGCAAAGACCAAGTCGTCGACGTACACGAGGACGTAGAACGGCGGCAAAGAGGTGTCACTGCGCAGAAACAGCGACGGGTCGGCTGTAGAAGGAGCAAACCCAAGAGCCGCAAGTGTAGTCCTTCGTGTATTGTGCCACTCACGGGGCGCCTGGCGGAGATCGTAGACTGGCCGCCTGAGGCTCCACTGGGTACCAGGAGGAAACGACCCAGTGAAGCCAGGCGGCGGCGCAGCCAGATCTCCTCGTGCAGACTGCCCTGCAGGAAAGCAGTGCTGAAGTCAAGAGAGTGAAGCTTGTAGTCGCGCTGAGCGGCTATGTGCACCAGCACCCGAAGAGTGGTCATCTTCGGGGTGGGAGAGAAGGTCTGAAAGTAGTCAACTCCCTACCGCTGACTGAAGCCTCGAGCCACGTAACCCGCCTTGAAGACAGGCGGAGAACCCGGCGGCCGCTTCACCCTGAAAATGCACATGCCACTGACGATGTTCGCCCCAGGTGGGGGAACCTCGTCGACGTAGGTGTCTGTGGACTTCCAGGAAGCCATCTTTGCGTCCATGGCTGACTCCCACTGAGAGGAGTAGGGACCCTCGATCGCCTCAGCGTACGATCGAGGAGTCGGGATGTCTTTAGCATCCGGGTCTCCCTCAGGGGCAATCAGCGTGGACACGAGATGAGACAAAGCAGCAGCAAAACACTAGAACTCCTCCTGCCTATCCTCAAGGACGTCCGTGCTAAGAGAAGTCACCCTCGACGGACGGAGGACAGACAGACTCAGACTCAGCAACAAGAATAGTGGGGTAGTCTAGACGACAGCGAGCAGCGAAGTCGACAAGCTCAGCCACTAAGGCAGACGCAGCAGTGGACTCAAAGGAAGGGTTTGTGGTAACAGTCGCCAGGAGACGCGTGATTGTAGGACTGGCAGCACGAAGAGAGTGAGACTCAGGATTAGGAAGGACACGAAGAGAGGACTCTGGAGGAGACGACAACGGGACACGCAGAGGAGCAGTGGAAGGACGCAGTGCCATCTAATGTGTGCTTGGAACCGCAGGAGGACGCGGAACATGACGACTAGTGCGAGCAGTGTGAACAGGCGACGCAGGACGACACCTAGGCTCACGACGCTCAACAAGACCTCAAGTAGGACCAGTGTAGGGAGAAGGAGCAGGAAGAGGGGAGGCGGGCTGTAACTCTTACTGCGACTGGACGGGCAATGGACACTCTAAGGGAGGAGCAGGACCGGTAGAGGGCGGGAGACCAAGAACCTGCTCAAGGAGCGGAACGAAGTATGGCCACGGCCGCGTAGCGCCTCCAGAACTAGCAGGGACGGCACCAGTACCCCAAGTAGCAGCACTAGCGTCACCCGCACATCCAGCTCCAACAGCGTCAGCTCCAGCACCCTCAAACGCACCAGCGCCAGTAGAAACACCAGCGCCAACACCCCCAGCAGCTCCACCTCCAGCAGCTACAGCAACACCAAATCAGCAGAACCGGTAGCTCCAACACCGCGTGCAGCTTCAACAGGACCAACTCCAGCAGCTCCAACAGCACCCCCAGTCCCAGCAGCTCAAGTACCACCAGTACGAGCACCTCCGGAACCAGCAGCAACAATAGTGCCTCCAGCTCCAGCAGCAGGACTCCAGCGCCGGGCAAACCACTCGCGCAGCTCCTGCGGAGAGAGTGGCTCCCGCCTCGACGAAGCACCGCCGTCGGCCACACGAGCAGACCCAGGGCCCCCAGGCTTCGCACCCCCAGGCTCCACACCCCCAGACTCAGCATCCCCAGGCTCAGCACCCCTAGTCTCAGCACCCCCAGGTTTAGCACCCCCAGGCTCAGCACCTCTAGACCCGGCACCCGCAGGCTCAGCACCTCTAGCAGCACAAGAGTCAACAGCTACATCGACAGGCTCGATTGCGTCTACCTGGGACACACCTGACGGGGCAGGACCCTGAGGGGGGAGGGGGTCTACCGGGGGAGGACCTGGCACAAGGAAGAGCGGCGGCGGGGGAAGGGGTGCAGCGCGGTAGGGGAAGAGACGGTAGTAAGGCACCGACTCGTCAAAGGTGACGTCCTGGGAGGACAGAACACGGCGCGAGGTGGGGTGGTAAAACTGCTAACCAGGCGCGTCAGGGGGGAAGCCGAGGAAGACGTAGGGAACAGTCTGGGGGGACAGCTTGTCCGCAGACAAGTCGTGGACAAACGCCAGAGATCCCCAGACCCGAAACGCAGATGCATCGCCAACCTTCACCGTCCACCGCAAGGTATCTGGCAAGGAGACCTAAGGCTGAAGGTTGAGCTGATGCGCCGCGTACCGAACCGCAAACGGCCACAGAAAATGGGAGGCAGCCGGATGGATCATGGACGTACAAGCGACGTCCATGACCATGCCGATGCGGCACTCAGCAATCCCATTTTGCTGTGGAGAGGCCGGAAGCGTGAAGGTGTGGCGGACGCCCTGTGCACGAGAGAAGGCTCCCAGACGGGCAGAGGAAAACTCCCCGCCTCTGTCCGTGTGCACACGTAGAACAGGAAAGTCGGAGCCGAAACTCTCTCTGAGCTAGTGAGGAGGGCGCGGATCCAGTCGATCAACACCTCAGCGACGTCACCCTTGCTGCGCAAGGGAAAGACTGTGGTGTAACGCGAGTAGTCGTCAACCACCAGCAGGAAGTACCGCTCGTGTCCTTGCCCACGGACGCGGGCGGGGCCCCACACGTCCATGTGGAGGGTCTGTAGCGGAGCCTCTGTCGGAGGAAACTCAGAGGAGTGAGGGGCGGCGCGCTGTCGCCCCTCGACGCAGGGGACGCACATAGGGCCAGGCCCCGGAGGAAGGGGAGGGAGAGACCGAGGGAGACCACAGACAACGACATGGGAGGCCATGCCTCGGAGACGAGGCAGGGAGGGGTGACCAAGGCGGTGGTGCCAGAGGAGAGTCTGGTGGGACAGGAGACGACACGAGCAGGGAGCAGACTCAGGACCTGACCTGGACGCTGCAGCAAACACCTGACTCGACGCAGCTACCTGGCCAGACTCAGCAGCCGGAGGAGACTCAGTAGTAAGGGTGTACAGGCTCTACCCTGGCCGACGGGTGAACGTGGCCAAGTGTCGGCCTGTCCGAGCACACGTGCAGTGGGTCAATCGCTGACTCGCAGGAGTGAACTGGACAACCCCCCTATCTTGTAGGTCCGCTCCACTCACCAAGTTCGTAGAGAACAAGGGGAGGTAAAGACCAGACAGGGTGCCAGAGGGGGCTGCCGGGCACGGTAAGACAGTGGAGAAGCTAGTAAGGACAGGACCCCCAGAGGGGTCCGCTAGGGAGACTGCAAACGGCCGACTGAGCAACGTAAGAGTGGTGCAGTCTCGAAAGAAGGAGCAGGATGCACCCGAGTCAAGGGTGAAGGTGTGTATGGCCTGAGCCGACGTAGTACCTGAGAGAGCAGACTCACCAGCACCTAGGGCAGCAGACGCACTAGCACCTGGGGCAGCAGACACACTAGCACCTAGAGCAGCAGCCTCACCAGCACCT